>CM046442.1:2082500-3467500 GCA_025506515.1 Flaveria trinervia
ACCTAATTTGTTGACTTTGACCTTGAATGGAAAATTAATTATTTAATGATACCGACAACATGATTAAAATGACTAAATTTTTAAAAAATATTGAAAATCCCTAAATGTGTCTCTTCTTATAAAAAAAGCTAGTTTAGTAAACTTGTATATTACAAGCGATGAATAACATATTATATTAAATATAATAAAACTTTATTAAGTATAAAACAATATGATAAGATATGATATGATTAAAATTTTGTATTAACAAGAACTATAAGTAATAAAACAATGTCATTAAATTTATATACTTTTGTTCTTAAAAAATAATATTTTGTTTCAATACAAATCATATTAAAACTATCATTTTTAAAAGTTTCCTTATTATAAAAATTTAACTTAAAAAACACCAATTTAAAATATTTCATATTTTTTTAAAAGTTTGGTATTTTAGAAAAAAAATATTTTATAAAACTTTATTTTTTTAGAAACACACTAATAAAAAGCTCTTTTCTTAATTTATTCAAAAACTATTTTTAATCTATAAAAGAGTTAAATGATATTATTAATAATTAAGGTAATTAATATGGGGATGGGATTTGGTGAGAATGAATGTGATTCTACCACATGTCACTCTTAATTCCTCTTTAATTAGAATATAAATATATTGATAATAATGTAATCTAATATATTTTATGTATTTTAGTAGTTTTAATCTTTTTATTTAAATTATAACTATTATAGTTGAATTGTTCATAACTATTTACATCTTTAAATTTGAAAGAAAAATGAAGTAAAAACATTTGTAAGTAAGGACAAAATGAAATAATGCAAAACTAATGATAAACAAACTAAGCATGGAAATTAAACGTGTTTGACAAAAAATACTTGACATAAAGCAAAAATGAAACAAGAAACCTTTCAAAAACATTTTGATGAAATAAAGTTTGTAATTCCCTCTTTGTCTTTTTGAATTACTCTTTTACACCTTAGACTTGTAAATTTGGATATGTGCACACAATATAGTAAATAAAACTGCTACTTTCTTTCAAACATGAAAAATGAATTGATGTTTTCTGTTGGCTTGTGCATTGTGCTGTATTACTTTCTTTTAATTAGTTTGTAGTTTTGTATAGTTGATTTAAGTAATTTATATGTTTATACTTTTAATTTTGTTTTATATTTTTTATTTTTGTTAACTAAGTATATTATCATAGTTTAGAATGTCATTCGTTTTGCTGTTTGTTACTTTCATTTAATTTTATTTCTGTTTTTTTTGTTTTGCACTTTTATGGTTTCATTTTTAAATTGATTTTTTATAGTATCATATGGTTGTCAAACAAAATTGGCTGATACAACGAACAATTAGGTAAAAACATTAGTTACAAGCACACTTTTATTGCTTTTAAGTTAAACTGTAAAGACATCGTTAGTAACAGTCTTTGATCATTGTAAAAACAGTCAAACCTTAGAAAATTAAAATTAAAGCAAATCAAACCGTTACTAGCGATTTATAATATGATCAAACCATATAGACCAATTTTATAGTTTTCTTCAAAAGCTAAAAATTGAAATAATCAAATAAAAATTAAAAAAAATAAAATCAAATTTAAGATACATTGTGATTAGATTTGAACTTTTATATTCTGATCGTTCGGAATTCGATTTGAAGTTTTACCGTGTGAACCATTATATCCATGTGAATTTGGAATTGAGGGAGTATGTATTGATAATATTAATATTATTTGACCTAGAATATTTCTTTTTATAAAAGGTTTATAAGTAAAGTTCAACTTTTAAATATTTATTTTCTGAATAATGAAGAAACGATGATGTTGCACCAGTTGGGTGGTGGAGAATAAACTAGATGTTCTCAAGTGTGTAGAATTGTAGGCAAAAGATAGCCTACTATTATTTTTCTGTTGCTGCAAAGCTTTTATCTTTTGAATCATCCAATGTGTATTTCATGGGTCGAAAATAAAATCTTTAGACGGTTGATATTTTTTCAGGATTCTTAATTCATACACCAAGTAAAAATCTTAAAAAGAGTAAACTGTAGTTTACATTGCTATAAACGACAGTTTACAAATGTAGTTTAAAAATAGATGATGTATGTAATATATAACTCTGTTTATTACGTTGGTCGTAAAATCTAGATCCATATTTGTACTTTTTCAATTTATATGATATTTTCATTTTTTTTATTTTTTTGAAATTGTATAATTGGTCCATATGGTTCGATCATAATGTGAATTTAATCCCCAAATTGTTAAAAACTAACTAACACTAACGATGGGGGACTAAACTCGCAACCAACTCCCAAAGTTTGGATAAAATTTACAATTTTTAATATATAAGGACCAAACTTTTAGTATGGTCAAACCATAGGGACCATTGTTGCAACTTTCTTTATTATATTATTAGCAAAACTTAATTATGATTTATATGCATAACGTAATTTAAATAATCAAAGCACCAAGGTATTATAAAAGTTAACACGGTTTAGAATTCTAAGGTATGTTTCATATTTTTCGATTGGTTCGAGTACAAAACATAAATCATATTGTTCGGTATGATATGAAAATTCTTCAACCGACTTACCGAAAAGTTGTTTAAACACCATGTGTGAAGCTAAATGAATGACCACTAGATCAGGAATTAAGCCTAAATTCTATAAAGGTTTGCATTTAACCGATGCTTCAACCCTATAGATCGTATTGTTGGTGTTGTTTGGTAAGGTTAAGCTGCATATCTTGGTGGTATTGAAAACAATCAAAGAGAACCAACACAAGATATCTTTCATTAATTTCTATTGTGTTAACCGTCAGCATAATATATATAATAGTTAATGTTAGTACATACACATAATAGAAACTTTTCATAAACTCTCATTCTAGTTTTAAAATTGTTCTAATCTAACATCTAAACTATACTTTAGTTCATTTTAGCCTTCTTCATGGACCAAACATTGAGTCTCTCAATACTGACGCTAGCAGTACCATTGTTAAATACATGCAAATGTGCTTTATCATCAATTGCTAATGTTGGATAAACCCTCGATGTTATTACTGTTTTCCCTCCTGCTGCAAAGCTTTTCACAACCGAATGATCAATCAAACTCCTAAGTGAAATCTTGTTGTCAGCTAAATTAACATCCACAAAGCCTCCAGATGACGGCCTATACTCGCGATGGTTCAATGTTGATCTTCAATAAAAAAATCAAAAACAAAAGAATCATTCTACGACTCAGTGATATCTATTGTGGTTACGAATTGAGTTCTTACCGCATGGCATCAGAACACAAGAGAACTTTGTGCTTGGTGTCACGAGTTTTGAAGACTCGACGGGAGTTAATTCTTTAAACTCCTTGGACGTCAATGCTAGAATATCAAATGGCCCTAACCCACCTTGCTTGGTTGCATCCATTACTTGACATATGTCTTTTGCAAGAGTTTCTGGTGGGAATGTTTTATCCCATATAGTATCATAATCCTCTGCTTTATGCAAACTCGAAAACCTAAAAATCACATCCACGTCTGCCTGTATTTAGATCATATTACGGTTATAACCAATAATATCATACATGAGCCTATAAACAAATCAAATGATTAATAACTCGTTTGTAAACTGTTACTTAGAAAGCTCATTTATATTCGTCTATGTTAATAATCCTTTGCGTTCTTTTAATAAGGTTAGTTTATATATTCATTTAAAGATGTTAAGTCAAGCCCATTTTGTTTAATAAACCCATACTACTGTTATTATATTTATTTTTTAAATAGTTAATTTTAAATGTTATAGATACTAGAGTGTATTTAAATACCATTATTTACTTTTAGTTATTGTCTGTTTGTTTGAAAAAAATGTAATTTAATGTATGATTGTGTTTCTTTATATTTTCTTATGTTTGCATAAAATAAGCTAACAAACATAAACGATGTATTTTAACAAACAAGCACAAATAAAAAAAATATGTTTGTTTACGTGTGGGTGTTCATTCGTATGTTCATTTAAAGATTAAAGCGAACATATAAAAGCCTCATTGTTGATTGGTTGGTTTGTTCACAATACTAATATGATGTTATATTGAAGAAAATATAAGCTATCATAATTTCAAACCTGGGAAGCACTAATTCCTATAACTTCTACTTTGTCTCCCTTCTTTAACTCCTTGTTAGTCAGTTCTACTTTTTTATCTCTTAAGGTTTCCAATTCATCCACGGGCCATTGTAGCAATTGCATTCCAGATGTATCTAACCAAACCTTAAGCGGAATCAACTGCGCACGACCTTGGAAAAATTAAACAATATTATTAGATGAAGATTCGTGAAATGTAAGATGCTACGAACCTGAATTCCAGCCCATCCTTTCCTAACATTTTCATCTTCAGTACTCGACTCATTAGCCCAACCCCAAATGATCCTTCGGTTCTTCGTAGGGTCAAAGAACGACTTAGAAGCATAAAAGTTTCCCCAATCATATCGTAAACCAGCCCAACCGTCAACCATTCCTTCATTAGGGATATATATATCTTGTGATATATCGTATTTTCCAATTGTGTAGTAATCATATCTAGTAACATCGAGACTTACTTTAAAAACATGTTTGATATCGCCATTTATTACCGTAGTGTCCAACCCCTTATCTCCCTTAGTGGATACAGGATAAAAGTCAGGGCATTCCCACATCCCGTCATTCTTCGTTTGGTGCAACGGGTGGTCAACTAACGTCCACTTAATAAAATCTTTGCTTCGATATAAGTAGGATATGCCTATCATATCTACCTTACTACCAATAGTTATTTCCCAGTGACCATTGAGCTTCCACGCCGTTGTGGGGTCACGAAATGCGGACGCGTTCTCTTTAGTTGGTTCTATGATAGGATTATCATCAGGCTTGATCCATTTGTTAAGTACGGGTCTGAGTAGTTTTCAGGTATTGCATAATTTTGCACTTGATAACCTGGTTCTGGTTTCTCTTTGGTTATCCCAGTGTATAATATAATGGCTTGTCATTTGGAAGGATTGTGGCTGACCCAGACCAGCAACCAAACTTATCAAATGGTTTTGTTGGTTTGATTGCTGGATCTAGTGAGGTCCAGTTGATTAGGTCTTTTGATACCGAATAAGCCCACACAATGATAGAATAAATGATAGAATCCCTTGTAATACATTGGTGCTATAAATACAACAAAGTTGCAAACACTTATTAAAAAACCTTCATTCTTTTGTAAATTAGTAAATAGATGTTGTAAAGGATATAAACTCACCATTGGGATCTGTTTTTCTTGATCAATTTCAACACCAATCATGCACGTAATTTGTTAGAGAATCATCAGCTTGTAATATTAGGAAAAAAAGGAATATATCAAGAAACATGAAATGTAGATATATACAGTATGTATGTATGTATGCATGTGGATGCTAATGTCTGTAAAATGAAATGTAGAGTGTGTATACGACATGGATAACAAAAAAAGGATGAACAAATGGTATGCGTGTACACATTTGTATCTTGTACTTTTTTATTTGAAACAATAGATACTTACATAATATTTTTTGATATCTAGATAAATAAAAGCCATACACGCATTTGTTTGTTGTTAAAATGTTATGTATATATAGAAAAACATAAAAATATATACACGAGTCATGATTTATAAATAACATTGGATGTATAACACATATAACAAAAGAAGGAAAAATAGTGTGATAATTGTTGTTGCCTGTGTTCTTCAACCAACAACAGTGTTACACATGTATAAAGAAAAAGAATTACACACACATTTGTGTTGTGAACGCTATCAATCTTGAATAACATAAATTTGTTAATAAGAAGACCATAATAACATACCATTGATCCAATGCTGCTTGGGTTGAAAATGATAGGCAGTTTTGTGATCTTCTAATATTTTAATAGCTTTAATGTGTTGTAAATGCTTAGAAACCTTATGGAAGGCCATGACTCCTCCATTGAAGTCATTCAACATTGAGAAAAAACACATCAACCCTACCAAACCGCAAACATTCATATTGAAAGACCCCAATTTTTTAATATAAACTAAAAGATTTTAAATTTTGTTAAATAAGACTATAATTGAAAACTAAAAGGAATTTTATAGAGTGAAGGAAAAAGGAGTTATAAGGTGATGGTAATGAATTTATTTAGGGAATATGTAAGAGTTATAAGGTGATGGTAACGAGTGTTTTATGGAAACATCCATACATCTATTCTATAAATACTAATAAAATAAGTTTCTTTTTTCACTTGTCATCTTCTTAAACTAATTTTTTAACATTTGTTATTTTTCTAAACATTATCACTTTATTTTCCCTCCAAAAGAGTATTAAAGTAATTCAAATACTTAAACAATGCTTTTAAAAATAAAATTAATATATTTTTGGTCAATTGATACATTTTTCTCTCTCATCTACATTTTTTTAAAATCAAACTATGCTTTTAAAAATAATTTTAGTAAGAAAAATAAAATTAATTTATTTTCTAAAACATTGAACCTTTTGAAACAAAATATTTTAAATCAAAAAATTTTAAAAATAATTATAAAAAATATGAATTTTCTGAAAATAGTTTTATTAAAACAACCAGAATAATTAGAAACTTGAGTTTTTAAATAAACAAGCTTTTTATAAATAATAAATTTTTATAAGAAAATCTTAAAAAAAATATTTAAAAATGAAACTATTTAGATAAGAGAGTTAAAAATAGTATAATTGTTTTATCTCTTGAACAAGTACGTATATATACTTTTATGCATATCTTATATTAAAATATCATACTGTAACTTTCCGTGTTTATTACTAACTATAATCCATTTAAAAATGAGTTTATAGACTATCTATTTATCTATATATCTATCTATCTATAACTTATTTATTGTTTATTTACTTGAAATATCTATTCATATGCAATTATAATCATATTTTATATTCAAACTTGTTTTATAATTCATAAACTTTTATTTCTAATTATTATTATTTTATATATTCAAACCGTATAACACAAGATACTAACCTAGTAAAATTATAAAACGGATAATATTATTAATAAGAATTCCATCAATACATATTACATTTTATGATAATAAAGATATTGTATATAAGTCATTAAAACTAATACCTTCTGAAACTTATTGCTGTCTATTTAATGTTATAAAATTTGGCTTAGTTCATAATAGGTGTATTGATGGACCAAGCATTCAGTTTCTCAATCGTTATGATTTCAGTGCCGTTGTTAAATACATGCAAGTGTGCATCACCAAACACTGCGAGTTTAGGATAAACCCTGGATGTGATGACCGTTTTCCCTCCCTCTCCAAAGCTTTCCACAACCGAATGATCGATCAAGCTCCTAAGCGAAAGCTTCTTGTTAGCTAAATCGACATCCACAAACCCTCCAAATGATGGCTTGTACTCATTTTTATTAGTCGAGGAACTGTATTGATTACAAACACACATGTTAGTTAAGTTTTGGTTATTTTCTTGTATATGAACTAGAGGTGAAATGGATTGTGCATCTGTGTTCACGGGTTAGCGGGTCAAATCCAACACGAACCCAAAGATTTAGCACAAACCAAAAAAATCATATTGAACATATAAACCTAAACACAACACAAGTTTTTATGGTTGACACGAACATGATCAGTTGCTAAAAATTATTTTTATTTGATATCTTCATATTGATACCCTAAAAATTAAAACTATAACAAAAGATAAATGTATGTAAAATAGTTGTGTTGAAACTATATCTATAGTAGTTTCTAACACAAACTACCTAATAAATTAGCATATGTCAAAACAATAATTATAGAAAATTAAGAAAACTAAAAAAGTTATGGGTCAACAGGTTCAGCTAAACATGTTCACAGTTTCGACCGGAAACTAACGCACACCCATAATCTAAACATAAACCCCTAGATTGTGTGCTAGGTTTATGTCATGCGAGAGATTAGTACCCCTATATGAACTCATTTTATCCTGAAATTTTTATTCACCCATCTTACACTCGATCATTGGTTTATAAACTGTGTAATACGAGTTCAATGAAAAAGTTTTAACCATATGTTGGCTATAATTGAGCTTACAGTGTGGCATCAGAGCACATAAGAACTTTATAACTTTTGTCATGAGTTTTAAAAACCCGAAAGAAAACGGGAGTGTATTCTTCAAGATTCTTAGAGGCAAGTGCTAGAATTCCAAATGGTCCGAGTCCACCTTGAACAATTGCACCATTAATTGCACATAGATGTTTTGCAAGATCTTGTGGTGGAAATTTGTCCCACTTTCTATTATATGCTTCAGCTTTACTCAAACTCGCAAAAGAAATTGAATATCCACATCAGCCTGTGTTTAAGCAGTAACGAACTTGAAAATATTAAGATTATAGAATAATTGGATTTATAGTAAAAAATTGTTGGTTTTTATGCAAGTTAAAGATCAGATTTGGTTAACGATTATCTCATCAGGTAAATTTTAACCTCATAAAACCATAAATAAGTATAGTAGAAGCCTGCAGATATATGCAGACCTGATGGAATTGAGTAAAGGATACCCGACAAGTATGGAACATAATTTATGATAAGATATAAGACTGAATACTACAACTAGCTACTATTATAGACAAACCTGAGCAGCAGTAATTCCTTTAACTTCCATGATATCACCTTTGTTTAGTTTCACATTCTTTAGATTCTTCTTCCGACCTCTTAGGGTTTCTAGTTCTTGAATTGGCCATTGTAGCAATTGTTTTCCACTAGGGTCCAGCCAAACCATTCGTGGAATCAACTACAGGTTATGTTTAAAAAGTTATATAATTCGCTAAAACATGCTAGATTTGTTACGGGGTCACATTGATCAGATATGAAAGCTTGTGAGTTGATATATACCTGAATTCCAGCCCATCCCTTAGCAACATCTTCTTCTCTTGTGCTTGACTCGTTAGCCCAACCCCATAAAATCCTACGTCTCCTCATAGGATCAAAGAAAGATTTGGAGGCATAAAAGTTTCCATAATCATATCTTAACCATGCCTCCCACCCGGATGTGTTATCTGGGTGGTATTGGTCTTTCTCCACATCATATTCTCCAATCGTGTAGCATTCGTCTCTAGTCTCGTCAAGGCTCACCTTAAAAACATATTTAGTGCCACTAACTAGTATTGAAGTGTCCAATCCATTTCTCTGACCCTGAGATGATAATGGGTAAAAGTCTGGGCATTCCCACATGCCAGTACCCAATTTTTCATGAAATGGGTGCTTAGCACGTATCCACTTTACAAAATCTTTGCTTCGATACAAGTAAGCAATCCCTTGATCATAGTTTCGACTACCGATCAACATTTTCCAATGCCCATTGTTATACCAAGCTGTTGAAGGGTCACGAAAAGATGAAATGTTTTCTAGGTTGGGCTTTAGGATTGGATTGTTGTTGGGCTTAACCCAGTCTTGGAGGTACGGATCTGAATAATTAGCAGGTATCGCATAGTTTTGAACTTGATAACCTGGTTTTGGCTTCTCTTTTATCACTCCGGTGTACAAAATGACCGGTTTATCACCTGGAAGGATTGTGGCTGAACCTGACCAACACCCGTACTTATCAAACCATTTTGATGGTTCCAATGCTGGTTTTAACGATATCCAGTTAATCATGTCTGTTGATACGGAGTGGGCCCACACAATGTTGCCCCACACCGCACCTTTGGGATTGTATTGACAGAAGAAATGGTACAGTCCCTTATAATACATCGGTGCTGTTACATACATTAAAACCAATGTAAATGGTTAGAATAGCTTGTATATATAATCAAATATTTTTTTTTATTTTAAATCTTATTTATATTTTTGAAAACTTACCATTTGGATCTACGAGCATTCATTGTATTTGAGCAGCACATCATGCAAAGATGTTCAAAGAGGAAACATATATTAGCTCAATTATGAAAAGAACAAATGAATAATCAAAACATTCATAGGAGAAATCATAAATTCAAAAAACATGTAATCAACATGAATTAATTATGTTTACTAAAATATAAAGATATAACTTTATCTATTCTAATTTATTTTATTTATATTTTCTATCATATCATATGTGTTGAATACTGAGCTACCCTTTAATTAGTGACCAATTATATGACACCAATAATTGTTTATGTGTTATATACATCTTTGATGTTCGATCAAGTGATCGCATATGTTCTTCAATTCTATCCACAAATACTTGAGAACAAGTTTGTTTTGACCAATCAGTTAATTTTTCCAAGAAAATAACATTAATCTGTATATTTAGATGTAATTTAAAATTATGACTTCATTGGCAGTACGTATTATATTTGTGGACCCAAACAAACTGCAGTCTGCATGAAAATTAACTGGTCACAACCAGAAGTAGCATGCAACAGAGATATTCAATGATATATATGTGTTTTTTTTTGAAAAAATAGTAAAAATTAATTATTAAATTAATAAATAGCATCCGAGGTAACGGTATATTCTATACATATAACCAAATATTAACAATTAATTTACTTAACTAAATCAAAATAGAAGAAAATAAAACACATGATATGATAAGATTATACAATTACATACCGTATTAGTTTAAAATTACAAAAATCATGTCAACACATAATAAATTAGTGAGAGAGAAAAATCGATAGTTATATACAATATCACATCATGATTGTCTTATGATTCACATTAACGATATGCACGTATATTCGTAAAAAATTCACAGTTTTGTATGTAAAACAATGTATTAAAAAATCGAACAAAGGAATTTAACTTAGCTATATATGAATTAGCACATAATTTAAATGATTATTCATACTCTTTTTGTAATTCTAATCTAAATATAAATTAGGATAACAAAAAGGGTTGAGAGTCGAGAGTACTATGAAGTTATGTGCACTTTAATTCACATATAGTTCAGTTAATGCTCGTCTGTAATCCATCGACTTTCAAACGAAAATGAAAGTTAAAAATTATACATGACACACATAGTTTGATGGGTTCACATGTAAATAATCTAAACAATTACAATTTTAACAAATCTAACAACATGCAATTAAAGAGGTCTTTTTATAGATTTTGACATTTGTAATTGAATCTCCACCGATAGTTAAACACATAAAAATGGACTTAATTACATAACCATTAACATGCTTGTGACATTGTTTGAAGTCCCTCTCTCTAAAATATATAAATCATATAAGAATTTAAATATTTATAAGAAGACGTTTCACTATGCAACATGTTAATTCTTTTGTTAAATGTTAACTTGTATATACATACACACACTTATATATATTTTTTATATTCACACACAACTATACTTGATAGAAATTCGATAGCTGAAATCTCAAGATATTCTTTGATCATGAGGTTACTAATTTAGGTGCAATTCTTTCTACTAATCGCATCTTAATATTATCTCTTAACAAGAAAACACTTGTACGCACAAGCCACAAGATACATATATCATTTCTTACTACAAAAACAGGTATTTGCTAGCAAATACGTAGCAAAAGATTGTTGCACATTCCATCTTCAGTTAATCATATCATACCCAGTCATTTTTGCTACAAGATTTTGCTACGAAAACGCATTTGCAACATATCTAGCTAATGTCAAAAAAGAATAAGAAAAAGAAGAGTTTGTACCATTGATCCAATTTTGTTTGGGTTGGAAATGGTAAGCAGTCTTATGAACCTGATTGACTTTAACAGCACTTGTAGACTCGTAGTTTGGATAAACCTTGTGGAAAGCCATCACTACACCATCACCATTGAAAGTATTCAAGATTATTAGGATGCAACATAACAAAACCCTAATAAGTTTAGTGCAGATATCCATCATTTAATGAAGTCACTGTTCTTAATTATGTGTAATTTGGTGTTAGAATGTGTACGTTGTGGAAGAAAGATGAAGGTGATGAAGGAGTGATAGGTTATAAGTGGGAGTTACAAGGTGAAGGGTTGTTTAAGCTTGAAAGGGTATTTATAGAAAGAAGGTTAGAAAAAAAGTTTTATTCTTCTCAAAATATAAAATATAAGCTTTTTGATAGGGTTGTTTAACGAGCAAGCCGAGTCGCCTCATATATTTTAAAGTTTTGATGATTTATTTATAGTTTATGCACATATACTACATATAACAACAAATAATAATATTTCTTACGTATATGATAGACATAATAACAAATAATAATATTTCTTATACATATCAATAGGTATAACAAAAAGGCTAATGGTAATTTATTTTATAAAAATTTGGATTACTTAATTGATCTATTTGACGGACTTACTTAAACAAGCGAGGTTATCTTGGCAGGTTTTCGAAAACCTAGGTGTACGTTTAGGATCATTGGTAGTTTGTCAAAAAACCTATGTGTGCGTGATTGTTTTACTCCTATGTATGCTTTTTGTTTTGAAGTTATTAGGAGAGTTCTAGACTCGGTTGCCGGCTGGAGCAATGGCAGAGTTTGAACAATCTCATAAAGGGGGCGGGGGCGGGGGCGAAATTAATTTTTCTTAAGAGGGCGAACTTGTTATATATAAAAAATTTACATTACCGGACTAAAAATTTACACTAGCGACGAAAAAAAGAGGGGGGCAGCACCCTCCCCCCCCCCCCCCCCCTCCCCCCCGGCCCCTATTAACCTTCGCCACTAGGTGAAAGACAAAACAAAAAAGAAGCTTATTCAAGCCATTACAATGACAGTTTATTTGTGCATTTAAAAAACGAGAAATGATCGGGTTTTTATGACAAACATTCTTTGGTAGAAAACCTATCTGGAGAGGTCAGGTCAATGTCTTATCTATGTGTTAACAATCGATCACATAAGATCAACGTGGAATGAAACAATTGAGGATCTTCAACATTAATATGTAGTCTTTTTTTATCCTTTAGTTCCTTTTGTTTGTATTGTGTATATAGTCTCTAGCTACAAAAAATTAGATGTATCCATGTGATATTTAGTACTAAATTTTCATATTGTTCATTTTTTTTCTAAATTTCATGGGTTCCGTCCAAATTTCATAGGTAATCACATGATACAAGTTAGAAAAATATAATTTTATTTTCTTTTGATTTCATTCATAGGATTAAATGAAAAATTGTAAGCTAGCTGTTTTCAATAGTGAAAACTTGTCGATAAAAGCCATTTTTAAGTAATTGTAAGTTTTCCATAGATAAAATCAAGCTACACATATAAAAGAAAAATATATCTAATCTAATAACTAGTAACCTTGATGTTCTCTCTCATTAAAAGAAATAAAAGTTAAAAAGAAAAATTCACATAACTAGAAGTGAAAAATCAAATTAAATATAAATTTATAGAAATTTAACACTTAAATTGTCAAATTAGGTAACTAGGCATTCTAAATTTGTATCCTTGTATTCAAAAAACAAAACAAAAAAACAAACTTTCATCCTTTCACTAGATAAAAAAAGTTTCAAGTGTAATGATCGCGTTTGGGGAGTTGCTTTACAAGCTTTTATTTATTCTCTAATAGGAAACAAACGTTTTGCAAAGCATGTGTGATCAATGTCTAATGATCTTAACACTTAGTAGGCACAAACAAGTTTCTAACTTATGTGACATGTGTTGCTACCTTTCAAAAACTTTATCAAAGTGTTATGTGTACACCTAGTGAAAATCGATATTCCTCATTTGTTTTTGGTACGTAGAATCATCCTTTGAGCCAAGCAAAGTGTTATATGTACACCTAGTGAAAATCATTACATTCCATGTATAAGTTAGAACATTTCATAAGATATGTTAAAAGTAATCTCATGTATGGAAATGAATCAATGATTGTTGAGTGAAAGTCCTCAAAGGGAAACTAAAAACACTAGAATTTAACTACTATCTTGGTAGAAAGTTAAGAAAGCAATAGAGAACCATTTTAAGGGTTAGCTACAAAAAATTAGAGATGTATAAACTAGTTTGGACCGGTTTTCAATCCGGACCGGTTTCAAACCGGTCCAAACTAGTTTTAATATGTACAAACCAGTTTCAAACCGGTTTTTCAGCAAAAATCATCATCAAACCGCTCAAACTAGTTTGGACCGTTTTTCAATCCGGACCGGTTTCAAACCGGTCCAAACTAGTTTTAATATGTACAAACCAGTTTCAAACCGGTTTTTCAGCAAAAATCATCATCAAACCGCTCAAACTAGTTTGGACCGGTTTTCAATCCGGATTTTTATAGAAAAACGGTTTTATACCGATTTAACTGTTTTTTAATTTGAAACTGGTTTACAAACCGTTTTTGGTGTCGGGTTTCGAACCCATAAACAAACCGGCGGTTCGGGTCGGGTTAGAAACCGGTTTTGCTCAAACTGGTTTTTTTGTACATCTTTACAAAAAATGATGTGATCTAATAACCTTATTAATAGAAAGTTTTGATGTAGAACAGTGGGAAAAATCACCGTTCTAGGTCCTACTAATGACTAGGATATAAATGAATCGAACAAACAGAAGCAATGTTTTGTTTGTGTTTTTTCATTCTTTTATTACTTGTAGTTTTTACCTACATGTAATTCCAATCATATCTTACTTTAAAATATCATTTTATAATTAATAAATTTTATTATATTTAATAATTCTCGTGTAATACACTGATTTATTAAAATCAGTAATATATATATATATAATATATATATATATATATATAAATCATTTCAATTGTGTAATACGTCATGTCACATATCATGTCATAAAAAAACTAACGGTATTAACGAACAGTTAACATTAGACCGTCACAAGTAACAAAATCAAAAAATTAATATTAATAATGATCAAATTACTAGTTGGATTTAATATTAACTAATAGTTAATAGTTTGTATTCAATATAAGATTAGCTTATTTAATAGAGACCATTGTTTTTAGATTGAAGTTCTTGGGTTTAAACTCATGCACAATTTATATTGATGTAATATAAGAGTAGATTATGATTTGCCGTTAAGAAAAGGTTAATAATTTGTGTTATTAAATTTCAATTTTTTTATAAAGCGTGTAAAATAGTATGTTGTTATTTTTAAAGTACGCAAGATGAAAAACGTTGTAAAAAGAAAGTAGTCGGATGATTGGATGAATGGATTCTCTTTTTCTCTCAAATTCTTAAAAAAAGAATAATAATAATAATAATAATAATAATAATAATAATAATAATAATAATAATAATAATATAATAATAATAATAAAATAACAAACAACAATCTACAACAGTCCACTTCAGTTCAAACCAAACTCACTGCTCACTAATCAGTAGTCTTCTTCTCCGGCGAGATGTCCACCGAGTCTCCGGCAGACGCCACCGTCCGCCCCGTCGGCGGCACGGAGCACAGCTGGTGCAGAGCCGTCCCGGCGGCACCGGCGTCACCGTCTCCGCCCTCCTCCTCTCCCAACCCCCCAAGCTCCCCCTCCTCCACACCTCCATCCTCAACCTCCAACTCTCCCACCCCATCCTCCGATCAAAGCTCCGCCACCACCCCACCACCAACACCTTCTCCTTCATCACCCCCACCCAACCCCCAACCCTCAACCTCCAAATCTCCGATCTCCCCCTCTCCTTCGACCAAACCGTAGAACAAGAAATCAACACCAACCCCTGGGCGAACGATCAAGAATCTGAATTTGACGTTATGTTTGTCGGTGTTTATCGGTTGCCGGAGGGGCGGTGGGCGGTGCTGCTGCGGCTGCACACGGCGGCGTGTGATCGGGCCGCGGCGGCGCGTGTGGTTAGGGAGCTGGTGGGGTTGATTGGTGGTGAAGGGGGGATTGTGGGGGAAGAGGGATTAGGGTTAGGGTTAGGGTTAGCAATTGAGGATTGTGTGCCTGCTGGAAAAGGGAATAAGGGGTTTTGGGCTCGTGGGGCTGATGTGATCGGGTACTCGGTTAATGCGTTTCGGTTTTCGAGTTTGGAGATTAAGGAATGGGGGTTTCCGAATTCGACTCAATTGGTGAGGATGAAGATTGGGGTAGATGATACTGATAGGATTCTTGCTGTAAGTGCTCTTGTTGTATACTGCATTGATTTGGATCAATGTCGTTCGTATCGTATCGTATCGTATCTAAACGGTAACAAGATGATCTGTAGTTATCAGGTGTATAAACTGCAGTTCACTTATTGTAAATGACTGTTTAAAGTGTGTCAGTGGTGTAGAATGTCTAATTAGTAGTGTATGAATCTAGACCTCTGTCGTTAACATGTGCGTTCGCAATCACTATATTAGATAGGTATGTAGATTTCAAATTTATGATCTTGTAGATATCATTGAACTTGTTATGTTTGATGAATTTAGTTCTATCTAGTTGATTTGGGCCATCTTTTATGATCTTTTAGGTTATTTGGTGCACTTGAAGTCTGTTTTGAAGGGTTATTAGGGTTCATTTGGTCCTCTTTTATGCTGATATGTTGTATATGTGTTGTGATGTTATATTTTTAGGGGTGTCAATCAAAAGGGGTTAAACTATTTGGGGTCTTAGCTGCGGCTGGATTTATTGCTACCCGTGCTACTAAAGACCTACCCGATGAAAAGTGTGAAAAGTATTCACTTGCGACTCTTATCGACTGTCGTTCACTTCTTGATCCGGTTCTTAGTGATCATCATATCGGTAAGATTAATTTTCATGTTTTTATTTTAGCTTAAATATGGTGTTAGTCGTGTATGCATATGCATACATTTGAGATGAGAATGATTTTTGATGGCGTACCCGTATCTACTACATAAACCGCATAAACGATATTCACGAGCATGTGTACTGAGAGATTGTGTGATTCATACAGGATTTTACCATTCAGCCATCTTAAACTCCCATGACATAAAGGGAGGGGAAAACGTATGGGACGTAGCACAAAGAATCTATACGTCCTTTACAACCGCGAAAAACAAGAACAAACATTTTACAGACATGGCGGACTTAAACTTCTTGATGTGTAAAGCCATAGAAAACCCCGGGTTAACCCCTTCATCGTCATTGAGAACTTCACTCATTTCTGTGTTCGAAGAACCCATAACCGAAAACACCAACCCATTTCACAAAGAAATTGGCTTAGTGGATCACATTAGCTGCGCTTCGGTTCATGGTGTGAGTCCTTCTTTAGCAATTTTTGACTCAATTCGTGACGGCGAGCTGGATTGCGCTTGCGTATATCCATCCCCAACACATTCAAGGGAACAAATGCAAGATTTTGTGGATCATATCAAGAGAATTCTTGTTGGATGTACAGTAAGTTAATGAAAATTGTTGTAATTCTATGTTGATCGTGCTTGTGGATCATACATTTGATAAAGTTTGAAATAAATATTCACACGGGATAATCGAAAATCTATGAGTTGATCGAAATGCCTCATTTCACTCACAATCATCAGTGTCATTGAGCAAATTACTGATTTTACTAAATAATATAAAAAATAAAAAATTGAAGTAAATTAAAAATAGAAAACACCAAAATCTCATCAGTTTTCTAATCTTTATCACCCACGTAAACATTAGAAACAAGCCTTTGACTTTTTCTCTCCACCAACGGTTTAAACTTCCTCTACATGCATTTTCCCAACCACAATCACCATCACAAACCACCATCATCTCCGATCAAATGTCCGCCCAATCTCCGCCGGACGCCGCCACCCGCCCCGTTGGCGGCACAGAATACAGCTGGTGCAAAGCCGTCCCGAGCGGCACCGGCATCAGCATCCTAGCCTTCCTCTTCTCCAAACAACCAGACACATCCCTCCTTCAAACCTCCATCCAAAAGCTCCAAAACTCCCACCCGATCCTCCGCTCAAAGCTCCGCCACGACCCCGCCAACGGCTACTCCTTCGTCACCCCCACCGAGCCCTCGGCCCTCCAAATCCAAACCTCGGATGTCACACAATCTTTCACCCTCACCCTTGAACATGAAATGAACACAAACCCATGGTTGAACACCAACAACAATCAGGTGACTGAACCGACCTCATGTTCGTGAGTCTTTACGGGCTGCCGGACCAGCAGTGGGCTGTGGTGTTGAGGCTGCACACGGCGGCGTGTGATCGTGCTGCTGCAGCGTATTTGTTTAGGGAGTTGTTGGGCTTGCTTGGTGGTGGTGTTGATAAGGAGATTGTGAAGGAAGATGGGGTCGGGTTGGCGATTGAGGATTGTATACCGGCCGGAAAGGCTAGTAAGCCGTTTTGGGCCCGCGGTGCTGATATGATCGGGTACTCGGTGAATTCGTTTAGGTTTTCGAATTTGGAGTTTAAGGAGACGGGCTTCCCTACCTCGACTCAATTGGTGAGGATGAAGATCGGGTCGGATGACACTAATCGGATTCTCTCTGTAAGTGTTCTGGTATTCATATCGTATCGTATCGTATCATATCATATCATATAAACCATTAACATTCAAATGCAATATATTCAAATGGTTTTGAATTTATTGTTTTTAATCTTTGAATATTATTGGACCAAAACGATCATTAGATGGACTGGATCCGGTTATTAGTTCGTTAAATGTATTGGAATATGTGAAAAACTATTATATCCGACCCTGTATCAACTGATATTGTCTGTTTTGTTTACGAAGTGTATGTTTTTACTCTCTTCTACGACCAATAGGTCCAAAATGATTGGTTGGGTAGAGATCGGGCATTCCTTATGACTTAGGTCCTATATTGGCTCTTTCAATTTGTATAAAGGGGCGACGATAAACACAACGATCTATTTTGGACATATATCTCTAAACGATCGTTACTTTCTGTTAAAAACGTTTATTAACATCCTAAGTATGATGGTACAAGAAAAGTACAGTTTGACTTCTTAGGTCAAACAGGCTGTATTTCTGATCCAGTTTTCATTTGTATCTTTACCAAATTTGCTCTAAATCTTCTTATATCTGCTTAATTTTTCACAGCTTTTGAATTATTTGGAAAATTTATTCCATACACATAAAATTTAAAATCAAATTTGATGGTTAAAAGTGACAAGGTGACCTCAATAGTCAAAGCATACATCTGTTTTTGATACAGATTGACTCATTCACTCTTCTGGGCCTTTTTCTGACCCGTTCTCGTATTTGGAGGGCTATAGCGTATTCAACGGGTCATATATGATCCTAACTAATCTGCTGTACTTGTATTGTGACATTAAACTTTCAGGGCTGCAAATCAAAGGGAATCAAACTATTTGTGTTGTTAGCAGCTGCTGGAATCATTGCTGCTCGTGCGTCGAAAAACCTTCCCAATGACAAAACGGAAAAATATTCGCTTACGACTCTCATGGACTGTCGTTCACTTCTTGAGCCTGTTCTCAGTGATCATCATATTGGTAAGGCTTACGCATACTTGATTTGATTCTTTGTAAATCTTGAATGGTCGAAACTGTCACACTTCTAAGTTGTCTTTACTTGAGCAGGATTTTATCATTCCGCCATCCTAAACAATTATGATGTCAAAGGAGGCGAAGATTTATGGGATCTAGCCCAAAGGATCTACACATCCTTAACAACCGCTAAAAACAGCGATAAACATTTTACAGACATGGCAGATTTAAACTTGTTAATGTGCAAAGTCGTTGACAATCCTAGTTTAACCCCTTCTTCCTCATTGAGAACTTCACTGCTTTCGTTATTCGATGGAGCACTAATCGAAAATACGAATGAGTTTCACAAAGAAATTGGTTTATTGGATTATGT
This sequence comes from Flaveria trinervia, assembly GCA_025506515.1. Taxonomy (NCBI): domain Eukaryota; kingdom Viridiplantae; phylum Streptophyta; class Magnoliopsida; order Asterales; family Asteraceae; genus Flaveria; species Flaveria trinervia. Next base: position 2,102,172 of record CM046442.1, read on the forward strand.
TGGTTGTGCTTCGGTTCATGGTGCGAGCCCTTCACTTGCGATCTTTGATACAATTCGCGATGGCGAGCTGGATTGTGCTTGTGTGTATCCATCTCCAACACATTCAAGGGAGCAAATGCAAGCATATGTGGATCATATTAAGGAAATTCTTATTGGATCTGGTGCACCTCAATGAGAAGCGTTGTAATTTTAACTTAATGTTCTGTTCATCATACATTTGGTACTTGATTTTTTATTTTTTTTATTATATGCTATGAAATAACTATGTTCCTGATTCTAGGTGTACACAAGCTCCATTGTCACCATGTAATAATCATGTAGTTTCACTTTGTAAATGATTATGACTTGATTTTTTAAAAGAAAACTATGTCTTTGATTTTTGACTTAGCTCTCGTACTGTAAGAGTTTGGGAGGGGCCAGATCATTTGACGATCTAATATACATAGTCTTACTCTATATTTTGTGCAGAAGACTGTTTCTCACGACTAATACTCATGACCTCAAAGCAACAAAGCACCAACCCTCGAAGGCCCCAACCTCTCTCTCAAACAGGCAATGCTATATACCAGGCGATTAAGTTTCTAACTAGAGTTACCGTATCAAAATATATTTTCAAATAAAATTAAAGATAAAAGGATTGAATAATAACAAAGTCGCATTGTTATACTCTCTCAAAAACATGGTAACAGCATCAAAACAAACAGTGAAAAACATCGTTTGAAAAACAATTCATACCCATTTTCGGTGCTGTTTGTACGAAGGGTTCTGAGTGGCATCTAGTTACGACATGACAGTGTGAGTATGTGGGAGAGATTTGACGGCTAATGAAAGTTGAGTAGCTTTATAAAAACAAAATTAATTTCGTAGTTTTGTAGAATAGTAACAAAAGAACTTGGTACGAGTCGATGACTGTACAGTAAAATATTGTGTTTGGTTATATTACACCTTTAAATCACGCTGCATTGCGTGTGTAGTTACTAGTCTGTTAGAAATCATAACATGAGTGTTGATTGATACACTCTTTTTTTTCATAATTTCCCTCTCTTCAAAGAAGGATAATGATGAGTAAAATGTACCACTTATATATATGGTTGCCAAAGATATAGATGTATAATTTGTAGTTTAAATAATAAATGGTGGTAAAGATAGTTGGCAGCAGGTGCATTATGATTTAGTCAGCACTATAATCATATTCTGCTTTAGTTTAAACAACCAACTGCATGAATAATTAGGACTGGAAATTTTTAACTAATGTGCCTGTAACATAATTCACTGTCTACTAGTAATCCTGCAGTATCTTTGAATGTTAACTCAAAATCCTAAAAACACAGTTTTATTATGTGATTTCCACAATATATTTGACATTTATCGGGTCTATAGCCAAACTTCTGGTGGTTTTATTCAGAAGCACTCCGCTCCAGGCCGATCATGGTTCAGCTAGAAACCGAAGAAAAAACACAGGTTTAGTATAGAATTGTGAAGTGAATATTTCATAAACGAAACAAAAAGTGGAAACTATGACCCGTTTACTTACTACTAGGTTGATTCGGATAGGGTTTTTTTCTTAAAAGTCAAATAAAAAGTTTAGCTGAAAAGAGAATGGGTCAAACGGGTTGAAAATAGCCCAAAGTCTACATACAGCCTCTTAAATCGTTTATCAAAGATCTGATGAGATGTGTTTCATAATCAAGTTAACGACTTAGTTACTCTTAAAAATAGATAAAAGTGTTTGTGGCCTGATTTGGGTCGTGTAGACCCATACGAAATCAACCCATTTCAACCTGAACACATTCGGACATGCTACCCACCCACCTATCTTGCCACCTCTAAACAAAGTTAATAACAAAGTAGTGCAAATTACCTGCTACATTTATTAATCGTCCCAGCTGAATGTTGAGAGATCTTCAGGCGGTTCGACCCATATGCTTTCAAAAGGATCTTGTTCGCCCCAATCATGACACTGCTTTCGGGGGTAATATCTTTGGTGATCTAGAGAGTATGAAATACATCTTTTTCCATAAAACCGAACTTTAGAAAAGTAAACACTGTTCCTCATCATTCCCAAAAGATCTGTTCTTGCGTGAGATGACAAAAAACTCACGAATAATGTCACCCCATCAAGCGTTTTGATTTCAACCCATTTTTTTTTCACTTGATCCAGTTTATAAATAATCGGATTTTCACTGTAACAAGTGTAGATAACAAAAATATCTCCTTTATGCTCAGCCATAAACTTCCCCTTCCACCAGTTTTTAACAAAGAAATTATCAGGACACCGAGGGGGAGGTACAACACGAATAGTCCAAGTGAGCTCATTTGGGTCATAAACTCCAAGCCAGCCCGTTAAACTTAAACAATAGAAAAGCCCGCTACAGAAAACAAGCTTATTCCATATACTACTAACGAATGGCATTCGGTTATGGTAATTAACAGTAGTCCAAACCGTTGCTCCTGGATAACAAGTGCTAATAGCAACAACAGTTGGACTAACATGCTTAACTGTAAAAACTATGCAGGTAGGAGATTTAGGGGAGGTTGAAAACCCGACTATTTGGTAAGTCATTTCAAATTTTGGTAACTTAATCATTTCTCTGGTAAATGGGTTAAAAAACAGGGTTCGTTGTGTTCTTGGTTTGTATAGCAGTAACCAACCGTCTTTATTGTAACAAATTCTGCAGCCACGTAACTCAGGTAATTCTAAAGAGTATGTTTTACGGTTTGACGGGTCGTAAAACTCAAACCGGTTACCGAGTTTTGGGAAGTACATAAGCCATGGCGGCTTGTTGGCCACTCTGACCGATAAAGCAACTGAAAACCATGTTTTGCATACTGCAGATGTGCGAATGTTGTCCCTTAATGTTAACCGTGAAATTATCAACTCAAGGAGTTCGGTTGGAAGGGACGACCATGTTTCTTGTTCCTCTTCATCAGCATTCGCCATTTCTGACATTCGGGCATCATCTTTATAGGTTACTGTTAACCTATCAAACACGAATTATATAGAACGGTCATGATCTCCAACAAAACTCAAGAGTTTAAAAGTTTGAAATCACAATGATCCATATTGTCTACAAGACTACAACTCAGCTATCTTTTTTTCAACAAAAACCTAATCTACTTCTAACAATACATCAATGTTCATTGCGAAACTCGAACCCTCAAACTCTTAGCGAGGGGTATCATTCTAAACATTAGATACCGCTAGACCAAATGCCATTACTCACAACTCAATTATCGAAATCACAAACAAGAAAAAGTCAGGAGTGCAAGTCTTAAAGCATATGATAAGGCTGTTGCTGCATAAAGTGTAGGGTAAGACTGCGTACAAGCGCTCTTCGATCCAACCCTTCCCCGGACCTTACGGAAAGCGGGAGTTAAGTCAAGCACCTACCGACCACATAAAGCCTACTCTAAAACCTTAAATCCTACCCAATAATCCCCAAATCCAATTGACAACAAGATCAAGGATAACCAATTTTGAGCAAAACTGCAAAATCTCAAAAACCTAAATTTTCAGAGACACTAAACCCTAAAAACCTAAATTTTGAGCAAAACTGAAATTCATAACTTCCAGACGAAATGCATCAAATTACAGACGAAATGCCCAAATCAAATCGAACAAATCACAGAAAAAACGCATCCAGCAAACAACGAACAAATTCATCACCAAAAACCATCAATTCACCAACACACAAACACCAATTTACAAAATTCAAGTTAATTTCGTCCAATTCACCTCAAAACACATATATAACATCTGAATTTGCAAACATAAACATCGATCTCATCTCTACAACGACATACATCCAATTTCATGAACAATTAACGATAATCAGGAACGAAAGCCAAAACATGAAGAATTCGATTGAATTTCACTCGAATTCGTTGAAGAAACTTACGATTTGAATCTCCTTCTCCTTCTCCCTGCCATAACCACAAGCTAATTAAGCTTTCTCTAACTAATTTTGTGTGTGTGTTTACTGTGTGTGTGAGAGAGAAGAAGAAGAAGAAGAAGGGGTGTGTTGAAATGATGTAGAGAAAGACGGTTGTCTCAACGTGAGTGCACCTTGGTGTGCTATCATTACACGTGCCAATAAAACCTGTTTACCGGCCTGTAGCACCCTCGTCCCGTTACGTCGCCTCACCCATACCGTCACAGGAGGCAATCAAATAAGAGGTCTGAACCATACGACGGGTTGGTGTTCAAACTTCTGTATTTGCCCCACGCTCGCAATACACTCAAATCTTGATTGGTATTCTCAGATCATTGCGTGACGACGTTACGTGACCATCAAGATATTTATTACGCTCAAATCTTGACCTGACATTCTCAGATCATTACGCGGGATGACCACCAAAACATTTATTACGATCAAATCTTGACCTGATATTTTGATCGTGGTGTTTATCTTGGTGAGATGGAACTATGGTTGTTACACGTGGAGATAAAATGAGTACAACAGGCCTGCTCCACCCTTGTCCGTTAACTTCGCCATCATCCCATAACGTCATAGGAGGCCATCAAATAACAAACTTAAATTATACGATGGGTTGTTGTTCAAGCTATTACGTTTGCCCCACGGTCGGAATACACTCAAATCTTGACCTGACATTCACAGATCATCGCGTGACATGAGCTGCAAGATATATATTACGTTCAAATCTGGACCTGACATTCTCAGATCATCACGTGAGGTACCACCAAGACATTTATAAAGATTAAATCTTGACCTGACATTTTGGTCACGGTGTTTAACTTAGAAGGACGGAACCATGGTTATTACACGTGTAGATAAAACGAGACTACCGGCCTATTGCACCCTCGTCCATAAACCTCGCTCGCGTACCATAACGTCATACGAGGTGACTAAATAATGGACCTAAAGCATACGATGGGTTTGTGTTCAAGATATTATATTTTCCCTACGGTCGGATTACGCTCAAATCTTGACATAACGTTCATAGATCATCACATGATGTGACCACCAAGATATTTATTACGGTCAATATTAACTTGGCATTCTCACATCATGTGAGGTGACAACCAAGACATTTATTACGATCAAACCTTGACCTGACATTTTGATCATGGTGTTAGTGGGATGATATTATGGTTATTACACGGGTAAATAACAAAGTGGTCTGGTGTGATGCGAAACGCTAGTAGTCTATGAGCAACCAATGAGATGTTAGTACGGAGGTTATTTTGTGACGTGACGAGTTTTGATTGGGTGAGAGTACAATTGTTGGAACTGCGTGAGAATCTCGGTCATTTTAAACTTTCAAGGGCCTTGTTGTGTGTTTACTTTATTTAAAAAGTTAAATGAAATATGACATTTAACCGTTTAAAACCGTTTTACTGGTAGTAGGTGTAGAGTGCACACTTTTATTATGTGTTCGTTTAGATTTTTTAATGGTAAATGTACGACTCTGTATCATAGGATATGTATTATTTAATTATAACCATCTCTTCTGACCTGGATTGCATCACCAACTCTCTCAGAAAAAAATTATAGTTGAAAAAAATTATTTTACGCAACCTAAAATATGTTTGCTAAAGTAAAACTCACTACTCCTTGTGTGTGTTTAGTATTAGCGTGACTTTACTTAGGGTGGACTAAATCAAAATCGGTCGAAAAAAGGATGAGCAGAAAAACTGAATATCAAACCGAGATTATTGATTGTTTAATTATTATATTTATTGGCAACTTATATGGTTTAGGTATACGTATATGTGAATTAATAACTAAATCATCATAAAAAAGAAATTCATATTCTTTATAAATAACAATTAGATATCATTTATCATTCTTTATAAATAAAAAAAAGTATTGCTATTACATCAAAATATATATATATATATATATATATATATATATATACACACACACCAAACCGACTTATATCACGTATTATGTAGCTAAATTAGTTGGGACTCTACCTAACATTCCTGGAAGCAACGTTGTTTATCGCCTCTTCATAAAATCATACTATCAGAATATCAATGTATCGTTCTCAGTATCTATGATTTATAACCTATTAACACTAACGTAATCGAATAAGTTTTAATCAATAAAACTAATATTAACGATCTAAGGAACCAAATTAATTATTATGCCAAATTAAATACCTAGATTACCCATAAGCTTAAATGCATGATTACTAATACATAAAGTTATTAATAGGATTAGATTTATTAAGATTACAAATTTAACATTTATTATAAAATTTACTGAAAATTTTGCAATTCTTTCTAAGTGGTATTGGGCCAGAGAATAGACCATATGGGCCGTGGGTTGAACAATTCAATTTGCTATGGTATTGTTTTCAAGTTTGCAATTGTTACTAAATATATTGATTATTTTAGGTCTCTAGTAATTCACCTAACTAGCCAACCATATGTCACTAGAGATGTACAAAAAAATCAGAATAAAACTGAAACCGATCCAACATAGTTGGAAAACCATATTTACTCCAATCTGGTCTCAACTCAATCTAACTCGTAGGTTTAAATTCAGTTCTAACTCTCTATTTTAAATTGGCAAGAACTGAACCGGTTTAAAAAACAGTTTTAACCCGCTTTAAACATGGTCTTGACCCAACCGAACTAGTTTCAATTGGTTTCCAACCTGATTTCAACGCCATTTGTACACCACTACATACCAATATTTTAAATTTGTAAAGCTGGTAACAACTCGAATAGGATTGGAAATATACCTTTACACATCGAATATCTGTGTTCGAAGGTTTCATTATGGCATTGGTCTTGTGTATTGCGGTTGTGATAGTTGTCGATGCGATGACAATGGAGAAGGACTAGACTCTATGGTAAGGAGGTTTTAGGAATTAATGCTAACTAATTAATTGTTAATTAGGTTTAATTTTTCTAGTGTAATTGTGTTTAAAAGAATGTTGGGCTAATGTTAGGTATCTAATTGGTTAAAACCAGAGTTATACCTTCCCTTCACGGTGGGGTATTGTTTTTTCATAACTTTAATTATAGAACGTAGTAACATGTTAGCTACATATTCGAACTTTAGGAAAATACGTATTGTCACGTTAAGAAACAAATATAACAAATAAATTTAAATTGAATAAATAATTAAGTATAAATCCATCCTTTTAAAATTTTGGTTAGTTGATAAAACAAACCAAAAAAACTTAAATTAAGACTTTGAGTTATTTTTAAGTTAAATATAATAAAATAAATATTGATAAGAGAATAAAATGGATGAGCGATTAAAATAAATAAATGAATGTAATGGATAAAGTAATAAGATAAATTATTATATTTCATTGTCATGTTTGATTATCATATGATAATAAAATAATCATTATTTTATATTATGTGTTAGATAAAGAAATATAAAAAATTAGAATACAAAAGTGATTATGATTGTGACGACCAATGGTGGTGGTGGCCAATGGTGGTTTCCGTCGGTGGTGGTGGCCATGGTACTGGTGGTGATAATGGTGGCGGTCGTGACGGCTGGTGGTGTCCCCATGGTGGTGACAATGATCGTTAGAGCATCTTCCGCTTGTAATTTGTAAACATATGGTTTGAATACCCATATTGTTAAAATATATATTAGGAATTGGTATTAACTACATTGCTTTCATTAATTAAAGTACTCATATGCAACAATTAATGTACTAATATAGTAACCAAACTAATCTAAATGGTTGGGAAAAATTGTATAAGAATTATAAGTCAAAAACCCACCTAAAAATGGAAATCTTCACACCAACAAATTGCGAAATCACAAGTAACCAAAAGGTCCAAAATATGATGTTTTTTATTAAAACGGAACCAAAAGTAACTAAAATTAATAGTAATTATATATGTTCCTAAACTTTGGTCTCATGATCCTCCTAATGAATATTTAATATGAATCTATCATTTAAAAATACACCCATTTTTTATCTAGTGTCTAACACAAAAATTACAGGATAGAATTAAAAAAATAGTCATTTATGTTAAATGAGTTATCACCGGATAGAAACAAAGATAATAAAATATTTGTAAAGGTATACTAACCCTAGTGCATATAAACCGAGCCATTACCCACTAGTAAGATACTCGGGATAGGTTTGCTAAAAACTCAAATCAAGCAAAACACAAACCAGCTTGATTTGAGCTTAACTTAGATTATTTAATAAACAAGCTCGATATAGATACTCACGTACCGAGCTTTACTAGGCCCGTAGGTCTAAACGAGTATAATAAATCAATATAATAGTTTTGTATGATAAACAAATATGTGATTACATAACTATTACCAATACAATATTGAAATTACAAACATTATATATATATATATATTATATAAAATTGTAATTATTATTATATACATAAATAATTAAATATGAAATAAAATAATTAATTACATACTATACAACAAAACGATTCGAGCTTTTTAACAAGTTTAACTCAAAATTAAGACATATGCCTCTAGGTCGAGCTCTCTAAAATTATTAGGTGAGCTCAAGCTTTGACGAGCTCAACCCCGACTTGATGTATTTGTGGTTGTATATATTAAATTATCAAATAGGTAAATTTGCAATGCTTTTGAAATGACCATGAAAACAATAAATTGTGGTGGCAACATGAAGATTGTTAGTATGGGTAATAGTTAGAATGAATTTTGTTCATTAGTTAAAATGAATTAGGTTTAAATTAAAGGAAAATGTTACTGAATAAATTAAAATGAATTAGGTTTAAATTAAAGGAAAATGTTACTGAATAGTAACCAAGTTTTAAAAGTGTTCTAATTTAATCATTCATGCATATTTTTCTCGCATTGGACCTCCAAACGATCAAATCAAGTCATTACCAAATTTTATTGTGACAAGAAAGTAATGATGAAAAAGATATGAGAGTTAGAATTTTCAATATATAAAATTATATTAAAAAAACAAAAAAACATGTTAATTATAAAAAAAAACGCCTAAATTTTACGTCAACCTTCTATATCAGCATCAAAAGATAGAAAAAATATTTTTTAACCGAATCCAAAAATATAACATGTTAAAAAATATGTTATGACTTTTAATTTGAATAAAATATAAAAATGAGTGATCTAATTGGAACATTTTTAAAACTTGAGTTACTTAATTGGAACACTTTTAAAAGTTGGTTACTATTTTAAAAAGTTACCCCTTAAATTAACCAGTAAATAGTTTTAATTCATTTCTTTTAATAAACTGTTTAACAAGATTATAAAAGTTTACCCGCAACAATAATACTTCCAATAAGTTATGGTCATGTAAGAGTCTAAATATAAGTCTTTGTACCATGTCTTTGTATGTTTTTATTTAAGTGGTTAGTGGATAGATCATGTATAACTTTCATTATCATTTTTTAAAAATGTTATATATATATATATATATATATATATATATATATCACTATATGTGTGATTGATTTCATACCATTGTGATGATGAATCCGAATGATTCTTGATCTCAAATAGACTACAAATTCAGAAGCCAAAATGCCTTGTAACTCAATTCGTAAAAGACAAAACGTGTTAGCTTCATACCCACTTGCTTAACCTTTGTTTTTATGTGTTTTGTCAACTAACTAGTCTCTTTAGTCATGAGGACAAGGTAATAGAAAAGAAGTTATACAATCATTAGGGTTTGTCATGGGGCATGGTCGGTTCCTAGCCCGCGATAACAAGTGACCAAACCTAAAGTTGTCTTGACAATTGTGTCATAATAACGGAGCCAATCGACTCTTGGTCGATGTAACTTTTTGGAAATTTGTTATAAAATCTAAGTTTAATAAGGAAGACGTAAGTTTGATTCGTTAGTTGTAGTAGGTAGAGAAGGAAGTTTATGATAACATTTTCAAAAAAAAAGTTGGGATTTCAATATAGATACGAGTACAAATGTTATGTTAGGCTCTCAAAACATTCCAGCTCATTCTCCATACCAATCTTTATAATCTACAAAATAAAACACTACTTTGTTAATTTATCAATTTCTTTTTTAAAACCTTCCACATCTTATTCCCTACATATGTCCGCATCTTAGTTAAGTAATACTATATTATTTTTTTATATTATTTCTTTTTCTTCCACTTATTTTCCTTTTTCTTTTCTGTTACGTTCATAAAACTCGTTATCCTTTCTCTGTCTCGCTCCCTCCCTCCTGAACTTTTGCCTTGAGAATGCATGAACCACGTCGTCCTCTTTGTTCAACTAGTGTCACACCACTCCGTCGACATCCATGGGGTGTTCCTTGAAGATGTCCTAACGATAAACTTCACATAAGGCAAGATTGTATAAATGTCTTATAGCATTTCTAATATAACTATCAGTTATTAAGAGCCCTACCTAAATGAACTATTTGTTAAATTTTAGTGAAATTTTAAAATTAAATGATTGAAAACAACATCTGGATCCAATATCTTGTATTCCACATTGTGACATTTTGTTCACCTAAGCATGAAAACTAAACTTTTTTCCATAAATAGAATATATATGTGTGGAACTAGAAAAGCTACGTATTAGCCTCTTACCTATATATAATATTCGGAAAAAAAACCATAGATTTATTGTAGATTTAATTGCTTATACCAATAAATATTAATAAAAACCACTATTCTTTAACCTAAAAAGATCGTTTTCTTTTCTTTTTCATTTCGTTACGGTGGAGAGTCCTGTCATTATTCTCATTTTTTACATTGATACATAAAAACATTCACAGTAGATTTTTTATTTTTATTTATATAATTACATTAAAAATTATTGATTTTTTCTCTTTTTTAATTAAATAATATTTTTATACATTTATCATTAATTTTTTCTCTCTCTTTCACTCACAACCACTTTAAAAATATTTAAAAAATTATAAAAGATTGAACAGTGATTTTTTAAATATACCAATCCACAATAATATTTCTCTCGTATTCAATCACAACCACTCAAAAATATTCCATATAATATACCAAACACACTCATATAATTTTAAGAACTTTACTGTGAATGCTCTAATGTCAAATAAAATTTCTTTATTTTGTCATTCACTCATCTAAAGCATTGTTGTGGTTTCTCACATTTTAGGGACTTTCGACACTTGTACTTTATGTTAAAAAATAATTAACATCAAGCATGGATCAAGCGGCTTAATCGGTCCTTCATCGTCAATCTTCGCTTTCCTGTCCCAAAGCCACGCCCATGGGTCGGTGTTTCCTGTTATGTGTCTTTGCTATCTGATACTGACGCTACCCCGTCTACCTAAAAGCGAATACGTTTTATACATAATACTTTAAAAGTTAAATAGTTAAGGAAAAATAAATACAATAGACATTTTCAATCTCATTAGAGGTATAAATTTTAAAAATGAAAAGTCAAACAATAATTGAATGGGGAAAACAAAATTATTTTAAAAATTGTATTTTATATTCGTTGTTACAGTGACAGTTATATTATTCAATTTAAAAAGAGTTATAATTCTAAATTTCCTTTCTTGTCCTCATCCAATAAATCAAAACTTTAAAGATTCTAATTAGTAATACATAGATACTTTAGTTTTATATTTTTTGTAGGAATTCGTAAAATACATAAATCGGTTATGTAACCGTTTTCTTTCCCTCTTTCACGATATTTGTTGGAGCTACATATAAATGTTTATATTAGTTTTCTTTATCACAGTCTCTTAACAAATTTGTTTTGGTAGCATATGTTTCTCCTGTTATTATTTCGTTAATATTTTAGGATTAAATAATGAAATAAACTGAATAAACTAGTGGGTTTACATAACTTATAGATCGGTATTTTGGAATAATATTTATAATATTTAAAACAAATAATGTTATATAAAGTTCCTGATTTATGACGTATTTATTTGTGTCAAAAATTCGACATGATTTTTTCATGGGGTGAATAGTTAGGTGAAAATCACCGAAACCGATTCTTACAAATTTTAACATATCGTCACATCGTGTGACCTTCACCAACTAGTTATATTCAGTAGTAAAATTATATTTTTATTTCATTTCTAGACATCATCGATCCTTTTAACAACGTGAAATTTAAAAGGTGGGGTTAACTTTGGAGTTTTCTGTTTGGCATTTACGCCCCATAAAATCGTATTGAAAGTGGTTTACTGGTTTCTTAATCATTAATAGAATAAATAATAAATTACGAGGTCAATGTTAAAAATTATTGAAAGAAGTCTAGCTCGGATACAATAACACAATCAATTGAAAAGAAAAAAGTTTAAAAAATTAAAACACGTATTAAAAGGTGAAATTGTACATATTAAACATAATTAATTAAAGGATTTGTGTGATTTGATTTTATAAAAACTCAACTCTTTTTTTAAAAAGTTGAAAGTTTTTCTTTATTGTTTGTATAATAAAGTGTACCAATATATGAATGAAAACTTTTATGTGAACACACATTAGTTGGTGATTACGATTAAAACTGTACCCTTAATCCGATTAATATGAATAAAATCTTGTTATGCAAGTCATTCCATCTAGGGCAAAAGAAATTTTGCATTAATAATTAAACTTTTGAAAATATATTTTCCCATCTAAAGTAGACAAGATTTCCAACCAAACGTTGAAAATCTCTTCTGATTGAATCGGAATTTCACACTCATTCTACTTTAATTATTAATAGATAATATTAAATGTAAATTTGAATTTTTCCAATAATCATCAACATTACTAGAGACACATAAAAATTTGTTGACATGTTAAAACATCTAATATATAAAGTAGACACCACTTACCAATAAAATAAACTTTGAAGTTCAACCACCTTCATCATATCTATACTAGAACATCAAACCTATTCTACCTTACATATCCTATGTTATACAACAAAATCAATATTTTAAGATAATCATCAATAGTTCATCCCCTAGTGTTCTGTTATGATTTATGTACTCTTTTTCTATTAGATACACATCGTTAAATCAACAACTCTTGAACCTTGAACACAATGCTTACATTGCGCCACATCCACATATATTTGCTTTTTCTTTTAGAAATCTTTTAGACATTCACAAAAATATGAGAATGGGGGAGGAAAAAAAATACATTTTAAGGTATCATAATGATTGTTTGTTGTGTATTTAAAAAGTAAAAAACAAAATTATTTTTCAAGAGAAACAAATAAAAATGAAGAAGATCATGAAAAATATTAAATCTATTAGTTTTATATAGATAAAAAAAAGAGATCTAATTGAAAGATAGAGTGGAAAGAATGGTTTAATTTTTATTATTGTTAGTATGTAAAGCTTTGTTATCTCCTTTTGTATTTGTTCCCTGTTTTGTTAGGGTTTTGTTTTTATAAAATCTGCCTTTCGGAAAAAAAAAACTAAACCATATATCATCACCTAACCTCTTATTAAAACCTTTGGTTGGTGGGGTGGTTTTTTATATTCTTTTCTTTTTTTTGTGCGTTTTAATTTTTTTTTTTTGTTTTTTTGTTTTTTTGTTTTTGTTTGTTTGTGTTTTTATTTTTTTTTTCTCTTTTTTTTGTTTGTTTGAGTTTTAGTATGGTTTGTTTTGAGTGTGGGTTGAGATTTTGGGATGGAGTTTTTTGTGGGTTTTTGGTATCTGGACATGTGTATTTGATTTGTAGGGTTCGTTGACGTTGTCTTTCTCCGGTTTCATGTTTTCTTTCTTTCGTTATTGATACCCTAACGATTCTCGCTATTAAGGTTTGGGTTTTCCTTTAGTTTTCTCTTTTCGGGGCTTTGATTTTCACTTGTTTTGTGTATAGTTCTGTATGTTCTAGTGTGTTATGGATTTAGGGTTTTGGTGTGTTTTACTTTGTGTATTTTATTGATTTTATGGTTTTAAACCTTAATTTTGATTTTGATCTAGAGTTACATTAAAACTCGCATACGCGCGACAACGGCGCGCTAAAACTTAGTTCCTATTAAATTGATGTTAAAACCATTTGGCATTTACGTCAAATTTAGCTATTAAAAATCTAGGCCAATCAATGCTTGCATTAGTGATTCAACCCCTACTCAAATAGTCAAATAATCCAATGTTTTCTATGTATGGTGACCACCCTAAATATTCTAGCAACCAAGCTTTGCCTTAATGTTGTGATCCTTCATAGACGACCCATAATATTTTTTTGTTAATATTCATGAATACTGCAGTTATTAACTATAAATAGAAATTTTATATCAATACAATAGTTTTTATAAAGTGATTTAGGATCTTTTTAGCGCTTGATTGATCGATTTTGATCGCTTTCGAACAATTTAACCAGTTTTAGCTATTTTTTTAGTTAAATATTCATTATTAATCGTTAACTCTTATCGTAGTAGGTTGACTAGAATAGATTAAAATTAAATTTGATAAGTTATTAAGAAATTGTATTCGATTGCTTTAAGAAAAATAAGAAATGGAACTTGAAAGTAGAAAATTACATTTTTTTGTAATTAAACTAAGAAAATAATAGTAATGTTATTTATAATTATATTTTATAATATTTTTCATCATTTTGTTATTTGTTTAAAGGAAAAATGAAAAGTGTATCAAAATATTAATACAAATGACAATTTATATTATTTTTTTAGTTAAAAACAAAATATAAAATTTACTACATACCTAAAACATGAAAAAGGTAATTTATTGCAGAAAGAAAATTTGGTAAGAAAAGTGTGACCTCAGCCTTTATGATGTTGCTTAATTGTTTTTAGATTAAAATATCTATATTAATTTTTATACGCTACCATTAAAAGAATTTTGAAAGCATCCGTCCAACTAATCACCTAAAATCAATTTCAAATTTCAAATTGCTTGTTTACTAACATATATCTCATTGTTATTAATAAAAAACTATTAATAATATGCAATTATAATATTATAGGATCGTGAAGGATGACTCTAGTTTGTTCGTGCCTTGATATATTGCCGTGTTTTTTTAATTTTAATATTTTTTATATTGTGTATATAATAGCCTCAAATAACATTATAACTACAACATTAATTATAGTATTATACCGTATGAAATAACATAATATCATACTATCAATCTACAAGATAAATGTTTTATAAAATTATATTTAATCAACCCAACAATGAAACTACCGTAAGCTTGAATTCGACTCGAACATTCATTCTAGTCAATTAATTTAAGCACAATCAACTCGAGCTAAATTACAAATACGTGTTTGTCATGCTAATATTTTTTCAAACGCATTTGTAAGCTAATTACAATGAGTTCCTAGTCACGAATAAGTTGATGAGCTTCACCGAATGTTAAGACCATAAATAATCTATCCCATTGGTCTTCTTGGCACAATGAAATGAGAGTGATAAGTTTGTCATTTTTCAAATCTTATATTCAAACTTTAACTCAATAGTTTTTCATAGTGATGAAAATCTTTTTGATGATTTTTTTAGTGTGTAAGACTTTGAGTGTTAAATTAGCATGGACGATGTTTATATCGCATTATAGTAATGCTCACTCGGGTATGGTGGTAGTTATAAATATTGTTCGAAAAAAACTATTATTATCTGGAGTAAATTAAATGGATGGTTCATGTTCTATGTTCAAATTGTTGTTTTAGTACTTGAGTATCGGAAACTACAAGAACAGTGACAAATTATACATGAACATAACATGTTATGTCATTGAGTTAGATGAATGTTAACTTTTCTGTTAAAAATAAAACAATATATAAAACTAATCCATATATGTATTATTATTAGTTTATTATGTAAGGTAAGACCCATTAATATCTAAGTATTTTAATCTTTTTTTATTTTAAAGAGTGTTATGCTTATTTCACAATATTTAGCAGGAAAAATTAATTGTCCATCCAACTCAAAAACCAAACATACTACATTTGTGCATAATTTAAGAGGATCATTATAATTTTCAATACTTGAAAACTAGAAAGCGTTTGGTTGAAAGAATGAAATGGAATGGAATAGAATTGAGATCCTAATATAATTTTCAAGTAAAATTATATTTAAATGAGTAATGAAATATAAACCAAAGTGAATATTTCATCTCAATTCTCTTGGTTGCGGGATTTCAAATTCTCTCTCTAGGTGGAAAGATTTTGAAATCACACAACCAATGGAATTGAGGTGAAAATTTTCCTTAGGTTTTACATTTAATTGTCCACTCAAACATAATTTTACATGAAAACTATACTAGTTTCTCAATTCCATTTTATTTCATTCCATTCCATTATTCAAACTAAACGCTCCATAAAACCATTGTTTGAACATAGCACATAGAGGTGTAATTTACTCCATTACATCAGAAAGCAATAGATTTTTAGTTTAACTAGTTAAATTAAACTACTCATAACATGTAAATATTAAACAATCATGAGTTGAAAATACTTAAAATTGAGTCATGTAGTTTTCTCAACAATAGGTTTCTTACTAAAAGGATGGAGGGTGTATTGTTAAAAAACGGATGATTAGATGATTAAAAAACTGAAAAACGGATATATTAACATGACTAAAATAACATTTATCATCCAAAACGCACATGTATTGTTAAAAAATCTCAAATTTGATACAATATGATTAGATGATTAAAAAATCTCTAACAATACTTGTACGTTATGCAATACCACTTGTACAAAAGGAAATAGCGGAGTTGAAGCCATCAACAGGCTCCTAAAACCCCTCTATATTTTCTTCCTCGCGACATTCACCCTCACTTCTACATTTCGTCAAAACTCAAAACCCCCAAATTCATCAAATCACTTGATAATATGATTTCACACGTCGGCGACGGCGACGGTGATCGGAATCCGGCGACGGCGACGGCACCGGAGGAATCACAACACAAACCACCAGCAGATCACGACGTACCGTACAGCTCCGAATTCGTCCCACCGGAATCATTCTGGCTTTCAAAGGACTCCGAATTCGACTGGTTCGATCGCAACGCGTTCTTAGAGCGAAAGGAATCAACCAAAGGAAACTCCAGTTCGAAAAGCGGAACAACGAGCTACTCCAGATCTAACTCGCAGAAGTTTACAGTCAATCTGAAAACGAAACCGGCGATAATCGGTTTACCGAAGACGCAGAGGAACACTCACGTTGATTCGAATCGCCGGCTGTGTAAACCAGCGAACGTACGGATGTTTCCGAAACGATCGACTTCTAGCGGAAGGACGACGGTGACGGAGCCGTCGTCACCGAAGGTTTCGTGCATCGGAAGAGTTAGATCGAAGCGATGTCCTCACCGCCGGAGGTCGTCAACGACGTCAAATCAACCGGCGAAAGTTGCGATTCAGCAAGAGAAAACCGGTAAAG
Source organism: Flaveria trinervia (assembly GCA_025506515.1). Taxonomy (NCBI): domain Eukaryota; kingdom Viridiplantae; phylum Streptophyta; class Magnoliopsida; order Asterales; family Asteraceae; genus Flaveria; species Flaveria trinervia. Next base: position 2,119,441 of record CM046442.1, read on the forward strand.
TGCAGAGATCTGGAATAATCTCTCGTATAACGTCGTTGTTTCGCTCCGGCGACAGTCGCCGGAGGAAGAGGAGTAAATCTCCGGCGAAGGTGAACGAGCAATCGGAGAATTCGTACTCGAGGAAGAACAGCGTGACGGTGAAGCCGGTGAACAGTGAACCGGCGTCGCCGCCGGATCCGCCGGCGTTGGGAGGTGTGAACCGGTTCGCCTCCGGCCGGCGGTCGGTGGCGTGGGCCGACGATCTCGGTCTCGCCGGTCGACGGTGACCGTTGACTAAAGTGTAAGTTTGTTGAGCTGACGTGTGCTGTAGAAAAAATGATTCTGTTTGTAACGTATACGTACAGATGTTTTTACTTTACTGTTAGGTTTTATTTTTCGTTTTTTTGAGATAAAACATGTTTTCCAGAGGAAAATTAACAAATTTGATATAAGGTTAAAACAAATAAAAAAAGTAATATGATTTAATATCTTTTTTACTTGTTTTATAAACAGAAGTTTCATGTATTTGTAAATTACATGATTTTATACAAATACACACACAAAAGTTATAGAAAGACCACTTTCATATGAAAATATAAGTTTATTATGACAGTACTTCCTTTTGTTTTGACAAGTAATTAAAAGTATATAATTATATTGATTTTAATTGTGTGATTTTCCCTACTTTGTATAATAACCTTATTTAAATAAATTTGAAAGTTTTTACTCTGGGAAAATGTTTAGTCTCAAGAAAGTGAAGTTTGATTGTTTGTTTGTTTTTTTTTACTTTTCTTTTTGGGTTGTGTGATTGTAAATTATAAACAATGCATATAAAGAGTTTGATCATCAAATGTGTTTCTAAGAATGCAGTAATACTTTGCTAACTAACGAGACCAGTTAAAACGTAGTTCGTGCTTTGTAAGTAGTTTTAAGAGTACGTTAAAGGTTAGAAAAATAATGAAAGTTAGATTTCCTTGGAGTTTTCTAAGTATGTTTTTCCGTACTTGTTATCATGTGTTACTTTTACTCATTTACATATAAACCATATAGACCACCTTCGTTGGATATATCTAGCGTTGATGATAGTCTAATTTTTTTCAAACAAATCAACTGACAAGTGCTTTTTGACTGGTTATCAATCTTAAAACCGAACCAAATCAGCAAATCGTTAGTTTAGCAAGGGTATAATTTTTAAAGTATTAGGTAATATTGACTCGTATTAAAATTTACTTATTTAAACTGGAGCGTGTGCTGAGTCTAGAGTATTCTAATATTTGTTCAAAATATATTACGTAAAGTACTTCAATAAATAAACTAATAAAAGATGTATTGTAATGTTTTATAAAATAAGGTTTTCGTGGAGCTGGCAATTAATATGGAAGATTGTGGAATTTAGATTACTTTGAGAATAAGCTAATGGTTAGGTTTAATGCGTGTGATTTTTATATTTAATAATTCTAGAATAATAATAAATAAATAAAAGCGATCTGATTTTGAAGTATCAGGTTGCCAAACATATCCATCCACTAAGAATTGTCATGTTAAACACGTCTTGACAGCTTAAAATAATTAAAAATTAATAAAACTATATTTGGAAAAAAGTTAATTAGGACAACAAGAAATTAACTTAAGTTTAATTTTACAGTTTGTTAAAAATATCTATTTTCTTCAAAAAGATTAACAATATTAATTTATCTTCAAAAGTTTTATAAGTTGTTTTAATTTCAATCCAAAAATTTCATTAGTTATTTCAACTTTATTTAAAATAATAAAAGTTTTGAAGTAAAATTGAAATAAATTACGAAACTTTTGGAAGTAAATTAATGTTACTTTAGTTAAACCTTAGAGAGCATAACTGAAATCAACTCAATTAATTTTAATTAAAAATACTGAGTAACTAAACGCATCATTTTCTATTAAAGTTTAAAGATACTCGTTTTGTGAGAGGGATATTACTTTTTTTGGGAGAGAGGGCTATCAAATGTGTAAGAAGGGGTGCTTACACCAACACATTTTAAAATCAAACTTCTAACGTCACAAAATAAGTAAAAATTTTACAGATTAACATTTTTTGGTAAATTTAATGGTTAATATCTACTGAAACTTTATCTGCTTTCATGTGGAAACGAATAGAAAGGTACTGAGTTACACTTGACGGTATAGACAATTTGATCATCGGAAAAATACACGTCTAATTATCGAGAGATAGTTAAAAGAGCTACGTTTCATGCCTTAAACTCTTAATTAAATACATATTCATGTTTGTTTGTCTAGGAGTTATTAGGTGGGGATATATATGGGCTAAAGTCATTGTTGGTCTTTGGTTGTTACTCACTTGAGTGGTAGTTAACGTGACGCCTCTACTTGTGAATGTAGCTTTCATAGGCGTGCATTGTCTCTTGACTATAATATTGTTGTGCGACTCGCTTTCACTCATTGAAATTAGGATATTTAAGAGTTAAAACATGTGAGGATTTTATGGGTTGGTAATGATCTTACACTAATATTCCGTTACCACATAATACTGTATGCGGTTATTCATACTATATCTAAAGACATTGCTAAGGATACAGGCGAACACCTTTTATACGCGTAAGACATATATTCTAAGAGACATGAGTGGTTGTTAATTTGTACTTGTGTCAACCATTGACCAACCACTTTGTTGGGATGCATACATCACTCGTTGAACCTTGATGAAAAAAAACTATACCAACCGTTCACAAACGTTTTGAACATGTTATATTATTATTCTAGTCTTGAAAAAGTTTGAGGAGTTGAAAAAGATCATTGTTTACTTCAAAGAACTAATTGTTTGTTTGGAAGCACAAAAATATGAACATTGTGGTGTATTGTTTATTTGTATATAAGTTGATTTCGCTCGCTAATTGTGAGGGGTAGTAAAATAGATGGTAGAAAGTAGATAGATAGTAACAAATTAAATAACCAAAACCAAGTATGTACTATTTTCATATTCGTTCTTTAGTTTCTAACCTCATACTAAACACACCGTTTTTAAGCTTTTTCTAACCTGTATACGCTATAGGATGACTGAATTTCATTGACGGGTTCTTTTATTTCTTAATATTTAAACGAGGATGTGCCTTTTACCTAACTTGGTCAAAAGATATGCATTTAGTTCCACAATTTTGACTCATTTTTTTCACTTTGGAATAACCCTAATTTGTGGCTTTTGTAGCTTTACATCTAAAGCACCATGAACATCTCTTTTTCCTTTTTTGGGTGGGTTGGGGGAGAAGAGAAGAGTACCTCTAATTTGACCTTACCTACTCATGTTCATGGTTCTTTAGGTTTTTCATCATTCCAAACTACTTTTTTATTACAAGTTTTAGGTTTTCTATACTATCTAAATAAAAAACATTGTATAGGTAATAACATTCATGTTCATTAGTGTTTCAATAAAGTCATTAAAAAGTATTTGTCATATAAACACAAGTAGAAAATTTGTGAATTAGAAAACGTGAAGTTTACATCCCCACACACTTCAAAATCTCACATCTAATGAATTGTTTGACAACTTTACATAAGATTTCAAATTCAAATTTCATAAACCAAACGCCCTCTAAACTTTTGAATTATTGACAGAGAACATAATTTGTATAAATATAATAAAAAATCATATTGCTATACAAAGATAATTTTTGAGCTATTCAAGCTTACATGTACGTACCCTTTTGATGTTTCAATGGAAGTGTATTATATACATATTTTTATTGCATTACACTTTTACAAGAAAGTATCATCTAATGTCTATCAAATTAATATACATGCAAAAGGATCAAGAATTTTAATAAAGCATAAGAGTCGCTTTGCCTCTCAAAGAGCATAAGTAGCTCTCAGATAATCAATTATTTCAGCACTCTCAAACATTTTCACCCCTGTGTTTGGATCCTCCAAGTAAGGTGCCTGTCATTAAAATTAAATCAATTCTAGATAACTTAATACGGAAATTATTTGTTTATCTCAACCTATTTACTTATGAATAAGTTGATTCAGGTTATGTTTAATATTTGATGCGTCAAAGGGTAAAATAACATTTAGCGTAAAAGGAAACACGTTGAACATGTCAAAAGTTAACAAAAGGTGATTTCGCAGAAATCTCCTAAATCGTTTCATTTTGAAATCTAGATTGTTATTATTAGAAGTTTTGATTTGTGTAACCATATTTGAGTATTTGACATGGCAAGACTTTCTAAAAAAGTAGTTTTTTTTTGGAAAATGTGTATCAGGGTCAAACACACCCGACCCGCTTCTAACCAGACAAAAAATACCCGTTTTGATCTGTTAGGACCGTTACCCAACCCACCCAACGACTCCGTTTTCCACCTCTAGCATCTCAATTCTCAATAAGAAACGAAACTTGAAATATAAAAGTAGAAGAAAAATACCTGGAAATGCCCAACCTTCTCATATAATTCCTGACGTTTTGGGCTGCCACGAGCACAACTGAAAGAAAGAAAGAAAGTTGTATGATAACAACGCTTTGTTGACATTTATTACTAACAAAATCTCGTTTTATGACACGGGTCTGGTTACAAATTCCGTAGAGATTTACTCCCATACCATAACGTAAAACTGCACATTGCAACTAATATCCACGTCAGCATTTTACATGCCTTAGATTTTATTTTATTTTTTAAAAGAAGAAAAATTTTCGTTCTGCTTTTTCTGTGATGGTGTCCACTTATATATAATCCAGGGCCGGTCCTGATGATTTTAATGCCCTGGACGAGCCGAAAAAAAGAGCCCCTAGGCCCTAACGACTTAAATTATAAAAACTACTTTTATTAAATGAAAACAAATGTTTTAGCAATAAACATAGCAATATCATAGTATTACAATGACATACTGTAATAGTTAACCAATAACTTGTGAAGCTCTCCTAACATTCTTGATAGCAAATTGGTTTATAACATCTTCGTAATTTATAGTCACTAATATTTCGCTTGGATAGCTATAATCGCCAATCCACTAAGACTTTCTTGGGACATCGTGGATCGTAGGTAAGATTTTAATAACTTCAACATGATTACGCTTAACATGTACGTGCTCTTCATTCAATAAATTAGTTTGTGGACTTTAATTACAATCATATTTAAATATTTTAGTGGGCTATTAGTTGAGTAATTGGGTTAATAAAATGAGCTCAAAAAATTATATTTGATTTAAAACATAACTGAGTTAAGTTTTTAATTGTATTAGACCTTATAGTTATTTTTTTATAATTATATATATAATATATAAATAAATAAATAAAAATGGTGCCCCCTGAGTGAGTGGGCCCTGGACTGGCGTCCATTCCGCCCCTCCTCAGGGCCAGCATTGATATAATCATCAGAGATTAGACAATTAATCTCCAAAACAATGTTGAAAAAGTTAAATGTATAACAAAAAAGCACAATTAGTAGATACTCTCAAAAGTACAAGACTTTACCTGTGAAGAAGATGCGGTAACTCCAATTCTACAAGTACTTCACGCACAAGTTTGCAAAAAGGTGATGCCTAAACAATGATATACACGTTATTAGATTAAGAAAACTAAGTTGCTAATTGTAATATTTCTGGTACTAATTTAGCTCCTTGAATTTGTAACAAGAACACCTCAGGTTGTGTTTATTTCTAACATTACAAATGGGGTTAAAAAAAGCGGTCAGCTGAAAAAGAAACGGGTCGAATGAGTTTGAAGGGTTAAATAAGTCTAAAATCACCCAAAATGTACTTAAAATGCATGCAACCGATGAACCTACTAAATCAATTAATTCAGAAATAATAATTATATATTTTTAGAGCAAAAGTGTTTCCCGTCAACCCAACTTATACAGATATTACCCTTTCTAAAACTTACCTCATACGCCCATACTTCAAGAGGTTGTGGTGGCATCTTTGCTTTTGTATACATGCTCCCCTGCAAAGATAGAAGTATGATATTGTTGAACGCATATGTGATGAAATCATATGGATGTGAGATGTGAATGTTAATATTTGGAGAAGTTATCCATTAAAATTTGAAAATTATAAAAAAAAATAGCATGTAAAGGCTATGTTTGAAAATTATACCTTTCCCATACGACCAATCATGGCAAAGCCTGCGCTCAAAGTCTGTAAAAAATTGTTACAAAATATAGGTTATAATTATTATGATGTATTAATTGTTGTTGTTTAATATGCCAGATTAAATTTTGGATATTAAATTTATATTTACTTACTGTCAGCAAACCGAGTTTCAAAGATAATGGCACATTTCCATTTCCTGAATAAGTCAATAACAACAATGTATAAGATCATTGTTAAGAACTAACAGAAAGACTTTTTCACCATCTCTCCTAGCATTAATGTGAAAAATACATATTCAACCGTATAGACTATTACTGGGATAATATGGTTTCTGTATTCATGTTCCATTCACTAGTTATTAATAGTATTGAAATATAGGTGTTTCACGCCAATCAACCTGAGTCACAATAAATGTGTGTTTTGAATCAAAACACACATTTATTGTGACTCAGGTTGATCCATTACCCAATCTGCCCAGAGCACCCGTTTTGCCACCTAACACAATAACGATGAGAAACCACAATAAAACAAAAAGGATGTGAAAAGGGAATGCTAACCATATTTGTCAACAAGATATTTTATAATGTCATCTGATTCATACATAGAAGCTCCTGTATTTGGATCTACCTGAAGCAGAACAAAATAAAAAGATAATGATTATTATTTGAATTAAAATTAATGCATAACTTGTCAGGCAATATTCAGAAACTAAATGATGCATAAAATATATGCATAAAAGGAGTATTAATTAGCATACCATGTAAGGAAACATTTGCTTTCCGCCCATTTGAACAACTTTGGGACGAAATGTCGGGCCATTTCTTGGGCAAGGATAGTATAATACATCAAGATCCAACACTGCAACAATTCTCTCACCTGTAAATCAATATTACAAAAGATATAATGTGATGCATCTATTTAATTACCTTTCCCAGTATTTTAATAATACTAGTTTTTAACACTTAAATCCTAACACAATCATTTAGAAACTCGCCAACAATAAGAAACTACAATCCAAAACGTGGATTATACCTTGCGACAGAAAGGGCAGCTGAAGTTCCACATGTTCAATGAAAATGCACAATTAGCAAGAATCAAGTAAAAATAAACAAAGTCTATATTTGCAAGCATACTTGTTGGATCTGAATTATGAGGATATCAAAATAATAAATAAATTTAAAACTAAAAAGTAAAACATTTTTTTCTATAAGTACCCTTCAAACTCGTATATTTCAATAGGTTTTGCGGGTCTGGGGCCTAGTTTTGCGCTCTCTTTTGCTACAAAGCCTGCAAGCATAGCATACCTTGCATATCAATGACTAATATTAACATTTAACAAAAGAAACTATATACATAAATGATCTATTAATTACACAAACATGATAGAGGTAACAGTATCATTACCTGCAACTCCAAGACCATACTGGCCAGAGGGAACTTCATTCTTGGGAACAAAAGAAACAGAGTACCTAATAGATTATATTTCAAAACATTAAGTGCTTGCAAACAATTACACAAAAAATAGACTGTTACAGGTAAAAAAACTGTTTTTTCATTAGAAGTTGAATAGTTTGGTTAGATTCAAAATTGTTGAAACCAAATAAATTCTTCTTGAATCATTGATATTTTGACTAAGATTATGCAAGTTTCATCATAACCTATTTTCTAGATCATTAAATATTTTACCAAATTCAAGCAATGTTCATTTTAATCTATTTTCTTAAATGATTAATATTTTGACTAAATTTGTGCAAGGCCAAGGTTCATGTTAATCTATTTTCTAAATCATTATTTTTGACCACATTTATGCAAGGTTCATCTTATTCTATTTTCTTGAATCATTAACATTTTACTAATTCGTGCAATGTTCATCTTAATCTATTGACAAAATTCCCAAAATGAGCATGTGGAAAGTTTGTTTCACCTCAAAATAAACATTACAAAGTCAGATTCTCAAAATAAACATGGGGCGAAAATGCCCACATGTTTACCTTGTCGTTAACTCCGTCCAAAATTTCACAAGGGTGCTAAGACGCTGTCCACGCAGACTTCCGCCGATTGATCGCCTTTTTCACTCAAACGGATACGTGTCAAACTCCCTAATGTACCCATATGAAGTGCATTTTCACCTAACGACGCCAAATGATCAGCTTTTTCACACTAAAAGTACATGTTCATTTCTTAAATTCAACTCTTTAAAGTTGGGAACTTTTCCTAATCTATTTCATGTGGTCTTTAGTAACTAAGTTCACACAAATCATTTGTCTAGATTCCTCTGCATCATCAAACTAACAATCATCACATACGCAATTCAAGATTCACAATTACCCATCAAGCACCAAACTTTCCCAATCAAAAAACAATAAACCAACATACCCATCAACAAACACACCAGTCCCCAATCGGAACACCAGATTCAGGCTAGCAGTAACAAGATCCACAACCTTATCCGATCTCGGGGTAAAAAGCTTCGGCTCCGGAGGCTTAAAGTTCGCCGGAGGAGTGATTGCAGAAACCCCCAATTGGGGTCCATCTTTAACCGAAGTTGAAGATGCATCTGAAACTTCTGTTGATGATCTTATTACAGAAACTCTGCTACTGATTGATGTTCTTGCTTTGTGATGAAGACTGATGGGTTTAGATAGCGGTGGTGATGACGTGAAGTTGAGAACACCGGCCATTGTTCTCCGGTGAGTGGTTGGGGGTTTGTAGGTCAAGTGTTCGACGAAATGCCGATGTGAAAAAGTTGAAAGCTTTGTTGTAGACCACATAAATGGTGGTGTTTGTGGAGCATAATTTGTTTGTTGTAGCATTTTGAACCTATCAGTTTTGTACTTGGTATAATAGAACTACATGGGGTTTGGTTTGATAAACAAAATTCATGACCGGTTTGAGTTTTAAGCGGGCTGATTTTTATCGTTTAGTTCAGTTAAACCGGTTTCAAGTAATACGATTATAAGTTTATAATCATATTGATTTATTTGATTTATTTTTTTAAGCGTTGGTTTGAAGATTAGGGCACGTGTCATAACAATTGCTTAGATTTTTTCATCAAACAACAATTTTAATATTGCGTAATAGCCCCTACATTTAAACAGCCATTTAGTAAGGCTTTTTCTAAAATTAGAAAACACAAAATCACGCCGATTTAGGTAAAATTATGACCTTAAATACATGGGTCAGGCTTTTGGTTATTTTTTGTACAGTCAAAATGTACTTATTGAAAAAACCGCTACTTGATATTGTATGCTATTATCACTGATTTAGGGGTATCATCGAATCGAATGTATGATTGTTGATGATCATATAGATCATTAGATTGCTGATTTTCATTTCCATGATCATTTCACTAGGTTTCAAAGGAAGTTGACATTTTTTTATGTGTTTCCAGACGATTATTGTTCATAGCTTGTTTCTAAATCACTTATTATGAAAAGGAAACCTTATATCAAGCAAGCAAATGTATATAACTCCAGTTCCTAAGGTATTTAATAGACGGTCTTAAGCAAAAACTGTTTATTTAACCATCATTTTTTGGGCTTGAGTTTGGCTCAAGGTCCTTTAAACTCAGCTTGATTCAAGATTTTAGTAAGTCAATCTCGAATTAATCACGAACAGCTTGGCTTGTTTACATACTCTATAAGTTTATATATGCGATGGTATCAAAAGATCAATAATCCAATATGATCCCTAAAACTTACCATTTGATCAAGGCTAGTTTTGGAGCACCACTAATTGCTTCCATTCTTGTTATATTTACAACAATAAGGTGCTGTTTGTTTTTTCTGTAGAAAAACGTCTGCAGTCTACTTTTGCAGTCTGCGGACCACATCTGCAGACAACTGCAGCAGAAGAGGTGGACCAAATGTCTGTAGTCTGCAAGAAAAAGATTGTTTTTTTAACGTCCGCAGAATGCTGAAATATTTTGTAGTTAAACTAAACCTATTTTATAAACTTTAAAAATAACTTTAACATTATTAATAATTATAATAATAGTAGTAGTAATAATAATAATAATAATAAAAATCCCTTCATATGCATATCTGATTTTGTTCTAACTCTAATCAACAATCACATCCATAGCTTCATCATCTTCAAATGCATCTTCATCATCTTCAAATCACCATCACCGCCGTGAATCCATAGACTTCCTACAGCTTCTCGTAACTCTAATCAACAACCACATCCACACGCTAATCTCATTGATGTGAGAGCGGAGCTGGCGTCGGAGGTGTATCGGACGATGGTGGAGTCGGCGGGGGGAGTAGGGCGGCAGAGGGGTCGGAGGCCGGCGGTCGGAAGGCGGTAGCGTGAAGGTGGGGTTATGGAGGTGGGGTAGCAGAAGAGGGAGGGCTGCGAATGGTGAGGGGGTCGGAGGGGGGAGAGGCTACGACTGGAATGGAGGTCGAAAGGCGGGAGGGCTGCGATGGCGAGGGGGTTGGAGGAGGGAGGGTTGCGACTGGAACTGGGTCGGAGGGTGGTGGCATGGAGACGGACGTCGACGGTCGGAAGGCGGTAACGTGGAGACGGCCAGAGATGAGTGGTGTGGTGGGGGTTGGAGGGTTCAAATGAAAGAAAGCAATGTCCGGAAGAAGAAAACAAAATGGGGTAAAACAGAAGAGGTTGTGAAGACATCAGAAGTGATAACACCACATATTTTCCGTGCAAACGTTAGAAAGACACTTTTAATGAAACGTTTTCCAAAAAACAAACAGTCTGCGAACTTAAAAGCTCTTTCCGCGTTTGCGTGCGCGCAAATGAAAAGATGAAGAATAGCTTTTTCTAAAAGACAAACACCAGCTGACTGTTATGCTCACAAGTAGTCGAGTAGTAGGTAATTTGTTCCTCTCTATATATTTTTTTATGAGTACTCTCTTATGATTTATAATAATTACATTATATATTTGTATTTATTGGTTTTCTTTTGACACAGTTAAAGTATTGTATAAGATAGTAAATATGATAAAAAGCAGCAGAGAAAATGTCAGTTGACTTGACTACAATAGCGTTCATGTAATCAACCTTTTTGTATTTTCTACTTTGTTTCTAATTTCTGTTAATATAAACTATAGCAAAAGCATTTTATAGAAATGTGATATGACAGTATTACTTCTTTTATGTTTTGGGATACATATAAACACCATAAACAAATATGTAATGTTGGTGTGTCAGAATCATGAACTATAGCAGGCTATAAGATTTGCCCAAATAACCAAGTTCTCCTTGACGTAGGCGCATGCTGGTTGTTGTAGGCATACATAGGTTCTAATGTTTTCAATTAAATGGTTTATTTTTAAAAGAAATTTTGTTTTTATCGTTTTTTTACCAGTCTTTTTACCGGTCTTTTTGAATGTTTTAAAATGATAATTTAATATACAATGTGTTAAATCACATAGAATTTTTCTTATTTCATAAACAAAATATGTTTTTGCAAAAACATTACAAATGGAAGGTTAAAAGTACGAGTTCTTGATGGAAGTCAAGTTAAATATAACAACAACCATGGGTTATTTTGTATATAAAATTGTGTTTGTTATTAAAAATCAAACCCTACTCTCCAGACCTCTTCAACCAGTAAAATACGCTAATCGCATCTTCAACAATGTGAACAATATACGTCGAACATCAAATCATCGAGTGACAATGATTTGTGATACATTTTCACTATCACATTCATGAGCCTAAGGTTTTACACCATATAGATCTTTTGTTGTTACTCAAAGACAGTAATATTACAAAAATATAACCTTTCTAATTTTTCAAGTGTCGATCAAAGTTATAAACATCTTAAAAACATAATCATTTTATATTTTTTTCTAACTAATATATGCTTTACGTGTTGGCACTAGAGATGGTAAAAAAATATTTATAATTTGAAAATCGCACTGGTTTCGTACCGACCCGAATGTTAAACCAGTTTCACTTCATGTCCATTCCAACACTACTCAAAAGAAATTTTCAAAAGTTAAAATCAGTTTCTAACCCTACACGTTAAACCGAATTAATTCCAACTGGTTTTAAACTCGATTTCAACTGGTTTTAAACTTGAATTAAACCGATCATTTCTAAAATAAAAAAATAATACCCAAATCGATATTAAAAATAAAAGAAAAAGAATACCCAATTATCCATGAGGCCCATGACGAGTACATATACTGATGATATACATGACATCGTTACGACGTTCTACAAAAAACATTCCCGTAAAAATTTCAAACGAAAACGAAGAACAAACATTTGAATCCCTAAAATTCTCAGAGATTATTCATGTACAACACCTGATAACGGTGATCATCGTCTTCATAATCATCATCATATCACCATTATCATCGATTCAATCACCTTAATGGCCTCCATATCAACCTGCATCACAATAACACCTAATTCCCACCCAAAACCCTCATCAATCATCTCCCGCCACTTCCACATATCCCTTAGGGCACAGAATCACACTCTTCATCCACAGGTTCAATCGTTAACGAAACATCATGATAATATTATCAACAGTAGAAGTTTTGTGTGTGCAGTTAGGGCTAGTTCTAATGTTCCGTACGAGGTTACGCCGAGGAAGATGATCGAGAGCGATAAGGTGCCGACGGAGGTGAGGAAGCGAGTGATGAATGCGGTGGATAAGTGTGGGAGGAGAGTGACGGTTGGTGACGTGGCGAGCACGGTGGGGGTGAAGTTGACTGAAGCTCAGAAAGCGTTACAGGCCATTGCTGCTGATGCTAATGGCTTCATGGAGGTATAATTTGTGTTTTGTTGGTAATACATTGTTGTTCCTTTTGTTTGTTTCTGTGATGAACTCGTATTAATTGATTGGTGATGTTCGTATATGTTCAGTTTCATGATTATGCTAGTAGTGATCCGTTGATAAACGACACTAGGTAGTGTGTGTGTGTGATCATTGATTTGGGGATTTGATTGGATGTGTGATTGTTGATGTTCGTATAGATTGTTTGATTGCTCATGTTGGTGATTATTTCAATAGGTTTCGGATGAAGGTGACATTCTGTACGTGTTTCCAGACAATTATCGTTCGAAGCTTGCTTCTAAATCGCTTTGGATAAGAACAGAACCTTATGTTGTGAAAGTAAAGGTATATAATCCATTAATCCCAACTCTTAAGGTTGTGTTTGGATGTGCTGTTTAAAGTTTTAACACTCAAATGTTTAATACTTGAGATTTCTGATTGTTTAAGAAAAAAAAACTGTTTGGAAAAAGAAGAGAGGTATTTAGAATTTGAACAAGTCTTCTCAGTTTTGGTTATAAGAAAGAGTAATAATGTAATTTTACTTTACTCTCAGTTTCTTGCGCCATATATGTAAGTGATTGCACAGAACTGATTATTTGATATTTTGATAGACAGTCTCGAGCAAAATCTATTAGAAGTTGTTATTGTGACTAAGCAGTTACATAATGCAAATCCAAACACCATGAAGTACTCGATAAGTCTATGCATGTGATCGTATTAAGGAGTCAGTAATCAAATACGATGCTTAAAACTTACTACTACAAACCCAATGTGATTTTACAGTTCGTTGCTGAATACTTGGTCAGGGTTACTTTTGGAACTACATTACTTGTTTCCATTCTTATTGTATTTACAACAATCATTGCTATTCTCACAAGTAGGAGGTAATTGTTCTTCTCTTTATATGTTCTTTATGAGTATGCTCTTAATATCATTTATCTATAATATTGAATATTTTATAATCATTGGTTTTCAATTAACACTGTTAAAGTATTACTTACAGTGATGAAGATAATGAAAAAAGCAGCAGAAAAAGAAGCAGAGCAAGTTCCTTTGACTCATTATTCTCTTTGCTTCCTAGTCCAACTGATTTGTTTTGGTAACATGATTTAAACGTTTTTTTTTGTATTTTCTACCCATTTTCTAATTTATGTTCATGTAAACTAAATAAAAAGCATTTCATAGAAATTTGATTGATAGTATTACTTATTGTTTAGGTATTGGGATCCATATTACCATCGGAGGAGATGTCAAATTGAAGATGATGGAAGGGGTTTCATTGAACCCGTAAGTCCAAAAGAGTAATTTGTATTTCATTTATGCTAATCATTTGCTGTTGTGGACAACAAACTAATACATTCTACCAATCTTTTGTAGGTATTTTCATTTGTGTTTGGTGATGGTGATCCAAATGAAGGTATTGAAGAGCAAAGGTGGAAGATGGTAATTGTTGAGATCTAACTTGGTGGTCTATTATTTCCAATGTTTTTCTTCCTTTATGTACTTCAATATTTTAATGTTATATATGTATGTAATGCTGTTAATCTAATTATATCTGTACTCATGTCTTGCAACTGCAGATCGGTCAGTACATTGGCTCAAAAAACGGTGTTGTAACAGCCGAGGAACTTGCTCCATATCTTGATGTAGAGCCTGTTGTAAAGACGGTATGACAGTTTTATTAGGCTGAATGATGTATATAAATCAACAACAATATACTTTAGAAGGAACTTCTGTGTGATACTATGATAGGCTGAATGATGAATACTAAGCAACAACAATATACTTAAGAAGGAACTTTTGTGTGATACTATGATGGACACCATGGAACTTAACATATTATATGATAAGAGGTGGCAGAATGTGTGGGTCGGCTCAGGTTGGATGGAGTGGGTTGACGCGAAACATATTTCTTTATAGATTTATAATTGTATGATTAATTTGTGTGTAAGGTAGATTACATGCTTAAATAATAATATAATTTTCTGAAACATGATTATACAGGAAGTCTTTTTTTATATATAAACTACAGTTCGGGTGATTTTCAATCTCTTGGACCCAATTTATTGAGAAAATATCACAGAACAATAATTAAGTTTCAAAAGTGTTACAATTTGGGAAAAATATACAATTTGGTCACTCATGCATATTTTTCCCAAATTAGACCGCTAAAGTATCAAATAGTCATTATCGAATTTTCTTATGTCAAGAAAGTAATGGAGGAGAAGACGTGGGGGTTGGAATTTCAATATGTGAATTTTATATAAAAAATTTAAAACAAACATGATTATATTATAAAATAAAAAAGTACCTAAATTTCACGCCACCCACGTCAACATAAAAAAAGAAAACAATATTTTCTAGTTGAAACAAAAAGGAAAACATGCTAAACAACATGTTAAAACTTATAATTTAAATAAAACATGGAAGGTGATTGACCTGATTGGAACACTTTCTAAACTTGAGTTATCTAATTTAAACACTATTGAAAGTTGGTTATTATTTTACCAAGTTACTCCCAATTCATTTTAAGTTAATTTTTATAACCTGCTAGAGATGCAAATAACCCGCAAAGGCCTTTTTTAATAGTTTAGGGCCAACATTTTTTTTGAGTTATCTTAATGTAGCGATCTATTGCATATAGAAGGGTGACTACTATGATTTCTGAATAAAGAAAAGGTGAAGTCCATATTTTACGCTATGTTCTCAAAGGCGCAAGGCGTAGAGGGTGAGCCTGGGGCCTAGGCCAAGGATTTAAAAAGCAAGTGCTTTTTTAAGCTATGCTCACAATATAAAGTTACCAATTATAAGGGTTTTAGAAATGTTTTAAGCTTGTTCAGGGCTAGTTTAGGCTGGTTCTAGGACATTTGTATACATTTCAGACTAGTTTGGCTGTAAATTTCAGAATTTTGCCTTAATTTAAAGGATTTGGCTGGATTCTCGCTGGGATCTGGGAATGTGGCTGGAATCGCACCTGGACTGCCACACCCACTAGGTGTTTTGCTTGTGCTTTGCTGTGCCTGAGTGCGCTTTTGAAAACATAATTGTACATAATTATTTAGCTCTTTTACATATTGCGAGGATAATAAAGTTTGCTGACGTGTCATGTAATAAAATGATTCTGGTGCTCTTCACTTACTTGGTTATCCATTTGGACTTTCACCCTTTCTGTTGACTTCAATAATTTATCCCATTTATTCATGCTTGATTAATTTCTGCTTCGCGTGTGAAGTTTGCAAGCTTATAACGCTGTAGTTAACTTTGTTAATTTTATATGCAAAGTTAATCCAGTTTCCTTCTTATTTTTGTGACATAAGTGTCATCTTTGTTGAACCGTTTTCTCTCTTTTTTTTCTCTTTCTAAAAATGCTTATAGTTCTATCTTACTGCAGGATGATGACTCACACATATTACCTGTTCTTCTGCATTTTGATGGTGAACCACAAGTGGATAAAGAGGTATCTTTCTAGATGAATAATCATGTATCTGGAATAAAGAGAACTTCATGCATAATTATTAAATAAATTATAAATAGTGTATCTTTTGTCCAGCAGTTTTGTCTGTGTAGTTATCAAGTATAGTAGAGGTGAAAAAATAGGCAGGTCGGGGACGAGTCAAAACATGTTTGTTTGGCTTTGATGTGAAACATTTTTATTTTCACTTTTTGAATAAATATTTACTGTGTCAAATGTAATTGCAATGTGAAGAAAATGGTTTAGGAGGTCTTGTACTAACTGATTGGCCCATTAAACCCGTTTTATTTTAACCTAAAATTTCAAGTTTTACCCGTGCAGCCCTTTAGAGGTCAAATGTAACCCAAATCAATCAATTTATTAGTAATTTGTCAAAATTGCCACCTTAAACTAATATCAGTATTACGTTTTAAAAAATATCTATTTTCTTTTTCAAAATCTCATCCAGGGGAATATATTATATCGGTTTCCATCACTTCAACGTACAGCTGCTTCAAAAATGAGCATAAAGGAACTGGAGAAAAAGTTTAAGGAATGCCTTGGAGGGCCTGATAAGTTCTATTTGGAAAACAAATGGGAATTCAGGTCTTAATAACTTTGTTCTTTTACCTGCTGAGACGGGTCAGGTTGGGTTGACCCGTAATCCCCCTCCCCTCTTATTTATTATGTAAATATTTTGGTAGTAAATTATTACAAAAGTTATCTTGGTATTGGAATAAAAATGTTTTAGGAGGTTTTGTATTATATAACTGTATACTTGTATGCATTATAATCTGACTTCGGGTACTTTTAAGTTTCCACTTCGTTTGACCCTTGGAGCATACTTTACTCATTTGAGATAAAACACAACCGAGATCGAAATTTTCATAAGTAACAGGGTCAACACTCAAAACAGCAACCTTTAATATTTTGTTTCTATTTACCATTTTTTCCATTTTGACAAATGATGTTGCTCATCATGCAGTAAAACTGACGATGAAGAGAGGGCCCTGATTGTTGGTTTGGGCGGGTTTAATCTGTTTGGGGTGATTGTTCTTACCGCCCTGTTGAAGTAATAAATCTTTTTTTATATACACATTCATAATTATCTCTCTTTAATTTTCTAACTTCTTTTATGTGACTTTTTTTTGAAGGACTACAAAATTTGTTGGACCAACATCCCCGTTCATTTTGTTTGTGTATAAAATACTCCCTCTTCTTCAGGTATGTGGGGGCAGTTTCAATCCTTATATGTGAAATTGGTCAATTTGGATTATGTATATTATTAAAGGGGTCAAGTCGTCAAATGTGTGATTTTTTGTTTAATTTGTATTTGGTAACCATGAGAACCTGGTATAATAATTATTATTAATATTTTTTTAAGTGGAAATCAGTCAAATGGTTTAAAAGTCTCCCAAAACTTACTCTAGGTGGTTACCATGTCCTGATTATTCTTATTTAAAGAAAAAGTTGAATAATTATTTACAATCTCCTAACTTAATAAAAAATGGTGAATCATTATTTTATTATAGATTTTTTGTACTCATAGTGTTGATGGTCAATCCAGCCTTTCCTAAACAAAAAAATGGTTACTTTACTTTTAATGTACTTACAAAAAAAAAATTTATTTAGTTTTGTGACAGTTAGATTACAACTATTTTTGGACCTTTTTCTGCCTGCGACTATTTCAGCTTTGTAGTTAAATTTGTGTGATATTAACTTTCCTGCACTCGAACAGGTTTTTGGAGCCAGAGGGTAACATTTGCCCTCATCCTACTCTCCTAAGACCCTACTATTAGTTACGAATGAGATTTACTAGGCATGTTTGTTTTTAAATTAACATATGATTAATTTCATAGGTGTATGCTGCCTCTTTTTTGGTATTCCTTTGGTCCGGTGGCTTTTTATTCAAAAAAGAAATGTTGAAATAGATAGAAGGAACCAAGCTCGAGAGCTCCACGCACAAGCACTTGAATCGCCAGATATCGACCTCAAGCGAAAGGTATGTATGAAGCGTTTTTGTGGTGTAACTTGTTGTCTTTGAATTAATGAGATGCCAAAAAGTTTGACGTGTTGGTGGTATGTAATCAAGTTTTAAACGTGCTAAACAGGTTAGAGGGTTGTAATAAATGGATTAAACGAATCGTGAACAAATTGGCAGGTCGACCTTTTAGATAAACGGGTTGATGAACCTGTTTATTAAACTGAACAGGTCAACCGTAACACGACCTGTTTATTAACAAGTTAGATTTGACAACCGAATAGATGTTTATTTACGTGTTCCATTCATGTAGTGTTTTTGGTTGTGTCTGGAATCACCATTCCTAGTCTTAACTCATTACCCAACTTGACCGGCCCATTTATTACATGTCTCTGTTCTGTTTAGTTGTTGCTTCTCACCTATCATTTTTCATGTTGAAATATTTTGACCTGCTATTAATCTTCATTATTTAACTCAATTACTGTATGATCTTTACAGATTCGTAGCGCTCGAGACATGTCCAAAAAGACTATGATTGGCCAAAATCACATCGTGTATACAACCAGTAAAGACGTATCTGAACAAGACTACGATAAATACGAGTGGGATAAGAGATTCGAAGATAACATATAGCCTGGTTGATGGATTAGAAATTTATAGAAAGGGTGAATATATTACATAGTTTTACTTGTAATGATTTTGGTCTCCCTTTTTTTGTTTGGAGTCGAGGTCTTGGTG
Source organism: Flaveria trinervia (assembly GCA_025506515.1). Classification (NCBI taxonomy): domain Eukaryota; kingdom Viridiplantae; phylum Streptophyta; class Magnoliopsida; order Asterales; family Asteraceae; genus Flaveria; species Flaveria trinervia. Next base: position 2,138,419 of record CM046442.1, read on the forward strand.
GGAGAGCAATCTCTCTTTTGGATAGAGGAGTCAAGAGTGGATCCAATCCGAAGCGGTTTTAATTCAAACCGGTTTCTTAGGAGCCGATTTTGGGTTGGGGTGGAACCAGTCAAGCAAGGTAAATTTAAATCCATATTGTCACGACACCACCCATCTCCTCCAAATCATAATTGCTCCATACTTCTAGGTTTCTATTGTTAGTTGCCTTCTAGTAACATTAAGCTCGATGGACTAGCAAGTTGCCCCCTAGTAACATTAAGCTCACTAAATGGGTTTCTATTGTTAGTTGCTCCATAAAATGACTAGCAAATTGTACCTAACAACTGTAATTCGAAAAATAGCTTCGATCACCGTACATGGGTAGAAACTGGGTAATATTTTGGTACATCATTTATTGAGAAATCCACTTGGATTCTCCATCAACTAATAATATGGGATCACTCACATGGATAAAGTTAAATGGTGTGGTCAAACGTATGATCATATTTTAGTACAAAGAACTTACAGGGTAAAAAAATAAGTTTTGAAAAGTTTTTTAATTTTTAAATACTCATTTTAGTTTAATTCTCTATTATACTATTTTATTTTCTCCTTTTAACTCTAGTCATTTTGAAAAGTAGATCATATTAGGCATTTTACAAACTTTTAATTTAGATATTAATACAAACAACTTTTTAAAAACTATCTTTAAAATATTATAATTTAGGTTATGTTTGGAATTGTTTATTTACACCTTCTAGTTTTAAAAAATTTTAAAAAATTAAAATTTTTAACTTCTCAAAAACTCTTCCTTCTCACATCTTCATTTCATTCCAAACATTTTTCACATCATTTTAAGTTATCTTCTTTTTAAAATTTAAAAAAAGTTTTCATTAAACAATCTCAAACACATCATTTTAAGTTATCTTACTTTTATTAAAAGTAATTTACAAGCAATAAACATGTTTGCTAAATAACTTTGACGACAAAACCCACGGGCCAACCACACTCCCTGCAGTCACGACCTCCGACGGTCAACAAAACTTCCGATCAACGACCGTCACCTCCGATCACACTTCCGTTCACCTTCCGTCACCTGAAACACCGTTTTCCGGCGTTCAATCATGACTTCTATCGAAGAAGAAGGGTTGCAACTTACCCAAGTTCAAAGACTAGAAGGTCACACAGATAGGGTTTGGGGTCTCGCTTGGAATCCGGCCACCGGAGCCGCCGGTAGACCCGCCGTACTTGCCTCATGCGGCGGCGATAAGACTGTGAGAATCTGGCAACAACGGACCCCTTCCTCTACTTCATTCGATTGCTTGGTTAGTCCCATTTCTTCTTTTTAAATAAAATTAGGGTTTAGTTTAATTGAACAATCACAACTTGTTAACTGGAGATCTAATTGTGATGATTTGGCGTTAATAATCTCTAATTTGAGACTTAATAGAGAGAAATCAATTTTCTTCTACATTTCTCACTGGAACATTCGAGACTTAATCTGATCTTACAAATGAAAAGCAGCAATGCGTAACTAACTTAACGTCGGGACTCTGCTAAACCACTAACTTAATGTTAAACTAAACCATTAATAAAATCTGAAGTTAATGCGAGAAACATGCGTAAGAATGAATGGGGTTGAATTCTTCACGGGTAGGGTTGATCATGATCATATCAGTGTTTTATAGGATATGTATGTTTCGTTGTAGGTAAAAGTGTTCAGTTTTTGTGTTTCTAATGTTAAATGACTAATGTATGTTTCTAGCCAATGTAATTGGAAATTTTATGTGATGTGGATTTATAGTATGGTGTACTTGGATGAGTGATGATTTGTGTGTTGTGTTTACAAGTGAGTAGCATATGTGTGTGTAGATTGAGCAGTCTGAGGTTTGAAGCTGTACACAAGGTTTTGATATGTGTTTTAAGTTGGTAAATCTTTGATCTTGTTCAGGAAGTATTAGAAGAGATTCATACTCGGACAGTTAGATCATGTGCGTGGTCACCTACTGGTGAAAAGTTGGCGACTGCTAGTTTTGATGCCACCACTGCTATTTTGGAACAGAATGGGAATGAATTTGAATGTGTAGCCACCTTAGAGGTATTTCTTGATTTATGATTTTCTTTATCGTTATTCGATAACTTCCTTTTGCAGTTATCTGTATGTAGACTGTTTTCAATCCTGGCAAGTGAGGTATATTGTAGTATAGGTTGATAAATGTGAGGGGTGGGAGGATTGGGTAAGGGGTCAAATTGGTTCCGGTCAGGCAAAACCTTTGGACACTTTTGTCCTTTTCTTTTCATGATTGTTTATAACCAATTAATGTTTAATTATGAATGTATGATTCTATTATATTGCAATAATAATCCAATTTGTGTAACTAAACAATTTAGGAGATTAATGTATAGTGAATACATGTTGGGTGATTGTTAGCATAACTCAAATCAACCCATGTGGTTATCTACCTAAAATGGATCAAAATTGCCATTTATGTCTTTCAGGCATTTGAATTAAGTGCCACATGTACAGGGTCATGAAAATGAAGTAAAAAGTGTATCATGGAATGCATCTGGTTCACTACTTGCAACCTGCAGCAGAGATAAATGTGTTTGGATATGGGAAGTTTTACCCGGGAATGAGTTTGATTGTGTTTCTGTGCTGCAAGGACATACACAAGATGTTAAAATGGTCCAATGGCATCCAACAGCTGATGCTTTATTTTCTTGCAGCTATGATAACACCATAAAGGTAATGCACCCTCTTCATTATATGGGTTTTAAAACTGATTGTGATATTGAATAATCAGAGTCTAGATAATCAACTGTAATAATCAGATAGTCACTTTTTGGATTGTTTGAGACATTTTTTATTATATAAGAATATAATATATATCTTGACCAAAAAGGACTATGGTTTAGTTTTTTTTTAATTTCTTTTATGATCACAACAATTATATTTTTACTAATAGAGTTATTAACAATGAAGCAATCATTCCGCTCACAGTGTTAACCGAATTTCAAAATTTGCTCAATTATTTTTACATTGAATTTTAATTACATTTTATGCAGGTTTGGGTAGAGGATGGTGATAGTGATGATTGGCGTTGTGTTCAGACTTTAAGCGAGTCTAATTGGTACTACCTGAACCCTTTTCTATATATCTGAATTTTCCATTTAATTTCATTTTTTAATTAATTTCTTGTTTTCTTCTTAATATATCAACTGCTGTATTATAAACTAATAAATCCCTGTTATGAATACCAGTGGACATTCATCTACAGTGTGGGCTTTGTCTTTTAATGCTGCCGGAGAAAAAATGGTTACTTGCAGGTATGGTGGGCTCTTATGATAGAGGTGGAATTATGGTTGGATCATGTGGGTTGGGTAACGGGTCAAAATTGTCAGTGCTAGTCGGTATCAATTTCATTTTTTGTGTTATTTGTTAGCGTAGTTTCTGATAAAATTTGTAAATAACTGAAAATTTCGTGAGTTAATTTGCAGTGATGATGTCACCATTAAGGTGTGGGGAGTGGACATTGCAAGATTACAAACTGGTGATACTAGTGCATCTTGGTGAGGACAATCCCTTTTTACTTGAATTTTCATGAAATGCTTACTTTAAGTACAGAAAATACCTGTGCGTTAAATTTTCTTTTTGTTTTTTGCAGGAGTCACATTTGCACTTTATCTGGTTATCATGACCGAACAATTTTTTCAGTCCATTGGTCAAGGTTGTCATGTTAATTTGTGTTTATATCTTAAAATTTGTATTGATGTTTTATTCATCTAACATTTGAATATTACAGAGAAGGTATAATAGCTACTGGAGCAGCTGATGATGCTATATGCTTGTTTATTGAGTCTGATGATCATTCGGTAGGGAACAAGGGCAATACTGTAAATATTTAATAATATAGCAGCACAATCTGCCCTGTGTGAAAGTTTTATTAAATGTTAAATATATAAGACTTACTGCTTAAAAGTTTACTTTGTTGAAGATGGCTTGTTTACGAACTAGTTGTTAAAACAAAAATATGTAAAGAAGTTAAGAAAATATATTGAATGTGATGGTTGTAGAAAATAATTAAGAAAAAAATTATATTTTGTATTCTTTCAAGTGTTTTTAAGCTGGTTTTCTAATTTTAACTTTATTCAGTCTACTGGTTTGGTAAATTCGGGTTTTTTGTAGCATTTATAATGCAAGAGTATTGTTTGTTTCTGCAGGTTGATGGACCTAAATACAAACTGCTTCTTAAGAAAGAAAAGGCTCATGATATGGACATAAACACTGTGAGATGGAGCCCAACGGTAATCTTTTTTATGTTTTAGTTTTAAATTTTTTAACTTATGACGTGTCTTCTTCTTGTTTGTGTTTACTTTTTAAATAAATGTATAATCGTTCAATAAATCAAATAAAATAAAGAGTGCTTATCTGTTAAAATAAAAAATAAAAAAACACAAAAATCATATAAGCTGTGTATAAAGGGAAAACTTGATTTTGACCTTTTGATGGTGTACAAATTTGGTTTCCAAGTTAAGCGGATCTCAGATTTGAAACCGGACCACTTTTAACGTACGGGCTTTACCTTTGTCCCATTGTTTAGTAGGGTATTGTCGGGCCTGTAAATCTTCCCTAACGGGTTCTCATAGTTATCCCGAAAAATCGGTTTATGAGTTATAGTAGGCGTTGAATGTTTGACCTTAGATAACTGGATTTACACCTAAAAACAACTTTTATCTTTTTTTTTACCATTCTTTTTTCCTAGTTTTAAAAAGTTATGAAAGGCAATTTCATGAAATGCGAATGTTTATTTGCAGGAAAACAGACTTCTTGCTTCTGCAAGTGATGATGGCACAATCAAGATATGGAAGTTGGCTTCAATTCACTAAACCTTATATGGTTATTTATATATCTATTTTCTTTTCATCGTTAGAACATTATACATGTAAAACTAATTACTTTGGATGATAATGAAATGTAGAATGCGATGTTTTTTTGGTCTTTGACTCTTCGTACTTGAAAAAAAGGTTCTCTTAAGATGAAGAAATAAATATAATACTTCGTATGAAATAATCGTTCAAACTTGTTTTAATATAAAGGTACTTTGGAATATTATATTATCATGTATATAAGGATAATACTATAAAAAAGGTTTACATGATATCTCGCGAACCCTTACCTAGCAAGATAATTTTGGTCTTTTGGCGTCCGATGAGCTGCCTAAGCCTCACGATCCAACGCCGAAGAGGTTGACAAAGAACATACTGCATCTACCACAAATTTGGTTATTCGAATCTATTTTATAAAATCGATTTGTCAATGAAGAATGGATGTTAGACTATAATGAGTGATTCTTTCTTATAATATTGTTAAGAAAAGAATTTGGTTTAGAAACTTCTTTAAAATGTTAGAGCGGAGGGGGTGTATACGTCGTGTGGTCACGACGGGCTTTGTGTGTGTGTGTGGGGTGGGGTGGGGGTACTGGTGTAGTGTGATATGGTGTGACAACACCACCACCATTATGCTCTTATAAAAATAATATAAAAAACCAACTCATATCATAAAAGTTCCAATATATATTAAAAAATCTCAATCCAATATCTAATATGTTTAAAATTTAAAAAAATAATAAAAATATTTTTTACTTTACGGATAATCGGATATCCAAATATCCGAAACTTTTTAAAATAAATTTGATTAGTGGATTTATAGTATAGTGTGATGGGAGTGCCCCATCAATATCACGCTTGTATGTTATTTTTTATTGTGCATCAGTGCATCTCACTTGTTTAAAGTTTCATTTCTAAAGCTTGAGCTTTAGTCCGACTTCTAGGTAGTTGTTTAAGCTTAATCATGGCTTGTTTATTACTTATTATATATTTAATTATTAATTATTTATAATTTTATATATTTTAAATATAACATATGGATAGGGAGCATTTGAAAACTCATAAATATTTTAAGAACTACGAAATTCCTATTAACACACAACTTTTTATGTTTTATATAAAAACTGATTGAAACATAGCATTTAATTGTCTCTCTTGAAGCTCAAAAAGAAAACAATGAATAAATTTGTAATTTACACACTTACATATATGTAACTAAACATATAAAAGTTTTAAAAACATATGTAATGGGCTCTTTTGTTACTTTGATGTTTATTTATGTATATAACCATACAAAATTTTGTGTAAAAGGTATTAAATATAGAACATATATATGATTATATATTAATATTAATTCTCGTAATAATTTTGAGAAAATTTAGTAGTTTCAAATGATCATAACCTATAACATAATATATTATAGTCATTAGTATGGTATGTGTGGGGTTTGATAAGTGCAATACTTACCTTTTAGTCACTCTTACTAAGGCATTAGAAATGTTATTATTTTCTTCACATCGTCACCTCACCGTAATATCACCAGTCTCCCTAAATGTTAATTATTAGCGTTAGTATTAGCGTTACGGTAAGATTATGTAAATGTGTTTAGATTTATTTTAAGTTTTGTTATAAATGTTCAAGTGATTTCAATACGTATACACACACACCGAATTTAACAAAACGTCAATCATTCTCAGAAATTAAAGAATAAATTGATGGAGCAAATTTAACTTCTCAAATTGATATCATGACCATGATAGGAGATGTATGAAGGACCGGACATTCAGATTTTTTTAAAAAATCACATCTTAAAGGATCCATATTATAAACATTTATTGATCATCCAATGCACTAGTGAAGGCTGAAGGAGTACAATTAAAAACATATATCTCAATCTCATTAACGATTTAACAAGATTTTAAGTGTGTTTGAATTAAAGGTGATATATGTTTCACTCATGAGCGAAGGAGTTTTTAGGGGTGGGGGTGGGGTTTTTTAGCCAGTAATGTTAAATTTCGGTATGTTAGCGTAACTTGTTAATATACTGATTTCACTCCGTCTCCGGCCCTCGATAGAAGTGTTCAAATTCCGCAACTGGTTTCACAAATAAATATATGAGTCGTGCTATCTTGATCATCAAATATAATAGTTTATTCAAAACCTATCTGTCTATCAACATGACATGATGATTGAAAAACCCACTGTGAAGGTTTTGGGGATGAATGAATTTATGTTTTAAGTCTGTTTCAGGTTAATGAGTTTTTTTCGTCAATAGTGTTAATTTTTGGTTTAATAGTGTAAATTTTTGTCCGGTAGTCAGTGGCGGAACCAAGATTTTTTCCCAATGGGTTTACTATTTTTCGATGATTGTTTTGTAACAAAATAATATAATTTTTTTTGGGTTGTTGGGTCAAGTCGGGTCGGTTCGGAATGTAACTAAATTGCATTGAACATGTTAAAGATATAATATCAAATGAAATCAAATAAAACTTACATTTTATAGTTATTCTTTACGCGTCTTCATTTTTTGAAACCGTTCCATTACATATTCCATCGACGCCTTTGCAAAAAGCTCATTTTCAATGTAACAAATACACGAGTCGTTCATATATATTTATCACCCATACGATTGCGCAAAGTAACAAACAGATTAACCGACAACTTAACTTCATATAAATTTCAATTGGTTTCACTAAGAAAACACACAAACAAGGTTCTAGAGTTTAAGTTTTAACTACAAATTAACTACTATTAAAGTATTGATCACTAAGAAAAACACAATCAAAGTCCTAAGGTTTAAATCTAAATATTAAACGTAAATCTAGATAGTAAACTCAATCAAACAAAATAACAAAACTAAACACTAATCTAGATACTAAATCAATGAAAGAGTAAAAGAAGTGTAATTGTTTAAATCTAGCCATAAGCCATCTAGGTTTAAAACTTCTAATCTAAACAAAAAGTAAATAAACAAAGAAAGTTAAAGGTTAACCTTGCAAGTGGAAATCACAGCTATGGTAAGCAACAAATCAACGATGGTTGATCACAACCACGCTAAGGAGAATCGCGACAACAGGCCAAGAATCGAAGATAGCAGCAGCTAGAAGCGATGAGGGAGGCTTACACGTTAGGGTTAAATGTTTATAATCAAATGTGAAAAAGGTATTTTTACTTATTAAAAAGGTGTTTTTCTTACAAGTTAAGGTTAAATGTATATAATCAAGGGTGAAAAAGTAATTTTTATTAAAAAAATGTTTTAGAAAAAGACCCTTGCAGGGGTCAAACTCAAGACCTCAGGGATGCGCATAATAGTCAAGCGTGCAGAAGACCAACAAGCTATGTCAAATTAACGTTAATATTCTGAACTTAATAATATTTAGGGGGTTCACTCAAATTTTTCGGTATTATACGATGCACTACCTGTAAAAATCAATGGAGTCACTTGACCCCATTCCTATACATGTAGTTCCGCCCCTACCGGTAATGTAAATTTTTTTATATAATATTGAGTTCGGCCCCCAACAAAATTAATTTCGCCACCCGCCCCCATATAGAAGTGATTAAACTGCGCTATTAGTTTCACGAATAAATATATAAGTCATGCTTTCTTGTTCATCAAATATACTAGTTTACTCAAAACATATTTGTCTATCAACATGACATGATTAAAAAACTCATTGCCAAGGTTTTGGGGATGAATGAATTTGTGTGTTTTAGGTTTGTTTCGTGCCAAGCTTATCAACTACAAATTATATATGTGATTTTTATGGTAAAAAACACTTAAATTAGCATGTAGCTTCTAATAATTTGAGTTGTAATTTTTTTTTTGCAGAAATACAAGATAATACATGATGCCTTAATTGGTCCGACACCCTCTTGTGAACCTCACGTATAAGGAAGTCTTGCACATTGTTATTACTTTTTCTTCTAGCCCATTTTTTTTCCTTTTTTGCTTAATTATTATTGTTAGTTGTCTTCTTAAAAGACACAAAACCACATCTTCATTAAGGCATCAAATCCTAAATGGATCAAGAATTATATAAATGAAACTAGGAGTACTTTTGTTCTAAAAAATCTACATACAACATAACCTTGAATCTCACAACTAGCCTACTTTGTATCACCTATAACAATAACGTAATTAATATTGACAGATTGACAACAGAACCTACAAGAAAATTGAAAAAGTAAGAAAATAAAAAGTTAAAAAACATATCGGCATTTCAAGGATGATTACAAACGGATTCCAAAACCCATGAAGATGGGTTATAATCTAAGAAGCTCATAGACCGCTAAATTAATTCATCATAGTCCATCGGAAATATGTCGTCGCTGATACGTTCATCTGTAATCTTTTGGAAAGAACTATATATAACCAAGTACATAGTTTCAAGGGGATCCACTGACGAATCCCCTTTCACATGACGGATCTATACGTCCGTCGATGAAATTTGTCTTTTAAGCAAATATTCTAAGAATATTAAAACCCGTTATCTCAAGATCATACAAAGGAAACATAATTTAAGTATTTAACCATCTGAGCAAAAAAACTCAACTAAATCTCACTAATTAAAGTATTAAAGATCGAGAAAATACTTGAAATTAAAGTTCATTTTGATCAATAATCATCTAGCATTGATTCTTTATCCTTAAGGTTGATCTTCTTTCTTGAACCAAAGCTGCTCTTGCTGACATTATGCTCTTGTTCCCTAAATTTGAATCAAACACCGTACAATCTATCCAATCTTTAAGCAAATCTTCATGCCCCCACATGTCCGGAATCCTGACCCGACCCGCCATCTCGACCCGATGCCTCGTTATCCTATCTCTTACACTCTCCTCCTCCTCCTGCTCCACCACCGTCTCCGCCACCTCTAGCGGTGGCGGAGGCGGTAGTGGTGAAGAACAAGAAAGAGAATTTGTGTTCTCAATGGTGAAGCTTTCATTTCCATTGATCTTGTTTGAAACATGATGAATTTTCTTGAAATCTTGTGGCGGTGGTGGTGGCGGTGGCGGTGACGGTGACGGTGGTGGTGGTGGTGGCATAGTGTATCCTTCTCCGGCTGCTAGTGAAGAAGAAGAAGAGAGGAAAGTAGGGTTCTTGATAACTTTAGTAGCATTCTTGAAGATGAACCCTTGATCATCTTCACGGGTTTTGTGTGAAATATGTGTACCCAGGTGTAGATGATGTGTTTTCTTGAAATCTTGATGTGTTTTCTTGAAATCTTGTGAAGAAGATGATGGTGGAACATGGTGGTGGTTGTGGGTGGTTTCAAGATTAGGGTTCTTGTGGTGAGCCATGGGTTCTTGATCTTCTTCTTGTTGTTGATGATGGTTTCTCATGGACATAATGAGGATTGATCTTTTGCAAGAATGAACTTATCAAATGGTGTAAGTTGTTGTGGAGAAGAAGTAAAGAGAGTTGTTATATATACATATATATGACTGTATATATGTGTGGTGGTGTGTGATGACACAAGTGTGTGTGTTTTTGTATGGTTTTTGAAAAATGAACGTGTCTTGTTTAACACGGTAGTACTTGCATGTGTGGTTGGACTCTTCAAATAGGAAAGATGGGGTAATAAGTAGACCTAAAGATCTTTTGGGTACCCTTAAGGTTTTTACTATTTAAATAGTAGTTTAGTTGTATAATAAATGGTTTATGATGATGTCATAAAAATGGACAAATATTTTAAACTTTTTTTCTAGAATATTCTTATACTCATGAACCCACCTTTGAGGTTGGTAGTTACTCCTATTGGCTAAATTTAACCACCAAAAGAGTCGAATACATGTTCATTGATTTGTGAACTAAGTAATGTTTGAGATTGTGTTTTGCTAACTACATATTTGATTAATTGTGTTGTTATTCACAGATAAGTATTACTTAGATAATTTAATTAAGATGTTAGAAATTTCAAACGTATATAACAACTACGTATTAGCTGTGATATCATGTTTACATTTATTTTTTATAAACATATATTTTCATTCTAGTCTTGCCTCTTTTTTCTAAAAATCCTCACAATTGTAAATTATAGTCTTTTACGGTTATTTTCATAACCAAATTATTATATGTGCCCATGAAACGAAAGTAATCGAATCAAACCTCCATAAGTTCTATATCTATTAAAGCATTAACAACAAGTTTTTTATATTCATGTGAATGTGTTTTTTATATATTTAAGAATGGTTTGAGTGCGGAAGAAAAAACTTTAAAGTTAAGTTGTATATTTGAGAAATTATAAATGTATAAAAATTATTATTTAATTAAAAAATAGAGAAAAAAAATAAAGAAGTTGTAATGTAATGATAAATATAAGAATATAAAAACTAATGTAAATGTCTTATCCTTTATATATCCTACTTCTAATATATTAAGATGATTCTCTACATGTGACATTTTTTTTAATTCTTCTCATTTCTTTATTTTCTTGCTCATAAAAAACTAATTAATACATTCTATGTTTAAGTGTATACCATCTATATTTAATATTTTGATATCGAATTTTAAACATTTATAACTCTTTAAATATCATAATATTTTAATTTTAAGTTTATACCATCTATATACTTTACTCAAAATCGTAATTATCCGTAATTGTAAGTTTTGATGATTAATAATAACTAGTATTAAGCTCACTGCGTTGCCGCGGGGGGTAAAACCATATCAAGTAGCACCAAAGACGTACAATCGTTAACGACCACCAACCGAAACTTAGAATCAAGAACACATCACCGTTAGGCGAAACGTAAAACATATAAAACAATAGCTAAGTCGATCTTGAACCAGCGCGTTACGACGTGACAGTTAAACGGGAAAATAAGCGTAAAAACGCTGAACTACACACGCACAAAGCGACGTGTTATCTCACAAAATATAGACCGAAACGTAAAACATTATTTGTAAATATAAAAGTATAGGGACCAAATCTAAAAGTAAAAAATATTTGAGCTAAATTATAAAATATATAAAAATATTGGGTTAAAGATTAAAGAGAATAAAACAAATTTTAAGTACAACCTTTAAAGCATGTTGTACAACCCATAATGCATAATAAAGTTTTTATATTTTAGTCAAATATACTAACAATGCCATAATAACATTTCATCATTGTATATTTGAAATTGTTTATTAATACGTCATTTTATGACAATTTTTCTTTATCATTTAACAAAACATAGTGATGGAATCCAAATAAATATTTTTTTAAAAATCTTGTCGTTCTCAAATGCGACTATACCAGAAAATTATATAGCCCATGAAAATGGTCAAGTTTCAAGGATCTAAATGATTTTTACTTTGTAGAGTTTATAGTCATCGATAAGAACGTATTATTTTTTAAAAAATTGGATTCTATATCTCAACATTTTACATCAATCAACTTATACTAAATTTTCAAAAAATTGGATTTTTACTCTGCAGGATACGAAATGTCAAGGCGGCGTTTTAAAAAAAAAACAAGTTTTAAAACTTTCATATATGCGGGAGTGTTTGTACATAAACCAATGTTAGCTGAAAATCCTTTTACACACAAATGTCAAATGTGCACAAAAGGTTTATTTAAGTAATAACACAATGGTTATAAAATGCTATAACTTTGTTAAAACATATAATTTGAATGATATGTTACAAGAAAACATGTGCTCACTTGATGTTTTAAATTGATTAAAATTTTCAATTCTTCCAATTCATTGTTTAGTAGTAAAGGTAGGTGTTTCATTAATGTTACTGAAAAATATTTATCAAAGAAGTGACTTATGTAATTGAACAAGATTACAAGTCATATCACATAGTAATCGAGTCATAGAAGCAGAGAAGATAGTTTTCAATTTCAGTAGATGTTAATGACAATCTATGTCAAATTTTGGTTTGTTTTTTAGACAAATAATATTCTCACATGGTCAATTATATGTGATGTTATCTAGAGTTACAAGTAAAAATTATGTTAAACTAGTAACATTAAATAAAGATGAAAGATCTACAAATAAAACATGAAATGTTATGTATAAAGAAATATTTAAAGATTTTTAGTTAATGCATACACTTTTTCAAACTATGTTTATTTGTTAAACCCTAGTATTACACGGGTCTACAACCTAGTTATATAATATAAGATAAAATTGTTGTTATAATGTTTGTAGTTAGTAATTAATATATAAGTTGTCCAATCTTTTTCTTATAAACAACACTCTCCGTCTCTATTCATGTTTGTCAAAAAAGTGAAACAATTTTATTAATTAAAAATGCCTTGAATCAGCACATGGTGAGGACCAACGGTTAACCGAATTAACTAAACCTGTTTTTCCATAACAAAAAAGTGAATCATTTATAACCGAAACCAACAGATTATTATTTAACTTTAGGTTATATGTACGGTTTTCAATTTTTCATCAATAACCTAATTAAACAGACCGGTGCTCATGAATTTTTAAACTTTTTATTGCAATACACGTGATTACTTTTATAAAGCAATCCCTAATAACCCCTTCTTTTCACACAAAAAATTGTAGGGAATATTGAATTGTCCTTTTCTTTCATGCCCACAAAATATATGTTTAATTGGAAATTATAATAGATAAGATTTATTGAAATATATTAAAAAAACACCCTGAAAATTGCAATATCACAGATATTATTTGTTTATTTTTGGAAACCAAACATGTTTGAACTTTGAAAAAATTATGCATACCAATTCAATTAGTGATGGATTATATTTATATTTGAAAAAAACAAGTGTGGATTTATGCAAATGGATCTTTGCGGTATTACAAATATCATGTGTAATACCTAAGCATGTGTAAATAAAAAAAATTAGAAACGTAGGCATCACATAGCTAATGAGTGTGATGACACTTACACTCTGGTGCAGTAGCTTTTTTATCCTTATCCATATAATTACATTAAAAATTATTATATTTTCTCTATTCTTTTCAATTAAATAATACTTTTTATACCATTATTCATTAGTTTTTTCTTTCTTCTCCACTCACAACCACTTAAAAAATATTAAAAAATTTATAAGGATTTAAATAGTGATTCTTCAAATATACCAATTCACAATAACATTTTCTCTCTCATTCACTCACAATCACCCAAAACCATTTCATACAATATACCAAACACACTTACATATTTTTTAAAAATCCACTGTAAGTGCTCTAATGGTTAGTAAGTATAAAAATGAAAATTTTAAAAATTAGAGTGAATTGTTTTTCCTCCACTGTGATTTGATAACATTTGTCATTTTCATCAAAAAGATGTTTTCGGTGTATTTGGCTCCCAAAGTTTGAAAAAAGTCGTTATTCTCATTAAAAATGTTAGCTTCACTATAATGTTAGATATTTATTGTTAAAAGTGTAATTATGTAATTTTCCATATAAAAACAAAATCCTAATCTATGTTTACGTGTTGTTGATATAAAAATTTCACAAAATTCATGTTTTTGTATAAAAATGACAACTATTTTAAACCTTGAAAGTCAAATGAAATAAAATTTTAATGTATATAACAAATAAGATCAAACCACTAAAGGAAAACAAAAATTTCACTCTAAAAATTATTATTTGGCATAATATTTTGACTGGGCTACAAATTGACACTCAATGCAAGCAACAACTCGATAAGTCGATAACCATAATCGAGATGACAACCCCCTCTAAATCCTTGTTTAATTAACGTCCCACAGGACGGTGTGCATTGATCATGATTGCTGAGGTGGCAAAGTCACGACCCTTCTCATAAAGATATTACACATCCCCTAATAGAGATAAGAGTTGTGTTATAAAAACACTCATTTATATTATTGATACACTCTATTGTTTCTATCTCTTCATGTATCTATATGTATGTATAGAAATATATAGAGATAATGAAATAAATTGAATGTATCGATAGATCATTATAGTTTTCCAAATTACATGTGTATTCATTAAACCTATAAAAGAATATATTTCTTGGTCACTATATTTTTGTAAATATTAAAAACTATCTTTGATGTTTAAATAAAACTGCAAGTGCAATGCAGTGAAACTTGTTTTCTATGTTTGTACTGTTTGTATAATACAATTCATATGTGACATGTGACGTACTACTTCGGTTGGAAATAACTACAAGCTAGAACCATATAAAAAAACATACGTATATATGTTTCTCTCATAATACAGTCAAATCATACATCCTATACATGTAATGAGTACGTGGGCGCAACACGAATGGGTGAAGGGATGAGCGGAAGCCGATGTTGCGTCTGCGGTGCCAACGGAAACACACACATGTGACGCTGTAGGATGAAGAAAATGAAACTTGAAACAGAATGATTTTTCGGATTGAAATGAATTTACAATAAAAGGGCATCCCATAAAATTTTTCACAAACTTATGTTGTAAATATCAACTTGGCTTTTCGGATTGTAGTGGCTTCTCTATTACTTCTTAGTTTTCTTAGAAACTTTTGTTTTTTTAATTTCCATTATTTAACTAATCTTATCTTATTATTATATATTTACATATTATTATATATTTACATACGATATAAAAAAAATTGTATCTCATGTTTTGGAAACAATATTAAATTTTCAAAATATAATTTTCCCGCGGTTGGTTTTATTTTCATGTACATTTTGTGAATTATTTGAGACGTGAAATCTTTTAAAAATTATATTGAAATGAAATTTAGGTTTAGAATATATAGATGGAATATTACTTATTTTCTTTTAAAAGATTCATTAATTTGTCATTCATTCTTTCGACTTTATAATTTAAGCTAAACGAATGCAACACTCTAAGGTTATGAACGATCGGGGATCATTAGATCAACGGATCCCCTGTTAATACAAAAATTATTGACCCCTACAAATTATTTAATGAGTGACATGTATTACGTAATGTGCGTGGTGTGACACCAAAACTGATTCATCGCGTAATATAGTTTATGGGGAAGAAAAACCCTCCGCAAGGCGGGGTATTCAATTCTAGTACGAATATATATATAGTTATAGTTTAATATGATTTATCTTCTTTATTTTATACTAATTAATATGGTTCTAATATACACCCCGTGTGTTACGATTGTGACAATGACATGGTTAAGTACTTAAGAATAAGTGTAGGAAAATAAATATATAATGAGTAAATTACCATTTGCATCCCTGATGTTTGTTCATTTTAACCACTTGCATCTCTATAGTTTCAAATTCTCGATTTCCCCCCTAACGTTTCATTTTTGTTACCGTTTGAATCCAAATGACTAATTTCATTAAATTGTTCAGTTAACTTTTATGGAAATGACTAAATTGCCCTTAAGATTAAAAAAAAAAGCTTAATGGGACCACCCACATCTTATTCTTCTCTAACCCTCAAACACACATACTCTTTCTCTCTCTCTATCTTCTCTTCATCACCCACCACCATAAACACCACCATAAACACCACCACCACCATCACCACCACAACCTCCCCCTCGCCACCACCGTAGGAAATCGTCTGATAAACCCACACCACCATCATTGCCCCTCATCAGCATAGTAGCAACCTATTAGGTCAAGCCACAACATCACACTGCCCCTCACCACCACCATAGCAACCCACCACCATAGCCTTCTCACCACCATTATAGCAATCTATCAGGTCAATCCACACCATCACCACCGTCCTTCACCACCAACATAGCAACCCACCAACGTAGCCCATCACCACCATCGTAGCAACCCATTAGGTCCACCCACACTACCACCACGACCACAACCACCGTTATTTGCGAGAGTCGATCAAGAGCCAATCTTTGATACACCACTTCGTAAGAGGAAGATTCATTTTTCTTGATCCGCCTGGGATCGTGGAGTAGGTTAATCGAGGCTTTACAAACTCAAACTGTTGTTGGTTGATTGCAAAGAAATAGGGCTTTGGTATGCCTGTGAATGTTGAATTGGATTCAAGCAGAAGGGGTCAAGCTTTCGATACATCTTTAGATGTAGGTTTAGGGTTTCTATTAAATCAGAAACATCGGAGTTACCGTCGGAGTTGTCTTCGGTTTAGGGTTTCTATTGATACATCTTTAGACCGGGGGATTTCTGGCTACGATGGTGGTGATAGTGGTTGCGGTTGTGGTGATAGTGGTTGCGGTTGTGGTGATCAGATTTTAGGGGTTGCGGTGATGATGGGTGGCTACGTTGGTGGTGATGGGGACTGTGGCGGTAGTGATGGGGCTGTGATGGTAGTGATGGGGATACTGTGGTGGTGATAGTGGTTGCGGTGGTGGTGGTGATAAGCAGTTGTCATGGTGGGGACCAGGTGGTTGTTGTGGTAGTGATGGGGGTGGTTGTGGTGATGGTGATTTGAAGAAGATGATGTTGATGAATAAGAGTAATTTCATCATTTTAATAATAATTTTAACAGAAACATTAACAGTGTTAGTCGTTTGAACTCAAATGGAGATAAAAATGAAACGTATAGACTCAAATAAAGATAACATGAAACGTTAGGGGCCGGATGACAATTTTGAAACTACAGGGATGCAAGTGGTTAAAATGAACAAACATCAGGGATGCAAATGGTAATTTACTCAAATATAAATAAAAAACATGTCGTAAGGATATATTGGAAGGTGTTGTCGTCATAAAATGAGCTTTAAGAAACAACGAATTTAGAATATATATATAAGAATATATCGTATTGGACTTGACTTGATTTTAGGTAAATTTTATTTGCATGCGGGTGGCTTGGCCAAGCACAACGTAAACATAACCACACTAAGGGACTCAACCTCAAGTGCTAGTACCTCAGTTAAAGACCCGGTTTTGACTATGTTGAATGTTGTTCGGGATGTGACGGTTAAACGACGAAGGTTTAACACCCCAACTAGCGAGCTCGGTAGATATAGTGGAACAGATTTTGTTTCCACTATGACTATCGAAGATTATTATCATGCATTCGATATTTTGGTTTGGTGGAAAGCAAAATAATCCCAATTTTCGATTCTTTCTTATATGGCTCGTGATCTACTAAGCCTTTAAGCTTTTACGGTAGCTTCGGAATCCGCTTTCTCTTTTAGTGGCAGAGTCATATTATTAACGAGAACAAGATTAACTCCGAAGCGGTGGAGATATTCATTTGTTTAAAGAATCACTTTGACGCGATATATCATATACATGACCAAAAATATAGAATAACTCACCAACAATTATAGCAAGTTACTAGTTACATTATGTTCCTTGTATGTGTGTTTAAGAGTGCTAATCTTTCAAATAATAAAACATGTGATTAAAACAATTCTCTTCATAACCCGTATTCATGACCTGACGACCCGTACCCATCAAGTTTATTAACAATTGCCAAAAGCACCTTTCGTCTCCTTTGAATACTTTCGGCTGAATGGAGAGTATGGGGAGACCCATGCTTCCATTTGATTATGAACTTTTTGTAACCATGTAATTTCCTTATGTATTATATTTATTGTTGGTCATTATAATCTCATTATGAACATACTGTGATATATGTTATCACGTGTTAAGGTTTTCATTTGAATTTTGTTGTTTAAATTTTGTTACACACTGTTTTTGTAAATGTTAACTTGCATTTTATAGATATAAACAGGAACTTCATTGAAGGTTACACTTTTAAAAACATGTAATTATTGTAAAAACTTAAGAGTGTGTTTCTTTTGATTATTTAAAGTAAAAATGTAATCAGAGAGAGAAAAAAAAAACCTCATAAATACAATGATAGTCGAAGCTATTTTAGTCACTTAGCTGGATTCGAACCTATACATCTACTTTGTATGGCATTGTGATATATTTAATCAAATCAATCTATGAAATATATACTATTGTTGTTTGACAAGCAAGCGGAATCATGCCAAGCTAGCTTTAGCTCTGGCTCGAGCTTAAAGTTAAACAATCCAAGTCAGCTCACCTCGTTTATTCTTATCGAGCTAAAATTTAAGCTCAAGCCAGCTCGTTTATTTTTTTATAGTTCTAAATATTTATATATAGCACAACTTACTTAAGTCTTTCATACATCTTGGAATTCACTCACATGAACTCATGACGTCACCAACAGAAGGGTGAACCAAACGAAATCGTTTGGGTTCAACTGTTAGCGTCATGATGTTTTTCTATATTGTTAGTGCGACAGCTGACCTTATATTTTTTAGACTATTTTAGTATGATTCCATTTATATTCTTATGTTTTGTGTTATGATAAGAGGATTATATGAGCATCTTTCGATTCACCTCGACACAATTACATACCTAGAAATCATTGCACGCGATTAAAACTGCAAGTAATCGCATTGTTTCAGATACCAGCCTAGTATGTTGCGGTTTTGAAAAAGTGTTAACACCCATATCAGAAACATCACATAACTGTGATATTTGTTACCGAATTCATGACACTTATCATACCCTATGTTACAAATTTAAATTTATAAAATAGAGTCCTTGATAAAATTAACACAACATTCAGATGTATCTATAGATAATCACACAAACCCAGAAAAACAAAAACGAAAAAAAGAAAACAAAAGAAAAGATAGATATCCTTGAATTGATTCAATCCCAGATCATTTTCACAATATAGAAACTAAAATAGCTCTAATGAACTGCCTGGAGAACCACAAGCTTGTATCGTATCAACAGCATATCTACCACCCGAATATCATCAAAACCAAATCCATATATCATAACCTGACTCCCCCTGGGGATAGAAAAATATTACATACAACTCGGTAAAACTTGAAAATGATGATATAAATATATGTTTCGGTGTTTGGGTACACCGAAACAGGTCAAATTATATAAATATTAAAGGGAATGAATAAAATATAATTTGAGCCTCACCTGATGGTTTGTTCGAGCTGTGTTCCTGAGGGTTCAATCAAGAACCAATCAATTTAGCATTTCTGGTGCAAAGGTTCACTTCACACCTATCATTCTAATTCCAACAAGCTTTGAATACCAAATTGGGAGGAATCAGATTCTGAATGTTCTATTATACAGATCACCCGAGGTTGACAGCTGGAATTTTGTATCTTCGTGACCCGAATAATATCTGTTGAATCCCATTATATCATTTCCACCATTCCAGTGGCCATTAACATTCAAAGAAGGCATTTGCTGCTGGAAACTGGTTTGCTGATAATTATCTGTAAATCTAGGGTTTTGATGAGAAAAGGATGACTGCATCAAAAATTGAAGTCGGGTATCGCTTTCAAAAGAATTCATATGTGCAGTGTAGTTTGATCTCATAGGAACTCTACCACCAACTGCCAAAATTGCAGGATCCACAAATTCCAAATCATCATTTTTTACGGTGGCTGCTGCTTCATGTGATTTTCTCAGTAATGACGAAGTGTCAAAATTGGGAACTGAAAAAATAAAAAATAATTGAATGAAATATTGTTATTTATTTAAATCTGCCGATAAGAATACTAACCTGATGTGTTATTAAAATTGAAGCCTGGAGGTGGGGCTCTGCTAGGCCCAGAAAATCCAGGTGGGGCGGATACTTGTGTTCTTGAAACTGTTTGCATTAGCCAAAACAAGAACCATAATCATCAATGTTTATAGTGTGTGCGCATGTCCTTGTGTGAGAGAGCGTGTGTGTGTTTGCTGTGTTATAAGTTGCAGAAACATACCTGAAATCTTGTTTTTAGAATAACTGGCTGCAAAATGCTCAGATTTCTCAAAGCTAAAAGAAGAGAAACCATTGCTGCCACTAAGCTTGTTATCATAATAAATACTATTATTATTATATTCAACACCACGTCCAGTGTCACTTAAACTTGGTGCATAATTTAATTCTTGATCTGTGCAATCATCCTGTCGAGCAAATGAGAATCTTGACTGGTTGGTATTTTGTGGTTTTCTAGAACTCAAAACTGGTTTATTACTTTCACCGAAAAGTTTAGCCATATTTTGAGGAGAAGTTAATGATTCATCCCACGGATCAAAATCCATCGATAGAATATTAGATATTATAGTGTTTTCTCCTAAATCTAAGTCAGCGGTACTGTGATCTTCAAACAACCCATTAGATATATTAAAGGGATGTTGTGAAGCCGTTTCTGGGTTTTGATCCAGTGGGGTAGGGTCCATGATATGAGGCGGATTTTGTTCTTCGGCTTCATTGATAGCAACTTGAGATACTTTCTTCCGCAGATCTGATACTAAATCAGATGCTTTTCTTATAAGAGAAGTAATTGTATGTGAATCCTCACAAGGCTCTGGCGTTTGATTCTTATCTGAAGATATGTTTTTACCGTCTGGTGAAGTTGAAAGATGGATGCTTGAGGTTGAGGAAGGAAGTCTAGTGGTGACTGGTGTCTCGCAGATGGTTGTTCTGTGGTCTGGGTCCACATTTTTGTTTATAGATGCTGGATTCCCCAAATTACCCTTTTCTTGTGAAGTGTGGTTTTCTTCAATATGATTCTTGGAAAGTGTAGTACTTGCTACATTTGCCACGGTTGGGTGACTAATTGAAGATCGAGCTCCCCTGTAGCACATCAAAACCAGAAAAACATTAACACAAATAATGGTTGTACTCATTATGATTATTTCATCTTTAAAGGTTTAAAAAAGATTAGGTTAGATGAATACAGTTGAATTGGGTCGAAAGGGTCAAAAGTTGCCCAAAGTGTAATTATATCAAAGAAAGAATGTAATTTGGTAATCATTTTTAACTGCTCAATTAGCTTCAAGAAAACAGTTCCACTTGGCCAAACGGGTCAAAAGTGACCCAGAGTGTATTTTTAATGTATGAAACCTATTAAAACACTATTCAATAAGTTGGTTACTATAAAAATAATACGTATTTCGCGAACATGTTTAAAAAACAAATAATTCATTTAAAAAGCTGAAGATTTTGAACAAGAAGTTTCTCGGTAGACGGTAGACCCAACTCAATTTATTTTGAAGCGTACATAAGTTATCTTAGAACAAACCCATTGTAACCTATCACCCAACCCAATTTTGCAACCTAATAACAAACAGAAATGTGAACTTCACCATGAGGCTGCTGCAGGAAGAGCTACTGATCTACCACAGCTACTATTTGGTGGGGAAACTTTTATGGTGTTTGCTGGATTTGGCTAGAAAAAATTGAGCAAGGTTGTCAAAGGATTTTACACCATAACAAAAAAATCAACTATTAACAATAAAATGCAATAAGAGAAGAGAATATCCTATCAAAAAAGTTCACAATCATATATGGAAATGTAAAATGGTCTTCAGAAACAATAATATCACTAGATTTTCAGTCAAGGTTTTCAAGTTAAAGAACAAAATAGACAACACAGAATAATATCTTACATTAGTGGTGTTTTTACTGATCGTTTTTGAGTAGGCATCAGTTGGAGGTGGTAAAATATTTCCAGACCGCCGTTGGATGTCATTTGTAGCACCAGTAATTTGCTGAACTTTATTCCTTCAGTATCATTATGTATGTTAATTTAAGGAATGATAAACTAACAAAAGGGATAGAGCATGCACTAAGTTATGAGTGCTGACCAAGAAAAGGTCAACTATTTGAAGGTATCTTACATAATAATATGAATTTACCTTGTATAGACTGAAACTATTTCATCTTTAGCGAAGCTATCTTCTTGTGGTCCAAACTCATGCAAATACAAACAATCAGCATTGGTGCAAGGCTGGACAATAGAATAGAAGTGTTCAACACAAACATATAGTATCGTAAAGCATACATTGTAGATTGTAGAAGTGGCAATGGATCAAAATTGCCACCTCTATATAAACCAATTTTTTCATCCATAAACTAACAACTGTATTAACCATACCATATTCCTCAGCCATGCATGACAGTACTTTGTTGTCCCAAAACAGGCCCTGCAACAAAACCCAACTCGTATGAATATTAAATAGAAAAAGAAAAAATATAACACTTTTGGTCATGTACTGTTTTAACCTTAAAGGTCTACCCTCCAAGATAAAGCCATGTGCCGACTGTATACTTCGAACCGCTTCTTCCTCCTTGGAGTAAGTAATATATCTGACCAATGTCAACAATTGAAATGAAAAGGCAGGTCAGGCATAAAGGAAAAAAGGTAAAAATCAAAGTACGTATCCAATCAACGTAAGTATCACTTAATCATACCCGTATATAGACATATCCAACATCTGGAATTATAATAACATGTGAATAAACGCTAGCTTTAAGAAAACAAACATCAACTTAAATCATGCAATGAAAAGTACAAGCATATGACACTTAAACTTACACACTACAAGTACTGTTAGGAAACTGCTGAATTTCACCCGCTGCTGTCCGTGAGATAGACACTTTTAGTACCTTCCCATATTGCCCAAAATATTCTTTCTGCTGCAGAAGCTGGTTATACAAACAGATTTCAAATTAAAGTTCCAGATTAAAACCACACATAAGAGAGAGAGAGAGAGAGAGGGAGAGAGGGACAGAGACGGAGAGAGAGAAAAAGAGTATACATACATCTTCATCTGCTAAATGAAGAGGTAATCCTACAATGTATACAAGGTTACGTTGAATAACCCTGACATTACCAAGCTCCTTCCTACCATCAGAATTTTTAGTTTTCCCCTTTTGTGACTTCTGTTTTTTCTCCATATTCATTCCAGTAACCAATCTAATGCCATATCAAAAAAATTCAAAGAAGAACCAGAATGCTAAGAATAAAAACATTGACAAGGCAACAAGCTTTGATACAAGTATACAACATATCATATAAAGTCAGACCTTTCACATTTTGATGCCGTCCCCACAATCTTTTCTTTGTTATATGGTGAACGACATGCCGGGCACCGCCCTTCTGTGTTATCTTTCTCAGACATATCCATTATGTGGTGCCAGCACCAAACACAGATCTGTACATATAATAACTCATTATAATTATAACAAGTTACATAAATCATGTACAAATCGACATATAAGATGATGAAAAAAACTATAGGGGTAAACAATAACTGAGAAGGAACAAATTACTCCTAACAATTAAGATACCAGATTAAGATGCCATAAATTAAAAGAAAACGCTACATACATCATAGCCACATTTGCAAGGTTGAGCTGCTGGTCTGTTAGGTCCATCTCTTCAGCACAAAGTGGACAGGTCCTATCTCCTTCATCACTCATGGTTACCTACACAATGAAACTCTAATACAATCATGCTTATGCATATGTATATATTTGCATAAATACATACATAAGTTCAAGTGACTTCAAAATAATACCTTTTATCAAATTAACAAAAGAACCTAATCTGACCACACTTGTTTACCCGAAAATAACGATTTGTTTTTATAATTGATAACGCAATAGCGCACTTTTCATCAAATCTCTAGCCAATACTATACAGTCAATGAAATGGATCACAATATAAAAACTAAATCATTCTAAGCCTGAACAAGAACCCTAAGAAAAACCAGCTAGTTGTTTCCCCAAATCAAATCCATAACACCCCATCAATCAGTGTATTTCAGCCACCAATTCAACAAAAGTTCAATCAATCGACGAAAAAACTGCTGTGTAGAATCTAAATTGTTTAACTCTGATCAAACTGTTTAAATCCACAACTTAATTTCCATCGATTTAGCTCAGATAAAGCTGCAAACACACATGTAGCATCATCTCCGTTAATTCATCTAACATACACATGGATTGATTAAATCTTAACATAAATCAACAGGATAAAACAATAAAACTGTAGCAAGCAAAGGCAATTTTAGATTCGGCCGTCCGAAACGAAACATAAAATTAGGGATCTTCAATTAAAATTGAAAAATTAAACAAGAGATCTGAAAATAAACAACAATCAATGGAGAAATTGAGATGGAATACTTACAGTGATTGATGAATCGATGAGATGCAAAAGTAGATTAAGAATCGAAAGATAACCACAAAGAATGATTGAGAGTGAGTGAGATAGGGGAGGGTCTATTCGTTTATATTACATATTATTACATTTCATGAATATAATATTATGATATGATGTAGTGGTAATAGTATTATAGAAACTTATACATACATCGATTTAATATTGCATCATGTATGTATAATTTCGACCTTTTTATTTTTCAAATTGTTATTCGAATGTTTAAAGTTTAACCCAGTGACACCTAAAGAAATCAAAAGTTTATAGTTCCGAGCAATTATTTGTTGGCCGATCGGACCGGCCGATTCAACTGGGAATCGGAGGGAGGACCGAAACGGTTCAGACCAGTTCGTTTTAGAGGGGTTGCACGGGCCGGTTCCTCCCAAATCAGTGGTCGGATAGGGAACTGGACCTGTGGTCGGACCGGATTTTGAGTTCTTTTTATAATTTTAATAGGTAAAAACGAAAGGTTGAATTATAAATTAGTATGTTGAATATAAAATTATTGTTAAGTTTTATATATATAACTACAAAATACACACATAAATTACTAATATTGAATTACATGTATAACTATATATAATTCGACGTCATTTGATTCTTAAATCCGGTCTGGCCATCCGACCACCAAACAAGTAATGTGTCCGGTTTGACATCCAATCCGGTTCTGAAAACATTGGTTCCGAGTCATTTTAAACCCAAATTATTACCTAATTCTATCAATGAGAGATACAAAAAAGTTTTGCTATACGATGTAACTTTGCATACGTATCATTTTGTATGGTATGCATTTTTAACAACTGATATTAACTCTAATCGGCACTCAATCAATCCATTGATTATTATGTAATCCTTGTTCAATGGTTTTTTCTTAAACACAAACCAAAGAGAATGTATAGTAAATTTGTAATTGCAGTTATATAGTTGTAGTGTACCTCACATACCAGGAAACATGAGGAAAACAAGAAAAAAAAGTAATATCCTCTGAACTAAAAAAACTAATGTAACATATAAACTATAAAAACTGATGTAATGTAATGTTTCATATAGAATAAATCGGAAAAAAGAGAATGACTCTCCTTTTTTAGATCCTACAAGAGATGGGCCAACCGGGTATTGGGTCATACCCGAAACCGGTTTCAAACCGGATTGGGCCCAAGCGGTTTTTTTGTACCCGGGTATTAGTGAACCCAGGTACGAACCCGGGTCTGGTTCATTTACTTGAAAACCTTACTCGTCATACCCGGGTAGGGTAGGGTAGGGTCGGGTTTAATACCGGGTTTATTTTTATTTATTTTTCTTCTTTTCTTTTCTTGTGTGTATGTCCAATATCGGGTTCGATACTGGGTTCAACTCGGGTTTAAACCAGGTCGGGTTCGCTAAAAAATTCAATAATTAAAACCGGTTCCAACCCGGTTATGCCTCCTATCGGGTACTACCCGTACCCGGGTCCGGATTGGGCACACCGGTTGGGTCCGAACCGGTTTTTATGCCCACGTCTAGATACTACGTAATGCCCGTACGAGCCATTGGCCATCAGCAAAGAAAGCAGCACTCAGCACAGCTTAATTAAAGGTCACAGGCTCTTCCCTTTATTGGGCCTAAAAGTTACATGTAGTCCATTATATATGATAGATAGGACCATGGGGATGTTAAATCAATGTCGATTGTCGAGTATTTATATAAGTTAGATTCTAGCTAGAGCCTAGTTTGTAGTTGGGCCTATATAATATTTATTTAATTTTTGGTTTTCATGTTAGTTTTTTTAAACTACAAACATATTATATTTTTAAATTACTTTGAATTACATTATTGTTATGATATTAACTCAGGATCTCTCATCTAAAAAGCAAAGCCTATACCAAATGATTTAGCCTCACATTATCTTCTGAGCTTCTCTTAATTGGCGTCTTACCGTACGATAGACGTTCACGAGAAAGGTTTTTAAGCCCAAGCTGGTTTAGGTTAAACCAGTACAATTTGATTTAAAAATGATTACAATGACTTTTAGCCAAACCGGTTTAGAGTCTTGAAGAGAAAAATCATGAGTTCGGTTTGTAAATGATTTGGGTTTCAACCTAGAGTGTTACAACTCGCTTTCAACCCTAAATGTAGAGTTGGTTCCAAAATGACTCTTTAAAGAACATTTCCAATGTCAATTTCAAATTTTAGTTACAAACGGTTTCTAGTTTCCTAACTATTTTTTTCCATCTCTAGCATATGGATGCAAAGATCATTATCAATACGTTTATTAATTATTATATGTCACATTTAACAATTTGTACGTTGTGTACTTTAACTATATTGAAATTATTATTTTTCCCTCAAGATTAAATTAGTCATTTTTCCTTCTTTGTATATATATTCAAAGTTGACCGTATATGAGGAATATATGGCTATGATTAAAATATTTATAATATAATCCGCTTAGTAAATTAAAAACCAATATATCAAGCCTAATCCAAGTGATTACAAACTTAAGCTTAAGATAAGGGTGACCTATTAGGGATAAGCCACTAGCCTTTATATAATATATAGAAGCCTACATGTGTTCAAACTCTTTCTCAAATAACATGTTCTAATATGGCATTTGATTTGCAGATAACAAACAATTACAAGTTCGTTAATTCTACTTAAAAGTATGACCAGATAACCTTTCCAACAAGTAACTAGTCGCAACTTAATCTTGACGGTTCAATGTGATTTTATTATGCTTCATATAAATTATCACACCAATATTCGAATCATGTATAATTAAATCTATGTGAGTGATAGAGTGAGCAACTTAATCATAAATGAGATAATGAGAAGAAGAAAAACTAAATAACTCAATTAGTCAAGAAACTAATGGCTTAATTATAAACTTAGTTTATAATAAGGGGTAACTTTATAAAATAGTAACCAACTTTAAAAAGTGTTTTAATTAGGTAACTCAAGTTTTAAAAGTGTTCCAATTAGATCACTCAGTTTTTATATTTTATACAAATTAAAAGTCATAACATATGTTTTAATATGTTATATTTTTTGATTCAGTTAGAAAATATTTTTTTGTATCTTTAGATGCTAATATAGAACGTTGACGTAAATTTTAGGCATTTTTTTCATAATTAACATGTTTTTTTTTATTTTTTAATATAATTTTATATATTGAAAATTCTGACTCCCACGTTTTTTCCATCATTACTTTCTTGTCGCAATAAAATTTGGTAATGACTCGATTTGATCGTTTGGTGGTCCAATTTGAAAAAAAATATGCATGAGTGACTAAATTAGAACACTTTTGAAACTTGGTTACTATTCTGTGACATTTTCCCTTATAAAAATGGTTTTTGTGGTTTAGCAAATTAGCTTTGAGCATAAGTGTAAAATAATCGAATTAGAAATCATACTTGTATAAATTAGACCCCGTTTTTCACTTGAACCATCTGTTTTTCGATCACAAGTTAAAATTTATACGTATTTCATTTGAAAATCTTATGTGTATTGATCCCCCCCCCCACCCCGGGATATAGCTATATGAACAAATTTATGGCTCTCATGACTTTCAACTCGTTTTACATTTTACATCAAGCTACGCGCCACTAAGCAGGTGATAACGATAAAGAGAGTGGCTTCACACACGGGTTCATCATTCGTGAACCCACAACCCAACCCAACTTACCCACCTGACACGCATGAGTTGCGCGATGCTACCCACACCTTAACCCGTGAGTGCCCCTTATACTATTAAGAAAAAGTTATATTTGTGCAATAAAAGTGAATAAAGTATATTCTTAAAATGACAAAAACGAAGGGACAAAATTGTAGATTGTGGTGGTGGAAAGATGAAGTTTAATACTTTAATGTCGGCCTTTTACAAGTAGTCTCCCCCTAGTGATGTCATCATGGACCACTCACGTCATGAATGACGTCACCTGTCACGTATTTTGTTTTAATATTTTAATAACGAATTTGTATGCTTTGGCCCACATTCGAGTTGATTGGATCGATTACGTAAAAAACAATCTAAAACTATATAATAAAAGAACAGAATTGAACTAAATAATGTTATGTAGTCAGAAGTTAAGTGTCAACGACTCTAAAAAAAGCTTATGTTTAAATCCTCACAAAGAAAATTTAACGTGAAGGTGCATGTACATTCACACGCGTTAAACAAAAAAGATTAAGATTATTGGTTATTTTACATTGAAACAATATTACACAATTTTTATAAAATAAAATAACTATTAACATTTAGTATATATTTTATTCTTGTTTTATTAAGGACGAATACGTTAAACATCTTATTAAAAAGAAAGCTTGAATTTTATCTTAAGTTCTAAAATAGATTGAATCGTTCTTGAACTCGTAAATTATTACGGTTCAATTTTTTAGTTTTTTATTTTATGTATGGGAGGCTCTGAGAGTGGGCAGAATAGATGACCGTTCGGGGCCCAATCTAATCAAGGGCCCAAGTTTTTTTTAAAATATATTATATATGTATGTATATATATATAAACAACTATAAATTATTAACAAACACAATAACAATTTAATTATCTTGATCAATTTGAAACTTAGGATTCGTTATCATTTTAATTAGTTTAGTTGATCTAATCTATACTCAATCAAAAAAAATTAGGTGAGTCTTACGATTCGGTTAAGTAACTAATTAGATTACTTTGCTAGAATACTTTTATTTATTTGTAAGACAATTGTTGTCGTATTATAAATTTTTAACATACTGATTATTATTTATAGGGTCCATTTTTCTACTCGCCCATAATCTAAAATTATTTGAATACTTTCGGGACCGACCCTGATTTTATGTACTAGGAAATACTTTAACTAAAATATTATTCTTTTATAATCTAATTTTCTTATAATTGAATATTTTGATGTTGTAACTAATGGCTAATTCAGATTGCCAAAATGGAAAGTAAGAAAATATGAAGATAAGGATTGACATTGGTCATTGGATAATACAACGTGGGTGAACCGTGTTTCTGGAAGCCATGTGATTTAAAGAAATATATTATTATAATCCAAGAAATAAGGGAAAAAAAAGGAAAAATACATAATAAGTGTGATGTAGAAAGCCGCTTGATTTACTTAAATTTATTCGTTTGAATAAATAAGATAACATGAATATTGTATTAGAAAGGGATAAGTCTTTGTTCCAAGGAGGAGAAAACAGTTGTAATTAGATACTTGCAACAATGGAAAACAAAGGTGACGAAAAACATTATAAAACAATACGAACGAACATTTTTATACATCAAGAACGAATAATTTTTTCTTTCTCGTAAAAGAGGCTTGAGTTAAAAAAAAAAATAATGAAATTGATCCATTGAGCTTAATATTAAGAGCCACTTGCAAACAACAATAGAGAATAAAACACCAACCATTTTTCTTTATAATCAAATAAACTGGGAATTCAATTATACACGAATTTAAAAATATCATACTTTATATTTAAACCGAAAATAATATATGTAAACCGACTACCTAAATTTTTTATACCCAAACCATAGAAAAAGGTCGATCAGCATATTGGAGTATCAGTTTTTTTCCACACACCTAGTTTGAACATTATTTAATCAATTATATAATAAAATAAAGTTTTATAAAAAAAAGCTATAATATTTTTACAAAATGAAAAAGTGATTAATTAATGAGCATTTTTATACAAATAAAAAGAAAAAAAAAGGAAAATAAAGATAAAAATAGAGTAAATGAAAAATAAAGAATAAGAGAAAAAGAAAATAATCGTGAAAAGGAAACAGTTTTTCACAACTAACTTTTAGAAGAAATTACGTATATTCCCTTATAGCTTGTAAAATTATATAGTAGTTTTGTTAAAGAAATTGAATATTAAAAGTAAAATAGTAAATTTTGTGAAAATTTTGACTGAACTTTACGTCACATAGTGAAAAGTATAAAATCTATGACAAACTGAGTATATTAAATAAAGATTAGGGAATAAACATGCACCCACATCACATGCAATTTATAAAACAATTTAGTGTGATAAAATAATAAATTAGAGTTTCAATAATCACTAGAAGACCAGCTAAAGTCATGACCGTATCCACTTATCACTTATCCAACCGTCTACGCTTCCGATGGAACACGTTTATTAAATTAATTATGGCATCATAAAAATGATTATAGTGTTATTATTTTATTCTACGTCATAAACAATACTTTTACACATATCCCTTGGCTAGAAGTTATAAAATTAGCAATTTACATTTTGTTTTCTTAACAACTGGTATAAAATCTCGTGTACCACACGGTTGAAAATAATATTTAATTTGCAATTAGTAATTAATCTTTACTTTGACGAAAACAAATTCTGATCAATCTTAAAAACTCGATTTGTAAGACATGTTGCTTAAGTGTATGTTTGTTATGTTGTGCTATGAAATGTTGAAAGCGATTACTCAAAATATCAAGTAAATAATGTAATATGAATAGATAGGGTGAATAGTGTAATATGAATAGATAAAGAAGTAAATTTAGACGGTGATTACATTTTAACCTTGTTATTAGAG
This sequence comes from Flaveria trinervia, assembly GCA_025506515.1. NCBI lineage: Eukaryota > Viridiplantae > Streptophyta > Magnoliopsida > Asterales > Asteraceae > Flaveria > Flaveria trinervia. The sequence goes on from CM046442.1 coordinate 2,169,682, forward strand.
CGAATTATATAACCTAATATAAATTAAGTACATAAAATTCGTGAAGAAATTATTTAACTATCATACTCATGGTTAAAGTATAAAGCTAGATGTCAAGATTTAGTGTGCCACTCATGGAGTAATTTCTCGTTCAAAAGCATCTTGTTGTAATATGTTTTGGTGTTTGATCATATCATTTGTTAGTGCCTGTTTTCTGTGATAATAAAATTTGCTGTAAAAAGCATAAAATTTATGGGAATAATCATTTTAACAAAATAAATTACTAAAAGTAGTATCGATATATTTCTTTAGTTTTGACAAAAACTGTTTACTAAAATACTTAACTGTGTTTTTTATAATAATCAGTTTACCCATTACACATCTTTTAATAACATGAAAAACCAACCGTAACTAGACAATGAACAACATTTAGCGTAAAACTTAGTAAGATTTGCATTAAACGAAAGTAGTCCAATCTTGTATGTATGTGTTTAAATCCTCACAGAGAAAATTTTAATTTGAAGGTGCACGTACATGAACATACGTTAAACAAAAAAGATTAAAATTATTGGTTATTTTACATCGAAACCATATTACACAAATTTTATAAAATAAAATAACTATTAATTACGAATAAAGTGTAAATGTTATTACGTTAAACGTTTTATAAAAAGAAAGTTTGAGTTTTATCTTATGTTCTAAAATAGATTGAATCGTTCTTGAACTCATAAAGATATTAAAATACAATTTTGTGGTATTTTTTACGTACTATGAACTACTTAAACTAAAATATTACTCTTTTAGAATATATTTTTCTTATAATTTAATATTTTGATAAGTTAACTAATGGCTAATACGACATATTTTTTAGATTCCCAAAATGGGAAGTAAGAAATATGAAGATAACGATTGACATTGGACAATACAATGTGGGTGCAAACAAATAAAACCGTGTCTTTGGAAGCCGTGTGTTTACAAAAATATATTAATATAATCCAAGAAAATATAATTAAAAAAGATAAATACATCATTAAATGTGTGATGTATAAAGCCGTGTGATTTATTTAGAATTAATTGTTTGATTAAATAAGATAACATGAATATTATTTTACGAAGGGATAAGACTTTTTGAACAATGGGATGTTTTTTTTTTCTGATTACTCGCGTTTTCTTATATGTCAATATAACTAAAACTTGACCTGAATTACATTTCAGGTATTCATGTAGTAGTATTCGTATACATACCTGAATTTTCTAAGTTAATATTAACACCAACCATTTTTCTTTGTAATCAAATAAACTGGGAATTCAGTTATACACCAACTTAATTTTTTCATACTTTATATTTAAACCGAAAATAATACATGTAAACCGTTTTTGATTCCTAAACCACAAAAAGGTCGATATTGGAGTATCAGTTTTTTCCACACACCTAGTTGCACATAATCAAGCACTTACATAATAATCCAAAATATTATGAAGAAAGCTATATTTTTTAAAATAAAAAAATCGTTAAGTAATGAATATATTTTATAAAAATAAAATGAAAAAAGAAAAAAAATAGAGTAAAGGAAAAAGAAAGAATAAGAAGAAAAGAAAATAATCGTGAAAAGGAAATATTTTTTCATATTAATTTTTAGAAGAAAGTACATATATTTCCGTATAACATTGAAATTATATAGTAGTTTCTATAAATTTTTTGTAAAAACATGGACCGAACTTTACATCGCATGCTGACCAGTATAAAATCTATAAAAAACTGAGCATAGTAAATTAAGATTAAGATTAGGGAATAAACATGCAATTTAATATATACCTACATCACATGCAATTTATAAAATATTTTTAGCGTTATAAAATATTAAATTAAAGTTTTTAATAATCACTAGGGGACCAGCTCGCGTCTACACTCTACACTTCTAATAGAACACGTTTTTAATTTAATTATGACATTATGTAAGACCCCGTTTCCAGGACGCTTACAGTTGGGTTCTCATCGCACATAAAACATATAATTACATTTGTATTTCATAAAATCGCAGCGGAAAACTAAAACAATATTTCATTTCCATGTAAATGCTTTTGCAAATTAATACAACATTCATTACAAAATAGCTTGTTCGCATTACAATGCAAAAACATTAATCAAAAGAATGTCATCCCAAAAGAGCTGAGTAGTCGCCCGTACCATCCTCAGCAATCATTACCTGCCAACTGGAAACACATCAAAGTCAGCGTTGCTGAATGAGTTCTAGTTTTATAAATAAAACATATTTTACTTTACATTCATTCGCGATCATACATTATACGTACATACAGATAATATCAGTATTATCTTCATCATTGCGTTCATTAACTTTGCTCATTCAACGTGTTACATTATCGTTCACTTCTCTATCTTGATCCGGTCAGGCTTTACCCTCTTCGTGACACTCAGCCACGATTACTGAGGTCGAATGACCAAGATCCTGTTCTGTACATTATTCCGATAATTCATTTACGTTCATTCATACTTCGTTCTTTCATACATAATCTTCCGTTCATTTATACTTTCGTCCCTTCGAGTCTGTTGCAACAACAGGGTCGCTCACCTCATTAACAATCCCAAAGACTTTGCGCTATCCGAGTCTGTTGCAACCATATAGTTGCTCACCCCAATTGCCAATTTCAACGATAGCATGCTTTCCGAGTCTCTTGCAAACATAAGGTTGCTCACCTCATGGCAACTTCACAATAACGCTCTGTCCGAGTCTGTTGCAACCATAGGGGTGCTCACCTCATAGCAATCTCAAGGATTGCATACCATCCGAGTCTGTTGCAACAACAGGGTTGCTCACCTCATTTATGTGTTTGCAAGCCTTTCCTTCGTTCGTTCATCATTCAATAATGCATGCATTCTTACTTTATGTTCCCCTTTCATTATCTTTCACTTTACGTTACTCAATACTTCATTCATTCATTAACATGACACGTAAAGCCACTAGAAGGATAAACATACATCATAATAAGGAACATATCATACGCAATCATCATCATCATACAGGGCAACATCATACATACGTAACAAGCCTAAACATGCAACATCATCATCATCATGCCCAGCATGTTCTCTAAGGCCTCAATCGTCATCTTACATGCTCTTACGAAAACCTTTACGTCAAAACTTACATCTGCCCTTTCTCCCGAAAGTCAGAAGTCAAACTACGCTTCCCACAGGTGCAACAGCCCTATTCGGGCGTATGGACACCCTTCAGTCGCATGGCCTCCATGCGACTGAACATCATGCGAATGAGTACCCAATCGTGCGAATGGACTATGCGGATGGACCTCGTACGAGTGAGACTAATGCGGATGAGCACTTATGCTACTGGACCTTCAATCGCATGACCCCCATGCGACTGGCCTTTCAATCGTGCGAATGGACCTTCAATCGTGAGAATGGACCCCAATCGTGCGAATGGACCCCAATCGCACCCTAATCGGTCGTATGGCCTCCATTCGGCCTCCAGTCGGTCGCCTAGCCCTAGCAGATGCAGAATGCAGTTCATCCCGACTGCAGCCGAGGGTTTTCGGCCTCTAAACTCATCTAAACCCATTTTAAGCCTAAATCGACCATCCTAAACCTTAGGGATGCATACCACAACACCATTCAAGCACACACAAGCTCACAATCAAGCCACAAACGCATCATACATACACATACACATACACAAACGGGTCAACATACACACACTCAAAAAAACCGATTTCAGATGTGTTTCAGCCCCAAAATCATTAGAAAACAAGTAAAAGAGGGGTCCTAGAACTCACACAAACGAGCACAACGACAAGGGCTTCGATTTGGCTTGCTACACGACAATTTTGGCGACCCGAACCAACCCGAACCGGCACTTTTCCTCTTCTTCTCTTCTTTCTCTCTTCTTCTCTTTATGAAGTCTGAAATGTGGGGTGTGTGGGGAGAGTGGGTTGCCCTCTCCCTACTAATATCACCACATTTCCCAACTTTTCTTCGTTGGCGAGTTTGGTCCCTCAACTTTGAACTTTATTTTCTTTTCTTTCTTCACCGGCATAAAAATAATAAATATTCGGGCGTTACACATTACAAAAATTACAAAAATTATTATATATAATTTGTTTTTATAATTTTAATTTACATCAAAAACAAGACTTTTCCACATAATCCACTGGTTAGAATTATAAAATTAGCCTTTTACATTTTGTTTCTTAACATTAACCTAAACTACAGCCACAATGGCATTTTTACCTATTGTTATACTAATTAATGTTCACTTGACGAAAACAAGTTCTGATCAAATAACTAAATATAGAAACCGTGATTATATTTTAACTTTGTTATCAAATAGAATGATATAAACTAATATAAATTTAGTACATAAAATTCATGAAGAGATTATATACATATCATACTCATGGTTAAAGTATAGGGCTATATAAGTTTTGGTTTGGCACTCATGATGTAATTTCTCGTTCAAAAGTATATCGTTGTAATATGTCCTGGTGTTTGATCCTAGCATCAATGGTTGTTTTCTATGTTTAATTTGTTGTAAAAACATAAAATTTATGAGAATAATCAGTTAATTAGATAAATTACTGAAGTAGCACTGATATGTTACTTTCATTTTGACAAAAGATGTTTACCAAATACTTATGTGACTTTTTTTAATAATAATAACTTTAACCATTACACATCTTGAATAACATGAAAACCCAAACGTAACTAGACAATAAACAACATTTGGCGCAAAACTTGGTAAGATTTGCATTAAACTTAGTATGTATGTGTAGGTAAAGGGGTGGTTGTTGGTCTTGTTGCTCCAATATGTTTTATATATTTTTACTTGACTTGTTGTTTGAAGTATTAGATAGTAAGATATGGAATATGTGAATAATCATATTTAACATTTGTATAGTGTTTTATAATTTTATTATTGTCAAACTAAAAAGCGTTTTAGGTTGTTACGCATCAATTTCTTGCAATAATGCAAGAGAGGTTGAGAAGCCTTAATAGAAAATAGTATGTTTAATCAAGTTAATCACTTAATAACACTAAGTCAGTTGTGCAACACGAGCTTATCAAGACTACCTAAGAAACCCTTCATATTGAGTTTGCAAGGAAATAGAACGTAAATGATCTAACACTTCACCAAAGAAATCAGAATATACAATTCCTTTGAACAACAATTGTTGTCATCTTTGTGAAATATAACATTACTAGTTTATATCGAGTTGTATGAGTCAAAGACCAATGTTCTCTTCTAAATTTGTCGCATAAGTTATCCATACCTTTGAAGATAAGTGACACGTTAAAAACACCCCTGCATTTCAATGTTTATATTTCTGTAACACTTACCCATCCGAATGAAACGGGCTAACTGAATTATTGACGGATCACTACCTACCCGATCACCTTCATTACTCAAGTACGAAATCTTGTCGCACTAAGCTGATGGTTCCCCTAACAGACTCTTTCAATAGGTCTACCGCCGCATTTATATTACTTTTGTTAAATTACATTATCAAAGTTTTTGAGTTTGGACATAAGAAGAAGTAAATGGGGTTGAATTAACATTAACATCAACTTCAAGGGCCTCTAAGCAAACGTGCTCCCAAAGTTACTACAACGCTCACCGCTCTCAACTTATATAAATCACTCTTTTGTTACTCAAATTCTTCACAAATTCACTTCAAATTCATTCAAATTACATCATTCGAATTCATCAAAATGTCCACAAACATGAAATCTGCATCTAATTACTCCAATCCATCAAACAAATCGATGAACACAACAATGCTTCAGCCTCGACGAGGTGAAATCCAGCGCAAAATCGTTGCCGAAATCGTGAAATCGGTGGTTAATGCAACTTCAAAGGCGACGAACATGGTGAAGAAGAACAAAGGAACTCAAAAAGAAGCAGATGTCAGTTCAATCTGCACGATTTCCGACGGACACTCTGATTCCGATCGATGACGAATTTGATGATCCGACGATCGATGATTGTTGTGGTATGTTGAGAATTGCTGATTTCGATTCGGAATTTGCAAATTAGGGTTTATTGTGTATAGATTTGTTCGATTTATTTGTTTTTGTGGTTGTGCATATGATGCAGAGCAGTTTATGTGTGTCTAACTGGCTTAAAAAATGCCAATATTATTATGATGTTATAATATTATGTTGATTTGGGTTTGTTGGTTCGTTGATTGTAAATCTTGTTGCGTTGTTCGGTGTTTGTTGATTTAGGCGGGTGTGTTTGTTGTTTATGTTTGCTGTTTACTTTCTCGTTTGAGTGGTTTTGTGAGAATTTTAAGATTGACTTAACTACAGTTTCAAAAAACGACAAAGTAAAATCAAACTGGGTTAGTTGGGTCAATTTGACCGTCTAGATCCATTATTTTACTTTTCTTTTAGAAAGTATAGTTTTCATTAATAAAAGAAATGATAAGAATACAATACATAAGTGGGATATTCCTAGAGTGAAAGTATTTGTTTGATTCCTAAAGTGAAAAGAATATAGTAAATTACAAAAATAGTTTATGTGCTTTAATCATATTGCAAGTTTAGTTTTCAAAATTTAAAAGATACAAATTTAGTCCAAAGATTTGAAAGTTTGTTGTAAATTTAGTCTTCAGCGTTAATGTTCGTTAGTTTTTAATGATCCGGGGATTAAATATGCAATATGGTCAAACCATAGGGACCAATTGCGTAATTTTCTCACAAAATAAAAAAAAAACTAAAAAATCATATAAAAATAAAAAAGTTAAATTTTAAAAGTTCATATGTCATGTTTAAATTAAAAATACAAAAACTTGTGAAAGTATAAATCTAAAAAACAAAAATTATAATCGAACCACTTTTTTGTTTTTTTAACTTTAATATGATTTTTTCAGTATTTATTTTGAATTTTATAAATCTAGAAAACAAAAATTATAATCGAATCACTTTTTGCTTTCTCTTTTTACATACGTTTTGTTTTTTTACCTTTCTTTAGCTTTGAATTTTATTTGATTTTTTAGCAAATTATTGAAATTTATTATTGATGTTTATTTGAATTTATTATGTTTGATTTTAATTTCTTTTTCAATTTCATTTTTTTTTATTTTTTGAGCTAATTGCATAATTACTCCCTATGGTTTGCTCATATTTATATTTAGTCTTAAAAACTAACGGACACTAAAGCTAGGGACTAAATTTGGTAATAAATTTTCAAATGTTTGAACTAAAATTGTAATTTTTAAAATCTGAGGACCAAACTTATAATATGATCAAACCACGAAGACTATTTTTGTTATTTTCTCAAAAGAATATGTCAAACAAATGTTTCAGAGATAAACATGTTCGTTACTTTCTATATAGCTCTTATCCTTTTATTAATCAAATCAGATATTCTAAGAGGTAATTATTTAAAAAAACCTATTTTATTAACAAAATAACAAGATAATTTATAAATTTACAAATTAGCGTATTTTTACCTAAAATATTTCCAAAAAGGGCTGATTAGATTATATAAAAATAAAAACAAAAGACAGCAACTAACAATTACGATATCTAACATCTATCGTTTATTCTATTTTAGAGATTTAATGTGCGATTAAATGAAACAATGATAAAAAGAATATCAGACTAGAATATAAATCTTTCCATGTCGGTCACGTTGAAATTGGGGGTCTTGGTAGGACCATTGTCTCCACTAACTATAGATAGCTTCCATAAAAGGTTAAAAACTATAGATTATTTATTACTTGAACATTTATTTTTTTATTTATTGGCACCTATACTCATTTTATTATAACCATAAACTATGTTTTTAGAAACTCAAAAATCGGAACATCTATGGACAAAGGTGAGTAAAAGTAAAGGTTAAGGGCGAACAAATTAAGAAACCGAAGATTCAGTTACTGTTTTATATAGTTAAATATTCTATACAAATTATCAAAATAACGGTATCAAAACACAACTAAATCGTTCTATCTCTTGTTTTTATAATAATATATTATATATTGTGAAAAGTTATTATAAACTCTTAAAATCTATATCTTTATAAATTGTTTAATCTTAACTACATAAACATACGATAAGTAAATTTTTTGCCCCAAATTTCTTAACCATCGTTTCTGATTATTTGTCTACAAATTGAAACTTTCAATAACGATCGTGAAGAGATTCAAGTGATATACGAAGAATACTCTCGTGAATGTGATGATCTTATTAGTCATACTCAACTGCCTATAAATAGGCTTACAATCAACAAACTAGAAACGAAATAGACTCAACAAACAATGTTAAAAATCAGCTACCAACTAAGCAAACACGTATGACTGACTTATTCTAATTGATCAACTCATTCGACCGTTAACACATTAAACTCCCACATGCGTATGACTCCAAGCTCACGTGTGCATGGCATGACTCGGATCCACGTCTGCATGGCTTCATACTTCAATATCCTCCCCTAAACTAAACTTGTCTAGTTTAGTTTAATTCTACTACTCCCATAGCTTGCCTGAACTTCTTGCAATCCTCCAACTTTAAAGGCTTGGTCATAATGTCTACTATTGGTGTTTGGTATCACAAAACACCAACTTCACACATTCTTCACCTACCAGATCTCTTAAGAAATGAAATCTTACTTGAATATGTTTGGTCTTTCTATGCATAACTGAATTCTCTGATAGTTTAATTGTAGAAGTATTGTCACACATTATCTTCATGGCACCTTCTATCTTTTCACCCAAATCCTCCAATAAACCTTTCAACCAGATACAATGGCATGCACAGTTTGTTGCAGCCACATATTCGGCTTCCGTGGATGACAAGGCCACAATATCTTGCTTTCTTGAACTCCAATTAATCAATGTTCCACCATACATACAAACATATCCAAAAGTACACTTCCTATCTTCTACATCTCTTGCATAGTCACTATCAGTGAACACCTCTAATTTCTTTGTAGTGTTCCTTGGATAGTACAATCCAAAAGCACAAGTACCTTTTAGATACTTCAGCACCCTTTTTGCAGCTTCCCAATGTTCTTTCCTAGGCTGAGACATGAACCTAGCTAGTAAACAAACAACATAGCTAAGATCATGTCTAGTCACTGTGATATACATGAGACTTCCAATCAATCTTTTGTAGTTAGTAGGATCATACTCCACCCCTACACCTTGTCGAGACAAAACAGTTCATTGTACTATTGGATTTTCTACCGAATTACAACCTTGCATCTTGAATCTTTTTATTATCTCATTTGCATACTTCTTTTGCCCCATATAAATCCCTGCTTCACATTGCTTTACCTCTATTCCCAGAAAATACCTCATCATGCCCAAATCTGTCATATCAAATTCTTTCTTCATTGACTCCTTAAATTGATCACACACGGCTGCACTTGAACCAGTATCAATTAAATCATCAACATATAGACTTACTATCAAAGTATTACCCCATACTCTCTTGATAAACAATGTATGATCATATCTACTTTGCTTAAATCTTTCTCTTTTGAAATACCTTTCTATGCGATTGAACCAAGCTCTCGGAGCTTGTTTTAATCCATATAAGGCTCTCTTTAACCTGTACACTTTCTTTTCCTCCCTTGTTTGATGAACCCAAGTGGTTGCTCAACATATACTGTTTCTTTGAGCTCTCCAATTAAGAAAGCACTATTTACATCTAATTGAAGTACCTTCCACCTTCTTTGAGCTGAGATGGCCAAGATGGTTCTTATCGTGTCCCACCTTGCCACTGGGGCAAACACTTCTTCATAATCCACTCCTTTCTGTTGGGCATAACATTTTACTACTAATATGGCTTTGTACTTATCAACCTTTCCTTCTTCATTTACCTTAGTTTTGTATAACCAATTTACTCCAATTGGTGTGGCATCAGTTGGTGCTTCAATTAATTCCAAGTACCATTCTTTTTAATGGCAGTGATTTCATTCTGCATAGCTTCCTGCCATTTCTTCTCTCTGCATGCTTTAGCATATGTGATTGGATCACCCTGCTTAGTATACATAACATACCCATCACTTTCCCCATCACTTGATCCTTCTCCCACCATGTAATCTTGCATCCAAATAGGTCTCTGTCTTCTTCTTGTAGTGGTTTGTTGATGGCTTTCATTGGTTGTAGCAACATCTTCAACTTGAGTTTGAGTTTCATGTGATTCTTCTGATGCTCTTGACTCTATGGGTATATGAGCAGTTGGTAACACCTGGGGTTGAGGAACATGCTGTTGTATCAAGTTGGTAACAACTGGTCTTGCTCATGAATATCATTATGACTTTCATCAATCACCACTATCTCACTTTCCTCTCCTTCAATTACTAAATCCGTATTTCCTACATTATCCCAATTCCAATGTTTCTCTTCTTCAAAAACCACATCTCTACTTATTATAATCTTCTGGCTAATGGGATCATATAATCTATAAGCCTTGGAGCCTGGACTAATGCCAAATAAAACACATTTCTGACTTCTTGTATCAAGTTTGGTTCTAACTTTTGTAGGGACATGTACATGAGCTATACAACCAAACACCCTTATGTAATCAACATTAGGTTTGTTCCCTGACCATAGTTCCTCTGGTACTTTCTTATCTAAGGCCCTAGATATGCACCTATTCATGATATGACATGCCCACACAGTGGCTTCTGACCAAAAACATTTTGGTACTTTGGTTTCAGTAACTAGACATCTAACCATGTTCATAAGTGTTCTATTCCTTCTTTCTGCCACCCTATTTTGTTGTGGGGTGTAAGCAGTGGTTAGTTGTCTCTTAATACCATGTGAATCACAGAATTCCTTGAATTCATGTGATGTAAATTCTCCCCCCTGTCATTTCTAAGGGCCTTAATGATGGTGCTTATCTCATTTTCAACAAACACCTTAAATTTCTTAAAGTGTTCTAAGCACTCCCCTTTATTTCTTAGTAAATATACCCAAGTTTTTCTGGTATAATCGTCAGTAAAAACTAAAACAAACCTCTTGCCACTAGGTGATGTTGGAGTGATGGGCCCGTATAAGTCAGTGTGCACTAACTCCAGCCTTTGACTTGATTTCCATACTGCCTTCTTGGGTATAGCTATCCTGTTTTGCTTACCAATGTTACATGTTTCACACACTTGAGTTTTTCCACATACCTTTTGTATTCCTTTTACCATGCCTTGGTTTTGCATCATTTTGAGTGCCTGATGATGCACATGCCCCAAGCTCTTGTGCCACAAATTTGTGTTGTCATCTACTGCTACCTGCATACACTGGGCTTTGGTGATAGTGTGATGACGATACACTATAAACATCCTATTCTTCGCTATAGTGGACGTCATAATAAGTCCTTTACTAGGGTGATACACCTGACACACTCCATGTTCTATCATAACCTTCACCTTCCTTTCTTGTAGTTGTCCCACACTTATTAGATTTGAGGTCAAACTTGGTATGTAATAGACATTGGTGAATGTTTGTTTGATTCCTTCAATCTGAAAGCTCACATCACCTATGCCATGAACTGCCAACTTCAAGCCATTACCAAGTTTGACATTAGTCTTGAAACTTTCATCCAGCCTGGTGAACCATTCCTTCATTCCCGTCATATGGTTGGAACAGGTGGAGTCAAGAAACCAATAACCTCTGCTGGTGTTCTCTTCTTTATCTCCTTGCATCATTAATAGCAACTCTTCATTCTCATCAAACTCAGTGTAGTTAGCAGCTTTGTCTTCGTGTGGGCATTCAAATTGGAAATGCCCCATCTGATGACACTTGTAGCATTCCACTTGAGACTTGTCAAAGCTGATTCTACCTCTACCTCTGCCTCTATCGTGGCCTCTACTTGGTCCTCCTCTTCCTCTACTATAACCTCTTTCGTAGTTTGGTTCATCAACCTTCAAGGCATGCTCCTCTACTTCTTTCTTGGTGATCTTCTGTTCATGAACCATCAAGGAGCTTTGCAGCTCATCAATGGTGAAAGTATCCAGATCCTTTGCTTCTTCAATAGAGCACACCACATAGTTGAAGTTAGGTGTGAGTGTCCTTAGAATCTTTTCTACCACTTTGACATCCTTCATATCTTCCCCATTGTTCCTCATCTCATTTAAGACTTTCATCACCCTTCCAAAGTATTCTTCAATGGATTCTCCTGTCTTCATTTGAAGAGTCTCGAACTGTCTTCGTAGTCGCTGCAATTGTGCCCTCTTGACACGATCATTTCCTTTATACTTTGTCTTCATGGCCTCCCACAACTGTTTTGCTGTTTTCTTTTGCTTGATCGTACATAATATACTCTTATCTATAAAGTAGAGAAAGTAGTTCATGGCCTTGAGATCCATGAGCTTCATTTCCGCTATCTCTTTCTTCCTTGCATCAGAGACTTGATCTCCCGCATTAGGCTCAACGTAGCCTTTTTCAACAGCCGCCCAGAACTCCTTCGATCTCAGCAAGTTCTCCATGACCATACTCCAGTGGTCATAGTCCCCATCGAACTTCGAGATGACAAACCCTTGTGAGGAACTTCCTTCGGACGACATCTTGATCACTCACAGATAACCTCTCTCTCTCTCTATCTCAAAGATCAGAACGTTCGCTCTGATACCACCTGAAGAGATTCAAGTGATATACAAAGAATACTCTCGTGAATGTGATGATCTTATTAGTCATACTCAACTGCCTATAAATAGGCTTACAATCAACAAACTAGAAACGAAATAGACTCAATAAACAATGCTAAAAATCAGCTACCAACTAAGCAAACACGTATGACTGACTTATTCTAATTGACCAACTCATTCAACCGTTAACACATTAAACTCCCACATGCGTATGACTCCAAGCTCACATGTGCATGGCATGACTCGGATCCACGTCTGCATGGCTTCATACTTCAATAGATCGTTATGATATCATTCTCATTATATCTTAGGTATATTATAGATGAATCGAATAATATGTTTTCCCGTATATTTTTATCTCATAAAGCGTGTGGGACCACTAGGACATTTTAGTCTTACGAATGGGAATTGGGGTCACACCCACACGTGCAATGGTGGTTGGTAAAGTAATATATATAATTACTCATTTGTCGGGACCATTTTGAAAGAAACATAAAGTTATTAATTTTATATTTGCATACAATCGTGTCACGACTTCATATATTGTAGTGATAATCTCCTATAATTATGTTATATAATATGTACACGAATGTAGATTTTTTTTCTCTGTTTTTGGTGTGTGTTTATTGCAATGTTAATTATGTTAAAAGCTATAGTTAATTTCAATTTTGTTTCTTAAGTTTTGATGAAGGTAACAATTTTTCTTCAAAAGTTTAAAATATAAATTTCAGTTCAAGAGTTTCATAATTTGTTTTAATTTTAGTCCAGAAGTTTTATTTTTTGGATTTAAGTTGAAACAAGTTATAAAACTTTTAAACTAAATCGAAACAACTTATGAAACTTTTTAAAACAAATTGATATTTTTAATTTTTTAGAGGCAAATGGTTATTTTCATCAAACTTCAGGTAGCAAAATCGAATTTAACTCTAAAAGTTAAGTCATAGTTATCCCCGAATGTATATCTGCGCTTTGAAATAAAAAAATATATCGGATATAAATTTAATTTCAATTAAAATATTTATATGTGTTTTTTATTGTTAAATTTGTAACAATTAAAAAATTTTAATTAAAATCATGTTTGCATCAGTTGCATGCAGCGTGATGATGATCAAAAGTGTGCGATGATGTTGTTGCGTGTGGGAGTGAAGAGAACGAAAGACTTTTGAAGCATCTTTCCTTTAACAATAAAATAATATTATTAACGGTGTATGAGAATCATTTTCCAACACTATATTATTACATAAACTAAAAATAAATTTAAAAATTTTGACTTTCCTTCTTTAAATGCCTGTGCAAGTATATTTTTTTTTGAAAAAAAATAATGATAAATATATAAAAAATATTATTTAATCAAAAATAAAATAAAAAATATAATAATTTTTAATACAATAATATTTATAAAGATAAGAAACTTATCGTGAATACCGTAACAATAACAATAATATAATAAAAATAATAGTTTATAATTTTATATTCCAAAATTTTGGAGTGATGATGTAACACTCACGCCGTCAAACCCCCCACCGAACAATAATCCGCCAATTAATTTACTTAATATTAAATAATAAATAGTATAACATTTAATATTCTGCCGGCTATTAAATTAGAACTCCATCACAATAACTTGAACTCACTTCTCAACCACTCTCAACTCGTTCACCGGATTCCGGCGACTCACTGATTCCGACCACCAATGGCTCCGACCATCAAAAGAGGAAAGATAAGAGCTCAAGTGTTCGCCGATGCCGCCGACGTTATCGCTTTTATCACGGTCAAAACTGGGGAAACCCTTGGTTTTATTAGAAACCCTGCTACCATCGCCGCCTATGAGACGGTCGTTGTTGCGGGTAACAATGGCCGCCCAGGCGGCGGCGGAGATGCCGGTGGAGGGGGAATCCCTCCACCGGTAAACGGAAACAATGGTGGCTGATGTATAATGTAACTTGTTACTCCTGATTCCCTATGTTGTATTTCGAATATATTGTAGTTCCTATTATTATTTACAAGTATAAGAATTTAGAATCGTGTATAATAATGGGAATTGGATGTTTTTTTTTTTAATTTATGGTTGTAATTATGGAAGTTTTTGTGTTCATGGATTGGATCAGTTGTACCTTGTGCTGTGTTAGCTGTACGTTCTTTTTCTGGTTTCTGGAATTTAATTGATTTGAAAATCAAGAATTCGTGTAGATTTCTTGGATTTTCTGGAGTTGTTATGAGCCGCCAACATAGATTTCATGTTCTGTGGGTCCCATAAACCTTAAAAGGTTTGCATAACTTGTGTTGTAACCTTTGCATCATATGTTGTATGGTGGTACTTGGGCTTTTTGTCTGACTCTTAACAAATCTTTAAATGGTTTCGATATTTGAATGATTTAACATTTAATGGTTTGAATTGTTTGTTTCGCGTTTAAACATTTGTTTTTAAATGGTTAAGCATTATACTAATACTAAATTGATTTAATAGTTAATGGTTCAAACTTTTTATTGACTCATCATTTAATCATTCAAAAGTTATTAAACAGCTAGCTCCTAATATGATTATACCATATCGATGGTCACTTGAAGCCACAAATTTTACCTGTAAATTTCGTGATCTTTTCTATAGATTAAAAATTAGTTAATTGGCGTTTGGTTTATAGAAAAGATTGACATATTTTTAGATTGAGAAATTACCACAAATCCACAATGGTCATTTGACTAACAAAACTTATCAAAATGAACTATTAGGTTCAAAAGCGAGATTTTCATCTAAAATTTTGCTCCTTTTTTTCCAAAAATAAAACAGTTTTTAATCAAAAAATTTATGGCTACCATTTAATTATTAATATTTATAAACAAAGAAATAAATTATAAAAAAAGATATTCATTTAATTATAATTTTTAAAAATATTTTTAACTAAAATTATGGTATATATTGAAAGAAGGCTATAACTTTTTATTAATATCTAAAATTACACAATTTATGTAAAAATATTATTTTATTACTAATATACAAAAATTATTTTGTTCTATGTATTTTTATAAAAAATAAAAAACATAGAGAGGAAGAAAAATTTTAAAAATAAACATTTTTGGCGAGGAAAAACCATAATTATTCTCCTAGATAACGAGTAAGGACACGTAGGCAATAAAATTTATCAATTCATCGTCTGATCAATGACGAATGGACAAGTCAGCAAGAAAATATGTTAATTCATCTCCTGGTAAGCAAATAATGAACACTGGTTATGGGTTTTTCTCGCCCACATGGTGAGGGATGGACACATGTTTCCTCCTGATTGCCTAATTGGTCTATTTTTTTGGTAATTTTTGTTTTTGAATGTTTATTTTAATAACTTACTTTAGTTAAAGAACCAATCTAGTAATTGATATCAAGAATCGTAAAAATTGTATAATCCGGTTGTTTGTTTTGTTTTAAGTGTAATTAGGCTTTTATATAATCGTTTACCCTATTTGTTTGAGCTTTTGTATCAATTAGCAAAACATTATTTACAAACATATGATGTGGTTCTTCTTATTCTTAAATATATTATATTAGTTATATTCTCCATCACATAACATGACTCTTTAAACTCGAATAAACTTAAATTAGATGATAATTAATATCTTTGTGGTGATTATTATATAATATAACCATATAAGAAGAATACATACTAGATCAACCATAATGATAACCTCGTTAAGAAATACGTTCTAGAAACTTCTTGATCGTTGCAATTTTCGGTTGATTTTTGACAAAACAAAACTCAAAAGTACACCTATTTCTAATTTCTATTATAGAATGAGAAACAACGTACCCTTTTATTTATACTTTGAGGAAAATTAAATCATAAATTGAAAAAAGAATAAACAAATAAAATCTCTCGTCTGGGGTTGGTTTTTTATGTTGTAAGTATTAAGTAGGAATATCTATGGATGAAGGTGAGTAAAAATATACAATAACAGAATTGAACAGACAAATTAAGAAACCGATGGTTCAGTTATTGTTTTATGTAAATGAGTTTTAAATTTTAATTATGGTCATATAGATACAAATTATGAAAATAACGGAAAGTACAATACTTGTAAACGAGTTTTATGTAAATGAGTTTTAAAATTTTATAATGTTATTTATATATATTTTTCTAAATAAAGTGTTATAAATTGGAAAAGAAATATTATAACTTTAAAAAATATATTTTGTCATTAAAAATTGACATACTTGTTGATTTAAGTGGTGGTGGTAAGTTGTGACGACACACACCGATGGTAAACATTGCTCATACATTGGATCAATCATAAGTTTTAAGTTCACAAATTTTGCGTTATAGTCATAATTTTAATCATTTCATAATCAAAACTGAATGACCGTTTAATGTTACTTGACATAAATAGATGAATAAGTAAATTGTTTTTAGTGTTTAGTTTGTTTCTTAATGAATTCGCTATTAAAAAAAGGTAAATTCTTTTACCACAAATCTATTAGCCATCACTCTTAATTTTTATAGGGACAATTACATATTTACCATTGTAAAATAACTTAATTGTATATTTACCTGATTCAAAATTAAAATTGTATATATCCCCTCCTTTAATCTTTTTAATTGCATATTTAACCAAAATCACAACCAAAACTACATATATCCCTTGAGTTTTAGTTATTTCTTAAAATAATTTTCTTTTTATGGTTTTTCTAAATATTTTACTCGTTTGTGTTGAGTCTATTTGTTTCTTTGTCATAACTTACGTTGTCTTACCTTAAACTACTTGATTTAGCTTTACTAGTTTTTTCTATTTCTATAAACAAAATTAAAGTAGTAAATATGTATTGCTTATTTTGTTCCGCATATTGTCACAATAACTATATACATAGATCTCTCCTATGTTACCAATAATATAACCTCAATAAAAAATATGTAACACACGTATATGTACTTGTAATTAAACTCATATTCCACAGCGTTCAAGTTTTGAATTAAATTTACGTCAATTAAATATTAGGATATTTTATGTATTTAAAAAATGTAAGTTAAAAAATTAAAAGTTCAAGAAAATTAAACTTGAAACAACTTTACTCTATTTGTTGAAAAGACAAAAAAGAAAATAGTACATGAGTCCGCCATTTATATGTTATGGATTAAAACTTGTACAAATGACGCTGTTTAGTGTTCACACACTTTTCAATTGTTATTGTAGTAATAATTTAATAACTTATATTTTAGAATTATTATTATTATTAGTCGTCATGTAACACTCACGCCGTCATACCCCCACCGATGAACGACCTACGAAACCGTTATTAATTTATAGAATAATATTTAATAGTAACTATTATTATTATTATATTATTGCATTTAATAAAACATATTTTACTATTTTCGCAGACTATAAAATTGTAAACCCCATCACATACTTCGCACTCCCAACTCTCACCTACTTTCAAGTTTCAACTCGTTCACCGGATTCCGGTGACTCACTGATTCCGACCACCAATGGCTCCGATCATCAAAAGAGGAAAGATCAGAGCTCAAGTGTTCGCAGATGCCGCCGGCGTTATCGCGTTCATCGCCGTCAAAACAGGGGAGACCCTTGGTCTCATGAGAAACCCAGCAACCATCGCCGCCGTTGTTGACGCCAACAACGACAGCACTGACGGTGGTGAAGATGCCGGTGGAGGGATCGAGATCCCTCACCGACAAACAGAAACAATGGTGGATGATCTATAATGTAACTTTTGCTCTTAATTCCCTATGTTGTAATTAGATTTGTAGCTCGTATTATAAGTGTATTTATTTATCGTGTATAATAATTGGGAATTGGATGTTTTTGACGTTTTTTTTTTAATTTAAGGAAGTTTTTGTGTAAATGGGTTAGATAAGTTGTAACATGTGCTTTGTAAGTTGTAAGTTTGTTCTTGGTTTCTGGAATTTAATTGATTTAAAAATCAAAACTTCGTGTAAATTTCTTATATATTTTTTAACAACAAATTTAGGGATTCGGATGATAATTATTTGGTGTGTAAATTTCTTAGATATTCTTTCTGCTGTTGTTATGTAGCCGGCACCCGGCAGCATAGATCTCATGTTCTGTGGGTCCCATAATCCTTTAAGGGTTGCTTTAACTTATGTTGTAACCTTTGCATCATATGTTGTACGGTGCTAATGAGCGTTATGTCTTATACGGTTATACCATATACATGATTACATGGTCGCTTGAAGTCACAAACTTTACATGTAAATTTCATGATCTTTTCTAGATATTAGACATTGGTTAAATTGGTGTTTGGTTTATGGAAATGTTTGACATTTTTCGGAATCAATATTATATGAAGAATCTTAATAATAATAATAATAATAATAATAATAATAATATAATAATAATAATAATAATATAATAATAATAATAATAATAATAATAATAATAATAATAATAATAATAATAATATATAATACGGTTGTATGTTTTGTTTAAGTGTAATTTAATTTTTATGAAAACGTCTACCCTACTTCTTTTAGCTCTTCTATTAAACTAGCAAAATATTATTACAGACGTATGATGTGGTTCTTCTTATTCTTAGTATATTGTATTAGTTAAATTTATCATATATCACTTGCAGTTTAAAAATATATTTACCATAACTCTTTAAAGTCAAATAAACTTAAATTAGAAATTAGATATTAGATTAGATAATAACTATATAAGGATACATATTAAAATAACTATAATGATAACCTATTAAGAAATACGTTCTAGAAACTTCTTGGTAGTCGCGATTTTCAGTTGATGTTTGACAAAACTACACTTATTTTTATTTTAGAAAGAGAAAAAAAACCTTTTAATATAGAACATCATAATCCATATTTTCTTAAAAGTACTACACGCATGTTTTACTTAGCTTAAGACACTTGTATTATATATTACATATTATTTATTCGACCAGAAATAAATGTTTGTTTGTTGATTTAATTTAGTTGCATTATATATCAATTATAGGTACAAAAGATCAACTTATATATGAAATTAAATACCAAACTCCGAGCATAACTGTATAAATACTTAAAAGCAAGGTCGGTGGCGAATAAGATTGTTCCACCGACTTTGGTTTTAATATATATTATCTTTCTTTTGTCTTTAATAACAATTGTTGTCATATTTGGTAAGTGGGAAGGATTCTAAAGTCATGATCCATGGTTCGACCTTTTGGGTTGACATTTTTAAGGGAAAATTACCATATTGGCCATTTGACCAATATGGTTTTCAATAATAGCCATTGACTCTGATATTTTCAAAAATAGTCTTTATATCGTCACGTGGCGATACGAGTCCATGCATATCACCAAATCCGTTTAAAGAAAGCGATACAGAACCCCCATTGTATCGCTTTTAGCGGCGATACGCCGGCGAGACAATACACTAAAAATCTCGCCCGGCCCATTACATTACAATTTAAACCAGCAGCCCATCTCCCACCCCATCTCCCAGCCCACCAGCCAGCAGCCCATGTCAAATAAGCCCAGCCCACTACATTTAAACCCAACCCATGTGAAACAAGCCCATCTAAATTTAAAAGCCCATCTCACTACAATTTAAGATAAAAAAATAAGTAAAAAACAAATTGTAAATATTAGTATAAATGCACATAACATTAGCTAATCTCACTATCTAAAAAAGTCTCTTTACCTCTATGGATAAAAATCAATATTGTTCTCAACCCGTTCCGAAACCTTCATCTTGGATCATGAATAAATGGAGGCGTCCAAGAAATCAACAAGAATCTTCACCTTCCAACGTTCAAAACCCGGAAGAAAATCCGCTACAAAACCGTCATCATGCACAAGAAGATGTTCAAGCCAGACCATTTTCAGTACGTAAATGGGTCATTCCAGATGATGAATCAGATAAATGGTCAAAAGATGTTATGGACTTTTATAATAAAGGGGATGCACCTTTTTGTTATTCTGCTATATTTTTTACTCCAACAAGACTTGACAAAAAAATTTGGGGTATTTTACTTGGTCTACGACGTAACGGTTGTCTAACCGCAGTGGTAACGTTTTGTATCCATTATAGTTAAATTTAATTTTATACTATACATTTGTTTAATTGTATTAATATAAACATTTTTATTCAGCACATTGAAGGTTGGGTATTAAGAATGATGAATTGGAGACAAAGAGAGCTTTACAAGAGTGCGTTATCGAATATGCGTTGGAGTATACTACCTCCACAATTTTATGATTTTTTAACCGACTCCTGTAGCAAGCATGCTGTTTCTTTTGCAGATGGAAAGTTCAAACCGTATCCCTCTTTTTAGATATTGATTATGTATATTTTCCTTTATGTATCCAGAGTCAAGAATGGGTACTTGTTCGTGTTCATACGCGAACAATAAAATTGGAGATTTTTTGTGGTGAAGAAATAGGTGGTGATAAATTTGGTTTGTTGGTTCACCCAGTGTTGATGAAAATTTGTGTGTATTTTGACGCTCTATTAGTAAACCTTCGTTTTTGGAAAAAGTCTAAACAACCAGAAAAACCATTTGGGATTGAAGTAAATGAAGATTATCTTACAACTCCCCAAACTTAAGAGGTAATGAAGGAGTTTACGTTTCAATGTTGATGGAACATTTGGTTACGGGGAAACCCGTAGATTGTGGTGACAATTTTCAGGAGACGTGTAAGATGTATAAACGGTTCATGGCTGATCAATTTTATTTCTGGCGTAGCTTACCCCGTCCTCATTAGAACTTTATTGTATTAGTTGTAATGTTTTCATTATAATACTATGTATGATGTCTTTATTTCATATTATTATTTTTCGTAGCTGTTACTTGTTCATAAAGCCACGTTCAAGTATAACTATGTTAATTTTAAAATATAAAATATAGATTAAAAATATATAGATTTAATATAATAACATAAATATGAAACATACATAATCTATTTATTCCATCATTTTTCTTTCATTCCACTCACTACATTTGATGCTACCAACTCTGCAAATCTGTCACTAAAATTTTGAGGAGTTTGACTGGTATCGAGTGGTAACATAACATCTTCGCCTTTAATTAAACGTTCTAGAAATAGACACACCCACACCCCGCAATCTCCTAACCCTGCTGCTTGTATTGGCACGTTAGATGGAACAATTATCTTGTATATTTGCAGTGGAACAACAACTCCATGATTATCATAAAATGATTATTGAATAACCAATTACGAATTGGTTTCCATAAATTTTCAATTAGTTGTTTAGTTTCTTTGGGCTTGAATGTAGGAAGACTATCAAAAAAATATATATAAATACTGTAAGTCTAAGTTATTAACTAAAATTTATAAAATAATTAAATAAAGTAAATTGTATACCTGTTATAAACATACACAGTCCAGTTACGAATATCCACCTTTAGTAGTAACCGGTGTAAATTATCAACATTAAGCGGAATATAAAGCTGCAATGTTTAACCAATTTTAAATATTACTTGTACATTTATGACAATATAATAATTATTAAATTGACAATATTTTTACCTCATCAACTGAACTTATAAGCGGATATGGAAATTCTGAGCCGTTGGCATACACGTTACAATTATCACCCTTAAGTAGACAAAATGCAAACCATGGAGGCAAAATCGACCAATTTGCATTTACGGGACGTGCTCTATACAGATACATTTGCCAAGCCAATAAATGCTACAATTTTAAATAAATATAATATTTGTAAAAACTTTATAAACTATGAATTATATTTTTTATGATAAATAAGTTACTTACGTCGTCCTCTAGCCAATCAAGATATCCGGTCATACCCATTAACATTCTTAAAAATATCTTTGAAAGTTCAAAATCGAATGTCAGAGATGTCTTAAATTTATCACCGCTGTTGAATAGCTCTATAGCATTTGTTGATTTTGCCTTGTTGAATTTATCAACAACTGGAGTCGGA
The DNA here is from genome assembly GCA_025506515.1 of Flaveria trinervia. Classification (NCBI taxonomy): domain Eukaryota; kingdom Viridiplantae; phylum Streptophyta; class Magnoliopsida; order Asterales; family Asteraceae; genus Flaveria; species Flaveria trinervia. Next base: position 2,192,214 of record CM046442.1, read on the forward strand.
GACAAAATTTGATACGGTGAACAAAACGCTGGCCCTGGTTTAATAACACGTTTCTCTTTTCTTTGTGCCAAAAGAAGAGTCTGTAATAATTAGAATTTATTTAACATATATTATTATTTTCTAAAAATAATGAAAAACTATCAACATTTTATTTTTACATAAATCACCTTTTCAACCGTAGAACGGATCGGACATGGTGTTAACTAATCAGCATCCAGAAACTGTTGAAACGGAGTTCCCATATTAGCATAGGCATTTGACGTTTCTTCACTTTTGGCTTAAACCTTACGCTACAAAAAGATATATAAATATTAATCGTTACTTGCATATAACTAACGTGTAATTATAAAAAATTAAATTACTTACAACAATCCGAGAAATGTAATCCTCTAAATTTTCCATTTCTGAAGGATTATATATTTTTTCCAAAGCCTATTAAAATTAAGATAACTATTATTTCATTTCATAAGTACTCATAATAAAAAAAAATATAATTAATAAACTTACCATAATACCGTCACACAGCTCTTTTAATATATCATTTGATACCATATTCGATTTTTTGATGAAATATTATATTGAGTCTCAAGCGGACTGCAGGGCTTCTAATCAGTACCTTTACTTAAAGGTCTAATTACCGGATTTTCTCCCCAAAAAGAACAACTTTGTCTATAGTGCTCGTTTACTTCCAGTTCAGTTGCAATCATATTCATCGGATAAAACGAAATCTGAAAATAAAATATAACTCATTTAGAACACTTGTATTTAGAAGCTGGAGAGACAACTCGCCTTGGTCTCGCCCATATCTCGCCGCTTTATGTCATATCGTAATCTTTTGTAATATTTTTCGATTTACGTTATTATATTTTATTTATATATTTTTTTTAATTTGTGTTCTTGCACTATAAATATATATTTAAGTAAAAAAATCATTTGCACTATAAATTGATGTTTAAGTAAATAATCACGGGAAAACTGTGGTCTTTTTTTAACGGAATGTTTAGTTTATTGAACTATAAATTGATGTTCAAAAATTTGCTATGAATTATCATGTATGAGATTATTATGAAAATTTGCTATCAACACAAAAATTTGCTATGAATTATCATTTATGAGATTATTATAATGCATGAGATTATTATCATGTAAGAGATTATTATCTATTCAAAAATTTGCTATGAACACAACATTTACTAAACACGTAACTAAATTTAATTAAATAGAAACATAACATGAAAATACATTAATATGTTATAAACAAAGTACACATTTTATTAAAGGTTGATTTAAATCAAACTCCCATTTTTGTGAAACTTCACCGGTTGCTTCACGTACATAATAAGAAAAACTCTGAGCATCGACATAAGCATTTGGATTATTACGATTGTTGCATCCACGTCCGGTTGATCTTATTGTTGCTTGTGAAGGGGTTGCGCTTTTACATTGGTCACGATGGTGTCCTTCTGTCTACATCTACTACAAAATGTAGGTGTAACTTGTTCACCGCGTGAGGGTATACGTTTGTTTTCACGTGGCCTTCCTGCTTGTCTCTTGTTCATTAATGGTGGTTTAAGAGACACCAAATTTGAAGAGACTTCCCATTCTGATTGATCTGGTAAAGGATTTATTGTTTCCTCATAAGTTGCTTTATAAACGTCTTTCGAAAACCAAACATTAGCCATGTTGCTACAGTCAGTTATATTTAAAAAAAATTTAACAACAATTGCATGACCACACGGTAGACCTGATAATTCTCATTGACGAAAACTACAGGTTTGACTGTGTAAATTAACTAAACCCTTTTTACCACCATCGACAACCTCAAAACAATGATCGTTGATACATGTTACTGTCCACGTCGCACTTTTTTTATTCTTCTCCTAATTTTATTTTCAGCCCATTTAGTAAGTGTGTGCTGTAAATTTATTGTAAAAAACAACAACTACAAATTATAATTACAATAAATATATTATGAAAATACACTTATATAAAATTGTAAATTACGTCCATTTTCTCTACGATTAAAATACCACTTTTGTAAATACTTACGAAAAAAATTCAATAAGGTCGGTGATAAGGAGTTTTCTTGCATGTCGAGACAATGCATTGATAGACTCGGCACTGTTAGATGTCATTATATTATATCGCCTCCCCGGACAATGTGCTCTTGACCATTTTTCGTAACCAATATTGAACAAAGTATTTTGAACGCGAGGAAGAGTAGATGTTAATCTAAACAGCCTATCCTCAAAGTCAGATAACCTGTGAGCTTTGCAAGTCTGCCACCATAACGACTCAACATTTTTCCCTTTCATAGACTTAAGTCGTAAATTCATCATCAAATGACGACAACATAGTCTTTGAAAGGCGTCTGGAAATACTGTTTTTATCGCTACATCGATTGATGCAGCACGATCAGATATAATTGCTAAATGCGGATTAATACCGATACACTCTTTAAGCCTACTCAAAAACTAGGTCCACGATTCTCCGCTCTCTATTTTTCCAACACCATATGCTATTGGTAGAATTTTATTGTTGCCATCCATGCTACAGCCAAAAACATAGTACCCAAATATTTACCTTTTAAATGTGCACCGTCTATGACAATCAAAGGTCGTAAATGTCTCACAAAACTAAGAATCTAAATAAAAACAATTAATTAATTTAGTGTTATATAATAATTTATAAAAGATAACAAAAATATTTACCGCAGCACCAATAGCCACAAAAAAACAATTCAAAACCTTCACTTTCATCTGTTGTAATGTGGGTTACACTTCCGGGGGCTTTCTTTAAATTATAACAATAAAGAGGAAGATCTTCAAATGATTTCTCGGGTGACCCATTTAAAAGTTGAAGAGCATAATTTTTTCCCCTCCAAGCTTGTTGATAAGATAAATCAATTTTATAATTTAACCTAAAATCATTCATAATTTCTTTACCATGATATATTCATCTGCTATCTTTAAGTTGATTTTTAATAATATGACCAACAACCTTTTTGTTAGCTTGACGAATATTGGGATAAGTCTGCGTTCTCGAACAAGTATGAAGATCGTTAAAATACCTAACTTGAAAAATATTAGAACTTTCAAACGCATATGCTCTAATACGCCAACTGCGTTCTTTGTTTCGACATGATGCTTCAAATCTTTTTTTTGATGACGCTCGACTTTTAACGCTTTTTAAAACCAAATATACTTAAAACAAAATTATTTAATTCTTCAAATGTGATATTGACCGGTAAAGAGATTGCCTGTCGATTACACCGAACTCTTATAGGAACATACTCTTCGACTTCGTTATTAAACTTCCATTTTCCACCGCTGCAAACCACAATGTTAACAAACATGTTTGAAAGTTTATATATGTGTGAAATAAGATAAGATGGAAGATGGATGAAATTGTGTGTTACAAATTTTTAAGTGTTACCATATTACATATAGAATATATTAGTTATAATTTTTTTACATTATAAATTATAGTAGTATTATACTTAATATTTATATTTAAGATTTTATATTTGGGAGGGCCAATCTTAGCCCAGGTGGATCCATATAAGGCCCAGCCGAAAAGAGGCCCAGCCGAAAAGAGGCCCAACCGAACAGAAGCCCAACCGAACAGAAGCCCAGAACAGAAGCCCAGATCGGTAAGGGAAAAAAGGCGAGACGGGATAGGAATTCCGGAGATACGTCTCGCCGACAAGAATTGAATTTTTGGGCGACAAATACCATGTTAGGGCGAGACGGGACGAGATTTGATTTATTTTTTTAATATCAGGTCGAGACAAGGACGATATATTATGAAAGTGTATCGCCCGGCCTTGCTATTCGGCGATACAACATGTTTTTGTATCGCCTTCCGGTGATATTTTGCCACGTGTCCAAATCTCATTTGCTGTCTATTTTGGTATTTTTTTTGGTCAAAGGCATTGCGTAAATATTAATTAGTCAAATGGCTATTTTGGTAAATAACCCTTTTTTTAAAGTGTGTTTTGTTTATATTTTCATCTTTCTTTCCCTTCTATTTTGATCTTTACATTTTCAACCTCTGATGCTTTTAAAATTTTTATAAAATATCACTTTTATCCTCTTAGATTTTTAAAGATTCGAGTTTACCCCTATGCAATATAAATTCAAGTCCGTTTACGTTTAAACATAATTAGAAACGACTCGGGTCAAATATAAAATGTTTTTAAACCTAACCCTATACATTTTAAGACTGTCTACGTTCAACATAAGTTTGTATTTTGACGTAAATTCTGTTCAGAAATAAGTTTGGTCAAATATAAAACGTTTTAGTGTTTATTTTTATGTACGTTTTGAGTTGACCTATGTTTTGACATTGGTTTATTTAAAAACGCATTGGGTCAATATAAAATATTTAATTCATTTACTATACGTTTGGAAGTAAAATTTAGTTTGAAAAAAGTCTAGCGGTTGTAAGTCTATGTTTCGACATTAATTTTGTTTGAAAACGAGTCAGGTTAAATATTAAGTGTTTTTGTTTAATGGTACAAATTCGAGTTACTCTACATATTGACGTAAAATTAGTTCGGAAACGAGTCGAGTCGATTGTAGTCTATATTTTATCATGTCACGTATAATGTCGTGGCAATGTGCGACGGACAATAAACCTAGTTAAACAACAAAACCCAAGTCAAATGAATGGCTCTAAGTACGATTAGATAGGAAATGATTATTTTACATAAAGTTTTTAAATAAATAAATATGAAAATTTTATATATTTGTCACTGATGAATGAAAGGTAATCATTTGTAGCAAAGACAATCAAGTCTTTTGTGTCACTTTAGACAAGAAGTCTAGATATTAATCATTCTCACATTCTCTTTAACTTGTTCCTATATATACGTGTTAACTATTCATACTAAAAAGAAATATATTTAAATAAAAAACACGAACACAATATAAAAGAAACAAAATATTATGTACACTTTTTAGTCAAATATTGTTTCTTTTTGTTTTTAGGTATATACGAACTTCTATTTATTTGTCCTTAATTTTTATTTTTTTATTAAATGCATATGCTAATCAATAATCATCCTTTATATTTAAGGTTTGTCGCAAAACTTTTCATTTCCACCAGCGAGTCTCAAATTCTTTTAGTTATTTATATCGTATCTATTAAATAGTTATATATTATGCTATATTAGTATATATTATACTGGGTTAGTAACATGTGTATTACACGGGTTGAATAAACAATAGATAAGTTATATAGATAGATTTATAGATAAATAGATAGTATGTAAAGCCATTATTAAATGGATTATAGTTAGTAATAAACACGAAAAGTTACGGTACGATATTTTAATATAAGATATGCATAAAATTATATATACGTATTTGTTCAAGAGATAAAACAAATATACTATTTTAACTCTCTTATCTAAATAGTTTCATTTTTAGATATTTGTTTTAAGATTTTCTTATAAAAATTTATTGTTTATTAAAAACTCAAGTTTTCAATTATTCTGGTTATTTTAATAAAACTGCTTTAAAAAGTTCCATATTTTTTATAATTATTTTAAAAATGAGTGATTTAAAATATTTTATTCTAAAAGGTTTAATGTTTTAGAAAAGATATGAATTTTAATTTTCTTAATAAAAGTTATTTTTATAAACACAATTTGATTTTAGAAAAATATAGATGGAAGAGAAAAATGTATCAATTGATCAAATTAATTTTTTAAAGTGAGAGAATTTGTTCGAGTGTTTAAATTACTTTAATACTTTTTGGAGGGAAAAAAGTGAAGATGTTTAGAAGAATGACAAGTGTCAAAAGATGGTTTAAGAAAATGACAAATAACAAAAGAAACATTCTTTTATTAATATCTATAAATATAGATGTAGATTATATATATTTCTATATTTAACAAGTGATGTAAAACTTAAGTTTAGCTCGTTTGTTTAGTAAGCTTCAACTAAGACTTGTTTTGAATTAAACCCTTTTAAACTTAAATCGACTTTAGTCCAAGGCTAATCATGTTTTAAAATAAAAAATGGGCTAATCATGTTTTAAAATAAAAAATGAAGGCTTATTTAGGCTTTATGAGTCCAAACAATTCGAACTAGACATCCAATCATTTAGGCTTTTTACCAACAAGTTTTGGATTTACTTCAGTTGGGCTTCTAACAAACAAATTCACAATATATATGAGTCCACCAAATGATAACACATGCATGAATCATGACTGCAATCGTACTACAAATGAATAGCCTTTTATTAGTGGTCATAAAAACAAATAGTGCGTGAGTCGATTCGTTTTAACTTTACATAACCTGAATCGACTTGTGCGTTTTGACACTCATTGTGTTAATAAGATTGAAATTGAAATGTGTGGGTTGCAATACTATCTTAGAATCAATAACATCCATTTCTTACAAAGAATGCAATATATTCACGTAATTCTTAGTTTGAAGAAATAATCTATTATATTATCTAACTAATTCTAATATTGTCATAAAAAACAAGTTGTTAAATACTTAATGTATGAAATATAAATATATGGTATGTTCGTGTATATGAATATTTAATAAGCACATAGAAACTTGTATATTATGCGACAATAACACTTAGGTTTATAAGTTTATTGATTATTTGAAATATAATTGGGAGGAATTGTGGGAAAATGCTTTTGAGAATATGCTACGTTACTCTTGTTTTAATTAATGCAATTTTTTTAATAAATTTAATGCAATATATCTTAATTATGTTCAATCTTAAAAGTATTCTTCACTAAAATATGAGTTTCTCAACTGAAATATATCAAACGATACTTACATATTCTGATCATTAAATCATTAAAATGTATATAATACATAATTAGAAATACAATAGATGTTTCGACGAATAAAAACAAATCATATTGATTTTTTAACTATGAGAACCAAATGTGTCCATATCTTGAAATCGTAATGAATCAGCTAAACAAATTGACTTTTATAATGACCCATAATTTATATTTAAGTATTTGTGTATGACACCTATTTGTGGACGTGAGTTGTGACATTTGTGGTTTATATGACGTTGTTTCAATGTTTCATCTCACCAAATGCCTTTTATTATTATCTATACATTTATATATAAATATAGAAAAAGTTTATGGTATAAAGATGAAAAATCGTGCGAAGTGTGCGAATTAATTTCAACCATTGATTTAAAAGATAATGGTTCAGACTAAAAACTAAATAATCACGCATGGAATGATGGCTGGAGGAGTAAAATCGGAAATAACATACAATTGTTAACTTTTTACAAACTTCAGAAGTTTTTTTAAACATATATAACTTTTTTATACGATGTTATTTTAAATAAATCATATTATAAAACTGAGCATTTTAGTCTTTTTTATTTGAATATGGTATTGCTGTACTTTTAAAAAAAATCAACATTAAAAAAAAAACGTCTATGTTTTATGCGTATAACTTGTGTGAGTATCCACTACGTAATAATGAACATAACTTGCGTAATTATTATATAACTTGCGTAATATTATATAACTTTCGTAATTATAAATACAACTTGCATGATTACTTTTTATAACATAAGTAATTTTTTTTGAGTGATCATGGATATAACTTGTTTAATTATGTACCTTTTATGCGTAATGTAGCTCATACGAAAGTATCCCTCCGCAAAAAAAAATGTGTTACGCTCTCTTGACATCGTATGTTTTGCATTAAAATTAGACTTTGTATAATAACCGGCCCCTATAAATATAAATATACTTTATTGATAGATTGATGGATGTGTGTATGTAACATGGAAGTGTAAGTGTTATTACACACATGTTTAAAAACAATTTATTCAAAAAGAAAAACAAAAAAGTTTAAAATACTTAAAAACTGATATCGTCACTTAAAAACCTAGCATTATACATAATTTTAATAACTCATCTTAATATATTACTTTATAATTAATAACTTTTTTGTTTTTAACTATTTAATATTTTATTTATTCAATATGTGTAAACACATTATACTAACTTAATTTTATAATTATTTATTATTGAGATATGTGTGCATGTAACATGGAAGTGTTAGTGTGATTACACATTAATATAAGTAAAATACATTATCTTGGGTTTGGTCATTACTAGGTTTGTGTTTGTCACATGACCTAAGAGACCCGATGATGCACGTAGATAGATCCTTGTGAATGTTGTGTTGGGTTAACGGGTTGACATGTTAAGATTAAAGTTAATAAATACAAACATGACATTTTTATTCATTTATATCAGTCGACCCTATCTATGTTTCTACGGTGACCCAAGAACACGTTCATTCTTCCTCAATAACTTGGACTATTAATTCGTGGATGTTCCAATTAGGGGAGCGGGTTGAGTCCGTATCGCCGCGGAGCAACAAGACTTGCTTTCTTTTCGGTAGACTGATAAAATAATCAAGAAATTAGGTGGAGACCAGGAGAGCCGGAAACCTCAACGGGAATATTCAACTGCATAAAAGTCACAAAAAACATGTGTTACACTCTTGTGACTTCGTATGTTTTGCATGAAAATTAGACTTTGTATAATAACCGGCCCCTATAAATATAAATATACTTTATTGATAGATTGATGGATGTGTGTATGTAACATGGAAGTGTAAGTGTTATTACACACATATTTAAAAACAATTTATTCAAAAAGAAAAACAAAAAAGTTTAAAATACTTAAAAACAGATATCGTCACTTAAAAACCTAGCATTATACATAATTTTAATAACTCATCTTAATATATTACTTTATAATTGATAATTTTTTGTTTTTAACTATTTAATATTTTATTTATTCAAAATGTGTAACACACATGATACTAACTTAATTTTATAATTATTTATTATTGAGATATGTGTGCATGTAACATGGAAGTGTTAGTGTGATTACACATTAATATAAGTAAATTACATTATCTTGGGTTTGGTCATTACTAGGTTTGTGTTTGTCACATGACCTAACAGACCCGATGATGCACGTAGATAGATCCTTGTGAATGTTGTGTTGGGTTAACGGGTTGACATGTTAAGATTAAAGTTAATAAATACAAACATGATTTTTTTATTCATTTATATGAGTCGACCCTATCTATGTTTCTACGATGGCCCAAGAACACGCTCATTCTTCCTTAATAACTTGGACTGTTAATTCGTGGATGTTCCAATTAGGGGAGCGGGTCGAGTCCGTATTGCCGCGGAGCAACAAGACTTGCTTTCTTTTCGGTAGACTGATAAAATAATCAAGAAATTAGGTGGAGACCAGGAGAGCCGGAAACCCCAACGGGAATATTCAACTGCATAAAAGTCGCAAAAAACATGTGTTACACTCTTGTGACTTCGTATGTTTTGCATGAAAATTAGACTTTGTATAATAACCGGCCTCTATAAATATAAATATACTTTATTGATAGATTGATGGATGTGTGTATGTAACATGGAAGTGTAAGTGTTATTACACACATGTTTAAAAACAATTTATTCAAAAAGAAAAACAAAAAAGTTTAAAATACTTAAAAACTGATATCGTCACTTAAAAACCTAGCATTATACATAATTTTAATAACTCATCTTAATATATTACTTTATAATTAATAACTTTATGTTTTTAACTATTTAATATTTTATTTATTCAATATGTGTAACACACATGATACTAACTTAATTTTATAATTATTTATTATTGAGATATGTGTGCATGTAACATGGAAGTGTTAGTGTGATAACACATTAATATAAGTAAATTACATTATCTTGGATTTGGTCATTACTAGGTTTGTGTTTGTCACATGACCTAACAGACCGGTGATGCACGTAGATAGATCCTTGTGAATGTTGTGTTGGGTTAACGGGTTGACATGTTAAGATTAAAGTTAATAAATACAAACATGACTTTTTTATTCATTTATATCAGTCGACCCTATCTATGTTTCTACGATGGCCCAAGAACACGCTCATTCTTCCTCAATAACTTGGACTGTTAATTCGTGGATGTTCCAATTTGGGGAGCGGGTCGAGTCCGTATCGCCGCGGAGCAACAAGACTTGCTTTTTTTTCGGTAGACTGATAAAATAATCAAGAAATTAGGTGGAGACCAGGAGAGTCGGAAACCCCAACGGGAATATTCAACTGCATAAAAGTCGCAAAAAACATGTGTTACACTCTTGTGACTTCGTATGTTTTGCATGAAAATTAGACTTGTATAATAATTGGCTCCTATAAATATAAATATACTTTATTGATAGATTGATAGATGTGTGTATGTAACATGAAAGTGTAAGTGTTATTACACACATGTTTAAAAACAATTTATTCAAAAAGAAAAACAAAAAAGTTTAAAAAAACTTAAAAACTGATATCGTCATTTAAAAACCTAGCATGATACATAATTTTAATAACCCTTTAGTGCCTAGTTTTTGTAAGAATCTTATTGTAGGAGCCACATATCTCATTATAAACAACTGCAAATCTTCAATTTAGTTATTTTGTTTTATACTTTTGACGTATTTATGTTGAAAATTTATTTGATTTTTTATTTGTGAACCAACATGACTTGGCCTGGCCGGAGCCAAACCTAACAAATAAAAAAACTTGATTATTAGTAATATACGAACAAACATTACAAACATTCAACCCTATAAAAAAGTTATTAGATCCGTTACCGTACACAAACATAAAAACCCATGTTCAATTGAATTCAATATATATCGATAATGATGAACATGCTTCCTTATTAGACACCTAAAGGCTATAATGTCATTGCTTTTACAATACCCGCTTTACTCCATGTTTAATATAATTTTTAGCTTTTTAAAAAGCAGCTTTGTTAGCTAATAATATTATTAATCGAATTAAACGAGAAAGAAGATAATACATAAGTCGACAAATTAAAGTATCATTATACCATTAGTAACAATAGTGACATTTTTTTCTTTAACGTTTATTACAAGTATCGGCTTCATTATCGATAAGTTAATATATTTCCATTTTAAAATAAAAAAATGTACTTAATGTTCTAAATTAATATATCACAAATTTAAGGGAAAATATTTATTTATATATATAATCACATCTAATGATTTGTCTGTCTCCACGTGTTACAATTCATGTTGAGCACGACATCGACCGACATTTCTTTATGAATAAAAGAAGGTTTCTGAATATTTCAAAATACAATTAATAATTTATGAAGAAAAAAACAAAAGCCGTAAGTGAGTGGATCGTTGACTAATGTTACATCCAGTTACGTGTCAAAAAATGTTTTTTTTTCCAAAATAAATATTATTTAATTAAGACCATCTAATATAACAATAATGTAGAGGATGTACTTGTTAAAAGTAGTAGTTAACACATCCAACTAATCTATTCTAAATAGACATAACTAGTATTTAACCACACGTGTTGTGTTAAGGGTGTAAAGTCATGTTAAATGACATTAATATTACACTGTCGCTAGCAACCACCAACACCAAAGAAACTTATGAAGCAAAATAAATAAAACCGAACAAAATAGAGCCGTATGAACTTTAAACCTTTCATGTGCGTTGTGGCGTGTCGATGTGTATAAATTAGAAGAAAATGTATTACACAACACGATCGTGAAATAGAAAAAATCGACATAAAAACGTTAAACCACATATAAACATACGCATGTATTTGTATATTAACTCGAAAATTTTACTCTGAGACATAAAACAGAAAAAATTATAAAAGATAAAATGCATTGAGACCAAAGTTGAAAATGAAAAATATTAGGGTTAAATATAAAATAATAAAACTATAAAGTTAAAAATAAAAATTTTAAAAAACAAAAGAAGATACAATCTAATAAACTTAAAATACAATCATAATACATTAATAAATTAATAATTAGTATTATCTAAATATGTCTGGCTCGAATCGTTAATCTCAGAAAAGTTTTAACATTTTAACTCCAATAATTTTATCATCAAACTTAACTCCCACCTCGAAAGAAGTTCCAAAATTTTAACGTTAAATTTGATTCACACTCATTTAAAGACTACATGACTCCTAAGTTCTTATATCATTTTTTGAGTAAATTTGTAGGATTTTATTTTATTTTTATATTTTAAAAGTCAAATGATCAAGACAACCTTTTCATCGAGGGGGGGCATACTTTCAAAGATGTCAAAAAATATTGATAGAAAGCTTTCACGCATTTCATTTAATGCATTGTGGTGTTTCTATATATGCACATTTTGCTCAAATTGAAGTTTTACGAATATAATTAAATGATAAATGATTACATCTAGTAGTGAAACATAAAAAAAAAAGTTAATTTCAATTTTACTTTTTAAGATTTGTTTAAAGTAATTATTTTTTTCAAAAGATTAAAAACATTAACTTATTTTTAAAAGTTTTGATTAATAAAATTTTTGAATTGAAATTAAAGCAACTCATGAAGAAAATAATTATTTTTAACAAACTTTAAAGAGTAAAATAGAACTTAACTAAGAAAACTTTCAATTTTAATCATAATACATAAACACCATTAGGCATTCTTATGATGTTAATATGTTATTTAAATCAGAGTTCACAAATTGAACAGAGGTTCACGGTATTGATGAGTTACAAAGTTGGTTGGCAAATTGATTTTTTTCCCTTGGTCGTAAAATCATAAATAATTAGTATGTCAAAAATATTGAAGATATATATTCATAAAATTTTAATCAAAATTGTTGATAAAACATCTACATGTTGGTTCACGGTTGCGTTGAGACTTTTAAATACTACGGTGTTTGACTAGATTCTTATTTAATTATTATGTTAAAAAAACAAAAAGAAAACTTCAAATTAAATAAAGAAACTTAAAATCGGTATATTCAAATCAAAGTGGGTTTGGTTTATAATGAATGGGCTATAATATTATATGATCTATAATTTAAGAATGATAATATTAAATCTTTTACTGGTATCGAAGAATATGTGTTAACATGTTACGTATTATTTTAACGACAAGTTTATTCTATTATTAAACTACACTGTAAACTAAAATTGTTGTTCAATTTTAAGTCTAGGTTTATTATAAAAAGATTTTTTCTTTTACCACATTATCAACAAAAAAACGCTTACGTGGACTGTTGGATTGTTAGACGAGTCAACGATGAGACCGACATTTATAAACTTATTGACGTGACAATTATATATTGGTTTCATGTAAACAATATTTTCTTGCCGTATTACACCATAAAATCTTCTAAATCGCACTCGGTATGTTTTAGAAAACCATGCCAAAACCTTTAAGTTATATAGTTATTTAAAAATCTACCCTCTAAAATTAGAAATATATGTCATTCGAATATTCTTTTGAAAAGAAGTTTGTTGTTTAAACTTCAAAGATATAGTTCACAAATAGTGTATAACTAGTCAAAAGTTCTACAATTAACATTAAAAAATAAACTTTTATAACATATATATCACAAATTTAATGAAACATCTAACTCACAGTACGAACTCATTGACTAGATGGACAACTTAAAAGACATGCCACGATATTGAATATTCTTTAGGCAAAATACTAGGACCAAAAAAATAATTGTTAAGCTTATGTATGCAATTTGAACTTGTTATGTTTGATTTCCATAGCACATATGAACTTCTTAGTACACACCCTATTTTTAATAATTGTTTGGTAGCACTAAATAAGTTGTTGTGTAAGGAGGGGTCTATCTCTTTGAAATGTTTTGATATTTCCTATTACTTATGATTTATAACCACATATTTTTGTTACACTTTTACTAGTAGAGATGATAAAGATATTTTGACAAGAGACAAGGTTAATCCATATCATATTAATTTGGTTATTATTATTATTATTTTCATTAAACAATAATATTAATGAAGCATTCATGAAGAAATTTTGATGAAGAATGCAACTTCAAGTTCCAACTGTAACATCTTGTATTTTAGGTTAAATTAAAGTTAACCTTGTTAAAGTTGTTTAAGGATCATGTTTGCCTAATATGAAACTTATGGGGTTCTTATGCATATTGCTTTAATTTGTCTTTAAGTTTTACTTAACTTAAAGGTTGTTAATGTTAATGAATAAGTAACAAACATAATAAATATTTCAATAATAACTTTAACAAGAAAAGATAGTAAATGATATAATAATAATAATAGTAAAAGCTAATAATGATAACATTAGTAATAATGATAATAAAAATATTATAATAATATGTCTACTAATGATAATAATAATAATAACAATAATAGTAATAATAATAATAATAATAATCATAATCATAGTAAAATTAATGATTGTAGAACATATTAAACTTAAAAAGGGGTTAAAAGAAGGTTAGGGGGCTCATTGTCACTTTTGAAACTTTAAAAGAATGTTTTTAAACATAAAATGTTAACTATAAAACCACATGGACTAAATGTGTCAAAAACCAAAACCCAAATTTCCCCCTTTTTCCCCCGTATTTCCGGCAACCGTCGCCGGCAGAGCTCCGGCGACTCTCCGGCCACGTAAAAACCTCGAAATCCGACGTTTTCGAAACCCAAAACCGACCCAAAACGCTTTGTATGCATATTTCGAACCTGAATTTACGATACAATTGCATTCAAACATCGGTTACTAACCCCAATCGAATGGGTAACCGAAGCTTTTAATCATAGAGACGTTCGAGCCTTAAACATCAATAATTATGCAATTAACTTCACTTGATCGAACGTTTATCTATCCCTAACCTGTACAACTCTCAATTTTTACCTGAAACAAACATAAAACACCCCATTTGATTTTCTCTAAGCCGCAACCTGCAACACTATCGACTTGCACCTTCCGACAAATCTAAGCGGCAATTGATAAAGGGCTTTTGGTTTGGTTTATCATATGAAGCTACCCACGAAGTTAATTTGATTATCTTTACCGATTGCTCACCCAACGACTCAACTCCAGTCGCGACTAACATTCGTCTTGTTCAAATCCTATCCGACTTCAAATCGGGTAATTTAACACATCAAAACACTCGGTTCCATTTAGGGATTAAAATCCCTAAGTTTAATTTGGTTAAGAACATCGAATTGATGTTCAATTTGATCCAGTTTAACTCTAGGGTTCTTGAGATTTGGGTGAGGTTTTTGTGTTGGTATTTTTAAGGGTTGGAAACCCAAATAAACCGTGGCTGAGGCCTTGGTTTACTGGTTAAGACGTTGCACTTTGGACATGAGGTCCCGGGTTCGAACCCAGGCACCCTCATGTATTTTTTAAGGCTTTTTAGCCAATAAAATCATTATGGAAAATATTTAATAAACATAACAATAATTTTTGGAAACGTTAAATATTTTTATAAACACCAATTAATTTTCTAAACTTTTATTTGATTTAAATAATTAAATAATTTTTTAACAAAGGTTATAATTGGGATATTTCTATAAAATAGACTATAAATGATGATGTATATCACTACAATTTTTATTAGATCCAATGTTATTGTTTAAAACTATAAATTTTTTACAAATGTATATAAAAGATACTTACACTTTATATATTTAAACTTTGTTAATTATTATTATAAACTTAGTTCTTTATGACAAACTATTTAATTAGTATCATACTTTTCTTTAAAATTAAAATAAGATGTTCTTATCAAAACCTCAAATTCTCTTTGCCACCCTAGTTCGCGTTTAATCGTTAAACCTTATTATTAACCTAAAATCTTATAATATATATATTTAGGTGCCTTGTGACGTTCATCTTGGAACAACGTTTATTATCAATCTTATTAATCTTCATACTTATACTTTTAGCCAAGTGAGTATTTCCATACCCCTTTTTGCTTATTTTCACACTTTGGGGTGAAACATGTTAACTTATTATCATTGCACTTGTAAACTTATTTGAGACTTGTAATCTTTATGGCAATTCATCATGCAAAGTTGTGGTTAGTTGAACTTTTGTGGTTACCATGTTATGGCGTTATATGTACAATCATTAACTATTGCTAGCCCAGCGAAGTCATAGATCTATGGGCAAGACAAACCTGCTTTGGTTAATCCAAGTACACTTAGCTGATCGTATAATCTTGTAAACGTTTGAGACTTGTAAAACTTTGTCGAGGTTTGATTGTTGCATTGTTCATAACATCCCTAATCACTTTATTCACTAACTTATGACTTGATTGCCATCTTTTATATAATCTATGTATTAAAAACTATGGAATGCTCACCAACATTATTGTTGACCTTTTATTTTTAACATGTTTCAGGAAACGCCCAAGTTTGATATCTACTCTTTGAAGTTTGCACATTTAGGAATGGACCTAGATAAATAAATGAAATAAGAATGACTTGTTACATTCTATGTTATGTTTTTAATTTCTTTGAGACTTAAGCTTGTAATGATACAATTGAATCTTATGATCAATTTATATTTGGGTTATTAATAGCGTTATATGGCTGTGAACGATCTTAACTCTCACTCCTCGACGTTTCCGCCGTCAAGGTTGGGGTGTGACACCAACATGAAGTTCACCAAACAGAAAAATCTCCACACCACATATTCTAAATTACTTTATGACATGAACTCTCCTCTGAAAAAGAATGCAGGCTAATGTAAGGGTTTAGGTTTCTTTTTAAGTCTAAAAACACTAGGTTTTTAAATTTTTTGATTTGTTGTCACCAACTTAATAAATTAATTTCATAAAGGATGAAGAATTTTCAACTTCATCTTAGACCTTAAAATCAGTTAAACAGCCCCCTAGTATACGAGTTAAAAATTACAATTGTAATATTTAGAGTTAAACGTTTTTTACATCTTTGAGATTTCATATAAATTATCGTTTGCATTCAAAAGTTTTATAAAATTGCTATTTGAATCCACTTAACTACTCCTTATTAATGTCGTTAAGTTTTCCGTTAAGTTTCATACATTAGGGGTATTTTAGTCAAAACAAGTACAAAATAAAAAAATTAACCCTACGTGAGACGTTTAGGCTTTCAGTGTCTTATGGTAATCACCATTGTGATTTTAATTTACTAGGATGATTGGTCAGCATTTCATTTCTTTCATCAAGAAATGCATCTCTAGACGTGTTATTGGATAAATAAAGAGTAAATTACTATTTTAGTCATTGGACGTTCTTTCATCAAGAAAGACATCTCTTGATGTTCTTTCATAACCACCTACAACCCGCCGACCACCACATGATTTCAAGAATGCATATTAGTGAATTCTTCATGCTAATTTAAGAATTGGACCTAGCTTAATAAAAGGCTTTTGTTATATTTATTTGAATTATTGTTTAATTGTAATGTATCATTTTATTAAAATCATTTAATGAAAATGACAATTAATATTATTTCAACTTATTTAATTTCATATGCTATGAACAATCGATTCACATTCGTCTGTTTCGATAATTCCATCGTCGGTCGGGGTGTGATAAGTCTTATGGACCGAAATTGAAACAAATCCTCAAACTATTGGACTGTGAGTATAATAAATAAACTAATGTACTATAATCGTAATTTTCGTCAAACCACAGGGACTAAATTAGTAGTTTACTCTAAAATAAAATATAAAGATAACTAACTAAAATTGACTTATTTTTAACTTTATAAAACATAAAACAAATATATATATAAACAAACAAACAAGTCATATAACATAAATTATTTGAATTATAACCATTAAAAATAGATTATCATAAAAATATAAAAACAACTAATAATCGTAACAATAATAATCATAAAACATCAATCATTGTAACCATAACTAAACTTTAAACACAATAAATCTATGTTTAACAAAATGGGCAAAAGTAACATGATTACTAAACCGAAATACATTAACAAGACAAAAACAACAAAAAAACTATCATAGAGTCAAATCATAAATACAATTATCAAAAGAGTCTGAACACAAAAAAAACCCTCACGTGAGTTAGTTCTTTAGTTTATAATTGTTTTGACTAAAATAACTCTCATGTTGGAAAGTTAACGAAAAAAATTAACCTTGTTAATTTTGAATAAAATGGATTTAAATGGCAATTTTAATGAAACCTTTGGATGCAAATGACAACATTTTAAACTTTTAAATTCAAATGATAATTTCTATGAAACCCCGGGACATAAAATGCATTTAACTCTAATATTTAATATTTGATAAGTTAATATATCTTTCTAATTATTATACTAACTACAAGGGGCTCATTAGTCTATATTGAAACAAAAAGGGTTGAAATTGATTTACAACCAACGAGATATATAATGCCTTTTGGTTCCCCTCTTTCTCTCTCTGTAAACCTGCAATAAACTCTCGTCTCTTTGGTGTTAATTTCAATCGGGTCAAATTGTGGGTTTATGCAGCAGAAAACAACAAGAATTTCAGGGGTTTTTTCATCAATTTCGCAACATAAGCCTCACTGTTATCATGATTCTTGAACACCAATCAACAATCGCATGAATACATCCAGAGATTAAGCTATCGGCATGGGTTGTTTCCCTTGCGCCGGAGGAGATTCTTCTGCCAAAAAATCATCGAAAAACAAGCGAATCGACAACACCCACAACGATCAATCGAACAACAAAGCTGCTGGTATGTGTAACGGGTTTAATTCTCCTTTTTTAGATAATTCTCGTGTTCTTTGAAGATCAATCGAAACTGTAAATCGGTTTTTTTGGGGAATTTTTGGACCTTAAGTTTCATTTCTAACGATTTTTGATCGGGGTTTTGTTGTTTTGAAGCATGCATGCCGATCAATTCGATTGGGGGCTTATGATTAGTCCCCTTTCTTGATTTTGAGTTATGATTGTTGAATTATCGATCTTTGATGGGCTGATTGTTGATCGTTATGTTTTTGATGGCTTCATCGTTGTTTGATCGTGTTAATTTTGGGTTAATAGTGAGATTGAAATGACTAGTTAAGTATAATTTAGTTATGATTAGTCCCCTTTTTTGGTTTTGAGTTTTGATTGTTGAATTATGGGTCTTTAATGGGAAGATTATCGATTGTGATGATTTTGATGGTGTCATCGTTTTTTGATCATGTTAACTTTGGGTTGATTGTGAGATTGATATGACTAATTAAGTATAATTTAGGTTGATTTATGTTGAAATGGTCTAGTTCATTTTCATCATCACCAGTGACCTCATCGGAGGACTAAAGGTTTTAGGAATTATGATTTTTAATCTATTAATGACTGATTTGTTTTCATCAATCACAACACTCAAGTGTATTTTTTTATTGGATCATGAATTCAATCTTTAAAATATATACAAATTCATCAATTTGCACTTGAAAATTACTTGCTGGTGATTCTGTGGTTTTGAACAATTTCTAGTGTTTGGGTAATCTGTTTCTTGTTTATGATTATATGATTGTTTAAGGTCAAATAATTACTGTGATAGTAGCCTTAGTAAAATTAATCATTAGAGGAGAGAGGAAAGTTGCTTATATAACCCTGTTTTATGTGTAAGTTTTGTAAGCAACAGGAATTTATGAAACAATGAACACTATCAACAGTGAATTAAACAAATTCAAGCAATAGAAGCACCATGTTTTTCTGCAGCTGGTTATGTGATTTAATTATTCAATACCAGTTTCAAGCTGCACATCTAAACAATAGTTAATGATGAGACTTTTTGCAACATAGATGCATGAATAGAAAATTGATTCATTTTAATAATTTATTAACTGATGATTTTTTTCTATTAGTTCTTCAATTACATTTGAAAAATTAATAATCATCATGTTCCCTTATAAAGATCAGTAAAGTTTTATCCTTTAGTCTTTAATGTCTTCTTAAGTACTTTTGATTTAATTTTTCTTTTGGTTTTTTATGATTTAGATACAATAAAAGTTGAGCAAAGTAATGAAGTGAAGGAAGATGCACAAATTGTTAATCAAACACCGGTTTCCAATGGGTTTGTTGAGAAGAATAAGCCTCCTGAAGAGGAAAGTCCTGTGAACAAAGCACGGACGTTTACATATGCACAGTTAGTGAATGCAACTGATAATTTTAAAGCTGCTTATTTCTTGGGTGAAGGCGGATTTGGCAAAGTTTATAAAGGAAAATTGGAAGACTCTGATCAGGTTAGTGGAACTTGATCTTTGTTATTTACTTTTTATTGGGTTGATTTGGGTGATTGGGTTGAGTTAGACTGATTCATGTATGAACTTTATGTTAGAAGTGTTGAGCATCTTTGCTTATTACAGATTGTGGCTATAAAGCAATTGGATCCTGATGGTTTGCAAGGGATTAGGGATTTGTTGTTGAAGTTTTAACATTAAGCATGGCGGATCATCCTAATCTTGTGAAATTAATTGGCTATTGTGCTGAAGGAGAACAAAGATTATTGGTCTATGAGTACATGCCATTAGGTTCATTAGAAGACCATTTACATGGTATTCACATTCACCCTCTAAAATCCCTTTTTACTTCATCAAGTAAAATACACAAATGGTTTGTTTTGTTTTTAGGTAGTTATGGATTTGGTTCTTAAGCATCTGAAATTATAAGGATCTTCACTTATTTTGAAACACGCCAGTGCTCATGGTCGTAGAATGGATGTCTGCTAACAGCAAAGTAAATAAAATAAAATGGTTTAGGGATCATATATGTGATTCTAACAAAGATAAATTTGTCATTTTGGAAAATTCGACAGACCTGTTCAGTGGAGACTTACCTAGGACCGTAAGCGTGATGAGTTTTAAAACGAGTGATTATCATTGCAACTTTGAATACTTAATAAGCAAATCCATAACAAACTATAAGCCAAGGGGACCATTTGTGTAATTTACTTGTTTATATTCTTTCTATTTTATGATCTTTTTCTATGCAATGCAAGTGCTGAACTACTAGCTAGTTTTCTCAACTGGGAATCCGTTAACAGTAAGTTTTATCTGCTATAATAAAACAATGCTACTGTTGGATGTTGAAAGCAGTTTGTTTTTGACTTTGGAACATCACATTAAAGATTTCTAATTTACAAATTTGTACAAGTCAAATGTCTGCTTTTTAATATTGGATTTATGTGGGTTAATCATTTTGTCCTGAAAGTTTTAATTTTTATGCCAGGTCATCGGCCCAACAAAAAACGCCTTGATTGGAATACCAGGATGAAAATAGCCGCTGGTGCAGCTAGAGGGTTAGAGTATTTACATGACAAAATGAACCCACCGGTTATATATCGGGATTTGAAGGGTTCAAATATATTGTTAGGCGAGGATTATCATGCAAAATTATCAGATTTCGGGTTAGCAAAAGTGGGTCCACTTGGAGATAAAACTCATGTTTCAACCCGAGTGATGGGCACTTACGGGTATTGTGCTCCTGACTATGCGATGACAGGACAACTCACGTTTAAATCAGATATTTATAGTTTCGGAGTTGTGTTGTTGGAGCTAATTACTGGCCGAAAAGCAATTGATAATACAAAATCTGCAGCAGAGCAAAATCTTGTTGCGTGGGTAAGTTTTTTTAATCTAATTTTGATGATTCTCTTAGTCTTTATTAGCTTTATAAGATGCTTAAGAATAAAAAAGATTGTTTTCTATAGCTTCAAAGTTGATAGAAAACAATGTGATTTGAATAAAGGGGATAATGTAAGATGAGGTCACCCAATCATTCAACTTTATTCATTGATGTTTTTACGATCTTCATAATGGGAAAAATCTAGTTGGACTATGAATACAAACTTAAAATTTGAGAAAAACAAAGTTACCTTAGTAATCTTTTCTGTTCTATGAAGTAAAAAAAATACCAAATGTTATTATTTTTACCATCTAGCATGTTTTTGGTCAAAATCATTGAATATAAGTTTTGAATTGAACTTTGGTATAAAGGTTTACATAAGGAATATCCTTTTATGATGCATTTTGCTTTCAAGGGAGTCATCTACAATCCAAACATTTCCTTCAAATTTGTGAGGTTTTTGGGGCCACACATATGAAGAAGCATCTTTATGCATTCAAATACATTTCAAACAACTACCTCTTGTTTGTGACCCGCTTTACCCTTTTCGTTAAACACATGAATCTTTTAGCTCCGAACCCATATCTCCTTACATCGATAAAACACAACCCAAGTAGACCCGTGTAGTTAAACGGGTCAAAATGTCCATTTTTAGAACTAGATTTAGTTTTTGTCTTATAACTTAACAAAAACATATATATCGTCTGTGTCGTGATCACACCTCTGATAATCCCTTCATTGGAATGAAAATGTCACTAAATAATAACAAAGTTTCATCATCGTTCTATTTAGGTCACTCATTTTTAATGCTGCTAAACTAAATGACTTTAATGGAACAATTATGAAACTTGTTTACTACCATCAACAGACTCGTTTATAAAATGTTTGTTGAAACCGGTTACTCGTTTATAAAATGCCTGTTGATTTTTTTTACAGGTTAAATATTTTACAAATTTGTGCACATTTTGAAGATCATTTTCTTGAAAATAAGCCAATAAGTGATTTATTTTATCTATAGGCTCGACCGTTGTTCAAAGATCGAAGAAAATTTCCACAAATGGTGGACCCAGTTCTTGAAGGCGAATTTCCAGTAAGAGGACTATATCAAGCACTAGCAATATCTGCAATGTGTGTTCAAGAACAACCAAACATGAGACCTCTAATTGCTGATGTCGTCACGGCTCTCAACTACCTTGCTTCACAAAAGTATGATCCCTTAACTCACCCTGTTCAAGCGTCTAGAAGGTCTTCTCGCGCTAAAAAATTAATCGATGAAAAGAAGCCCAACCCCAATCCGGCGTGTAATGAGGGTTAGTTTTGTCTTTCTGTGTTTTGTTCATATGAAAAAGGCGTTCGGTGTTTTTTAGCATCGTAATGAAGGCGGTAACTAAAAACTTTTGACATTGTTTTCTTGGTTTAGTATAGAAAAGTTTAGAGGAATAATGACACTTTATATCATATATTTTCTTTTACCTTTTGCTAAAATAAATTTTCATAAAATTTGATCCAGATCTGTTCATGTTATTATTCTACATGATGGTTATGACTTATGATTAAACGTTGTTGCATAAAGTCTAGATGACACCAAATATATATGATCTTACTAAAGATGTTCTTGTTTTTGTATCTTCTAACATTACAAACAAACATATTGTATTGTATAGTTTAATATACAACAGATAACATACATACAATATCTTCTTTAGCTTGTTTTAACGTAAAAAAATAATGTTTTAACTTGATTACTATTTTGTAAAGTTAAAACAATGATATTATATTTCCTTCCCAAAATCATTGCTATTTCTAGAAAAAAGTTACGAGTACTGGTTTTTTGTTGGCTTGTTTTGAACCGTAGGAAATAAAAATTCTTTTGGACTCTTTAATTTCTAAATCATTCTACTTTGACTTGCAAAAGTTGAACACTCTCCTTATGGTATAGAACTGATAGAGGGAGGGGGAGACATAAAAAATGTATTTTTAGGTATGAAATAAAATGTACATCTTTATTTTTCTACTCTAATAAGATTTGTAACCAGAGGTGACATCTTATAGCATCACGCATTTATTCTCATCAAAACATTTTCCGTTTCTCTTACCTATTAAATAACTATGTTAATTAATAATAATATTATTATTATTTCTCTTTAGATTAAAATTAGGTTTTTAATAAATTATTTTTTTATGTTATTATTAAAGAAATAAATTAAAAAAACTATTTTTTAAAACATTAAACTACTTTTAAAATACCAAATAAATAAAAAAAAAAATTTAAGTAAAATTTTTATAAACCAAAAATAATTAAAATTAGGAGTTTCAGTAAGGAAATTTAATACAAAAATGATATTTTTAAAAATTTTTCTTTAAACAAAATGTTTAATTTATCTTTTAAAAAACAAAAAAATAAATAAAAAGTTGATATCATTGTTTTATTACGTATAGTCGACACTCTTACATAATTTCAATCATAGCTTATCTTAAAATTTTTATAATTAATAAAATTTTATTCTATTGATATGTTATTTATTAAACCATGTAATACATAGGTTTACTAAAACTAGTACATTTATATATTATCTCAAAATATAAATAATATGTTTTTAATTCATTTCATGTAATAAATTATGTAATTTTTTTTAATTCATTTAATGTAATACACACATTCTTACCTATTACATAAGTATACGACTGAAAAGTATTTTTATGTATTCATATTTGTAAATTGTTATGTATGTGAGACCATAATAATTTGCTTCAATGTATTGCAAAAATAGTTTTTAAGCATGCTAAAACTCACAAAGTTTTATACCAAGCCCACGGGCTAAAACCCAATACCTGGTCTCCACAGTCCAATCTAGTTTTTTTAATTTAGTTTTTAAAATGCTTTAAAAATACAACTATCTCATACATATACAATCATACTATCAAATATGCACCATTTTGTATACTATGAACTGAACTTTCAACTATGTTAATATCAGATTTGAAGCTTAAAGCATTTTTATTTATAAAAAATATAAGAAACCTATTTAATATATTCAATGGAACTCATTACATGTATGTAAGATGATCAATAGATTTTAGAAAGTCTCATGTCACACCTTCGTTGTCCGCTTTGCATTGCTGTCTCTACATCCCTCCTCCTCCATCACCGCCGCTTCAACCACCGAACTCCAACCACCGAACTCCACCGTTGCCTATGTAGCCCCCTCCTCCCCACCGTTACTACTAATATGTTGACCTTTTAACTAATTTATTCTTAATTAGTTTGATCTGTTAACGATAAAACATTATAAGTAAATCGATAAAACTTACACATCTAAAGTTACTAAGATTGAAACACATTATATCCATATTATTTAAGAATAAGAAAGTATATGATATACTTTCATTTGTTTTCTTATATGGAGGCACGTATTTCCATTTTTTGTATAACAGTTTTACTATATTTTACGTTATAATCACGAATAACTGTTATTTTTGCTATAACATTTACATTTATATATACTAATGATCAATTTAGTTATGCATTATGATTTGTACCTTATGTTTTATAGATTGTAATTGATATTGTTTTTTCTTTATTTTTCATTTTTAACCCTATAGTTTTCATCTTTTATATTTAACCCTAATACATTTATCATTTTCAAGTTTAGTCCCAATACTTTTTATTACACTTCTTTTTTGTTTTATGTCTCAGACTAAAATTTTCAAGTTAACATACATGCACATGTGTGTGTGGTTTAACGTTTTTACATCTATATTTTTTAGTTTCACGACGGTGTTGTGTAATACACTTTGTTTTAATTTATACACATTAACACACCACAACACATGCATAGTATAAAGTTGTTATGTTTAATTTTTCGTTCGGTTTGATTTCTTTTGTTTTTAGAGTTCTTTTATGTTGGTGGATGCTAACGACGGTGTGGCATTGATATTATTTAATACGATTTTACGCTACCAACGCAACGTGTAACGTGAAATACTAGTTTTATATAAAAAGCATAATAAAATTTGTATATTTTATTAAGGAATGAATTTGATTTGAATAAAGAGAAATGAGTTGTTGTGGGGTAAATATGAAAAAGAAAGTAAAAAATGGGGCCATCAATCCAGTATGGACTTAACGGACTGATGTGACCACCCCCACGATCAACAACTCTCTGTTGTTATATGTTTGATATTACGTAATAATTAAAATTAAACTCCCCGTAACGCGAGGAACGTAAAATCATGCAAAATAACATAAATATCACTCCATCATGAATGATTATTAATATTGAAATTGGGATGTGTTAATACAAAAAAAAAAATAAAAACAAAACATAAAATATATAAAACAAAACTAAGTCCATTTAAAGGGGTAAAATAGATGTTAAAAGGCTAAAATAGATATAAAAATAATAAACCACACACGCATGTTATGTTGAGTCAAGTCACAAAATTTAGAACTAAATGTAAAAAATTGGTGAATCGCACATTCATGTTTTTGTCATGTTAACTTACAAAACTTACAACGAACGTAAGACGAAAATTTACAAAATATGAGAAGTATGGGACTAGAGTTGAAAATATAAATTTTTGTGATTTTAAATTACAAAAGATCAAAAGTTTCGGTTTAAAGTAAAAATAATCTAATTTTGAAAGTTACTTTGCAAAATATAAAAACATTTGGGTTAAAAATGAAAAATCATTTTTTTTGAAAATTTCCTATGCATAATGTACAACACCATTATGCATAGAAAAAAATGGTAAGTAGTATAATATAAAATGGTTATATAAAAAAGCTAAATGCACCTTCAAATTCACATATTTATGGATAAATGATATTACATTATTAAAATAACTGCTAAGAATATTAAAAACTTACATATTCAATAACATGTACTTCAAAAGATAGATTTTAAATGATATTGTAATATTATTTAAAAAAATAGATTTACATTGATGGGTGTATATTATGAGATGATGGGATAGATGAGATCTAACATAATTGATCATCGTTGATAAAAACATGACCAGACGATATCAATCTGATAGGTAAACTTCATCGTATTACGTAAAATAATGCAATCTTGATAGCAAAACACAACTTGAAGTGTTACATGCATGTTTTTGAAGGCTAAAGTGCCAAAGCAAAGAATTACGAGGTGTTTTTATCAACAAATACTGAGAACATACAAACTCCAAATAAAATTATTTATTACATACGGTCTTCTACACAAATGGTTCATTTTGTTAGAAAAACATTATCACAATCAATATTGTTGGCTACCAATGTTTTATTATGTTGTTAACATCAGTTGCTAAACTAGTGATACTCTTGGTCTAAGTCTAAAGCTTTAATTAGCACTACGATCAGACTCAGAGACATTAAGATGGAAAATATACATAACCACGACGCATAAACAATGAATCGTGTCATGTTACTTCAGTCGATTATGTTTGTTGATGATACACGTGTGAAAAGTTGTTACGTGAGTGCCATTTATCCTAACACATGACTTTAAGCATGTATTTACAAATTAAAATCTAATACACAAAAGTATAATGTACACTACAACTATGAACTCGCACATCTTATAAGCATATGTGTAATTGTTTTCTAAACATAGAGATAAAGATCTATCATCCGAAAAAATAGTTTCTTTCGTAATTAAATGTGTTATGAATTTATATATATATGATCCAAAACTAATAATTGAAACACATTCAAAACCGAAAAAGAGCCCAAATACGTGCCGTTCACGTGAAATGGCCCCATTTCCACATGTTTTCATTGGCTTCTTTGAGCAAATATAAAAGTTAAATTTAATTATCGATGAAATTCCAGATAGATATCTACTAACATCATTTTCTTTTCATATTCCAACTTATCCAATTAAATATTGTACGTGTCAGATATTATCGTGACATGTTACACTCATTACTTGATATCTTTGTTTTAAAAGACATTTCACTATTTTAACTAAGTTGTATAAAGAGAAATTTATATATATATATATATATATATATGTATATATTTTGTAAGTTTGATTCTTATGTTTTAAAAATTGTAAAGTCATTATGTTGTTTGGTCCCTAGATTTTTATAAATTAATATTTTAATTTAAACGTTTATTTGTGAGTTGTACGTTTGGTCCCTGAAATTTAAAGCCCTTTAGTTTGTATGAAATGCATAAAAACCAATGAGATTTAATGTCGGGGATCAGACGTGCTACGGCCCCTTGGACTCCACCTAGGGCATTGCCCTCTCGCCTCTAAAAAGATTCTAATATCGTAGATCACAGTAAACCTAAAAAAAACTTCACACCTCCTGACTTGTTTGATGGATATTATGATTATATAGAATAACAAGTCGATTGAATTATACTTTTAATATCTAAGAAAACAATATGTGTTTTATATAATTTATCATTTACATACCATGGCATTGATCAAATAAATGATAAAAAGGTAGAAGATAAGTGTGATTGATGATGGGGATGTTTGGAACTTGAAAAATGGTGTAGGAAACATGTGAGTTTGTATGTCATGGGCATGAGCATGGCCTATGACACCAATTTCTGTCATCTCTCTCTTCCTTTTCTACATTACAACTCTTTCTAGTGATCATATATTATATACCACTTGAAGAAAATTGACTACTCATAGTTCATAAGAAAATTGACTACTCATAGTTCGTTTGGAGCTCATCAACTCGCATTTGCACAAAGGTAAATCGCTTTCCCTACTATCACGTTAAAGTTTATATTCATTTTGTTAGCAAAGTATTATCTTCAAAGTACACACAAATATACACACACATGCACATACGTGTTACTTGCAATGTATTACTTAAGTTAAAAGTTATAAGATATAAACATATATAAATAAGCATGCGGGATGTAATATTTTATGAAGCATATATGATACATAAATTCCTTTTGTTTAATGATATGTATGTTTTAATATTTATTCTTTTTTTTACCTCAATAATATTATATTAATGGTCGATAGATGTGACATAACTCGACACATTTAAAAACTTTTGAAAAAGTTTACTATATGCATTTGTTGTTAAGGGTTGTGGTAATGCACTATACCCAAAATAACTATATATCATGACATTATATGTACAATAAGTTTTATCTTCATATATTACAATTTTAGTTTTTTTCCTGTGTTTTTGAATGTCGGACTCTTGTACAATGATAGATATAGAGTGTTTATAACTTTAATAAACATGTAAAAATCTTGAAATTGAATTTTGATAATAAATTATTGAAATTAAATGTGCATGTAATTTGCAATTTCAACAAATGAATGTTGATGTGCATATGTAGCTTCTCCATATTTTGTCTACATATACTCACATCGTATTCTCATTGGCTTGCACACACATGGCATATTGCAACTTTATCCGACACATATAATAGTACCATTTGTTTTCTAATTATTATAGATTTTGAAAGATTTCTAGATTAGATATGTTGTCGTTTTATTGATAATATTGTAACTTGCGCTTCTGGATTTTTTTCTTCAGTTTTCTAGCGAGATGATGTATTTAGATCATATATAGTAACTTAAATTTTCTACACTTTATATTTGTACAACATATGTTTAGTGATGTTTCTATGTATAAATAAAATCATTTGTATATATAAGCTATCTTTTATTCATTTTCTCGCAGTTTTCCTTATTCAAGAAAACTAATTATAGAAATGATTTCTATATTTTAAGTGTAGATATCTATTCATATTCTTATATTGTTAGATTTTTTCTACAATTATAAGTGTAAATATTGTTATATGCATGCAAGCATTTTGTACATTTTAATTCGTACGGAGTTGACAATGAACAATTTTTTAAACCATGTAGAGAAGGATGAACAAATATCATAAATAATGTCCCTTTCCAAAAGGGAGGTGGTATTTTACTATAGAGGATAAATACATTTATCTATATGAAAAAGAGCATGTTGTCTTTAACATTAGGTCAAGCGACAAATTATACTACAGATAAAAAGATAGATTATTGTTAAGTATTACTATAAGGGTGCCCCGTAATACGATGAACATTATTTTATATCTGACTCGTATTTTTAATATTTTGTTATTTTGTATTACTTTTACAAAAGTTTATTATGTATTTTTCAAGTTAAAATTTAAAACATCAAATAAATAGGTTCTACATTATTACTTGTATATTACGCATTAACTTATTGTACCTCATAATTAAAATATAGCCCGGTTCAACAAAAGTTTACACCAAAACGTTTAAAAAAATACACGTTACAATTGTAGTCTTAAAAAGTTTTTAAACGTGACAGATTAAAAGATATAGCAGAAATCTTAAACAAATTAAGTTATTTTATTTTATTTTATGGATTAGATAATGTAAAATTTTATGTAAGTATCAGTAAATGTAAGATTATTACGTAACTAATTGAAAAGAGTAATATATAAAAATGTTATCCTTAAAAGTGATTGTAGCTTATGTATTAAATAAAATATTTATTCTTAATTTTATAGTATTTTAAAATAATTTCTTAATATAACTTTATAGTATTTTATGTAAGTTACAATCTAATTATCTTTCAAAGTATCTACTTTTCTTCGCAAACTATTGAGGTCAAACACATCATATATTTGCTACTTAAAATAACGAATTGCCCACAATCTTTGATACTCTTCATGTTACCGTCATCATATAAAAATGATCTAAAAAACCTGCAACAGTACATTACATACATACATACATCACTCTGAGACCACCACTATTCTCCCACAAGTTTGTACTAGCATTTAACTAATCATCTCTTTCTACTTTAAAACTTCATAAAACTTGATTCAATTATTCTTGCATGTAGATAAATTAAAATGGAGTCAAACCAACACACACAAAGCACACATAGAGACACTCGAGATTCACTAGAAGTATTCAACCCATCAACCCCCGACACCACCGCCGCACTCCGAGTCCGACAACCACCCACATGGCGGAGCTGGGCGGACCCACCACCACCATCACCACCACAACCACCACAGCCACCACACATCACCGCCGTCGCCGCCTCTCACTCCGGCAGACTACCAGACAATCACAACGAGATCAAGTCATGGATGGCCCTTAAAGATCCTATGCCACCGCCGTCGCCGGGGGGAGTGGTGGGTGCGGCGGAGCAACGGGCGGCGGAGTGGGGGTTGGTGCTGAAAACCGACGCTGAAACGGGGAAACCTCAGGGGGTTAAGGTTCGAACCTCCGGTGATGATGGAAAAGGTGGTGCAAATCGGAGAGATTCTGGTAACTCTGTGCAGAGTTCTAGTGATGCATCGGATGATGGTAACTACTAAGTATCGATTCATTTTTCTCTATGATTTATGTCGAATTTCACGTGTTTAATAAAGACTAAATGACTCTTTGTTAGTGTTTTAATGGTCATTAACACGTTATCTTATAATAGTTTATATATTTTTAATAGTTAAAAGATAATATTAGTACCGATTGAAAAAGATAACATATTATGATGGTAACTCTTAATTATTCAAATTAATTGGTCATCAAAAGATTATAAACAATTTGAAAAAATAGTTTCTTAATGATCGGTAGTCTTTCGATGATTAATAAGAGATAACTTTTTACCAAACAACGTTCAGGGCTAAAGTCAATTTAATTTATAGTAAAAATTTCATTCAAAATTTTATAAACATTAATTTACATTCATTTAAGTGATTTAATTTTCAATTTTAGAGTTAATATCATGTGGAAGCAAAATTTTGACTGAAACTAATTATTAGTATTTTAGACTGGAATTAAAACAACTGATTAAATGTTTGAAAATTAATTGATAATTTTAATGTTTTAAAGAAAAATTAATATTTTAATCTTTTGAAGGTAAATTATATTTTGATGAAACACTTACTAAATTTGATAAGTAAATTATAAAGTTCTCTCTCATTTTAACATTGAAAACAAATAACTATATATATGTCTATATCATATGTAATAGCATGGGTGTAAATCTGAATCGATCATGTTACAAATGATATAATGATCAAGGTCATGAAAGAGGAATCCCAAGAGTGTCCGAGGACTTGAAAGATGCATTGTCGACATTTCAACAAACGTTTGTGGTTTCTGATGCCACGAAACCCGACTATCCTATTTTGTATGCAAGCGCGGGTTTCTTCAAGATGACCGGTTATACTTCTAAAGAAGTCATTGGTAGAAATTGGTATTGCGTCTCAACTTTTCAAAATTTATTTTTCAACCCTTTTAAATCAACTTATTAACTTTTTCTTTAATGTTACTCAAACATATTTATTTATTAACTTTTCAAAAGTTAATAAGTTGATTTGTCAAAACATGCACTAACTATACTAATTTCAGTGCTTTTGCTTGTTTTAATAGTAATGTGATAAAATTGACAAACAAACAGGTCTGAGACGCACTTATCTATAAAGTTACATCAAACTTTTAAACTTACAATTTATAAAAAGGTAAAAACTTTTAGAAGTAAAACTAATGAATACTTTGGTTGATTTGGGTCGGGTTGGGTTACAGCCGGTTTCTACAGGGTGCAGATACGAACCCTGAGGACGTCGCTAAAATCCGAGAAGCGTTGCAAAAGGGTACGACGTATTGTGGTAGACTCCTGAATTACAAGAAAGATGGAACCCCCTTTTGGAACCTTCTCACTGTCTCCCCCATCAAAGATGAATCAGGCAACATCCTCAAATTCATTGGGTATGTTGATTTGATCAACTTTAGTTTGATTAATTGTCAATATGTTTGAAAATCATCACAAAAGATTAACTTCTATAAAAGATATTATTCACGATGTTATATAAACAATGTAGCTGTTATGCTCTGGAATTAGAGCTGGTTTAATTCGGTTAAATTCATATTGAAATGCTAGCGATCTTTCAGTGATATCCACTGTTGTTCTCGTATATTATATGTTGATGAGTCTATTGGTGATCCGTTGTGTCTATTATGTCTTTACCCACATACGATTCTACCTTCGCTAAAGGATTATCAACAAATTATAAACATATTTATCAATCACTAGATGTTATAAGCATCATTTTTCATATAATTATGTCACATGTCCTAACATGACTTGTATCATTTTTGTTGTCTTATCAATTACTCACACTATAAAATCTACGAGACTAAATATAGCGTCATAAAATATTCATATCCGAAAGGATTAACATACCCTTATCATATTTTCCTACCAAGTTCATAAATCATAACTAAACCATGTGTAAAGATTGTACTATACATTATTCATTTTCTCTTTTGATCCATTAGATAAGTGGATAAGCTAGTGTGGGACATGATGGTCCTTTCTTTTATGGACCATTGGGAGCACATTTGTGAGTGATGTTATTAGGTGATGGTGAGTGATGGGTGCATGGTCCAGTCCTTTGGGGTCTAATCTTTGTTACCCATATGGCTCCATAGGGTGCACTTTTCCTATTCAACTTAATAATATTGTTCTTAGGACTACTTGTTTTTATCCTATTTACTATTACATCCCACATAAGAAGTCCAAAATTTAGCACGTGAATGTCATATTCTCATTCAGCTAGCTAGCTATTGATCATTAATAGTCTAAATTTTCAAACAAACTAGCTTATTAGTTCTTAGAAATTAATTATACTTTTGATGCTTAATTACCCAAGTAATTGAGCGCGGGTGTTAAAGTATCCAAGCTTTAAGTTAAAATGATGTGTCGAATAACATATGATAACTGATGTTTCTGTTTTTATTATACACTATCCGGTGAACTTATACATCTTACTTTTGTTATTGAATTATCTGTTTAGTTAAATTTGTTTTTTTCATGTGAATTATATGTAGAATGCAAGTGGAGGTGAGCAAGCACACAGAAGGCACGAAAGAGAAGATGCTTCGGCCTAATGGGTTGCCTGAATCTTTGATACGATACGATGGTACTCCTATATATCTTTCTGTTCGACTGTCGTGGAAAAATAAATTTATTTTTACCTTTATTAATTACGACAAAAGAAGTTACTCGCTAGCGGTTAAGCCAAGTAATTTTTAGAGTTAATTATTTGCTTGGATGAGGTTTTTGTTAAGATAATTATTGTAGTTTTGATTTTCACTTTTCAAAAGTTACATGTAACATCGTTCATTTGATGATAGTTAAAAAAATATCATTATATCCTTACACAAACACAAATGCGATTTTAAAATGTTAGAATTAAACCATCTTACAACAATACCCACTGTATACTTAACTATAACTTTTATTTTCTCTTTAAACAAGGTGATGATTGGTTAGAAGGACATGTCAATTTTCAAAATACATATTTTCTTTATAATTTATAAATAATTAATGTATTAAACAAACTTACAAACAACTATTCATAACATAACAATTGTGTACCGGCCTACTAATATCAACGATTTATGATTGTATTTTATAAAATAATACGAGTTCAAATCTTACATGTACAAGTTGATTTGATATTATTTAAGAGTAAAAAGTTAATGATAAAAAAAGTATAATTACAATAATAGTTTTTTTAACCCGTAAGTTGTCTAACTTTTCGATCTAATCAATGCTTTACTAATTTTAATATTAACTTTATATAAATGGATTCAAATTGAAACTTGTATACTTTTTAATATGTTTACATATTAATTTGTTTGATAACGCTTGATGAAAATCTTGCAGCAAGGCAAAAAGATTTGGCGACGAGTTCAGTAACCGAGTTGGTTGAGGCAGTTAAACGACCTAGATCACTCAGCGAGTCCACCAGTCGTCACCCATTCGCGACAGAACCAAGAGACATTAGTGACAAAAACAAATCCGAGGTGTTAAACTTAGGCCGTCGAAAATCAGCAGAAACTGTCGTCCCTCCACCACCACCACCACGACCAAGACGCATTCACATCCCGGGGTCAGAACCATAACAACCATGCAGCCGATTGACGAAGTCCCAGAAAAGAAGCCAAAAAAATCAAAACGACTTTCTTTCATGGGGTACTTTAAAATATTTCAGTATTCCTTTAGTATACATCTGAAGCTAAACACTACTAGAAAAAAAAAACACATTAACAAGATCATATTCTATAAAAGTAAAAAATAAAATCTACAAACATTAATGAAGATAATCTGTCAGTAATTAGTAACGGGTCACAAACTGGATAGTTTACACAAAATAACAAATAATAATATCCTTTGGATTAGATAGTCTATAAGTTAATTTACAATCAAAAGTGAATGCTATATGCTATTAATGTACATCATTATGATACAGTATTAAGAAGAAAAACCGAAAAAGTAGCGAAGAATTCGATGATGGATTCGAGGGAGACGTTAACATTCAGGATACCGACGGTGAGGGTGAAGATGAAGATGATTTGGAGTTAAAGAAGGATGACTCGAGGCCAGAAAGTTAGATGACAAAGTACGAAAGAGGGAAATGCGAAGGGTATTGATTTAGCGACGACTCTTGAACGTATAGAGAAAAACTTTGTCATCACTGACCCACGACTTCCCGATAATCCCATTGTAAGTCTTTGAATAATAAATTTTGTAACTTATATATTAGGTTAAACCATTTAGCTTTAAGCCCATTATAGTTATAGTATCTTTATATTATGTTTCTACACAATTTAACATCATCATTCGTTAGAATACTCAATATTTCTAACACTTTCATGATCTCATAACTAGATTTTCGCATCCGATAGCTTCCTAGAGTTAACTGAGTATAGTCGTGAAGAGATCCTCGGAAGAAATTGTAGGTACGCGAGTCGATTCAGAGTTCGAATATATAACCAATTTTTGTATCTAATATGAGTATATGAGTCAAATTCGGTTTTCTTTCATGAGATTGGACAATAACAATTTTTCTTTAAAAGATTAAAAATATTAACTTACTTCATCAATTTCATCAGTTATTTCTGTTTCAGTTTAATTTACCATCAAATGTTTAAACTTTTAGACTGAAATTGATTTTTCTAACTTTAGAAGGAAAATGATTATTGTTTTTTCAAATCTCAAAGAACAAAATTTCCAAATTGAATATATTTCAATACATATGAAACAGTTGATTTACAAATTTCTAGTAACAGTGACCAAAATCTGCCTAATACAACTTCAGATTATCTATTTGATGTTTTCTACTGACAATTAGCGACGGCTTATAATCTTATTGGCGTCACTATTTGTTCTAAACTTACTATATTCTGAAGGTTTCTTCAAGGGCCTGAAACTGATAGATCAACCGTGAAGAAAATTAGAGAGGCTATCGATAATCAAACAGAGGTTACAGTACAACTGATCAATTATACGAAAAGCGGTATATACATACACACATATACATATACACGTATATATATTGTGAATATACATCCATTAAATTTAAGATGAAGATTAGTTCATTTGATTGTTTTAAGTCTTTTTTTGTTGCAATTAATCAGGCAAAAAGTTTTGGAACTTGTTTCATCTGCAACCAATGCGTGATCAAAAGGTACGATTTAACAACAAAATAATAGTGTCAGTGACCCGTCAGTGGATCTGTCATTAAAGTCTTTACCCACAACTAAGGATCCTATTTATCATCGCTGAAAGTCCTCTGTTATTTAGTGACAGTTTTTATAAAAATTAGATGTAATTTTTGTTGTATAGGGAGAAGTGCAATACTTCATTGGAGTGCAATTAGATGGAAGTCAACATGTTGAGCCACTTCACAATTGTATCCCTGAAACCACTGTTAAAGATGGTTCACTTTTGGTAACTACAGATTGTTGCATCTATATACGCACGCACACCTGAGCGTGTTGATGGTCGCTAAAGTGTCGTGTTTCGGTCATTTCAGGTAAAAGAGACTGCAGAAAACGTCGATGTAGCAGTACGAGAACTTCCGGATGCTAATATGGTAAAAACCTTAGTCACCAGACACATATTTCAGTATATAACATAGAAAAGTAAGTAATGTTTCTAAGTGTAAGTTCTTGATGACACGCAGTCCCCGGATGATCTATGGGCAAAACACTCGAATACGGTTCACCCAAAGCCTCATAGAAGGGATACATCAGCATGGAAGGCTATTTTAAAGGTTACAAAGCCTTAAATTCTAAGATTTCGTAGAAATATATGGTTTGCGACAAAAATCGTAGTCACAAATGGCCAGTTTTGTAGTAACTGATATTGACATACATGATTTATGGTGTTTGTAGGTTATTGAGAGTGGAGAAAAGTTAGGCTTAAGGCATTTTAGGCCTATAAAGCCTCTAGGGTCCGGCGACACAGGAAGTGTTCATCTCGTCGAGTTATGTGGAACTGGTGAATTTTTCGCGATGAAAGCAATGGATAAAGGCGTCATGATTAATCGTAACAAGGTAAGAACATTG
Organism: Flaveria trinervia; assembly: GCA_025506515.1. Taxonomy (NCBI): domain Eukaryota; kingdom Viridiplantae; phylum Streptophyta; class Magnoliopsida; order Asterales; family Asteraceae; genus Flaveria; species Flaveria trinervia. The sequence continues at coordinate 2,229,053 of CM046442.1, forward strand.
CTTTATTTTTTATATTATGTCATAATACTTGATATTCTACTATGAAAGTTTCCTGTAATTTCTACTCCATTTTGGTCACTTTATTTTGTGACGAACACTTTGCGTGCTCTTATTACGCGAAATAGGTGCACAGAGCGTGTGCAGAAAGAGAGATCTTAGACGTCTTAGACCATCCTTTTCTACCAGCACTATACGCGTCATTTCAGGTAAAATAACATGTTAGAGTTTTTATAGTCTCATGGGTCCTAGATTACATATATCACGTAGTAGAAGTCGTCGTTTAGCTTCAAGAAATATTGTAACAAACGGAAATAATCTTTGCAGACCCCAACTCATGTTTGTTTGATCACCGATTACTGTCCTGGCGGAGAACTCTTTATGCTTTTAGACCGACAGACGATGAAAGTTTTGAAGGAAGATGCTGTAAGGTACAATATCTAAAACAAACTACATTATTTGATTGATCAGTATATAGTCATTAGATCAATATTTCTCTTTGAACCAACAGTAAAAGAAATCTCCTTAGTGACAAAAATAATTGTCACTAAAGGCCTAAGATTGAAATTCAGTAACTAATTGATTACTCGCAGAGATTAAAGTCACAACAAGCAGTCACAAATAATAGTTAGCAAATACAAATGACGGTCATTATGCATTACTATCGCTAATCTCAACCGGTCACTAATTTCAGTAGCGACAGTCACTAACTATGTCGTCGCCACAGAATATTTGCTTTTAGTTAGATTAATTTGAAGGAACAAAATTATAACTCGTATGTTTTCTATACAGATTCTATGCCGCGGAGGTGCTTGTGGCATTAGAGTATCTTCATTGTCAAGGTAGACACTTATTTATGATAATCTGCATGTGAATGAAACACTGGATGATCCTTTAGTGACCAAACTGATTACTATTCCGACTTCTGTCTTTCGTCGCTAAACTGTCACAAATGGTGGTGTAGGCATCATATACAGAGATCTGAAGCCTGAAAATGTGTTGATACAAAGCACCGGACATGTAGCTTTGACAGATTTTGATCTTTCTTGCTTAACATCTTGCAAACCTCAGGTGTATATATATATATATATAACTAATTCTTCTTTGATTATGTTTTATAACGCGATTAAAACGCGATAAATACATTTAGACTTTCAGTTAAGGTTATTGTATTCTGATGAAATGTTTTTTAACTTCTTGATTCAGCTTTTGACTACTGAGGTTAGTGAAAAGAAGAAGAAGCATCAAAAAGGTCAGCAGACTCCCATTTTCATGGCGGAACCGGTTCGGGCGTCGAATTCTTTTGTTGGGACAGAAGAGTATATCGCTCCGGTTCGTTTAGTTTATCATTCTCACTTAACTTTCCCGATAGGGCTGTAAATGAACTGAGCTAAGACCGGGCTAGTCTAGGCTCAAACGTAGCTTGTTTGACTTAACACGGCTCGAGCTCGGCTCCTCTATTTCTAAAGCTTGAGTTGTTGCCTCGTGAATAGTTTTTCACATTAGAGCTCGGCTCGTTTATTATTTATTAATTATCTAACTATTTTATTAATATACATCCATGACTATCTTTTTAATTGAGCGTGTAATTATAAGTGTATATATTATGTTAACAGTTTTTATCATAATTCTATATATAATAACTTTTATTATTTAAATACATTTAGTACATAAAATAAAAGTTATATAAATAATTGGCTTGTTTATTTAAATCAATATGTGAGAGTATGTTTATTGAATAAGCCTCAATAAAAGCTTAAGCCGCTTTAAGCTCTGCTAGATCGATCTTGAATAACTCACGAGCGGTACTTATTATAATCTATTGATTTTTTTTTCAGGAGATTATAAGTGGAGTGGGGCATTCTAGTGCGGTAGATTGGTGGGCTTTTGGTAAAATTTTCACCTCTATACATATTTTGATTTTGAAATTATTCTGGTTTTGTAAAATGAAGTTGAAATATGTGTGGTGGTGTTGTAGGTATTCTTCTATACGAAATGTTTTATGGGTACACGCCATTTAGAGGAAAGACGAGACAAAGAACATTTGCAAACATTCTTCATAAAGATCTCAAGTTTCCTAATAGCATAGCGGTATGTTTTTTCCACAAGTGTGTTTTTTAGAGGCGGTAGTTTTGACCAGTTTAAATGTAAATGACTCGTTTAGCTTATAGTTTTTTTCAACAGGTCAAATGGATGATTAAACTATAAAAAATAGCTAAAATAAAACATGTCAAAATGTATATAATGGTTTTTTTAAGTATATTGAAACATATAGCTAACTTCATGTTTAGTTATTCTTTAAAGGGAATATATATAAGTTTTTACAATGATTCACTAAAGTCATTCTAACTACAAAAACCATTGTTGTGAACTTTTGTTTATATATTAAAATTATCTAAATGGGCCATACATAAAATTTATATGTTTAGTAGAATTTGAATGTAATGCAGGTAAGCCTTTCAGCCAAACAGTTGATTCATAGATTGTTGCATAGAGATCCGAAGAATCGGTTGGGTTCACACGCAGGTGCAAGTGAAGTGAAACGACACCCATTTTTTCGCGGTATTAACTGGGCCTTAGTTCGATGCGAGGTAAAGTTTTTCAAATTAAATTTTAAAAGTTGTATATTAACATCAAAATGACTTGTTATGATTATCCGCACGTCATTCTTTCAGAATCCTCCTAAGCTGGAGACTCCTGTGTTTGGGGAAAATGAAGTCAAAGAGGTTGACCCTGGACTTAAAGATTTGGAGAACAATGTTTTCTGAGATTTGTTGAAGTATCTGTGTGTGTTTTTTGCTTAATTTTATTCCTGGATTCAAGTTTGAGAATTTTACTTTCTTGATGATTTTAGTTTTTGTACTTTAATATTTGTTATTTATCTTAGTTGTATCAGTTTATTATTTATTATGAATATGAATATGAATTCCATTTATTTGTGGTAAAACAGAATTAAGAATCATATATGGAAAATTAATGAAGTAAATCTACCTTAATCTCAAGAAAGTTTTACCACTTTAACTTCAAACTGTTTAGCTATTGGACCTAAGCGGTTGTTGTTGTAGGTAAAATTCAAGAAATGGTGGCCCAAACTTATTACCAGTAAGTAGAAATCGAAAGGCCCAAATGACATTATCGTATCACAAATAATTAATTAATAATAATACAACCTTTTGAAACATGTTTCACTAGTGCATATAGTATTACTTGTGATGGGTCTTGTTTGAGATTCAAGAATTTCAGTGTATACAAGTTAGGTTTAATGTCTTCGACACAAATAAAAAATACATGTTGTATTTGTATTTATCAACTTACCTAAGACATTCTAATATGATATGATTGTGACCACAACTATAGAAAGACCTTCAATGCGTCAATAAGTATTTTATGAATTATACTTGGAGCATTACATAAAATGATTATCTAATATTAGTTATGTATTGAATTTATACCTATTATCATATAGAAACAAGTTTGTTTCTAAATGAAAGCGATATTAACACGGAAACATGTGGAAACATGTAATATCTAATCTGTCGCTTATAATTGCTATAATTTGATAATAAATAACGGTGTAAATAATTTGAATATTGGTTCTAAATAATTGAAATACATCACATTATTTAGACTCTTCATTGCATAGTAGATGGATCCATAATTGTTGCTAGTAATTGATGTTCTTTAAAAAAATTGGTGTTATGCAGTGATCTTCCAATTACACACACTAAATTTTTTTTCAAAACTCCAAGTATTTTTTAAATTCATGCAGTGGAAACTAATTAAACGACAAGATAATGGATGTAATTAAGGTCACTGTTATTTTCATTCAATTTTATTTCTGTCAATCTTTTAAAAACACCGTGTAATGTTGTCTGCCCTAACACAGTTATCATAATCACATATTCATTAATAATTCATTATAATGCTACGTGTGAAATGTTAGAATCCATAACTTTAGCCCATTTATATCGTACGTCCTTCTCTCTCATTCTGTTTATGTTTTTTTTCTTAATTCTTTTATTGTTATATGATTGATAAACTTTGATGATATGTAAAATAAAGTAAACCCAATGATGAAGTTTAATTCAATTTTATTTCTGTCAATCTCTTATTTGTTATTGTCGTTGCCGATTTCACCGATATATGTTATTAGGGTCTTGAATATTTTTCTACAAAGAGCAACTATCATTCATTTTCTTAATCAAACAATATGTTCTTAATTATTTTTGCCATTAAATACGTAATATGCCCCGAAACACATGTAGTTCACTCGTATCAATATGTTTTGAATGACGTCTCTTTAAATGATGAGGCTTCAAGTCATATTGTGAGCAAATATATTATTTAAAAAGATTAACTTATAAATTGAAAAAATGAAAAGTTGAAAAACAATTGTTGGATTATTAATTCATAAGTTTTTATATAGAAGAGGAGAAACTCCATCCATAACATTTGAGATTCTCAAGTGTTCACCAACGTCATATTATAAAGTCACTTAGCTTGGACTAGGTATTACAATCTTATATAATGTTTTTTTATAAATGTTAAATTTCTTTTAAAATTAAGTGAAACAAATGAAACATGTATATATTTTAGCTACTAATAACTATCTTTTTTTCTTTTAAGTTGAAGTATGAAGTAATAGTAAAGGAAACATTGCTTAATAGTAACAAACTTTCATAATTGTTAAATGTAAGTCAATCATAATATAATAATAATAATAATAATAATAATAATAATAATAATAATAATAATAATAATAATAATAATATAATAATAATAATAATAATAATATAATAATAATAAATTAATAACTAAATAGTAATCAAGATTCATATATATTTTATTTACCTTAATTTAAAATTTTAAGTTTTGATAAAAAGATTTAAAAAATTAACTATTTATGAAAAAATTACCTAGTATATTAAAACACATAGTAAAAATTAAGTAGCTTTAAAGAAAAACAACTTTAAACGACTTTAATAAAATACTTAAAGAAATTGTTTCACCTCATCTTCCAATCTATTATATTCAAATAATCTTTGATTTTTAAGATTTAAACAAGAAAAAGGTTGCGCCCTATCCCAAACCCACTTGTCTACCTTTATGTTTCCTGTGTTACATAAAAATATTATGTCGTTAATGTGGTTCAATACTTGAAATAACTTATACGTTAAACATTTTCATCATAGATACATCTATAAGTGCCTTGCATGATTAGACATCATTTCTATGTGATATGCACTAATATATTTTTGTATGTTATAATCTTCTATAAAAAGAAAGTTAATGAATTTATTTTTTGATATTAAAATATCAATATTTCTAAATAAATACACAAACCTGATAAACTTGACTTTTAATTTATATTGTTGTCATGACACTTTTTATATTTTATGGATAACTTAACTATTTATAATTCTTCAAAATGTACAAATAAAACAATTACCCGCTCTTCCTCGATACATAACTCGGTTTATCAACCTTCGCATCAGATCCTCCAACCAGTAGCCTAAGTTCTTCTTTTTACCGGTTGTGTACATTTGTGTTCATAAATGTGGTTGCTTGTTTATTGTTTGTGTTTGGTGTATGTCACATATATGATTATGTAACGTGGGGACTGTTAATGTTTATGTGTACTCAATGATAGCCTCGTACAATTCGTGCTTCTTAGTGCTGATGATGTGCATTTTGTGTTTATATATATATATATATATATACAACGGATGTTACAAGCGTAACTTATGCTATTTAGGAGATCAAATCAATGTTTGCGAGTTTAATGATAGCAAAAGTGTAGTTCGTGTTTACAAGTGTGATTCATACTAGATTATGTGTTTGTATATGTTTAAACTGATGCAATGAAACTATGAATGCTAGGTCCTAAAGATAAAAAAGAAATGCAGGATAAAGAAGGCATAATGGAAAAAAGACAACAAAGAAAGCCTTAAGAGTGTATGATTGACGTCTTAGGTTTATATAACTAGAAATAATATACTAATTATAATAATAGTAATATAAGTGGTAGTAGTTGCCGTCGTGGTATTATTAGTGTGATTACCAAATAATAATACAAATATTAAATAAAATTTAGTAATACTTTTTAAGTATATCAATATTTTAGTTTTTTTGAACGGTTAATTGAATCACTGGCGGATCATCGAAACACGCCGACGATCATCTCCATTACTTGAGTACACAACCCGAGGTCACTACCGAACTAAAACTCATATGTAAAAGAAAACCTCATGCTTAACCTGTCTGAAACTTTTTTTTTTTATTACAGGTGTTACTTGAAATCAAAACATACTCTTATTTTAATAAAGTAATAACCTATTTCACCTTAATCATACGGGGAGCTAAGAATTATTGATAATATTTTTCTGTGTAATATGATTATGTAACAAATAAATTGGAACATGTGAAGTTAAAATTTTGTGGGTCCAGAAGGGTAAAGGGGGTTGGAGAATAGGATACTGAGGTTGTTTCTGGCATACCCTAAATAATGGATAGTTTTTCCTCTTAAATAAGCAGTAATAATAAATATGTAACTAACACACACACTACCTTTATATTGTTTATTTTTATTTTTGGCCTACACTGATACGTTCATTATTGTTTTTTGTATCTAGCTATTTTATAGTTAAGAAAACCATAAAACAATAAATTTTTTGAGATATTTATGAATATGATCGGGTGGATCAGTATTCGTTAGTGATCCAATTAGACGTTTAAAAAATTATTAATCTATAATGAAATAAAGAAATATAGAAAAGTAAATGAGAAGTTAATATAAGGAAAGTAGAGTGTGATTTTAGTAAGTGTTCAAAATTATTAATTAATATGTGTATATGGGTTTAGGTGAAAAAACCAACCTTAGAATACATATTAGAATACATAGAATCGCGTCATGTGTCCAAAAAAATATTGGTTTAATAGAATAAATAGATATGGTAATCTATAGAATTGTGTTTTAGTTAACATTTTGAAAACCACATCCATTATCACACTGACACCTTCAATAGTTCATAATTTTAACAAGCTAGTCGGTAAAAAAAGGAGTGAGTATCAACGATTTTATACCTTATTTGTGTAAATCTATTCGGTAGCAACCGAAAACCAGTTAATGTGTCGCTTCATTGTTATATTAAACTATTACTTTTTTTAATCACAACTTGAAAAATAAGCCTAACTTAACATTTTAAAAGCAAATTTTCAAACAAGTCTACATTTTCTAACAAAAAACTGTATTTGCTAACAAATTGTTACAGTTGCTACAAAATAAGTTGCTTTAGATTTAATATAACTTCACCTGATAAAACCTAATTTATTAAAGATTGTTTTATGGTAAATAAATTTTTTTCAAGGCCTAATCTATTTTTTTAATGTTTAACTTAACATATTAACAGAATTGTATTAACTTTATTTGATGATAGTGAATGTGGTTAAGTTTTGGAACAATATTGTCAAAATGTATATCCAATAAAAGAAATAAAAACATCACTATATGCTATGTTTTACAAGATTGAAAAATAATATGCCCTGTTGCAACAATATGATGAGACATTAAATGACAAGAGTTACAATTATTTTTGGGCGCTAAAAGAATTATTGTTTTCAACTATCAAATTCATCATCACTCGTTTCATGTTTTAAGCTTTGGGAGCCGTGCCAGCAGTTTTATCTTTAGTGACAGTAATTTTCCAAATAAGGAATTTACTGGGCAGGGACATATTTATACCTTCAATTAAATTATCATAAGTGTATATATTAATTCATGACAGGTTATACAGAAATAATATTATTAAAATAATAATAATAATATATAAAAGGTTTATTAAATGTTCTATGGTAAAAAAAACTTTAAAGTTTCGAGTTTACGTACTAGTATAAGTCAGGCATGAAACACTTCCATGCATATTTTTTTGTGTTTTTAGTTGATCTACGTTTTGATGTTCGTCTACGTTTTTACGTGAATTTTATTCTGAAATGGGCTGGGTAAAAACAAACGTTTTTATTTAACGATATAAATCTGAGTCACTATATGTTTTAATGTAAATTTAGTTCGTAAACAAGTGACGACGATCATAATCTATTCTTTATCACATGCGGCGCTGTTGCACATGTCTTTTATGTATGTTTTGAGTCTACTTTTCAACATATCTTTTTTGTAAAAAAGTTGGGTCAAGTATAATACGTTTCGTTCAACGGTAATAATTCAAGTTACTTTACGTTTCAACGTAAATTTAATCCTAAGACAAGTCGGATTGATTGTTAATCTATGCATTATCACGTAACGTAAAATGCCATCATAGTGTCTTAGTGTATTTGCGTTTTGATATTTAGGATCATGATGAAATTCCACGCGCAACGTGCGGGTTAATGAGACCTAGTTATATATTATGTACAACGTATAGATTCACTATTAAAAATTATTATATATTATTTGTTCGTTAAACTTATCTATATTATTCTTTATGTTAATATTATTCACATCTAGTTTGACTTTCTAACATCTAAAGATAATAACATATGTTAAAACATCTTTCAACCATCCGAGAATGACAATAAAAATGGTCTGGGATGGATGTTGATTTATCTGTCCTATAGTCGATTGTCACACATTCTTAATACTATTTTAGAAGTTAGTCTCTAAGGTGTTGTCGTTTCTTATGTAGCAAAATATCTACAGTCTACGGATCACATTTGTAGGAGAAGAAGTAGACCAAACGTTCGCAGTCTGCAAGAAAAAATACTGTTGTTTTTTTTAACATCTGCAGACTCCAAAAACAGTCTATAATTAAAATGTCAAATTCATCCAGTATCATCATCTCCCTCCTCCTCTCCACCACCACCACCACAACCATTGCCGCCGCCACCATCTTCTCTGACATCGCCGCCACCACCGTCTTCTCTGACATCGCCGCCCTAGAAGCCCTCAACCTCAACCGACTTTTTCACATCAACCCATTCATAAATGCACACTCAAACATCTCAAAAATGTTCACATCATTTCTTGAGAACCATCCGGAGGAGAGGGGGCCTCTCCGGGGGCCAGCCGGAGGAGAGAAGGTTGGCCAGAGGAGTCATCGATGGGATTGAGGATGGTGGTTGGTGTGGGAGTTGAGGATGGAGGTTGTGTTTTGTGATTTTAGGGCTTAGATGCTTTTTGTGAAGTTGGAGTAGGAGAAGAGGTTTGTAGACCTTTGAAGACAATGGTTCATGTTTGTCTCATGCAAACTTCAGGAAAACATTTTTAGTTGAAAACTCTTTCTAATATCAAACAGTCTACGTTCTCCAAATCTCTTCCTATGTTTACGTGCACGTAGATAAAAAGATGAGGAATAGTTTTTTGAAAAAAATACAAACACTACCTAAAACCATCCACATCTTATAGGAAAAAAGACAAGCTCAATTGTTTGATCAAACAATGTAATTCATCCTCAATATTACTAGTTACTTATAATTTTTGTGAGTATAGATTACAAAACATAACAATTCGGAAATTGTATAATTTTAAAGGTAGGATTTTAGAGTAGCACCCGACCTCTCTACCATCAATATTATTCGATTTGCCAACGAGAAGCTTACGGATTTTCTTTTACTTGTCCTAATGAAAACTTTTCAAGAAGGTCACCTATTCCTAGATTGATACCACATGAACTCGCTTAACTGTGAAGTTCTTCTCTCATTAACAGCCAATACGTTCAAAACACGTTGGTGATATTAAAGATCAGACTTTCCCTATAAACCAGAATTCACTACTGTCCACGACTGATTTGAAATTTACGTTGGGTGTCACATTTAACGTGTGAGTTAGTCGTTCCGAAACGATTAGGAAAATGTATAAAACACGTAGAATAGTCTTAAGAGCGGTAGCTATGGTTCAATATTGTTATATGGGTCCGTAAAAGAGTAATGAAATGGATCCTACTTTACGGTTAAAATGTTGTCCACTATGAATTATGAAACAGTCAACTTAGAGCCTTGTTCACATTAGGTTGTAGGAGCACATATAACATGTGATCAAGCCTAATGCATGTGTCCTTACTAAGTTACTAGGCTATTAGCAGCCCAACAAATATAAGTTCTGGTTCATAACGAAAAAAACTCAACCCGGTTGACTCGGTTGTCAAATCAGTTTCACACAAACTTGTTCAATCTGACCCAACCCGTAGGTTAGATATAGGTTTCTAACTCTATTTAGTAAAACAAGTTTCAGTATGGAAAATCCCAAACTAACCTGGTTTCAACCTGATTTCAGTCCCGTTTTTAATTTTCTTACTTTAAGCAGTTTAAAAAATGGTTTTGCTTTGCCTTTTGTTGATCTAATCCGAACTAGTTTCCAACCTACTTTGTACACTCCTATTCTGGTTTGTAGTTAAATATAAGTATTGAATACTTTTGTTTGCCTGTGGCGACAACTCATTGTTAATAAAAATTTATATCGGAACAGTATGTAGAAATAAGCAAATCACAACCACAAAACTGGACAACTAGAAACATAACGTTGGTGTTGAAACACAAAAATAAATACATTATATTTGACCGTCGGCTTTGGTTGCACATTGCGAGGGCTTAGTTTTAAATAAAATCTATGTGAAAACATAGATTGCAATAATCACATCGTTACGGTATACGGGAAATTTAAAAATACAGTTGGTGTTGGAAAAACTAACTAAATGGATTATGCATGTGTTTTTCAATAACTCGGTTTTAAATAAAATTTATATCGAAAAATTGATAGAAATAAACACATCAAAGAACTTTGCACGTTGTATTAACAAATGTAGTTTTAATCTATTTATAAAACTAATATCGATGGGTTTTTGATATAATTTTAATCGTACACAACTCGAATTTTTGAACATTTTAACGTGTGTACATCTTCAACAAGATTTAATATCAACTTGTAAAATACCCGAAAAAATATTTTTAGAACAATGTAAGAGTGACTTTATATATCTAGAGCTTAATTCGGTGGTTGGAACAAGATTTTTGTCGGCCATAGGACCACATGTATTTGTTTTTGTCTTTCCTATCTCACGTACTGTTTTTATGGCCTTACCAAAAATATTGAATAATAATATTACATAACACTTGTATTGATATACTATTTAAGAATGTTTTTATTAGATTGTTAAAATTATCCATCAGGATTTTTCGAATAATATATTAAAGAAGGAATTGTTTTCTTGTACTATATCAAGTTTGGACCAACATGGGCGGGCGGGCGGGCCGAAGTCAAGTAACGTGTCGTAATGAGTATGTATGAGTTATAACGAGTAACAGTCAGAACTTGTTGATCTAAAAAAGTTTAAACTCGAAACACATCAAAACGGTTTGTGACGAATATAAACGCTGATATGATTAAAATACAACATTTTAAAAACGTAGTTACAAATGACTAATATAAATATATAATTATAATAACTTAAATTTATAATTACAGTGTTTCTTGTTTAAAGAACAAAACTTGGTGCACTACATGTTACATGGAGACGTAAGTGTCAGCAGCAGCCAATAGTTGGTGGTTGATATTAAGTGTTGTGTGTATTGTAATGGTGGTGTTCGTTTGTAGGTGGTAGACGTGTAAAAAAACCAGTTTGGAAAAAGAACCGAAAATGAAAAACTGAACCATTTTGAGCCAAACCGGTTTCTAACTCGAACCAAACCAGCGGTTTGTATACATGTTTGAAACCCGGCACTAAAACTGCTTTGTAAACGGTTTCAAATTAAAAAAAAAAACGTATAAAAACCGGTTCAAATCGGTTTGAGAATTCTTGAAGAAAAACCAGTTTACCAAACCAGTTTGAATAAATCGGTTTGTACATATTCAAAAGAAACAATCCGGTTTAAAAACCAAACCGGTTTGGAAAAAAAAAGGTCTGTACACCTCTAGGTGGATGGGTGAATGGGATATTGTAAGGAATGTATTTTGATAATCTTTTAGTCATGCAACACCTTTTAGATTAAACTAGTATTAAGCCCTCACGTTGCAGCAGTGGCGTAAGACCGTACTAAGTAACACCAATGACACACTACCGTCAGTGACCACCAATACCGAAAAACTCGTATCGGAAAAGAAATAAAAGACAAAAATAAACTGAACGAATGACGAAATATAAACATATAAAACAATAAGTCGACTATGACCAACACATTATGACAGGGCCATACGTGTTAACTCGTAACATTTAGACTGAAATAACACACAAAATTTGTAAATATGAAAAGTATAGATGACTAAATTTAAAAGTAAAAACTGCTAAGACTAAATTGTCAAATATGTAAAAGTATTGGATTAAAACGGAAAAGTTAAAAATTAAAATAAAAAAATGTACAACGCACTTAAACATATTGCACCACTCATGATACATACAAAACTTGTAAATTAGTAGTATATAATTATTTTGATTTGATTTGATGAGTACGAATGTTGTGTCTAACACCAAAAGAGACCAAACTGCAGTCTTATAGGCAATGAATAATACATCATATTAGAGAAATGACTCAACACTTCATGAATTAGTTAATTTGTTTAACAGCTAATCGTTTGGCGTGGACACATTGACTTTCAGTCAACCTATATTTTTAATAGTTACCGATTTGATTTACTCTATAGCGTTGACATACTCATGAGATAAATAAAACATTACCTAAATGGACTATACTTTTATTAGACATGCATGTTGAATTGCAATTGATATGTGTATAATGTATATCAAAAAAGGCTAAATAATTCATATGAGTAAAACTTATATTTAAAAACATATTATCATAACAAGACGTAAAATTTATAAACCGAATGTAGGCTACTATATTGGTCTACCATGGGTTTTAGCACTCAAAAAATTTAAAGTAGTACTAAGATATTTATTTTTCTAAAAAATAGGGTTGGGTGACGTATAGCTAGTCATATTATTATATACAATGATATGACAATCTTAGAGATAACTTTTTTACGATATGGTGATTACAATAATCGAATAACACGATCGTCTATCTTTTTGTATCACTAATCATGGGATATTAGTATATATCTTTTATTTCATAATAACAAATGATAATTATCCTGTCATTATCTCGTATCATCTATAAAATACTAATAGAAATATCTGATGAGCCGATAAGTATTTGTTAACTACTAACATGCACATTGGGTTGGTGCTTGTGCGTATTAATATCGCATTATATGCTATAGGACTAATCCACAAACTTTCTAAAGATATTGGGCTATATAGTCTTAAAGCACATATGGGTAGACTATGTAGTTTGAACACATCTCTACGCTCGATGTCACACCACTGATACTATAGTGATGTACATTGAACCCAAGCAGGTAGGTAAATGTTCAGGTTTTAATATATAAAGTATGAAAGAGCTTGTAGTCTAATGGTATCTGGATGTATACATAGTGATGCTTTTCTCATGAAGTTTAGAGTTTCAGTCTCATGATGGACATTGTTTTAGATTTAAAATGGAACAATGGTGGTATAGGAATCCATATGTTTGTATTTGTTGTCCCATTAATGCATAGTAGGCCGCTCGTGTTAAATATTTGTGGTGGTTCATAAATTAAATCTACCTAAAATTATTATGGCTAGTAGGTTTCAAATTTCATAGTGTTGTAAGTACTCAACCCTTAATTCACGTGTTCTTTATCTTCAAATTACATAGTGTAATATCCGGAAAATATAAGTATGATATTAATTTGTGTAACCTAATAACTCAATAACACACTATGGGACATGCTAAGGACCATTTGTGAAATGATTATCATACACATGTATTTTAACATCAAAATAATTTGTTATGACATGTCTTGCCTTCATGCAACCTAAACAATGCCGTAACACATTGCAAGACCTATTAATGTATCACTAATCATATGAATGCCTTTAACAACAAACGAACTAATATGATTATGTAATCAATACCAATTTGTTAGCACATTACAAGGCTAGTTAGTGTACCGAGTATCATACACATATGTATAACTTAAAACCGTATTAACATGTTACAAGACCTATTAATGTACTAGTTATCATAGGTGTATGTCTCCAATACCAAATACTTATTACATCCTACTGTGGCTTCATGCAACCTAAATAATCCACTAGGTTTACAATCGAGTCATTTTTTATTTATAACTAGGTTTACAATAATTTACTATGCATTTGCAACCATTTTGGCTAGAGATTTCTTTTTCTATTATCTTTTAGATTTTTGCAACCATTTTGCGACTGAAACAACTTTGGTAACTATATTTATGATCATTTATACGACCAATTTAAATATTAAATTTATATATTAAAACTAAGAACTATTTTTGTTATCATTTTTGACCACTTAAACAATTATTTATTTATTTATTTATTTTGTTAAATACAAAGACTGTATCTGCGACCGAAACCATTTCAATTGTAGTTGTGATCAAATTAGTTTTTTATTTTATTTTTTTGTTATTTTATAAAATTAGTGATGTGTTGTTAAATACACATGTTTTTAATATTTAGATAAACACAATTCAAACGGGTTTTATACAAATTCTTGAAATTTTGAGACTAAGTATGTATAATTGGTGATTTGTAGGATTTGCTGAGCATTATAGTAAACTAAGGCAGAAATCATATGTTATATAAAGATACTTGGACGACAATTCTAAAAAGATACGAATTGGTGCTTATTGGAGCGATTGTAGACGATGATTTAAAGCCATTAGCGAGCACTTGGTGCCTATGATTGAAATCTAGAACAACTTTTCGGTTTTGTAAATCATTCAGTTTATATATTTGATTAGTTATTCATCGATTTAAGGTCTTGTTTCCATTATGTTTAGTTTTCTTTCAGGATATAATATGTTTATTATATTCATGAGTAGCTAAACTTCAAACTATCTAGACACGTAATAAATATTGGTTGTTTTTATTAAAATATATTATTAGGGTTTGATTAGAATGAATTTACGGATCTAGTTAGTTTGTTAGGGTTACTTGTTATCTCTATATATTGTAACTTAACTGTTCAATAATATTATTAAGTATTTTACCATTTTACATGGTATCAGAGCCTAGTGTTCTGGTTACCTTTTTCTTCGTTGCGCTACCATATGAAACATACAAACCATAGTCGTCATCATCGAGTTCAAACCCTAGACATGGCGGTGATCCGCCGCTGCTGCCCTGTCCCACAGAATATATTATTAGAGTTTGATTAGAATGAGCCAACAGATGCAATTAGATTTCTAGGATTACTTGTTATCTCTATATATTGTAACCTAACTGTTTAATAATATTATTGAGTATTTACCATCTTATAGTTTTCTTTATTATTTTCGAGTATTGATTGGTTTGATTGGTTAATATCATGTTAAAAACTTATCATTTGTGATCTTGATATTAATATCTTTGCATTTTGGGATAATTATATCGTGTTCCTCGTACGCGTTTGTTGATTAATTTTGTTCTATTCAGTTAGATAATATGCTTCTAATCAGTACTTTGTGTTGTGATTAAGTTTGGTTGGTTCTAGACGTAAATCACCATAAAAATAGGTAACATAATTGATCTAGAGGTGAATGATTATAGACTAGTCTTGATTATTAGGTTTTAGGTTTATTTGTAAGAGAGTGAATTAATCCTAATAATCTTTTATTTATTTTTAATTAGTCATTATTTAGTAATTCTAATTTGTTTCTTGCATCCTTTTACGTTCCTAGATGCATTGTGAATTGTAACATTGAGACATAATTCATTCTTAGAACACGTGAGTATTTAATTAGGTTAGTGAGACCAAGAGAAGAATTAACCTATATGTCGGTGAGCTTCACACATCTATTTAGGTCCTATTAAGTATCGTTAGTGAGAGCGGGAGAAGATCTAGCATATCTTTATAGTTCTTAAGTTGGTGAATTTCTATATCTGGTTACCGATCAGATAACCATAACCCGAGAATATTAAATACCACGAATACGAATCTTTGTCTAGATAGTTGCCTTTCCAAAACTTCAAGCTTGTCTTTAGATTATCTGCGTAATCATTTCTCGTAATTAGAATTTGTGTTTAAGTGACTTTTAAGTTTATGTACTTAAATTCACTTTCATAAAACCGATTAGAAATCGATAGAGTTTTGGTAACGAACACCGCCAAATATGTCTCTAGGATTCAATATCCGAGCTTAAAAATCTTTACTAAACACGATCTCTACCACTTGCTTATTGTTTGAAGTTTAGTTAGTGATTTGTATGTAAAACATGAATTTATGAAATATTTTATAATATATACATATATATATATATATATATACATATATATATATACATACATACATACATATATATATATATATATTATATATATATATATAATATCTTCTTATTCTAATAAAAAAGTAAATGGGTGTGCCACTTGCCACCGTCACATTCATTCTCATCAAACTTTTCCTGCTTTTCTCTCCTATTAAATAACCATATTAATTACTAATAATATTATCTATTTATTTTTACATTATAATTATAATTAGCTTTTTAATAAAAATAAGAAAGAGAATTTTTTTATTAATGCTATTTCTATAGAGATAGTTTTTTATAAAATGATTTTTTCTAAAAATAAATAAATAAAACTGTTTTTGTGTAATATTTCAAATTGGGTTTTTAAAGTAATTTTTATTAAACAAAAATAATTAAAATAAGGAGTTATAGTAAGAAACTTTTAAAAAAATGAAAATTTTTTAAAACGTTAGTTTAAAACAAAATCTTTAATTTATCTTTGAAAAAAACTAAAAATAAAATAAAATTTTCATATTATGTTTACCACTTATAGTTGTTACTCATACATAATTTCAATTATATAATGTCTTGTCTATTATTCTATAATTAATAATTTTATTTTATTTATATTTTATTTATTTAACCCGTGTAATACACGGGGTTACTAAAGCTAGTGTGTGTGTGTCTATATATATATATAATATATATATATATATATATATAGGGTCAAGATCATTCAGGACTCTTAAAGATCGTGATAACTATGAGAACTAATCATAACCATTGATTATTATTTGTTAATAATATAACAAGAGTAGTATGATCTTTTAATATATGTATTTATATGAGTCTTTAATGCTATATTGTTAATTTAGGAAGTTACAAAATTATCTACCATTAGTTGGATAAAATATTTTAATTGTTTTTTTTCCTGTAAGTGCTCAATTTCAACTTTGCATTGATTTGGGATGGTTCTTTGGCCTTTTTCATAGTATATTCATAGTGTTAAAAATATTTTGATAATGGTTTTATATATTTGAGTTAATTTTGCATCCAATTTCGTTACATAAACAAATATAATCAGTTATATATTTTACCTATACATATATGAAAATATATGGTTTGTTAATCTTGCATATATATATTTTTGTTACCTATACATTTTTTTCTATGTACACAAATGTAATAATCTATTTTAATGATCGTTTGGTTAAATTTAGGGTATGATTTTATGTTTATTCAAGTGTTTATGTTAATTAGCTTGGATTTTAGTTTATGATTTGGTTTAAGTTTGTGTTGAAGACTTACATATATGTAAATAGTTGATTCGCACATATATAGAACCTTTATGTATGTGAAAAAAACGATGAGATAAAGTTTTACATATATGTAAATTGGTGGTAAGTTTGAAAACTAAATGACTAGTATGAAGATATTTTTTTCATATATGTAAATACCAAATCAATTTAAAAAAATGGATTATTGATTTGAAAATTAAGTATATGTAAAATTACGTTTGAGTAGACGATCAGTCTAAAGATTTACATATATTTAAATCAACGAGCATCGTGAAAAATGAAAAAAAATAACTAAATGCAAAGATTAAACAAATCCCAATTATGACGCATCATATATACTAATTACTCAATTTTAAAGAATTTTTTTCAAATGTAATTAATGAATTTTTAGAAATAAAAGAACAGAGAGGAGATAGAATAAAATTAATTAATTACTAACTAATTAAAGAGAGAAAATAATCTAACAGATTACAATATCATTTTCTTTAAATAAACTAATTAAATAAAACAATATTTTACAATTGGTGAACATGTTTAATCATAACCATTGATCAAAACAATCAATGGTTATTATAGTTATATGAGTTCTCATTTATAATAAATTCTTGAAAAAAACCTAACTCTATATATACATATATATATTATATATACATATACATATATAAATTGTGAAGTCGGTTTTTCGGATCAATAAACATCCGAGCATGTTTTTGATGGAAGGATAAACAACATCAAACCAAAAGTCAAACACTAATACGAACTATAATTGAATGGTTTCATTGATAAAACCTAACGATTACAAGCTCGTTACAACATAAGAATCAAGACTCTTGGCAAAGGAAGATCGAGCATGATCTCCCCTCTCATCCAGCAGCCCTAGGCTTCCAGGCACACTTTCTCTAAAACCCTTTAGAGAATCCTCCTCGCTCTCTACACATTGAAACTGGTATATATAGGCCTCGGCCCATATTAGATGCGACTGGCCCATTCGTGCGATTGGACCATACGTATGGTTCAATCGTACGACTGGACCATGCGTATGGTTCAATCGTACGACTGGACCATGCGTATGGTTCAATCGTACGACTGGACCATACTTATGGTTCAGTCTTACGAATGTCCCAATCGCATCTCTCAGTCGCACGGCTGGTCCATTAGCATGGCTCAGTGTACGACTGAGTCTCATTCGCATATGCTCCTGCGAATGACCCAGTTTTATGTGTTTACAACATATAAGGTGTATAACATTAAGCCTAGACTATTCGACAAGCGACGGACACACTATATATGACTATATATGCTCCAACAAATTCCCCCTTGTACGTTGCTTGCGAATAGTAGATAACACCTCTTACAATCTTCAGTCAATCTTTGCTCTGGTTGCCAATAGAATAAAACGAAAACCATATTAGCCAACGTTGCCGATCCGTCAGGTTACTACCATATCCCTGAAAATGAATTTAGGCACAATAGCTTTCGTTTACTTTGCAGAACACCATCACAGCAGCAAGATTCCCCATATGACTGATTTTTCCAGATAATGATACGAATAGTTTTCCATTGCTTCAATCTTCACACAGGCTAACCTGATTAACATCACCACCTGCAGAAATTCCCCCTCACATTAAGCATATCCCAATATATAGACATTGTGCTCTCCTTGCGTCTTCACACGATGTATTGAGCAAAAGGTTGAAGGTTCCAATCCACAGCTGACAATATCAACCAAATCAGCATGTACGAAGATTCATCATCGGAACCGGTTCACATCATCACTTTCTGATTGCGTCTTCACTTTCTCTATACATGGATTCCCCCTAAGAAGCAGAATCCTTTCTGTGCGGATAAATATAACTTGATTGGCCCATAAGTAGTCAGATGCTCCTGACTACCCCACAAAATCAGCACCAACTGCTGACATCTTCTCTTTTCTCTTTCGTGTTCCAATTACATTCACCTATTCTGGAAATCCGACGAATAATGGGGTACACATCGAACTTATTTGACAAATGAACCTCTGGGTGAATATGCTTTGCTTATCTTCAAATCTGTGCAAGAAGCTGTTCAGTCTCTTTTTTTTGGTCTGGAACAAATGCGGATGAGTCAATGCGGATGGCTCATTCGTGCGATTGAACATACGACTAGTCCAGTCGCACGACTGAACATACGACTAGTCCAGTCGCACGACTGAACATACGACTGGTCCAGTCGTATGAATGGCTCATTCGCATGGTCCAGTCGTACGAATGGTCCATTCGCATGGCCCAATCGCATGAACGGGTCTGCACGCAGATTTTCAGATCTGCAGCCGCCAGGGCTGCCCAAAACCCTAATCTGAAGAATTCAACATGAATCGAAACAAAGTAGACATCATCAGATTCGAAAGGGTGATAGGAACGTGGTTTCGAATTCGATTTCACATAGAAGCAACACACGTAACAAGATCTAAGCAAAACATGAAGAACACGAAGTGGGTTTAACGTCAAGATCTGAATTCAATCCAGAAATCAAGAGCTTGGGTTGCTAGAATGATTGTTAGATCATTCCAGCAGTAACCGGCCCTGATACCAATTGTGAAGTCGGTTTTTCGGATCAATAAACATCCGAGCTTGTTCTTGACGGAAGGATAAACAACATCAAACCAAAAGTCAAACAGTAATACGAACTATAATTGAATGGTAACATTAATAAAACCTAACGATTACAAGCTCGTTACAACATAAGAATCAAGACTCTTGGCAAGGGGAAGATCGAGCATGATCTCCCCTCTCATCCAGCAGCCCTAGGCTTCCAGGCACACTTTCTCTAAAACCCTTTAGAGAATCCTCCTCGCTCTCTACACATTGAAACTGGTATATATAGGCCTCGGCCCATATTAGATGCGACTGGGCCCATTCGTGCGATTGGACCATACGTATGGTTCAATCGTACGACTGGACCATGCGTATGGTTCAATCGTACGACTGGACCATGCGTATGGTTCAATCGTACGACTGGACCATACTTATGGTTCAGTCTTACGAATGTCCCAATCGCATCTCTCAGTCGCACGGCTGGTCCATTAGCATGGCTCAGTTGTACGACTGAGTCTCATTCGCATATGCTCCTGCGAATGACCCAGTTTTATGTGTTTACAACATATAAGGTGTATAACATTAAGCCTAGACTATTCGACAAGCGACGGACACACTATATATGACTATATATGCTCCAACAAATTCCCCCTTGTACGTTGCTTGCGAATAGTAGATAACACCTCTTACAATCTTCAGTCAATCTTTGCTCTGGTTGCCAATAGAATAAAACGAAAACCATATTAGCCAACGTTGCCGATCCGTCAGGTTACTACCATATCCCTGAAAATGAATTTAGGCACAATAGCTTTCGTTTACTTTGCAGAACACCATCACAGCAGCAAGATTCCCCATATGACTGATTTTTCCAGATAATGATACGAATAGTTTTCCATTGCTTCAATCTTCACACAGGCTAACCTGATTAACATCACCACCTGCGAAATTCCCCCTCACATTAAGCATATCCCAATATATAGACATTGTGCTCTCCTTGCGTCTTCACACGATGTATTGAGCAAAAGGTTGAAGGTTCCAATCCACAGCTGACAATATCAACCAAATCAGCATGTACGAAGATTCATCATCGGAAACCGGTTCACATCATCACTTTCTGATTGCGTCTTCACTTTCTCTATACATGGATTCCCCCTAAGAAGCAGAATCCTTTCTGTGCGGATAAATATAACTTGATTGGCCCATAAGTAGTCAGATGCTCCTGACTACCCCACAAAATCAGCACCAACTGCTGACATCTTCTCTTTTCTCTTTCGTGTTCCAATTACATTCACCTATTCTGGAAATCCGACGAATAATGGGGTACACATCGAACTTATTTGACAAAGAACCTCTGGGTGAATATGCTTTGCTTATCTTCAAATCTGTGCAAGAAGCTGTTCCAGTCTCTTTTTTTTGGTCTGGAACAAATGCGGATGAGTCAATGCGGATGGCTCATTCGTGCGATTGAACATACGATAGTCCAGTCGCACGACTGAACATAGACTAGTCCAGTCGCACGACTGAACATACGACTGGTCCAGTCGTATGAATGGCTCATTCGCATGGTCCAGTCGTACGAATGGTCCATTCGCATGGCCCAATCGCATGAAGGGTCTGCACGCAGATTTTCAGATCTGCAGCCGCCAGGGCTGCCCAAAACCCTAATCTGAAGAATTCAACATGAATCGAAACAAAGTAGACATCATCAGATTCGAAAGGGTGATAGGAACGTGGTTTCGAATTCGATTTCAACATAGAAGCAACACACGTAACAAGATCTAAGCAAAACATGAAGAACACGAAGTGGGTTTAACGTCAAGATCTGAAATTCAATCCAGAAATCAAGAGCTGGGTTGCTAGAATGATTGTTAGATCATTCCAGCAGTAACCGGCCCTGATACCAATTGTGAAGTCGGTTTTTCGGATCAATAAACATCCGAGCTGTTCTTGACGGAAGGATAAACAACATCAAACCAAAAGTCAAACAGTAATACGAACTATAATTGAATGGTAACATTAATAAAACCTAACGATTACAAGCTCGTTACAACATAAGAATCAAGACTCTTGGCAAGGGGAAGATCGAGCATGATCTCCCCTCTCATCCGGCAGCCCTAGGCTTCCAGGCACACTTTCTCTAAAACCCTTTAGAGAATCCTCCTCGCTCTCTACACATTGAAATTGGTATATATAGGCCTCGGCCCATATTAGATGCGACTGTGCCCATTCGTGCGATTGGACCATACGTATGGTTCAATCGTATGACTGGACCATGCGTATGGTTCAATCGTACGACTGGACCATGCGTATGGTTCAATCGTACGACTGGACCATACTTATGGTTCAGTCTTACGAATGTCCCAATCGCATCTCTCAGTCACACGGTTGGTCCATTAGCATGGCTCAGTCGTACGACTGAGTCTCATTCGCATATGCTCCTGCGAATGACCCAGTTTCATGTGTTTACAACATATAAGGTGTATAACATTAAGCCTA
The DNA here is from genome assembly GCA_025506515.1 of Flaveria trinervia. Taxonomy (NCBI): domain Eukaryota; kingdom Viridiplantae; phylum Streptophyta; class Magnoliopsida; order Asterales; family Asteraceae; genus Flaveria; species Flaveria trinervia. The sequence goes on from CM046442.1 coordinate 2,251,687, forward strand.
GACTATTCGATAAACGACGGACACACTATATATGACTATATATGCTCCAACATACATACAATATATATATATATATATACATATATGTAACAACCACCATTTTCCTAGATAAAACCCAAACCCGAAGTCATTTTGAGTTTCGGTTATTAAATTATATGTAATAACTTTAACAGATTAAATACATTAATATGTAACCAACTTGTAATAACTTATTTATTTACAGATAATTCTTATTCATAAAGTTATAAAGTTTTATAAATCATTTTACAATAAACAATTAAATGGAAAAGATGTATTAAAAACTTATAAGGTTATAAAATGAATAAAGTTTAATTAGTAGTAATTATGAATTTTAATTATTGAAATATAAATAATCAAATTACAAAGGTTATGAGTTTTTATAAAATGATTAATTTGATTTATTATTCAATTAGGTGTTATAAACTTTAGGGTTGAATTTGTAAAAACTTGAAATAAAAACTTGATTGCATAAAATAACAAATTTGCAAAACATTAGGGACCAAAATTGAAAATATTTTTAAAACCCAAACCAACCCCTTTTCCCGTCGTGCACCTCGGCCAAACTCCGGCCACACCTCCGGCAACCACCAAACCTCAACAAAACATCGAATTGAATGCAATTAAACCGTTCTAACCCTTCACGATCTTGATTCAACCTGCTACCATGTTTTAATTCGATTTTAATTGATATTAATAACATTCAACTAGAAACCGAACATCGCATTCAACTTTCGAACGGTTATGCCTCAATCACTAACACATTTAACCGAATTAATTGAACAAAAACGCTCAGGGGATGAGTACGAATTCAGGCATATCACCCATTGTTGTTAACATCGTAGAACTATAATCATATTATACTCGAAACACCCGAAACCAATTCATAACTCGAACACCTCTTCTGGGCACCTTAAACAAAATTGGGTGAGGGCTTTTATTCATCATCCCCACTAGAAGCTTCGCGTAGAACTAATTTGATTGTCAACGATGTATGCGTCTCGAATCATACTCAATCGTGGTCGCGACTGTTTCTTCACATTGTGGCATAAATTCGATCATCATTCTGGTAATTACACACACCCACACACTCGATTTGCTATGGGAAACAAAAGTCCTATGTTTAATTCAAGTATCAAAGTCGATTTCATACTTAATTGGATTCAATTCGAATCTAGGGTTCATGTGAATTTGGGGGATTTCAAAAATAAAGGTTTAAACATTTTAAAAGGAATTTCTTAACACAATTGGGCGTAACCCGTAGCTTTACTAGGCATGAGGTACCGGGTTCGAACCGGGCCTCTGCGAATATTTTGTTTAATTGATTTCTCCTACATGTTTTTTGTTATTTAGGAAATTATTATTATACTAATGGATCTAAATAAATATTAGTTGTTAATTAAAACATTTCTAAAATTATTAAGTTAGTATTTAATATTTTAAAACTTATAATTCTTCAATTTAATTAATTTAAAGAATACGAAGGTTATAAAAACATTATTTAATTATTATATGTTATAAATATATATAGCTCAAAATTTGGATTATTTCAAAACACTTTAAACTTACGTGTTACAAGTACTACAAATAATTAAATATACAATTGATTATTTAAATAATTATTTAAATAATTATTTAATTAATTACCCAATAAGTTATTTAGGCATGTTATGTCATAAATAGTTAATAAATTTATTCTTTAAACTTTTATTTAAATTCTTAAAACTTATAAAACAATATAATTTGCTATTATACTTTATTCTCATTTTTAAGGTTTTGTATTCTACGTCCTTCATAATAGATCATTTAAGGTTCAAAACTTTATAAAATTATTTTAAATGATTTTAAAGTCATTTAAATAAGTATTCAATTAATTCTCTTTATCAAATTTTAAATAATTAATTATTAAATTAATTATTTCTTTTCACACTCATCATATTTAATATTTATTATAAATTAATTATTGAACCTTTCACCATCATTCTTATTATATTTTACTTTATTTTATTTGATTTGGTTATTAAAAACCTCAAATTCCAACTGAAACCCTAGTTCACATCTAATGTTAATCTTGTTATTGAACTTAATCTTGGAATCAATACATTTAGGTAACTTGTAATAGAAATCATTGGAGCCTCGTTTAAACTGTTATCATCATCTTATATATATCAAGTGAGTTCTCCATGCCCCTTTTTTATTTTATTTCACACTTTTTGGGGTGAAACATGTTAACCTTATAAACTTACACTTGTAAACATCTTGATACTTGTAAATGCACATGCAATTCATCTTTACCTTTTTGTCATGGTTATTTGTGTTATTGTAAGTCTTATATGAGATGCATATTTTGTTTACAATCATTAACTATTGCTAGCCTGACGATGTCTTAGATCTTTGGGCCTGACAAACCTATTTGGTGCTAAAGCCGATGTATTGCCGGCTCCTGATGATGTATGCTTGTTTATCATGGGAACCAAGTACACTTAGCCAATCATATATATACTTGTAATAAAGTCGAGGTTTGGTTATAACTGTATGTGTTCTATAAGCTTGCTAACTCATAACCATTGACATGAATTGCTACGTGTAACCCTTTTCACATATATATATGCGTGTGTTTTAACCATAGGAACTCACAAACTTTATAGTTGACCCTTTATTTCTAATATGTTTCAGGTTTGATACTTGAAGATATTCTTGTACTCATATAGGACTTGGACCTAGGTTAATTGAAAATCTTATGTTATTGGTTGTATCTTGATTGTTTTGTAATGATTTATTTGTCTTGTAAAGTTCAATAATTAATGATATTTAATATTATTTCAATTTAATTAGTTCCATGTGCTATGAACAATCATCTCCCATTCGTCCGCCTCGATGATTCCGTCGCCGGTCGGGGTGTGACAATATATATATATACATTATATATATATATATACACACATATATATATTTATACATATATATATATAGGGTGGTTACTATACAAAATGTATTTTTTGTGTGAAACATACAAAGTTTTGTGGTGAAATCGTCACACAATAACAATAATAATCACGCTAGAACAAAGTAATAATTACGCAAGACGAATTACACTAGTATAAAATTATCACGTAAAGATGGAATTATCACGTGATAATTGTAATTATCACGCAAAAATACCTTTTTGAGTAATAATTCCATCTTTGCTTGATAATTAAATCTCCGTGCAATTAATTTTACAGTTGCGTTATAATTCCACCCGTAAAGTTCATTCTTGCGTGATAACTTCATATGATTCGCATGATGCATAAGCTAATTTAAAATAAAATGACTACAAACCTTTATATAGATTTATTTGTAGCAAGTGCGACCACAAAACACATAATTACAAAACTTGCACAGACCAATGTTAATAGATGATTAAGTGTTTTGAATTGGTTTTATCTTGTATATATTGTCCTGTATATATTATTGAAACAATTATGTTTGGTTACGTGTTTGAATTACTTATCAATGCTAAATGCTAATGATATTATTATGATCAGTTTGTAAATTACTAATATGTTTCATTATAATTTCGTATTATGTTCCATGTTGAATTTATTACGTATAGCATAACAAATAATCATATGCTAGAATTTTTAAATAAAATTAAATTTAAAGAGAAGTGATTATAAAAATACATAATTTTCCTGAGGTGTTACTTGTCGATCTAAACATTTTACAGGTCAGTAATAAATAAATGACCGTTAAATTAAATGATCAAATAAGAAACAAAACTAAAAAATAAAGGTTGTTTATTGTAATTAATAAAAATAAATGTTAAAATTTAGCTTAGTTACAAACACAAAAGTTTTTATATGTGATGTGAGTGTGTTGAAATGTTATTTTAAGTGTTTATATGTTAAATATTAAGTTTGATTACTCGTATTATGCATTTGATCATGTTGAATAGGCTAACTTGGAGTTTGAAGTGATTTTGTAAGTAAAATAACCAAGTTGAAAGCTTCATGGTGAAACAAAGCGTTGAAGGGGTCAAGAAACAAAGATTCAAAATGCAACAGAAAAGTTTCCACCATACCCTACTACACCCACCGTAGGCTACGCAGCATCAACAAAAAAATAGTAGAATACCCCCCAGCGTAGCCTACGCCAGGACCTACGTGAAACACCTATAAAACCGCGTTTTTGTTAGGTTTCACCCACCACTTGCCCCATTCGACCTAGGACGATTTGGAGATGAATTTTGGGTGTCTCTAGACATGTGATTCACATTCTAATTCTAATACCATTCGATCATCCGGGATGCAATTCAACATCGATTATGAAGATCATTCAAGAACAATGAGCGGCTAGACTTCTCGTGATCTATTTCGGGTAATGGGTTTTGTGTGATTAAGTTCTTGTTTTTGCTAGACTTGTGTTGGGATTGAACTTAGAATCCTTAAGTTCTTTATAAGTTTAACTTGTGTTTTGATTATTAAAACATTATGTTGGTTGACCTTTATTTGAATGTCGTATGATCTTGTGCGACTCGTATGGTTGTAGGTTTTGGTTACTAATTGAATTGGTATTGTGTATTAAGACCTGTTAAGCCTTGATTATCATTATCACTTAATCATTACAAGTATAGAATCTGTTAGGATTTTCCACCAAGTTGAACTAAACGATTACTAAAAACTAAACCTTTAACCCTGAAGTGGATTACTTTTCTTATAATTGTCTTCTTAAACAAGTTTAATCATTTGCAAATTTTTTTATTATTTACTTTCTTAATCATTCAAAAATCTAATTTTTACAGCCAAGAGGCAATAGTTTAAGTAATTTGATCATTTGATTAATCGTATCTTATAAATCAATTTACAATACACCGACCACTAATTCCACAAGATTCGACAACCCTAATTACCCTAACTAGTTTAAGATGAATAGAAATACAATTTAACATCTTATTTGATTGGTACTTCGACATCGATCAAAATTTGGCGCCGTTGCCGGGGAATCGGTGCGCTTGGTGTTTTGTTATTTGATTTGTGATTATTTGTTGTTATTTGTTTTGCTTTATTTCGTTATTTCCTTGTTACGCTTGGTGTTTTTCAGTGTGTAGGTGACAGATTGCATGCATACTCGTTATTCGGGTAGGAAATCACCATTAGTGTTCTATCCAGAGATAGAGAAATCAGCAAGGTACAATCGTGTTCTGCATCGATCAGGGCTACCAACTACATCAATTTCACAAGCTATTGATCAAGCAGCTGACAGTTTGTCTGATTCAACCCAAATAACCAACCACCTCAAAATCCAAACCCTCCTCCTAAAAACCAAAATCAAAACCCAAATCCACTTCCACCATCAAATAACAACCGCAACAATAACCTGAATCAACCAACCCAATGATAATATGAATCAAAATAACCTCAATCAAGGAGATGAATTTGATCATGTGAGCATGCATAGTGTCCATACGGGTGATGAAGATTATAAAGATGAATGGAATAACAATAAAGAACCCCATAATGATGCAAATTATGATGCTTGGGATGGAAATTTCGGTGGAGGTGATGGATATAATGGAAATAACATTTGGGGGAATGATCAACATGGGTGGAATGCACCACCTATCAATCAACAACGGGGTAGGGTTAACAATAATGCCAAGAGCTCAAGTACGAGGTGTGGATAGCCATTTCAGACCTGCTATTTCTAAAAATCCAAATCCTATTGCACCTCCAAATCGTATAGGAAGAGCTTTTGATTTGCACCCTCATTATCTCACCATTCTTCCTACATCTAGAGGCACTGCAACAGAAGAACATATGTACATCTTGCTGAATTTGATGCCATATGTAGCACCATTGGTGGAAATCACTTTACACAAGATGAAGTGAGGCTGCGATTGTTCAATTCACCTTGAAAGATAGAGTGAAGCAATGGTTCCTCACTTTACCCGATAATAGTATTCACACATGGCAAGAAATGCAACAAACATTTTTGGATGAATACAATTCTATGGGTAAAACTAGTGACGCGAGAGATGCTATTCGATCCTTTCAACAACAAGCAGGAGAACGGTTTCATGAAGCATTCACAAGGTTTAAGGAACATATCCGTATGTTCCCACATCATGGAATTGAACGTTGGGAGTTGATTAAGGCTTTTTCGGATGGATTAATGTAAGGCCCCATTTCCAGGACGCTTACAGTTGGTCATTCATCGCGCATAAAACATATAATTACATTTGTCTTAAGAAAATATTGCAGCGGAAACATTCAAAAAAGACACCTCTTTTCATTATAAACACTTTTACCAAATAATACCATATCGATTACAAAATACATGTTTGCATTAATCACAAAAGCATTATAATTGGATGCCATGTGACAACCGGCAATTTCAGGTCAATACCCGACCTTGACTTGGTTATAATTACCCCTATAATACTTGATTTTCAATTGAATTCCAATTATTGAAACCGTTTTATGCATTGCAAAATTCACGCATTACATTTCATGCATCGGTGATTCGACGTAATTACCATTTTTACACGCGATACAACCGGCACACATGAACATTGGTCATAATTCATATACATGTACTAATAAATTCATTTAGATGGTTCAAAGTATTTTAGATTCCAAACCAAATGCATTGGAAAAGCTGACTTTATAAACACCTAATCGCGTAAATTAATATTTTACCCGGAACGAATCCTTTTAACGGATCTACTAACTACATGATGCATCATTAGCATACCTCAATATTTATATATATTTATATCTATATGATATTATACAAGTACTTTACAATTCTAAATGTATTTAAAAAGTAAGGAGTAAAAATATTGAATATATATATATATATATATATAAATTACTATAATGCAACAAATACCACCCAAATACCCAATACTACATAAAATTGAAAAATCAACCATTTCCCCCCCCCATAACCGTCCCTTACCCCCCTCCCCTCACTTTTATTTTAGTCTTCTTCCCTTGTCAAATCCTTACAAGACAAGTTGTCTTTTGTGAAGCTCAAGATTGCCATTTAGTGTTAAGGAAAAGGTATGAACAAAGCTACATGATTCCTTTCCATATGTGTGAAGCTCCTTTCCCTATGGTGACCAAGAGACAAAGTTAGGAGTTGTAGAGCTTACAAATATAAGCAACATTCACACACTTCATCCACAAAATCACCAACACACTCTTCTCCTTCTTCCTTCTCTCCAAAATTCGGCCAAGACACCACCTCCACCATTTCATTTTATTTTCAACTCATTTTCCACAAATCTGGGTGAGTCAAGTGCCATTATTGAAGATCAAGTGAGTTTTGAAGCTCCCAAACATCCTACAACATCTCTTCACCTTTTCTTGTTGGTTTTTTAGTTCAAAGGATCAAACCTTCTTTTCTTGCATTTCAAGACTACCATCTCTTCTCCTTGCTTGTTTAAGGTTAGCACCTTGTTTTAATCTTCCATACATCACCATGATGTGTTCATGTCACTACCTCATCCCAAAAGTGCTCTAAAAGTTTAAAAAGTAACAAAACATGTAAAACACTTTCTGGCAGATTCATGTTCTGTGTTTTCAAGACCATAACTCGACCTAAACATGGTCAAATGAACCGATTTTTGAGCCTAACATTAACTTTAGGATGTCTAGTTTCTAACCCATCCAACCTTGAAATTTATAGATGAGTATAACCCTTCCAAAACGTACAAAAAAATAAAGTGCTGAACCTGAATTTTTGACAGAATAAATAGGGCAGAAAGAAGAAGAGGCATAAGTTATGCTTAAGGTAATAAATTGAAGATTTTCCTTCTATGTTAACTTAGCTTAAGGTGTTAGGTTTAAAAGTAATATAGGCTCTATTTGTGAATGTAAGTTTTGACCTCTCAAAAAGGTAAATTCCATAGACATATACAGGAAAGTGCTGCACTGACATCTGTTGCTTCATGAACCATTTAAAGGCACTTAAACTCAGTTATAGGATACAAGCTATACCTTTTTGGAATTCTAAGACATATACCTAGATATGATAAAAGTATCAGTTTATAAAATTCTTTGTACATGAAAAGAGGATGACAACCAGACCCAAGAAATTCCCTTGATGCTGTCAAATACCTATATTTGATAAAGGTAAACTTTTAGAGATATTTGGTAAAAAAAAAGGGGAAACCCATAAAATGGAAAGTATAATACCATTATACTTAATATAAAACCCCCTCAATGCATTATGTATCTTTAGGAAATAAAGATGAAGACGAGAATCTAAATAAAACATTTACGACCCGACATGACTAATTAGTCAATTGGCATTTTCAAAGCTACCTTTGTGGATGAGTTATGCATGACCATCTAGGGTTAGTAACCATGACCTCATGAATATATTGTGATTTTGTTTAGGAGATTCCTAGACCAATCGTACATACAGACTATTGCTAGTATTCACGCGTGCAATTGAGGTGAGTTTCACGGCCCCGTTTTCACTTATTTTCCATTTGGGGGAGATTACATACAATTACTAATTTACTTGGACACATTTACTTGTCAATGATTTCACATGTTATATAAGTTGTTTACTACCATATGAAGTCCCTGTTATCGAACCGTCAGTTTATTCCCAAAGCGAGGTAATCATGGATAGTACTATTGGGTTTGACTACCCCCACCCGGGTTTAATTACCCTAACCTTGACTGGAGGTCTAAACGGGTGCATTATTAGCCTGTACACACCCACGCTCATGGTAGGCATGGGTAGGGGCAATTTATTTCAATTACAGTCTAGCTTCGGTTGCGGTGCTTATATAATTTGTAGCATTGTATGTACAAATCAAATCATGGAAAGTATTGTGGTCCTTACGCTATTTACTATCACTTAAAATCTATGAACTCACCAACATTATGTTGACATTTTTATGCATGTTTTCTCAGGTAATTGAAAGATGCAACCAGTTAAGCTAGCATGGGTCATTTCATGTTTAGGACCCTTCATGCTGTTTGGGACGTTCATTTTCATATATGTCATGTTTTGAAAACAATGTACCTTATTACTATTGCTTCCGCAAATTAACTCTGAAAATGAGTACCTTAAAATTATTTTGAGACGTATGTTTTACAAAACCATGTAGTGGTCGATCAGTGACTATGAAACCATGACGTTCGCGTCCCGCGGGAAACCGCCGTGGTTTGGGGGTGACATGCCATCCCAAAAGAGTTGAATAGCCTGCAATGCCATCCTCAGCAATACTACCTGCCAACTAGAAAACATATAAAAAGTCAGCGTTGCTGAGTGAGTTCTAGTTTTTATAATAAACATACGTTAGTTCCATTAAAACCTTTCATTACAAGTGCATGTGATCATACATCATACGTACATACAGATAATACTATTATTATCTTCGTCATTCTTTCGTTCATACTTTCATTCGTTCGATATAACTTTACTTGCACATCGGATATCTTCGTACCAATACCATATTGTACACCCGAACAATTAGCTACTGGGCCGAAGTCAATAAATGAACACGCTGGCGTATGCCACAGTACTAGAGGTAGCGGTAGAGGCACTACAAGTTTGGTCGATCACAAAGGAGGACCCTGATATCCAATGCTTGTAAGACTTCATTCATTCATTCATTAATGCATGCATTCATCATCGTATTCCTCTTTCGTTCATTCATTAATGCATGCATTCATCGTCATGTTCCTCTTTCGTTATCTTTCACTTTACGTTACAATACTTATTCTTCATTCATTATTAACATGTAAAGCCACATCAAGGATAAACACATCATAATAAGGAACATAACATGCACAGACATCACGTCATACAGAGCAACATCATACATACATAATATGCATATACATGCAACATCATCATCATTATGCCCTACCTGCTCTCTAAGGCCATAACAATTATCTTACGTGCTCTTACGGGAACCTTTATGTCAACACTTACATCTGCACTTTCCCCCGAAAGTTAGAAGTCAAACTATACTTTCCTCGGGTGCACAGCCCTATTCAGTGGCATGGACTCCATGCGACTGATCACTATGTGAATGACTAATGCCTGATACTCTGCGAATGAACTAATCCTGCGAATGGACATGCGGATGAACCTCATGCGAATGGGATTAATGCGGATGAACCTCATGCGAATGGGATTAATGCGGATGAGCACTTATGCGACTAGACCTTCAGTCGCATGTCCTCCATGCGACTGGCTTTTCAATCGTGCGAATGGATCTTCAATCGTGCGAATGGTCCCCAATCGTGCGAATGGACCCCAATCGCACCCTATTCACCGTATGGCCTCCATTCGGCCTCCAGTCGGTCGCCTAGCCCTAGCTGATGCAGAATGCAGTTCATCCCGACTGCAGCCGAGGGTTTTCGGCCTCCAAACCATCTAAACCCATTTTTAAGCCCAAATCGACCATCCTAAACCTTAGGGATGCATACCATAACACCATTCAAGCACAACAAGCTCACAATCAAGACTCAAACGCATCATACACACACATACACATACACAAACGGGTCAACATACACCCACACGAAAACCTGATTTCAGATGTTTTCTAGCCCCAAAATCGTTTGAAAACAAGTAAAAGAGGGTTCCTAGAACTCACACAAACGAGCACAATGACAATGACTTCGATTTGGCTTGCTACACTACACGATGATTTTGGCGACCCGAACCAACACCTTTCCTCTTTTCTCTTCTTTCTCTCTCCTCTCCTCCTCTTTGCTGATTTTGTGTATGGGGGAGAGGGTAGGGGCTGCCCTCCCCCTTATATACTCCCACTCACCGACTTTCTTTCGTAGGCGATTTTGGTCCCTCGACTTGGACTTTATTTCTTTTTCTTCCTTCGTCGGCTTTAAAATATATAACCGGGTGTTACAAGTCCACCCCCCTTAAATAGGTTTCGTCCCGAAACTGTTATTCTTCGAACAAACATGGATAGTGCTGTCTCATTTCTTCCTCAGTCTCCCACGTTGACTCAGATCCCTTCCTGTGCTTCCACTGTACGCGCACAAGAGGAACCACTTTATTTCTCAGTCTTTTCTCTTTTCTATCGATGATCGCCACTGGTTGCTCCACGTAATTGAGCCTTTTATCTACTTTGATGTCTTCCAATGGAACAATCATGTCTTCATCAGCTAAGCACTTCCTTAGATGAGATACATGGAATGTCGGGTGAATTCCACTTAACTCATCCAGTAACTCCAGTCTATAGGCCACCTCTCCTACTCGAGAGATGATTCAGAAAGGGCCTATATACCTTGGGCTAAACTTACCCCGCTTCCTGAATCGGATGATACCCTTCCAAGGTGAGACCTTCAACATAACCCGGTCACCCACCTGGAACTCAATCGGCCTGCGTCTTTTATCAGCATACGACTTCTGTCTATCTTTGGTTGCCTTCATAAAGGCTTTAATCTTCTCAAGCTTTTCAGTCGTAGCCTCGATTACCTTGATGCTCCCCAATTCCTTCTGACCAATATCACCCCAACAACGGTGTTTCTGCATCGCCTACCATATAGCATTTCGTATGGTGGCATGCCAATGCTGGCATGATAGTTGTTGTTGTACAAGAATTCGGCTAACGGTAAGTGGTCATCCTAACTTCCCCCAAAATCAATCACACATGCCCATAGCATGTCTTCCAATGTCTGAATGGTCCTTTCTGACTGACCATCAGTTTGGGGATGATAAGTCGTGCTAATATGTAACCTCGTCCCCATAGCGTTGTGGATTTCTTCCAGAATTTAGATGTAAACCGGGTGTCGCGATCCGACACAATAGACACCGGCACACCATGACGAGTTACAATTTCCTGATGAACAGATCAGCCAACCTCTCAGATGAATACGTCTCGCGGATCAGTAGAAAGTGAGCACTCTTCGTCAGACGATCAACTATCACCCATATGGCATCATACCCCTTTGGAGTACGCGGCAGCTTCGTAATGAAGTCCATAGTGATGTGCTCCCACTTCCATTCTGGTATATCTAAAGGTTGGATCTTCCCATACGGCTTTTGATGCTCTGCCTTCACTTGTAAGCAAGTAAGGCACTTACTCACATACTCCACCACGTCACGCTTCATACCCGGCCACCAATAATCTTTCTTCATATCATGGTACATTTTCGTGGCATCAGGATGAATGGAGTATCGAGTCTTGTGAGCTTCATCCATTATCTTCACCCGTAGATCCCCAAAACGAGGAATCCACACACGACTGAATCGGGTTCTAACACTGAGTGTGTTTTCACCCAATTCCCCAACCAGACCTCTCATTCTTTTAGAGTTAAGATGATCTTCCTTCAATGTCTCATCTTGAAACTCTTTGACTTGCTTCATTATATCAGAGGTCATGATCAGTTGACATGCCTTCACCCGAATCGGCTCGGGCCTCGCTTTCCGGCTAAGGGCGTCAGCCACCACATTGGCCTTGCCCGGATGGTAGTGGATCTACAATCATAATCCTTTATAAGTTCCAACCACCGTCTCTGCATGTTCAGATCCTTCTGCTCGAAAAAGTACTTCAAGCTCTTGTGGTCAGTGAAGATGGTGCACTTCGTACCGTAAAGATAGTGCCTCCAAATCTTTAGCGAAAAGACCACGGTGGCTAGCTCCAAGTCATGAGTAGGGTAGTTGACCTCATGAAACTTCAACTGTCGGGACGCGTAGGCTATAACCTTCCCTCTCTGCATTAACACGCACCCCAACCCCGAGTAGGAAGCATCAGAATAGACCACTAGATCTTCACTTCCATCGGGTAATGACAGAACAGGAGCTTGAGTCAATCTCGTCTTCAATTCCTTGAATGCCTTCTCTTGAGCTGACCCCATACGAACTTCACATCCCTTCGGGTCGACTTAGTTAGTGGAGAAGCAATCTTAGAGAAGTCTTGGATAAATCTTCTATAGTAGCCCACCAAACCCAAGAAACTACGAATCTCGGATGGCGTCTTTGGTGACTTCCATTGCATAACCGCCTCCACTTTCGCCGAGTCCACCATAATCCCATCGGGATTCACCACATGACCCAAGAACTGAACTCCGCGCAACCAGAACGCGCACTTGGAGAATTTAGCATACAACTTCTCCCTCCTCAGCGTCTCCAGAACCTCCCGATGTGACCGGCATGCTCAATCTCGCTCCTCGAATAAATCAGATATCATCAATAAACACAATCACTATTTATCCAGCATCGGCCGACAACACGGTTCATCAAATCCATAAAAGCAGCTGGCGCGTTGGTCAAACCAAAAGGCATGACAAGAAACTCGTAATGACCATAGCGCGTGCGGAAAGCTGTTTTAGGTATATCTCGTTCCTTCACCTTCAACTGATGATAGCCAGATCGAAGATCTATCCTTGAAAACCAACTGGCACCCTGAAGCTGATCGAACAAATCATCTATCCTCGGTAAGGGGTAGCGGTTCTTCACCGTCAATTTATTCAGTTCACGGTAGTCAATACACATCCTCATACTACCGTCTTTCTTCTTCACAAACAGGACCGAAGCACCCCAAGGAGAGATACTCGGTCTAATGAACCCCTTGTCAAGCAGTTCTTGCAACTGCTCCATCAACTCTTTCATCTCTGTCGGAGCCAATCGATACGGTGCCTTGGCAACGGGTTGGGCACCTGGTATCAAGTCAATCTGGAACTCAATTTCATGGTCAAGTGGCACTCCTGATAAGTCTTCTGGGAATACATCTAGAAAGTCATACACAACGGGTACATTGGATAGTTGTGGTGTTAGCGTATCCACATCCTTTACGTAGGCCAAGTAGGCACTACATCCACGCCTCATACACTTTCCCGCCACCGCCATCGAAATCACCCTTGGAATCGTCATGACTCGATCCCCGTAAACCGTTACCAAACTCCCGTTAGGCGCTGTCAACTGAATCATCTTCTTACGACACACAATGTTTGCCTCGGAGTCCGCCAACCAATCCATCCCAAGAACCAAATCAAAACCACCCAAGGTCATCACAAACGGTCTAACAGGAAGCTTATGACCTTCTAATTCCACCTCACAGTTCTCTATCATCTCAGAAATCCTGGTAGACTTACCTATGGCGGTTTCTACATCAAAGGGCGCATCAACACGTCTACTACTAACAGGCAGCTTAGCACAGAAAGCAGCAGAAATAAAACTTTTACTGGCACCCGAATCAAATAACACAGAAGCTAAAGTTTGGTTCACTAGAAACGTACCAGACACAACATCAGGGTCCGTCCTAGCTTCCTCTTGTGTCATAGTGAATGCCCTGGCGCTCGCCCTTGGTCCTTCACTTCCCGTCTTCTTCACCCCAGAACCCTCAGCCCTCGACTTCTTATAATCTCTGCTCATATGACCACTTTCCCCACAGTTGAAACATTTGCCTGCCAGGCAATCCTTTGCCATATGCCCTGTCTTTCCACACTTGAAGCACACGTTCAAACCCAGCCTACATTCTCCCGCATGCTCCTTCCCACACTTGCCACACCTCCTCGATCCCGCTCCCGGTGTGGCCACGTGGCGGTCATCCACCCGCGCCTTTTTGTTACCCGTCGAGGCATCACCCCGACCAACCTCCTCCCATTCCAGTTCCGATCACCACCACCCTTCTTATTCGCTTCAGTCACCACCACCTCCCGCTCGTCATACAGCCTCCCTGCCAAATCAACCGCCGACCTAAACGTGCTTGGTCGGGCGGCGATCATATGCCTGCGAACATCCACCGGTAAGCCCTGAATGTACCTCTTGATCTTCCGAGATAGAGGCGTCACCTGATCTGGCACCAATCGTGCCATCTCATTGAACTTTGTTGTGTACTGCTGGTGTGTCATGGTTCCAGCCTCCAGCTGCAGAAACTCCCTCTCCAACTTATCCATTTCCCTGTGAGGACAGAACTCCTCAATTACCATCTTCTTCAACTCGGGCCATCTCATTCTCCCGATTGCCCGATTACCCTCTGCTTAGACAATGTTGTCCCACCAGCATAATGCCGAGTCCACAAATGAATGAGTGGCAAACTTCACCTTCTGATCTTCCCGACACTCGCTGATATCGAGAACGACCTCCATCTCTCTCACCCATCGGTGAGCAGCGGCAGCATTGCCATTACCGTTGAAAGTAGGGGCTTACATCTCATAAACACCCATAGTTACAGCCTCGTGCTATCTCTGGCACAGGCTATTCTTCTTCCTCCTCTTCTTTGTCATCCGAGAGAACCGTTTCCGGCTCTGGTTGTTCTCGTCCTCCCGAGGACCTGTTTCTCTCCTTTCTTTCCCCTTCTATTACTGCCTTAATCACTTCGGTCACCACAGACGGTAGGATCGTCTGCATGACCTGATGGACTTCTTCCACCACAGCCTCCTTTACTGAAGCTCTCAGATTGGTGCTCTCGTCGCCACCCTCCAGATGAGGGGTCTCTGGTTCTTCATGAACCACCTTCTCAACTCTGGGTCTCCCTCTCTTGGGTTGCGGTTCAGCACCGTGACCTCCACCCCTTGAAGCTTTCAAGATCTACCTCCGGCCATCACACACCACACACTGAAAGATTCAAACACCAACATGGTCATTCAAGGGAACAACTCAGTTTATGACAAGTATAGTAAGTCCCTAATTACAGTGGCCAGTTGTGATTAGCCACTTACTTTACTCTTCACACCCCAAGCATTACATGTCCTGACTACATCAGTATTTAAATCCGCAAACAACACATAACACATACCATGCGCACATAAAACCGGTTAACTTTACGAAAATACCTGATGGCACGCAGCTACTCAGATTGGCATCCATTCCCTTTCCGTCCCATTCTCAGTTTAAGTAAAGGTTTATTTTGAAAATTTACCCATTTCGCTTAAGCTTTGGCTCTAATACCAACTTGTAAGGCCCCGTTTCCAGGACGCTTACAGTTGGTCATTCGTCGCGCATAAAACATATAATTACATTTGTCTTAAGAAAATATTGCAGCGGAAACATTCAAAAAAGACACCTCTTTTCATTATAAACACTTTTGCCAAATAATACACCATTATCCGATTACAAAATACATGTTTGCATTACATCACAAAAGCATTATAATTGGATGCCATCCTAAAAGAGCTGAGTAGCCTCGCATGCCATCCTCAGCAATTACTACCTGCCAACTAGAAAACATATAAAAAGTCAGCGTTGCTGAGTGAGTTCTAGTTTTTATAATAAACATACTTTAGTTCCATTAAAACCTTCATTACAAGTGCATGTGATCATACATCATACGTACATACAGATAATACTATTATTATCTTCGTCATTCTTTCGTTCATACTTTCATTCGTTCGATATAACTTTACTTGCACATCGGATATCTCTCGTACCAATACCATATGCTACACCCCGAACAATTTAGCTACTGGGCCGAAGTCAATAAATGAACAGCTGAGCGTATGCCACAGTACTAGAGGTAAGCGGTAGAGGCACTACACGTTTGGTCGATCACAAAGGAGGACCCTGATATCCAATGCTTGCAAGACTTCATTCATTCATTCATTAATGCATGCATTCATCATCGTATTCCTCTTTCGTTCATTCATTAATGCATGCATTTATCGTCATGTTCCTCTTTCGTTATCTTTCACTTTACGTTACATAATACTTCATTCATTCATTCATTATCATAACACGTAAAGCCACAGGAAGGATAAACATACATCATAATAAGGAACATAACATGCACAGACATCACGTCATACAGAGCAACATCATACATACATAATTGCATATACATGCAACATCATCATCATTATGCCCTACCTGCTCTCTAAGGCCATAACAATTATCTTACGTGCTCTTATGGGAACCTTTATGTCAACACTTACATCTGCACTTTCCCCCGAAAGTCAGAAGTCAACTATACTTTCCTCGGGTGCACAACCCTATTCAGGCGTATGGACACCCCTCAGTCGTATGGCCTCCATGCGACTGATCACTATGCGAATGAACTAATGCGGATGAATACCCATGCGAATGAACGCCCAGTCGTGCGAATGGACAATGCGGATGCACCTCATGCGAATGGGATTAATGCGGATGAGCACTTATGCGACTGGACCTTCAGTCGCATGTCCTCCATGCGACTGGCCTTTCAATCATGCGAATGGATCTTCAATCGTGCGAATGGTCCCCAATCGTGCGAATGGACCCCAATCGCACCCTATTTTTCGTATGGCCTCCATTCGGCCTCCAGTTGGTCGCCTAGCCCTAGCTGATGCAGAATGCAGTTCATCCCGACTGCAGCCGAGGGTTTTCGGCCTCCAAACCCATCTAAACCCATTTTTAGCCTAATTGACCATCCTAAACCTTAGGGATGCATACCATAACACCATTCAAGCACACATAAGCTCACAATCAAGACTCAAACTCATCATACACACACATACACATACACAAACGGGTCAACATAAACCCACACGAAAAACCCGATTTAAGATGTTTTCCAGCCCCAAAATCGTTTGAAAACATGTAAAAGAGGGTCCTAGAACTCACACAAACGAGCACAACGACAAGGGCTTCGATTTGGCTTGCTGCACGACGATTTTGGCGACCCGAACCAACACTTTTCCTGTTTTCTTCTTCTTTCTCTCTTCACTCTCTCCTCTTGGCTGCTTTTGTGAGTATGGGGGAGAGGGTAGGGGCTGCCCTCCCCCTTATATACTCCCACTCATCCGACTTTCTTTCATGGGCGAGTTTGGTCCCTCGACTTCGTCGGTTTAAAATAATAAATAACTGGGTGTTACAATCAACTAATGAGGAGAGAAAGTACTTATATTCTACAAGCAATGGCACATTCCTTTCTGATCATGAGGACGCCGATTGGGAATTTTTAGAGAGGATGTGTAGAACTCCAAAGCACAAGCTTCTGCTAGTAAGCGATCCAAATCAAATTCAACAAGATCAACCATAATTGATTGTGAACCAAAGAGAGATTGCATCTTTGGAGAAACCATTAGCAAAGCTAGGAAGAAGAGGTGTGAAGGAGATTGCAAATGTGGGCTATAATGTATGCGAAGAATATGGTGAATTGGGTCATAATGGTGAGTCTTGTCCCGTGGTAATAGGAAGGAGTGAGGAAGTCAATCAAATTTATGGAGACATAAAACAATTCGATATGAGTTCCAATACTTATCATCCTGGATTGAGGAATCATCCTAATTTCAATTATGGTAATGCTTCAAACCAGATGAACCCTAACTTTCAAGGCAATAATCAAGGCGGTCAAACATATCAAAATAAAACACAAAGGAATTACAATCCAAGTGGTTATCAAAGAACTTCATATTCTCAAGGAAACAATCAAGGGAGCTACAATCATGGGAGTCAACAAGGGAGTTCATCACGAAGTTATCAAGGAAATTCTCCATCGGGACAAGTTGGTAGTGAAGACTCTACAAATGCAAAGTTAGATGCTCTAATGAACATGATGAAAGAGAACATGCAAGTGAATAAGAGGCAGAATGAAATTAGAGATAAATCTTATGAAGTTTTAAACAAGCAAGTGGGACAATTAGCTGAAGACGTGGCTGAAATTAAGCAGAACCCCGGGAAACTACCGTGTGATACCATGATCAATCCTCAACATCAAGGAACCAACACGGAAAACATGAGAAATGTTCACATCAATTCGGTTAGTATCCTTCCTGACTTTAAAATTATTGATAATGACTTTACTGTTCTTCCACAACAAGTTGCAGATAAGGAAGAGAAAGTTGATGCAGTGGAAGATAGTGATGATGGAGCACTCATCATTCCAATTAAAGTGGGAAATCTGAAGATAAAAAGAGCACTCTTGGATTATGGAGCAGCTGTTAGTATCTTGCCAGGTATGTTATATGATCAGTATGACTTTGGTTCTCTAAAGGAAGTTAACACCACTGTGGTGTTAGCTGACTTGACTCGGAAAAGTCCTCGGGGGATGATAAGGAATGTTATAATCAAGTTAGGAGAATTTAATACCCGGTGGACTTTATGATGCTTGATTATGCATCGGTGAGGACAAACAAGCAACCGAATGTCATATTGGGTCGACCGTTTTTAGCAACTACCAATACTCAGATCAATTGTCAGGATGGAACAATTGAAATGTCTTACGAAACTCGTAAGTTACGTTTTGATGTATTTTCCAATTCGGTTAATTATTTTGTTAATGATGATGTTTTTGTGCCACATATGACTAACGTGTGTGTTCCTACTTATACTTCATGTGTAAGCATGAACACCAACTTTGAGAATGGTTTGAGTATGATAGGGTTAAGCATGTGGACTTGAAGGAACTGATGAATTTAAAAGAAGGAAAGAGTCAATTATGATGATAGAAACAAAAGACGAGAAGCTTAAAATAAAGAAAAAAGTTGGCGACCCACTTGATCATATAAAAACATAGTTATGGCATTAATGTTTGGGCCATATTGCGATCTAGTTGAAAACCCACTAGATTATTTGAAAAATACTGGAGTCAAGCATCCTACTCGACCACCATGAGTGGTCGCAAGTATGGTCTGGCTGAAGACCTAAACTTAGCGCTATTCGGGAGGCAACCCGAAATTAAATTTTTATTCTTTTATGTTTAATGTGTTTGTTAAGTAGTTGTGTTGTTAATTTGGTGGTGTTATTATTATTATGTGTTGGGAGTGGTTGTTTTTTTGTTTGGGCCGGTTTGGATTGAAAAGTCGTTGTGTTGATTGATTGGATAATGATTTAAAAGAATCTTACACTTAACCTAAATACCATACATTAGGGACAATGTATCCCAAATATGGGGATGAAGGAAAGAAAAATATGGAAAATTTTAAAATTTTTGTTTTTTAGTAATCTAATTGGGCATAAAAACAACAGTTAAACCATGTCAATTGATTCCTACCGTGTTCAAAAGTAATGGTTATTAGTCATTGTCTAATTCCAAGATAGCATAAGAAATTGTGGTTAGTAAGGTTTTTAGAAAATGTTAAAAATTACCTAGTTGTGGTTAACAAGTTATTGGTGTAATAAATTCATGCACACATCGGCATCCCATATTTCCTAACGTAGTGAGATGTTAAAGCCTACTAGATTGTTAGTTCATATAAAAACCTATTTTATTTGTTGAGTGTAGGCCGTATGACTCTTTGTTTTAAAACTTGTGAGATTTGATGCATGCTAAGACGTTGGACTTGATAAATGCACATGGATGATAGAGGCAATCTAGTATTCTGTTTTCCTTTCAACCCATTTTCATGCGTTACCAATTGCTTAAATTTTTTCCTAGTATCCTCTTTTGAGCTTTAAACATTTTCTTTTGTTAAACCCATATCATTAAAACCCAAATCAATCTAGTCATCCTTACAAAATACAATGATAGACAAATTATTCTTTTTACCCAATATGACCCATTCACCACTGATGATGACATTCCAAGTGTATCAATATTTGATTTTTGATAATAGTTAGTGATTGAAAAAAAAAAGAAAAAAAAAGAAAAAAAAAGAAAAACAAAGAAAAATGCAAAAAAATACTAAGTATGGGATAAATGTGTACCCATGGTTGTTGTTTTATTTAGTAGTAATTATTTTAGTAAAAATGTCAACAGTGATATTTACCTTGATTATTTTAACCACTTTCACAGCCAAACATTCCTACCCGAACCTAACTCCAAAACCGATAAGTCCTTTGATGTGTGCATTATTAATGTGTTATTGTGAAAGTTTGATCATCACTCAAGCATATGATAACAAAATTTCATACGTGAACCTTTTGAGTGATTTATTGATGCAATTTTCACCTATCCAGAAATAAACCGAGTGGAGTGAAAATAGTAAGGGGTGTGTTGCATGAAAATAAAAACTAAAAGCCTGTTAGGTTTAATTAGGAGGATTCTATTTTGAAATAAATGTAACATGTTTAACTTGCTAACCAAACACGATTGTTGTAATTCTAGAATGGGGTATGACTTTGAACCATATCTAAGACATAGTAAGGGACCTTGGTTTATATATTGTTGTTTTGTGTTTCAAACGGATTTGCTTGAGGGCAAGCAAAGGTTAAGTGTGGGGATGTGATATGAGTGTGTTGAAATGCTATTTTAAGTGTTTATATGTTAAATATTAAGTTTGATTACTCGTATTTATGCATTTGATCATGTTGAATAGGCTAACTAGGAGTTTGAAGTGATTTTGTAGGTAAAATAACCAAGTTGGAAGCTTTCATAGTGAAACAAAGCGTTGGAGGGGTTAAGAAATGAAGATTCAAAATGCAGCATAATAGTTTCCACCGTAGCCTACTACAGCCACCGTAGGCTACGTTAGCATCAGCAAAAAAACATCAGAATACCCCCCAGCGTAGGCTACGCTGGCTGGCGTAGCCTACGCCAGGACCTCCGTGAAACACCTATAAAATCGTGTTTTTGTTAGGTTTCACCCACCACTTGCCCCCCATTTGACCTAGGATGATTTGGAGACGAATTTTGGATGTCTCTAGACCGTGATTCACCATTCTACATCGTTCTAATACCATTTGATCATCCGGATGCAATTCAACATCGATTATGAAGATCATTCAAGAACAATGAGCGGCTAGACTTCTCGTGATCTGCTTCGGGTAATGGGTTTTGTGTGATTAGGTTCTTGTTTTTGCTAGACTTGTGTTGGGATTGAACTTTAGAACCCTTTAAGTTCTTTTATAAGTTTAACTTGTGTTTTGATTATTTAAACAATTATGTTGGTTGACCTTTATTTGAATGTCGTATGATCTTGTGCGAATCGTATGGTTGTAGAGTTTTGGTTACTGATTGAATTGGTATTGTGTATTAAGACTTGTTAAGCCTTGATTATCATTATCACTTAATCATTACACGTATAGAATCCCCGTTAAGGATTTTCCACCAAGTTGAACTAAACGATTACTGAAAACCAAACCTTAACCCTGAAGTGGATTGCTTTTTTTTATAATTGTCTTCTTAATCAAGTTTAATCATTTGCAAGTTGTTTTCTTATTTACTTTCTTAATCATTCAAAAATCTAATTTTTACAGCCAAGAGGTAATAGTTTAAGTAATTTGATCATTTAGTTAATTGTTTCTTATAAATCAATTTACAATACACCGACCACTAATTCCACGAGGTTCGACAACCCTAGTTACCCTAACTAGTTTAAGATGAATAGAAATACAATTTAACATCTTATTTGATTGGTACTTCGACATCGATCAATCTGTAATTTACTCGTCAAAGAAAGTTTGAGACGGGCTAGTTAATGATAGAAGGGGCATACATATTTAGCTGCGTATTTCTTAAAACAAAGTATCATATCTTTTATAAAGTTTAATAAACGTGTATAAAATCATATTATATATGTGGTAGTTTATAAGTTCAGAGTTGATAATCAAGTTGCATTCAAAGATTTATAACAATTCTACATTTTAACCGTTTATCCAATACCACATATTTATTTGTTCTCAAACTTTATTTAATAACTTATAAGTATTTTATACAAAACATAAAAATTTTAATTCATGTTATAGTAAATTTAGTGTACGTTGGAATTAACTGAATCGAGCAAACACGATAAATACAGATTTATTAAGCACAAAACAACACAAATTACAAAGTCTTCTTAATTCTCTGTTTATACGTACTAAACTTAAACCACTCATAACGTAAGTCAAGCACTATTAACTAATCACATAAAAAATCAAAATCAATTTTATAATTTCTACCAAACAATTAATAAAACTATTAAAATTTTTTATCTTATTTATTTAATCAGGATTAAATAATTGAACTCTTTTAAATACACAAATGTTCTATAAAACTACAAATTATTTGGTTTATCTAAGTTAACAAAATGTAATTCATTACGCTTAAGCTCGATCAATAATAGCTTGACTCATATATGCCAATCATATATGTTGAGTTTGCCTTTTATGCTGGAGCTCAATAAAAGCTTGACTCACGCAAGTTCGATTAAAACCACCTCCTTTTCAACTTTAGACTTCTATATTTTTTTATATTAATAACCTTGACAGAATCATCTTTGCTTTTGCATGTCAAAATAATACATAGAATAATGGTAACCATCTCATAACTATGACAACTGTAACATCAAAAATTTTGTTTATAAAAATAATCCAAATACCGGAATATTAGACATTTCATAGGTTTCAAATGTTTATGATTGGGTAATTATTAGAGTACGTAAGATAAAAAAAATTAAAATGGTATAGTATTTCTTGTTTATAAATCTCAATATAACTTATATTCTAAATAATCTATATATTTATATGAGAGGATTCGGTTATTAACTCTTTTTTACTACGATAACCGTGTTATCTATTTAAAATCAATTAAGATTATTATTTATTTTTATTAAAATAATATCATTACATATATACAAAAATATGTTCTTATATATATATGTATGTATGTATGTAAATTCGTAAGCGTAAAAAAGTTTACACTTGTGTAAAGACCTACTTACATCTTGTAAATATTTATAGACGTGAATGTAATTTACACTACTGTAAATTTTTTTGCTCTTACGAATTTACACTTATACATAAAATAACATATTTTGTATATGTGTACAAATGTTATTTCAACAAAAAAATTATTTTAATTTATTTTAAAAAGTTAACACGGTTATCATAATAACAAAAGTTCAACATTTGAACCATCCTCTATATTAATTTATAATATTTATAATTGTAACTTAAGTTCAATTTAAAAAAAAGAATTTAGAAAATGAAAATATACATGAATATTGTAGTAATCTAATATATGCATTCAACCACTATATTTTTCTTTATTTGTCCAAAAGTACATACATACATCCATCATCATGACTTCATCCACTCAATC
This sequence comes from Flaveria trinervia, assembly GCA_025506515.1. Classification (NCBI taxonomy): domain Eukaryota; kingdom Viridiplantae; phylum Streptophyta; class Magnoliopsida; order Asterales; family Asteraceae; genus Flaveria; species Flaveria trinervia. Next base: position 2,275,565 of record CM046442.1, read on the forward strand.
CCCAACCCTCTATAAATAGTTCACTTTCAAATATGGCATAAACAAACACCACAAAACATAAAAACAAACCAAAAGAGATCAATAACAATGACATCAGTGCCAGTCCCGGTGACAACAAGCGGCGGTGGCGGTGGGGGAACCCGGTGGTGCCCGACACCGGAGCAGGTGATGTTGCTAGAGGGAATGTATAGAGGTGGCCTAAAAACACCAACTGCAACTCAAATACAACAAATCACATCAAGATTATCGATTTATGGCAAAATTCAAGGCAAAAATGTGTTCTATTGGTTTCAAAATCACAAGGCTCGTGATCGTCAAAAGCTTCGAAAGAAGTTAATGGCGTTGCACCAGCAACATCGTCTTCATCCTGCTCATGATCATCCCTTTGTTCTTCCTCTTCATCCGGTAATAAGTAATTAATTGTTTAACTTCTTTTGTTACAAATTATAATGTATAAAACTTTCAAAACCTTTGTAAGGTCGTGGCTAAATTTAGCAGGGTTTCTTAACATATATTATAGTAAGCATGTAATTTGAGTGTGTGTGTTTACATACACACCACACGTCATATATTATGTATGTATATGTAAGTAGGAAAGTTCATGAATTTGTTACTTTTTAAAAGAATTGAAGGAATATATTGCACAAGTATGAAAACATAAAAATTGTATTGAACTTCATTAATCCATGTTATATTATTGTTATAATTAAAAAGGTCATACTTTTGATCATATATATAATTTCTCTGGAACTCACTTATCAACAATTGTGCAATTAGATTGTTTTATACATTGTTAGCTTTGAGTACTTATTTATGATCATTTAAACCCTATTATTATTAAATCCCTCTTAAATTTTACTAATAATTTTATGTGTTTAACATGTTAATATAGGTTGAAGATGTATCAAAATGCAAACCAATGATCAACAACAACTGGAAGGTGGATGATCTCCCATCTGATCATCATCAAACCTGCAAACTCATGTGTGATTGCCCACTAATGACAATGATGCTGATGGATCACCAAGGTACACCTCCCTACAGCGCAAGAGTACCACCTAAAACCCTACAACTATTCCCACTCACCACCACAAATGACCTCAAACAAGATGACCATGATCAGCAGTCCACCACCTCAAAACCCTAATCTGCATTTCACTTTGATTCAATACTAAAAGATGATCAAAGTTCAAAACCACTTAGGGTTATCTAGCTAGGGTTGTTAGGGTTAGGGCTAGGGTTTTAGATTTTAATATAAGTTGTGGGTTTCTGTTATGTCACTAGACCTTTGCATAGCAGTGTAGAAGTAGTACTAGTGGTACTATATATAAAGAAGGATGAAAGATCTGAATTGCCTAATAAGCTAGCATTCAATCAGTTTGTGTTTGTAGATGAAATTGAAGTGTGTGTTTCATAATCTTGGAGTATGCAGTGGGATTGACAAAAGCTTCATTGTTTGGTTATGGTGGTGTGTGTGTGTGTGTGTTGTTGATGGTAGTTAGAGACAATATATATAATAATATGAACAAAACAATAAGGAGAGACATAAGTACCTATGTTAGTGGTAATGTTTCAGATGGTGATCAGTACTTTATGATCTGCATAGACATTTCTTTATAGAGTCAGCATTAATTTACTTGTCATACAAGCCTGTCAGCAGTAAAGTAAGGTCAATTGTGTTGGAAGCAAATGCAAGAAATACCACTGTACAATATAATCCATCGATAACAACAAAAACTAGTATATAATTCGAGATATTTGAAATATAATATGTATAACAATGTGTATATACACGCAGTACACAAGCATATATAGTATAATTATAGTTGTATTTGTATGTTAATAGTGATTAATTAGAATACAATGAGGCTTAAGCGTTATGGATTATATAAAACAAATATAAAAACCGTTGATGTTCAATAAGAGGCCTTTGGTATCTCGGGTAGAAATGTGCCTTTTGTTAAGGGTGGAGATTTTATTGATAAAGCCTATTGAAAAGATGCTAGAACAAAACACAATCAAAGAAAGTAAATAAAAAGGCGAAATGAAATTAACTAAAGTTTGAGAGAAAACACAAACGAAAATATGTATTTAGTAGGTGATTATGTTTTCCTTGTTATCAAACTAAAGGATGTAACCTAACATAACCACCTAACTATAGACGGGTGCTAACAGCGCATATATAGCTTGAACCGAAGAGTAGCAAATCATGTAGAAGAAAACCTTTTCGCATGAAAATTTGCTTTGAATAGCATTACACTCATAGGAACTCTAGAGTATCTTTAAGCATCAAATCTCGTATGAAATGCATGTCATTCTCAAGATATTATAAAACATCACATTGACCGCTAAATATGTATAGTCAAAATTGTCACACTATATAAGCTGCTAAAGATTTCAGTGATTTCTCATTAACTAATCAATTAGAAATCATCACATTAGACATGTAAGTCTTACAAAAGATAATGATAATTATACAAAGAAATAGGAAAATATGATAAAATATCAATAACTATGCTAATAGTATATGAATAAAATATCTAACAAACTACTAAAAAACTTAAAATAGTAAATCATAATGTGATAAGCCATGGAATAAATCATCTAATATGCTCTCGTAAGTTGAACGTATCCAATAACATGAAGCTTGGACCGATGAATCGTCACATGCAACTGACAACCCTTTGGTCAGTAGATCAAAAATCTGAAGTCTAGCAAGTCTGTAAAACTTGAAGAATCCGAGCAATCATCATGTCTTGTATGAAGTGCAAATCAATCCTAGGTGTTTGATGTGCTTATAAAAAACTAGATTAGCTAATAGATAAGTGGTATTAAGATTATCCCACCATAAAGTGGCAGGGTAAGTAATGTGATGCAAAGATCATGTAGTATAACATAATCTAACGAAGCTTAGTAGTAGTTTACCCAAGAGTATGGTACTTTGACTCAGTATTGGATATAACATGGTGTGTTGTTTCTTGAATCTCCAGCTCTTAAGATTGGGTCGAAGAAAAAATCAATATTCGATGGTAGATCGAGGAACATCTGGGCATATATCCAGCTTAGTTTATGTTTGCATAAGCATGAATACATAATTGAGTAATCCTGCAAATAATAAGTCCATATGTGGGTAACTTTACCCTTAAGGTATCAAGTTATACGCTTGTCTGGAACCTATAATAACGATCGGTAGGATGCTGAAGGAACTATTAGACTTTACAGACCGCATGAGATATGTTAAGGTGAGTTAACAGAAAGTAATATAGAAAACCAACTATACTTTGATATGTCAAGTAGCCTTCTGTGGGTATGTTTGAGTATCAAGAAAGCTGTTTCCCTAGAGACATTGGGGTAGATAATGGTCGATCTACATTGATCTAGTGTAGTGTGAGTGATGGGCAATGCTTTTAGAGAAAGAATAAGCTCCTCATTAGAAATTACCCTCAATTGAAACAAGATTTATCACACTTAAGTCAGTCTTCTGCAATGGTGGGGGGAGAACATTCTGGTTTTAACAAACCCTTCACAGGCTCAAGCAATAATTCTATTAGAAAGGATGCATTAATGATGTTTAGTAATTCTTAAAGTGTGCTTGAAGATTAATGGAAGCAAGGATGTTTATGGAAGCGAAGATAAAACGTTTAGGAGTAAAAATGCCATGAACGAAATTCCAGTGCATAGTGCTCCACTACTAGCGTATTGTACTATGACAACATCGCATATACCAACGCATTGCAAAAAATTAAGGAGTACCTTTGTTGGGAAAGATGTTGAATATCATTAGTAAAAGTGGCTTGTATCACAAGAAAATAACTAAGTTTGCTTAAGTCCTTAAGGGACAATTAAAAATGATGAGGCCCCATCAGGTTACTCACAAATGTCGAGTACCTTATTATGATAGTGTTACCACCCACATAAATTAATAAAAGTAATTTAACTGAGTTATGACATTAAACAAATAAAGAATTGTCAAAGATGAACTATGTGAATAATCCAAGAGTTGTAGACAACGTGAAGAACAAACCTCTAACAATTTGATAAAGTCATAAAGAGCCTACTCTAGAAGTCAAGCATGATGAGATCTCGTTGAGTCAACAAGGCCAAGAGGTTGTGTTATATAAATAATCTCAGATAAGTCTCCACGCAAAATGCATTATTTACATCTACTTGTCTGATATCCTTTCAACGATATAAGGTAACATATAAGACCAAACAATTAATGATGGGTTTTACCACGGGCTAAAAGTCCTTGTTTAATCAATACCCTTAGTTTGATAAAAGCACTTAGTCACAAGGCGGACAATGTTTATACTAATAGTACCATAGTGATTATATTATAATTTTATGGATCTATCGGCATCCAATAAAGTTTAACTAAGATGACACATGCAATACCAATGTTTATGTATGGTTAGAGTGGTGGGCATCAATTTCTATGCACATGAAATCCATCAAATCAGTTAATATTATGCTTAACAGAAATTGATGGGCTTGAGCACGAGAACAAGTGATCATAAGTTTGATGGAGGATACGTAATATGATGGATGGAAGAAGTAGGAGATAGTGAGTGCTATGTACTTTACCATAATCTTCATCTTTTATGTATGAATTTAAAAAGTGTTTGGATTATGCAAGAACACAAACAAATTTAAGAGAACCAAACATATCAAATACAAAATTAAAATGCTATAAGTTATAATTTCCACATAAAAAGTGTAAAACAACTGTGAAATGTAATATTTGTTTAAAGTTTTTAGTTATGCGTGATGATTAACTCCAACCAAATCACATGCCTAGTTTTTGGATGTCACAAGGAAATAATATTTCTTAATAGAGAATTCCCATATAAAAACTAAAGTTTGTTGATAAAAGTTAATATATGTTAGTTTATGCTTTGATCCTTCTTGTTCATAATAGAGTCACCACTTCACATAATTAACCAATTTTCATTCAAATATCATATTTTACTTGATTTGTTGCATTTTTAGGTTATGAGTACAATTGAATTTTGGTTGAGATTTTGAATCGAATTGACGTGGAAATGTAGTATTAATGAATTTTGGGTTGAGATTTCGACTTGAATTGATGTGAAAATTTTGTATATTGTTTAATTTCCGATTTAATTCTAATATATATTTTTTCCAACCCTTATGCATTTATCTTTTTCTTTTTGTAATATTTGGTTTATCTATATAAATGTTACGTTGAAGCAACAAAATTTTTTAATTATAAGGATAGTCTGTATCAAACTAGTTGAAGATGCTGTGAAGTCGGCTGGATCGGTAGACATCCGAGTATGTTCTTGACCGAAGGATAAACAACCAAAACGAAAAGTCAAATCAATAACACGAACTATCAAAAATTGGTTTCATTGATAAAACCTAACGATTACAAACTCGTTACAACATAAGAATCAAGACTCTTGGCAAGGGAAGATCGAGCATGATCTCCCCTCTCATCCGGCAGCCCTAGGCTCCGGGCAGACTTCCTCTCCATCCCTATCTCTCTACACATTGAAACTAGTATATATAGGCCTCCGCCCATATTAGATGCGACTGGGCCCATTCGTGCGATTAGACCATGTGTATGGTTCAATCGTACGACTGGACCATGCGTATGGTTCAATCGTATGACTGGACCATGCGTATGGTTCAATCGTACGACTGGACCATGCGTATGGTTCAATCGTACGACTGGACCATGCGTATGGTTCAATCGTACGACTGGACCATGCGTATGGTTCAATCGTACGACTGGACCATGCGTATGGTTCAATCGTACGACTGGACCATGCGTATGGTTCAATCGTACGACTGGACCATGCGTATGGTTCAATCGTACGACTGGACCATGCGTATGGTTCAATCGTACGACTGGACCATTCTTATGGTTCAGTCTTACAAATGCCCCAATCGCATCTCTCAGTCGCACGACTGGTCCATTAGCATGGCTCAGTCGTACGACTGAGTCTCATTCGCATATGCTCCTGCGAATGACTTAGTTTTATGTGTTTACAACATATCAGGTGTAATACATTAAACCTAGACTATTCGACAAGCGACGGACACACTATATATGACTATATATGCTCCAACAAATTCTCCCTTGGACGTTGCTTGCGAATAGTAGATAACACCTCTTACAATCTTCGGTCAATTTTTGCTCTGGTATCTAATAGAATAAAACGAAAAACCATATTAGCCAACGTTGCCGATCCGTCAGGTTGCTACAATATCCATGAAAATGAATTTAGGCACAACAGCTTTCGTTTACTTTGCAGAACACCATCACAGCAGCAAGATTCCCCATATGATTGATTTTTCCAGATAATGACATGAACAGTTTTCTATTGCTTCAATCTTCACACAAGCTAACCTGATTAATATTAAGACCTGCAGAAATTCCTCCTCACATATAACATATCCCAATATATAAATGTTGTGCTCTCCTGGCGTCTTCATACGGTGTATTGGGCAAAAGGTTGAAGGTTCCAATCCATAGCTAACAATATCAAACAAATCAGCATGCACGTAGATTCATCATCAGAAACCTGCTCACATCATTATTTTTTTATTGCGTCTTCAATTTCTCTAAACATGGATTCCCCCTAAGAGTGAGAATCCTCTCTATGCGGATAAATATAACTTGATTGGCCCATAAGTAGTCAGATGCTCCTGACCACCCCACAAAATCAGCACTAACTGCTGACATCTTCTTTTCTCTCTTTCGTGTTCCAACTACATTGTCACACCCCGACCGACGGCGGAATCATTGGGGCGGACGAATGGAGGCGATTGCTCATAGCATATGGAACTAATTAAGTTGTAATAATATTAAATGTCATTATTTATTAAAACATTACAAGACAAATAAGTTCATACAATACAAAAGCATCAAACAAAGAAATAACCTGTTAAGTTAAACTAGGTCCAAGTCTTATATGGCACGAAGAGAATCCACAAGTAGTAAACCTGAAACATGTTAAAACTAAAATGTCAACTTTGAAAGTTGGTGAGATTTCTATAGTTTTCAGTACATAAGTATATAAAAGATGGCAATTCATGTTGTAAGTTAGAGAACAAAGTAACTAGGGATGTAAGACAGAATGCACAATCAAACCTTGAAAAAGTTTTACAAGTCTCAAATGTTTACAAGTATATACAATTAGCTAAGTGTACTTGGTTCAACCAAGCAGGCTTGTCAGGCCCATAGATCTATGACGTCGCCAGACTAGTAATAGTTAATGATTGTACATATAATCGACATTACATGGTAGCTACAAAGATCAACTAACCACAACATACAAGTGAATTGTCATAAGTTCACAAGAATCAAATGTTTTACAAGTGCAACGATTATAAGGTAACACGTTTCACCCCAAAGTGTGAAAATATAAAAAAGAGGTATAGAAATACTCACATAGAAAACTCACTTGCTATATATTACACTTAAGATAACAATAGGAAGATAAAATGGTTCTAACGGTTTCTTCACGATTCAACCTAAGGTTTAGTGTTTAAAGGTTAGAATAAAGATGAGATTAATGACTAAATATGAATTAGGGTTTTCATTGGAATTTGGGGGTTTTAATAATTACATTTAATAAAAATATAATTATACAATCGTTTATGTTTTGGTTTAATAAAAAAATATAAAATATTTAAAACCAATAATGATAGTGAATGATTCAATTATTTAACTTATTAATTTAATAAAGAGTAAATACGAAGTGTGAAAAGAAATAATTAATTTAATAATTAATTATTTAAAATTTGATAAGATAATTGAATACATAATTAAATGACTTGTAGGATAACTTATTATTATTTAAATCATTTTATAATATTTTTAAACCTTTAAATGATTTTTATAAAAGTATTACAATATCCAAAACCTTAAAATAAAAATGAAGAATAATAGAAAATTATACTGTTTTATTAGTTTTAAAAGTTTAAATAAAAGTTACGGAATAATTTATTAACTAATATGATATAACCTAGTTAAATGATTTGATAATAATATTTAAATAATTATTAAATAATCATTTGTGTAGTTTATTATTCAAAGTTTTTATAACATGTAGGTTTAATATGTTTAGAAAATTCAAGTTTGGGTTATAATATATTTACAACATAAAAATAATACTGTCTTTATAGTACTTTTATTCTTTAATTTAAGAGTTATAAGTTTCAAGATATTTAAAAAATTAATTTAATAATTTCTAGAATGTTTTTAGTTAACAAAATAATTTTATTTTGATTTAATAATATAATACTAATTTCTGAATTATAAAATATACAAAAAAAACTAAATAACCCAAAAGTGGCAGAGGCCCGGTTCGAACCCGGGACCTCTTGCTCACTGTGTTCGTGAGTTACCAGATGGGCTATAGCCCACATCTTTTTAAACTTCCTTTTAAATCTTTTAAACATTAAATGATTAAACCCCCCAATTCCTGATGAACCCTAGAACGATTTGGATTCAATTGAGCATCAAATCGACAATGATAACAGAATCAAACTCAAGGCTTTTGTTTCCTAAGTGAAACCGAGTGTAGATGTGGTTTTAATTACCTGGATAAATTCCAAAACGATTAGAACAAGAATGAGAAAGTCGTGATTATGTCGAAGTCGATTTGATACACAAATGTTGATGTTAATCAAACTAACTTTGCAGATAGCTTTTAAGGTCGAAGTTAATCAAAAGCCCTCTGTCAATTCGGGTTAATAGAGCTCCAAACATGGATAACGACAGTGTTGCAGGTCGAGGTTGAACATGGTAGTCGAACGCGATGCTTGGGTGAGTTTCAGACGAAATTGAGGGTTGTATTCGATTAATGGTAATCAGATGATTGTTTATGTTAGTTTAATTGGACTATAATTAGGATTAAATTCTAAAACGGCTTTATGGTTAAAGACGAATTTCGGTTTCGAGTTTGTATGCCCATAACTCCTCTTAAAATTGAACTAAAGTGTAGTAACATGTTCGATTCTTGTTCCTGAAGCGGTTAGAAACGATTTGTGTTCATGATTCTATGGGTTTTGGAGGTTTCAAGTTGCCGGAGTTGCCAGAATTTGTGGCCGGAGGTGGTCGACGGGGATCAAGGGGGTTGGTTTGGGTGTTTTACACTTTTAGTCCCTGTATTTTAATAGCTTATTATTTCATGAACAAACCTTTAAAACAAAGTTTCATGAATTATGTTTTTAACCCTTAACTTGTTAAATCAAATTGTAATGAAAGTTTTGTTGTTCATTAAAACTTTATAAAGTTTATAATTACAGAAAATACTTTTCTTATTAATTATTAATTATAATTAAATCCCAAAGCTCATAAATGGGAATTCATTTTGTAAACTTGTAAAACTTTACTTTATAAATTATAAAATTATTATATATGGTTTAAATGTTTTAATATATTAAATAAAATATTTTTTTATGTTGCTTATATTTATAGTCTATATCATGTAAATAAGTTTAATAAAGATATTTATATAATGTAAATGTTCGAAATGGGTTCGGGTCATATTTTCAAAATAGGCAGATGTTACATACATTCACCTATTCTGGAAGTCCGACGAATAATGGGGTATACATCGAACTTATTTGACAAAAGAACCTCAGGGTGAATATGCTTTGCTCATCCTCAAATCTGTGCAAGAGGCAGTTCTAGACTCTCTTTTTTTGTCTGGAACTAATGCGGATGAGTCAATGCGGATAGCTCATTCGTGCGATTGAACATACGAATGGTCCAGTCGCACGATTGAACATACGACTGGTCCAGTCGCACGAATGGTTCATTAGCATGGTCCAGTCGTACGAATGGTCCATTCGAATGAATGGGTCTGCACGCAGATTTTCAGATCTGCAGCCGCCAGGGTTGCCCAAAACCCTAATCTTACGAATTTTACATGGAACGAACCAACATAGACATCATAAGATTTGCAGGGGTGATTGGAACGTGGTTTCGAGTTCGATTTTTACATAGAAACTACACACGTAACTAGATCTGAGCAAAACACGAAGTGGATTTAACGTCAAGATCTGAAATTTGATCCAGAAATCAAGAGCTCGGTTGCTTGAATGATTGTTAGATCATTCCAGCAGTAACCGGCTCTGATACCAATTGTGAAGTCGGCTGGATCGGTAGACATCCGAGCATGTTCTTGACGGAAGGATAAACAACCAAAACCAAAAGTCAAATCAATAAAACGAACTATCAAAAATTGGTTTCATTGATAAAACGTAACGATTACAAGCTCGTTACAACATAATAATCAAGACTCTTGGCACTGGGAGATCGAGCATGATCTCCCCTATCATCCGGCAGCCCTAGGCTCCAGGCAGACTTCCTCTCCATCCTTATCTCTCTACACATTGAAACTGGTATATATAGGCCTTGGCCCATATTAGATACGACTGGGCCCATTCGTGCGATTGGACCATGCGTATGGTTCAATCATACGACCGGACCATGCGTATGGTTCAATCGTACGACCGGACCATGCGTATGGTTCAATCGTACGACCGGACCATGCGTATGGTTCAATCGTACGACCGGACCATGCGTATGGTTCAATCGTACGACCGGACCATGCGTATGGTTCAATCGTACGACGGACCATGCGTATGGTTCAATCGTACGACCGGACCATGCGTATGGTTCAATCGTACGACCGGACCATGCGTATGGTTCAATCGTACGACCGGACCATGCGTATGGTTCAATCGTACGACCGGACCATGCGTATGGTTCAATCGTACGACCGGACCATGCGTATGGTTCAATCGTACGACTGGACCATGCGTATGGTTCAATCGTACGACTGGACCATTCTTATGGTTCAGTCTTACGAATGCCCAATCGCATCTCTCAGTCGCACGACTGGTCCATTAGCATGGCTCAGTTGTACGACTGAGTCTCATTTGCATATGCTCATGTGAATGACCCAGTTTCATGTGTTTACAACATATCAGGTGTAATACATTAAGTCTAGACTATTCGAAAAGCGACAGACACATATATATGACTATATATGCTCTAACAGATGCGCTAGCGCTAGAATCTCAACTAAGGTTATATACTTATATATGTAGTTTTTAAGATCCATTAGAAACAACAACTTCAATGTTTACAATATGAAATGCTCCAATGTTGCCCAATCTTTCCATCTACACTAATACCTTTCTTGTTGCTTGAGCATATCTCGTCAAAATTACAACTCAAAATGTTTTGAGACGTTTATCCAAACCAATAGTTGAACATTCTGCTTAACCGACCGACTTACCGCATATATATTATCCTAAATCTATAGTTTTCTATCTTTTTGGTTTCTAGTGCAGTTTGGTCCGCTCAAAAAACCATCCAAAAACCTAAAATATGTTTAAAAGAGATGTTTTTTTAAATATCTAAGACATAAATTTATCATATAGTAAAAAATGTATGTCAGTCAGAGAGTTATGAATAATAGTACTTGAACCAATCATAGTTTATCATATGACAGTATATATATATATATATATATTTATCTGCCCGTATTTTCCTATGGTTTATATACCTGATCACACTAATAAATAAAAATAACAAGAATGGTTTGACGATTAAGATGCATTCATTCAATGCACTCCACGCAAGTTCGAACCTTAACATGTCATCCTATTTATTTTCTAGCTTTATTGTTCTTACTCTTTTTCCTCTACTTTCTTTTACTAAAATTTGTTTCTTCTCTAGGTTTCTAATTTCCCATTTTTTATTTTTTTTCTCCTTTTATACATCGGAGTTTTCTTTTATTTTTGTTTAGACATTTTATCAGAAGTTATAATGTTAAAAGTCTCTTTATAATTTAAGTAAAAAACTTTTTCAAAATTACAATATTTAACAAACCAAAAATTGAAATGTTAAGTTTAAGGTTTTTGGCTCTTAATTATTCAACTTTTGTAAATTACCATCATGACATGTAAATTTCGATATCTAAAACAAACCATAACCGAGTCATTGTCTATATCATTAGTTTTGTTAACAAACAATATACAACCAGACTTCAAAGTATATGTGTTACTTTAATATAGTCACCTATTCGTTTTCTAGTTAAAACCACGCTCCAAAACCTCTTAGGAAAAAAACTCATAACTTCAAAAAGCTCTCGAACTTAACTCTTAGTATATTTCCTCAAAGTAAGACTAAAACTCAAAATCTTTTTTATTTTAATTGTCTTGAATATATTATTTTAATCACTTGTACTAAAATTTATAAGTTATGTTACCGGTTAGAGTTTAAAAAATATTGAAAATATTTACAAAGCACCACCACAAACCTGAGTTTTCTCGTCAGCAACCGAGTCGACCGAGTCGACCGAGTCAGTTCACTCAGTCAGTCTCCTCCTCCAACGCCAATACACCACCAAAATTCACCATCTTCCCCTCTCTGCAATACTACACCCTTTTATATAGATATAATATATCTCTATATATAACCCTAATTTCCCCCTTTTCATCTCTTCAATTACGCCCCACAATCAAAGAACCCCTTTATCTCCATCATCATCTTCATCATCGTTCTGCTTCACTCTGTTGCCTCACGAAATTGGTGTCCTTAAGATCCCCTTTCTAGGGCTTTCCACACACAATCACACCCTCGAAGTTCTTGCGGAAATCGCAACGTTGAAGGAATTTGTTGTTCTCATCTTCGATTTTCGTCAGCGTATGAGCTTCCGCTTTCTGGGGTTGGCGAATTAAGGTGATTATCGATCGAATTACAATACCCTAATTCGTATGATCAATAATGTTTACGTTTCAAGCAGTAGATTAGAGTTTGAGTGAGTATGATTTCTGTTAAAGATTTGTTATTGGTTGCTTGATTTTTTGTCATGCTTCGATTGCATTGTTTACAATTTGCGTTTTTTTTATTAGGGTTCGTGATGAATTGAGGGATTTTGAATTGGGTTGCTAGAATTTGGGCTTTTGGATGGCGATTGAAAAGAATGGTGTTAAAGCTGTTGCTAGCGGTAGATTAGAGTTTGAGTTAAGTAGGGAAGAGAGTATGTCTAGTGAAGAAGACGAGTTTCAGAAACGAGGTGTCGAAGTGGATGAAGAAGAAGATGATGATGATGATGTGATTCTGGTGCTGGTTCTGATGATTTTGATTTGCTTGAATTGGGTGAAACAGGAGAGGAATTTTGTCAAATCGGTGATCAAACGTGTAGTGTACCTTTTGAGTTGTATGATCTTCCTGGGCTAGGAGATATTTTATCAATGGATGTTTGGAATGATGTTTTGACAGAAGACGAACGGTTAAGTCTTACGAAATATCTTCCTGATATGGACCAAGAATATTTCATGAGAACGATGAAAGATCTTTTCACGGGTGTGAATTTTCACTTTGGTGTTCCAATGGACACACTGTTTAATATGTTAAAAGGAGGTTTATGTGAACCAAGAGTTTCACTTTACAGACAAGGGCTTCGGTTCTTTCAAAGGCATCACCATTATTATATGATCAGGAAGCATCAAAACACCATGGTCAACAATCTTTTTCAGATACGTGAGGCTTGGTCAAAGTGCAGGGGGTACAGCATTGAGGAAAAGCTTCGTGTGTTGAACATCATGAAAAGTCAAAAGAGCTTAATGTATGAAAATATGGAAGAATTGGAAACCAATTCTTCAGAGGAGTCGGCTGATGGGTTATGGAGCAACAAGAAGATAAAAGAACATAAACAGAAGTGGGGTCAGGGTCAGGGTCATTATCCTGGATATCGATCAAGTCCAACGTTAGCTTTAGAACCCACAGCTTTTGGGAAGCAAAACTTAAAAGGAACTCTAAAGGTTTCGAGCTCAAAAATGTTTACAACTAAACAACAGATAAACCCATTTTCTTCTCTTGAAGTAAAGCATGGGCCTTTGGCTCATCATCATATCTTTCTAGAAAAATAAGGGATCAGGAAGAGAAATCAATGTATGATGTCACCGTACATCGAGAACATAATTTGACAGATAAATTCGGGAAGACATATAGTGGTGAAGAATTTCAAGAAACTTTTATGGGTTTGCCTGTGCCATTAAAGAATGATATGAATACTTTTGGTAGAAATAGGGTTGTAAATCAGTTATCAGATATTAGAGTGTTGACTTCAAAACCGTCTAGTTCAAGATTTCCTTATGATTATGGGAAGAAGCTCAAACATCCTGGGTATAATCAGAAAGTTGATGTAGAAGACGCATTGAAGTATAGGAATCGGCAGGGCTTAAATATTTCGCAGTTTGATGATCAACAAGATCAATTTTGGCATCAATCACCAGTGGAATCTGTTGATCCATACAGGTATGTTGATTTTAAGTATTTTAATTTGGGTTTGAAAATAGTTATCTGATGACTAGATTCAAATGTTTGTACAACTAATTTCATGCTAGTTGGCAGTTGCAACAACACTTATTATCAAAGGTTAAACTTTTTTTTACCTACCTGATTTGAGAGACGAGTTATCTTGTTTTTTATAAAGAAAGTGTATGTATTGATTTCATCAAGAGTTAAAATTGTCCAAACACACAAACTCATACAGCTGATTATTACTACTTAAAATAGCAAAATCACTTATCTGATTGTGATTATTTAAAATAATATAATCACTTTCAAAACGGCTGGGTACTCGCTTTATTTTTAAACGCCATGCAAACACCCTCTTAAAGAATCTTTTGATTTAAGAGGTTATGATTTTGGTATGTGGATCACAGGATGGGGATGAAGAAGGGCAGAGTAGTCAATACCCAAAATGGAGGACGGGTTGTGGATGCTGCTGAAGGAATGAAAATGTTAGGAAAAGGCGAAGAAACAGAATCAGATTCATCTGACCAATTCGGTGAAGATGACGATAATAACCCTTTGATGAGAAGCAAATGGGCTTACCCCACTGGTGTGAAATCCAGGCCAAACTTCAAAAAACCAAAACTTGGTGGCAAAAACAATAATAGAAGTGTTAAAGATCTAGACGGATCGTTACAAAATTCAAGAAAGAATGGTGATTTTCGTGACAAACAGAAGGGTAAAACACATGGTAACAATCTTTTTAATGATTCCAATGGTGATGCTCATATCGATGGTATGTTTTTAAGAAAAATGTATCCTGATGGAAAGAGGAGAAAAGGGGAAATCAGAAATGACTATTCTACCTCTCCGTCAATGCACATGAATGAGTATGTCAATGATGAGCATCTAATGTCTGCTAGAAGAAGTCAAATGCTTGAAGGGTATGGTCAAGATCATCATGAACTCGCAGATGTTCGATTATTAGGTGGCAATTCAGGGTCCAAGAAACGGAGATTAAAAGGCGAGTTGATGTACATGGATGATCATGATCAAGAAAGGCAAGGTCAAGCTCAAAGTCAACTCAATGATGTCCATGTTAGAACTGCAGGGAAAAGGAAATGGACTGATGATATTTCTGATGAAATTGTGATTACCGAGCCAATAGTTATGGATATAGCAGAAGAAGATGCAGATATAGAAAACAATACACAGAAAAAACCGTTTACCTTAATCACACCTACAGTTCACACTGGATTCTCATTCTCAATCATACACCTTTTATCGGCTGTAAGAGTGGCAATGGTCACTTTGCTTCCAGAAGACAGTGTAAATGATGAGGTAAAACAGGAAGTTGTTAATGGTGATCCAGATGTAAATCCAAAAGTCCCTTCTTTGACCGTAAAAGATATAGTCAACCGGGTTCAGTCAAACCCAGGTGACCCGTGTATTCTTGAAACTCAAGAACCGCTTCAAGATTTGGTAAGAGGGGTTTTAAAGATATTTTCTTCAAAAACCGCACCTTTAGGAGCGAAAGGATGGAAACAACTCGTTCTGTATAAAAAACCCATTAAATCGTGGTCGTGGGTCGGGCCTGTCTCTCAGACTTCATCAGATCATGAAGTTGTCGAAGAAGTAACATCTCCCGAGTCGTGGGGGCTTCCCCACAAAATGTTAGTTAAGTTAGTTGACTCGTTTGCTAATTGGCTAAAAAGTGGTCAAGAAACGTTACAACAAATTGGAAGTCTACCCCCTCCACCTTTGACTTTAATGCAAGTCAACTTAGATGAAAAAGAACGGTTTCGAGATCTACGGGCTCAAAAGAGTCTCAACACCATCAACCCGAGTTCAGATGAAGTTCGGGATTACTTCCGTAAAGAAGAAGTTTTACGGTACCTAATACCGGACCGGGCCTTTGCATATACTGCTGTGGATGGTAAAAAGTCAACTGTGGCTCCTTCAAGAAAAGGTGCAGGAAAACCAACATCAAAAGCCCGAGACCATTTCATGTTGAAACGGGACCGACCACCTCACGTAACTATTCTTTGTCTGGTCAGAGACGCAGCTGCACGCTTACCTGGAAGCATCGGGACAAGGGCTGATGTTTGTACTCTGATTAGGGACTCACAGTACATAGTAGAAGATGTTTCAGATGCTCAAGTGAATCAAGTCGTTAGTGGTGCATTGGACCGTTTGCATTATGAGCGCGACCCGTGTGTGCAGTTTGATGGCGAAAGGAAACTATGGGTTTATTTGCATAGAGACAGAGAAGAAGAAGATTTTGAAGACGATGGCACTTCGTCTACTAAAAAGTGGAAACGACAAAAGAAAGAAACCGTTGAAGCGTCTGATCAAGTTGGTGGTGGTGGTGTTGGTGATGATGGTGGTGATGGTGCAGGTGTAGTGACTCTGGCTTTTCATGGAAGCGGTGAGCCAACAGGGCTTGATTTGAGTATGGAACCGACAGGGGCGAATAACTGTGAGTTGTTAGACGATGGGCGCGAGGAAGATGTTGTTGAGGTCTTGAACACAAGTGTTTCTTGATGAACTTTCATTCAAGGTATGACAGTTAATTCGGTTGTGATAATTGTTTATTTTTAAAGGGAAAATATGTTTTCGGGTATGAAGGTTAATTCGGGTTTTTCTTTTATGTTTCTGTAAGGTACCCGAGCGGTGTAGTTATTAAATAATGCACAGAAACGAACTGATTTTTGACATACAAGAATCAACTGGTTCAGTTTTAATGATTAATATGTAGTTTGGTATATAGATCTTATTATTATTCGTTATATCTTTATATATTTATAATGAATTTAATGTCTGATTAATTATGTCATTATGTGGACTCGTGTTGCCTTTTGGTTGTATGAAAAATTAGTTTGTAGCTTTCATGGGCAAGTCGTTCCTTCTATTATTTGCATAATTGTGTGAAATTCAAACCTAGTCCATTTACTTATCAATAATTCATTAATTTGTTATTAGAGGTGCACAAACCGGGTCGGGTTGTACCGGGTTCGGATCGTTGTCAATAAATTTAAAACCGGTTTGACAGGGTTTCGGGTCAAATCTAACCGGTGTTCGTATTATGTAATTTATAAATAATATGATGGATCCGTAACGGGTTGAACTGGTTGGGTTAGGTCGGGTCGGGTCGTGGAAAACCATGGTTGGAACCGGTTGGTGAATGGTTGAGGGAACCTGGTTTGGAACCAGCGGGTTATACCAAGTCAAATATGGGTTGGGGGCACCAGGTTGAACCCGGATTGGTTTCAGGTCACGTTGTCTGGTTAGTTGGAACCAGCGTATGACCCATATGACAGCCCCCTAATATTTTTCATTTTAGCAAGTGTTGAAATTTATTATACGTGTCGTATAGCCCATATGTGTTGTATAGGAGGTCATATATTGCTATATCGGGCGTAGCCCCCTCCAACCCGAATTTTTTTCGTTTTATGTGTTTTCGACTCTATACGCCGCGTATCAACCTACGTGTGGCATATAAGAGGTGTCGATTTATCCAAATGAACGTCTCTTGTGACTCATTGTTAACAATGTATGCGTATCTGACATGTGACTTCGGAATAATGAAATAAGTCAAACTGTGGAGCCGATGGCTCCATACAAACCGTGTAATAACTTGTTACGAGGAGAAAATACAATTAATTTATTAGGAACGTGACTTATTACTATATCTTAATTATGAAGGTCGGTGATCTTTTTCTTATTTATTCCACCATTGCATAATTGTTTAATTATTATATATTGTTTTCAATTTATGCAATGAAATTGTGCCGCGGTGGCGGTGGTTGATTCTTTCGTTTTTAACATAACTACCCAAGTTCAAATCTTATTGGCTACAATTTTAGCTTTCTTTTATTTTTTCCTTTATTGCCTAAAATTTTAGGTTTCTTTTCTTTTTCCTTTTTGTTAATTCTTTTTTACAATTACTTTGTTTAGCATTTTTTTTATTTCGTTGTTAGGTAATGTTTATGCCGGAAAGTGCTAGGTCTAATATTCTTTTTTATGAATATTGAACCGCTCCAACATTTATATGCGTCTTTAGGTACTTAATTAGATTGTAACTGCCGCAACATACGTAACGAAGTTTGTAAACACGCCGCATCACGCGGGCATAATTTCTAGTTTAATCTTAAAAATTAAACATTACAGTTATTCGCACCTGATGGCTCCATACTCAAATCAAACCCCGTTGGCTCGCTAGCCTTTCGTGGGTATGTTTGAGTATCAAGAAAATTATTTCCCTAAAGATATTCGGGTAGATGATGCTCTACACGGATCTAGACTAGTGTGTTATAGAAGATCATGTCGTACCTTTCTTAGAAAAGATACAAAATATAATTTATAAAAATTATTTGTATCACTGGAAAATAACAAAGTTTGCTCAAGTCCTTAAACGCAAACTGATAAGAGTTAATACATAAACATACATCAAACCCTAAGTTCATAAAGACGTTTAGCCACGTATGTTGTTTAAGTATAACATTAAATGTAATTAATGAATTACAACTGATGAGAATGGATGACTTGTTACTCTTCGAATCCTGTTGATCTTCTTTTTCTTCTTATGTGATGCCTAATGAAAAGACTCGATCTTCTTTTTTCTACTGAAGTCTCTCCTTTATGGTGTGCAGTAGCTATCTCAGGACTATCAAAGGAGTATGATACCCATTTGGAGTATGGTACCCCATACCCTATTCTACTTTTGTGCAAATCAAGTCCAATCTTTCAAGCATAACTTTGTTGGTTCTTTCTTGTACACATGTGCGTTAAATTATTTTCTATCCATCAATGTGTGCGCGATTTGATGATTTGCATCCCGATAAATCACATCTTCCACCGTAACCCTACACATACAAATGCATACAAAGTAATATGTTTCAACAAAGAATAATAATTGTAAATATGAAATATTTATGTCAAAAAATGTATTAAATCCCACACAATCACAAACCGAGAATGAAGAGATCCTATCAAGTTAGTCACAAATGTTAAGTACCTCATTATGATAGAATTACCATCCGCATAAAACAATAAATAGTTGGTAAATGAGTCATGACAATAAACAGTTAAAGAAGTATCAAAGATGAACCATGTGAACCTATTTGATCCAAGAGTTGTAGACAACTTGAAGAATAAAGCTCTATGTAGAACACTTGGATAGTATGAAAGTCGTGAAGATTGTTTTCAGATTGAAATTATTCTATGGTTCATACGAATAAATCAATCGGATACAACTCAAACGAGATCAAGAATTTGTATATTATGATCTGTGAATTTTTCGGTGGTTCACCCGAATAAATCAATCGTATACAACTCAGACCAGAAGAAGAAGAATTCGAGAGAAGAATATGACCAACATTGATCATCCAATTTGGTTTTGGAGGAAAAAAAAACAGGAAAACTGCCATTCGGCAGTTTTATTAATTTTTATTTTATTTTTTTTATTTTAAATAACCATTAAAAATGCGTACTTTCCGCTCTAATTTCACATGTGAAATTCTGGAAAATCGATTCGAAAAGCTCGACCCCAGCTAGGGGCTCTGCCCCTTGGACCCCGCCAGGGGCTGTCGCGCCCTTGGACCCCGCTACCAGGGGCATTGCCCCCTTGAAACCCCGATTGCTTAGGGGCTTCGCCCCTAAGAAGGTTTTCAATATCGAAAATCATAATACACTCAAACAAGTGTACGCTCCGCACCTCCTAACTTGTTTGATGAATATTATGTTTGATGAATATTATGATCACATTGATCATTAATCAATCTAATTACACTAAAATATCTAACACTCTAGGGCATGTTTAAGGCCATAAAAAGCCCACTCTAGCGAATAAGCATGATGTGATCTTGTTAATTCAACAAAGCCAAGAGGTTTATGTCGTATAAACAATCTCGTATAAGTATCCATACAGACATTCATTATTAACACATACTTGTCTGGTATCCTTACCACGAGAGATGGCAACCGACAAAACTAAACGTATAGTGATGAGTTCGACCATGGGGCTAAAAGTCTATGTGTAGTCGATACACTCAATCTGACAAGAGCCATAAGGCACAAAGCAGATTGTATATATAGTAATTTCGTTTTAACTTGTGAATCTATCGTCATCTAACAAGAACGCAAATGAAAATTTAAAGACGCAATCATACAAATACAAAATCAAAAGATTATAGATTAAAATTTTCAAACGTTATGTTCTTAGAGTCTTTTGCTATGTGCAATGATTAAATCGAACCAAAATCACATGCCCTATTATTAGGATGTGATTGATTATCAAACACCGAAAATTAAAATAAGAAAATAATCTTTCTCAATACACAATTTCCACATAAAAACCACAGATTGTTTATACTAGTTAGTTTTAGTCTATGCCCACATCTCTCTTGTTCATAAAAGATTCACCACTTTTCATAACCAATTTTCAGTCAAATATCATATTTCACTTGATTTGTAGCATTTTCAGATTGCGAGTACGATTGGAATTCGAGTTGAGCTTTAAAGATTTGTATATTTAGTCATATATCATATTCCCTTTGTCATTGTTTGTTAGGATTAGATTGCATTAGCGTAACTTTGTCATTTCATTCTTGATGAAAGTGTTTTCGGATTATTAATTCGTTTAGAATATATTTACTCTTGTGTTCTCGGATTGTAGGTAACAATCTTTGATAGTACTGTGATAGTTGGACGAGGAGACACCATTAGAATACCTTCGCATTTTAGGTTTGGTGAGATCGAGAGATGATCCGCTTCTTTATCTCGAGAGCTTCACACGAGATCCGCTTCAAAACGGGTATAACTCCAACCCGGTCCAACGGATTGCCACAACACTAGCCCACATAATTAATCAGACATTTGTAAATTCATAATGATATAAAAATATAATAAATAATCCTATATACCACCAAACTACATATTAATCTTTAACACTGAACCAGTTGCTTCTTGTATGTCAAAAATCCATTCGTTTCTGTGCATTATTTATATTACTACATCCCTCGGGTACCTTACAAAAACATCAAAACAAACCGAATTAACCGCCGTACCCGAAAACATATATTCCCTTAAAAATAAACAATTACCAGTAACCGAATTAACTGCCATACCTTAAATGAAAGTTCATCAAGAAACACTCGTGTTCAAGACCTCAACAACATCTTCCTCGCGCCCATCGTCTAACAGCTCACTGTTATTCGCCCCTGTCGGTTCCATACTCAAATCAAGTCCTGTTGGCTCACCGCTTCCATGATAAGCCAGAGTCACTACACCCGCACCATCACCACCAACACCACCAACACCACCACCACCACCTTGATCAGACGCTTCAACGGGTTCTTTCTTTTGCCGTTTCCATTTTTTAGTAGACGAAGTGCCATCATCGTCAAAATCTTCTTCTTCTCTGTCTCTATGCAAATAAACCCATAGCTTCCTCTCGCCATCAAACTGCACACACGGGTCGCGCTCATAATGCAAACGGTCCAATGCACCACTAACGACTTGATTCACTTGAGCATCCGAAACATCTTCTACTATGTACTGTGAGTCCCTAATCAGAGTACAAACATCAGCCCTTGTCCCGATGCTTCCAGGTAAGCGTGCAGCTGCGTCTCTGACCAAACAAAGAATGGTTACGTGAGGTGGTCGGTCCCGTTTCAACATGAAATGGTCTCGGGCTTTTGATGTTGGTTTTCCTGCACCTTTTCTTGATGGAGCCACAGTTGACTTCTTACCATCCACAGCAGTATATGCAAAGGCACGGTCAGGTATTAGATACCTCAAAACTTCTTCTTTACGGAAGTAATCCCGAACTTCCTCTGAGCTCGGGTTTATCGTGTTGAGACTCTTTTGAGCCCGTAGATCTCGAAACCGTTCTTTTTCATCTAAATTGGCTTGCATTAAAGTTAAAGGTGGAGGGGGTAGACTTCCGATTTGTTGTAACGTTTCTTGACCACTTTTTAGCCAATTAGCAAACGAGTCAACTAACTTAACTAACATTTTGTGTGGAAGTCCCCACGACTCAGGAGATGTTACTTCTTCGACAATATCATGATCTGATGAAATCTGAGAAACAGGCCCGACCACGACCACGATTTAACGGGCTTTTTATATAGTACGAGCTGTTTCCAGCCTTTTGCTCCTAAAGTGCAGTTTTTGAAGAGAATATCTTTAACACCCCTCTTACCAAATCTTGAAGTGGTTCTTGAGTTTCAAGAATACACGGGTCACCCGGGTTTGACTGGACCCGGTTGACTATATCCTTAACGGTCAAAGAAGGGACGTTTGGATTTACATCAGGATCACTGCTAACAACTTCCTGTTTTACCTCATCATTTACACTGTCTTCTGGAAGTAAAGTGACCATTGCCATTCTTACAGCTGATAAAAGGTGTATGATCGAAAATGAAAATCCAGTGTGAACCGTAGGTGTGATTAAGGTAAATGGTTTTTTCTGTGTATTGTTTTCTAAATCTGCATCTTCTTCTGCTATATACATAACCGTTGGCTCGGGGATCACATTCTCATCAGAAATATCATCAGTCCATTTCCTTTTCCCAACAGTTTTAACATACACATCATTGAGTTGACTTTGAGCTTGACCTTGACTTTCTTGATCATGATCATCCGTGTACATCAACTCCTCTTTTAATCTCCGTTTCTTTGACCCTGAATTGCCACCTAATATTCGAACATCCACCAGTTCATGATGATCTTGACCATACCCTTCAAGCATCTGATGACTTCTAGCAGACATTAGATGCTCATCATTGAAATAATCATTCATGTGCATTGACGGAGGGGTAGAATAGTAATTTCCAATTACTCCTTTTCTCCTCTTCCCACCAGGATACATTTTTCTTGAGAACATATCATCAATATGAGCATCACCATTTGAATCATTTAAAAGATTGTTACCATGTGTTTTACCCTTCTGTTTGCCATGAAAATCACCATTCTTTCTTGAATTTTGTAATGATCCATCAAAATCTTTAACATTGCTATTATTGTTTTTGCCGCCAAGTTTTGGTTTTTTGGCATTTGGCCCGGATTTCACACCACTGGGGTAAGCCCATTTGCTTCTCATCAAAGGGTTATTATCGTCATCTTCACCAAATTGTTCAGATGAATCTGATTCTGTTTCTTCGCCTTTTGCTAACATTTGCATTCCTTCAGCAGCTGCCACAACCAGTCCTCCATTTTGGGTTTTGACCGTTCTGCCCTTCTTCATTCCCATCCTGCGGTCCACATCCCAACAATCATACCTCTCATTCAAAAGTTTCTTTAATAGGGTGTGTGGATATACGCTTTGAGAATGATTATATCATTTTGAAAAATCAGAATCAGATAAGTGATTTTGCTATTTAAAGTTGTGATAATCAGCTGTTTGAGTTGGTGTTTGGACAATTTGAACTCCTTATAAAGTTAATACATATAATGACCAAAAATGACTCTTTATTTGAGAAAAAGAGACGTCCTCTCTCAAATCAGACAGGTAACAAAAAGCTTAACCTTTGATAATTAGTGTTGTTGCAAATAGCATGAAATTATTTCTCCAAACATTGAAACTGGTCATCAGATAATCAGTTTCAAACCCTAAATCAAAACACTTAAAATAAACATACCTGTATGGATCAATGGATTCCCCTGGTGATTGATGCCAAAATGGATCTTGTTGATCATCAAACTGCGAAAGATTTAAACCCCGTGGGTTCCTATACCTCAATCCATCTTCTACATCAACTTTCTGATTATACTCAGGATGTTTGAGCTTCTTCCCATAATCATAAGGAAATCTTGAACTAGATGGTTTTGCAGTCAACACTCTAATATCAGATAACTGATTTACAATCCTATTTCTACCAAAAGTATTCATATCATTCTTCAATGGCACAGGCAAACCCATAAAATTTTCTTGAAATTCTTCACCACTAAAATCTTTATATTTCTTCCCGAATTTATCTGTCAAATTATGTTCTCGATGTACGGTGACATCATACATTGATTTCTCTTCCTGATCCCTTATTTGTCTAGAAAGATATGATGATGAGCCCAAAGTCCCGTGCTTTACTTCAAGAGAAGAAAATGGGTTTATCTGTTCTTTAGTTGTCAACATTTTTGAGCCCGAAACCTTTAGAGTTCCTTTCGAGTTTTGCTTCCCAAAAGTCGTGGGTTCTAAAGCTAACGTTGGACTTGATCGATATCCAGTATAATGACCCTGACCCTGACCCCACTTCTGTTTATGTTCTTTTATCTTCTTGTTGCTCCATAATCCATCTGCTGACTCCTCCGAAGAATCGGTTTGTAATTCTTCCATATTTTCATACATTAAGCTCTTTTGACTTTTCATGATGTTCAACACACGAAGTTTTTCCTCAATGCTGTAACCCCTGCACTTTGACCAAGCTTCACGTATCTGAAAAAGATTGTTTACCAAGGTGTTTTGATGCTTCCTGATCATATAATAATGGTGATGCCTTTGAAAGAACCGAAGCCCTTGTCTGTAAAGTGAAACTCTTGGTTCACATAAACCTCCTTTCAACATATCAAACAGTGTGTCAATTGGAACACCAAAGTGAAAATTCACACCTGTAAAAAGATCTTTCACTGTTCTCATGTAATGTTCTTGGTCCATATCAGGAAGATATTTCGTTAGACTTAAACGTTCATCTTCTGTTAAAACATCGTTCCAAACATCCATTGATAAAATATCTCCTAACCCAGTAAGATCATACAATTCAAAGGTACACTACACGTTTGATCACCAATCTGACAAAATTCCTCACCGGTTTCACCCAATTCAAGCAAATCAAGTCATCAGAACCAGCACCAGAATCACAATCATCATCATCATCTTCTTCATCCAGTTCGACGCCTCGTTTCCGAAACTCATCTTCTTCACTAGACATAGTTTCTTCCCTACTATACTCAAACTCTAATCTACTGCTTGCAACAGCTTTAACACCATTCTTTTCGATCGCCATCCAAGAGCCCAAATTCTACAAACCCAATTCAAAATCCCTCAATTCAAGACGAACCCTAATAAAAAACACAAATTGTAAACAATGCAATCGAAGCATGAACAATCAATAAACCAATAACAAATCTTTAACAGACATCATACTCACTCAAACTCTAATCTACTGCTTGAGACGTAAACATCATTGATCATACGAGTTAGGGTATTGTAATTCGATCGATAATCACCTTAATTCGCTAACCCCAGAAAGCAGAAGCTCAGACGCTGATGAAAATCGAAGACGAAAACATCAAATTCCTTTAACGTTGCGATTTCCCCAAGAACTTCGAGGGTGTGTTTGTATGTGGAAAACCCTAGAAAGGGGATCTTACGGAGACCAAATTCGTGAGGTAACAGAGAGATGAGTGAAGAAGAATGACGATTATGATGATGATGGAGATGTGGGGATAAGTGGGTTGTTTGCTTGTGGGTGTAATTGAAGAGATGAAAAAGGGGGAAATTAGGGTTATAGAGAGAGATAAAAGGGTGTAAATTTGCAGAGAGATAGAAGGGGGGAGATGGTGATTTTTGGTGGTGTTGGAGGAGGAGACTGAGTGACTGAGTCGACTCAGTTGCTGAGGAGAAAACTCAGGTTTCTATTTTGTGTTTTTTTTCTCATTTTGTGTTTTTTTTAATTCTAACTAGTAACTAGTATTTTTACCTGTCACGAACGTTTTAAACCAGTGTGATATAGACACACATATAGTATAGACTACAATTGACCTGAAATGTTTTTAAACTAAATCTATACCGAAACATAAAGTGATTTGAATTTATACGTTAAATGAAACCGTGTTATATTTTAACTTGACTATTTTCTAGACAATATATATAGAAATTCGAAACATGGACCAACTCATAATGTACATAGAAAAGCATGTACAATAACGTTCTATGTGACGTGATAATGTATTGATTATGATCACCCCAACTTGTTTGTGAAGTAAATTTACATCGAAACGTAAGTAACTTGGATTTAGACCAATGAATAAAAATGTATAATACTTGGCCTGACACTTTAAAAAAAACTTATGTTGAAACGTAAACCAACTCAATACGTACATTAAAATAAGTACGAGGACGTTTTATAATTAACCCAACTTATTTTTGAAGTAACTTTACGTAAAAACATAAACGAACGTCGAAATGTAGATCATCTCAGTCTTTAAACCTGCGAATTGCCACACATTAAACCGTGGATTTATATATGTCTTTAACACTTTATAAAAGAAACTAAAATCTTTACATAAATTCACGTGTTACAACGGAAACATTAATAATATTTAAAACTTTATATACAAATATTAAATCATACAAATAATCAAGTTATGACGACCGGAGTTGTAACTTTTGAAACTTGAAAAGGATTAAAAGCCTAATAAAAAATTAAAATAGAAGAGGGAAAAAAACAAACCTAAAATAGTAACAAAAATATACGAAAGATTAAATTATTTAAAAAAAAAAGTAACGAACAATTTAGTTGTGCATGAGACACGTGGAGGCGGGTGAACCAGAGGGAATTAGAGGTGTGCAACGAGACAAACTCGAATTAAACCGGCTCAAACCGACCCAAACCAAGAACCAAAATGTATGAAATATAAGAATCAAAAATCGGATCATACAAAAATGGGTTGATTCGGTCTTGTTTATGTGAAAATATAGGATTTATCTAGTCTCCCATGCATGCTAGTATCTGATTGTTTATTTTATTGTCACTAGCTTAGTGTAATTGGTTGATTATTTTTAAAATTGCATATCGTTGTTCATTGTTTGCTTTTTGTTTGCTTTTTGTTTACATTTGAATAGTGTCCGGTATGGCTCCTTGTATATTGTTGAATGCTCTTTGCCCCTCCTGATTTTGATATATTGTTGTTCATTTTCTACTTTTTGGTGACATTTATATATTGTTCGTCACTAATTCTTGTATGTTGTTGCCACTATGTATCTTTGTTTACGTGTTTCATTATTGAGTTTTGTCGGGTATGTGTTTTCTTGTGGTATATTGTATCTTGATTGCAAGGTTCATAATGTATAT
Organism: Flaveria trinervia; assembly: GCA_025506515.1. Lineage (NCBI taxonomy): Eukaryota > Viridiplantae > Streptophyta > Magnoliopsida > Asterales > Asteraceae > Flaveria > Flaveria trinervia. Next base: position 2,302,928 of record CM046442.1, read on the forward strand.
TTTTTACCGGGTGTTTTCGAAACAAATGTGTACAATAGAGTTAAGGGTCATATTTGGAGCAATCTTTTTATCTTTTGTGATAAGAGTAAGATTTACCTATATCTCACCCTACTCAGGCACATTCGGTAGCTTTACAATAGACAAGAAATATTGGGTATGATTATGGTTATGGTTTTTAACGGGTTACTATTTAAATATCAATACATACATACATGATGTGCTAATAATTAACAAAAATTGAAAGGCAAAACATTTCAAACTTTGGTTTGTTTATTGTAAATTTTAAAAGGTTATTAGCATTGTAGATTTTGAAAAATACATACCTAAAGTATAAAGAAATCTAAATAAAATTTAAGAAAACCCAAACAATTTAAATGAAAAGTTCTTAAATGATTTTTTTTAAAAAAAACTAGAAGAAAAATGCAAATATTAATAGAAGTTTTTAATAAAGCTAGATATTAAGGAGGAGGACCTGCTGGGGTTCGAACTCGCAGGAAGTGTGTTGAAGGGAAAAGCCTAAAGCATCAAACCACCCTTGTTATTTGCCTTATTTGTGTGATCTTGTATATAAATCCAAGAAAATGGCGGGCAAACAAAATATATATATATATTATATATATATATATATATATATATATATATATATTATATATATAATATATATATATATACACACACACACACATACAAACAGTCTAGCACATGGCAGACTTTGATTGGCTCAACTAGCACATTACAACTCTCCCAACTTACATTTGTGTGTTACACAAGTTAAAAATAAAAATATTATATATATTATATATATAGAGGGGGTTCAAACGAAAACCACTCTTTTGTGAAAACAATAGAAATCAATCTCAGTCACTTATTTATTATTACATGCAAATAACATGTCATTTTTTTTATTTTTTTAAAACGTTCATAACTTTTTTTCACGACATCATTTTTTCAAACAAAATCACCATAAAATTCAATATTTTTTACCTTTCCAACGCCTACCATATTGATATACTTTTTTAAAAATAATTGTTTATCTATTGTTTACATATGTGTAAATCTAATTATACACATGTGTAATACTAGATTTACACATGTGTAAATCCGATATTACACATGTGTAAAACGAATTTCGTTAAAAAACAAAAAAAAAATTATTTTTTATAATTTTTTTTTAATTTTTTAATGAAAAAGGTAAAGTAGGGGAACATTTTTGTGTTTTTATTTTTTTTTATTTTTATGTTATTTTTGATTTATAATTTTTTTAAATATCCTTTTATTAATTTCAATTTTGTCATTGAAAACTAATGATTGAAATTGATTCCAAGAGTTCTTACCAAAAAAGTTAGTTTTCATTTAATCATCCCCTATATATATATATATATGTAACTATAAATATATATATATATATATATATATATATATATATATATATATAATATAGATAATTATCAATAAAGATATTATATATTATTTATATAGATAACAAACATATTTAAGTTATTAACAATAATATAAAAAACAATTTGTTATTCATAAATATCTATAAACCTCTGTATACATATTTAGAGTGTTATAGTTCTAAAATGATTAGCTACAAATTAATTTATATTTACAAAATTAGTTTCATTAAAAGACATTCAATGAAACCTATTTATTAATAAAAAAATTACGATTTATATAGTATTAAATAAACATTTATTAAACTTATTTTAAGTCAGAATTTTTACAAAAATATAAAAGTTATTGTGGTGAGGACACATGAACAATTATAGATAAAACTTAGGTGGAGATAATATAAACATGCTAGAAAATAATCATATGATTGATAGTTATTTCGCTTTATTAGTATATATTTATGTCTTAGAATAATAAAGCAATTTTTTATGTATTCTAGGTTTGTTATGGTTTGTTGAGCGAACCAAACCGGGTACCCTTGTGATAGGTCGATTAGTTTATTTGATGGTTCACGGACTGGGTTTGATGGACGTTTTAAACACTTATACCAAAACATAAATAAGAATAAACATATCACAATTGAATATTTATCAAATTATTTTAAAATTACAAGGAAAACAATTATGACTCAAATGTTATTATTGTAATAAAAAATTATAAGGGTAACTTTATAAAATAGTAACCAACTTTCAAAAGTGTTCCAATTAAATAACTAAAGTTTTAAAAATGTTCCAATTAGATCACTCATTTTTATATTTTATACAAATTAAAAATCATAACATATTTTTTAACATGTTATACTTTTGGATTCAGTTAGAAAACATTTTTTTCTATCTTTTGATGCAGATATAAAACGTTGACGTAAATTTTAGGTACTTTTTTTATTTTTTTCATAATTAACATGTTTTTTTTTATTTTTAATATAATTTTATATATTGAAAATTCTAACTCCAATGTCTTGTCCATCATTACTTTCTTGAGTGACTAAATTAAAACATGAGTGAGTGAAATTATAAGAACCAATTTGAGAAAAATATACATGAGTAATTAAATTAAAACACTTTTGAAACTTGGTTACTATTCTGTGACATTTTCCTAAAATTATAAGAAACACAACAATACACACTAAAAAAGTGAGTGAAATGTGTATTTGATCCTAAAACCGCTCCCCATCTTACGAATGTAATCGATATCTGAAAGAAAGAATATGATAACACGTTACACACGTGTCTATAATACATAATACAGTGTCGTTCAATTGAGTTCAAGTTTTAAGCATAGAATAATAACCGTATAAATCAATGCAAAGTTAAATAGTAAATGCGTAAGTATTTGATGTAGGTGCACAAATTCCAAAAATCATTGTGTTTCATAAACTAAATCTAACAGTGTTCAATAAATATCAATGGTTAAAACATACAAACCAAAAGAAATTGAAGCGAATATCACTTACAAAACTGTGCTTTTTCTTTTAATCTTTAGAGCTTTCTTTATGTTGAAATGTGAAGGCTGCAACAACCGTTTAAAAGGAAACGATACCGACCGCCGTGAACTTCCATGCTTTCTTCTAACTCTCCCTGCATAATCAAACAAGATGAAACACAGCAAGTTAAGATACAAAAAGCTAACCAAGTGACACTAAAAAAGCAATGTACTTTTGCAATTATACGTTTAGGACTGTGTATTTTGGTAATTAAAAATAGATGCCACGGCTATTTTGTGCTTTTTTGGCCTTTCAAAAATGTCCTTACTACTTCAAGATGTTTGCGTTAAATAAGTAAACCAATTATCAGCTGATACGATTCCAACGGATTAGATCAACCCAGTTGGGTCAGTCCAGCAGGTATTCAGGTCCATTTTTGATCTATTCAACCTGTGGCTAGTGGGTTAATGAGCAGCTAATGTTTGCTTAGGGGGTAACTGCAGCGGGTACTTCTGCTATTTAGGTTTATTCAAGTCTTGTGTTCGAGTTATAGGTTTTTGTCTTGGTTATTTGGATTATTTGTGACTTGTAATAGGAGAATCGCCCTTCTCCAATCAGGCCGACTATCTACCGATTTATCTTTTTCCCATTCTACTTGAACTAATGTGATAACAACACCATATCAAGTATAGATTTGTTTATGACTTTATGTATATGTTATTTGTGTATGTACTAATTAGTCACATATAGAATGAATATATTTTGGGTTTAGGTGATTAAAAGTAAGAGATATGCCGGCTTCTGTGATTTTCTCTATAAGATAATCAAAAGAAATTTAACTATAAAAAAATTGGAAAACACGATAACATGTGGAAAGGGGGAAAAGTCGATTGGGGAAATAAATTTTTACAGAGAAGTGTAAAAGAAACTGCAAGCAAGGAAGGAAGAAACAAGTATAAAGATGTCATGATTTCCCAAAAAAAACACTTTCTTTAGCAAAATAGTAACAAATTCAAATCACGGTTTCAATGCAGTAATGTCACAGTTTATAAGGGTTTGCTAAATGAACTAGGTACCTGATGAAGACTCCTGTGCAAGTAAATGATTCATATGACTATCATCTATGACCTCTACGTTGACTTCCATCGACACATCTTCTATTGGCTCGCAAACAACTGAACTACAACCATTAATTTGCAGCTCATCCTGAGATCTCAAAGTTGCTATTGCACAGGAAGGTGCAGTTGAAACATCTTCCCCCGTTACACTCATGTGTTCTTGAATATCTTCATTTAAAGATACACCATTAGAGGCTAAATATGAGCTGACAGGTGTTGCCGCAACATCTTTTGTATCACTCGCGTGTTCTTCTAGAACTTCTTCAGGTAAACATGCATCAGAGGAGGGCAAAATCCTATCTGTAAATTGTACACAGCATATTTACACCATTATAAAAGCAACTGTATTTGGATGTTGATAGATAATGAAAGAAATATGAATGAAATTTGTATGTCGTAAATTGTCTAAGCGTTATAAAATCAGGGTTATTTTGTTGAATACCTGTTTGATTGGATGCAGTCATTGGTTGAGATATCGAGGCATCGGGAGAAAAGTTGTTGTCGTCTTCACACTGAAGATTAGAAGACGGGTTATCATTAAGTGAGATCAAAATTCCTGAATTTGAAACATCACTACAAATATTTTCACTCTCTTTTTCATCAGTAACATTTTCTTCATGTAAATCCTCATGAACTTTTAATGACAGATTTTGCTTCTCAGGTTCTTCTATAATCATAGTACAAGTTTCACCTTCAACACTAGCCAAAGTTTCAAGATTTTCACCTGTTTCATGTACATCCTCGTGAACTTTTGATGGCAGATTTTGCGGCTCGGGTTCTTCTATAATCATAGCACAAGTTTCACTTGCTTCAATACTAGCTGAAGTCTCAAGATTTCCATTTGCTGATGTGATGTCATAGTTGCCAGATTCTAGTAACTGGTCTTTCACATCAGGATCATGCGACTTACAATCTAATTTATTTTCAGTTACCATGTCAATGATTTGCAATCCATGTGATGGCAATTCATTAATAACTGAAACAAAGTCAATTGCTTTGACTGTTTTCGATTCTTTATTGGATGCAAATGATTTTGCCATATCATCCAACTGTAGATCACCTTCACCACTGGATATAGGGTCCCACTTCAGCCATTCATCAAAACTATCCTCAGTTGAGGAGATTAATTCAACCCTGATAGCTTCTTTGACAAACTTCTTCTTCCGTAATGAATTCTCTAGTAATGATCTGCATATCATTTTGCAGGATACGCATTTTAGAAATAAATGGCAACTAACTATACTAGCAAATCCCACAGTAAACAAACTTTCTTTTGCTGGTGTTCATACCTACACGTTTTCGAAACAGATGCTTTAGCACGTTCCATAGAGAAACCGAGTAAACATGCTAGATTTGCAACATCATATGGTCCTCTAAGTTCAGTTAAAGAAGCAGCAGCACTTGAAAATATTACATTTTTTCCTCGTGTCCAATCCACCAAAAGCTGCAAATAGCATTTCTTAAGATATACATGCATGTGCGTGTCTATACATATGGGTGTGTCTGTGTGTATACCAAGCTACAAAGATAACTAATACTTGTATCAAATAAAGTGCAAACTCTAAGACTTCATTTACATTACATCGATGCAATTATCATTACATTATGTGAAACAGAAGCATTATGCATTTGTAGTACAATGACAACTAAGGTTGTTCATAAACCATAATATTTGATTCATATACAGCTTCATCAAATTCTGCAAGTTTTCACAATCAATCCAGAAACACTCAAAAAAACAAAATGCAAGATGCATTACCTTAGCATTCGCTATCATCTGTCTTCTCAACTGAGCATCCACAAGAAGACCTGAGTATGTAATTTCAAAACACACTCCTCTCTGCACATCAACAATCAAAACATCAACTCACACATCTACAAACAAATTCAAAACAAATTTCAAAGAAATGACCTCAACGGCAGCTTTAACCATCGGCTGCTTCAACCGAAACCGATTCTCCGAGAAATCAATCGAAATAACATCAACCTACACACAAACACATACAACATCAATAACTCCATCAACAACAACTCAATTATACCTCAAACCTAAACAAAACAAAACCTCGTAGTTTTTACAAGCTTGATCAAACGACTCCTGTTTCAACGGCCTAACAGCAACAATATCATAAGTTTTAATAACCGGATTACCGGAATTAAGACACGATCCCTGCGCCGGTGAATCAACGACCACCGTGAGACGAGTGTACTGGCGGAAGGGGGCGGTGGTGGGGACATTGAGAACACGGCGGTGGAGGTTCACGGCGGCGGAGATGGACGGCGACAGTTTGACGACGGAGGAAAGGGGGAATAGGGAGATTGAACAGCGGTCTGATTCCGACATTACTCCGGTGATCGTACGGTTGTATGCGACGCCGGTGTAGCCTAATTCCATGGCTTTCACGGCGAGTTTTAGTCGGAGTGATTTGTCGGAAGTTGAATTGCGTTTGGGTGATTCGGTGTAGGGTATGTTGAGATCGAAAAACGCCATTGTTAGGGTTTGTAGAGGGTTAGATGTGGGTTTGAAGGTGGAGGGAAGAGCTAATTGCAGATGAAATTAAGCGATTAGGGTTTTGTTCAAGAAGACCCGACCCGTATAAATTTTCGGACCTTGTAAGTATTGTGTTGGTACAGTTTTAGTCCCTTGCTTTGTTTTCTATACAAAATACGCCCGCATATGGTACGCAATATTTCAAGGTAGATTATGTTTTGTTTGTTTTCTTTACAGAATACGTCCGTATACGATATACAATATTTTGCACAATATTGCGTGCAAAGTAAAAAAGAAATATCATTGCCAAAAATGATCGGTAAAATCTAAAAACTAATAATAAACAATCTTGAAATGAACCCGTTTGTAAAAGATCAATACATTAACTGCTAGACTATAATAGTTTTTATAAACATATGTAATATTATTACTCATATTCACTTTTTTTTCTAGTTTATTCAAAAATAAATCCAATCATCAACTAAATTTGTGTTATGATATAATAATTTAACCAATTAAACTCGTAACTTTAGATTTTGCATACTATATTTCAAATTCTAATCAATACAAAATAGTTTATTTAATAATTTAACTAATCTCTTATAACTTTCAATTTCTTTAACAATTATACTTACATCAGGATAACGAATTCACAATTATCATCAAATGATTATACGCTAAAATAAAGCTTGTTATATAAACTCAGTTACATTGACCCAAAGGATTAGGAGTTTTTTCCCCAAAAAAGTGTACTTTGAAAAAAATATTTTTTAAAATAGATGATTTGAAAACTATTTACTAAAATGGGTGTTTTTCATTTCTCTTTTAATTTCTCTTATACTTGTTATCCTTTTTATCTTTTATTCTTAAACTTACAGTCAACCTTTATTTATTTATTTTTTCAATCTAACTCATTTTAGTTTGTTTTTAGTTTTTGTAACTTATTATAATCCTTCTCTTTATTTTTAGTCAAACCAAATTGCAAACAGCTAAAATAATCATCTAAATAAACTTTAAAAATAAAACACAAACAAAGAAAAAACCAAATAACCTAACGTACAACTCTCTACGATCCCAACATCAAATACAATCATAAAGAGTACCATGATTATAAATGCTATTTACAAATTAAATCTCAAATCACTAAACATAAAATTATATAATTTTTATTTTAATGAGCCTGTGTGTTTAAAAAATATGTTCCCATAATTTCAAATAATCCAGTGATCTATTTCATCAAGTACTCCGGTTACACTACTAATGAACAAAATGAACATTATTTAACACAATTTAGCAATAAATTTTCATTATTTTTCGTTAACAGCAAGAGTTAAGCAAACAAACAAGGCATATTTACTATACTCAAAGTGACATTGACAAAAAGACAAATTTATCCTCAAAAAAATAAGATTAGTTAAAATAAAATAAAAAAGATTAAAAAAATGAATTATAAGATTAGTTAAATAAAGAATACAAAAAAAAAACAGTAAAAAAATCCATTTTGATGAATATTTTTAAAACACTCATTTTGATAAATAATTTTCCCATCTACATCTTTTTGAAAATGAAAAATGTCATAAAATAGTAATTAAGTTTTAAAAGTGTTCTAATTTAATCACTCATGCATATTTTTTTCAAATTGGACCTCCAAATTATCAAATCGAGTTATTACCAAATTTTATTATGACAATAAAGTAATAATAAAAAAGACATTGGAGTTATAATTTTCAATATATAAAATTAGATTAAAAAATAAAAAAAACATGTTAATTATGAAAAAAATAAAAAAAGTGTCTAAAATTTACATCAACATTCTATATCAACTTCAAAAGATAGAAAAAAATATTTTATAACTAAATCCAAAAGTATAACATGCTAAAAAATATGTTATGACTTTTAATTTGTATAATATGTAAAAATAAATGATCTAATTGAAACAATTTTAAAACTTAAGTTACTTAATTGAAACATTTTTAAAAATTAATTATTTTGAAAAATAACTCAAACCATTAGTTTAAAACATGGTAAATGAATTAGTTTACAGCCAACATTGAGTAAATTACAATAAAACATTTTATTCTATTATAAATTGGTATGGATTACCTTTTGAATCACTAACTCACCGCTATCCCTTCCAATCACCTATATTGCCGCATTAGTAATAGAACATAAATTTCCAAAAGAAGTTAATACAAACACAAACAGAAAATTATAAATTCCCACACCTCAATTAATTAAACAAAGCTTTATATTCTACAAAAACATACAACCACAATAAGATAACAGAGGAAAAATAACCATAACCTCATCCTTTGCATTACAAAACACATTGCAACAAACCTAACTACAATTTTACATCTAACCAACCATCAAAAGCCATTCCAACCCGACCCGACCCGAACACAAACCGAACCCTAACCATTTTCTTTCTTGATAGCAAGACTTTAACCCACCCCCAAACCCTAACCACCGAATCCATACAGAGTCCTCCCCTGCCTCTTCAACGCATAAACAACATCCATAGCAGTAACAGTCTTCCTACGAGCATGCTCAGTGTACGTCACAGCATCTCTAATCACATTCTCCAGAAAGATCTTCAACACCCCACGAGTCTCTTCATATATCAACCCACTGATTCGCTTCACACCACCTCTACGTGCAAGTCTTCGAATCGCTGGCTTCGTGATCCCCTGAATGTTGTCACGAAGAACTTTCCGGTGACGCTTTGCTCCGCCCTTGCCTAACCCCTTTCCACCCTTCCCACGGCCCGACATTTGCAATTTGATTGAGATCTACAACACAAAATGGGTGGTTGAAATTAGATAAAGATTGATTGGGGTTGTTGGGATGATTGTGAATTGAAAGAAAGTGATGAACTTGAAGGTTTGATTGAAGGAATTGCTCACCTGATGGTTGTGAAGATTGAAGAAATTGATGGTGTGTTATGTGGGAATTGGGGATTTGAATATTATATATAGTGGGGGAGTGGGGTGGGTTTTGTTGGTTGATGTTTTGTGGCCGTTGATGAGTTGAAATGGACGGTGGAGATGTGGGGTTAGTGACACGGATCGGTGACGTGGTAAATGGGTTTTTTATTTCTTTTTAATGAAATGAGCGGTTTTGACGATTTTTGACTTTTTGGGGATCTGCAGTCTTGCACACAAACAAGTAGAGATGGGAAAAAAGTATATTAGAAACGGAAACTGAGATCGCGAGCCTGACCCGACCCGTTTGTTAAACCGTTTTTACACTTCGATGAAACAGATTTCAAACTGATAAACCTAAACAGTTGAACCTGTTTTTGAGAAAAAATGTTTTGTTTTTTTGTTGACCCAACTCGAACTAGTTCTAAGCCGATTTTGAAAACACTATTTGAAGGTATTTTGTTATTTTATGGTTTTTAAGTGAATTGTCATAAACAAAATTAAATTAATAGAAGGTGCACTTATTTCGGAGGTGTTTTGAATTTTGATATTCAGTATGAAAGTCTCATGTAAATTAACATGAGCCTACGACACCCGAATATACATATACACTAGCCTGTGAGAAGCCTTTAGCAAATTCGTGCCAACACAAATCTAACCGTGTGGTTTTGCCAAGTACCTCTAGTATAAAGATGCACAAACATACTTAGCATACACAAGTGAACAAAAACTACATGGCATATCAATGAGAATAATTTCTTAAGCCGTTTTGGTTATCGTTCCAACCATATTAGCTTTTGCCAAAATGTCTGAACGCGTAACAAAGAAATAAAAAACAGATTCTACTAACTTCTACAAAAACTACCAGAGTTTATTTATGGTCCGACCTACCCTTGTTGTTTTCAACTAGACCAAGGGTGTATAAGGTCGGACCACAACCAATATACTGTCAGTCCGGAATGTCAAGGATATTATGGAGTGAATCTCACTCTGTTTTCCGCTTTGAAGACCTTGGGCCCAGTTGACTTCTGCTAGTCAACCTGCCGATAAATTTAAGAATCTCATCGATCACTATAACAGGCAAAGCCACTGCCAAAACCAACAGCCACTCATTGAAGCTTAAAGGAACAATCCCGAAAACTTGTGCAAGAAATGGAACATATAGGATCAAGAAATGAAGCCCAAACGAGACTGACATTGCTACAAGCAACCACGGGTTGACCCATGGTGGCATGGTCAAAAGGCTCTCGTCTTCCGAAAGGGCGTTTAGGGAATTAAACATTTCGATTGCGACAAGGACCGAGAGTGAAAGTGTTGTGGCTTTGACTTTTCCACCCTGGAAGTAGTCACACGGGTTAGAGTCAAAAGTGAACACTCGGTCTCCTGCTGTGAAAGGTGAAACAGTGAAATTGTCCCATGTTTTGCATTGACCCCAGTTTGTCAGCTGGGAGGAGGCTACTAGAGTGTGACCATCTTGACTTAGGTCGATGCCGAAAAATGAATCGTGTGTGTACCAAATGACGAAAATGCCCACGGTTGCTATGCCAACATAGAGGCCAATTATCTGCATGCAAACAAAAGGAGAATTTATGGTCAAACACGACAACAAATTAAAATAAAATAAAATTTGTAGGTTAGTTTGGATTCCAAAATGAACAATGGAGGTGGTAGTTTTACATCTAGTTTACTTACATAGTGGTTCATTTGGGTTATGTTTACATCCAAAACACAAACACAGGTAAAATCAATAATTTGGGCTAAAGAGGGAATAGATCAAATTGGTGGTCGAAAGTTGTGCAAAAATGTATACAACCTTCTAAATTAGTTTTCAAAAAGTTGTGCAAAGTGCATCTCTAATGCATCTATAATGTAAGAAATAGTACCAGATAGCGGAATAAAATCCATGCACTGATTAGAGAATCATCACTTCTGCGAGGAGCTTTTTTCATGATGTATTTATCGGGCGGATTAAAACCCAATGCAGTGGCAGGGGGACCATCAGTGACCAGATTGACCCATAGAAGCTGAACGGGAATCAAGCCTTCTGGAATGCCGATAGCAGCAGTCAAGAATATTGAGGCAACCTCACCAATATTTGAGGAAATCATATATCTGGAAATTGGAAAGAAAAATCAAATGAGTAGTTTGAATCAATTTTAATTTTAATATTAATTTAACAAGTTAATCATTTTGAAGAGAAAATCCCACCTAATAAAGGCCTTCATATTGCTGTAAATAGATCTGCCTTCTCCAACAGCAGCTACAATTGTGCTAAAGTTATCATCTGCTAAAACCATGTCAGAAGCTTCCTTTGCAACCTGTCCACAAAAAAATAAATAATATTATTTTAAGATATTTGTATCTGGTATTAATAAAAATTTACAAGGGAACCCAGAAAAATTTAGAAAAGTGCTACTGTTTATAAGTCAAGTTTAGAAACGCTCAGCAAACGCTAGAGCTGGCAGATCATACAGGTCGGATTGAAATGACTCAAAACACTTGTCCAGAATTTATATAGAACTTCTAAAGAAAAGTTGTACTGTATACTAATGAAATTATATTTTATCAACAATAATAGAACTTTTTAATGAGATGACTAGAAGTTGTATGCGCAAAGATTCATTCTGGTTGACATTTATCCGTCCGACCCATTCCCTCTTAAGCTAATATTTTCCACCCGTTCGACAAGGTAGATTGGCTCATGAACACAACCAAACTGACCCATTCTAAGTGAACAGGTCAAAAATGGTACATCTAAGTCAAACACGATATCTCAAGAGCAAAGAGAAATACCTCAGTGCCAGCAATACCCATTGCAATTCCAATATCAGCCAATTTCAAAGCAGGTGCATCATTAACCCCATCACCAGTCATTGCAACCACTTCACCTAGATCTTTAAGCAGTCTCACAATTTCTTGTTTGTGGCGCGGTTCAGCCCTAGAAAATAGAAGTCCACCTTTGTATGCTAAGTGTCCTTTTTGATCATGATGTTCCATAAATTCTCTTCCTGTCAAACTTCTCGACCTGATATCTTCATGTTGTCCAAACACTCCTATTTCACGACAAATTGCTTCTGCTGTGTTCTTGTTATCTCCTGTTATCACAATAACTTGAATACCAGCTGCTCTGCAGTCTTCAATTGCTTGACGAACTTCTTTACGAGGGGGGTCCTTGAAATATAATAACATATCAAGAATTTAGTGTTTGGTATGATGGAATCAGAGGACTGGTAAATAAAAATTTGATATTTTGTAATAAATTAGACTTTAACTAAAACCACAGTTATACACGTTTACATATGCTATAAAAAATTCAATCAAGAAACAATTATATACTTATATCAAAGTATTTCTTGATTTAAATCTAAAATTATTTACATTAAAAAACATATTTATCTTTATTTACTGACTCATTTCAATTTGGATGATATAAGGGCACACCAACCATACATAACGATGGAAATGTAATGACTTATTCCATTCCCTTGCTACTCCATAGAACATGAAGTATACAACAGCAAATGCTTAAATGGGAAACCAAAAAAGAAAGGCACTCACCCTAAGTCCAGCCAAGCCAGCAAAGATTAAATTACTTTCAATTTTAGAGTAATTTGCTGGATCAAGTAAAAGATTATGAGCAGGATGGTCTTCATCACCATTATATGTTGTGAATTCTGGTGGGTCTTCCTTGTATGCAAAACCCAAAACACGTAATGCAGACGAGGACAGCTCGTTAAGGCTATTTAAGATGGCTGTTTTTGCCCTGCGATCGAGTTCCACAACAGACCCATCTAGCAACTGTATGTGTGAACTCCTTTCCAATAAATTTTCAACTGCACCCTGTAAAAAAGTTAAGTACCACTTCATCAATATGCCCATCGAGTCCAAACCTTTGACCACATTTTGGTCAATTCATCTCAAACAATCAACCACATTTCGCAACAAATGTCAAACAGTTCACCAAATTTTGGTGAACACACGTGAAACCATAGGTTCAACAAGAACAAGGAAAAGATAACAAAGGTATTACCTTTACAAGTAGTGAATTTCTCCCAGATTTTGATGACACAATGACCCCCATTGACTTCCTATCACGGTCAAACTCAAGAGTGGCAATTCTGCTTTCAATTTTACTCCACTCATTCGAACAAACTTCATATCACAGAAAAAAATGATTATTTTGGTTAACATGCATAAGTAATGAAGAAAGACAGACGGAATCACCAGTGACTAACCCATAATGTCATTGTTCTCTGTAGATGAACGAGAACGGAATCCAGTTGGAAGACCCATTTTCTCAACAAGAACCTATAATCAAAAAACACAATGGATGTGTGATTCTTATAAGGCAAGCACAGGTTTCAAGTGTATATAAGAAATGGAGACTTTTTAAGGTTACTATACCTTTAATGCTGCTTCAGTTGGCATTCCAGTGGCCACATACCCCTTTTCAGATCGTTCAATGCCAGCATCATTAGCCAAAGCAGCAATCTTTGCAATTGTTTGAAGGTTAACATCCATTCTGCCAGCTGGCCAGTCTTGTATTTTCCCATCCAAGGGATTGTATGTGGTCCCTTCAACATTGAATGACCTGAGAACATTTGGTTCATAGCCCATAGCAACAAGCTTAGCCACAGCCATCTGGTTAGTGGTTAAGGTGCCAGTTTTGTCGGAACAAATTACAGTAGTACACCCAAGGGTCTCAACACTAGGTAATTTCCTAACAAGTGCATTCTTTTGAGCCATCTTGCGTGTGCCAAGAGCCAAACAAGTAGTAATCACAGCTGGCAGACCTTCTGGGATGGCAGCAACTGCTAATGCTACAGCAATTTCAAAGTAATAAGTGCATTTCTCAAAGGAGAATTTGAAGTTTCTAGGCCAACCATCAACAACATCCCATGTGAGGAAGTATTTCACGTTAATTAGCCAAACAAGAAGACATATTAACCCGATTAGCATAGTTAAAACTTCTCCAAACTCGTTTAATTTCTTCTTTAAAGGTGTGTCTTCTTCGTTTTGTGATGCTTCTTGGATCTGAGAATGCACTTTTCTATCTCAGTATTCATTCCTGTTTCAGTAACCAAACAGATACAGTTACCATTAACAACCGTGGTCCCCGCAAACACCATACATTTCTTCCCTTGAATATCAGATTCTTCGGGTACAGGTTTAGTAGTTTTACTAACAGCTTCACTTTCTCCGGTCAAAGAACCTTGTTCAACCCTCAAAGTTGAACTAATTAAATTAATGACCCTCATATCAGCAGGGATTTTATCACCTACACGAAGTTCCACAATATCACCAGGAACAAGTTCCTTTGCCGGAAGACTAGAAATTTTCCTGCCATTACGGATCACGGTTGCTTGCTCTGATTGTATTTCTTTAAGAGCTTCTAAAGCCTTTTCTGCGTTACTTTCTTGCCAAACACCAACAATTGCATTAACAATTAGTATGAGAAAGATTACCAGTGGCTCAACAAATGCTGTGATCTCCATCTCCCCACCTTCTTCACCATCATACCAGGCTAGAACAAAAGAAATCACGGCTGCAACAAGTAAAATCCTAACTAGAGTATCATTAAATTGATCCAAAATGAGACGAAAAATAGATTGCCCTTCATGTTTTTCCAGCTCATTCGTCCCATATTTTTGCAGTCGCTTCTCAACTTCACCATCAGAAAGACCAAATTTACTATCCACTTGATAGTTCTGTTCACATTGTTGAATGTCCTTTGCCCAAGCAGGATATTGGTTAGGATCCAAAGATGATTTGCCCGTATTCTCTTTCCTACTGTAGTTTTGAGCTCCTTTACCCATTAATCCTCACTTGCAAAATCAAGATATTCCGATTATCAGATTCCAATGCCAATAAAAAAATCCTCAGATGAATCACCTGCAGAAAAACTTCACCCACAAAGGAAAAAAAATCAGATAACAGAAAAAAAGTAGTCAAGTGCAATTTCACTATACGAGTTATCACAAAGCCAACTAACAATCTCCCTAAGATATGCTTATTTTATGCAATTCAAACTACAAACGAGAAACAATACGAACTCAACAACAAACCATAACAAATCGAAACTCTCTTGTTCGTAATCCAACTAACTAAAACCCTAACTTAACAAAACATCCAACATATCAGGATCTACAGTAATTCGCCTTAAAAACAAAAATCTCTGACAAACCACAAGAATCATGTTACAAAACCTAGATATAAGTACACAAAAGTACAAAACAAACACTCACACTCCATCATGCAACAAAAACACAAGTATCACATCATAACCGACTGAAACAAGTTAAAGTTACCAAAACCGAAGAAAAAAATCTACCAGATGATCCGAAACGAGGAAGAAATTGACACAAATCCGAATCAAAAGATGCACTTTCTCAATTCACAAGTTAAATTCCTCCAACAAAGCCTCCGAATTCGAAGATCTACACTAATTCGCCTCAAATTCAAAAATCAACCAAACAAACACAACAAATCTAACAAACTACAACAATCAAGTTAACAAAACCTATAAACAAGCACACAACACAACAATCACACTACGCATGTTATGATAAGTTGAAATAACCGACTGAAACAAGTTAAAACACTTAAAGTTACCTAAACTCGAAGCAAAATCAAGCAGATGATCCGAAATTAGGAAGAAATCGACACAAATCTGCAGCAATTGATACTTTTCTCACAAATCACGAGTTCGATTACTCTCTGTTGAGAATCAAACCCTTTGATTTTTGAAGATTTGAAGTGAGAATGAAGAAAGAGATATACGAGCAACAACTAAAAAGGCGATTTGATTAATATTATTATTAAAATTAGATTAGAATATTACTAAGGGGCTGGGGCTTCAATGAAGGTTCGAATAATATTAATTTATTTATTAGTTAATTAATATAATATTAATATATTTAAAACGAAAGTGACCTCCATCTGACTATTGCTTTGTGGTGGGCCCGTTAGCATCCAATTAGAGTTGAACACGTAGACAGTGCGGGCACGAAGGGTAGTTTTGATGATGTGGCGATATGTGATTGGTGGGTTGTGGGTGGTGGGGTAGGGGTTGTATCATTGACATTTTTAGTTTTTTACATCAAGTGCTACAAAAGTTTTATTTTTATATTTTTAAGGTTTTTTATATGATAAGTTAGTTGAACCGTCTGATAGGTTTTAAATTTTAATCAATATTTGTTAATTGTTAATTGTTAATAGTTATATGATGGTACTTTAATCAATATTGTTTATAGGTTATAAAGTCGAGTTGGTAATTATACGAAAGAAAAAGCTTATTTCTTATATTAGTTACAGGTTCTTTTGCAACATTTAAATCAGACTTTTAATGGTTCAGACTGTTTGGTTTGTAAGCAAATATCTGAATTGTTAAGCATTATGTTAATACTGAATGGTTAATAGGTCTAATGTTAAATGATTAATACATCTTATCTTAATTGGTTAGACATTTGTTTTTGAATAATTAAACGATATACTATCTTTTAATGGTTTAACACTTAATGACTCAGATCTTTTATCGGTTGCCAACCGGTCCTTACTCATACAATCGCTACTGACATGTCTCAAATCTTATAGTGCTTGCGGTTCGTAATATAATATGATAAATAAAAAAACTAAAAAGTTTTGAAAAAATTAAAAATCCGGTGATGTAGATTTAGGTTCTTAATTTTTATATAATTATTTTTGGCACAAGGAATATTTTTCTATATACATATAATAAGTATAGAGAGAAACTTCCATGCAAGTAGTGGGAACTTGATGATGACACCAGATCCGCAGCATATTCTATTTTTCTCTTTAAAATATAATTTGATGTTAGTTGTTATACTTCATTAGTAAAGATGATGCAAAATTTAATATAGTTTATTAGCTTGCAAGAACCAAAAGTAATGTTACCTAATGATAATTACTGATGGTTTAAGTTTTGTCGTGAGTAAATTAGCATAGATTTAAAACTAGATTAATAGGTGTTCAGTTGTTCACTAATATATATTTTATGGAGTTTTATTTATGACGAGTGAAAGACTCCAATCTTATGTTGTCATACCATTTGTATCTCGACTCATGTTCTATATATCACTCCGTCATTGACAGAACTCCTCTTGTAGTCATTGAGACACCCAACGATCACAAGAATCACTCAAACAATATGTAATGTCATCTCCAGTAGACACCCACTCACCGCATGGTGAGTTTAATAACTTGAAGTGTTCCCGTGTGGTGACTAGTCACAAGTTACCATTCTACCGATGTACCCGGTATACCCTTAAAAAAGAAAAACAATTTGATATGCGCAGAGAATAATATCATGATAATGATAATGATGTTATGTAATATGTTTTGTTTAATTACAAAGTAAATGCCATGTAATTATGAAATTTGGTTGGGAAAATAAAGCGTGAGTAATTGGGAAGGATGACATGATTTTGTTATTCACTTCTGGTTTAAGATTTCATCTATAAGTTAGATTAATATTGTTTATTACTAGAGGTCGCAATTGATTTAAGTGGCATAGAAGGAACCACATATATTTGTAATAAATAAAGTCAAATTAGATACAAATTATGACCCGTCACACTAGGGTCTCATCTTACGTTAATCAAATTATGAAATTGGAACTAGAGAGATTATGATAATGTCGTCTTGTATCATTCAACGTAAACGTTTAAATAAAGCTCTCTGATTTTTTCCTCGTAGTCGGTGTCGAAATTTGATATGCGCGTCGTACACATTTATATGTGTCGTATAGGGTTATATGGGGCATAGCTCTCTGGTAGGCCCCATGAATTTTCCTTGTTTCCGTATTTTTGACCTTATACGTCGCGTATTGTGCTTATATGATACGTATATGAGGGATTTTGTATATTAGGACTCTTAAGTAATAGATAATACGATAACTTTATGTAGAAATAGAGTAATTGAAAAAATTAAGAACGTAAATATGTTTTTAGAACTGAATCCGATAATGAACCAGATGTCTTATTGTTTTCACTGGTTGAACCTGTTCGACTGGTCGGACCGGATAAAATTATAATT
Organism: Flaveria trinervia; assembly: GCA_025506515.1. Classification (NCBI taxonomy): domain Eukaryota; kingdom Viridiplantae; phylum Streptophyta; class Magnoliopsida; order Asterales; family Asteraceae; genus Flaveria; species Flaveria trinervia. The sequence continues at coordinate 2,321,393 of CM046442.1, forward strand.
ATTTTACTGAATATCCGTGTAAAAAAATACTAAAAACTTGAAATATATATAAAAAACCGGTTCGACCGGTCTGTTTCCCAATTCAACCGACTGACCATCGGTTCGATGTCAAAACAATTTTAAACACCGGACCGGATTGTAGTATGGTTCCTAGTCTGACCGGTCTGGTTTTCAAAACAATGGTGTTGTTTGAGCGTGTGTAGGTCAGGAGTCGAAGGATCCGATCTAATGCTCTATCTACGGGACTCGTTGGACTCTTGCATCCCCAGGTTTGGGTTTTCAATTACCCCGCATCTACTCTTTCAATTAGCAAATCAACATTTAATGTTCGACCATAATAATAACATGAAAATCATCAAACTCTAGCCTCGATGTGATTACTGGACATTTATATAAGAGAATGAATAATTTACTTCCGTCACAGTAAGTAAGAGGTAGTAATACATTTTATTCTAAATAATAACAATATGACAAGCCTTTAGTTTATTTTATTTAATTTTATCATATGTCACACGATATGGTTTTAAACATGTGATTTGGACATGTATTATCTTATGTTTCATCAATAGTCAGTAAACAAACATTAAACTTGAAATGGTTGATGCCTTTTTTATGATTCCCATTTGCTAACTACGGCTTGTAAAATCACGAGAATACTATTACAATACGTCAAAGCGCCCCATGGCATTAGGAATCATTTATTTGTGTTGTTTTGTGATTCTTCATGTGCGTAAAGATGAAAAATAATATAAATAAATGACAGTGATAGCAATTGATATCAGACGTTGATATCGATCTGATCAAATAGTGATTCTAACAAGGGAATGTGATAGGATCTCATCAAGATTTCCAAGGAGATACATCGAGTGACTTGATACCAAGATCTAGGTCTCGGTTTAATAAAATAGCGACTCTTACAAGGGAATGTGAGTGGGATACATCTAGATATTTTAAGAAATTCATCAGGTAAAATGTAAATAACGCATACTATGTTATAAGAATCAACGTTAATGAATATTCATATTCAATTAAGGATAAAAGATTCAAACAAGTTAATAGATTCGTTGGTTCTACAATGATTTGGATTATGCAATGAAAGCATGTCAGCCTTGGTACTAACTATGATTGACTGTGATTTTGATATAAATTTGGATTTTCTTTTTGGAAGTTGCTTGCTAGATGTTTACAAGATTATTAATTTGTACCGACAATGATTTGTTTGATTATATTCTAAAACATTCAAAGCCCTACGTGTAAATGCATCATATAGTTGTTATAGTTTTTAATATATCATTTGTTTTTTTCAAATGAATGCATCATATTTAGAATTGGTATACTTATAGCTTGCCTTCAAACACACTCAGGCTTATACACTCTTACCAAATGGTTGTAGCCTAATGATAATATAGTGCATAAAAAGTTTATATATTATGTTGGTTGAGGATTTTAGTTACACGGTGAACGTTAGTGTAGCTTTATGACTATATACATAGAGTGTGTGAATTCACTTTTCTAAAAAACCGTTTAAAAAAATTGTATATATAACATCATAATCACATGAGACATCGTATATTCGAAAAAAATAACTAAAATAAAATAGATTTAGATATGTTGCCATCTAAACCATCGAATTTTGCAATAGGACTATTCCCTCTAATTTTTTTATGATGCGATCAATTATTTTATCTAATAGAGAACCTAATATGAAAATACATAATCATGACACATGAAATGTTTGCATAATGTACGTCGTTAACACGACTACAAACGTGTAGCCAAAAATGTATAGAGAAGAGATAAAACTATTATTTGATTATAATAACAATTTATAGGTGGAAGAGCTAAATTTTATAAAATACTATTTATATTATTATATTAAAGGCCTTCTCTTTAACTATAAAATGCATTTAAACTAAATCATTGTATTTGAAATACGTTGTCCAATATTTTATTCATACTTAATTTTTAATAATAGCAAATGTGTTTATTCTTTAGTGATTATGTATTTGTGTCATTGTGTGTGCTAGTTACGATAGATACTAGGGTAGCTTTTAAGGTTACACATCATGAGTGTTGTTGATTTCGTCATCCTAAAAAATATTAATTTTCATCATTAAAACTCTTGCGTATGTAATATCATAAATTCTAAGCACGAATACACTAAAGTTATATTTATCAAGATGTGTCCCATCCGAACCATCGAAATTTTGAAATAGAATGTTTTCCTCTAAATGTTTTATGATGTGATCGATTATTATGTTTAGTAGGAGACCTATTGTGAAAAAAGACAACCATGACACAATAATTGTTTGCAAAATTAATGTCATTAATATGCATGCAAAAGTGTAACTACTACTCTTTTATGATAGCCTGAAGTCAATGCATGAAAAAATAAATTAGGGGTTCACACGGTTTGATCTAACCGGTTTTCATCAAAATTTAAGATTGAACCATTATGATATGCATGATTATAGTAGTAGCGATAAATTTGTAAAGACGAGATAATCTTATAATTTATTTATAATACTACTTTTAGTAAACCTGTGTATTACACGGGTTGAATAATAAAATATTTATATAATAAATTTATTAATTATAAATTAATATTCTAAGATATGTTATAATTGAAATTACATACGAAAAATGATTATATATAATAAACAATGATATTAACTTTTAAAATTTTATTTTTATATTTATTTTAAAAATAAATATTTTATTTTAAAACAAACCGTATAAAAATATCATTTTTAAAAACTTTCTTATTCTAACTCCCAAATTGATTACTTTTTTTGGCTTTTAAAAATCGACTTTTTAATAATATCAATTTATTTTAGAAATAACCTTAAGAGAGAGATTACTTTCTTAATTTATTAAATATTAAAAATATTAAAATAGTATTATTAGTAATTAAGTTAATTATTTAATAGGAGAGAGAGACGGGAAACTTTTGATGAGAAGGGTTGTGGTACTGACACGTGTCACTCACATTTACCATTTATTAGAATAGAGAGATTTACTACGGTGGAAGTTTCAAATTCTATAAAGAGTGAATTGTCGTTTTCCTTCATTTGATTTGGTTATATTTGTTATTTTCATCCAAAAAGATTTTTCCTTACATTTGTCTCTCCAAGATTTGACAAAGTTGTCATTTTCATTCAAAAACAAGAACTCCGTGGTAAATTTTTATATTTACCAACAAGTAAACATAAATTAGGATTTTGTTTCTATATAAAAATTTATGTAAGTATCCAACGATGAATATTTAACTTTTGAAACAATGGAACTAATATTTTTGGATGAAAATAACAATTTTTTTAAACTTTGAGGAGGCAAATAAGGAAAAATATTTTTGAATGTAAATGACAAATGTGACCAAACTACAAAATGAAAAACGACAATTCATAATGCAACTTTCTTTAACTATAAAAGTTATGAAGAGCAAATCTGGACCCTTCATCAAGTAACTGCATGTAGAAGTGTACAAACTGATTTTTAAACCGGTTACAATTAAGATCAACAATGGTCTATACATTTTGTCGGTGGACTGTTCGCGTTAGGAACCAATTTTGGGAGAGGAAAGTGAGTGGTTCGGTTTTGTTTCCTATTAAACCGACAACTCGTTCGAGCATGACCTTATTGGCGGTTCCGGTTTGGGTCAGTCTTTCGGGTCCGGTGTAGGAATCAGTTCTCTTACACTTCTAGTTGCTTACTTCCCTTAAGCTTGTAATGGCGAAATTAACATAAAATGTAATTGAAACTTTGGTAGCCCATTTGCGTTGGGCTCAATGGTTCAGTCTTCAAGGCTCTAATACATTTAAAAGACATAAGATTGGGCTGCCCAGTTATAGATCGTGATCATACAATTAGTGTTAACAATGTATTTACTTTGGTAATTAATTTCTATTATTTTGTTCGTACATAAGAATGGGCCCCCAGTTATAGATCCGTGTGGGTAAATCTGCTAATTGTTCATATTAAGATTAATAAAACATTATCATCTTTTGATGTTTGGCTTGAAAGTGAGTACAACTAATTAAAATAACATTAACAAATTCTAAAATCTATTCTAATATTACCCTAAATGGCATTAACAATACATGATACATTTTAACTCATTTTACAAACTTTCATATAACAATTAACCATAATCTTACATTTTAAGTTATAGTTAGTACATACTCATATAAAGTAATTTAAGAACATGTGTGACTGAGAAGTGAGAAACTAACATTTCATAAAAATTCAGTGATAGTAATAACCATACAAATTGATGATGCGAGTAACGAGTTGATGTGGGTCCAAGTGTAGATAAGCAAGTTTTAGTACTTTTGGAGGTCCAAAGATCGCTTATCAAAAAGTGCTTCACTAAAATGGGTATAACTTGGGCTAGAAGTCTTCGTTTCAGGCCCGGGACCAATGAAAACGACCGTTGGACTGAGGAGCACGTTTTCTCAAACTGCCGCAGTTTGGGACATCGTTTCGACCCAAAACGCCTTAGTTTAGGAGTTATTTTAATTTTTGTCTTATTTTTACATTTTGTTGGACTTTGTATTTGGCCCAGTTTTCGGCCCGTTTATGTTCTGTGGCCCATTCGAATTTGGTTTTGTTTCTTTATATGCTTGTAAGAGATGAGGAAAATGATTATTGAAGTTTATATAAAATCTGTTTTTTTCTCTCTATCACAGTGTGTGTTAGTGTAAACCCTGATTATCGGTATTCTTCGTGAATCAACGATAGTTAGAAGAATTGTTCATGGTATTCTTGTTGAATCAACAGGCTCAATTATCCATCTCTCTGTTTCCGACTGCATCCCCACATTTGAGAATTTCTCGTCAACCAAGTGTTACAACAATTACTCATTTAAAAGATTTAAAACAATTACTCATTTAAAAGATTGAAACCACTGAAATAGATTAAAAAGATCACAACAACAACCGAGGTAATTATGCTCCAAGAGACATTTACTCGATAGGAATTGGACTGGAGGATCGTTAAGGAGACATGTGAGGGTTACTGAGTTCTAGTTAAGATCTAACCATACTATTATAGTTGTAATTATAACAATGACATACAATTTATTACTCTGATGACCCACGTTAAGTTAAAAATTGTGAAATCCAACTACTTCAACAACCATATGTGTCAATTACCCGTATGTTAATAAAGGTAGTCTACCCCCTTATTTATTTGTGTACCTATAGTAAGATTTTGCTAAAATGCTGTCACATGATTTGACAGAAACTACGAATAACATTTCAAATAAAAGGTGTTTATATCGAATAAAAAAAGTTGTGACTACACAAAGAAAAAAGAAGTAAATCATATAGATCCATTTTTTAAAGTTTAAAATAACTAAATAAAAAAAATCTTCTCATGTCAAGAATGTGATGGTTAATAGAACTCTTAAAGTTGACTATAAGGACTCAATATCTACGTGTTATGTAAAATTATAAGGCTAAAAGTTAAAAGACGTAAAGGAGGCAAATTTTAAGGATTAAGGGGTTACTTGTCAAACGTAATTAGCCCTAAAAGGGTGACTGTTAATCATAGCTACTACTCCCCTTTTTGTGTTTTCTATTCGTGAACCCAAGAGTGAGATAGAAGAAAGGCCAAGTGGTCGATCGATTGAAAGGGACTTTCAACCACGGGGTGGAAGGCTAGTTGATCTAGTCCATTGTTCAGCAACATGAGAAAGGACTTGTGGTCTCTATTAGTTTGAGATGATTCTTTTTTAGTTTACAATTATAAACAACCAATTAGAGGAATCATACAAAAGATGTTTGGTCAATTGTTGTAGTTTTGAAACTCATTGGAGATCACTTCAGGTTCAGCCAAATGCCATCATTGAAGGGGCTAGGGTTTCATTCAATCAAGTTCTGTTTGATCAGTTTTAGCTATTCAAATGTGTAAGGTTTCATGCAAGGCTGATGTACCTAAAATATTCTAAGTCTTTCCTGCATGCATACACTTAAGTGCAAAGTAGGATATTTCGGAAGTTTTACACCGTGCATCAGAATTATTCTAAGTGTAAAATCTTCCGAAGCCAAGACCAACATCTTCCGAAGCCAAAAGTGAAGTCTTCCGAAGCCAAGAAACGAAGACTGATTTCTTCCGAAGACTTTTGATACATGCTTTATCTTATGTACTTTTCCATCGAGCTGGAACACTTTTCGCTGCAAACTTTGAAGACTCACCAACTTATATAAGTTGGTGAAAAGCTTCATGATTTTGGTAACTGTATATTGAGGTCTTGAGCTTATTGCTTTCTATTTTATGTACTTATGTCCTTTTTGTTATATATTAGGACGTGAATTATAACATGTTATAGTCACTAGTCAAAATGCAATATGCCTTTTGACTCTACATTTGATTTTATTGTTGTCTAGATCAAATGTTTCCAGCTGGCTTTCTAAGCATGATGGGCTGTATGATGTAGTATAAAGCATCTCAGGTCCTTATATCTTTTTTTATGCTTTTAACACTTGTAAAAGAACTTGAGACCAATATATAATATTCTTAAAAACCAATATTTGTGTGTTGTTTGTTCTTGTTCTGTCTCATACTTGTGTTCTAAGTATCATACTATATTGTTTTCAGTTTCCTATTTCATCTGTTAAGTGTATACGTCCTGCAAAATGAGTTCTAGATGCCAATTCCTTAATTGTTTTAGGGTTGGTATGAATATTTAGATACCATAACTATCCTTTATGCTTAGAAAAAGGAATCGGCACTTGATTTTTTAATAAAAATGTTTCGAATGTTGTGCCTATTAAATTGTTGTAGTTTTTCCTGATTATGTATTTGAATATGTAAGCAAATCATGAGGGGATTTTAAAGTAAATGAATATAATGGTCTTGTATTTGGTACAAGATTCAATGATGTCTTGTATATGTTATAAGATGGATTTTATGATGGGCATGGTGTGATTCAATGATATAGTATGTGTTGCAAGACAATTTCGATGATGGACTTGTATTTGTTACAAGAAAGTTTTGAAAAAGGGTTTTACATAGTTTGCAGTGTGACAAGAATGAAGCCTTATAACATTAAAGTTCTTGTATTTGTTATAATCATTAAACGGAAATGTTACCTGCAACATGACCTATATAATAATGACATAACAGAAAATGACGATGTCTTCAATTCCCGACTATTTAAATGTTATGGGTTAATAAAAACTAGAACCCCCTCAATAAAACTGAGTTTTTGACATGTATACACCCGATATAAATGATTTTTAGCATGTATATCAATATTGATACTAGTAATAAAGAAATAAGTAAGTTATATTAACATGAATGAAGACTATTTATTACTGAAGACTGACATTTACTTGTTTGAATTTTATGTTTGAGCATCTTGATTTTATCAGATTGAACCATCTATAGAATTAAAAGTGTTTTGATTGTTTTGTTTTAATGAACGTTTCTCTTTAGTTCAAGAGCTATACTGCTATATATGAAATCAACTATGAGGTCTTTTGGGTTTAGGGTCTTATATTGATGGAGATTTACATAAAAGCTTGAAGGATGAAAAATGTAGACTAACTTATAATATTTGCAATTATTTCATTTGTGTATGTCATTGAATTTTATGAATACAAATATAAAGAAATTTAAGAAGGAGATGGTCCTCATTCAAAAAGTGTTTCTTTTCTGAACTTGAGTGAAACAATTAGTGAAATTTTAAATTCCATAGGATAATTTTGTAATCTTTTCTTACATAAATTGTTAAATAGATTAATATTTGTAATCTATTCTTATATAAATGATTAAATAGATTAACATTTTTTGTATCACATCTTATGAAATCAAACAGAAGAATTACAAATTTAAAAATTATTACTACTTATTACAATTATGTTTGTTAACGATAAAACAAGTTCATTTAAAAATTTATTACATTTAAATGGGTTAAATTCATTTTTTGTCTTTATGGTTTGATTAAAACATTGTGTTTTATAACCTTTAGCACATTATGTCACCTACCTTTTGTAGTCTTCTCACTTTCAGTCCCTAAAACATAGACACCCAATAATCATGTTAACTTATCTCCACATGAAGGGTAGTATTGTCTTTTCAGGTTATTAAACATCGGATCCTCCTTTTTAACATCAATCCCCACAACCCTTTTGTTAAATACTCATGGATTGATATTATTCATCTTTTTCAATGATGAACCCTAAGATGGAGCACAATATATAATATGCTCTTGTGAAAGTAGATCATTGATTTGCGATTCATGGACTCCAATAAATCCTGATCGTCGATCCCATTGTTATGTAAGAACTTCAAACATAGGACATCAAGTTCTATTTTTATTTTTTGCAACTGATTTTACAAAATCTATGAATATAATCATAGTGTAGTTTTGTGATATGGGCCGATCCTCTTATGCATTCAAGAACAAGTGAAATAATCCCTTGGTTGTTAACATCAATCAACAATATTAGCTATGACACGAGCTAATGAAGTTAGGGGATTGAGGTTTTTCCTAGGTTATAGTAGATTTCTCTTTGTCATGTATCTAATGACCAAATGACCTGCTAAATTATAAAGGGTCAATTCAGATTTCATTGTACTTAGAATTATAATGAAATGGATATGTTCTTTATTGGTTTTTGTTCGGTTTTTACTTATAATAAAAGTCAAAGTGTTGGTTTGTAATTGGTTGAAAAATTTGACTAAGCTAATTGCATATGACTATAGGGCTCCTCGTGAAAAAGATTGTGATAAACCTGTCCTACATGTACACCTTGACATCCACATTCTGACCCTAACCTCCATTTTAACTCGTACAAATTTGAAAGTTATGATTCATGTTGTTACATTTGCTATAAGTTGTAGTTCTTCTTTTTCTACACAACTTCCTTTGACTCGAATTCCTTTCTTACATCTCCTCAAATGTTTTTTTCCTAATCTTCTTTGGCTTACCAATTGAACTATTGGTGCTTACAAGTGGAAAGTGTAGTTGGACAAACAAATGTATCCGATGGCATTGATTGGATCAAGTGTCTGCATATAGACCTTCTTCCAAGTATCTAATCAGTAAACGTTATAAAACCTTAATTATAGACTACCAACCTCAATACCATTTGCAGCCATGCCCTAAATGTCTACAACTCTACACGTTTAAAGGGGATCCTGGTTAACTCCCACTTTCCGCATGAACAAATTTTAAGCTCCACATCCGCCACACATTGGTTAGACCAAGTTCCACTCACCTAAAGTAACAAATAAAATCAAGACTTTATCAATTCATCATAACCTAAAATATAACTAACTAAACTTATATTATCTGTTATTTCATTCAGAACTAGATAGACATATGGAGATAAAAGGTAGTTGTTAACTTGTGCCTTCCAATGCTCAACACAAATCTTAACAAGTTTTGGATATATTCAAACAAACTTTTATATTACTGTCCCATTATACCAATACCCTAAGATCAAAGTTCAAATCTATTTCTAGAACCTTAAAATGGCAGTAGAAAGGATAACCTATAGTCTTAACCATTCCATTCAACACATCGATCAGCATTAAAATCATTAGCTTCTGCTATATTAATGAAGCTAGTTAGACCATTTATATACCTCCTATAAAAAACTGACAAATTCTCCTTCATGAAAGATGCCAATACTAAACATTTGAGGTAAATTTGCTATAAATACATCATGTAATATAAATGAGTTAAATTTTTACCAAAAGTGTGAAAAATCCACTGTTAAAAAAAAAAGAGCTTAAAACCTTATCGTAACACTCGTATGGGTCGAGATCATCGGGTGGATGACTACCATGAACTATCCATATTGATTTTGCCATCGTTTGAGGATCACGGGGAGATAAACTAACATAACCATTAGCTGCTTTTGTGTTAGGGATAGGAAGTGAAGAAAAAAAAAGGAGTAACCTAAGGTGTTAAAGTTTGCTAATTGATCAAATGAAACTTGATATTCTAATCATACCACATGGACAAAATCTTGATCTTATTAATATTAAAATTTTGTTTTTATATTGAAATATGCCCTTAATCATAATTATAGAAAAATGTTTCACTTTCATAATTTTTATTCTAAACAATCTTACAATTATAATAAAAAAATATCTCAAAATGACCCTCACAATTGTAAATTACCATAGTTTCCTTTTCTAATAAAAAATATCTCAAAAAGACACTTGACACAATTATAAACTACCATAATTTTTTTCTTCTGCTTGTATCTTTTTTATGGCAATTAATAATTAATAGTCAAGACACTAATTAATTCACATTTTTATAACTACCGTTTCAGTTTTTGTTTATTCAAAAATATATATATAATTTATTGTTTCCTAATTCACTTTTTATTTGCAAATAGAAAGAAATCATATATATCATACCCTCTGTTTATATATAACTATGTTAGTATCCCGTGTATTACACCAGTTGAATAAATAAAATATTAAATAATTATTAATAAAATTAATGAATTATAAAACGGTCTTTTTATATAAGATATGATTAACATTACGTACGATTGAAAAAATAACGATATCAAATTTTAATTTTTTAAATTGGTTTTTAAACAAATTGTTTCGTAACAAACCATTTTAAAAAAAGTGCCATTTTTAATAATTTATTTATTATAACTTTAAATTTTAATTACTTTTGTTTCATAAGAATTTATTTTTAAAAACCATAGGTTTTAAAATATATTGTGTTTTTTAATTTTAATTTGTTTTTGAAAAAAATTCTTATTTTATAAAAAAAATCATTTCTCTATGAATTACAGTTGCAGAAAGATCTCTGTTAAAAAAGTTTATATATGTAGTAGGAAAAAAATTAAATAATATCATTTGTAGTAAATATACGTGATATTTATTAGAACAAAGAAGCGGAAAAATAGAACTTAATTGGTCTATAATTGTGACAAGTGACACACAAAAATCTTATTTTATTAGTATTGATAGATAAATTATTTCACTAAATAAAAATATATATACAAATTTAGAATTTAAATATTTTAATTATCTGACCCGAATAATACATAAGTTTTTAAAACTAGTATATTATATTTTCGAAGGTATTTAATTTTTTCTTTTCATTTTCCACTCTACAATTTACAAAGATCTTCTCATATATATGGAACCAACTTTAAATAAAAAATCGTGAGAACCACATAAATATTATTCATAATAATCATTTTTATAACTTACACACATATACTCAGCATTATCACAATTCTCTACTAGAAATTAATCATACATAAAAAAACGTCTTTACATTATTTTAAAACTAACCTATCATAAATAATAATAATAATAACAAATAAACCAACAAATATGAATACTCTAGAACTCGTATATGTATAGGTGACCACATGATGTTACATTGTACACCCATGAAGCTAAATCATTCCACTTTATCCCACCACACTCATCACCCACCATAAAACACGAGATAAAAGTCACACTTTACAGTTTACAACACATCTTTCATATATTCTCTCAACTTTCTTCCACCTTAATTAAGCACCTTAAACCCACCGGAAAAAAAGCTCCGGCGAACCCTCACCGCCGGCACCACCATGACCTCCACTTGCATGTCAACATGCATCGCCGACGATGCCCGTGTGCCCGTTCGTGCAACCTACGTCAACCTCTACAAATGGCCCGATTCTGATCGCGAATTCGTGCGGTCAGTCAGTAGGAACAGCCACGGGCACCCGCGGGTCGTGGATAGCATCTCGTGTAGGCAGCTTTACCTTCGGAGCTACACGTTTTCACGAGAAGAGAGTTTGAATGAGAGGACGATGAAGTGTATTGGGAGAGTTAAAGAAAGGGCTGTTGTGGGGCGGAGAAAGGCTCCCGCTGGCGGTGAAGGTGGCGGAGGCGGGCGGAGAGAGGGCGGCAGGCGGCAGCGGCGGCGGAGGAGGAAGTGTACGATGGTTATGAAGGCGAAGGAGGCGTCGTATGCTGCTTTGGCTTCTATCTTCAGGAGGTTGTTATCATGCACCACAAAAGTTGATGTTGTGGATTGAGGTTTTATTTATTTGTTTTTGTTTTGTTTATGAATGGGTTGTTTTAAAGTTTTTTTTTTCTTTATTTATGTTTATGGATGTTAATAGTTATAGATACCACAAAAATATTATAATATATGATCGAAACTTCATTTATTAAGTTTAAGTAATTGTTTATTTTTATTTTTTGCAATATATAATACACGTTTGGGACGCCTACATTTACTTTTAACCATGTTTGAAACTAACTATTCTTCAAAAAGTATTTGATTATTATTAGTGGACGACCAAGTTTTAAATTACTTAGGGACAAAGTTTTAAATTACTTAACTAATGTATAGTAGTAGTCTAATTTGAATGGTTAAACATTAAACATACATGATTCATTAGCAGTTACCTATGGATCTTGATGGAAACGTCAAAATTTGAAACCTAAACTATAAAACTATATATATTTTTTCGTCGCGCTTCATTGATAATAGTCATTTATTTTGAGCCGTTGAAATGCTCGACAAAAAGGTAATAACGATCTGCTATGAATCTGCGATGATTGTTTAGTACTACATGTAGTGATCCGCTGGTGTTGGTTTTACTCATGTTCGGTTTTCCCATAGACATTCATTTGCAGATTCTACCTCATCGATAGATAAGCGATAAATTTCTATATATCTATTGATGGAATATACAGGCGTGTTCGAATATTGTAGTACACATTATGTTATTTCATAATGAAATTATGTTATGTGAAGTTACTTGGATGTGTGAAATTACTTGGACCGAAACTTTGGGGTTAAGTTGAACGGAAATAAATAAATAAAATTTAGAATCATAGTGTTGTCTTTTTCATATATTTAAATGAATATATTTATCAATATCCGTATCTACACTTCTCAAACATATCAATCAAATCATTTTCAGTTCATTATCATTTAGATTAGCAAAATCAAACCAGAAGCACTAAGGAAATTTGATTAGTTAAATTTATGAAAAGATAGACCTCAAAGAGCATTTAAATATTTTAAATCTTGTCATTCCGGTTATTGTGTTACGAATAGATGATCATGATTCAAATTTTGAAATCGGATAGACAAGGGCTACATTTATAACAATTTGCAACATAAGGATCATGTTCAGCCACCGCATAGATGGTCCAACGGTCGGATTACTTGGACATCTACTAGGAGGCCAGATTCGATCCTCATTTCTGCATCTTGTGATGGCTAGCTAGCCTACGAGTGGTGATCAGAACACAATAGGCTTGGGTAAGTGAGATAACGTGAATGTGATACAAAGATAGCAGTTCAAGCCTCGCATCTAGCCACCCTAAACATTAAATAGCTTGCGTTATTGCTAATTAACACAAAAACTTTCCTTACTAGTTACTATAAGATACCTCCTATTTATTGTTTCTAATTAACTACAAATGAGTTCGGTTTTTGTTGAATTTTCTATTATTCATTTTTGGTTTTCGCAATAAACCATTTCGTCTAATCTTTTTCCCCTTTTAAAATCACAAATGTTTAATCAATTTCTTTTATACATAAACAAATTAAACACAATTATCTTATTTAGTTTGTAACATATAAGTTTCTTGTTGCATCGTGCGGGAGAAAACTCCTGCTTTTTTTAAAAATATCTTAAGTGAAGTCGTGCATATCAAACATTAGAGTCGAAGTGGTTTGAAACTAAGGTAATATAAGCTTTGAAAATGTGATTATTATTATTTTTCTTCCAAATTTAGGTACTATAAACTTTTGAAAACTTTCACTGATCGTCATTTTAGGGTAATAGAATCCGCTTTTAGTAAAAAGTGGTTTTATCATATTAATCTATATTAATTTTATTATAGATGTATAATTGCTTAGTAGAAAATCATGTTGTATTATATTAAAAAAACATATATCTTATTAGGTCGTATATATTAAATGGAGAAGTGTTCCTTACTCTTGCATGATTTGTATGAGAGATAAAGTGACCACTATGATGACTATAATAAGAATACCATTAAAAAATGCTACTTAAAATACAAGAATGGTCATCTGTCAACTATACCACTTTGTAATATCTTAGTCATACTTCGACAAATTTAGATGGGTTATACTATATGTTTTATTTTAGTTACAGACAATTATTTATGTTTTCAATTATATACACGTACTTAGATGGGTATTTTATAAATTATCTATTTGTATATAGAATATAATAAATTTAATCCATTTTAGAACATATCATGTCCTTTAACTATAAAGAATGCACATATGGCCACTAACTCATGGTTTTTTATAATAAAAAATTATTATTTTATGATTTTTGATATAACGAAATGAATGAAATAACACCAATGTCTGCGAACAAAAGAACATGAAAAATAACACAAACATAAACTGAAACAAGGAACATAAATGATCAAAAACAAATGGATCTAAACTAACCAACACAAATGAAAATAAACAAATACAAATTAACACCAACTAGAAGTAGATGATTTACAATATAAATTCATATACAACACTTTAAAAGTAAACAACAATTTGTAAATATTTAAAATAGCATGCACGTTCAGCTATAAGCGAATGCAAATGAATCAACAAGAATACATATGAGTGAAAGAACATAGTCATATGTAAATTAGTGAACATAACAACCGTTCACAAACATATATATATAAGAACGAACGGGCATGAATTAAGAAAAATAAATAAATTTGTTGCGTAGTTCACGACATATCTCTCCTTAATGGTTATACAAGTATAAAAAATATAAAGAAAATGACTACATATATTGTTTTATCTATAGTATCTATAATTAAATTCTTTATTAGTTGCCAATTTATGTAAACTTTAAGACGTAAAATATAACATTTTATACATAGAGTACGATTGTGCAAGTGCTCTATTTAATGTTTTCTATTTTATCTCGATTAATAAACTTTTACTAACTAATATATCATTCAATGTACGTTATCAACAAATTATTTAGAGATGTTCATTATATATTAAGTAAGTTAAGTATTATCTTATTGATAATACTTTAAATTAACATTTAAATCCACATTACTATTTATATTTTTATAACTAAACACTAGATTAAATTAAAGTTCATAAAGTTTTTGCAATTTATTTTTATTTTTTATCTTATGTCAAATTAGTCTTTTTTTAATACTTTAAGGCAACAAATAAATTTGTTTTAATTACTTTTAATTTTTAGTAAATGATGATATTTTAAAAATAAATCTTTTTTAAAAGTTTACCTTTTTAACAAATAATTAACATGATTGTTGGTTCATATAAACTATAAAGTGGGTTAGAAAAATGAATGAATGATGTAAACAAAGAAAAAATAGATTAAAAGTAATTAACTGGTTTGAAAATTGTAACATCCGACATTTTTCCAATTTAAAACTAAACTCAAACCCGAAACTATTTTGAGATTTCGTTAGTAAACTATTTAAAAATATTAATGGATGTAATATACTAAATGTGCAATTTATTATTATGAACTATTTACAATCTAAACACTTGTAATCATTTATTGATTTAGAAATAAATCTTCACATAAAGTTATAAAGATTTATTAATCATTATACGATAAATAACTAAATGAAAAAGCTTTTATCAAACTTATCTAGTTATAAAATAACTTTTAATAAACATATAAGGTCATAATAATAATAATAATAATAATAATAATAATAATAATAATAATAATAATAATAATAATAATAATAATAACAATAATAATAACAATAATAATAATAATAATAACTTATAAGAGTCAAATACCTAATAAGTTGTAAAATAATTAAAACTTAAGGATAATTAAGTTAAGGGGTTAGTTTGTCATTTTAGAAACTTAAAACGGAAGTTTTGAGCATAAAATGATAAGTATGAAACCGCAAGGACTATTTGTGTAAATATGAAATAAAACCAAAACACTTCCCCTCGCCCCCCTCCCCCCCGTATTTCCGGAGAATGGCCGGCGGCACCTCCGGCCAAGTCCGGCGACCCCCAAACCAACCTGTAACCCCCGAAATTTATGCCTAATCGATGCTAATCACCACCTGAAACGGTTTCAAACACTTGGTGAGTATTAATTCGAGTTACAAGGGTCTTTTTAACTCGGTAACCGTTCGGCAATAATTTTCTAACCGATCAACATTCAATACTCCATGATAATTCAATTAATCAAATGTGAATAATCATTTAACTATACCTGAACTATTCTCACCCTCAATTACACCTAAAACACATAGAATCATCGTGTTCGAACATCACCTTCTTCCCGAACCTGCAACTTAGCCGTTGTCCATCTTCTCGGTTCCATAACTCAAAACTGATAGAGGGCTTTTGATTGGAATAACTCCAGGAACCTTTTCGTGAAGTTAATTTGATTTTCATCAATGTTTTCATCACGAATCATACGCGACCGTGGGCGCGTCTGGGTCTTCACATTGTTGCATCGAATCGATTATCATTCTGGTAATTAAACCCTCGTACACACTCGGTTTTACATGGACAATCTGTAAGGCCCTGATCACAGAAACCTCACAGTTGGTCACCTCATTTCCGTCAGGCGTTATCAATCAGATCATCTTCTTGCGGCACACGATGTTTGCCTCATAGGTTGCTAACCAGTCCATCCCTAGTACTACATCAAATCCACCTAGGGGTATCACATGTAAACTAGCAGCAAAACTATGACTCTCTAGTTCTATGGCACAACCCTCTATCATATCAGTAATTCTAGTGGACTTACCAATAGCAGTTTCTACAACAAATAGTGCACTGACCTTTCTACTGACAACATGCAACTTAGCGTAGAAAGTAGTAGAAATAAAACTCCTACTAGCACCAGAATCAAACAATACAGAGGCATAAGTTTGGTTTACTAGAAACATACCTGACACAATATCGGGATCAGCTCTGGCTTCCTCCTGGGTCATGGTGTAAGCTCTAGCACCTGCCCTCTGTCCTCCTTCCTCTGGCTTCTTCTTCTCTGCCCCAGAGCTCTCTGCCCTCGGCTTCTTACAGTCTCTAGCGATATGGCCAGGCTGACCACACCTGAAGCATACGTTCATCCCCATTTTGCACTCACCAGTATGCTCTCTCCCACATTTGTCACACCTCCTCAGCCCTGGTCCAGATGCAACCACACGTCGATCACCTACCTTTGCCACCTTCTTGTTTGGAGCGGTTCTACCACGTCCAAACCGTTTCCCATTCCAGTTCCGACTACTGTCATCCTTCCTATCCACCTCAGTCACCACCACCTCTCGCTCATCATATAATCTGCCAGCCAAGTCAACTGGCGACCTGAACGTGCTCGGCCGGGCGGCAATCATATGCCTACGGATATCCGCCGGCAGCCCCTGGATGTATCTTTTAATCTTTCGTGACAATGGTGTCACTTGATCGGGCACCAGCCGCGCCATTTCATTAAATTTGGTGCTGTACTGCTGGTGTGTCATCGTTCCCGCCTCCAGCTGCAGGAAGTCTCTTTCTACCTTGTCCATCTCTCTGTGAGGACAGAATTCCTCGATCACTAGCTTCTTCAGTTCAGGCCATCTCATTCTTCCAATGGCCCTGCTACCCTCGGCTTGGACAATGTTGTCCCACCAGCACAAAGCCTAGTCCATAAAGGAGTGGGTAGCGAACTTCACCTTTTGGTCCTCACGGCACTCACTGATATCGAGGACAACCTCCATCTACCTCACCCATCGGTGAGCAGCTGCAGCAGTGCCGTTCCCATCAAAGGTAGGGGGCTTGCATTTCATAAATGCCCCATAGTTGCAGCCTCGAGTCGCCTCCGGCGTAGGCTCTTCTTCCTCATCCTCATCATCGGACGGAACCGTCTCAGTCTCGGGCTGTCTTCTTTCGCCCGTAGGTTCGCCCCTTTCCTTTCTCTCTCCTTCTCTAACTGCCTTGATCACTTCGGTCACTACAGACGGTAGAATCCTCTGCATGACCTGGTGAATATCTTCCACCACAGCCTCTTTTACTGAGGCTCTCAGATTGGCGCTCTCGTCGCCACCCTCCGGATGAGGGGTCTCTGGTTTTTCATGAACCACTTTATCTACTCTTGGTCTCCCTCTCTTAGGTCACGGAGCAGCACCATGACCTCCACCACGAGAGGCCTTTGAAGATCTACCTCCGGCCATCCTCTATAAGCACACTATAAGATTCAAACACTAACACGGTCATTCAAGGTAATACTCATTTATGTCAAGTATAGTAAGTCCCTAATTACAGTGGACAGTTGTGATTAGCTACTTACTTTACTCTTCATACCCCAAGTATCTCCTATCCTGACTTAATCAATATCTAAATCTACTATGAGCACATAATCAAATAGCATGCGCAAGTAATACCGGTTAACTTTAAGAAAAGACATACCTGATGGCACGTAGCTACTCGGGCTGACATCCCTCCATTTGTCCCATTTTCAGTTTAAGTTTAGGTTTTAAAAGTTTATTTAACCCAATTCTCTTAAACTTTGGCTCTGATACCAACTTGTAAGGCCCCGATCCCGGAAACCTCACAGTTGGTCATTCATAGCAATTAAAAACATTAATCATTACAAAGAAACGAGCTTATGCAGCGGAATATGTTTATCAAAAGCCATTCATTTCATTTAAATCCCTGTTGTTGAGCAATACATCATCGTTTAACGGATTAATAAGAGAATTGTTTATATGCATTACAAAACACAGCAGCATAGAATACGAATGGATGCCAGTCTTTTCCTTGCCGAGTAGCTTCACTCTCGTGCCATCCTCAGCAATGATTACCTGCCAACTGAAAATGTATAAAAGTCAGCGTTGCTGAGTGAGCTCTAGTTTTTAAAGTAATAAAATACTTTCTATATGTTGTATAAGAAAATACTCTTTTCTGTAAAATACAACTCTGTACTGTATATGCGAGCACGCATCAACTATATGAACAAATATGTTCGTTCTCTGTACCGTATGCCTTGTGTGTAACTTTTAACTTTATGTTTCACTTTCTGTATGGACCAGTGAGCAATACCCTAACTATATGCGCGATGGAAAACAGGTGATGGGCCATCTATATCCCTCGAAAGGGTCAACTGTATCCCTCGAAAGGGTCAACTATATCCCCCGAAAGGGTAACTGTATTGTCACACCCCCGCTAAGAGCGGAAACACGGGGATGTAACGAGACGGGAATCGTCATAACATATGGTAAGAGATAGAGATGAAATAATAATAATGATGACAAGCGTGTCATGACGACACCCGACAACAAGGGGACTTGTGTCGTGTTTAGTCAGTAATCACGACCACATAGCCATAAGCATAAACATGATATAAGATAAACATAGATAATAACATTGTATGCAATTCCCACAACCCGGGAACAAGTTACAAAGTGTAATGTTGTTTGAAACAGATACAACAATTGTTTTCAAAATGACAAGTTTAGCCCGGAAATGCATCCTAGAGTCTCCACTAAGGCAGCACACCTAGAACCTCAGCTAGCATGATCACCTGAAAAGATATGCTCAAAATGGTCAAAAAAATTGTTGGTGAGCTCGCAGGTTTAAAAGTAAATAAGTAATGATGCTGTATAAAGTTGTTGCAGAATACCGTGCATACACTTATAAGCAAACAAAATCACATGACAAGAGCTTTACAACCAAACCTAACGAGTACACAAAGAATCTTGTCGGAATATATTCACCCAAGGCCCGTTCCTGGCTTTTGTTGGTACTAATTAGTATACCAACGCGAGGGTGGGGGTGTCAACCCAGTAGTACTACCAATACCTATCCGCCGGTTCCCACACTGGAATTAAATGGTTGTAAGAAAGAACCACAAAGCAAACTCAAGCATGTATCAGATAAGTACCCACAAAACAGTAGCACGTTGATTCCAAGTATGTAAATTGTATGTATGTTGTACAGCATAGAAAACAGGCGAGCATACTTTTCCCCCATGTTTGTAAATGTTTGTAAAGTAGTATAAGCATAAAAAGGGGCCACGAAACTCACATGTTAAGTGGTAAGTATGAATGATCAAGATTCCCAACAGTTGAATGCAATGAACAGTCAAACACTTATTGACAGTTATTGTTAAGCATTAATGAAGTGTATAAAGCGTATAGTAATGTTTGGTCGGTTCGGGTTGTATCGGTTCGGTCGTGGGTAGCACACACACAAGCGGACACACGCATCAGATCTTATGTAGATCCAAGTACTAAGAGTAGTCGTCATTGCTTATGACATCCGTGTAATGATCTCATTGTTATAAAAGATAGCACTTGTTAAGTATTTGTAGTTCCAAATGGGTTGTCGATAATTGTAAAATGTTAGGTTGATTTCAATTGAAATAGTATGTGCAGGTTGATAGCGTTGACTTTAATCTTTGTGGTCAAGCAATGACACTTTTACTGATTTTACCTTATCATTATCAGACGTTCAAGAGGAAATTCACACTCACATCATCAGTCACACAACAGGACCAGACGCTCGACTCAATGCTCCATTCGTACGAATCAACCTTCAATCGTACAAATCAGCTTCATTGGCGCGATTGAACCTTCATTCGTACGACTGGCAGTCAGTCGTACCACACAACACTCAATCGCACGACTTAACCTGCATACACACGAATCAACCTTCAATCGTACAAATCAGCTTCATTGGCGCGATTGAACCTTCATTCATACGACTGGCATTCAGTCGTACCACACAACACTCAATCGCACGACTTAACCTCCATACGCACGAATCAACATTCATTCGTACGAATCAGCTTCATTCGTACGACTGAACCTTCATTCGTGCGATTGGCCTTCAGTCGTGCGATACACGCACAGTCGCACGCATTCATTCACCCGTATTGACTCAATCGCACACACACTCATCCGCATTGACTCAATCGCACGCACATTCATTCGATCGCACAACTCAGTCGCATGACATCCCTAGTCGCACGATTCAGTCACCCGAAAGACACAATCGCATGACTCAGTCGCACGTCTCAGTCGCATGACAGACCCAGTCACCTGAACTGCAAGTTCGGGACTGCTGAAGTGCAGAGTAGCCTTCGGCTGCCCCAAGCACGGGTTTTACACAACAAGGACTTCCAAAATCACACAACAAACACACACGAACAAGAAGCACACGCATAAAGTCATCACACGCACCCACACGACCTCTTGTGTTCGAGTTGACCCGAACACCTGAAACCCTAGAAATGGACAGCAGTAAAACGAGCAAGAAATAGACAACCAAGGTCGTCTACCTGCAAGGATGGAGTAGACTAAGTTGTAGGTGAAGTCTAGACGACGAAAACGTGACCAAACGGGGTGTTTTTGGTGCTAAGAAGAAGATGTGAAGTGGAGAAGAAGATGATGAAGAAGAAATGGAGAGAATGAAGAAAATGGCTGGGAATGAGGTTTTTATACCCATCCCAGGTTTGCAAAATATCAATTTTAGTCCCTGCACTTAGCCCCCGAGTTTCCAAAGTTTGCTTCAGTTGAAAACGACTTTAAAATGTTCGTTGTATTAAGGTTAAAAGCGTGTTTAATGGTAATTGATAGCTTAAAATGATTTTATCAATGACAATGGTTGTAATTAAAAATGATACATTTGGTGATAATGGTGATGAAATTTATAAAAGGGTTCATGCTTAGCACAAGTTCACGGAGGAAGTACAGGCACAAGGGTAATAAAGCAGACATGATCCTTAAAGGAGGAGTTCATGAAGAAGAGGAAGAATAATTAAAATAATTCTATGCTTAATTATGTCGTTCGACGGACCTTAAGGTGACGGGTGTCACATGTATCCCCCGAAAGGGTAACTGTATCCCCCGAAAGGGTCAACTATATCCCCCGAAAGGGTAACTGTATCCCCCGAAAGGGTCAACTATATCCCCTGAAAGGGTAACTGTATCCCCCGAAAGGGTCTGTGTACTATGTACAAGGTCGACCCAATCACCCAGGACACGCTACACAGGTCCTGCCAATCTCAATTGATTGACCTTGTGTGCATAAAAGGGTAGCTAACCCGCAGCACAGTTGAGCTAACGACAACACGGTCGTGTCCCTCCTGTAAGCTTGCAAGACTTGTTAACATTTTATTAATGTTCATCTTCTTTCTTTATTGCTCTTTCACTTTATTATTACGAAATACTTTACGTTACGATAATAACATACCACGTAAAGTCACATACTATGGGTAATAATAATAATAGCAATAACTATAATAAGGAACAATCATAATCAATCATATCATGCATGAAACAACATCATTAATAAGCCCTTAGTCAACCTCGGTCAAATCCATAAAGCACAGACTCCCTGAAAATTCTGTAAAAATTTCTAAGTCTTAGGCGCATGGGAACTATTTGGGCGCATGAGCCCTATTTGGGCGTTTCATCACTATTTAGGCGCATCAACCTAACATTTAAACATTTTCACTTTAGGCGCATGAACTTATTCAGGCGCATGGGCACTATTGGTGCGTATGAACACTTAGGCGCATGGACCACTTGGGCGTGTGGGCACTATTGGGGCGCATGGCCCTACACTTAGTCGTCCGACTATTACTTTCTAGGCACATGGACAACTGTTCAGGCGCATGGGCTATACTTTATCATTTCTAAGATAATCTTAGGCGCATGAAATACTGTTTGGGCGCATGGATCACACTTAGTTCTTACTATAGCATTTTCAGGCGCATGAACCTTATTTAGGCGCATGGACCTTCTGTACTATATGTTTCCAGTATGTTTTCAACCCAAATCATCGAATCTGTCTGTTCTAAGCTTAATGTGGCTATTCTAGCATGAATAACCTATAAGCATACAAGAATCACATTCATTCATGCACAATGCACACGGGTAAACATACATGAACTTTATAAAACCATTTTAATACATTTTCAGCCCCAAAGACCATTTAAAACAAGTAAAACAAGGTCTAGAACTCACCTGATGCAACTTGGGTGTTTCTTCCTTTGAACCCGCTTGCAAAGAGTTCCAAAACACCTAAAATCAACACCATACGCACACACCCGAACACAACACAAGCACATAAGCACAAGAGCACATAACCGAGATAAAACCCGTCATAAACACATAAAAACCGCGAATTCTTACCTTGAATTCACCCACTTTTCTTCTTGTTCTGAAAACCAAGAGTTCTCTGCTCTCTCTCTCTCTCTAAAAAACGAAGAAGATGGTGATGTGAAAAGAGGGTAGGCGGCCATGCCCACCTTTACACCAACTTTACAAGATTTTTATCCTTTTTACACTTTTAGTCCCTCCACTTGGACTTAATTGCCCTTTCTTTCTTTTATTCTTAATTTCTTGTCTTTTAAAATAACCGGGTGTTACACAATCAAAACCCTAAGATTGATTCCATTATCGTTATCGTATTGATGCTCAATTGGATTCAATTTGAATCTAGGGTTTATGTTGAATTTGGGGATTTCAGTAATTAATGTTTTTAAACATTGTAATTGAACTTTTAATCAAATATGGGCTTCTGTCCAACTAGTTACAACATCATGCATACACACGAGGGATCCGGGTTCGAACTCGGGCTCCCTCACCTAATTTTTTTTTGTTTCTTAAGCCCTAATTTAATTATAGCAAATTTTTAATAATTATAAAAATAGTGTTTGGAAACTTAAATATTTTTATGGACACCAAATAATCTTATGACTTTTTATTAAAATTTAGATAATTAAATAAATTTTAATAAAACCTTTTTTTACAAAGATTATTCTTGGTTAGTTCTATTAAAATAAATTTTAAATAATAAATAATAAATTAGTATTGGTCCAAATATTCCTTTAAATATTCATCGTTTAAATCACGTTATTTTAAATGGTGAGTTTTTTTGAAACATTATAATAAATAATTATTTAATTGTTATTTAAATAATCATTTAAATAATTAGTTATTCTTTTTTTATTTAACCATTATATATATAATTTGTTAATAAAGTTATTCTTTACCTTTTATTTAAACTCTTGAAACTAATTATAAAACAATATAATTTCCTATCATTTTTATTTATTTTATGTTAAGGTTTTGGAGATTTTGAAAATCATTGGTTTAAAAACTTTATAAAATGATTTAAATAATTATAAGTTATCCTAAAAGTCATTTAAATATGTATTCAATTATCTTTATTAAATTTTAAATAAATAAATATTAAATTAATTATTTCTTTTCACACATTGTATTTACTCTTTATTAAATTAATAAACTAATCATTGAATCATTCATTATCATTCTTGGTCTTAAATATTATATATATATATATATATATATATATATATATATATATATATATATATTATTTATTAAACCAAAATGTAAACGATTATATTATTATATTTTTATTAAGTGTAATTATTAAACCCTCAATTCCAATCGAAAACCTAATTCGTATTCAGTCGTTAATATTATCTTTATTCTAATTCTAAGACACCAAATCTTAGGTTGAATCATAAAAAAATCGTTGAAACCATCTTATCTTCTTATTGTTATCTTGTGAGTGTTCCATGTGAGTTTCTTTGCCTTTTTTTTATCTTTTCACACTAATTTGGGGTGAAACATGATTACTTATACATAACGCACTTGTAAACGTTTAGACTTGTAAAGCACTTGCAATTTTTATTTTTGTCATGGTTATTTGTGTGTTGTAAGTGTTTATATGAGATACATATTTTTGTTTGCAATCATTAACTATTGTTAGCCTGGCGACGTCTTAGATCTTTGAGCCTGACAAGCCTATTTGGTACTAAAGCCGAGGTATTGCCGGCTCCTGATGACGTATGCTTGTTCATCATGGCAACCAAATACACTTAGCCAATCTTATATACTTGTAATCAAGTCGAGGTTTGGTTGTAACGATATGTGTTCTATAACCTTACTAACTTATAACCTATGACATGAATTGGTACTTGTAACCTTATTATATTATGTACAAAAACCTTGAAAACTCACCAACTATTTTTAGTTGACCTTTTATTTTCATCATATTTCAGGTTTGATGTTTGAAGATCTTCTTGTGCTCATATAGGAGTTGGACCTAGTTTAAATTGAAAATCTTATCTTATTGGTTGTATCTTGATTGTTTTGTAATTACTTAATTGTATTGTAATGTTTAATGAATAATTACATTTAATATTATTTCAACTTAATTAGTTCCATGTGCTATGAGCAATCGTCTTCCATTCGTCCGCCCCGATGATTCCGCCGTCGGTCGGGGTGTGACAAAAATTGTTGTACGTTGGTGTTTAATACCATGAAATGCTTAATCTTATGTCTATTACAAATTACCTTTTATGAAATAATATCAATATTTATACTATTAAAATAAAAAAAAAACATTCAAATTTTAGGAGTATCTTTAATGTAATGCACTTTAAAATTTCATTTTTTGTTTATAGTTGTTACATTACATGATAACAATCACTATACCCCACTTTGATACTTTAATCTTAATCACTTATTATCATATATGCATATAGTATATACATAGTATATAAATGTATTATATACATGTTACATGACTAGAGTTTAAAATATAAATTATACACATAAAATTTAAATACTTAAAATACAATTTAAATTGATTATAATTTACAAATTAATCTAAAACTATAACTACAAATTTACAAAAGAAATATTCAAAAATACAAAAATAGTGTTTAAGAAATAAAATATTGTTAACTCATTCTTAAAATACATCTTTTAGTGCGGTTATTATTTTGTTAAAAGATTTAATAACTCTAACATTTGTGATAAAGAGATAAAAAGTATACAAAGTATTTTGCATCATAATAAATTGTCATGTCATATTCAAAACATAAAAAAGGTTAGTTTTTAGACAAACCAATTAATAGTTTCTATATAATGCATAACTTGTAAAAATAAACATATAACCTAAAAAGTGAAATTTTAATAAAATCATCAAACTTGTGGCTTTTTGCAAAGGCATTTGCACTTTATTTTATCTTTCTTTTTACATGTTTAATAGATATATGTATGTACGAATGAGCGAGTAAAGATTATATCTCGCTGCGAATCACGAGTAACAAGGCACCCGCTAATTTAAATAAAAAGCCGTGGCATAACCAATGTTTAATGACTCACATATAAACCTAGATGTAATAAAGAGTGGATGGTATTTCTTATTTTAGATGTACGCTTTTATTAAAAAGATATACATATTTGGAGGTGTATGTTATCATTAAAAAAGTAATGCTAAGAAAATATAATGATTACTCGAGTGCATATAGTTAATCATAACGAGACCATGCCAATAAATACTAATCCTTGTTTTCATTCCCCACCACATTTCTAATTATCTTCGCAACAATTAAAGTTATAAAGTGATGGTGTTGATTATCAACAAATAAAGTGCTATATTTTTCTCATTTCTAGCTAATATGAAAGTCAGGTGAATAGTAAACTAATCAAGAATCAAGATTGATTCACTAAAAGAAGTCAAGTTAAAATAAGAATCAGTACGAGCTCAACTCAACAAAAAATTTAATATTTAAATTTTATAACACCCTTGAGTGCTAAGACTAATGCTTATTAGCATTTAAGAAAATATCATCATGTGTCAATCTCATGAATGCATTATTGTTAATTAGTGAATGACATTTGAGTTAGTTACACAGATGGTCATATGGCTTGAAAAAAATAATAATTTTAGGTATTAAATTATAATTTTATTACTAGTTTGAAAAGTAACACTAATGAAAGTTAAATTTTCTGTCTAGTTAAGAGGGTAGGAATAAAGTGTACAACAATTAGTAGAATGGTTAGTACTTTTTATGATTAGAAAATAATATTTTACAAATAACAGTGATACTGACTTTATCATGTGTGGCTAATATGTTGAGTTAATATTGAAGATCATGTTAATGACTTATCTGAAGTTGATTGTTTCATAATTTAAATACTTTGTAATGCGTGTCTAATCTATCGAGACTTTAGAGTTCGTAGGCACAAACACAAAGATGACAGGAAAACACCGCCAGGTAGAGATCAAGGAGTATTGTTATGGAATTTATATGTGAGGTTTTATAATCTATGTAACTATATAAAATATTTAAGGATAATATAATTGTAATTTATTCAAAGTGTAAAACACATAAAACAATTTTTTAAACATAAAATACAAGTGTATTATGCAATAGTTTCTAAATTGCCCTCATTAAGTGTATTTCTTCTAACTAATACATTATTTAGTTCACTAAATTAAGTATTATCTGATTAATAATGTTTTTAAAATAATAATTAAATTTACATTTATTATTTATATTCATAACTATATATTATTAAAATTAAGTATTATCTTATTTATATACATTAGTATATAATACTAGATATTACATAGTTATAATAATAATAATAATAATAATAATATAATAATAATAATAATAATAATAATAATAATATAACACCCAAATATAATTAATGTTTAAATCAGGCCGTGTTAGATTGTGCTCTTCAAGACTCTGTGACACTTGTCGCATCGTACGGGTCAAACCACTATATGATAAATATATTTTAGGATGACAACATAGTAATTTCATTCAAAGTGTAAGACATCTAATACAATATTTTAAGCATATAATACAAGTGATTTATTTAATAGTTCAACTTTTGCCTCCTATTAATTAACTTCTTCTAATTAATATATTATTTAGTACACATTATTAATACATTATTTCATAACATGACATTATTTAATTCACTTGCTTTAAGTTTTATTTTATTTATGATACTATAAAATGACATTAAATTTATATTTACTAATTATATTTTTATAATTAAAAACTATTTAAATTAAGTATTTTTTATTTAAATATATAAGTATATAACTAATATATATCTTCATATTTATAATAAAATTAATACTAATACTTTTTAGGGGAATATTTTGAGTATAATAATTTTAATATTTATGTAAAATATGTTAGTTAATGACATATCATTTAATATGTTTCGAAAAATAATTACAATAATAAAAAATATTATCATACTAATACTACTTTTACTGTTTATTATTATTATAAGTTAATAACAACAAAAACAACAACTATAATATTTGTGTATTATATTAGTTACAATATAATACCGTGTATTGTCATGTTATTATATCTATAATAATTTAATGTTCGATAATTGTATCATGACAATATAACAATACATTATTAAAACATGTGTAGCGACAATCCGAGTGCATATATATTAGAACTCACTGAAACCATAATAATTCCAAAAACTATAACTATGACGTTATTTTATACGCTCCAAATCAAACCGCGACGAAAACACGGGTCTAAGGCTAGTATTATATATTCATGTAATATAATATAATGTAATTTATGTTTACGACAATAGTAGTAGTGGTGGTAAAAGGTTTCCTCCTATACAAAATGGGGCTCTAGATAATGGTTATTCACGTTTTAAAACTTATCACCTTCATTTTTTATTGTTGTTGTTGTTCTTGATGATGACTTGTTGTATATCACATATACTATTGGATGTATAGCTTATTGATTTTTCATTTTCGTTGTCGAATAATAATGGTTGTACCTTAGGTCTGATGTTTATAAATGCAAATCATAATTAGGTCGATCAAGATAATCCTTGGTTCATCTGAGATGTAGGCATTTTCTTGTACAAAAAATATTACTATTCCTCAGCAGTGTAAAATCATATACCTATTATAGTTAATTACTTTTTCAATGATACTGTAAATACTTTTAGTTAAGATCTAACTTATTTCATACCATGACCTACACAACATAGTTAAAGATTGTTAGGTGATAATGATGTAAGATTTGTTTATGTTAATTGTCCTAGCATGCACAACTATAATGCGTGTATCTTTGAAACAAAGAGTTATGTTCTTTGAAATGTGTGTGCGTGTGTCTTCTGTTTGGCTCATGATTTTCAAACGATAAGGAACAATATACTTTAACTAATTGTTGTTCTTGGTGTCAAACTTTCTCCTTCTTTTATCAAAACCAATTCAACAAGTATATCTTTGAAGCAAATAGTTATGTTTTTGAAACGTGTAACTCGCATCCACAATGAAGTACACTTTTTAAGCCTTATAGTTATTTGAAACATATATGTTTATTCATCTATTGTTTGACTCATGATTTTTAAATGACTAGGAATAGCATGCTTTAGTGATTGTTGATTTTGACACTAAACTTTGTGATTCTATTATCAAAACTACGTCAACATGGCTCTTCATATGCCACCATTTTTCCAAAAGTTTATTGGTATTTTGGTATCGTTTTGGGAGAAAATGTCATTTTAGTTGTTAATAGGATATGTGTGGGGAATGTGATTATGTCAAAAGGGTGTTTATAGTCGTTGTTATGACGTGACAAGGTAACCATTCCTGGTTTGCAGTCATAATGAGTGACGACTTCTGAGCCCAAAATGTTCAAAATGTAATAGTTTAATCATTTGATACATAGACATGAAATTGTACAATGAAATCTTAATTTAATTATATATATATAAGTTGTTGTACTGTTATTCTTTGTATTTATTGTTTAATATTTATTGTACTTGTAACGTAATGATAGTGTTTATATCGCTGCTCACCTCTAACATTTTTATTGGTTATAGTATCTGATGTTTAGTACCTTATCGTTTAGAGAGGGAATACCATTTCGAAGTGTGGAACATTCCCTTAGCTAACAACTTCATATATAGTAATGTACAAGTCATCAAAGTTTTCCTTAAAATTGTTTTTTTTATAAATTTACATCATTTTCAATTGAATATCTTAATAAAATAAATGCAAGTTGATATTATTAAAATCCAGTAACTCTTAAATTTATTTAAACCTAGCCGGATCAAATATAAGTAATATTATTATTTCTTTTATTGTTTATTGCAATTTCATTTGACCTTTATAATTTTCATACATAACTTTTCATACACAATTTCATTTGAATATAGCATACGACATTCATTTGAAATAGGTTTTATTAAAACTTATATATGTCTTATGTCTTGATATAAGTTTTATTAAATGTTGGTTTTCTGACGTCAGAACTTTGATTCTCCACTTTCCCCTCTTTTATGTGTAATCAAAAGTCATCAACACAACTTTAACGTCTATTTATTTATATTGTGGAAGCTTCAACTGAAAATGTACATGTATAAAAATCCCCGCCGTACCGCTAGAGTAAACCGTTAAGTTTATTTTTATGACACTTGTTATTTTTCTAAGCATTCTTATTTTATTTTCCTTCCAAAAGGGTATTAAAGTAATTTAAATACTCAAACAATTCTCTTTTCATAAAAGTTAATTTGGTCAATTGATATATTTTTATCTCTCATCTATATTTTTTTTAAAATCAAACTATGTTTTTAAAAATAAATTTTATTAAAAAAATTAAAAAATTCATGTATTTTCTAAAACATTGAACCTTTTGAAACAAAAAATTTTAAATCAGTACTTTTTTAAAATAATTATAAAAAAAATTTGGATTTTGTAAAAAAGTTTTATTAAATCAACCAAAATAATGAGAAACTTGAGTTTTTAATAAACAAGATTATTATAAACAATAAATTGTACTGTAACTTTTTGTGTTTATTACGAACTATAATCTGTTTAACTAGACTATCTATTTATCTATATATCTATCTGTTTATAACTTATCTATTGTTTATTTACTTGAAATTACTATTCATATGCAATTATAATCATATTTATCTTCAAATATGGATTTATAGTTCATAAATTTTATTACTAATTATTTATTATTTATTTATTCAACTCGTGTAATACACGGGATACTAACCTAGTTTTATAAATATTCAAAGGATGCATTGATATTAATTTTTATTTGAGATAATATATTAGTAATTAAATAAATAAAATATTTTTTAGTAATTACCAATTCAACGTTAATTATACTGATTACTACTTAGAGAGTTTAAACATGAAAAAGGGATGGATAATACAAAATAAAAAACTTTTATCTAAAAAATCACATATTAAAAGGCCCAAAATGTTTCTCTTAAATTAACTCTTTATTCATTACTAAAACTCCAAAAGTGGATAAAGCCACTTAGAGGCCCACTTGAAAGTTAAACTCATCCTAGTGGTGGCATTGTGGCATGAACTCCTTAATCTTTCAACACTTGGCCATAACGTAATGTCTTACATGTTGTGAGGATATATTTCTCTTTCGTCGTCCCTTAAAAAAGCAAAATAATAATTATACATGAATAACTTATGATTTATGAAACGTGCACTTTATCAAGGTGAAATACGGTCCATACAAATTATATTTCATGTATCATGTGATACGAACCATTAGAGTCTTTTTCTCATATAAATGTTATCAAAAGGTATTTTATTCGTATAAATATATTGAAAGGACGGTTAATGTCATTAAAGTCAAAGAAAGACAAGTACCTATAACTTTTATAACATACTATATCCTAATTAAGAGTAATGTTAGTCGTTTTTTATACTTATATCGATATAACTAGGTTTTTTAAAGTATCCTTCATGGAAAACACTATTTTTCTAATGACTCATTGTTTCTAGCATACACTAGAGAGGGACAAACCCAAAACTCGATCTGACCCCGAGACACAGTTACATTTATAGAAATCGATCACTGCAGTAGATGTAGTTTACATCATAAAAACATACAATCTTGCAAATTGGGCCGGGGAAATGAAACCTCACGTATTCCGGATGCAAGGGAGTCCATGTGCACATGTTCTCCCAATATCAAGCTATGTTAAAGATACCGTGTCAATCATGTGCGCGTTTGATGAGGTTTGGCGAGAAAGGGTAGTGGTCATACATACATCCACATCTTAAAACTACCCGCATCGTGTGTCTTTATGTTTCTTGATCGATGAGTCGCCATTGTTTCAATAAGTTAGGAGTGATTCTTACGTAACTCGATATCAACCAAACAACATAATTAGTTAGGAAACCAAAATTAAATGGGTGTTTACCCTCTTTTGATCATACCTAAAGGAACTTAGGTACATTGTTGATAAATGATCGGTTAAGTTGAATAATGAATGAACAATGACCAAAAGTAAATTGTCATGAATGTGACAAGGACCCACGATATGAATGCCATATTAATGCATATACCAAACCACAAAAAAGCTGGCTAGAAGGATATTATGTTATAGAGGCTATACTTTGAAACTTTTATGTTTGAGAAATGGTACAATTTTTGTTCAATCATATTGGTTTATAATTTTTCTAACATCACTTGTGATAATTTCATCTAATAATATTATAAACTAGTGTTGGTTATATCATAAAGGACATAAGTGATGGAAACGGATTTAACGTATAATGTTTATAGCTTCTGTTCTTTTTGAAGTGACATGACTTATAAGTAGTAGATGAAAACATCTTAATGAGCTAGATAATTTGACAATGTTTTTTTCTGGCTGTCTGATTATATTTCGTCCTTATAGTTATTTCTTAATTTTAGTAGTTTTTATTTATTCTTCTTGTTGTAAAGTACGTGATTTGATTTAAGAAGTTCACATATTAATTTAAAATATAAACTAAAGTTATTATTCAATAAATCTAAATTATAAAACTTGACTCGACGTGTGATTTTCAATTTACCCTATAAAAAGGCTTGATTTAATATCTTAGTCATTTAATATCATATCAATTTCTCTCATTATCATTATCTTTTATTTTATCTTCGATCCGGTGTGCTTCGTATGAGCATTTAGACACTAGAACAATTCATCTACACATGTTTAGCAATTTAGTTAAAATTATTAACCTTGCTATATAAAATCATGAAGAGAAAAATAACTGTAAAATACAACCAAAACCCTAAAAAATAGGAACGTCATGATATTAAATTTTGGATTTCATTAAGACAAAACATAATACAAAGAAAGTAAAATACACACAATCAATTTCACATTTCTTTTTACTATAAACAAAACAATGAATTTACTAAATTCTGTGAAAAGTAAAATGACCTTTTGCCCTTTGTAAGTTAATTTGAATTACTCTGGTATCTTAAAGGTGTTAATATCTTCATCCTGAATCCAACCATATTTCTCCATGAATGGGTTTGTTAGGGTTTTTGGTGGGTAGTCTTCAATATTACACTCTTTCCACACGTTTTCTACTCCTTCCAGATCACGTACCACTTCCCACAAGCAACTATTGCACTTGAACCCTGCCCCAAAGCTTATCATAAACAATTTATCACCTTTCTTTAGTCTTTTTTTAGCCTCCATGTACCCTAAAACATACCAAACACTGCTTGCTGAAGTGTTGCCGAACCGGTGCAGTGTCATCCGCGCCGGTTCGACATCGTATTCAGTCAAGCCAAGGCTGTGAGCGACCGCGTCGATCACAGCCTTTCCACCGGTGTGGAGACAGAAGTGATGCACACCAGCTTTGAAGTTGATAACGGGTCTGGCTGACCCTATGGCCTTTCTTTGGAATTTGTGAAGCATTTTTAGGGTTACGGAGAGGATACCAAACCGGAGAAGCTCACGGATCGGTAAGATCTTGGGAGCTACCCGCTTTAAGTTGTCGACGAAGGCTCGGGTGGCGGCTTTAGGTAAAGATTTACCTAAATGAAACCCTACCCGACCTTCGTTGTCTTCTGTCTGTATGCAACACCCGTACGACTCGTCCTTTGCACCATGGTGCGTACGGACGAGGCAGTTTAGCTTCAACATGCATTTGTGAGCTAAACTAGGTTTGTTTGTGAGAATCATCACGCACCCGCCCGTTCTAAACAAGCAATTCGAAAGGATCATCGACTTATCGTTACCGATGTACCAATTCGGAGTCAAAGATTCGGATGTCACCACCATAGCCAACTGATCTTTCTTTGACTTGAAAATACTTTCAACAAGATCCAAAGAAACCAAACTTGCACTGCATCCCATTCCACACAAATTATAAGTCTTCACATCCTCCCTCATCTTGTATCGGTTCACGATTCGACTCGATAACGAGGGCACACACGCCAACATCGAGATATTAACCACCAACACATCAATATCCGTCGGTGACACCCCGGTTCGCCTAAAAAGTCTTCCAATGGCATACTCAAAAAGCTCTTCCATCTCGTCGATGGCGTCTTGATGATTAGGGTTTTCTTCGCGACCTTCAAACACCATCTTCGGGGCGTAGGTTTCTTCGCCAATGCCCGAGCTCACAATGGCTTTGAGAAGAAACTTGTACTCGTTTAGACCGAGGTTCTTCGCCCTCTTGATGACCTCACCGGAGAATTCGGTCGACAGTTTACGGTCATCGGAGGGTTTGTAAAGCTGATAGTCCAATAAGTAACACTTTTGATGTCTTCTTGTGTCAAGAAAAATAAGAAGAATGTATAGAAGAAGGATGAGAGACAAAATGGTAAGCAAAAATAGCATTTTTAGTGAGAGAAAAGTGTTGGAATAGTGTTTGTGATGATAGTTTATATTGTTTTTGGTGTATATTTTGAAAAACCGAATGTTTATTTGTATAGAAAGAGGGTGCACAGCTTGCATGACGATTAATATTGTTTAGAAACATATCCATCACTCAACTTCCAACAAATAACAATAAAGCATTAGTGGCTTATTCTAGAGAAAACCTTTGACTTCTATTCTATATATATTTTGACTCCTAGAAGTCAAGTTTACCATGAGTGAACTTACTCGAATGAGTTCTTTGGATGGAAGACGATAGCATGCTGTCACAAGTTCATCTATAGTCATTATAGTCACGACTACGTTGGAAATATTGGATCCAGCAGATACGATAAACAACAACAATTTATTAAAGATAAAAACACGTACACCAAAACTATTATATTAATCATCTATTTATATTCAACCTATACGGTTTTTTAACCCAACTCTACCTCAATAATATAATATAAATCTAAAAAACATAAACATGTAGTCTAATACAAACACAACCAAACAATTAATAAACAAATACTAATAATAATCTCCGACATTTTTTTCCCCAATTAGTAACACCAACTATCAAATGCGAACTGGTTCAACCTTGAATATATTTGTGGTTCCACCATTCTAGTCCATTTTACATTCTATCTTTGGTATGGGTAATGGAATGAACGAATAAATGGAATGGACGATGGAATGAAATGAATCATTAGATTCTTTTGTCCTGTTTGGTTACACTTTACAAAAAATTAGTCATTACTTTGCGATATAGCCTTAACCGTTTATGCTTTTCAAGTTTTTTTTACTAATTAATTGAAATCAAGTCTCTCAATAAACCAGCTAAACTTATGTGTTGTTTTTATAATTGGTTGCTTTTAAATATGTTTGCTTTTTTATTGAACTAAAGTCAATATATATTTATCTTACAAAAGCTTTTAACTACACACTTTTTACTTCAAACCTACACTATTTCTAAAATCACCACCCTTAAAATTCACTTACATTCTTTTAACTGAAGGTTCTGTCAAATAAAATGATCAGTCACCATTATTTTTTGACTTATCTAGGAGATCGACGACATATTGTAATATATAGCTGTCTTTTAAGGTTGTTTTTTTCTTCCAGAAGTTATTCCAATATAATATACATCTTATTTTGATGCTAACCATTTTCCAGTACGTTATGATAATTGTTTACAAAGTATTCACATGACATAAAAGCTAGCTATCTATACAGGTGGGCATGTACATCACATGTGATTCCTACGTTGCTTTCTAATCAAATGTGATGTCTTTATATATTACAGTGTTAATCCCTGTCCTACTCATGAATGAACCGAACTTATTGTTTGAGATTACAATTTATTCGTTGATCGCGTACTTAAGTTATATGTTAAAAGGACATATAAACTAATCCATATCTAATGATATAATAATGGCACAGATGTATAATTTTGAAGTTGAAATAAATCAAAAACTAAGATATACAAAAGTGTGTTTAAATAAATAGGCAACAAAACATTAAACAAATTAATATGATACATTCAAAAATTTTGGGTCCATCTATTACTCGAAAAACAAGTTTATGATTATAATATATACATAAGTGAAAAGTTATAATACATAACTACGAGTCATGTATCCCATGCACATGCGCTTACGTCTGCATTAATATAAATCCAGTATATAACCAAAAATAAGGATGTGACGGTATTAGTCACGTATGGTATGACTATGTATGAATTATCTCTTAAATATGATAATTAAATGCTACTTGTGATTTTTCTTTTATGATAAACGTCTATAAACCGGCCATAGTATTTAATTTGAGGAAAAAAGTAGATGAGAATTCATGAGATTGAAGGGGGAAGTTAATGGTTACCGAATAAAACAAAAGGTGGTGAGGAGGCAATAATAAATATACCAATGAAAGGGAAATAAACGAATTAAACAATGATAGAAATTTCCTGCCAAGATCCAACAAGTGTACTAAATTTAGCTTCCAAAGATTTTTAGTGATATGTTTGATTATTATTTATATACCATCAATGCTATTTCACACTTAGTTGGCAGCCTCTTAATCAGTCTCTTAATGGTTTAGATGTTTGAATGGTTCAGCACTTAATGGTTCAGACTGTTTGTTTCGCGAGCACATGTCTGAATGGTTAATAGATTTACCTCTGAATGGTTAAACATTATACTGATACTGAATAGTTAAGAGGTCTAATGCTGAATGGTTAAGACATATTATCTGAATTGGCCAGACATTTGTTTTTGAATAGTTAAATTATATCCTAGCTTTTAGTGGTTCAGACATCTTAACGATTCAACACTTAGGTTGTGTTTCTGGGTTTACTTAACAATAGAAAAGAAAGTAAACACTTTCTTTTCTCTTCTCTTCTTTTCTCTTTTCTTCTTTTCTTTTCTTTCTTTTCCTTTCTCTTCATTTCCTTCCATTTTGAAAGGATTGATTTTTGTCTTTATTTTCCTTCCATTTCCTTTCACTTCCTTTCATTTCTCTCCTTAAGTAAACTTGGGAACACAAGTTTTTAACAACCCTTCTATTTCCTTCCATTAAAAAAAACTCAAGAACACAACTAGTTTTCTTTCCTTTCATTTTCTTTCTTTTCTCTCGTTAAATGAAACTCGGGAACACTTATGATTCAGACATTTTATTGGTTCAACACTTAATCATTCAGAAGTTGCCAAACAGCCCCTTAATTAAAATATGAAATGTGTTTATTTATTACACGCATGTTAGTAAAAAGTTTCATTAAATATAACCTTTGGAGCTATGGATAATGGTTATTGTATGATGATCCTTAATGAATGGACGTTTATTAACCAACTTTTTTGGGCTTCTATTAAAGAGGGTCATTCATCATGATAAAAAACTTTAATGGTAACATAAATACATGTACTAGTTAATTACACAAATAGTCTTGTGGTTTGACAAATATAACATGTTTAGATACTTATTTTATTAAGTAACAATTTGGATTTTATGATTATAATTTTATAACATAAGTAGATATTAAGACTAACTTTTGTTAAGTTTTCTACGAGAAATGACCAAAATATGCTCTATAACCAAAGGGGCCATTCATGTACTTGACTCCATTTCAATTATTAGAACAATTGTGTATTTAACTCAGACCGGTAAACAATTAAATACTTTTAAATATTAAACGTGCACTATTACCATCATTTTCACTCTCATCCTCTCTAAAAAAATAAACCCTAGAGTCACATCACTAACCACCACCACCGACCACTATCACTGCCATCGGACAACCATTTTGTCCCGATGCCACTAGAAACACCGTTGGTTGTGTAACACCAACCCCGACCCTCTTTTCCTGTTCATCTTCGTGTGCAAACCAACCCCTCTCTTTAACACGCCAATCTCCAACCACTGATTTGCCCTCACCTATCAAACAAGGGTTGTGGTTTTGCAAGACCCACATCAAACAATTGGTTTTAGAATTTTTTTCCACTTTGTTTTGAAATTCTTTGTTTCCACTTTATTTCGGATTTCTTTTTTGTTGGTTCATATTTGTTGATACATTTTTTGGTTTTTGATGGCGATGGTTAGGAAGTTAAGGTGGCGGAGTGTGATGGTGATGGCAGTGCAATGTTGGACGACATGGGGTTTATGTTTTTTGGTCGAAGTAGCATAAATATAAGGTGGTTAGTGTGGTGATGTGGTGTTGGTGGCTGGCTAGGTTGATGGCAGGTAAAACTTGAGAGATTGTGGTGGTGGTAATGAGTGGTGATGACTGATAGTTATGATGAGAGATGATGGTTTTCTAATCTTTTTAAAGAACTATAAAAATGACATCTTTAATTAAAATTAAGTTAATTACATAAATAAACCCTTTGGTAATAAAATAGTATTTTGGTCATCTAGCTCTAATTTAATAGAAAAATTAAAGAAAGATAATCTTAATACCTAAACATGTTACCAAATTAAATCACAAATCCCAAGCTTGTTACTAACAAAAATTAATACATAAACCTTTTATTTTCGAAAAACCGCAAGTAATAACTCTGCATGTCATATTGCTTAATAGAAGGGTTGGCTCTTTCAGGTGGCATTTGCTTTAGGCCCCAAAAAACTCAATATGTTAGGAATGCCAACTAAGTTGATCTTGTTTCTAGTTTGCTTGCAAATTTTTTGTTAGGTTTATACCAATAGAGAATATGAGAACATGACGGTAGTTTTCGAGTTTGGCGAATTGATATATGATTATGGAGATAAGGTTAGTTTATACACGATATAATGCATGCACAAGTTTATATATTGATAACGAATTTTGACAGTAACATAAATGATTGATTAAAATTATTATGAATACAAAATAAAGACATTTGTAACCTCATCTTTTTCACTTAATTGTTTTTTTTGTTTGGGGCATGCTATAATTAACTGTTATCATTATAGGTGCCGCCGCTATAATTATTGTTTCTTGTAGTGCACATGATTTCTTGTTGTTTCTCATTATTTTACCATCCCTATTTCTAACTCTCTTTATGCATATACCTTCACATGTATTCGAATACCATTTAAAACTCATAATATGTTATCAAAGATCAGTATCTAAATAAACTTCTTTTTATGTTGTTAAGTTGATTTTGTTTTTCGCTTTGCTTGATTATGTCATGGGTCTAACTTCAGAATGTGCTATCGAAGATGTTACGTGTAACGTGTTTGATTAAAAGCCTCAAAGGATTATTGACTTTCTATATTTAATAAATGGGCTCTATATGTATGCAAATGTCGTAAGACAT
The DNA here is from genome assembly GCA_025506515.1 of Flaveria trinervia. Taxonomy (NCBI): domain Eukaryota; kingdom Viridiplantae; phylum Streptophyta; class Magnoliopsida; order Asterales; family Asteraceae; genus Flaveria; species Flaveria trinervia. The sequence goes on from CM046442.1 coordinate 2,360,638, forward strand.
AAAAAATTTAAAATTTCAAGAATTAGAAAGAAAACCAATAAAAAGTGGTTGAATAATTTTCCATTGTGTGTGCTTAGACATACCACATGCAAATTTTGTTTACATTATGGGTCTCCTTTATACTAAATAAAATCAAGGCAAAGTAGAGTAGAGTTGTGAACAGCTCCTTGGTTGCCATTTACCAAAGATAGGGCATTTTTTTATTTTAGTTAACAGAATTACACGTTTGATCAAAACACAACTATAAAATAGTTATATAATGATTCTGATGTTTTACAACCATTATTAGTTTTATTTTTCCCAATATCATCACAATTGTAAGACCGTGTTTAGAGGAGGACTCACAATTCGATTTGAACATCAAAAGACATCATTATTAAACTTTAAACAATATTCCTTTTAATTACAACAGAATTTAAACCTCATATAATTCGTTGTTATTAAACTAAAACATGGCTTTAACTAGAATGTCAACCTTTAACATAGTCGGGTAGCTTCTCAATCCATGTCTAGCCAACTTTCTTTATATATTCATCATACATATCAAACAATATACATATGTCAGGGCTGCTGGGAAATTTTAATTTTAACTTTAATTTTAACAGAGTACTTTAACATATCAATCATAATAATATTTTAGTTATATCTATTTCTTTATTTGTGGCTATCCTTTTTACTTTATATGTTACTTTATCCCTAACAATCATTCTTAAGTGATATTTTAGCATATATTATACATTCTTAATATATAGATATTTTATTTTTATCCTTATATTTATTATTGAGATTGTATAGGTACATAGCTTCTTTAATTAGTAAGCCAACAATAAGTTGTGTAGTATGTCAGATGAGGTTAGATTATAAGGTTAACTTCATCCTTTAGTACGTTATAATGCACACGACATAACTCAAACAGTTGAGTTTGCACAAGACAACTTTTTGAACAGACGATAATACATAAAACATATCTCATTTAGTAAGTAAGAATGCAACAAATGCAAAACTTCTATCTTACTTGCAAGACTTAAACTTTAGTTTTCACATGTAACTTTAGCATTCCAGGCCTCAACCTTTGCTATTATTGTTATTTATTATTATTATTTAACACTTTATCATAACAATAATTATACTTTAACTTTTTGTCATACTATACTATTTTAGTTTATCATTTTTTTAACACTTTATCATAACATTTTTAACACTTTATCATAACAGTAATAATACTTAAACTCTTTATTGTACTGTACTACTTTAGCTTATTTTATTTGTTTCATACTTTAACACTTTATCTTTACCATTACATTCCTTTATAACATGACAAGTACTTGTATCTACTCATGACTAAACACACACATGAGAAATCATCTACGCATGAGAAGTTTCTTTCTAAGGTACATGAATTGTGCGCATGAACACTATGCATCTACGCATGAACATTTCATATGCACACGAATTGTATCAACTATGTATGGACAATCATCATCTATGCATGAATGATTTTCTATGCAAGAATTATACCATCTACATATAAACAATTACCATCTTTACATGAGCTATTTATCTACGCATGGGCATACTTTCTACGCTGAAACCTCTCATAACACATGGATAGGACATCCATGCATGAAAATTTTAGTCGATGCATGACGATTCTTTCAGGTATGTACACAATAAAACGAACCTTATCTTTTTCGAACTTAGCAATTTTTAAATATCTAGACATATGTTGTTAGGGTTTCACACTATGAACATTACGTATATATACACATGAATATGTAAAAATACACATAAAATGTAAACTTTGCCGTAGAATAAAATTATACTTTATCAAAAACTATCATGCATAATGCATATTAGCCCTAAAACAGTATAAAACATGTAAAATTGGGGTTAGTACTCGCATTGTAATGAGCTTCAAATAAATCTCAACACCAAAAAGGATGGTATTGAGATTTACATGCAAACAAGTAAACATATCAATTATATCATTACAATAAGTTATTAATCATATGTGAGCTTAGATCTAACTTAAATCTATAGATTGATATGAAAAAGTTCATATCTTTTGCTTCTTCTCTACTTTCTCTATTTACAATTGCAACTCTCTTTCTATTCTTCTTTGGCAAACTTTTTACACCAGAAATGAGCATGGACTCTTTCCTTTAAAAGGGGTTTCTTAGGATTTATCTTTCATAATTGACACTTTTGGCTCTCGTACATTTTTTTATAATCGTAAACCCCGCCCCCATTTATTTTCTTTTCAACTAATTTAACCCAAAATTGAGGGCGCAACGTTTTTTTTCAATAAATATAACATACGATACTTAAAAGAAAGGGCCACTTTTAGCTCCAGTACATCTATTTTCGGCTATGATTCGGTTTTATCTGGTCGAACCGGCCTTCGTCCTGAACCAGTGGTCGGACCGGAAAACCGGATTGGGATGTTAAACCATAGATTAGTATGTCGGATATACAAATATAGTTAAATATTATATATAATTATAAAATACATATATAAATCATATATAAATTACTTATATTTAATTACATATATAAATATAATTAAATCCGGTCTGACTTGTCCGACCACGAAACCAGTAAGACGTCCGGTTCAACGTCTTGTCCGGTTCTGAAAACATTGCTTGATAATGCACTTAGGGATAAACATGGCCCCGGCTAGGTTGAATAACATATTAATTTGGGTTAGGTTAAAAGGGGTTCGATCGATAATAGGTTTATATTAGAATTAGTTTAGATCAAAATAGATTTGGATCAAAACAAGTTTTGATCTAAACACGATCTCATCAGAATCAATTCGCGTCGAAATAAATACTCAATTATTTTCTAGTTTTCACTATTTACGTTTTTACAAATTTCTCTCTTATATATCACAACGTCGTTCAACACAACCAGTTTTAAGTAAAAGTCTTTATATAAAATCACATAAACACTTGTAAAGTTCATTTCATGATCATACTCTACGCATGTGTATGTGTATATATGTACTTATGGGTAATCACTTATATATAGGGGTGTGCACTTCGCGGGTTGACCCGGTTAACACCTGCGAATCGAACGGTGAAAACTGAGACTGACCCGTCATATATGGGTTAGCGGTTCCGATCCATGGTTCGGCTTTCATTTTGTAAATGGTTATGGGTCAGTTTCGGTTCAAACCCGCGGTTATGGGTTCGGTCCGGCCCGATTACAATTAGACAAAAATAATTAGAGTCGACTTTGCTATTTAGATGTTAAATGGGTTGTCTTTGAACACCAAAGATGTAACACATGTTTTACTAGCATATAATAGAAATTTTGAAATCAATAAAATTTAAGTTTTATATTTCTCCCGTCAAAAAACACGAGCCTAAAAAACATTTGCGCCCCAGACCACTATATTATGTTGAACCGACCCGTTTAACTCGGTTCGGTCCAGCCCGACCGTATGTAAATGATCTGGTTCTCGGTTCTTTATATAAACCACTTATCGGTTTTGGGTCAAAGGCAGGTTGATCTGGTTAGATTCGGTTCAACCCGTTACTCCCCCCTAGGATCCGGCCGGCATCTTTTATGCAACCGATTATCACGATGATAATTGCAGAAGAATATGTTCAACTTAAAAATAGTCATGTTTAATATATTAAGATTTATTTTGTAAAACAAATTTAAGAATTAGGTTATTTAAGTTATAACACAAGAAACATAATAACATAAAGAGGTAAATACATTTTACATCCATGAGATTGAATAAAATTTATTATTTGAATTCAAAAGTTTAAATTTTACCACTTGTATTCAAATGTTTCATTAAAATTATAATTTAAATCATTTAATTACACCTAACTAACACTCTTAACTTTTCCTCCTAACTATCTAATGTGAAAGTTATTTTAGTTAAAATAATTACAAAATAAAAAACAGTCACATGAGGGTTTTTATGCGTATAGACTCTTTTGCTAATCACATTTATGATTTGACTCCATTATATTTTTTTGTTGTTTTGTCTTGCTAATGTATAGTAGTTTAGTAATCATGTTACTTTTACCCTTTTCGTTAAATCATAGATTTCTTTGGTTTATAAAGTGTAATTATGGTTACAATAATTGATTTTTTTTAATTCTTTTTCATGGACTGTGAATGTCGTATTGTTAATTGTTTTTAAATACCAAACGAACATGAATATATAAAGGGAGCTTGTTCATGTTTATTTATTAATTTTAATTAAACTGATTAACAAACACAACCCCTTAATAACGACCTTTTTTGTTTGTGTTCGTTTGTTAAATAAATGAACTTGTTAATTTTTGTTTATGTTCGGTCATTAATATATTAAAAGAGCCGCTTACAAACATAAACAAAGCTAAATGAACGAACACATCACCAACACCAGTTAATATCTAAATAAACCATTGGGCTCATCTCAATGCGCTAAACAAAAAAATCATATATTTGAAAATCAAATTAACTTTAAATTAATATTAGAAATAACTAGATTTTAATGAATATGTAAACGAATGTAATCAAATGAACATAAACTAACCTAAATAAGCAAATGTAAAGTAGTGAACAAAAGAGACACATGTTCATGTTTGTTTGTGTAGTTAAATGAATGAAAGCATGTGTTGATGTCCGTTTGTTTATTAAATAAACAAACTTAATGGTACACTGAAATTTAATATTAACTAATTAATTCATTGAAGATACTTTTATAAAACAGAAGTAGTGAAAAAGAAAAGAAAAACAAAAAAGTAATAGTAACTAATATAAAAAAAATAAAAATAAAAACATTACTGCATTACAATTTTCATACTTTAAATGGTAAAGACAATGATAAATTGTAGAAATATAACGATAAACAAGAAAATGTAATAACTTCTTAAATGATTGGCCCTTAACGTAATAATCAAAGTTTAAGTATAACTCGTAATTTTGAGTATGTTTATAAATAAATATATATATATATATATATATATATATATATATATATAGATATATATATATATATAGATAATATCTATATATATATGTTTATAAATATATATATATAGATAATATCTATATATATAGATAATATATATATATATATATAGATCATATATATATATATATAATTTACTTCTTTTTTACTTGTTCTACTCATTTGTTGACCTAGTATTTGACTTCTCAACTAATATATTGAAACTTGATAGTGTATGTGATGTATCATGTTGAATTTTTATATTGAAATATATTAATAGAAATTATTTTGTTATCTTTATATGTTATTAAAGGTTGTATTTCCTTTTATGTTATTGTAGACTAGGGGAAGGTTTTTAAGATCCCAATAGTTATACGAAAACTAAAGAAAACCATAAAAGCCTATAATAATTTATTATCTTTTTGTCTTTTTAACTGTTTAAATGTTTATAAATTAACTGTTGCATATATTTTGAGCATTAAAACGAGAATGAATAGCCTTACATATACATAACACTATGTCGAATGAAAAATAGTTACATATACGTAACCTACGTGTGGCGTGCATGTAAAAACAATGTATGGTTTTCATTTGATACATACCCCTATATATATATATATATATATATATATACACATATATTGATGGTAATGATAAAATATCTATAAATTATGTGATCAGTTTTATTAGTTTTCTTTAATTTTTACATAATAATATGGTTTTTTTAGAATCCATCTTCTATGTTATTGTAGAATGTATTCTCACAAAGAATCAATTGGTGGAACTAAAACTACATATAATACACTCATTTAAATAGTTTGAAATTTGCTTAAAATTAACTCACTTTAAAGAAGCTCGGAAATATCCCACTTAAAATTGGTTCGGTTGTAAATAAATTGGCTCGATTTAGCTTGGTTTGTAAACGAGCCAAGTTCTAGCTGAGTTTCACTTAGGGGGTGTTTGTTTTTTAAGAAAATCTCTTCTTGACATCTTTTGTCTGCACCGCCCATACCACACGCATACATTGAAGTCTGTAGAGTTTTTGTTTTTAGAAAAACTTTTCATTAAATTAAAAAAGTCTGCGTGAGGTCAACATGATCCAGACTTGACACAAACACTTCTAAACTCTTCTAAAATTTACAGAGGATTAAACACCATCATCTATCACTGTCCGCCACTACCACCCATCATCTACCATCACCACCGTCCAACACTGGCGTATACCATCACCAGTTGATTTTATAGTCCGTCGACGTTAAAAATCAGACACTTTTTTATTGGAGACTGCAGAGATTTGGTGCACCTCTTCTTCTGCAGATGTTTGTAGATGTAATCCGTGGATTGCAGATATTTTACTGGAAAAAAAACAAACAACTTAGACTAGTTCAGCTCATAAACAACCATATCTCTAGTTTAATTTCATGTATGTTACAAAGCATTATTTTGCCATTTAAGTTTTATGATGTTTTGTGTAAATTAGTTTCTCATCAATTTTTGCTTTCATGTCACTCACATGATCTAGGGTAATAAGATTCTTGATTTAATTCACAACATAAAATCTCAGTGAAATTATCTTCAAAATCATCGTGACAAAGTTAAAATCTCCTTCTTATAACATGTGATTCAGCCCGACGACCCGTGGCAAACCAAAAAGTTTGTAATCTAGTGTCACTAAAAACGGACCAAAGTTTTTTGTTTCGGTTAGGGCCTCAAAATAAGCGGCCCCTCGATATAGATGTATAGGGTAGGGAATTTGATTGATACATGTGTATTAAGGTAGTAAGTGTGATGGTATATGTTGTATAAGACATTGAATTGATGGTTTACAAAGCACAACACATGTAGTTTTGATTGACTGAGTGATATTAGGGTGTTAATAATTTGGTTTAAAATCGTGAAACTGTCCAAACAAGTCATTGGTTTGGTTTTAACGGATATTTTTTCTTTACCTTATGGTTAACTGGTTTAAAAAATTTCAAACCATTACGAACAGTTAGGTTTATGGTTTATACCAAAAGCTGAAAGTATAAAACCTGACCAAACCGTAAGATTTGAAACATATTTAATTTTTTAAAATATTGTATCTCGTGTTTATTGAATTATTTATATTTTATATTATGTTAACTTAGATTTGCACACAAATATAACTCTAACTGTATGTATTATGCTCTAGAGGTCATCGATTTTCATAAATTACTTGTTATGTTTATAAGAGTCGCATATTATAAATTTTGTCAAGAGGATTTTTGTCTATTATTATAGTGAAACCACGAATAATAGCCCCAACAAATATTTCTATCTAGTAAGTGTTAATTAAACAGATATTTTAATTATATTAAAGGCATGTTCTTTAATATATTTTAATTAGAATTTAGAGTGGCCTTCATATTGACCTATGTACTATGCATGCGAATTATTATGATACCGATTCGAGTAGAGTTGTTTTATGCATTTTGCACCATCTTTTCATTTTATCCTACATAACTTTCATATACTCCAAATAATTCTAAACTGTAAAACTAAACCGGAACCTAACCACCAGCAATGGTTCGATTATTAACAGTTGGCTCATGATTTAACCTGCAGATTCCATCAAAACTGGACCACGAACACACCTAAATGATATGATGATAGACGAATAGCGTATGAAGTAAAAACTCGTTACACATTTAGAAATTAACATCAAAATCAAATAAGGACATGCATTTATCTTACTTTAAGTCACAATCATAGCAACAACAATATGCACTATAATTCAAAAGTCAAACTTGTGGTGTTATATTTCCATGTGACATATACATTGTACACACAAATTCTAATATAGCTAGCGACGCCATGCTTGACCATAATAATAGTGGAACCATATATCACAATCATATACCTCCAACCGTACACACTTGTGGTGGGGGTCGTTAATATAAAATGCTTTTATCAAAATCAAACTTCACCACAAGATCAACTCAACTACCTTTGCGGTTGTGCATTGTTGTCAATCTCATCTTATTTTTAAATATAGCAATTGACCCACCTATTGATTAGATTGCCACTTGTTATGTAAAACAAGCTCCGTGGCATGCAAGGTATATATAATCTAGTTAGTGGTATGACGTGTGAGTTTCTGACACGATACGAGTCTAACATGAAATACGCGGGTTTTAATTTAGGTTAAATGTGAGTTGGATCAGTTTTTGGTTGAATACGTGAATGCTTTAGCTAAAGAGTCGTGTGCATGTCTATCTGGTGTTTACGGTTTAATTGATTATTTTTGTGAATAATTTAATTTTTTTTGTAATTAAGTTGGATAAGTTATTTTATTTATGAATTTAAAAGATGAAAAGAAAAGTATCAAGTTTGTAGTTTGAACGTTAGTACTTTTTGTTGTGAAAGTATGACTTTAGGGAAATAATATGCACCAAAGAAAATAAAATAAGGCGATAATATCCAAGAAAATATTTATGGCAAAATAACAAACTAAAGTCTCGTCTAACGTTTTATTCGTCTTTAATTTATAGCAATAATATTCATTTCATGAATGCCGAAAGGTTTAATTATTTATTGTAAAAAACTATTAAGGTTACTAGTTTAAATGAATTATGTCATTTATGATTTTCGTGTTTAATTAAACAAAGTCTAATCATCGGCAAACACATCATATCATACCCAAAGCCTAAATACCAAATCAACATAAAAGTGAATCCATAATTCTTGATCATATACTTATAGATAGATAAAGTAAATACATAATCTTGATATATTTATAGAAAGATAGTAGCACAGGAATCTAGCCTTGAACCGACCATCCAATGGATTATGGGTTAAACAACCACTTCCTGAAAGGACTAAGAGTGATAATAATGATGTGGTTGAGTGGAGATGACGTTGTGAGATTACGAGAAGGAACTAAGAAAGAGCGAGAGATAGCGTGAGGGATGCGGGACTGAGGAAGGAGTGGTACCAACTTCAAATCAAATTCAACTAAGAAAACATGCTAAAACCAACAACTAATAGGGTTATTTGATGAGTTGAATGTAGTCAGACCAACTTCAACTAGAGCTCGGATTTAAAGTTAAGCGAGACAGCTGAGCTTCAACTCATTCATTCTTAAGGAATTGAAACTTGAGCTCAACCAAACTATTATATAAATTATGGTAAAAAGATAATGTTTCTTTTTACATAAGTAATAAAATTATAAAGAAGTTACAAACCAACCGAATGATCCAACAATTTAGATTGATGTACGAATTAGCTTTAGTAAGATTAAGATTGAGCTAATATTTAAGATTATAACTTATCAACATTAAAATTTGACTTAGTTTACATGAAAAAAACAAGCAAACAAATGTATGAGCATACCTTGAGTCGGGTTTGTTTGCCAAACGAGACAACTCAATGTGACTCGTTTACAAACAACTAAATCTCAAGCAAAGTTTGTGTCATGAGGTTGTTAGACGACCTTAACAATAAATAACCTCACTAAACTTTTTGTAAAATATATTTAGTCGAGTTAAATTTAGAATAAGTATTTAATTTTTTTTTCTTTAAAGAGTTAAGGGGCTGTTTATTATTGAATAAAGATAATTGGCTGCTCTTATGATAAACATTTTAATTTGTCCTCTTGCTATTGGGCCAAGGTAAATTATTGAATAAAGATATGGGCTGCTCTTAAGTCGTTGGTGGATTATTAATAGTCTAGGGATAGATTTGCAAAAAAAAACCGGGTATGGACCCGACCCAGCGGACCAGACCCGGGTCCAGGTACAACGTCGGGTCCGGGTACAACGTGTACTCGGTTCGTACCTAGAAAAAACCGGTGGTTTCAACCCGGTTTGGGTTTTTTTGGAATTTCTACAACCCGACCCGGTTGAACCCGGGTACAACCAGGTTTTGACCTTTTTTTTCTTTTAACTAGCCGTTTTTAACGGCTATATAGCCGTTGGGATTGATTTTGGACCGTTTTTTGTTCTTTTTTGCCCCTTAAATGAGTATAAATAGGTGTGAGTTGATATGATTAGGTACCCAAGCCTCAAACACAAAAAAACATACGCAAAAAACGCAAAATAATACTCTCGTTTTACATTTTCATTCTCTCATCTTACACTCTTACTCTCAAATCTCAATATGCCTTACCCTCAATCTTCCGTTGGTCAAGATTATCCAACTCTCCAACCGACGAAGAATTAGCATTTGATGAAACCTCTCGAAAAAAATAGACGATTAGTTAAATACAATTTTTATATTAATTGTTATTGATTCGTTAATATATTTTTAAGTTGTTTTAATAAATAAATAATAAATTAATGAGCTATGTTTTTTAATGTTGTTATAATAATAATAATAATAACAACAACAATAATAATAATAATAATAATAATAATAATAATGTCACATCCTGGTGGAAGCGTGAAATGATTATTTGGGTGTGACTTGTTTATACAGAACTCATTGATTAACAAAGTATCAGATAACACAACAACATATATTTAAACATAATATAACATATCACATAAGATAATAATAAGGTTAGGATTACACTAAATCATGATAGTCAAAATTTGATCTAATTATAATCCTATTACAACATATTTTCTAACTGCTACATCTTCAGTAACGGTGGAAATGAGCGTCCACCGATATGCTGAGATCATACATATTCACAGTTAGATTCACACAGACTTTCCCCATAACTTCTCCCCAGCCGTTATACACATCAAAAGAGAACATTAAGCTGTTAGACATGATGAATTCCTGAAAAAACATACTCAAAATAGTCAACATAATGTTGGTGAGTTCATAGGTTTATCTTACATAAAATATTATTGATGCATCAAATACAACCAAACCTTACTTAATAATCAGATCAACCATACTATCATAACATAATTCATAAATAAGATGATATAGCATCACAACACTCATCCTGTTGGTGCAGGAAATTATTTCCTAAGTAACACTACTTATATTATCCAACGGTTTTACATCCGAATTAATGGTTGTAACATAAATGATAGTACATCTAAAAAATTTGCATCAATCATAAAATTAATAGTATGTTTTTTCCCCCCAAAAGTTTATAAAAATAAAAATAGGGCTACGAATCTCACCTCTACTCCAAGAATGAACCTATAAACAAAATATTTATAGTTCAGAAAACATAGATATTTTCTTCAAAATTTTCAATACCTCAAATATTATCAAAATTGATACAATAAATAGGTAATGAAACATAACATACTCAGATTTCATATTTTAATTATCTATAGATTATTTCCTATAATTTTCATAATATTCCAATAAATTATTAAAAATACCTTCTGGTTTCTAAAATTTTCCGAATTTGATCAGAATATTTGACACAATATTTATAACTCTTAAATTTTTTCCCAAATCTTAAATCATAGCAGAGTCAATTTTTATGATTTTCTTCATTTTACTAATATTTAGTAAATATATAAAAATATGTCCAAAAATTCTTATTTTCGTAAAAAATGTTCTTTTCAGCTTTTCATATTTTCTGAAATTTTCTCATAATTTATTGCAAAGTTAAAGTATTTTTCCTGATTTTTATGTGACAGAAAATCTATAAATTCATAACTTATTCATAACTTCAAGTTAGGTCATGAAACTTTTTCTGTGATTTCTATAATTTGTAAGGTTTAACATATAATTTTCTCAATATCATCCCAGGTTCAGTTCTTCCAGCATAAATTTTTCCTTCAAATATTAAAATAATTCATATAAAATTATTTTATCTATAGGAATGGTATCAAAATCTGCAAAATTATAATTCCTAATATTCTAAACATGCTTCCAATGTTTTATCCCACAATCATAGTCTATAACATAATAAACTAAATTTAACAAGTTGCACATAAAATTTTAATCTTTAATTGATAATTTTTTTTATATAAATTTCGATTATCAGTTTCATTTTGTTTATTTCAGATTCTTAAAACCTTCTTACTAACTTTTTAAATAAAGTTGATATGCTTATAGGATTCATAAAGATCTTAGATGTAAAATCATAAGAGTTAATCATATGTTTGTTTAAACATATGTTTAATCTTTGTAATCTTGACTTAGACATGGTTTAGAGAGTGAAACCTTGATTTTGACAGAAGGAGAGGGTGATGATAGCTGATGGTAGCTTCTTTCTCCGGTTCTTCAACGTGTGTGGGTGTCTTGAGCTTCCAAAGTTTTGATTTCCCTCGAACCGGTGTAAGAGATGTTGAGTATTCTAGTTGTGGTTAATATGTGTTTGTTAAAAAGAACCGTGAGTGTAGAGGGGGTGGAAGATGGTGGTGATATACGGGTTGTGTGAGGTGTGAGGAATGGAGGTGAAAATGGTTGTGGTGGTCGGTTAGGGTGGTGGTGACCGGGAGTGTTTGAGATGGTAGTTTAGATGGTGTGTGGTTTATGCAATAACCGATGGGGGTCTTATGGGGTCTCGGCCAAATTTAATGGAGGGGACTCCATCATTGCTCTAGGGTACTAGGCTTATAAGGTGGCAAGAACCAAAGCATGGTGAGTGTCTTTTGGAGCTAGGTGGCAACTATGGGTGTAATGACTCATCAAGTTCTTTATTGCAAAGCTTAACAATTGTTTAGGTTGCTAATCGGATTGCTCAAGACTCTAATGAACTGATTTTTTGAGTTTAAATGATGCTTGGGTTTTGAGTGTATAAAGTTTACTTAGTTTTGTTTTGATGTAAGTTTCTTTGTATTGTGGTATTTGGTTGGGTTGTGTTTTTGTATTATTTGGTGAATGGTATGTTAAGTTGAAATATTAGATCATATTTTGAGATCCATGACTTATGAATATGGATACATGCACACATAAAGTTATACATGCATGCAACCATGCATACGTGCAACATATATATATATATATATAATATATATATATATATGCATATGAACATTTAATATACATATGTAGTCAACAAAAGATGACACATGCATACGTAAGACATGTATGTATACGTACAATTTTACATATATGTGCACATAATAATTCATAACTTATATATAATATATATTAATTTTACTCGTAAACTATTTTTTCCTAACACTATTTTTAGGGTCATCACATTCTCCCCCCGTAAAAATAATTGCGTCCCGAAATTTACTTAGAAGATAATACCTAAAGTTGAGGGAAACTTATCTGGTTACTGATTCCCAATAGATAGGGATACTTCCTCAAAATCTCATATTCCGGACCTCTTTTGGCATTCCACTTAACTTTCACTATAGGAATCTTACTTCTTCTTAACCGTTTCACCTTTTTATCCACTATGGCTACTGGTTCTATGAAATGAAGCTTCTTGTATACTTTTATTTCTTGAACTGGAACTTTTAATGTCTCATCTGCTAGACATTTCTTTAGATTGGACACATGAAAGATTGTTTGGACCTGGTATTTGATCAAAATATCTAGAGATTAATGTGTAAACCAGATCAAATAGTGCAGAATCCTATTTGATTGGCGATCCAATCAGTGAGAACACACGAAGAATCAATCAAGAATTGAAACTAACGTTAGAAATCGATTGGGAATCGATCTAATGTGTTCTATGAACTTGGAGAACGAATTGAGAGGTTTCTGGACGGCTAGGGTACGCCTGGAATCGTAATTGATCGAGAGTCCCTGTTTTTCACAAATTGAGTTGTATTTATAGGTTGGTTTATCCAATCGTGCGACTGAACCATTAGTAAGGTTCAGTTGTGCAATTGAACCATGCGGTTGATTCATTCGTACGACTGAGTGTTCAGTCGTGCGACTGAGCCAATCTTATGTTACAATCGTACGACTGATCCAGTCTCTTGGTTCAGTCGTGCGACTGAGTCAATCGTGTGAAGTTATTCATGCGTATGGTTCATTCGCATGAGCCATTCGCATGAGAACTTTATTATGTTAAGTTTGAATGTATTGTGTATTAATTAATAAATATTATGTGTAATCATTCAAGCAATCACTAACCTAATTAACCAATTCAATGTCGATACATTAATGAAACATTAAACAGTATAACTAACAAACTATCAATATCATTTCATTAATCATACCAAACAAGATCTATTACATCACATATCATGATCTAGGGACATACATGTATCAACAAAGATGTTGTGTACTTCACTTAATTCTGAAGGCAAATTCAACTTATATGCTACTGAACCAATCCTATGAATGATTTCAAATGGACCAATATATCTAGGATTTAACTTATTTCTTCTTTCAAATCAAACTATGCCTTTTGTGAGTGAAACCTTTAATAGACCTAATCTCCAATCTCAAATTCCAATGGTTTTCTTCTTTTATCAGCATAACTTTTCTGCCGATCCTTGGCAGCTTTCAACCTGTTCTTAATTTCAAGAATCTTATCTGAGGTTTCTTGTATCAATTCAGGTCATGTAAGTTGTCTATCTCCTATTTCATCCCAACATAAGGGTGATCTACACTTCCTTCCGTATAAAGCTTCAAATGGGGTTGTTCTAATACTGGAATGATAACTATTATTATAGGAAAATTCTATTAAAGGAAGATGTGTATCCCAATTTTCACCAAAATCTAATGTAAAAGCTCGTAACATATCTTCCAAAGTTTGAATTGTTTTCTTACTTTGACCATCTGTTTGTGGATGATATGTTATACTTAGATTTACCTGAGTTCCTAAAGCTTTATGTAATGTTTGCCAGAATCTGGAGGTGAATCTACTATATCTGTCTGATATAATTGAAATAGGTATTCCATGTCTGGATACAACTTCTTTTATGTAAATTCTTGCCAAATTTTCCATTTTATAATCTTCTCTAATTGGTAGGAAATGTGCTGATTTTGTTAGCCTGTTCACTATAACCCATATAGTGTCATATCCATTTGAAGTTCTTGGTAATTTGGTTACAAAATCCATAGTTATTTGATCCCATTTCCATTCTGGAATTTCTGGCTGTTGCAAGTATCCAGAGGGTTTTTGATATTCAGCTTTTATTCTTGAGCAAATATCATATTTGCCTACAAATTCTCCGACTGATTTCTTCATGCCTGGCCACCAGTATTGGCTTATTAAATCTTTGTACATTTTGTTATTTCCTGGATGTACAGAATACCTTGATTTATGTGCCTCTTGTAGGACAAGCTGTCTAAGTATAATATTATTCGGTATCCAAGTTCTTCCTTTAAATTTCAGAACTCCATTTATGTCTTCTTCTAAATCTTTCATTTGCCCTTTTAATGCTAACTTATCTTTTTGCTGAGCTTCCCGTATTTGACTTATCAAATCAGAACGTAATTCCATTCTCATGGCGCGTACTCGCAATGGTTTTGTTCTTTCTTTTCTACTTAAAGCATCAGCTACAACATTTGCTTTTCCTGGATGATACTTGATTTTACAATCATAATCACTTAGTAGTTCTATCCATCTTCTTTGCCTCATATTCAACATTTTCTGATCAAAGATATACTGCAAGCTTTTATGATCTGTGTATATTGTACACCTTGTGCCATACAGATAATGTCTCCAGATTTTAAGTGCAAATACTATTGCTCCTAATCCCAAATCATGAGTAGTATAATTCTTTTTACTACCCCTAAGTTGTCTAGAGGCATAAGCTATTACCTTATTTCTTTGCATTAGTATCCAAATCCTTGTCGTGAGGCATCGCAATATACAATAAAATCATCAGTCCCTTCTGGTAATGCTAAGATAGGAGCATTGCATAATTTATCTTTTAATAACTCAAATGCAGTCTTTTGCTTTTCTTCCTAAATATAGGGTCTGTCTTTTTGAGTTAATTATGTGAGTGGTTGAGCTATTCTTGAGAAATTTTCTATGAATCTTCTCTAATATCCTTCCAATCCTAAAAATTGACGTAACTCTATTGGTGTTTTTGGATCTTCCCATTTCTGAACAGCTTCTATCTTTGCGGGATCTACTTGTATACCTTCTTGAAATATATTATTTTGCAAAAAATATTTATTTAGAAATAACATTAATAATTTTTTAAGATTATTAAATGTAAAAGAATATTAAATAATATTATTAGTAATTTAGTTAATTATTTAATATGATAGAGATGCGAGAAAACTTTGGTGAAAATAATTGTGGTGTTGACACGTGGCATCTTAAGTTACTCTTTTATTAGAGTAGGAAGTAGGGGTGTGCAAGAAACCAAAATAACCGAACCGCAACCATAATAACCGATACAACCGAACCGAAAAAATTGAAACCAGTAAGAAACCGATGGTTTGGTTTTATGATTTTTTAAAAAACCGGTTTTTTCGGTTCGGTTTTGGTTTTGCGTGTAGTAGAAACCGAAAAACCGAACCGCAACCATAAAACCGAATTTGTAAATTTAGAAGTATATTCATACACTTATAAACATGACTAGCCCATAAATTATTTATTTAATTTATACTATCTAAAATAAATAGATGTTTAGGTTTCGAGCATAATTTTAAAATTTTTTGTTTTGGTAGATTAAATTGTTTTTATTGAACGTTTTGTTATTGTATTTTATTGATTGTAATTAATTTTAATGTTAAGTAATTATAAGAATCTATATATTATGTTTAAAGATCAACAAAATGATATAAATTCAAAGGTTATAGCTTAAATTTATTACTTTGAACCAATTTAAATAAAACCGAAATGAAAAAACTTGAAGCCCTTAAACAAAACCGAGAAAACCGAAACCGAACGGTTTTAAAAACCTAGAAACCGAAATATCGGTTTTTGATTTTGGTTTTAGCTTAAACCAAATCAAACAACCATGCTCACCCCTATCAAGAAGATGTTTTAAAAACACTGAAGTATTGCATATTTTACTTTAGATATCACTTTATGTTATTGCTTAGATTTTAGTTATAAAATTGTATTGAAATGTTTTTAAAATCGAAATAAATGGAAAACCAGCAGCTATATAGTTACGTGGTCAAACCAGTGGACTAAAAATTAAATACATCATTGGAATTATAAAATATAAAAATATACAGAAAATACAAAATATAAGGGAATTTTGAATAAACCAGACAAAAATAATATTAAAGTTCAACGGTAATTTTTATTAATATAAAGTAACTTTGAAAATCAGTAATTCAAACATAATTAAATTAAAAATAAAAAATGACATGTTGGATCAACCAGAAATATAAAACCAGTTGGTTAAACTGGTAACCACTCATAGGTTTCGAACCAAATTGACCCGACAAGGTAGCCAGTTCGGATCCAAATTATATGACCACAAACCGATTATTATTTTATAACACCTTGTTATTTTAAAGTCAAAGGAAGAGAAGAATAAAGTGAAAGAAAAGAAGGAAAAGAAATAAAATCCAAGTCTAGGGGTAAAAAGTGTCCAAAATGACAAAATGTTTGAAAAATGGATGTAAAAGGTGGTATGGCTGCCCATATGTCACATACACCACTGATCTTTGGATTTTAGAGAGAGGAAGAGCAGAGCCCGAGTTTGAAGAAGAACAAGAAGAAAAAGTTCGAATTCAAGGTAAGATTTCATGCTTTTATGGTGTTCTTGACTGGTCTTATCCTCGGGTTTATGCTTATGTGTGTTTGTATGTGTTTGGGGTATGTTTTAGTGGGTCTCTAATGGTTGAATTCAATTTGCAAATGAGTTTGGAAGAAGCCATACTCAAGAGCTGCAAAGGTGAGTTCTA
This sequence comes from Flaveria trinervia, assembly GCA_025506515.1. Taxonomy (NCBI): domain Eukaryota; kingdom Viridiplantae; phylum Streptophyta; class Magnoliopsida; order Asterales; family Asteraceae; genus Flaveria; species Flaveria trinervia. Next base: position 2,378,264 of record CM046442.1, read on the forward strand.
AAACCCCTCTTTTACTGGTTTTTAACTGATTTTGGGGCTGGAAATGCATGAATGTATGTTTTTATATAGCTAGGTTTCGGACCTGTATGCTTGATATGTGTATGATGATGTTATGATGTGATGTGTGACTATGTTCATGCTTGATGATGTATAATTGTGTTTCTAAGGCTTAGGGGGTAAGAATTAAGCTTAGAACATGATGAATGGTGCATGGAAATTGAATCTGATGTTTTAGACCCATTTGATAAGTTTTTAAACCTGCCTAAGTGTGTGGAAGTAAATGCGGATGAGCATTTGACTATGTATGGAAATGCAAATGAGCATTGGCTAAGTGCAGGAAATGCGGATGAGCATTTGACTGTGTATGGAAATGCGGATGAGCAAGTAAGTCAATGCAGATGAAGTGAGTCAATGCGGATGAGCATTTGACTAAGTATGGAAATGGGGATGAGCAAGTAAGTCAATGCGGATGAATTGAGTCAATGCGGATGAGCATTGACTAAGTATGAAAATGCGGAGGAGTTAGGCTAATGCGGATGACAAATGCAGATGAAGTAAAGTAAATGCGGATGAAGTAAATCTAATGCGGATGGACTATAGCAAATGCTGATGAACTGTAGGAAATGCGGATGACTATAGGAAATGCGGATGAACACTTAGAAAAAATTCTGACCTTTTTGGGGAAAAAGAAGTAATGTAGGCTTTGACCTAGGAGATTCCCGGGAGTTATGAATGTTGACTTATGGGGTCATAGATGGTATGATGGGCATGTAATGATGTGTGCTTATGCATGATGATGATGATGATGATGTTGCATGGTTATGCATGATGTATGTTATGTATGTATGATGCCCTGCATGATGATGTATGAATGATATGTTTATATTCCTTATGATGATGTATGTTTATCTTTCCCATGACTTTACGTGTTATGATAATGAATGAACGAAGTATTATGTAACGTAAAGTGAAAGATAATGAAAGAGGAACATGATGAATGAATGTAAGAAAGCCTTGCAAGCAAATATATGGAGGTTCACACCTAATGAAGGGTGTTAGCTCAACTGTGTGCGGGTTAGCTACCCTAGAATGATGCACACCGGGGTCTAATCCTTGTGATTGACCATACGTACGGGATTCTTGCCGCTTGCCCTAGGTACTGGAGTCAGCTTCGTGCACAATGTTCCAGGTCTATGAGAGACCTCAGGCCTAGTTACTCGCTTCGTGCACAATGTTCGGGGTATAACATATGGCATTGATCCGGAATGAAAGAGAAAATATAAATGGTGAATGTACTTGCCCTAGATACTGGAGTCAGCTTCGTGCACAATGTTCAGGGTCTATGAGAGACCTGAGGCCCAGTTACCCGCTTCGTGCACAATGTTCGGGGCAATGTACATGTCACTAGAAGTAATGATGAATGAATGAAAATATGAACGAAAGAATAACAAAGATAATAATGATATTATCTGTATGTACGTACGATGTATGATCACAAACGAATGTAAAGTATAATATGATTTTTATTGAAATGATGGTTTTATGATAGAAAAGTATGTTTGCTATAAAACTAGAACTCACTCAGCAACGCTGACTTTTATGCATTTTCCAGTTGGCAGGTGAGCATTGCTGAGGATGGCACGAGGCGGCTACTCAGCTCTTTTGGATGACATCCATTTAATTAAAGCTTTTGTGATGTAATACAACAATGTAATTTTGAAACCGACAAACGATACATTATTTTGCAAAAGTTTTTATAATGAAATGAAATGTCATTTGTGTTATGTTTCCGCTGCAATGTTTTGATGATTAAATGCAAGGTATATGTTTTATGTGCGATGAATTACCAGCTGTAAGTGTTTTGGGAATGGGGCCTTACATATTTCAAAAGTTACTCGCATCTAAAAGAAAACACCATATATGCATCTTTCACAAGTTTATGTTCTTATACTTTAGTGTATAATTTTAATTTTGTAAAATTTATTAATTTTATTTTATGAGATATGTGGTAGTCAGTGGTTTTTTAAGCAGCCAACAATTGTCTTGAAAGCTACAAGAAATTTTTCAAAACAATATGAAGCGGTCGTTGCATATATCCATTTTTTAAACTTATAGAATCGTATATTTCTTCACTTAATGTTTGATAAATATTATTCCTACTATTAATGAACATATGCTAGAACTTAAATTTGCTTTCATTCTGGCCCCTAGATTATGGTTACTTATCATATTGCACGTTTCGTTATATATAATTTATAGAATTCAAAAGAAATTCATATATAACTATATAGGATTAGGTTCAAACATATATATTTTTACGTTTTAAAAACTAGATATGAATTTTGCCCAGAAAACTTCTATTTTGAGTTGAAATATATAATTTTACAAGTTTAATACAATTTTTATAAGTAAAAGGATAATTGCATATGCCTCATAGAAACTTGTAAATTACATCTTTCATAATCATTTTTAAGAGGATTTACATCACAATTTGAAAATAATTATATATTTCATAAGTTTTATAGGAGAGCATGCAATTCTCTTTATTAAAAATTTGTATTTTATTAACTCCATGAGTTTTAGTTGACACTCATTGTTTCAAACGGTATGTCGAACTATTTTTGCACTTTTAAATGCATCAAGTTGACCCGATAGTGAATGACTTGCTCAAACTATCTGTCATAATTCAGTTTAGAAAGTTTCAAATATATTTATAATTCCTTTAATAAACATGTATTATCATAGGTCTCGTATCATTAGAAAAATCCTATCTTTATTTTATTTTATTTGTGGTTTTCCATTTAATAACCAAAAGAACATTTGACTTAAAACTATATTCAGTTTTAAAATCCGAATTCAAACTCCGGACGTGTGACCACCAATTTAACATGTTTATAAATTAAATCCAAGGCAGATAATTATCAATATCTCTTGATAACTATATGACAATTGACTTCTACTTATTTACGTTTTGTAAGCGAGTCCGGTTATATTTGTTTTTTTAGTTATTATTTTTAGTACATTTTTAATGAGTAATTTATTTCAATGGATAACTAGAAATTTAAATTAATCAACAATATTAAGACGACCAAACTTATTGAATTTATAGATGCATTTAAACACTTATATATCTCTAATTAATGAAATTAGACAAATTAAGAAATTCTTTGACGAAATTAGAAAAATTAGACAAATTCTTTATCTTTACTAGACAAGACATGTTCAATAACGGAAAATTTCATTCGTTAAGCTTTGACAGATCATAACTAAAAGTCTAAAATAAAGCAAAATAAATATATGTTAAACTAGGGACTGTTTAGCAATATTTTAAAGATTTTGAATCGAAATTAGTTTCGTATACACATTAATATTCCCATTTGACTATGAAAGTTTTAGTCCTTAATTATGAAGAAAATGTGTACTTAAAGAAAGCACATGTATTGTCCTTCACGTCTTAACACTAGTCGTTTATATATATAAATTCTAACGTCCTTAATTATATCTAACAATTAAAAATTCATAAGGAATAACGACTAACTACGGAAACATTATTAATTTAATGAAATAATAAAACTGTCTAAAGGGCAACTCAGCAATTTTTGTATTCATTAAATTAAGAGCTCTTGTTGTTTTGCTGGATGTGGTAGACAATTATTTTTTGTAAAATGTACCTAAGGTGACAAAATTAACGCCTAGCATTCCGATTTTAAAATACGCACAGTGACTTGGCTTGTGACGTTTTTACCACGATCTCTCGCTCACAAAGAACAGACACAGTGTTTCACGCCCACAACGACCACGTGGTGGCTCACGCCCCCTCACGAGGACAATATGTTTGCTAGCTCTTAATAAACCATGAAATTTCACATGAAAAATAGTTTGAATTGACATTTTATATTTAATTAACTTAGTCATGTAGATTGAAAATACATTTCTCTAGATTGATAACACATACAAGCAAACAAAAATAAAACTAAAAATAAAAATAAAATACGTCCGTACCCCGATTAATATATGTAATTAATGCGTCGAACTTTCATCAAATTCAACGGGTTTTTCATCAATTTGCCTTTGTCTAGTGGTGTGTTGACCCAAGTTGTATCTTGACAAGGTGTAGTTTTTTCTTATTGTTTTTTTTCTTAACGATTAAATTCTTCTATTTTAATTGTTAGTGAGCATCGAAGACATCCATGTTCATAATGTGTATCAACTAATTTACTATCATGGTTAAAAAGTTATAAAATATTTAACTATAAGGAAAGTTGTCACTAATTGATCAAATATTTCGATATTAAAAATCTGTTACATAATTAATCATGGTGTAGAGTCTTCATTATTCAAAAATTACGAATTTGTACTTTTAGAAAAATCCAGATTGTCTATGGATTCCTTTTTTTATGTGTTTGGATAAACTGAACTTTTATCCTAGCGTTTGGATTGATATAAATTCCTATTGTATAACCAAATAAAAATTTCATCTATATATTTCTACTAAGCTTATATTTAATTATTATAAATTTCTTCTTATACGGTTATCTTCTCGATAAATAACTTGTCGTCCATCATCTAGTTAGCTCAATTAACCGCTTTCTATTTGAATTGGACGGTTAACAGTAAAACTACTGTACATAATTACATATTTATTAATCGAGAATTCATATTTTTATCTATTTAAATGTTCATATCGTGTTATAAATACAAACTCACATCACAATTATAAGTTATTTTTATATTTTGCTTTGTGCTTCGTATAGATATAATTTTTTAGTTTTATACTATCTATAACGTTATTAATTTCTTAAATCCGTTTCAACTGTTGTACCAATTCTACCATTTACCAATAACTAAAACCCGGTTTCGTTTTGAAATCATTGATTACACGTAATAACCAAGAAAAGGCATCAATCAATGAAATAAAATAAAGACGTTCTTTTAACTTTTAACTTCAATAAAAAAAACATTCATTTGCGAATAAAAGAATTAATGCTCTTAATATATTATTATTATTCTAACAATATTTAACATCGGTCTTTACTCTTTACAATAAAAAAATATCTCCCCATATCCTATACCCTCTCACCGGCCTCGTGACAACGACCCATAAGTCGATCCCGAATGCGACGTCGTATTACTCCCTCCCGGAGCTCCGGCACCGTGAAACAAATCCGACAACCAATTCCCCAAATCCGCCGGAGAATATCTCACCACCGATTCAACTCCCCTGAAGTACCCCCTATATCCTTCATACAACCGTCCGTACGCCGGAGTTATCTTCTCCGATAACGACAGTTTTACTTCTTCACGAAGCTTTTGATCGGAGATTATCCACGTGGCCTGTTTCCGGCAAGCGTTGGTGAACTCCAGATTAAACCGACGAAAACAGTCTCTTGCAGATTCGATTGATAAGTTTTCAGCCGTTGGATTCATCGGCAACGATGAGATCACTTTACTCCACGCCATACGTTCGTAGTTTCCGGCGTATTGCTTCACTTTTTGCTTGTGTTTCACCACCCAATCTTCTCCGATCAGAAGGTGTAAACTGGAGTTTTTCACCTTCGAAACGACGTAGTGTAGGTTGTTAACAAGAAACAGGTATGATTGAGCTACGTCCTTATACAGCTCGGCTCCGGCGTCGATTTTGCAGAGGAGAACCAGCACGAGCCACGCGAACCTAGCCGAGATCGACGAGGACTCGACCGAGCCCTCGGTCGAGCCGGAGAAGTAAGATTCGGGTAGCGGCGAGTGGACCTGCAGCGGCCAGTCCGCGAGGATGTCGGAGAGGGAGTCGCTGTAGTCGCTTAAGAAAACTAAGTAATTCATGGCGTAGCGTGTTAGCGGATGGATACCGCCGCCATGCACTGGGGTTTTTAGTACCTCCTTTTGCATGGCGGCCTCGAAATCCGCTAACATCGCGCGGATGGCGTCGCCTAGTTTTAGGTATGACGCCATCACCTGCGTGCGGACAGTAGCTGTGGATTGAAATGAGATATCATTTCAATTTCTGGCCACTGTTCGGATAACGCAGTGTACATATCTAGGGATCTGAACATTCTCTCCATTGATTTTTTTGTTTTCGCCACGAGCTCTGGGAACTCGAACAAAGTGGTCGCTCGTTCTTTACATATTTCCGTAAAACATGCTTCTTTAATCTTCTCCGAAGACGAAAACACGTAGTCGCAAAGGATCCGTTCGCCAGAAAACAACGATTTGACCGCGATTTTCTCGGCGTATAGCCAGTTTTTGATCTTGGGTTCGATTGTTTCCCAATCCATCTTGTTGATTTGATTGAAAGTGTACTTCTCTACTCCAAGATTATACATAGTTTCATCAACAATGGATTTTCTTAGGATCTTGTAAACTTTCACACATTCTTTACCATAACCCGAAGAGATCATGCAATCGGCGATCGTTTTGAGATCCGCCATAACCAATTCTGATACTGTACTTCTTTCTCCGTCGGAAACTGTAGTTACAGTTTCCGACGTAGAAATCCGATCGTCTTCTTCGGAGACGTTATCGTCATCCGAAACACTCGATCTCGCTCTCGAAGATCGGTTAGAGACCGAAACCGACTCCCAATCAAGAACATCTCTATTGGCTGATAAAATTTGATAAAACTCCTTTTCCAGCCTCTTCATAGCCATTTGCATAAGCTTTTGTGCGTGAATAATCTTCTCCGAGCTTGCGCTCTCGGACACGAGCGAATGCATCGCGGCCTGCAAGTTCTTGACCGACTTCACGAACTGACGGGCTTCGCGTCTGTCATTGGTGAACAAGTCGAGTTTCGTGTAGAAAGGCGATTCGAGATCCCATTTTCGGATGACTTGTTCCGCGTATAACAAGTCTTCTTCTTGGATAGAAGCGGAAAAAGTCCGGTGATGCGACGGAGTGCTCACCGGGGTCCGGGCCGGCGATTGAACCGAAGAATGCGACGGTGATGAAGCCTTAGACGACGTAAAAAGCAATCCCCTCATGATTTCAAGCAGACGTAGTAAAAATAAAGCTAATAGATCAAACAGATCAAAATAGGTTCAGGTAGAAACGAGTCGTTTTAAAAACTAACAAGAGAAAATAGAAGTTTACGAATTGAGAAAGTGAATAGGGGGTAGTGGTATTTATAGAGGAAAATGGGCCCAAAAGGGGGTGGGTGTTTGTTGACTTTGTCAAAGGGTTTGACATAGTTATTTGGGGACAAAAACGCGCAAAAATGGAAAAAAAATGAAACAAAAAATGAAATAAATGTGGTTGAAACTTGAGAAAAGGAAGTCAAACAAGATGTAATAGTTGATGTTTTAGACTTTTAGTTTCAGTGCACAAAATTGAAATCACTTTAATGTATCAAAGTTCAAATGTCAAAAGGCAAAATAGTCAAAATGCGAACACCAAGTGGCACATATCGAATGATCATAGAAGTGTCCGATTGTGAAACAACACAGTCTAGAATGGATGATACAAATGTTGGTTGTAATACGTGGTTAGCAAACTAATAAGACGAATTCAGTTTAAGATTGTCGATATGCTGGAAGAAGCGCAACGAACAACAAACAAAATAAACCAACGTTTTTATGTGATCAAATCACAACTTACTTTAATTTTAATGAAAACCACATATACATATACCCATTAACCTTGTATTTATGTTAAGCAATACTTACCTCTTAATAGTACTTTAATTCTAACCATAATTGACTAAATAAAATTCCATACATATCCCCAAGATCTTCTTGCCTGATATTTTTTCTTTTATTTGTGTTTCTCACAAAACTAATTTTCATATTTGACAAATTAATATCAACGCCCAATTTATATTTTGTTTTAAAACAAATAATGTAACTAATAAACTCATCTTAGGTAGTTGTGACATCTTAGGTAAACTCATGTTATTTAGTTTTATTCATAAGAGAGATACTGCACCATAAATTTTTTTCCTCAAGTATCACTGTCACAAAGATGAAGAGTCGGATGTTTCAACAACAACACATGAGATGGTCTCGAAGGGCTTGTTACAACAATATGGCCGGCCGAACAATGCCTAACAATTCGATTAAGTCTTCGATTGTCATAAGTAACCTTTAGATATGTGGGGGCTTTGAGTTCAACTTGGTCATCCTCAAATTTTCAAACTCACAATTATTATTATTTTTTCAAACAAAATCTATAATGTGTGTTAATTACATTACGTAGAGTTTCAGTTGTTATAGATGGAACTTTTGATTTTGAATTTTAGTTAACTCTATTAAATTTGCAACCAAAGTCAAAGGTTATAAACCCCTCATTAATGTTTGTAGCATCTTATTTGAAATTGCACAAGCTTGTAGGTCATGCAGGCCAAAATTCTGAAGACAATTTCTACATTGTTATGAATAAATCAATAATGTAACGTACAACATGACCTGTTCTTGGTTTGTTTTTGTTCGATGAAAACAAATAATTTATAAGTACATTACAAACATATTCTATTACTCGACTAGGTTAGCATATATATCAACTGTTAACAATATTGTTGATTTTGTAATGTTTATTAACATTGTATAGTTATATATGACAATAATCTAAATTATATAATAAAATAATTTATTAGATGATAAACAACTAGATGTTGTATGACTTCTCATTTGGTTTACTCGCTTGAACTCATTTAAATTATGTTATATTTTACAACTTCCAGACGTTAGTTATAATTTACAACCTAAGGGCTCATTTAATTCACAGTTTATTTGAGATCAAAACTAAAATTATATTCGTTTAAACTTATTTGCATGGTTGGTTAAAAAATGAATTGGAATATATCTATGAGTCCCTCAATGAATTGTAATGTTTATTAACATTGTATAGTTATATTTACGATTTATTCACATAAATTATGTGATCATTTAATGTTATTAATGTACTGTTATTATGATGTTTTTTTAGTTATTTTAATAAGATAGAAAGATTATGAAGTCATATGTTTTTCTGTTGCTAAACTTCTATTAATGGTATATACATAAGTACATGGAAAAAGATTGATGATGTAAACCCATTTTACATTATGTTGACAATAACAATTAGGAGTGTTACATCACTAGAAAATTACAAAAAGGTAACTTATCTTTCAGTTTATGCTTTATTTATTATCATTGACGTCACATTATATGTTGATACCTTTAATACGTTTTTTAACATGTCAAGCTTTGCCATATGTAAGATCGATACAATCTTGAATATTTATTTTAAATATTCAACATAGTAAATTTTTTCAGTTAGACTTCTCAACCTATTAGAGAAATTGAAATTTTATAACAGCCAAACATTAAATTCTGTTTTTATCAAAAGATATAAAAGAATTACATATTTATCTTTAAACTTGTAAAATTATATATTTTTTAATAACATAGATTTTTAATACATAATTTACAATACATTTTAAAGCGTATAATTCAAGAAAAGATCTATATGTAATATTCCAAACTTATAGATGAATAATTGCCCCGAAGAACTTAGTTTGCATACTTGTTGTGACATTAGTTAAGTAAAAATATTAAATCTCAAGTTTCTCTTGATATAAGTGTATATATTTTATTTATCATATGGAACACATGCTTCAACAAATTATTAATCCTATTTAGTTTCATAAAATTAGTAATAGACATATCTTGAGATTCACAAATGTCAGTTTTAGAACTGGGAGCACAAAATTATGTTGTTAGGTATGCTTATTCCATTAAAGGAAGTTACAACTTCACATGACCATTTAACGATGCTTAATTAATTTATTTTATTATAATTGCTGTAACAATTTAATTATTTATTTTATTATGTGTTTATACCTTTCCTAAGGGTTTCGTGCTTTGATTGTGCTTCAGAATATACGCGAAATTGTGGTCGCCGGAGGACGATTGATCGACGAAATTGTGGTCGCCGGTGGTCGGAATATACGCGACGGTAGATTGTGCTTCAGAATCTCCGGCAAGCTATCGGCGTCGTCATCAAGGGTTTCGTGAATTGTGGTCGCCGGAGGACGATTATTAGTGGGTTTGTTGGTTTTTTCAACGAGACAACCGACGGCGTGCTTTGATTCTTGTAGGAAGTATGCACCTTCTTTGCCGGCGGCTAATCTTCCGACGAGAAAACTCATAGCAGAAGAAGCTCTGAAAGTGAAGCTTTGATTGTCAAGTTTGGTGATTTGGGGTTTTGATGATTGATGAATGTCTACAAGATCGCTTTGAAAAAATTCCAGCTTGGATGATTTGCACACAAGGTGTTCGATCAAATGCCCCTATGAAGTGAAGGTTTGAGAAAGCTTGTTTTTTTAGTAATCTTGTGAAGTGGATATTGTTTAAGGTGATTTGATCTTGAAATTCAAATTCGGCTCTTCTAATCTTTCATCGTATTGTTGGGTTGCTAATCTTTAACTAACGGCCATGGTGTGAGGGGTCATGTGGGGTACCATCTAGAGGGTGGGCAACTCGCGGTTGCTGCCCTCCTTCGGCTTGTATAGGGTTCCGTCGGTATTCTACCCCTCACAACTCATCTCGAGTTCGGCAGTTAACCTATGCGCATGGCTCCTACAAGGAGGGGTCGGAATGTTAAGCCAAGGGGCTCAGTGCAGGGCCCTGCTAGTGGTTTAAGGACATGCCCCTTCAAATCTTTCCACGACTGTAAAGACGGCAAACCTGGGTCTGGGGTTTTTTCCGCCTACTTGAACACATCCAAAGCACCCACCTCAAGACAGAAAACCGAAGGTTGTCTTTGAAGGAGGCTATCTCCAAGGATTTAGAGCTTTTTTTGGATGTTGGGGAAGTTCTTAAGGCTGGTGATAAATGGTTGTGTGGAAGGTGCATGGTAGTGCATGCACTCAGTAGGGGGTGCAAGCATGATGATGAGGTCGTGTCGTTTGACATGTTCTCGGGGGATGTTGAAGATTTTATTGTTGGGATCCGGAAACCATGTCAAGTGGTGGTTGACACAAACCCACGTCACCCAGCAGGGCTCGGGGGTGATGTTAACCTCCTCGAGCGGATTTTTTCACTCCCCATTCAGACTGTTAAAAGCATCCCCCCCAGTTGTCGGTTGTTGTTTGCTCAGGTTTTAACTGGTGCTTTGCGTAAAGTGGTGGGGTCGCCAGGTTCCGTTGAAAATTGGGTTCAATTGCTTTTGCTACCACGTTGCACCTTGCGGGTGGTCAGACCATCCACCAGACGAGAGCGTAGATCAGGGAACAGGAAATCTTTGCAGTGTAGTAACATCTTGCACACGCTAACAGTTTGGAAAAATGGGTCCGGGTTTGATGCTTTGGTCTCGTCCTTGTTGGATAGCGTGGGAGAGGCTGGTGCTATTAGGGGGGAATGCATGAGAGAGGAAGACAAGGAAAGTGACCCTAATGTTAAGCAATGTCTTCGGAAAGTCAGAGATGGGCATTTCACGGCTGCGATTAAGGTCCTATGCTCTAGTGGAGTTGCCCCTTTTGGTGAGTCGACCTTGAAAGCTCTATTGATAAACACCCAGTGGTGCCACCCCCGTCCTTGCCTTCCAACCCTTTAGCCCAACCCACTCTTGTTGTTGATAAGGAGTGTGTGTTCAAATGTATCCGATCCTTCCCCAAAGGGACGTCATGTGGTAGGGACGGGATGCGGGCCCAACACTTGTTGGATGCTATTAGTGGCGAGGGCTCTGTGACTCCCTCAGTTTTGCTTGCATTACTGAAGTTGTTAACTTATTTCTTGAGGGATCTTGCCTTAAAGTGCTTGCTGAGTTTGTTGCGTCGGCCCCCCTCACCCCCTTATTGAAGCCTGATAAAGGAATTCGGCCTATTGCTGTGGGGTGTATTTGGCGAAGGTTGGTTTCTAAGGTGGTGATAAAGAAGGTCGGGAAAGACATGGCCCAGCATTTGGGGGACTTTCAATTTGGGGTAGGGATGCCTAATGGTGCAGAGGCGGTGCTTCACAGTGCAAACAGGTTTCTCAACTCTTGTTATGAAGACGGCTCCTTGGCCTTGCTTACTGTGGATTTCTCTAATGCTTTTAACACGGTCGACCGCACAACCTTCCTTCAAGAGGTTCATCAGCATTGCCCGTCAATCTATCGGTGGGTCCAATTTCTTTATGCTCAGCCTGCTAAGTTGTATGTTGGTAATGATTGTATTGGGGCTACTACCGGAGTACAACAAGGAGATCCCTTAGGGCCCCTTCTCTTTGCCCTTGCCTCACACCCCCTTATTCTTCGGGTCCAGAACCGTTGTAACCTTTTGTTTCATTCTTGGTATTTGGATGATGGAACGATTATCGGCAACGTGTCTGAGGTTGCTAAGGCCTTAGACATCATCAACGTGGAAGGGCCATCTCTGGGGCTTTATCTCAACATTAAGAAAACAGAGGTTTTTTGGCCGACATGCGATGGGCGTAAAGTTCAGGACGGACTTTTCCCGAGAGGGATTGGTAGACCAGAGAGGGGGGTTAAGCTCCTTGGTGGAGCTGTTAGCCGTGATCCTAGCTTTATTGAGGAGTTGGCTGGGCGGCGGGCCTCGGGAGCGGTTGACCTCATGAAACTCTTGCCCTGCCTTAAGAATCCCCAATGTGAACTACTTTTGCTAAGGTCGTGCATGGTAGTTGCTAAGTTACTTTTTGGGTTGCGCACTTGTCAACCCCATTTGATGGAGGATGCGGTATCTCGGTTCGATGATGGTCTCAGGGAGGCTATAGAAGACATAGTCGTGGGTGGTGGCCCTTTTTTTGGTGATCTCCAATGGCGTTTGGCATCTTTGCCAATGCGTCTCGGTGGTTTGGGACTCCTTTCAGCTCGAGATGTTGGGGCTTATGCTTTTGTGGCCTCTAGAGCTCAGTCTTTGGAACTACAAGATCATATCCTTCGAAACAGTGGGGTCTTCGGGCTTGACCCGGACTATCAGCAGGCGCTCGAACGCTTATATGTCCTTCTCCCAGACTTGGATATTGGCGGTTTCTCTAATAAGGACACCGCCCCCTCGAAGCCACAAACAACTTTGGCGAATGCTCTGTTTAGCAAAATCGCTCAAAGACTGGGAGAAGTTTTTTCTTTGTCATCCCGCCAAAAGGCGGTGTTTGAGTGCCTGAAGGGCTCCCATGCTCAGGACTTTTTGACCGTTATCCCGATTGAAGGGTTGGGACAATGCATGTCTCCAGTAGAATATAGAGCAATTCTCAAATACCGGTTGATGATCCCTATGTACCCGGAAGATGAAACATGTCCGATATATCGTAAAGCTTGCATGGATAAATATGGGGAGCACGCCCTTCATTGTAAAGAGCTACCTGGGTTCAAATATCGGCATGACTGGGTACGAGATGTTTTGGGGGACATCCTAAGAAGAGCTGGGATTTCTGCTAAGAAAGAAGCCCCTGTGAATTTCCTCACGGACCCTATGGAGGGGAGGTCTACTTTGCGACCAGCGGATCTGCTCGTCTTTGGCTGGGCTGGGGGCAAACATGTGTGTGTGGACCTCACAGGGGTTTCCCCTTTGGTTGGTTTACGGGAAAACGGTTTTGTAGCTGGTCAAGCAGCAAGAAAGGCAGAATCAAAGAAAGTGGATAAACATGCTAAAGCTTGCGCAGAGAACCAGCACGCTTTTGTTCCCTTTGCCTTTGATACATTTGGCTCCCTAGCGCCAGAAGCTATCAATTTTTTGACCAGGGTCCAACGGGTCATAGACAACCATTGCTCAACCCCGGGGAGGCAAGGATTTGTTTTTGGAAGGTTAGGATTTGCTATTCAGAAAGGGGTGGCGGCGCAGCTTGTTGCCCGTCTACCTTCTATTTTGATGTAACTTGACATAACATTATTAATTGATTCGATAACTAATTTCTATAGTTATATTAATTTTTAAAAATTTTTTTCCTAATTACTCGTTTTTTTATATTTTAATGTATTTATTGGTACAGTAATAACTTTCCACTCGTTTAAATTGTATTACATCTTGTTTCTATTTAATTAAAATATAAATACTAAAAGATTACCGAGTTGACTCGTTATATATAGTTAGTGGTAGAAAGAATCTCACGTAAAGAAACTTGAAAAGAATCCCACATAAAGTGAAACTCAATATGTTGACTCAGCTCGTTAACTATATATATTCTTTAATTCTCCATGTGGAGCACATTTTCCTTTATGTTATTATTCCTTTCACAATAATAAAATCAAGTATATATTCGATCTTAGGCTTGATTGAAAGTATGACCCGCAACTCTTTCATTTAATGAAAAGATATTATAAATTTATTTGTTAAACAAGAAAAATCACATACACATATTTAATCAAATGAATACATTTCTTATCGTGAAAGAAATATAAACACTACCAAAAACATTAATGAAAACATACAGAAGTTTATAGAATTTATGAATTCGTCAACCTACATTATTTGAGTCAGTTTTTTTATATTGGCCACGAAAGTTACTAAACAACCATATCAAATCAAAAAATTCATGAATACATTATCATGTACCTCAGTTCCATAGTATTAAAAAAGTTTAATTTATATATTGATACACAACCTTCATTCTAGCCATTGGATATATTATATACAGGATTTATTGATTACTAAAAATATAAGCTTATATACGTATCATGTATGCATGCATGAATACAAGCTTCTTTTCTTCCACATATCATGTTGTTTCAAATTAAACTCCCATCACATGGACCCCTTCAACAAACAATTGTTGTCAAATAAAAACTAATCTCCTCAATATCAAACAATTAATGTCAAAATCAAAACTAATTTTCTCCTTTTTGTTGTTGTGTTTTTAGTATAAACTGACAGTGATGTGTACAAGCGGATAAGCAAAAGTTTTGGTAAAAAACAAAAGAGAGGTTCCAATTTCAGAGGAGTAAACATGAATATAATACTAACTGGTAAATTAGTAGTAAATACGAAATATGAAATAACAAAAACATTGATACGATTTTCTTTTAGATTTAACTTTTGGAATTGGCTTTTTTACTTCAAAAAATATTTCCAAAAACGTGGAATAAGGTGGTTGGTGAATAAACAAGAAAACTTTTAGGATAATCAAAACTTTTTATGTTGATTTATTGTTCTCGGATACTAACCGGTAATTACTAGTTATATGTAATGTTAGATATTTCACTTTAATTGGTTGACTAATAACCAATGTGATCATAATATCCATTAAACAAGTTAGGAGTTGCGGAGTGCACGTTTGTTTGAGCTTATTATGACCTTCGATATTAAAACCTTCTTAGAGGCGAAGCCCCCTAAGCAACGGAGGTCCAAGGGCAACGTCCCTAGGAACGGGCTCCAAAGGGCGGCAGCCCTGGCGGGGTCCAAGAGCTTTATAAAAAAATGCACTAAAATTTGTTTTTTTTCTGAAATTTCACATGTGAAATTAGATGGTCAAAACTGTAAGTTTGCATGAGAAAAACAGCCAAAGGCAGTTTTCCCATCCTTGAAGAATTTTGAATTTATAAAAGGTTGGTTTTCTTCTACTTTTGGCCTTCTAGTTCATGTTCTTGAAAACACACATCAATTCATACTTCGAATTCTGAATTTGAGTTTTATCCGATTGAATATTTGGTATGAACTCAAATAGTTTCAATCTGAAAAAAAACTTGCGATGAATCTCAAGTTTTTCAAGTTATTGATCATTTTATAAAAAAAATTGCACATTTAGTAAAAAACAAAAATATGATTTTCATATCGATTTAACTTTTGGAATTGTGTTTTTTTTAAGTTAATAAACATAGAATTCGTTGGTTGGTGAATATTTTAAAAGCTAGAGATCGACTCAGCCAAACCTTCCAAGTTACCAGCATTAAATGTTCCACACTTGCACGCTGTCATAAACTTTGCCGGTCACGTGATATCATCTAAATGATAAATAAATCATCGTAAATGATAACACAAAATATCTTCACAAACATATTGTTTAGTTTATTTTTCAATTGTCCATTGATTATGGATGGTCTCAATTGAGAACAACGTCCCTGAGAACAACGTATCTTAATGAAGCTCCATCTATTTCACTTGGGGACGTTGTTCAACAAAACATTAACAATATGATGGAAGTCAAAGACTCGATAAATAAGTGGGCACGACAAAAGGAAACTCATTCAGGAAATTATATTCGTGACTATCTCGTGCTTATGAAAACAAAGAAATGAGATGATTGATAAGGGGAAGAACTCTTCAATTACATAAATAATGAGCATGATAAAGATAATAACTTTTTTTTGGATAAAAAATTGATCTAAAAAGTTCTTTCCAAATGGAAATCTTGGTGCGCTTTTAATGTAAATAATTGAAGTTTTCTCCCTAGTTGGAGTAAGGTGTCTTTTGTAAAAATTGTTTTTGGTGGCTAGCGATTGCTGGATATAATGAAATCATTCGAATGCTAAAAAACTATCAATACTGATAAGAAAAATTTTGTATGTCAGTTATCACAATTTTAGAATTATTAAATTTTATTTTTTCGCTTTTTTTTCCTAATAAATATCACATTACATGTATAAATTTGTTTAAAAGTAGATATTTCTACAAATGCAATTCGTAAAGAAATAATTTGTTTTATATTTTGCAAAATAAATTTAAACTTTTAAAAAGCATAATATATTGTAAAACCTATGGCTTTTAAAAATAAAATTCTTATGAAACAAAAGTAATAAAATTTCAAAGTTATAATATATACATTATTAAAAATGACACTTCTTTAAAAATGGTTTGTTTTGAAACAATTTGTTTAAAAACTAATTTCTTTTAAAAAACAAAAAAATTAAAAAAAGTTTAAAATATGATATCGTTTTTTATTACTCGTACGTAATGTCTTATATCAAAATACTGTTTTATAATTCATTAATATTTATTAATAACTATTTAATATTTTATTTATTCAATCAGTGATACAAAAAAATGTTAACCTAATAATAATAATAATAACAATATTAATGGGTTACAACTGAAATAAATGAAAACACAAAGTAAAGAAAAAAGATGGATGAGAATTTGTGTTCAATAAATGTTCTAGAAACATATTACGTAGATTATTTAAGAGAACACGTTTCTTCTATGTGGTTTAATGACGAGTTAGAAACTGATTAAATGGTTTAATCACCAATTACAAGGATCTTCAGTAGAAATTTAAATGATTAAGTAATAAAATACAATTAAACTGTTTTTGAGAATTCGTGTAGTAATTTAAATGACCAGTTACACGATATATTGCAAATGGTCTTAAATTGTTGATTTTAGTTTTAAACCTTTTTATATTAGGATTTATATAGAGAGAATGTATACATCTCGATTTGACTAGATCATGTTTACTTGAATTAGTGAATATTTAAAGCTACAAAACGACCTTTTATTAAATCAAGATAACAAATTATAAATTCACCCCTTAAGTGACCCACACAAGTAAATTCCAAAACCTCAACGCGTAAACCACTTAATAACCTAATATAAGTTAGTATGAGTCAAACATAACTCACACCCTAAGTCAGTAAATCAACATGATTTATAATATAATTTTGGGCGGCAGTAATAACTAATAAAAATGAAATTAATCATGAAATTTTCACAGCAATATTTTGTCTTCAAGTTCATGTTTTTTCTTGTTTCTCCCCTATCATTTGCAAGATATTATGGCCTCAAAATCAGGTGACATTCGTCGCTCGTATTAATCAAAGCTTTTTACGCGTCTAAAATGCTACAATATATGGTTGTCTTGATAAACCCTAATTAGGGAACATTTCAATGTTAAAGCACAGAACACGTACAACTTTTAGCAACATTCTTTGTTTTGATTGTTTCTTGTTAACTGTTCCAAAATATCGTATTATTATACAGCTTTTGCATACACACGTTAATTACAACTTTCTTGTAGGTGCCAGGAAGTTGTGGTTAATCAACCAAGAAGTTTAAGGATATCAAAGGTAGCAGAAAACCCAAATCATAAACAAAGCAACTGAAAAAAATGAATGGAAAATAACCATGATCAATGATCATATGTATATCATAACCAAATTATCTTTAACTAAACCCATGTTAAAAATAACCTATATAGTTTTTATATTTTGTTGTAAGATGTTATATTTTCTCATTTTTTCTGTAAACTACATGAGTTAATCATCCATTTATCCTTTATAAATTATTTGGGGCTATGATGATGTTTCAAATATGATGCTGGTGGCTTTGGCTTTGTACTTGTATGATGCGCGCAACATCAACTCAGAGCCTGATACCTCCAGTATTGGCATTTTGAAGTTGTGATGACGTTTCGAATATTGAGGCTATGATAATGTTTTAAGTTTGACGGTAGTTTCTTTGGCTTGGTATCCGGTTCTGTTTTGCAGCCACGACACAACATATGAGTCTTGGTAAAACCTGTCTGTCACATGCACAACACGCGTGTATGGACAACACTAGTTAAAATTAAGTTTGATTCGTCCATGGTTAACTGCAAGTTAAGAGAAACCATATATTTTTAGTAGCCGAACTAATCAAACTGTTAAAACTAATACAAAATTAGATATGAAAATCTAAAAATCAAATTACCCGGTTTGATTATAAACAACAATTGATATCCTTATATTATATTATAAGAAGCTTCGATTTGAAAGATTCAATTTTAATGTTATACATTAACTAATACCTCTTTATCATTTCACATATGGATACAAACAAAAGAAATTGAATTTAGCCCAGTTGTACTTTTATAGAGATACATATGATTTTTCTTATGATCAAGAATGTTTAATATTCTTGTAAAATTGTATGACGTACGTACTATTCAACTCAAATATTCATTGAAAAGCGATTATTGCATGTTTGTCAATTTATTTCTATCAAGAAACCCACTTAGAAAACTTAATAGATCTATCATGTTATGTCACACATTTTTTTAGTTTTAAAACCGACTAGTTTATTTTTCCCACGTGTAATATTAGCTGATAGCCAAATCAATATATGACATCATATCTTTGAGTTCTAGTTTAACCAAAGTGTGTGTTTTAAAACAACTGGCGTAAATTACAAGTTGACACAATTCATCGATCTTATTAGTTATCATAGAAGAAATTCACGACTGAGGATGGAAGACCATAGCTTATATTGATATAGCAATAGTGCATCGAAACTTTTAGCTAGTGACACATGGTAGAGACAAACAGGTAATCGCTAGTTTTATTTGATCTCGAAGTTTCTCTTTTGGCCTTTGAGAGGCGTTAGCTAGCATGTTTAATCACAATTTGTTTGACCAGTTCATTAGTCATCATCATATATAAACTGATTAGGACATATGATTAGTTTATACAACGAATGGAAGTTGCTACAATTAATATATATGGAGTATAGATGAAGACAATAATACCTTTTTAAATATATTAATATAATAATATAATAGAAATTAAAACATGTTTTGCTTGAGATGGTGAAAGATCAACTACCCCAAAATCCCAAATGATCGCCAAATTTAATTACTTTCAGCCGGCTTTCTAAAACATTTGTTATCTAAAAAATATATATTGACTTATTAATTAAAAATAAAGTGCACTGGATATAATGGAGTTTGTCATAAGTGTATAATCCAGTTATTTCAACCCAAGTATAAAGGTTAATCAAAGATATAAATTGGTAAAGAAAGGATCACTAGTCAGAAAAATTAAATTTCCCTTTAAATATTAAATAAAAAAATTAAATACACCCACAAAGTGTTGTAGCATATAATCAAATGTTTCTTCAGCGTCTTTCCAACAAAAAAGTATAACTTAATTTGAATCTCGAATAATAGAAGTAAATTTAAACATAAATACTATTATATTTTCTTACTCTATGATTCATCATGCAAATATACATAAAATTTAGGGTAAAAGACCCACATATGTATTTGTTTTTAAATAAACTTTAATAGTTTACTAACAAATAACTAATAGTACTAAAAAATAACTAATTAATATAATTTTCTAGAATTATAAGTATTACTTGATTATCAACCATGTGAAACTATGCGAGGCATCGGTGGTTTCTAAATTATTGTATGCTTATAAGTTATAACGACTCTTATCATTTACACCCCTAAATATTTCCAATTAAGTGACTTGATCAAGTCGGATATTCAATTATTAGCAAGTTGTTATTACCATAATCTCTAAACAAAGATTTAATTAAACCTTATTGAATTGAACATTTTCATTTCCTTGTTATACGTGTAATTCCGTTATGCCATTGTGGACTTTAATATAATATTAATAAATCATCGTCTTTCTTTAAGAAAGAAATATGATATCATCCATCGGTAGTCCTTTTACTATAAGTTTGATTTTTTCTTGTTAACCTGTCATTAAGCAAACATAAAACGTGTCTATGTACAACATATACATACCTCTACGTACACATATAACGATTCATTATATATATGTTTATCTAAGATAATAACATGAATAGTAAATCATCACTATTTTATGAATGTATATACATGAAGATGATAAATGCATATCTTTATAAATTTGTGTATTTATATATTACAATTACATTTGGGGGCTTCACTCCTCGACTGTTGTAAGTGGCGGTAATATATCGATTGTGTTAGTCATTAACGGTTGCTTCAGATTTAGATGTATGTATGCATTAAAAACTTGTGTTTTGAGAAAATATGTAATTTCAAAAGTGAAGAGAGAAATATATATGTCATTCTCAATATGTTTTTTGCTTACAGAAATTACTGCTGAATCGCTTATAGTAACCGAATATTTGACATACTCTTTCATGAAAGGTAGTGTCGTTACAAAAACATCGTGGTTGTTTCCAACCTACATGTGGAAGACACCGGTATAATTACGTACATACGTGGTGCTCGTTTTGGTATCGTTAAACAATACTTTTGAGAAGTTTTTGTTTTCTTTAAAATTATCCATTATAAGGGTGAAGGCCACCATCAAAATACTTTAATTAAAGAATGATTTCATACATTATAAGGGTGAAGGCCACCATCAAAATACCACTTGTTTGATTACAGGGTCGTGCCACAACAAAATGTTTCCGTTTTATATTATCAATTAAGTCTCAGCGCGTTTGCGGCACGAACCTGTAATCAAACACAGCCGTAACCTAATGCATTTCAGCATGGATGTTAATAATATTTAAAATATTATATTGAATAAACAAACCACTAAAGTTCATTCTTGAAAAAGCATGTAGTGTGTTTTTTTAGTCCTATAAATGTTTTAATATATTTGGCTGTTAATAAAATATAGTGCATTTTTTTACTTGTACAATTACAATGAAAGTTATAAGTTGATATCTAGTGACCCCTAATTTAGTTGGTTTGAGAATAGGCATTTTATGATTTTTCAAAGTGGAGATAATGAGTTTAAGTCTCACTTGATGCAATATGCTTCAAATAAACCAAATGTTTACCACAATTAGTCTTTGGGTGGTACGATTCCCCTGAAATGAAAGGTAGGTATGGTCCTCTACGATGTCTATGTTCGGGGGCGTGGGTACTTTTTCGCCAATAAGTTTAACCAAGTGACCGGGCTAAAAAATATTCGTTGGCCGTTAAAAACAAATGAATGCAATTAAAATGAGTTCTTTCCATTATTTGTTGTTAAGTTTATTCTCAAAATAAATCCCCCGCATTTGGTTCAACCAACACTTAAGAATTACGTGACCAAAAGACAATCAAGAGTACAATCTTTGAAGTATAAGATATAACTACAATAAAGAAATTAAATTGATAATTAGTATTTTGTTAATATAATTTGTTCGGTTGGATGATTGTATATACTTGTATCTCATCAAGGGATTTAGATAAAAGGAAGTTTCTTGGGTTGAAGGCTCAAACCGATTAAAACTGCAGCGATGGCTTATTATTTGGGCCGAACATATTAAAGAATGGACTGTATGAAGATTTCATGTGTTTTATATTATGGGCTCTGCCTTCTCTTCTTTGTAATTTGGTGCTGATTAAGTTTGCTGTTTTAAACTTTTGCATGGACTCAATCTTAAAGCCCATTGGTACTATTTCGGCCTTTTGGCGTTTTAATAATATTTTTGCTTTTCCACAGATATGTGTTCTAACTTTTATATCAGCAATGATGACTTGCTTTGTATTTTTATTATTATTTTTAATATTATCGTTATATGGAATTATGATATGTTGTCTCGTCATACTGCGTGTTATAACTATGTAGCATACAGAAAACCATAAATATAATATAAGTATGTTACATATAAGAGGCGTTCAATACAAAACATTTTTCAATTAAAAATCATAAGAAGCACATAAAAACATTTACCATTTGCGTTAACTATGTCATAAGATGGCTATGATAGTACAACTTACCTACCCTCTTTCTCTTTCATTTTAAACTTTTCAAACACTACATATGGACTCATTACACGATACACACAGGTTTTCATTTAAAAAGAGATGTATAATTGAGCCCGTTACATAGTTTTAAAATATTTTTTATATTATAAGTGGATGAAATTGAGTTACATACCTACAACCCCTCTGGTTTCATGTACGGTAGAATAGTTATTTTGGTTAATTTGAAATATTGTTCTTTTTTTTTGTAGAAAAAGTAAGATTAAATCCGATTTTAAGGAATACTTTACACTTGCGGAAGTTACGGGTCTAAAGTATGAACCTACCTTCCTACTAAAAAATTAAAAGTTAATTACAACACAATTTATTATCAATTAAATATTTAATCCAAGATAGAAAAGAAAAGATAAAGGGAAAAAAGAAAAGTGTTCCTTAATCTACCCACTAATCAACCAAGACCCACAGCTTTAAACGCGTGATTAAATAATTATTGCTTTCATGTGCCCCACCCAACATCCAATTATATACCATTGGATAACTTATTGCCCCACATACCCAAAGAATGAATCCATCGACCCGTATAACTCCTAAAACCCGACCCGAACTATCTTGCTATGTCAAGTTTGTTTGACTAGTAAATCGTTATTGAGTTGTACTTTTAAAGTTGTTTAATTAAATGGGTTTTTGTTAAGTTTGACATGTTTAACTTGTTTAATTTTATAAGTCAAAATTCTAGAATAAGTACTAAAAACTTACATTATATGAGGTTAACTTGTTTATGATTCGTTTAACCCCTTTCTTGCAACATGTCGACGTATTTACGAACCTTTAACTCACTTACAACTTGTTTATGACCCAACTTGTTTCCTATTTGTCAACCCATTTACAGCCACCCAACATCTTTGATTTGCTTAGATAGTTGGATTATATAGGTCGTGTTTGAATTACACAACTTTAAGTGTGTCCGGGTTATTTTATTACATGACTGAGTCATAAGTATATGAGTCATACTTGGGTTAATTAATTCAACCAACCAACCTAATAAACGCCCAACGATCGTTGGCTAACACTATATTCCATAAAATGTTTGTTTGGTCATTTAGGTGTTGTCGAGGCAGAAGGCACACTTGGAATGGAATTGATGCTAGAGATGAATCCGCTAATGTGTCAGGTGAGGTCATACCACCAAAAAGACATACTTGAAATTAATGACAGCCGTTGAGATACGGGGTATCCTTTTTTCTAGCGGTTAACCTGTAGTTACTTTGTCATAAAAAACTGGTTGAAAAGGGTTTCCTTCCGCAACCAAAAACACAGGAAGGGACAACTTGACACGATTATCACCAATATTTAAGCCCTCTTAAAAACAACCGTACGTGATAAAGAAAACCTAATGGAATAATTTTTATTTTATATTTTATAATATCATGTCTAATAACATGAGAAAATAAATATGATTTTGTCACATGTCTAAATTTATATGTGAAATCTCTTAAATTTAGTTCGATTTAATTGCTCTCACTTTTTCCTACTAATAACAATAGTAACGATAAACGAATATACCATAAAAGATTAAATATACTTTTAGAAATAATATGATTCAACCGATCCTTAAAACATTTGGATACGTGAACTAAAGTACACTACAATGATGATGCATAACTAATTGGGTCCCCATTCATATTATCCAAAATCAAAGGGGTGGTTAAAAAGTTAGTTTAAAAATGGAATTGGAAGGCATAGTCAACTTTATCCAAAATTCCAACATATGAATCAAAAGCAACATTTGCAATTATGATGATACCTTTTATTTTCAAAAGCTAACACTTCTCCTATGGTGCACCATTACAGGTGTGCAAAACTTGATTCGAATCAATAATATGAGGTTTTAAGACCCTGAAAAAATCAAAATATATTGATACAACTTATTTGCGTTTTATATACTATATTTAAAGAAGAAAAAAATCAGTTTCTAGCCTATAACGTCATTATTAAAAAACGACCGGAAGTAGAACCAAAACATACATTTTTATCAAACTTTACACAACAATGTTTTTGGTTTATATACTTATAATTGAACCACATCCAAATTGGTATTTGATTCGCATTTGGTTATTTTAATACAATCAATTTTTTTATTGTTATTATTGTTGTTATTATTAGAAGTTGGAAAATTTGTTTTCATTTGATCATGGTTTTTCTTTAAAAGCCCCCTCTTGATTTGTGAAAACGAATTGTCTTGGCCTATTTGTGTTTTTGTTACGTGCATACTATTATCTAAATTTCAAGGAGTTTGGAAGCATTCATAAAACAATTAATGTGGTTTTTGTCTTTAAGGAAATCAAATAGTTCTTTTTTTTCCACCTCGTATACATAAGAAATGTACACAAGTTTTGTTTGTTAAATCAGAACTTTTTTGTATCTTTTTAGCACTACAAACACTTGGAACCACTACCAGCAAAGGACGTATATAGTAGCGGTATCAAAATAAAATGTGTAAAGAAAATATATGTTTGTTACTAGGTGGTTGTAGGATCAAGTCAATGATCAATATATACAATATGTAAATTTAAAAACAAATTAAAGATTTTATGAGTTAGCTGATCTAAAAAACCACCAGCCACCACCTAAAACCATCAAAATTAATAAAAACAAATTAATATTATTAAGAATGCATGTAGAATATCTTTTAAAATAAGGGTTATAAAGATAGAAATTAACATATCATTTTTTATTTTGAAATCAACCTTTTGATTTGTTTTGAGGGACTCGTGTTGGAGCATCAATGTTACATATCAGCACTAAATAGAGCAACGAGAAGGCATAATAAAGATATACCATTTGTTTTAACTGAGATATACTAGTATATTACAAATCATTTTACTCATTTTATTTCTAACCCTTACAAGATCTATCAAACAATATTTAGTGTATTATGCAGCTTTTACAGTTATCTATTTGAAAATTTAAAGTTGTGTTTGATTTTATACATAAATATATGCAATCATAGTTAAGTTTATTAGTTCATAGAAATTAAATCATAAACATATAAGAAAAACAAATTCAACTACTACAAATACCAAATAAGTCAGGCTTATTAATTTATGAAATGGAAGGAATTTAAATGGGTGATAATAAAGAGACACCAACAAATTTAAATCGACACCCACCTATACGTCGCGTATGGGTCCATACGCGGCGTATAGGTCTCCATCATAAATGCCAAGAATTCCACGTCACATTAGTGAGCCTATAAGCCGCGTATGGACCCATACGCAGCGTATAGGCTTTTCAGAAGACATAACTGGCGAAGTCAAATCAATCATTCAGCGGGCCTATACGCCACGTATGGACCCATACTCGGCATATAGGCCTGGGTCGTATGAGTGCGGGACGCATCTCCACCGACACCTATACGCCGCGTATAGACCCATACGTAGGTCTTAAAATTTTTCGTTTTCTTGTGCAGATATGTCTTTCGATTCTAAGATTGAGGCTGATGTTGATGTTATTGTCAATCATCCATGGCTACAGTTTGAGCCTGGGTCTATTGAGCATGCAAAGTACTCAAAATTCATTCATATAAAGATCGGTCATCAAAAGGCAGTGGATTGGGAGGTGATGGCCGAGCTTGGGCGATAGACTCGCTAGTATTATCGGAGAAATATGCCATGGAGTCGTTTATTTGAGCTGGCGTTCTTACCTTCTTACCGAGAGCTGACGGTGGAGTTTTTATCCACCTTTATTTATATTCGTCCTGATGAGATGGTGGAGGACGATGAGCGATCTAAGATTTCGTTTATGCTATGTGGACGATCTCATCAGATGTCGATTGAGCAGTTTGCCGTTTTCTCGGGACTTTATTATGAGCCGGAGATCGTTACCCCTCTATTTACAGAGGGAATTACTGAGATTGAGGAGACCCGATTGAGAGATTGGTGGCCTCAGATTGCCGGAGTTCCGTTTCAGAGGACTAAGGGTAGGGTCACTGGCATTAGAGATCCTCTCGTTCGTTACTTGCATCGCATGATTGCCACATCTATCACCGGACGTGGCAAGAGTCGGGAGTGGTGTACCATTCCCTACTTATTTTATTTATATTGTTTGCTTACGGTGTAACATCTTGTAAGTTTGGGTTAATTTAAAGTTAGTCTTGTTAAATTTTTACATGGGCTAATTGTGTTATTTATGAAAATTATGGGCTGCTTATGATTATTACCTTAAGTGCTCTTTTGAATTGTAAGGTTATAATATTTATATAATAATAATAATAATAATAATAATAATAATAATAACAAATTATAAGAGTAATAATAATTATGTTACTAATAATAATAATAATAATAATAATAATAATAAGAACAATAAAGGTAAAATGAAATGTAAATTTTTAAACTTGAAAATGTTCAAACATTAAACTTAATTTAAACTCAAGGGGCCTCCTTGTCAATTTGAAACTGTGAAAATAAAGTTTGGGCACGAAATAACAACCTTAAAACTTCAAGGACCATTTGTGCAAATAACTAAAAATTAATCCAAATTTTCCCCCTTAACCGCGTTCCGGCCAGAAATCCGGCGGAGCTCCGGCGAGCTCCGGCGACGGCCAAAGCACCCAAAATTATTCGTTTCGAAGCCCAAAACCGACCCAAATCGTGTCGTTTACACGTTTCGAACTTGATTACTCGATTAAATTGCATTTAAACATCGGTTTCGACCCTAAGCGATCGTATAACCGTTATACATTAAAACATATGGCCGTTCGAGCATTTACACACCATAATAGTCCAATTAAACTAACCTAAACGACTCTCTATCAATCATTAATCGAATACCATCCTCAATTGCATCTGAAACAACCACAATTTGCAAATTTAACTTCATATTCTTATCGCGAATCTTCACCACCCGAACACCACCATACCAACCTGTTAACAACGAATTGATAGAGGGCTTTACATCGGGAGCATCATCCGAAGCTCCACACGAAGTTAATTGGATTATCATCAATATTACATATCGTTCCTTCACCTCTCGGTCGCGACTCGTTCATCAACGTGTGCACCTTCAATTATTAATCAAACGGGTAATTGCTTACATGTATACAATCGGTTGATCATGGGGAACAAAAGCCCCATGGTTAACAATGCCCCTAGCATCGATTAATCTGTCAATTTGGGATCGAAGGAATTTAGGGTTCATGGAATTTGGGCGGGTTCTGTGTTCATTGGTTTTAAGTTTTGGAAACCAATTTCAACCGCGGCAGAAGCCTTGGTTCACTGGTTCCCCACTTGCATTCCACACTAGAGGTCCCGGGTTCGAACCCGGCGACCTCCAACATATTTTTTTGGGCTTTTTCAGCCTTTAAAAAAATAGAAAAATTCTGAAAATTAATAAAAAATCAATCTTGTAAATCTAAATTTATTTAGAAGTCACTTAACCAATTTCTGAAAAAATTTATGCTCTTATAATACTCGTATATTATTATAAAAAAATAATATAATCAGTTCAACTGCTTGCAAAGTATATTTATCTTTATATGTTGAATCGTTATTGTTAAAATAAGACATTTAGATTATTTTTATAAGTTAAACTTAAAATATTGTTTTAATTTACTAAATAGTTGTTTGTTCAAATATCATGTTAAATTGTTTTCTTATAAAATAAACACTAAATATTGTTATAACTCACTAAATCATTACTTGTTCAAATACAAGTATATATTATTGTTAATAAGAGTTATTTTAAAAGTTTGTTTTAAATTATATTTAGACCTTGTTACAAATGGTTTCTTCTAATTCTTGGTAGTAAAACGATTAAATAAAATATAGACTCAAAGCATAATCGAAATTTATATGTTAACATCTCAAATTCCACTTAAAACCTTAGTTTCCGTCAAAACGTTAAACTTATTATAATTAAACTTTAACCTTGTGTGTGTGTATATATATATATATAATATATATATATATTATATATATATATAATATATATATATATATATATATATATATATTAGGTGCCTTGTGACGTACATCTTGGATCAACGTTTATTATCAATCTTATTAATCTTCATACTTATACTTTTAGCCATGTGAGTATTTCCATACCCCTTTTGCTTATTTTCACACTTTGGGGTGAAACATGTTAACATATTATCATTGCACTTGTAAACTTATTTGAGACTTGTAAACCTATGGCAATTCATCTTGTAAAGTTGTGGTTAGTTGAACTTTTGTGGTTACCATGTTATGGCGTTATATGTACAATCATTAACTATTGCTAGCCCAGCGAAGTCATAGATCTATGGGTAAGACAAGCCTGCTTGGTTGATCCGAGTACACTTAGCTGATCGTATATACTTTTAACGTTTGAGACTTGTAAAACTTTTGTCGAGGTTTGATTGTTGCATTGTTCATAACATCCCTAATCACTTTATTCACTAACTTATGACTTGAATTGCCATCTTTTATATATGCTATGTATTTAAAACTATGGAATGCTCACCAACATTATTGTTGACCTCTTTTATTTTTAACATGTTTCAGGAAACGCCCAAGTTTGATTATCTACACTTTGAAGCTTGCACATCTAGGAATGGACCTAGACTAATAAATAAATTAGGATGAATTGTTACATTTTATGTTACGTTTTTTTTGTACCCTTGAGACTTATGTTTGTAATGTGACACATGAAATTTATGTGTAGAATATATTTGGATTATTAATAGCGTTATGTGGCTATGAACGATCTTAACTCTCACTCCTCGACGTTTCCACCGTCAAGGTTGGGGTGTGACATACGGGGACCAGGTGCAACCTGGCGAGATGTTTGGCAGAGTATTACGCTTCATATTATCATCGCCAAGAGCGAGGAGCGGTGTATTGCGGCGCATACATTACGATGATTGCACGTTGTCTTGGTTATCTTCCTCGCCATGCTGCTGACGTCCTCCGATCGAGTCGGTGAGATTAGATCGTCGTACGTTATTCGGCATGCGTATTATATGCCAGTTTCCGGGTGGCATACGGTTCTCTCTTCGACCCGGTGAGATCTGGCATCCGGCACCTGTTCAGCAGGTCGGCGATGACCATCCACACTAGCAGCGGGAGCATATTCCGCATGATCAGCCGCCACACGACCAGCCGCCTCCTCAGCCATAGTTCCCTCGACATATTTATAGAGATGTAAGGGTGCCTGCACGTATGGAGACATTTATGCAGGAAATTACTACGAGATTACGGGATCAGGGTCGTCGCCTCGATCGAGTTGAGGATCTTATAGATCGGCACGTTTAGCTTGAGATTGCACGAGCTCGTGCTGCTGGTATTGATCCTCCAGACTTGCCACCGCCTCGACATTACCCAGATTCACCGTAGTTTTTTATATTATTAGTTGTACTTTTATTTTGTTATGTATTAAAACTTCGTTATTTATTTATATTAGCATTTAATGTTTTTTTTGTTTTATATGTTTTATTTGTTAACTAAGATTTAAAATTATCGATTAATATGTTACAAAATATATAACTTATACAGCCGACAAAAATGTTTATACGCAAAGTGTCAACCTTAACGTACAAAATAAAGCCGAAAAAATTTTTTATACCCACAATAAGATATAAAAACATCGTAACCTATACGCCGCATATGGGTCCATACGCGGCGTATAGGTTCTTCCCCATAAATCAAAATTTTGTAGAAAAAAAATTTGGGAAAATTATACGTCGCGTATGGACCCATACGCGACGTATAGCCACCCGGACACGAGTCTAACACGGGTCTTGTCAGAACAAACCCTATACACCGCGTATGGGTTCATACGCGGCGTATATGATATGTTTTATCTCATGTCAGTTGACCCTATACGCGGCGTATATAGCCATACGCGACGTATATAGCTATACGCGACGTATAGGGTCAAAGGGTGTTGATTTAAAATGTGTGGGTGTGTAAATAAAACCACCCATTTAAATAATCTAAAAGATATATTGATTATGACAATAAAAATATTATAAGGAAAAGATTTCACCTTTACATGTCAATAATCGGGATTAGTTTAACTTTTAACCCTTCTTTTTCCAAAGTATCATCATTACTACCACATCACATTCGGGGTTCCTTTTCTTTAACTCTTTATTTTTTGATTTTTTTGTTTAATAACTGGGTTGAGTACATTTACAAAATATTTTCTATTTAAGTTTCCTATTGTATAATATAAAGTGAATCGAAATATAAAAGTTTTATCCATCTGGTAATCTGATTTATTTTTATATATCACAAATTCCTAATCCGTTAATATTACACACACAAATTTCTAATCTATTAATATTATACACACATAAAAAAAGATGGATGCCGGTATCATTTGGAGCCGATTAACTTTTATCAAATTCAAGTTACACTTTAACCTTTATTAAATCAGAGTTTTACATCTCAAAAGAAAATTATATCTACAATCTATAGGTATCAACATGAGCCAAATCACCTTTATTAAATTCAAGTTACACTTTAACCTTTATTAAATCACAGTTTAACACATAGAGTTTAATCACAACGCGCAAATTTTTGTTTTTTGGCACTCATAATTTTAACATGAGCCAAATCACCTTTACGATCTATACTCTATATTTATTTAATTTTTTGGCACTCAAAATTTTTGTTTGTTATTTTTATTTTATACCCTTTAAATGTTAATGTTTTTCAAATTGCCATTGCAACATACCTTTTCATCTAAGTATCGATGGACGTGGTCGTGTGCCATATAATATAAACCTTTGAAAACAAACATATATACACGTCTTTTGATTCAAGGTTTCATTTCATTTATAGTTTCTTTTTTTGTTTACATTTTAAAGCTTTTAAAATACAATGTTTTATAAATTTAAATTTATCATTATTGCGTGCTTATTTTAATCAACATTAATATTTTAACATTTCAACATGAATTTTTTAATGTTTTTTTTGTTTTTTTCATGTAAGTTCTATATATTATCAACGGTTCCATCACAACACGCAAATTTACGACATTTCATTTTTATATAAAGTTTTGAATGTTATCAAAGGCAGTGTTGGAGCTTGAACACTAATATAGATGGCGAACGATGAAATTGAATTTTTTAAAGGGGGCGGACTCTATATATATAAACAAATATACATTACCGGGTAAAAAAATTTACACTATCAAACCTAAAATTAACATTACTGAGGGAAAAAAAGCCCCCCCTCCCCCAGCCCCTTATAACCTTCGCCGTTGATCAAAGACTTCAAAATTTCATTTTTTTTATGAAGTTACATATGTTATTAACGTCTCTATTTAATGTTTTTGTTGCAAGGAACGTAAACATGTTACTTTTTCATAGTTTTACGCACCCGTCACCAAGGGCGGCACTAGGCAAAATTTCAGATATTTCACATATAAATTGATGCCTATTTTTTTCTACTCGTCCAAGACTCAAATTTTGCGGGGTTTTTTGGGGACGACCTTGCTCGTGACATTATTGTACGACTCTTAACACTAGTTTTATAAAGTATAAGATTAATTCATTTCCAAGATAAACAATATTTTGTAAATATATATAAAACATGGGTAATTTCACTAACAAACACCGTATTAATTACTTTATGTAGTTTTCAACATTACATGTGCATGTAAAACAAAAATATTATACTATTATAAAAGGTTTTAAGGTTAAACCTTAAGAAGTGTAATATATATGGGGTGAAGCGTATAAGTAAAAGTAAAGATATATTTGTCAATCTAAAGAAAATGTAAAAGAAAAATGGCATGCACATACATTTACAACGGTACAAATTTTATATACATACTTCAGAAAGAATACTAGCATACATATATATACAGTTAAATGTTTAAATTAACATAAAATCTTATATATTTATATAACTCTAAAATTATAATCAATAGCATAAAGGGAACAAAACCTGCGACCTCACTTCATATCTACAACAAAAATAATGAGTGTATCAATTGACAAAAAATTATGAAGAATTTACAGTCCAAAAAACATTAATTTACATGCACACATTCTTACCCTTCTTATTAAATATTTAAGCTATTAGTATTTTAATAATACATATGATATATATAATATCCATATATGATGTAACACAGATGAACATGGGATGTCTTGTCTGCACTGCAACAAAAAGCAAAAATTGCTGTTACAAAGCCAAAAATCCCGTGAATATTATTTGCTTGCAGAAAACAGTTTAATTGTTTAATTAATTATTGACAAATTACAGCTTTATTTATTAAACAATTATTACCAAGAATATATGGGAATAGTAATATATTGGCACATAATATCACGTGATTAGGATTATTTGCGTGACATTCATTGAATATTTCAATATTGTAATTAATATCAATTATTATTTTTATTTAATTATAATATAATACCCACTTTTGGTTTTTCTTCTGTCTATTTCAAACGTAACACTCAATATCTGGAATTAATTTATGTTGTTTCTAGTTTACTTTATAATTCATGTATATTTTATATTGATCAATGTAGTTACATTTTAATTTATTTACAATGCTGGACGTATCAGATAAGCATTCTCGCTTCGCATGAAACATATTTTCAAAATTATATGAGAATTAGCGCCGATTTTAGTTTACTCATGTAGTTTAATGTCTATGCATGAAAATGAGTTTAATTCAAATTAACTAATACGTATATATTTTTTCCTTTTTAATACAGCAAGTGTTGATCCAACTTTAGGTTTACTTTTTAAAAAAAATGTTTTGATTGATCATAAAAATGTAAATTTCCAATTTATATATTTTAGAAGTAGATTTTACATGTATTTGTTCGCTACTAAACAAACAGATTCTCAATTGTCTGTTTGGACATTGATGTATTACTAAGAACATATGCTATTTTACCGTGATGTGTTAAACTATAATATAAAAATAAAATCAGTAGAAAAACATGGATTTTGAAAAGTAATAAATATTAATGGCTGAAAAAAAAATTGTTACTAAACCAACATGGTAAGTAGTTTTAAATTTAACTCTTAGCCCTATAAAGTGCACAGATTATTTTTAAAGTTTTTTTTCGTTTCTTGATTCAGAATTTTGTTCTTTTCCTTAAAATGATGCTCAAAAATTGTTGTTTATCAAAAACAACGTGGTTGTCGGTCATCAAATTCTGACCATTTCATGTATTGAATTTTACGTTATAATTATAATATAACTTTTGTAATAATGTTGTATTGGAATGTTTTAATTATAATGATACTATAATATTTAACGTAACCAAATTTGGTTTCTCATGGTGATAGCGATTTTATTAGTGAAAAATATAAGCTTTTAGCTTGAGTATTATATGGAAGTATTTATGTGGTTTTTAGTGAGTCATCAACCGCCGTTCACAATAGAAAATTATTGTTCACGAGAAAGAAAGGAAATTATTCTATTTCATATACTTCATATATAATATTATAAAGTAAGGATGCAATAATAATATGACTCATTAACCAGGTATATATGAAAGTTAAAATACAATTCATTTTCCGTGGAGATTACGGATCTTTAATCGATTCTGTTTAATGTCAATGAGTTCTAGATTAATTGGTTTATGAGAAGTCACCTTATGATTTTTTAAAGTAAAAGTCATGAGTTGGAGTCTCCTAGGTGTAATATGTTTTTAGTGGGCCAATGGTTTTATCATAGTAGGCCTTTAGGTGATAGGTTTCCTTGGAATGGTTGGCGAGCCGGGTCACCAGCGTTGTCTGTGTTCGCGGGCATGGGTGGTCTTTCGCCATTGGGTTTACCCGGGTGACCGGACTTTCGTTGGCCATTCAAAAAAATAAACTCTTTAAAATAGATGTGGTAACGACACTATAAGTCATGGAGTTTATAATAATTAAAAGAAAATTTTTATTTTGATAATTTAAACTATCACTTAGTGGTCAATAATAATCAATATTATTAATTTGGACGGTGACAATCCTAACTTGCATTTTTATTATCTTAGTGAGATAATCATGAAATATATATGATTGATACGCACTTGATTTCGCTCATAATAACAATTATAATTGAAATAAAATAATATACAAGTGAAATCGAGTTAAAATTAAATGCAAAACAAGTGTAAATGTTGATAATTATGCTAGTAGAATTGTCAGGAATGATAATTATGCTAGTAGAATTGTCAGGAAGTGAGATTTAAGATTATCATCGGTTAAATCAATAGTAATTGTCGGCTACTCAGTAATAATTTGGATTATTAAAATTAAATTTTTTTTATTAAGATAACAAACTTTCTCTTTTTTTTTGTTGCTTCTTGCTAGTTTATTTATATAATTGTTGGTTGTGTAAAAATAATAATAAGTGCGAGAATAAAAGAGGGAGTATCACATTTTGTTACCTTGAAACTTATAAACTTCTTTACAATTCAAATAGCTTCTATTTATTTTACTATATTAAGAAAACTATATCATACTATCAAGAATCTTACTCTAATATATATTGGTATAGTAGCATTTTACACACATACATACACATATATAATATGTGTATGTATGCATTTTTTTAAATAGTTAAAAAAGACATTTTTTTACAAAAGGATAATGCATTGTGTTTAAATTGTGCCTTTATACTATTTAAGTGCTAAACATATCACATTTTATACAATGGTTAATATACTTCTAACAAATATACATAATGTATATGTGTCTAATTAAGTCTGTAATGGGTTTTGAAGCACATTACATTGTGATGTGCTCACTCCAAATTTACATTGTGCGCTATTTGCATATATAAAGGGATGAAAATACTTCAAGTCTATAAAACTCATGCACATACACATGACTTACATTTTATTACAAGTAAATGAATATGTTATGAAAATCATATCAGCCTATAAACATTCATACTGTGTCATATCCTTGTTAGTCCCATTATTGGAACTTTAAATTACAATGATTAGGCTTGCAAAACGTTCCTTTTGAACCATGAAAATGATGGAGATATTTTTGAGTGTGTTTTAAAGTTGCAATAATAATTTATTAATAAAGCTAAATAAAGAAAAGTAAGCACATGCAAGAAAGTTTGTTTTAAGTCTCTAATTACCATTGAAGTTGTCCCATTTTATTCAAGTTTAAAGTGAAGTCAAATGCAAGTAGGCTTTCTTTGAGGAAGCGGTTAACAATGATATTGCAATAATGACTACATAAAGCCTTAAGCTTTGGGGGAAATTGGTATCAATAGTACCCAAAGGTAATCTTCTTAAAAGAATATAAACCAATAAGTTACAACCCTTCAGACCTAAAAAGGTCACTCCATTCCTTACTAAAGTTTTGTACTCCTTGATTATGGTTTTAGTCTTTTTATTTTCCCATATATATGGAGCCTAAAATTTTAGGAAAGTCACAGATATTATTATGAGAGGTTTATTATATACTCATCTATGACACATTCATGATTGATGTTTTGAGATATGATACATGTGCTATGATCCATATGTCTCGAGTTATGTTCCTACCTTGTATGCTTTGTATGTGGTTTACACGTTACATATTTTTACGTTGATTGTGAGATCGCTCGATAGGACACGGAATATGTATATTGCCCACATTTTTTACATAGAACCTAACGAAAAGTAAAATCATATATATTTTAGACCATATAGTAGGATCCAGATCATCTAATTATATATTGGTTATGCTTCAAGATTTGTTGCTTTTCAATAGTAATAACATAATTTCAAATCTTTCTATTGGAATTAAAGAGTAACTATGTGAGACCCGTGATAACATTACATTTATTTTTATCAAAGTTTTATCGTTTCTCTCTTATATTAAATATTATATTAAATACTACTAATATTATTTAATTTTATTAGATTTAAATAGTTTTATAAATAAAATAAGAAATTGATCTTTTTGTAATGTTATTACCAAGAAACGAACTTTAATAAAATAAGAAAAAAAGTTTAAAATTTTTTAAATATGAAATATTTTTAGAATTGTTATTTTTAAAAGGTAAAATATTTATATACCAAAATAATTAAAATTTGGACTTATAATATAGAAATGTTTAAAAATAATATTTTTAACAGATTGTTTTTAAACAAAAAGTCTTTTTTGAAAAAAAACAAAAAAACAAGCTAATTTGTACAAATTCTCATATATGTTTAAAAAAGAAGTAAATGAACAGTGGTTTACTATATCCGTTGCATGAGGTACAACCATCCATTACACCACCGCTTTTTCCCCTTCCATTATATGTGGCTTTGTGCCATTTTCTTGTGGTTTAGAGAGAGGGACCTTTGGGGTGCTGAGCATTATGTTGTGGTCACCGGCGGTTGCTCGGCCACCACCACCCTTTGTTGCTCCACAGATATCCTTATTGTTGCTCGACACCCGGTAGTTATTTTTGTGTGTGTAGAGAGAAAAAAGTGTTGATTCATCTTCTTTTCTTTGTCGTCATTTCCATGCATGGTGCCGCTTGTGTGTTGGACAATGTCCACCTTTGCTTTTCCTGGATGATGGGCTTCCTTTGTGTCGATGTACGACAGGTAGTTTCAGGAACCACACGTATGCCAACCGAAGGTTAAGCACTGCCTCTAGGAGGCTTTTTTCTGGCCTACTAGGGTTTTATTGTGGTTGATGATGATAGGTGATCACTCATCTAAGACGTTGACTTGATGTTTGTGATTCAAACCCTAATTTGTTGCTATGAATTAGTGGTGTCATTCGGGTTTTTTAATCGGGTTTCGGGTTGTTCGGGTCGGGTTCTTCGGGTTTTTAGGTGTAGGAAATCAACCCGAAGACCAAACCAAATAAGCAACATTTAATCGGTTTTCGGGTCTCGATATTCGGGTTTATTCGGGTCAGGTTTATCGGTAATCGGGTTTAGCTAAACCATTAAACTTTAAATTATTCGTTATCTCACATGTTTGTGTAAACAATATATATATGATCAAAATGCATGTATGAGATTTAACATGTGTTATCAATATATAATTTTGTTTATTATCTTGATCGGAAAGTTTTGACATATTACATTCATTTTATTATGCATCTTTAAATATTAAATGATATTATATATTAATTATCCTCAAAGTTTATATAATAAATTTGAACCACAACAATATAATATAAAGTTTATTTTGACTTCAACTATTTGGATTTTTTTGTCTTGACCTTGAATCTTGTTGTTTCTGTTTTTTTGTTGTTTTTTGATTTTTTTGTGCAATTTATGGGTCGGTGATGATGGGCAAGGCGACTTTGAATCCCAATCTTTTGTATTAGGGCTTACGCTGGTGGATGTATTGGTGTTCATAGCTTTATGATTATGACAACATGTCATATAAGACCTGTATCCCTTTGTTAGTGTTAGTTGGATTATTTGAACCGTCGGGATCTTGCATTGAAATGTTTCTTCTCTGCTGATAGTTGTTACAGTATGTTGATGTGTGCTTTCGTTGACTTGGGCATCACCGAATCGGTTATGATTGTAGAATCCATTTGTCATAGACATTGTTGTGATTACTGTTGGGTTTTTTCTTAAATTGACCTTGAATCTTGATGATGGGTAAGGCGACCCTGAAATCCAATCTTCTGTTATTGGGCTTACAGTGGTGGATGTGTCGGTGTTCATAGCTCGATGATAATGACGTCACGTCATCTAAGACCTATGTCCCTCTGTTAGTGTTTGTTGGATTATTTGAACCTGTTGGGGTCTTGCATTAAACTGCTACTGCTTTGTTGATGGTTGATATATTACGTCAATGACGGTGTGCTTTCGTTGACGTGAGCGTCACTGACTCGGTTATGATTACAACATCTATAGGTTGTAGACTACCGTGATGACTATGGTAGAGATGGTTTATTAGCGTGACATTAGTGATGGCAAGTGTGATGTTTTGTACTTGCAACCTTTGTTGTAGCCATTGTGACTTAATAGCCAGATATGGATTTTTTTTTAAAATAGGGTTTTTTTAATATTGATGTTGACAAGAGAGGAAAGTCTTGTCGTATGGGGTTTTTAAGGGTTCCCGCCCCTGGCAGGGGCGGGTTCTGGCATGCAGTCCTGTCACACCCGTGTCTTTTGTCCTTTGTCCCGTGAACTTTGACCGAGAGACCACGCCCTTGTGAAGGGCGGGTTCTCGAAATCTCCTCACCACACGATTTACTAACCACACACGATCTAACGGTTCCAACGATGCCAGAAGAACACGCCCTTGGTAGGGGCGGTTTCTGGACTTTGACCGGATTCACACCCCCTTTATTCCTTTCCTTTGCCTATTTATTTATTTTTTAGGTTTTTCACATTTCGTTCAACTTATTCATAATCCATTTCTCACTATTTTTGCCAACCTAATTTTTCTATAATTTTATTCTTCATTCCAAAAATCAAAATGAGCTGGAGAATTACACCAGGCCCACTAAATAACGATTTGTTATTTTTAAACGGTCAACATAAAGCTGATTATTATTTTCGAGAGCCAGAAAGCGATGAAGGAATTTTACGTGCTAGACGAGGTGATAAAGCTTTTTGGGATTACATTGATGAAGTGCCTATCCCTGAAAATGTTATGAGATATATAAGGTTGGCTGGTTTTGCGGGTGTGATCGAGTGTGGTTATCGAAAACTTGATCGTGCTCTTATTTCAGCTTTAGTGGAGAGATGGAGGCCAGAGACACACATTTCATTTACCGGTTGAAGAGACCACAATAACCCTTCAAGATGTTCAAGTTTTATGGGGTTTGCCGGTTGAAGGTGATGTTGTTTCTGGCACTGATTATGCTATGAGTGCATCCGAAATTATAATAAGGTTTGAGTATTTAACCGGTTGTACACTCGCTACAAGCGCTGTAAGTGGTTATAAGTTAAACCTAAGGTTTATTTTAAACGAAATAATAAAACCATTTTCTGATAATGCCACTGAATTTCAGTGTATTCAACGAGCTAGATTAATTTTATTTTTTATGATTGGTGCCACTTTATTTCCTGATACTTCTAGCAACTGGGTGCACGTAAATTATTTAAGTCATATTATAAACTTAAATAACTGTGGTAGACTTAGTTGGGGAAGTGCAGTTTTAGCATTTTTGTATAGACAGTTATGTAAGGCAACGAGTGTCACAAATCGAGAAGTTGGTGGACCTTTATTCTTGTTGCAATTATGGACATGGGAAAGATTACCTACTATGTGTCCCAAGAATACGAGATCTATTGATTTTAGGTTACCATATGGTGCACCGTATGTTAAAAAAACTTATGTATTAACTATTTATCTGTAATCTTATATTTTTCTAGTTAACCTGGTATATTTAAAAACTTGATTACAGATGGAATGGTGAACTTAGTTATGTAAACACCACTCCGCACTGTTTGAGTGCGTATCGATCTCAGCTGCATTCATTAAGCGAGGCCACGGTATTAATATTAATCTGATATTATTTTGTATATATTAACATTTTGTAAACATATTAATTCATATTTTTATATCAATTTAATTGGAGGCCTTATGATAATATTATCCACCTTCTACCTGATATCTGCACAAGTGGACATCAAAGCTGGAGAAGTGACACATACCTTATATGTGGGAAGTTGTTGAGCCTCACATTCCAAGTAGGGTTTTAAGATAGTTTGGAATGTTTCAACCAATCCCTACAAGTGTGTTACTAACCCGGGAGCAACATACAAATCTACATTTGACTGCTCGTAAAGGTGGTAGAAATAAAAACTGTTTACAACATCATAATATCTTTGTTCAAGCATGGGCGTCTCGGCTTAATACACTTGCTAATGAAGCGTATACTGATTCGCCAATTGCTTCTGAAGCATACATGAGGTGGTATCTAGAGCGTAATGTTGTGTATACAACAAACCCGGCTCATCAAGACACGAACCCTCATGGCTTCTAAAATGATGGACAAAGACTGAGAATGATGGTATTATTATTAATAATTTTAATATTATTATTGTTAATATTATTATTTTTAAATTAATCTTTCGATAGACCAACATAGCCTTTTTAAACTAGAAACCTTGAACTTTTGCATGAGGTTACTTCGAACATGTCGGAGACAAAATCGATGCACAACATTATTTTTCCACTCTTCAAGAGAATTCATTGCACGAATAATTCCTTTGTGCCTATCAGAAATAACACATAACTTTTTTTCCCGAACCATATAATTATGGTGAACTGCAATGTGTAACCAGAATTGGTGGAAAAACCAACTCCAACTTTCTACCGTCTCTTCGTCTACAATTGCATAAGCTATCGGCATTACATAGTTGTTTGCATTTTTTGCAACTGCAATTAACATTATACCATGGTAAGAACCTTTCAAGAAAGTACCGTCAACAGATATCACAGGCTGACAATAGCTGAACGCTTTAATTATTGGACCGAATGCCCAAAACACATATTTAAATGTGTAATAAGCAGATGTACCGGTCGAATGATGTAACCATTCCACGATAACATGGTTCTTCTCTTGTAATGCCTTGATGTACGTAGGTAATTCCTCAAAATTACTGTCCCAACTACCATAAATATTCTCAATAGCAGCTTTTCTAGCTCGCCAGGCTTTATTATATGAAACATCAACATTCAACGTGTCTTTCAAATGCGCTTGAATTTGCTTGATGGGAAAAGCAATATCTTGACGAATAAAATGGATGATACGAGTAACAATATCTCTGCATTTGAAACTTCTATTGTTGTTACCAACAACAGTACCAAAGCAGTTGTGAGAATTCACCCATCTTGAAATTCTCCACATGTGATGATCATGGTTCTTGAAAGCATAAACATACCATGAACATGGAGGACCATTATGAAGATTATTGTTGTAATTAGGGCTGGTGCTGTAGCACTTTGCTCTCCATCTTGTACGTTTACTTTCAACTACAACAGCCTCTCTGTTACGTGCAAGATTCCATAACCGCACTGCATGCATCACTTCATCTTTCGATTTAAAATACATTCCAACACGAATTTCTTTTGACTCTTCATTCCATATATCCATATGGTCTTCATTGTCAAAATCAGCAGCTTCATAATCTCTTAACTCCTGAGGATCTTCAGAATAGTTCACCTCCCCTTAAGATCCTGGAGTAACACCAGAATTATAATTTTTTGAAACTCCATAATTGTTGTTATCATCATCACTGGATTCTTCTTGTGATGAAATGAGTTCAGTATCTTCACTGTTGTCTGAACGACCATCATCCAACTTTTCAAAACCTCCATTATCATCGTCGACTTGATGATGAAAATTGGTTGACGGACCGGCTTGATAATCATGCGATCTTACATTGCCTTGATGATAAGAGTTTCTTGACGGATCGGGTGCTTGAGATACAGAGAAACCGCGTACGAAATCCATATAATTGGATTGTTGTACAGACAATTTTGGCTCAATGATAACATAAACATTTGCTCGAAAATTTTCAACATTTTCTCCCAAATAATACAAAACATCTAGACTTAAGTCATTGAAAATTTCAGAACTTTAAGAAAAACCAGCATAAGAGTAATATAATTTTAATTTCAAATTATAATACTCTTTTTGAACCTGAAGATGATTATAAATCAAATCTAAAAACTCTTCGTATGAAACTCTATTAGGAAGAATAATAGTTGAACTTCTAGTAGAAACATCACATATGATATTTTCATTTTCGAATGAAATATCACCACCCCAATATATTTGTAGAAAATAAGGCCGAGACATTATAATTATTAGTTTTTTTGAAAGTGTTAATTGATTCGAGTGAATTCGTTTGTGTATAAATACATGAAAGTAGGTAAAATGAGTGGATGGGAGGTTATTTGAGAACCCACCCTTGCCAAGGGCGAGTTCTCAAAAATAGTCATGTCACCATCCATTGACATCACCAATCGACATCGACATCACCCGGTCAGTGGAAGAAGAACCCGCCCCTGCCAGAGGCGATAACTCCTTATGTCACATCCACACGAGATTCAACCCTCTTGTCAACATCAATATTAAAAAAACCCTATTTGTAAAAAAAATCCTAGATATGAGCTTAAGAATCTTTTTTTAGATAACTAGTTTTGTTTTTTACTTGGTTTATTAACAAATAATGTAATCTATGATTTTTTCACTAATCATTGATATGAATTAAATTTGGTCTGGTTGTTGTCGAAACTTGATTTTCGCTTAGTTAAATTTGGTTGGGGTGCTGCTGAAATTGGTTTTGACCCAATTAATATGTACATGTTAAACGGATGTGTTAGCTGGTTACTTAAATTTCTTGAACACGTATGTCAATAAATAAAAGTTGTGATGATACTGACGTGATTAGACAATGTGTGTTTATCTGATTATTGTTTTAACCAGTCTAACACGTGTGCGATGCGCACATAAGAATCACTACTAGTTTAATTAAAAAACCTAAGGTTATACTGAACCAAACCCCTAGAGATAGATCAAAATTTTGGATTTAATCTCCTATTATTCTCTTCACTTTTTAAGGATAGTTAGTCCCGAAAAGTGAAAATAACAAACATTTGAGTCTATATATAGATATGATTGCGTTTGTTTCATGCTTTTTTGGACCATGAAATCATATCAACATATAATCATGTCACCTCAGGAGGTGCCCTTTTATCATAACCCCCTATTACTATTTTCAGATTGAGAGTTGCATGTCTTTTTTAATGGTCTTACGCGAGGGCGTTTTATCAAAACGGAATGTCAACAATCAAAACTAATTTTAACGATTCAAATCCGACTCACTCAAAAATACTAGCAAAACAAGAGAACCTACTTTTATTCGAAGGTGTCTTAGCTGCATCAATAGGAACTGCCCATCGATCCTAGTAACCTCACCTGTGAAACACGAACTACACTAACATATACCCTAAGAAGAAATGAACTAGACTTGATCTGAACTACACTGACTTGATTTGAACATAGACTTGAAAAATCTAAAACCCAACCATCACCCTCATGTAATTGGACTAGTAACCCAATTACAAAAGGAACGTATCTACATATAGTTAAAGGATCCTAGTATAAAGACACGTAAGCGAACAAGTTGACACTTGCTACACGTCACGTGTAGAACTATACTTGGCGTAAAGCTTTCCCTGTTCAAAGACAGTTTGCTAGACGTCACATTAGTCATTTGTGTCATCAATATGGTTGCAAACGAACTGAACTTTAACAAAAATAATAGACTTCAACTATAAAACAACTTTGACCCATTTAAGGTGGTTTATAAACAATTATTACTAATACGCATTCAATAAAAAGTCATTATTATCACTGTTTCTATCTTTGTGAATTAATATATGTATAATTAACCCTTTGGGTAGTTTTTCAACTTTTAGTTAAATTTTTACTTGTTACTTTTCAACCGAATTTGATTACGAATTGAAGGTTTCATTTGGATTTATATTGGGGTTTCTTATGTTATCCTATATGCAATCGGATGGATAATCATATTGGGTTGTTGGTGCTTCATAATTCATAAATGGATGGCTGATCTTTTCAAGCACTTTAATAATTGTGTAATCTAAATCTTAGACTTTGTCAAACATCACTTAACTTTGTCATAAACTTTCTAACAACTTATCTACTTATTGGTATAAGTAGGTTCAGTTCCTACTAGTTGAATAGTATGTTAAATATTATAAACTTTTTAGTGTCACTTTATTGGTGTATTATATGGTTGTTAAGGGCTAAATTGTTACTTCTTAGTTCTAGGCAATACGATA
Source organism: Flaveria trinervia (assembly GCA_025506515.1). Taxonomy (NCBI): domain Eukaryota; kingdom Viridiplantae; phylum Streptophyta; class Magnoliopsida; order Asterales; family Asteraceae; genus Flaveria; species Flaveria trinervia. The sequence continues at coordinate 2,422,298 of CM046442.1, forward strand.
AAAATGAACAATATTAACTTATGAGCCACATGTAAAATTTTATAAAGTGACAAACTGAATTAAAAATCGTAGATGGAAACTATTTTGGTTATTGACAGGTTTGATTACCCGAGTTAACCTGGTTAGAAAATTTCAATGACATGACGAGACACGACAACGTATCCATCTTGATAGACACATGAAAACCGAAAAAATTTGACGCTCATAAAAAAAGTTCTTGAGTTTGTCCTTGAAGCATTGACACGAGAATTCTCATGTTATTACGAACCGATACTATTTTGAGAGTTAAGATTTAGATCCTCAATGAATCAATCTAACACGTTAATGATAGATTATATTTTCTCTTAAGTCGGAAAATCACAAAATAATTACATTCCAAGTTTTATTAAACATATAGGATTATATGATCATGCCAGAACGTACATTATAACACATAGAGTTATGATGTATGCCACAATGCGTAGGCATGTAAACTTTTACTTGGGTCTAAAGATATCGAGTGTGAACTAATCTAAGTTTGAACTTGAACTCGAGCTCTCTTAATTCATATAAAGTTTGACAAAATATTTTTAATAAATCACGTTTTCAACAAGATGATAGATTTACATGATTGGATTATGTTTACATAAAATTCTACGTGTGTATTTTTAAAATGATTATTGTGAAATAATTCATTTAGCCAATTTAAAAAGGAAAGAAATTTTTTTGATAGATACAATCTCAATTTTGAATTCTAAGATGGTTTTGAAGCAATTTAAAATTTAATATTGAGTATTTTAAAATATTCAATATAAATGTTCTTTTAATTGTAGTCGGTAATTTTATATTGTTTATTTCTTATATAAAAACTTTTAAAGTCATAAAAAATATTTTTATTTGAAAAAGAATAATGAGTGAAAAAGTAAAGTGGAGTGTAGTTTTTCCTTGATTAAGACCATAAAATGTCGTGACCGGAAAATGTGTGGAATGTCCCAACCTCGAGCGGGAACATCCCCTTGGGTCCCGGCTTCAACTTTAACTCCCAACTCGGTGAATGTTCATCAGGCTTCACCGATTGATATATTTTGTGTGTTGAGAGTTACATATATATCATACGACTTCAAATTACACTAGAAAAATTTGAAAGAAAACAAAGAAAAAAAAGAAAAACACTTTGTAAAACGAAAAAATGAAGAAAATTTAAAATTTATGATATGCCAACTCGAGTAATCCCAAGCAACTTCCTCTCCTCTAAATGAAACTAAATCAAGAAAAATAACTTATGATGTGACCCTTAGGTGAAACTAAAATTCATCATATATATATATATATATAGATAAATGAACACACACAGTCTAATTAAGGTGACATGATCTCATTATATTCTCATTCCATATTATCATAACATTCCTTTATATAAACCAATTTTTTTTCTCACATCCCTCACTTTATAAGTTATATTATACCCCTACATCAACCACACTCTCCATTATTCTCTCACTCTCTCACACACACACACACACTCAACACAACTATGAAACTCAAAACCTCAGAGCTCTTCTGTGCATCTCCGGCGTCCACCGCCATCTGCACCACCATGAACCACCACGCCATGGTCCGTCGTGGCTCCACCACCACCACCCCACGACCCATAAACCACCGTCACCACCACCACCACAACTACTACAACAACCACTACCAATTCGACTTCGAAGATAAACCCAAGTTCAAAACACCTGCAATCCCATGCACTTCACAACAACACATAGACCCAAAACCCTACACTTCATACCTCCAAAAGAACCGTAAAAGCACCTCGTCGATCACCGGAAAGAATGGCGATTTTCCGGTGAGGAGAAAGAGTAGTGCTGAGTTGACTGATGGGAATAATATTATTATCCGTGGTGGTGGTGGTGGTGGTGGTGGTTCTTCTAGGTATCTTTTGAACAACCCTGTTTTTGTTGCGGATTTGAGAGATTCTGACGGTGGGTGTGACGCCGGAGCGATGGTAGTTAGTGAACAGGTGTGGCCGGAGGAGCATGGTGAGTTGCAGGTTGTCGGGAAGTCGTCGTCGTCGTTGTTGTCGTTATCGAGGCGGTCGGGTGGTGATTCGCCGCGGTTGGGTGTCGGGAGGCTGTCGGCGTCGCGGCGGTCGTCGGGTGGTGATTCTCCGGCGGTGGGTGGGTCTAGATCGTCGTCGGTTAGGTTGCATGCTCCGGTGGAGTCTCCTGGTTCGAAAGCTTTGAGGTCTCGATCTTGTAATCAGGTTTGTGTTAATTTTAGTAATGGTTTTTAATAACTTTTTATTACTGATAATAATCATTAAACCTGTACGTTATAAGATTTAGAAGTTGTTTCGTAATTTGATGTTGAACTTTATAAATGTCTGATTGATTAAGAGATGGTTTCGAAACATTCGGTATGTTTTGAAACTTATTTATTAAAAGGTTTCATGGATCGTTAGTAGGTATATATCAAGTGAAACAAATACATTTTACTTTCAATCGATATAAAAATTGTTTTTTAATAAAATTGTTAAGAATCTACTAAAGAGATCATTAAAGTTATAATCAATTGGTTTATTTTGTCGTGGGTTAATTACATTTTTAGTGGTGGAATGCATCATTTTTAGTATCAAACGATAACCTTAAACAATGAAGCTTAATTTTAGAAATAATAATCGGTAGCAGAAAAATATTTTGAAAGTAGAATTTTCCGGAAAACTAATTATGTTATGCCTTTCAAAGAAACTTCTTTATTTGATAACCTGAAACTTTATTTATAAATAAACAAAAAATACGCCAAAACTTTGCTTGATTTTAATAAATATTGAAGTTTTTCTAGGTTGTAACTACTATCTGTTTCACTAAGACCACGTAAAGTTTTTTAATTTAATAAGTCAGCTTAATTTCTTTAAGTGTTTTTATTTTATAAGGTCTTTTTACAAACGTTGGAAGTTTTCGAAATTAAATCATCCAAATGGAATATATACGTGAATCTTGGTTACAATAATTAATTAAATATTCTTCTAAAATAATTTAAATTGGACAATTATAAAATATGTTAAATTTGAAAAACATGTCTTTCTATTTTTTTCATTATTTGATTACCTATTTCTTAATAACTAAAATTCATTTTAAAGCGTCTTTTACTATGTTCAACAAGTTTAAACATTAATTAGTGATTTAAATATATTTTTCCTTTTACCACTAGGCTGTCAAAGCAGTTGGTTTTTTTATACATGTATTAAAGGTTAAGTGGTTTTTTACGTAACTATGTCCCTTAATTTTAGAAAGATTTAACATAACTTTTTTCTTCAACATATATTTAAGGTTGAGTGATTTTGTTTTCGCACATATAAAGTTTAATTGAGTTATTATAAATATATATCTCTTTTAAAAGTTAATTACTATTGAGTGGATTTTAAATGAAACATTGTTTTTATAAATTAAACTATGTTAATAAAGAAATTTATAAAGTTAATTTGTCATTTATGTAAAATAAAATGTGATTGACAGATTAATATTGTCCGTACTTTCTCAAACTCAAAGATTCGATTGTTCGAATCTTATCTTTGAAATAGTATTAAAATATTGTAACGTTTATATATATATAGAATACAACTTTTGTTCATTATTAAACTGTTACTAAATAATAATTATAATATCCCATTTTCGTCAAAAGGAAAGAGATAATTTGTCATTTAAATCAAATTATTTTACATTCTTAAATGTTTATTAATTTATAATAATATATGAAAAAAAACAATATGAAATGGTTTGTGCAGGTTGTGGAACTAAGGGTGTCGATTCATTGCAAGGGGTGTGAAGGGAAAGTAAGAAAACATATTTCAAGAATGGAGGGTATGATTAGTTTTAAATTACACATCTTATATTTATATAAAGTATAATCAGTAACAAAGTAATAATACGATATTTTTGATTGTGAATATTTGCAGGAGTGAAATCATTTCACATAGACTTGGAATCGAAGAAGGTGACAGTAGTCGGAGATGTAACTCCATCGAGTGTTCTTTCGAGCATTTCAAAGGTCAAAAATGCGCAATTATGGCCTACTACTCCTTCTTCCTCCTCATCGCCTTTCATTGCGATTGGATACTGAGTTTGCGTATTATCTTTTTGTTATCTATAAAGAAAATGATCTTTTGTAATTTTCAATAGTCATAACGTATGTTCTTAGTGTATGTTTATTGTAAAAACCCTAGAAGTTCTTAGATGCCCGGCGCGTATGTAATTTGTAAACCATACTCGTATAACACTCAGGGTGTTCAAGAATCATTTGAAAATAGTAGTGTGTGTGACAACACTTCCCATATGAATAAAGAAATAGAAGTTCAAACATCTCATATATAAGACTTAAGTCATAAATTATCAGACTATTTTTTAATATTCTTTTAGTTCAAATTTAATCTAACCTTGCATTGTTAAAATTTTGATCTCACGTTGCTTTTATAAAAGATTATCACTTATGTTATTAAACTAGAAGACCATTTTAAGAAGCTTTTAACTTATGACATGTAACCAAAAATATTAAGATTTATTTTTAGTTTATACAAAGTTTGTGGTTTGCATTGAGCAAAAATGATATAAAATAGCGAGATGAAACTTTGTATAATTTTCTCTCGAAAACATAAATAAATTATATCAGTAGAATTTGACTTACAAAGCATGAACCAAATCAGAAAAAATATATATATATTTCTCATGATGCTCGAAAGCTGGTCAAATGCCCGCTTAAGCCAATGTGAACCCCTTTTGAACAGGTTGGTCATCAGCAAGAGCGGTTAAACCGGTAAATCAAACAGGGTGATGGGAGATTTCAATTTTATTTATTCATTTTATCTTGTTTAATTAATTTACTACCTTATATACACTTCATATTAATTTATATGTACTTATGTACTATACGAATTGAAAACTTATGTATTATAAAATTATGTTAGAGATAAAATATGATGTTAATTACGTATAAATAGTTACTTTAAGTATAATATTTTAATTTAAAATATAATTAAAAATATATATGCTTTAGTTTAACAAATAAAACAATTATACCATTTTTAACCTTCTTATGTAAAAAGTTTCATTTATAAACATTCGTTTTCAAATTTTTTATAAAAAAATATTTTTTTGTTTTAGACTGTTTTAAAATATTTCACCTTTTTAAAATTTATTTAAAAACAAAACGATTTAAAATATTTTAGTTTCTTGTTATTTAGTATTTTATAAAATATTTAAACAAAGATAACTTGATTAAAATAAAAAATATTTTTTATAAAATAAAAATATTTAGTATTTTATAAAATATCATATTATATAAAACTTTAGTTTCTTGTTATAAATAACAAGAAACTTTAGTTTTATAAAATATCATATTATATTAAACGATTTAAAATAAAAAATATTTAGTATTTTATAAAATATCATATATATAAAACTTTAGTTTCTTGTTAATTAGATATTGATTAAAAGATGTGATTTCTAATTTTCCTGCATAAAAATCTATTTTAAACAAAGATAACTTGACTTTTGAAAAGAAATTGGATAATAGAGAGAAACGTAGCAATTAATAAAATATATTTTTAATAAGAGAGATAAATTTATATGAGTATTTAAATTTCTATAATATCATTTTGAAGGAGAATTTATTTGTGGATGTCTAAAAAATGACAAGTGACAAAAACATAGGTTAAAAAAATGATAAATGACTAAAAAACTTTGTTTTATTAGAAGTTATAGATATAGATTCATGTTTAAATAAAAAATTGCAACTCCACGTCAAAACATAAAGTAGTTTAACCTTTTGTTATATATATACTAACTATATTCATGGCGTTTACTTTTTTAAAGTGTTTATAATATATTTTAATTTTGGGTTATTAGATTTTAATAGTTCCAAGTTTCATTTATTGTCCGTGATTAATCCGAAATCAGGATATTTTCCTTCAACGATCCTTTACTAACTAAGAGTTAACCCTCTTTAATTTTTTTGATGAAATAGATCAACTTTGAGCCATTTTTAACTCCACATCCACCCAACATCTATTAGGTCTGTTTTTTGGTGTCTAGCATTTATCATCACCTGAAATCTACATTCAGCGAGTCAACTAGTTAAAATCAGGAGATGGAGATTGACGGTTTTAGGGTGCAGAAAATTTAGATTGACGGATAAGATGGTTGATTTCAAATTTCTCTTTAATGTTTTGGTCATATAACCAGTCCACATCATAAAAAACTAACGGTGTAAACTTTTAGTTAATAAGATAAAGTTGAAAGAAAATAAAATTAAAGTTAACAAACGGTGCTAACTCTCAGTTAATTAAAGAAAGTTAAAAGAAAATAAAATTAAAGTTAGAAGTGTTTGTAAACATTTACTGATTTGAGAATCATAATGCTCAATAAATAAACGTTATAATTAGTAAAAATCCAATAACCCTTTAATTTTTACAACTTTTATTACCAATGGATCGGTAAGACTGTTAAATTGATGACGTGTAGAGATATAAAAAACATGTTATTTCTTTATGGGTGAAGTCAATAGAGACATAACATAAGCGCTATGATGATATTGGTGTCATCTTTTTGGTGAGTGGTTATAGTGTGCAGGTACATTTTTATTTGGAATGTGTACACTACCCACCATAAAGCTCTACCAACTTGTTCAAAAAATAGGTTTTTATATATTCAAATGTCTTTATAAATTTACACGGTGTCTACATTTAGAAGATAGAATTTGAGTAACTGTTATCTATTTATTATTTAGCTAGAGACGTAGCAAAAAGAAATATTATTAAAGAAGGCCCTACTATTATCCATTCTAAAAAGCAGCAACAAGTTTTAAAATTTTAATAGATTAATGATAAAGCATATTTGATTTATAGGTGGACGTCTTTTATTATTATAGAATCCATGATATATATATTGTATTATGTTTTTCTACGCGTATAATAAATACATATTTTAAAAGGAATATGATATAGGAATTACGGAAAAACATTTTACGGGCATAATGGTTCATAAATCATTCATTTGAGTGCAATTATGTTAGTTTTTTTAAATTGGTTTGTTATAAAATGGGTACACAACCGTCTAAAAATAATATAAGATAACATACCGGTCCTTTACTTCTACAAAATGATGAATCAGAATGTTATAAAAGTGTTGTATCAATAAAAGAAATAAAAAGCAAGGGTGTAAACATGAGCCAATAATTTCTTAGCCCTAGTAATCAAAGAGGAGGTGGAAGGTTTTGTTTCTTTTAAAAGTCTAAGGTTCAAATCTTGGTATGAATAGATATTACCAACTTGATGATATTAACAACTAACTAGACGTTAAAAAAAGGTGTAAACAAGATATGCCGTGTTCATGAGTTACTTCATCAGTTGAGTCTAGAGTAGAATGCGATAAACAACATAACAAGCAAAGAAAATCTTGTCTCTCCGCCATAAGGGGGAGAGAGCCGTCCTATTTTCTTCGATTTTCCCCGCATTACACATTAACGTAAAATTAGCTTTCTTTTATTGTCTTCAATTTGGAGTGTGTCGTCTCATTTTTTTTCCCATCATTTCCCACATGTTTTCGGTGTACTTGTGTTTGTGGTACGGTACAATTTATGTCGGTGGGGTGTTCACCACCTCCTTCCGGGTTCTGCTCCTACTCCTCTAATCTTTAAGTGTAATATGGTTTGAGAGAGAGAGAGATTGTGTATTTTTTTATTTGACTATTTAGGTCAAACGTAATGTGACATTAACGAGTATCATTGCACATTGCCTTAAAATGACAATTAGCCAATTAGATAGATAGTCAAATAGAATAGAGTTAAAACATAGATAGTCAATTAGAATAGAGTAAAATACATAAATAGTCACTATCATAAAAGAAGTGAAAATGTATGTTAGTCATTTTATCAAACTTAACAGAAAAACTATCGGGATTCAGGTTTAAACCCAAACATGTTACAAAACTAAAACCACAAGTCTCAAACTTATTATTTTTTTAGAGTAGAGGACAGTCTCATCACACTACATCATAAACCAATCAATCAAATATTCTCATGTCACATTACATCATACACTCAAATTTGATGTTGCTTAATGTTGAGCCTCGTTGTGGGCTCATGCCGTTGGTGCACCTCTCCCACCCTTAGCATTCAAACATTTTACTTTCTCTGTATCGTAAGTACATCTATGTAATTAAGTAACTCAATAAAAGATGATTTTGGGAATTCCCAATCATGGTGATATGCACTTTTTGTTGATAATTTATGTGGACTCCCTTTCCACCCACACTCGTAGAAAACGTAATGATGAAAGCAAGCAAACATTCTTGTGACAACACATTTTTTCCTAAAATGGTGGGTTCTACTCTGTCTCTCAAATTCCTCTCGAACTTTCTCTCAAATCTCAACAATTTCTAGAGACCAAAAACACAAATTACAACACATATTAATATCATCATACAAAGATTTCAAAATATGAAGGATTTATTATGTTCATTAAACAAATAACTATCTTTAATAACACTAGCTTAACATATAATATTAGAGTTTTTGTATCATATCTAACTATGAATTTATTTTATGATATGTGTAAGTTGTATATAAATAGGTAGGTTAATGATTGTCTCACTTATTGTCCATATATAATAATGTGATGAATTAATTATAAATTAATATTAATTTTATTATAAATTTGGAGGGTTCCTTTTGTATGTAACCAAAGTTTGTGCACAATGTTTGGTTGAATTTGTTTCCATATAAAAGCTTTATGATGGTAGTCATCATGCTTAGTATAAAACGACATTGTGTGGGAAGATAAACAGGTCCTACAATCCTACCATGAAACCTATAATTAATAGAGAAAATAACAATTTTGAAGAATATATATATATAAGTAGCACACCACCAACAACTTGTATGGATTCACATGTTATAATTAACTAGTACATTCAATTCATGCTCCACCAACTTGTATGGGTTGATTAGATAGTATTTACAAGTAATAATAAATACTTGTAAAATTAAAATTAACCTTGAAAAGGCTTCATATATAGTTTTGAATAAAATTCTTACATTCCAACTAAAGGACATATATGAACGATTTATAATGTACTAAACGATCCAAGAATGATCACTATCAAACATTAACTTTATTTTTGTTTTATTATATCTTTCATGTTGTTTTTGACTTTTATTGTTATTTGAATGACTTTATTGTGTTTGACACTTTGAATATATATCGTGGACGGCAGGGAAAAGACTAAATTTGGTGGGGGTCAACATTTATTTACCTAAAATACTATGAAATAGAATCATTATCATAATTCAAATTTTAGGGTTTATACTCAACAAGTTTTAACAGAAGTTTGGACCGAACTGCTAACTATTGTTTCGAAAATAGACACTCGTTGAAACAACCATTTTAACGGCTAAACAATTTGGTTTTGGAGGTTTGGACAGATTTACTTTTTTAGAACATTAGTTTATACTGTATATATAAACAATGTTTTTAAAACCGGATCTGACAGTCAATCGGACACCTTATTTGTTCAATGGTCAGACTGGTTAAAAGAACCAGATAGATTTTTTAATTTTCAAAGAATATATGTAAAGAAATACTATACATTTTAATATATATATATATATATATATATTATATATATATATATATATATATATGTGTGTGTGTGTGTGTGTGTGTGTGTGTGTGTGTGTATATGTATATATATACCGATCCAACCACTCCAACCCCTCGGTTCGACCAGGTCCTACCGCCGACTCGGATTAAACCTGTCGGTTCAATGCTATCAAAACAAACGAAATTAGATTGGATCGTTAAATGGACCGAATTGCGGTAGGCCTGCCAGCCCGATCCGACCCTCACAACATTGTATGAATCTCAAATCGATTGCTTTTTAAGAACTCTCTAACTCCCCGTATAGGTCTAGTTAACCGTGTTCGACAGAATTTTGGGTTTAGGCCCAAACAAAATCAATAATTTGGCCCAATTTGTTTAAACAATAAAGGGAACCAAAAGCTATTGAAATATCAAAAAGATATTGATACATGATATATAATATTAAACGTTGCAATTAAAAGATATCGAACTAAATAGTTTGAAAATCCACAAGTTCATTGTTATTTTTATTCAATTTTTCTTTACCTTTTATTTAATTATTTTCAGTTTGTCTTTCTAAAGATTCTACGCTATAAAAAGACCAAATAAATGAATATTTATGGTGACAATAGATAATATATTCATCTTATATAGTGATTTGACACCAACCATCAAAATCATTATCAAACTAATCATATTCATATATTTGATATTTCTATAAACGAATGTCATCTTTTGTGTTTGTAAGTGATGCTTAGACCGCTTACTATTGAAATTTAGGATAGACTAGGTCGAGCTGATTCCAAAAGATTCTTGATCGTATACTCACAAAGACAAACTATCATGGAATCATTGAATTTAATGTGATGTATTCGACCCATTTGCTCATAAATTGGTCAAATTGAGTTCTTTAATCTAACAAGAGTTTTAAAAAATGACACATTGGATGCGTTAAATAGATGGGAGGTCCGCAGAGGGATATTGTTAATACATATAATCTCATCAGTCACAAATTATAATATATAGTCCATTTTAATTATGATGATGTTTCTATGAACATTGCCACAAAGGGTTAGCCCGACCCATTTTACCATCTTGTCCTGTCTACTAGGGTTTAATACGCCAACGATGTTTAATTCCCTTTCTAATATCCTTGTAGTAATGAGAAAAAGAACCAAAAGTATATATTAAAGGCATTAACCGCAGGTATACCATGTATGGTTGTTGAAGGATAACGCCCAATAGATGTTGGTTGCAAGAAAAGGATCCGCTGAATGTAGTCTTCCATTACTAAACATACCCTCTTACCAATTTGACTGATTTGTGACTAAAAAGAAACAATACGTGTACGATTGTTGTGAACCTGTATACACCCATTTTGACATGGTATATGCCTGTGTACGACTTTTTAGACACTCATATAATAAAGGAGGTACATAAAGAAAAAGATAAGCGGAATACGTCTAACACAAACCCAAAACAACTGTAGTTGTACATGTTGAATTTTAAAATTACACATATGATTTGTAAATTTAAAACACAAATGAATGTCATATATTACCGTATTGACAGACTATTTACCAAAGGTTGGAACCACAAAAGGTAATTGGGTGAAATAGGTTCGGGTCTAAGCAGATTGGGTTGACCGGATCAACCCATCAACTTTTTTGTGTACCTTGTTTGAATCTTGTAACTAAATAATGTATTAAATAAGACTAAAAAGTTGCATTTAAAAGTCACAATATAATTTCTTTTAGGAATTAAAAGATGCCTAAATAAAATTTCTCTTAGGAATCAAAAGATGTCAAATGATAATTAATTTTACTTTTTTGTATGAATAAAAAATATATAACTGTGACAACTTTGAAAAGATGCAAACGGTGGAGATGATGCATTTAGCAAAATTCCGTTTTAAAACCGAAGCAAAAGGATAAAACTAAAAGTAAAAGATACTAAGATAGTACCGTAACGAATCTATAACCAAAAATCTTTAAAACTGTTCAAAGCAAAAGCAAAACATCCTTAATCCACATATTGTTATTATTATTGACCAAGCATTATACCCAAAGCATCATCCACTTGAAGTAGAAGATTCATCAATTTGTTGGAGCAAAGAAGATTTCACTGTTCATCCTCTTCGAGCGGAACGTCTTCTCCACCTCAGGTGTCACGTTGAACGAAGCCTGCAGAACCTCAGGCGACAACGCCTTCCATACCGATGTCCTTCCCGCCATGTGAGTGAAAATCGGGCTGCCACATATTACACATTTACTTATTGCTAATGTTGATTCAGATTATGTTTCAATTCCAAAAAATCATCAAGTTAACTATAAGATATACGGGTCAACTCAATAGTCACGACTCACGAGCCCATACTGACAGTTACCCAACCCGCCAGACCAGCCTGTTTTGCAAATGAGTGATTGGGTTGGAAAACAGAAGACTTACTTGGGTGTAGTGATGATAGAGAACCATTCCAGCCCATCATTATCAGAAATCTTGGAAACAACAAAGAACCGAGGAACAATGAACAAGTTCCCGGCTTTCACGGTAGTTTCAAGAACGCGTTTACCATCAACGCCAACAATTTGAGCGCGCCCGCTGCCCCTAACAATGTAAGTCACTTGAAGTGCAGAATCACACGAAAATCCAGGAGAACACATAGCATTACCATCCAACCTCACAAGATCAGCACCTAAACCAACTTCACCAACCAATGGCAAATTCTTGGTGTTCAAAACCACCACTCGACCACCACCCTTAATGTCAACATCCAATGGTGCTTCTAAACAGTTTAAAGCCATCCCATTTCTATGGTCTTTGTTGGGCTCAGGCATTTTAGCACTAGCATCAACTTTAATGATGCCGTTATCTCTTTGGTTCCCGACTAGTGCTTTGGCAGTGGATTCATCCACGTCCCATGCACGACACACAAACTCCATTGAAAAACCAGTGAAGATGCCATTGGAACCGGTAAGAAGAAGTCAGTGAACACGCCTGGTTTGTGGGCGGTTTTGGTGTCGCCCAAGAAAAGGATTTGCAGCTCGGTGTCCTCTTTGTTGTACCACCAAGTGACCACACCAAAAGGCAGGGCAATGGCATCACCTGTTTTGATTGCTAGAACTTTTTCTTCTTTCTCAGGTAGAACAATGCCTGCTACGCCATTGCCTAAAGAAAAATGCAACTGTAAGTATGTGAATCCAAAATACAAAAAACATAACGCGTGACATTTTTGTTGGAGTTACTAATTGGATCAACCCGAAAATATATACAAACATACATATTTGAAGTAACATAATTCAACACTTTTATTATTAGTTGAACTCGGACTTAATAAAAGTAAATACATAATCTTTATAGTAGACATAAACTAATTCTAACCTAACTCAAATACTATTTAAATAATCGTATAGACAAACTAATAATTATCTATTCCTAACAAACGATAACTACTAATTAATTCAACTAAACTTTTGTTTTCAATCATTGATATTTTACTTTATTCAAATTAAACCTTTCAATTGTAAATATATCAAGAGTAGATTTTTCATTTTTCTGATTAACAATACATATTAAACAAATTATAAGGTATGAGTATGAGTTGTGCATCATCTATGATTGAAACATACAAATATCAAAACCATATTAAAAAATAACCAAATAAATGGCATCACATTGATAGACATTGAGAAGGAGATTAATATTTTACAATCAATTTGTCCCAAAAAAAGAAACTTCCCCCAATTTAAATATTGAACCATGTGTTTCATGATCTTCACCTTAGTTTGACTTTTCTTGAAATCAATAACAAAATGTTAGAAATCAATATGAAAGTAATCGTTCACAAAACGTGAATGCGATAGTATCATTATCCACCAGCACCAATCAAATTCAGAGAAAGTAGTGATTATTAATCTAATAGTTTTGCAGATCTATTTGGATTAAGTCAATTTATAATAATCATATTATTAATTGATACAACTAATCAAACAATATAATAACACGACGATTAAACAGGATCGAAACTATTAATCACGTAAAACAACTGTGTGTGCGCTTTATGAATCAGTGTAAGCAGAATTAAACAGGTGATGATAACGAATCTGGAAGAGTATGTAATTATGTATATGTGAGTCCATTGTGAGTTCATATCAAAGACAAATTTGATTAACAGAACTAATGACAAATCAAACAGCTACGCTTAAGTTCATGAAGATTAAACAGAATCGAAACTATCAATCACGTAGAACAAATGCGTATGCGTTTTATGAATCAGTACAAACAAAATTAAACAGTTGATGAGAACGAATCTGGAAGAGTGTGTATCTGTCAGTCGGTTATGAGTTCATATCAAACACAAAACCGATTAACAACGATTTTAATTCAAATTACAAATCAAATAGCTACGATTAAGAACACGAAGATTAAACAGGATCAAATCCATCAATCACGCAAAACAAATAAGTACGCGCTTTATGAAACACTATAAACAAAACCAAACCAGTGAATGTGTGTCGGTTGTAACTTCATATCAAACACGAAATCGATCAACACTGTTCCTAAATCAAATCACCGATCAAAACCTCAAAACCACAAATCAAACAGCTACGATTCACAAACCTAATCACAAATCCACTATCGAGAACCAAAATTCAACAACCAGATCAAAAACCTCAAAAAACTCCACAACACACAATCAATCAATCAAAACACCACAATTTCAATCCATACCTTGAAGAACATAAGCAACCTTAGCGGAATCAGAGTACCGGGGGAGAGCGAGGCCATTTTTCTCTAGGAGAAGTTTAGCAGCACCGATGTTACCTTGCTTGAGCATCGGGAGTTCATTGGGGCACCATGCATGATACGATCCACCGGCTCCACCGTACGACTTCTGAGCCAATTTCGGTGACAAATCGATATCCATTGCCTGAAGAAGAGATCGATTGATTGATTGATTGATTGATCTATCGATCGAATTTGAATTCGATTGATGATTATTTGTGAAATTTGGGAGTTTATGATGGTTTGATGATCGGTGAGTTGGGGGAAGAGGTGCATTTATAGTGTAAAGTTTATATGAGTGCGTTGGGTGTAACTGAGGTGTGTGATCATACGGGAAATGTGGGGGATCGATCCGGTAAATAATAAAATTGAATAATTCAATTTTATTTGTAAAGTTTTAAAGAGATAAGTAAACGCGTGAAATAACAGGTTTAGATGCTAAACGAAAAAGATAGTGGGCTTGTATATTAGTTTTTAGTTTCGTAGTTTTGTTTAGGTGTTAAGGGAGTGTTTGGTATATTATAAATGATTAAGTGCTGAACCATTAATAACTAATATATCGTTTAACTATATAAAAGAAAATGTCTGACCAATTAAGATAAGAATGATTAATCATTCAGTATTTGACCTCTTAACCATTTAGCATTGGTATAATGCCTAACCACTCAAAGGCAAATGTTTTAATAGTTCAGACATTTGCTCGCGAACGAACAGTCTGAACTATTGAATGATAAAACATTCAGACATCTTAACTATCAAAAGGTTGATTCAGATGCTGTTAAACAGCCCTTAAAACTAACAAGTTTGGAAGCTAATCAAAAAATAAATACTATAAATTAAGAGAAAATTAATGAAAATTAGTCTTAATTTTTTTTTGTATGCGATGTGCTTATGTGTTACACACGGTCGAAGGATTTAAACCGTTCAATCTATGTCATTTTAATACATTAACAATAATGCATAAGTTATATTAAAATTACATCAAACTAAATACTATTTAACATATAACGAAAACTAATTTTGTAATTATCAATAGAATCTAATTTTTCAAATATAACGCATGATATGATATAACGAACTTCCGTGTAAGATATTATTTAAATTCGTTAAATCCAAACCGGATAGAATTTTGTAAAGTTAATCAAATTGAATGGATGATATCTTTTTGCTCGAATTTTAAATTTTAAAAACACAGAATTGAAAGAGAAAAGATATCTAAATTTTGCATATATTTTATAAAGCCATTTTAACCGATTTAGAGGTAAGAAATTTATTTAAAATTGATTTAACCGTCAACAAGTAGGTTAACGATCATTAGAATTTATTAATAATGAAGCCACTACGGTGCAAACAAGTCAAAGCTTCAATACGCTTGTGCCTAGAAATAAGCCTTTTTAGCGAATGTACTAAACCCAAGCTTCATATCCTAAGCTGATCTTGTAAACCTATTATGTATACAAGCATAACAATATTTATTTAATCCAAAATATATATTGCATAATATAAATAATAATAATGAAAATGTAAATAAAATTCTAATAATCGATGGTATCAAGAATATGGTTTTGTTATGTTTATCAAATATTGCAGAATACAATCACATAAATAGGAAAATAAAAAAGATGAAAAAGATAAATGGAGCTAGTCATGGTGCGTGAAGGATGGGACAGAGAGCAATAGATGGAAATAGAAATATGGCAAGTATTTGACCATATTAATTTCAATAATTTCAATACTCCCCCTCAAGTTGGAGCGTGCAAGTTTCTAATGCCCGACTTGTCAAGCAGGAATTGTAACTGTTGAGCTCCTAATCCCTTTGTCAGAAGATCGGCAATTTGCATTTTGGTATTGATAGGTGAACGGAGGATGTCTTGTGAATCAACTCTTTCTAGGACAAAATAGCAATCCATTTCCACGTGTTTGGTTCGTTCATGAAAGACAGGATTGTTGGCAATATGTCGAGCTGCCTGATTGTCACAAAATAAGGGAGTGGGTTCAGTTAACTGTATGTCCAAGTCCTTTAAAAGCCATCGAACCCATAAAATTTCACTTACGGTGGAAGCCATGGACCTATATTCAGCTTCCGCAGACGAAAGAGAGACGAGGGATTGTTTCTTTTTTTTCCAAGAAATGGGAGCACCACCAAGAAGAAGCAGACGTCCCGTGCGAGATCTTCTCATTATCGGACAACCTAGCCAATCGGAGTCACAGTAGGCGGTGAGGTTGCAACCACCATTTCGAGGAAAAAGTACACATTGTCCTAAGGTAGCTTTGAGGTAACGCAATACCCTATGAGCGGCGTCCATGTGAGGCTGTCTGGGATCAGCCACAAATTGGCTAAGCACGTTAACGGAATAGGCGATGTCGGGGCGTGTTGCTTGCAAGTAAAGAAGTCTTCCTATGATGCGTCGGTACCGGTTGGCATCAACTTTTGGCACCTGTTCGCTTTTGTCAAGCTTGAGGTTTTGCTCAATGGGAAAAGCGCTCGGGCGACAACCTTGTAAGCCACAGTCTTCAAGGATGTCCAAGGTGTATTTCCTTTGACTTAGCACTAACCCTTCAGAAGTGTGTGCTACTTCTATGCCAAGAAAATATTTCAAGTTGCCGAGATCTTTGATGCTGAATTGTTTGTCCAATTCATTCTTTGTGTCTTGAATTTTTGTAGGATTGTTGCCAACGATAATGACGTCATCAACATATATGAGGGCTGCAATAAAGTGGTTTTCTTGTTGTTGAATAAAAAGTGAATGGTCTACCTTGGATTGGCGGAAACCGTGGCCGAGTAAGACATTGGTAAATTTTTTATACCAATTTCTTGAGGCTTGTTTTAGTCCATATAAGGACTTCCTCAATCTGCAAACTCTTATTTCTCCTTCCTTTGCAAACCCTTGTGGGATCTTCATGTACAATTCCTCGTTGAGGTCCCCATGAAGAAAGGCGTTGTTCACGTCGAGTTGATGAATGGACCAATTCCTTTTTATGGCTATGGCTAACAATATTCTGACGGTGACCAACTTTGCGACAGGAGCAAAGGTGTCGTGGTAATCCACACCCTCCATTTGAGTGAAGCCTTTCGCAACCAGACAAGCCTTGTATCTTTCGATCTCTCCGTTTGGCTTGTATTTTATTTTGTACACCCACTTGGAATCAATGGCACGTTTACCCTCCGGTAGGTGTTCAAGAGTCCAAGTGTTATTGGATTCAAGGGCTCTTATCTCCTTCTTCATGACCTCCTTCCAACTTTTATTTTTAATAGCCTCATGGAAAATTTTTGGCTCATCGTTTGAGTCGATAGCCGTTAAGAAAGCTTTGTGAGATTTGGAAAAATTATCATAAGAGACAAAATTAGATAAAGGATGTACCGTCGAAGTAGCCTGAGTTGGCGAGGCGGGTGCATGGTCGACCGATGGGGGTAATTTGACAACAAAATCATCGAGATGCTTTGGGCGGGTTCTGTTACGTTTTTCCTGAACCGGTTCCATGATGGAAGCTTGTGAACTAGTGTGTTCGGTAATTGGGCTAACATTTTCTTGAATTGGGCTTCTGGGAGAAGTGGGTTGATTTAAGTCATCATAGGATTGATCTAAAACAGGTTCAGATTCTGGGTTTTGATTTTCAATAGTGGAAGTGTGGCCCATTTCATTGTCAAGGTCTGTGTTGGTTGATTGAGTGGGGGCATTGTAACTTTTGGTAGTGGGATCAAAAGTATCATCTGTTCTTATTTCTTCTTCAATGTACCTTGTCTCAAGAGGACATTCCATTGGCTCAAGTTATTTTGTCTCCACATTAATCCCTTTAAAAGGAAAATGGTTCTCATGAAACCGTACATCTCTAGAAAAGATAATTTTCTTATTTTGATGTCATATATTTTATACCCCTTGGTTCTTTGTGGGTATCCTAAAAAAACACCGGGCCTCCCCCTTGCTTCAAATTTATCTCCCTTGGTTTCGGTGTTTCTATAATAGGCAAGGCAACCAAATACTCTAGTCAAATCATAATTTGGTTTTTGACCGAGAATGATTAAAAAGGGGTTTTGTTTTCAATTATGGATGAAGACAATCGGTTGATGAGATACGCAGCAGTGAGTACGCATTCCCCTCAAAACCTTTTAGGAAGGTTGGCCTCAACTCTGAGAGCTCGAGCCATTTCAATTAAGTGCCTATGTTTTCGCTCAACCACTCCGTTTTGTTGGGGAGTGTGAGGACAAGTTGTCTCAATCATCATTCCTTGTTGTTTGTAAAACTCATGCATGTCTTTAGATGTGAACTCGCCACCATTGTCACATCTAACACATTTTACAACTTTTCCAAATTGTGTGCTAATCATTTTGCAAAAATAAATTAAGCATTGGCTTGCCTCGTGCTTGTGTTTTAATAAGAAAATCCAAACACCTCTACTAAAATCATCGACAATAGTTAGAAAATAGTTCGCACCCGTAAAAGAGGGGGTGCGGTATTTTCCCCAAATGTGGCAATGTAACAGCTCAAAACAATCGTTTGTTCTAGTATTACTGATTGGAAAAGGAAGTCGATTGCGTTTTGCCTTTGAACATGAATCATAATTTTTTAAAGGAAAATTTACTAAGGAAATCAATGTGAGCAAGTTTGTCAGCGGAAGCATGTCCCAACCTCTTGTGCCACGTATCCCCGAATGTCATCATAGCCCTTTTCTTCTTTTCAATTAAACCCATCCGATACAAACCGCCTCTACACTCACCCATGCCAATCAAGCTCCTCATGTATAGTTTCTGCATCACGCAAAAATCAGGAAAAAAAGTTATTGCTGCTTGCAAATCCTTGCTCAACCGACTAACAGACAAAAGATTGCAAGTGAATTTGGGTATGTGTAAAACATTTTTAATTTTTGTTCCTCCTGGTAAGGTGCATTCACCACGTCCTTCGACGGGTATATTGTCTCCATTTGGAATCATGACGGGTGTCTCAAAATGATTACGGGTTCTTTTTTCAAGGATGTCGGTGATATGAGTAATGTGCTCGGTCGATCCCGAGTCCACCACCCAATCATCATCGTCATTCCTTTTACCTGTCATGTAAGCCGCTGGCTTAGTGTCTTCTTTGGTTAGGCCTCCATTCTTTACAAAATGTTTGACAAAAATTTGATAATGTTCATCTGACAAACCAGATATGGGGCTGGAGTTCTTTTCGACCAAAGCTGCCTTGGGTTTTGTTTCTTCCCGTTTCTGGTTTCCTGGCCACCATTCAGGGTACCCGATAAGTTTGAAACAACCACCGCGGCTGTGGCCGTCCTTATCACAATGCGTACAATGTTCAACAACATCAGACTACTTAGGGTCCTTTAAAACAGACTTATCACGCCTCTGGTTGTTGTTGTTTTCACGTCGACCAGGAACAAAGGTCTTAAAGGCCACATGTTCGTTGGTGGATTTCTTTTCTGATGATATGGCTCTTTGTCTTTCGTCTTCCGAAACCAGGTGATAGACATTCCCCAGGGAAGGTGTTTGATTCATGGCCAAGATCTGGGTTCGAATGACAGAGAAATCATTATCGAAACCCATGAGAAACTCATAGAGTCTCTCCTTTTCTTTCAAGTCAACTAGTTTCTTTCCAAGGTCACATGTGCATCCGCTGCATACACACCGAGGAATGGGAAATAATGTCACACCCCCGCTAAGAGCGGAAACACGGGGGCGTAACGAGACGGGAATCGTCATAACACATGGTAAGCGATAGAGATGCAATAATAATGATGACAAGCGTTTCATGACAACACCCGAAAACAAGGGGACTTGTGTCGTGTTTAGTCAGTATTCACGACAACATAGCCATAAGCATAAACATGATATAAGATGAACATAGATAATAACATTGTATGCATTTTCCACAACCCGGGAACAAGTTACAAAGTATAATGTTGTTTGAAATAGATACATCAATTGTTTTCAAAATGAAAAATTTAGCCCGAAAATGCATCCTAGGGTCTCCACTAAGGCAGCACACCTAGAACCTCAGCTAGCATGATCACCTGAAAAGATATGCTCAAAATGGTCAACAAAATTGTTGGTGAGTTCGCAGGTTTAAAGTAAATAAGTAATTGATGTTGTATAAAGTTGTTGCAGAATACCGTGCATACAGTTATAAGTAAGCAAAATCACATGACAAGAGCTTTACAACCAAACCCAATGACGTACACAAAGAATCTTGTCGTAATATATTCACCCAAGGCCCGTACCTGGCTATTGTTGGTACTAACTAGTATACCAACACGAGGGTGGGGGTGTCAACCCAGTAGTACTACCAAACCTAACCGTTGGTTCCACACTGGAATTAAATGGTTGTAAGAAAGAACCACAAAGCAGACTCAAGCATGTATCAGATAAGTACCCACAAAACAGTAGCACGTTGATTCCAAGTATGTAAGTTATATGTATGTGGTACAGCATAGAAAACGGGCGAGCATACTTTTCCCCCATGTTTGTAAATGTTTTTAAAGTAGTATAAGCACAAAAAGGGGCCACGAAACTCACTTGTTAAGTGGTAAGTATAAAAGATCCAGATTCCTAACAGTTGTATGCAATGATCGGTCAAACACCTGTTGACAGTTATTGTTAAGCTTTAATGACATGTATCGAGCATTAATGACATGTATAAAGCGTATACTAATGTTTGGTCGGTTCGGGTTGTATCGGTTCGGTCGTGGGTAGCACACACACACAAGCGGACACACGTATCAGATCTTACGTAGATCCAAGTACTACGAGTAGTCGTCATTGCTTATGACATCCGTGAAATGATCTCGTGGTTATGAAAGATAGCACTTGTTAAGTATTTGGAGTTCCAATCGGATTGTCGATAATTGTAAAATGTTAGGTTGTTTTCAATTGAAATAGTATGTGCATGTTGATAGCGTTGACTTTAATCTTTGTGGTCAAGCAATGACACTTTTACTGATGTTACCTTATCATCATCAGACGTTCAAGGGGAAATTCACACTCAACATCATCAGTCACACAACAGGACCAGACGCTCGACTCAACGCTCCATCCTTACAAATCAACCTTCAATCGTACGAATCAGCTTCATTCTTACGATTGAGTCTTCATTCGCATGGTTGGCATTCAGTCGTACCACACAACACACATTCGCACGGCCAAACCTCCATGCACACGAATCAATACTCAATCGTGCGAATTAGCTACTTTCGTGCGATTGAACCTTCATTCGTGCGATTGGACTCCAGTCGTGCGAAACACGCACAATCGCATACATTCAGTCGGTCACCTGACTCACTCGCACACATACACACAGTCGCACGACTCAGTCGCACGACATGCCTAGTCGCACAAATCAGTCGCACGATTGACTTAGACGCAAGATTCAGTCGCACGACTCACTCAGTCGCACGGCTCAATCGCATGACAGACCCAGTCGCCTAAACTGCAGAATCGCGATTGTGGTCGGGCTGAGCAGCCCCCGAGCTGCTCTAAACGCGAGTTTTACACCACAAGGACTTCCAGAAACCCTCTACAAACATACACAAACATGAAACACAAGCAGAAAGACTTCACACGCACCAACAAGACCTCATGTGCTTGGATGAACCCGAGCACCCGAAACCCTAGAAAACACAGCAGTAAAACCAAGCCAAAAACGAGTTGAACAAGGTTGTCTACCTGCTAGGAACGAGTATACACGATGATACCCAAGATTTGGCAGTGAAAACGCAACAAACGGGACGGTTTTAGGTGCTAGATCGAGAGAGAAAGTGGAGAAGATGTTGAAGGTGAAGAAGATGAGGATGAGGATAAATGGCTGGGAATGGGGTTTATATACCCAGTCCAAGTTTGCAAAATTACAAGTTTAGTCCCTGCACTTAACCCTCGAGTTTCCCAAAATTTGTTTCGGTTGATTACGATCTTAAAATGTTCGTTATATTAAGGTTAAAAGCGTGTTTAATGGCATTTGATAGTCTAAAATGGTTTTATTAATGACAATAGTTGAAATTAAAAATGATATATTTGGTGGTAATGGTGATGAAATCTATAAAAGGTTTATGCTTAACACACGTTCTCGGAGGAAGTACAGGCACAAGGGAAAATAAGCAGACATGATTCCTTAAAGTAGGAGTTCATGAAGAAAAGGAAGAATAATTAAAATATTTCTATGCTTATTTATGTCGTTCGACGGACCTTAAGGCGACGGATGTCACAGTATCCCCCAGTTGAGAGAATTTCGTCCCGAAATTCAGCTGGAGTTAGGTCCAAGAGTGTTATCCACGAATAGATGTGGGTATTTGAGTTTCATTTGATCTTCCCGTTCCCATGTAAACTCTGGCCCTCGTTTTGAATTCCACCTTACGCGAACAATTGGTATTCTGCTACGCTTCAGCTGTTTGACCTTACGATCCATGACTTCAATGGGTTCCTCAATAAAATGAAGCTTTTCGTCGATTTTGATATCGTCAATGGGTATGTGAAGTGATTTGTCAGCCAAGCACTTCTTGAGGTTCGACACATGGAAAGTATCATGCACACCATTGAGTTCTTGTGGTAACCTTAATCGGTAAGCCACTGGACCAATTCTTTCTATAATCTCGAATGGTCCAACGTATCTTGGGGCTAACTTCCCTTTCTTTCCAAACCGAACAACTCCTTTCCAAGGAGAGACTTTGAGTAGCACTCGGTCCCCAACGTTGAATTCTAGAGGCTTTCGACGATTGTCGGCGTAGCTCTTTTGGCGATCTCTAGCGGCTTTCAGCCTCTCTTTGATTTGGAAGATTTTGTCGGTTGTTTCTTGGATGATCTCTGGGCCTGTTAACTGACTTTCACCAATCTCGGCCCAACAAACTGGTGATCTACACTTCCTTCCGTACAACGCTTCGAACGGAGCACACCCAATGCTGGTGTGGTAGCTGTTATTGTAAGAGAACTCAATCAATGGCAAATGAGTATCCCAACTACCACCAAAGTCGATTACACACGCTCTCAGCATGTCTTCTAGCGTTTGTATGGTTCGTTCACTTTGGCCATCTGTTTGAGGGTGATAGGCGGTACTCATGTCTAATCGAGTGCCCATTTCTTTCTGTAGTGTTTGCCAAAATCATGAAGTGAATCGGCCGTCACGGTCGGATATGATTGACACCGGCACTCCGTGTCTTGTCACGACCTCTTTTATGTACAATCTCGCCAACTTGTCCATTTTGTAGTCTTCTCGGATTGGCAAGAAGTGTGTGATTTCGTCATTCGATCCACTACGACCCACATCGAGTCATGCCGTTGCTCGCTCGAGGAGTTTGGTAATGAAGTCCATGGCTATGTTCTCCCATTTCCATTAGGGAATCTCAGGTTGCTGTAACAGTCCCGATGGTTTCTGATGTTCAGCTTTAACTTTCGAGCATGTCAAGCATCTGCTGACGTACGTGGCAATGTCTTTCTTTAGGCCTGGCCACCAGTACAGATCTTTGAGATCGTGGTACATCTTGTCAGCACCAGGATGAATAGAATATCGTGTCTTGTGTGCTTCATCCATGACCAAGGTACGTACACCTCCCCACTTGGGTACCCATATACGGTCCACGAAGTATTGTACGCCATCGTCCTTGCACCTCAGTTGTTTATCCAACCCTCGGAATTCTTCTCCCGCAAGGTTTTCTTCTTTCAACGCCTCACTTTGTGCTATTTGGATCTGAGCTTTCAAATTTATTTGAATGGTCAATCCCAAAGCTCGAGCACGTAGTGGTTTCACGCGTTCTTTGCAGCTTAGAGCATCAGCCACCACATTAGCTTTCCCCGGATGATACCGGATTTCACAATCGTAGTCACTAAGAAGCTCTACCCAACGTCGCTGTCGCATATTGAGTTCCTTCTGATCCAATATGTGTTGAAGGCTTTTATGATTGTGTATACGATGCATTTGGTTCCATACAGGTAATGCCTCCATATTTTAAGTGCGAATACTACAGCGCCGAACTCAAGATCATGAGTCGTGTAGTTCTTCTCGTGCACCTTAAGTTGTCGCGAAGCGTAGGCGATCACCTTATCTTTCTGCATTAGTACACATCCCAACCCTTGATGCGAAGCATCACAGTACACCACAAAATCATCAGTTCCGTCTGGGAGGGACAATATCGGTGCATTGCACAGCTTATCTTTCAATGTTTGGAACGCCCGTTCTTGCGCACCTCCCCAATCAAACTTATTGTCTTTCTGAGTCAGCAACGTCAACGGTTGAGCGATCTTTGAAAAGTTCGCAATGAAACGACGATAGTATCCGGCTAATCCTAAGAACTGTCGTATCTCTGAAGGTGTCTGGGGTGTATCCATTTCTTTACCGCTTCGATCTTGCCGGGATCTACATGAATCCCGTCTTGTTAACCACATGACCCAAAAACTTCACCTCTCGCAGCCAGAATTCACACTTCGAGAACTTGGCGAAAAGTTTCTCTTCTCTTAACAGTTCCAGTATTGCCCGAAGGTGTTCTTCATGGTCCTCCTTCGATCGAGAGTAGATAAGTATGTCGTCAATGAATACGATCACAAACTTATCCAAGTAAGGTTTGCACACCGATTCATCAAGTCCATGAACACAGCTGGTGCGTTAGTCAATCCGAACGGCATGACCAAGAACTCATAGTGCCCATAACGAGTTCTAAATGCTGTCTTCGGTATGTCCTCCTCGAAAACTCTTAGTTGGTGATATCCAGATCGAAGTTCGATCTTGGAAAAATACGAAGCTCCTTGTAACTGATCATACAGGTCGTCGATCTTGGGGAGAGGATACCGATTCTTCACAGTTAATTTGTTCAACTCACGGTAGTCGATGCACATACGGAACGACCCATCCTTCTTCTTGACAAATAACACTGGTGCTCCCCAAGGCGAGTGACTCGGCCGAATAAAACCCTTCTCCAGTAGCTCCTATAACTGGCTAGATAACTCTTGCATTTCAGACGGTGCCAACCGATACGGTGTCTTTGCTACCGGTGTCGCTCCAGGAACCAACTCAATACGAATTCCACCTGTCGTGGAGGAGGCAAACCAGGCAAGTCATCAGGAAATACATCTGGGTAATCCGCACTACAGGGATATTTGCCAATTTCTGCTCCTCTTCCTTCTTTTCCACCACGTGAGCCAGAAAAGAGTAGCATTGTTTTCGTAAACTCCGGCGTGCTTTCATGCAGGAAATAAGCTTTAAGTTTCTCCCCGGTCTTTCTCCTTGAATTCTGAGTACTCCCCCGTCTGACATAAAGATTCGCACTACCTTGTCTCGACAGACAATCTCGGCCCATGTTTCGACAACCAATCCATCCCACAATCACATCGAAACTTCCTAGCTCAAAGGGTATCAAGCCTATATCGAAGGTGTGGTTCTCTAATATTATCGAGCTCTTTATAATAATCCCGTTGGCCTGAACAACCCTACCATTGGCCATTTCTATAGAGTAGCTAGTTTCTAGCCTACTAGGACTCAAATCGAGCAATTGCATAAATTCAGAAGATATAAAGCTATTGTCTGCTCCAGTGTCAAATAATACAGATGCAAAGTGATTATTGAGTAAGTGCGTACCCATGACGACATTTGGGTCCTGACGGGCTTCATTGGCTCCAATGGCAAAAGCGTGTCCCGAGCCGTGTTCCCCTGGTTTGCCGGGCCTTGATTTCCAGCTATAGCCATAGTCTGATGCTGGTTGTTCCCTTGTTGGCCCGATGCCCGATTCAGTTTGGGGCACATGTTCCAGTAGTGATCAGGGCTTCCACACTCATAACAGCCCCTGGCGTTCCCGGCGGGGTTAACCGTGTTGACTGGTGCGACCATATTCGGCGTTGTCCTGCAGTCTCTTGCTAAATGTCCCGGGCGTCTACAGTTAGCGCACACCCGGCACGGCATAGCTGGGGGATGATGAAAGTTGCACCTATCGCATCGGGGGTGCGGACCCACATATTCCCGCCTGCCCTGGGTCACGGCCACAAAATTTCTGGTTGTCTTGGCCCTTTTCTCGAATTTCCCGGCACTCGCCAGCTCGTTTCCCCAACTTCTTTCCTTTTCTCTGCTCCCTTGCCCAATACTCCTGTTCTCACCATTTCATCAGTTAGAGCGCCAACCTTCAGAATCGCACTCTGAATAGTAGGAGGAGCAGTAGCGGTTACCATTGCCCGGATTTGAGGCGCGAGTCCCCAAATGTACCTCTCTATCCTTTTTGATTCCGGGGTGACTAGATGTGGAACCAACCTTGCTAGCTCGTGAAAACGATCGGTGTAAGCTGCGTGCCCAGCCCCCACCATGGCATGATTCCAGAACTCATGCTCAAGTTTTTGCATCTCATTGAGGGGACGGTACTCCTCGGTGATTAGGGCCTTGAACTCATCCCACGACATTTTCATCGCGGATTCTCTTCCCCTAGCCTGAATCTGAGTGTTCCACCACGTTAGTGCCTTGCCCTGTAGTGAGCAAGTGGCGTACTTAATCCTTTGACTGTCGAGGCATTCACTGATGTCGATCACGGCCTCCATCTTTTCAAGCCATCTGGTCAGAGCTATGGCTCCACCTTTGCCGTCAAACTCTCGTGGTTTACAAGCCACAAATTCCTTGTACGAACATCCCCGTCTAGCATTCACAACCCCGGTCTCATTAACAATTCCAGTTTCGTTACCGGCTGTACCACCATTTCCGGTCTCCTGATTGCTTTCGTTCCCAGTCGGGTTACCGTTATCCTCATTTTCATTGCCACCGTCCCCGTGGGGGTGAGAATTCTGAAGAGCATCACTCACTTGGGCCACGATAGTCGGAATTAGTGCGGCCAGCTGTTGAGCGATCAGGGCTGCCATATCCGCATTCCTTGTTCCTTGATTGTTACTGGCAGAGCATCACTTGTTCTTGGGATTCTTCCCCTGCCTCTGCCTCTGCCTCTGCCTCTGCCCCTTGGGGCTTCACTTCCGCTACTATTACTGCGAGTAGATCTTCGAGGCGGCATGTTCTATTCATAAAAGAGGTAACATATAAGCTTTAGTCACCATAAGATACACAAGTATTCCACTTATCAAGTTCCAATGTTCATGTTCCGGTCAGTCAAGATCACCATGCAACCCATTTCAAGCGTATTCTCGGTATACCGGTGGTGTTTATATATAGGGTTCCCCGCAGCATTCCCACCACACCCACGATGTACCGAGAATGATGCCCGATCTGGTTACATGACATCCGACTTTCCTTTTCATCATATCCATAATAATCCATCAAGTCAACTGAGAGCCCAAGCATGTAATCACGTATAGTCTGGTGGAGGTTGCCTATCTCGCATCCTTAAAGGACCTAGACATAGCCTCCTCGGGTCGGTCTCAGTATCCAAGGTTAAGCGCAGTATATATGATCTGTGAAGATCTCTTCGGGTCTCAATACCCGAATTTGGTTATGATAACTTGGCGCGCAGAGGGAACGGAAGATCTAATAGGAGCATCCCATAAAAGAGTGAGCACAAGGGCTCTCTCATAGGGTGAAAAGATCACGAAATAGATAGATAAACGAACAAGTAATGAGGAACACGTATGAGATACAAAATGCACACAACCCTGGCATGCAAATCTACATGAAGGTTCCTAGGTTATAGTCTAGGTCAAGCGTATTGCCTAATTCTCTATAACCAATGGCTCTGATACCAGTCTGTCACACCCCCGCTAAGAGCGGAAACACGGGGGCGTAACGAGACGGGAATCGTCATAACACATGGTAAGCGATAGAGATGCAATAATAATAATGATGACAAGCGTGTCATGACAACACCCGACAAAAAGGGGACTTGTGTCGTGTTTAGTCAGTATTCACGACAACATAGCCATAAGCATAAACATGATATAAGATGAACATAGATAATAACATTGTATGCAATTCCCACAACCCGGGAACAAGTTACAAAGTATAATGTTGTTTGAAATAAATACATCAATTGTTTTCAAAATGACAAGTTTAGCCCGAAAATGCATCCTAGGGTCTCCACTAAGGCAGCACACCTAGAACCTCAGCTAGCATGATCACCTGAAAAGATATGCTCAAAATGGTCAACAAAATTGTTGGTGAGTTCGCAGGTTTAAAGTAAATAAGTAATTGATGTTGTATAAAGTTGTTGCAGAATAACGTGCATACAGTTATAAGTAAGCAAAATCACATGACAAGAGCTTTACAACCAAACCTAATGACGTACACAAAGAATCTTGTCGGAATATATTCACCCAAGGCCCGTACCTGGCTATTGTTGGTACTAACTAGTATACCAACACGAGGGTGGGGGTGTCAACCCAGTAGTACTACCAAACCTAACCGTTGGTTCCACACTGGAATTAAATGTTGTAAGAAAGAACCACAAAGCAGACTCAAGCATGTATCAGATAAGTACCCACAAAACAGTATCATGTTGATTCCAAGTATGTAAGTTGTATGTATGTGGTACAGCATAGAAAACGGGCGAGCATACTTTCCCCCATGTTTGTAAATGTTTTTAAAGTAGTATAAGCACAAAAAGGGGCCACGAAACTCACTTGTTAAGTGGTAAGTATGAAAGATCAAGATTCCCAACAGTTGTATGCAATGATCGGTCAAACACCTGTTGACAGTTATTGTTAAGCATTAATGACATGTATCGAGCATTAATGACATGTATAAAGCGTATAGTAATGTTTGGTCGGTTCGGGTTGTATCGGTTCGGTCGTGGGTAGCACACACACACAAGCGGACACACGTATCAGATCTTACGTAGATCCAAGTACTACGAGTAGTCGTCATTGCTTATGACATCCGTGAAATGATCTCGTGGTTATGAAAGATAGCACTTGTTAAGTATTTGGAGTTCCAATTGGATTGTCGATAATTGTAAAATGTTAGGTTGTTTTCAATTGAAATAGTATGTGCATGTTGATAGCGTTGACTTTAATCTTTGTGGTCAAGCAATGACACTTTTACTGATGTTACCTTATCATCATCAGACGTTCAAGGGGAAATTCACACTCAACATCATCAGTCACACAACAGGACCAGACGCTCGACTCAACGCTCCATCCTTACGAATCAACCTTCAATCGTACGAATCAGCTTCATTCGTACGATTGAGTCTTCATTCGCATGGTTGGCATTCAGTCGTACCACACAACACACATTCGCACGGACAAACCTCCATGTGCATGAATCAATACTCAATCATGCGAATTAGCTACTTTCGTGCGATTGAACCTTCATTCATGCGATTGGACTCCAGTCGTGCGAAACACGCACAATCGCATACATTCAGTCGGTCACTTGACTCACTCGCACACATACACACAGTCGCACGACATGCCTAGTCGCACAACTCAGTCACACGATTGACTTAGACGCAAGATTCAGTCGCACGACTCACTCGGTCGCACGGCTCAATCGCATGACAGACCCAGTCGCCTAAACTGCAGAATCGCGACTGTGGTCGGGCTGAGTAGCCCCCGAGCTGCTCTAAACGCGAGTTTTACACCACAAGGACTTCCAGAAACCCTCTACAAACATACACAAACATGAAACACAAGCAGAAAGACTTCACACGCACCCACACGACCTCATGTGCTCGGATGAACCCGAGCACCTGAAACCCTAGAAAACACAGCAGTAAAACCAAGCCAAAAACGGGTTGAACAAGGTTGTCTACCTGCTAGGAACGAGTATACACGATGATACCCAAGATTTGGCAGTGAAAACGCAACAAACGGGACGGTTTTAGGTGCTAGATCGAGAGAGAAAGTGGAGAAGATGTTAAAGGTGAAGAAGATGAGGATGAGGATAAATGGCTTGGAATGGGGTTTATATACCCAGTCCAAGTTTGCAAAATTACAAGTTTAGTCCCTGCACTTAACCCTCGAGTTTCCCAAAAATTTGTTTCGGTTGATTACGATCTTAAAATGTTCGTTATATTAAGGTTAAAAGCGTGTTTAATGGCATTTGATAGTCTAAAATGGTTTTATTAATGACAATAGTTGAAATTAAAAATGATATATTTGGTGGTAATGGTGATGAAATCTATAAAAGATTTATGCTTAACACACGTTCTCGGAGGAAGTACAGGCACAAGGGAAAATAAGCAGACATGATTCCTTAAAGCAGGAGTTCATAAAGAAAAGGAAGAATAATTAAAATATTTCTATGCTTATTTATGTCGTTCGACGGACCTTAAGGCGACGAATGTCACAAGTAATGATTGTATCTCATCCCACACGCTGCGGAGTTTAGTATAATAGGCAGATACAGACGTGCCATTCTGTTGTGTAACTGATAGCGTCTGCTTCAGCTCGTAAGCACGGGGGGCACTCGCTTTGCCGAAGCGTTTCTTCAGGTCCGACCATATTTCTGTAGCAGTATTGGCGTACTTCACGCTGCTTCGATCTCCTTTTCCATGGCAGTTGTTAGCCACCCTTTTATCATGTCATCGCAACGCATCCATGCCATGTAATACTGCGAAGTCTTCTCCGGCTTCTTGATCGAACCGTCGACGAACCCGATTTTGTTCTTGGCGAACAGGAAATTCTACATCTCTTGTTCCTAGTCATTATAGTTGTTGTCATTTAGGGCGTTATTTACCTGCATCTGCTTGGGGTAATCTGACGCATGAATATAGTAAGGTGAGTTCGAATCAATGGATTCTCCCTCGTTCTTCTGTCCGATCATGCTGGTATCTTCTTTCCCGGTCATGATTTTGGGTGGTTAATTTCTGTGGAAGGGTATAACCTGCTCTGATACCATCTAATAATCGATGGTATCAAGAATATGGTTTTGTTATGTTTATCAAATATTGCATAATACAATCACATAAATAAGAAAATAAAAAAGATGAAAAAGGTAAATGGAGCTAGTCATGGTGCGTGAAGGATGGGACAGAGAGCAATAGATGGAAATAGAAATATGACAAGTATTTGACCATATCAATTTCAATAATTTCAATAAAAATAATATCTGCTTGTTATTAAATTATAGTTATAAATACAAGTATGGTATTAATTATATATGCTTACAAATAAAAATAAACAAAATAAATAAATAATAAACATCCCAAGCTTAAACTTAAAAAATTTCTCATGACCTGAACTCGAGCATTGAACATCAAGTACAGAACAAACCGAGATCGAGATTTCATACAGATTGATTTGGAGTAATATAAAATATATATATCCATTTATTCATAGATGTAATAAACATATAATAAATTTATCTTTCAATAATTAATGTTTAGAGTTATCTTGTATTTTGTATATTTTAGTTAGATTTTAGAGTTAATTATAGTTGTTCATGATGAAAAGTAACATGTTTGGATATTAAGATTTAAAAGAGACAAGTTTAGGAATTGTGTTTTTAATTTTGTAACAAGTTTGGGTATTAGCGTTAAGTTTCATGAAGTTTCTGTTTAATTGAAAGGTATTTTGATCGTTTTACATGAGACTAACTACTTACTAATTGTTCTTTAAGAGACCATCTTGTAACTAGCTCTAGTTTAATAGATAATAAAATATATGAAAAACAATCCCAATCACCAGCCCTTTACCCTTGCCTTTTCCCGACCACCACCCTCGTCGAAACCATCGCCTCTAACCTAAATTATCGATTAAGCAGAACAGAAACGAGCAATCTCATATGCCAACCAAAATTAGCCTAAAGCCTTCAAAATCCTGATGAGAAGAACAACAATTGTGATTCAAGTGTAAAAAAAAAGTTGAGAAATCACTAATAAACCATTGTATCTTTAATCGGTGAAATAATTACAGTGGTTTATTATCAACGGTTATAGTGTCCTTGATCAATAACTTGTTCTAGCTAAAGTTATACAATATATACGATAAATACACTTGTTATCGTTTAGTTCTATGGTAAAAAATATTTCTGAAAAATTAAAACCAAGACTATTAAACATCCATATACACCCGCATACATCAGCTTTCTCGTTGTTTTGAAGGCCATCTCTGTGTAATCATCATCGCTACAATAATCATCTAACACTATGTCAACAATGGGTAATAGGTTCAAGTTATTGTACACATAATGATACCTTTTGATGCCTAGTTTGGAGATGTAACTTGGCACCTTCAATTATTGGGTTTGGTTGCTAAGGAAGAAGACGAGGAAGGTTGGATAGTAGATGAGTGTTTATTTGATGTTTGTTGTTTAACTAATCGTGGTGCGATCACACTTAGGGTGGAATTGTCTGCCAGCGAAGGGTTAGGGTGGAAGATGGTGGTTGTCGAAAAAGCAACGAGGAACAAACGGATGGTGACGTTATGTTTTGTTTTGAAGATAACTACACATATAGTCGCTCTATTTAAAATAAAAATAATTACGTTAAAAGTCCTTTTGTTTAAAAATATATGTATGTCAATTTACTTAGATTTAAAAAAAAAATAATATAACCAAATTACCTCGACCCTAAACTCATAATAAAATTTGAAAATACAAGCTCTAAACTTATTACCTTTTTAACTTTAGTACTCAAAACTATTATATTACTCAAATCATAAAAACCTCTAGATGTTACGCCTCTAAGGCATCATCAACCAATCCATCTGGTTCAACCAATTAACATAAATTAATCAACTTTATAAGCATTTCATTTTTTAAAAATTGATTATTATCAAGAACATCTAAACTATGTGTATTCGATCACCATTTTTAAGTAACAAGGTAAAAAATGTATTTTTAATAGGAAACAAAAAAATAACAAAAAAATAACCAAATGCTGCATCTAAACCTCTATAAAACTCTTCCCTTAAAAATATATGAAAGAAAACATTGTAGAGTTCATAAATCATAAGACATATCTAAAATCTTTTACCACATCCTAAAAAACTAAAAAAATCATTTCGTATCACGCGATTGCCTTCAATGGAACAGTTGCTTCTTCATTAGACTTGTGTGATGAGGGCAACTGCTTCTCGGGTTTTCTTTTCAAGAAACCCTTGGCATAAAGTGAGCCAAACACAATAACCTGCAGAAAGAAAATGTAACTCAAAAAATCAGATTATTACTAAATAACATAATTTTAGAGCATAAAACTTGCTGCTAACAGATGCTTACGGCTCCAATGCATTGTTCCACGCTAAGAGGGTGACCAAACCACACGCATGACAGCAAAATGCTCACTAACTACAATATTTAAAATATACATTTTTAGAATACTGAATTAACCAAGAGTTCAGTTATAAATGGAGATGATCAAATTTTTATTTACTTGTCTAGTCGTCATTATTATGGCAAATGTAAGAGCACCAAATGTGCGAATTGTGTAAGATATGAAGAACTGACTTGCTGTTGCAACCTACAGTTAAACAAGTAAGATAAATTATAAGACAAACAAAACGGTCACTAGAACAAGGTGCGTTCAATGTAGGACCAACTTTAAGTAGAGATATATAAGAACATAAGCATTTACACATTGCATAGAAGATAATCACATATGGTAAAGATAGAAAGAGAGGGGGTTTAAAGAATCATCTTATACGTCACATTTAGAGCAATGGGTATAAGTGTTTATGAGATTTCACAGTTCTATAATTAATATTGGTTTTTTAATCGAACATTCATCTACTAAAGTAAATATCACATTTTCAGTATAGAGGTTTTTAAATATGATGTGTGTAAAATTAATACTTTGCATACATTGTTGCTTTAGAAAGTCCTTGGATGTGTTTTCTGGACATGATTATTGCAACTTAAAGGATCATAACTAGATAATGAAACAATTTGATATCCAAATGATTAATAATTATTGACAAGGATAGGTAGGTAATTGCACATATAACCCGCTAACCAATCCTACATTTAACTTAAGAGTTAAGATGATTATATAACTCTCAATATATTCGACTTACCGTTGAAAGCAATGCAATGTCAAAGAAACAATCCTTGTGGCGTGATACAAAATCTATTGCCATTAGAAGATTGCCTTGCAAAATTAAACCTAACAAGAAAGAAAAAAAGAAAAAAAACAAATAAAAAAGTAACTCGGAAAAAATCAATACAAATGTGAAAATTTTAAAATTCTAATAATTTTACAACTTCTAAAAATGAAACAATAAGTTTGAAGTTGAATAAACTTACCAGCCAAGCTAAGTATGCAAGAACAGAGAGTAGTGTAGAAAATTTGGTTGTAAATTCCCATATCATAGCCTTTAAATAGTTTATCTTGAAAAGTGCTAGTAAAACCATCAAACCTGAAAAAAGCAAAGATTAAAATAATTTAATATAATGATAATATAAAATCATAATACATGAATCATCAATGTCACCACAAAATATGTTAGGAGGTTTTTGGATGTATTATCACAGATTTGAGTGTTTGGTTAAACTGATTATGACACTTTCTGATGACTGATCCATTAGGATCAAAATTATCCAATTTAGATAATTAAGTGCCTGTAAGAAGCTGGCCATTGAATAAATATAAAAAATTATATAATAGCTTTCATCAACTAATTATCTGATTATCTAAACTCTTATTCTACTTCCTAAAGTTGCAACTACTAGTTAAATTGTTCAGACTCTAACCCTTGAACTTACAATAATCCTTATAAAAAAAACTCATCCAAACACAGAAACTTCTTTTTAAATTAAAATATAAAACTTGGTCTCAATTGTATGTTAAGTGGAATAAATATATATCCTAAGAGTATGTAAATTACCCTAAATAACCAATCATCAAAGAGACACCCCAAATGGTGCTTTCCCTCTCTTTGCGGTATGGGCTTAGCTCACCTGCTCCCTAAGTTTGAAAAAAAAAAGAACAAACTTGTTATCATTTATTTTCCAAAATTTTCAAATTGGCAATAGCAAAATAACACCTGCCGCAGAATGATAAAGTGTAGTATTTACCGGAAATAGAATAAATAATGAACACCCGAGAGTAACTAGTAAGGCCAAAAAATAATCTGGCCCTTTGTACCTCTTTTGCATAATCAGGGTTCCCCAAATCTGCAAAAAAAATATCATAATTAGGTCACTTTGGTTATAGAATTGCTCAGGGCCGGGAATCTCAATGAAGCGGTCTCTTATCCCTTAGGATAAAAGAAAGACTTGCCCCATCCTACCCCTCCCAGACCCTACAATTAGCATTGCTATGAGTGGGATCTACTAGGTATGTTTTGTTTTTGTTTTTGTTTTTGTTAGGTCACTTTGGTTAAAATTAATCTAGAAGAAAATAAAATATAGCAATAGCGGGCAAATGCATAACTTGGTAACTGAAATACAAAATTTTTCAGATTTCTTACAGCAAAAATTTACATGCCTTTTTAAATCCAATCATATTGACTCTATTAAATACTTAATAAATAATTACAATCAGTTTTAAGCATACCCAAAGCTGTTTATGGTGCCTTAAAGTTACTATAATCAGTAACAATTCCTTTTAGACCTTACCATTACAGGTATCATTTTGGCACACTTGGCTAGAGTCTGAACAGGAAAACTGACATATTTAAGAGCCTGTAATATTAGATGAGAATGTCAATTAGCAGTTCATTAAGCGTAAAAAACAAATAAATATTATTAATAATAAAAATCAAATTCAAAATCAAGGTGTAAAGAGTATTGACCTCATATTGACATGTTGTGGTTAGTATGTTAGATATTGATACAACACCATACTTATAAATGGGAGCAACAGGATCCAATGCTTTTTTACTTGTCTGCAATAGAAATAAACATAATTAATATGAAAGAATAAACACAAAAGCGGCATTAAACTTTTTTTATAAAATATACGCATCTAATGATTCGGTAAACAGATTTTAATTCTGATTATCTATTAATTAAGAGTCATATAACCAAGTTTCATAATAGCTGCAACAAAACTGATCATCAAATGGTAAAATAATTTCACTAATTACAGAATTAAACTTTCTTTCAATTTACTTTGAAATCCTTCTCCCATCAAAAAAGACATCTCCTTTTTTTCACAAGAATGCCTTTTTCATCATTTAATGTATTAATTTCTTAAAGAATCGTAAATTCTTCAACACTCAAGTCTCAAACAACTTATTAAGTGATTATTGCAACTTTAAAACAGAAAATACATGTCCAAACACCATCTCCTGCAACCTGGTTTGTGCTCTATTGTGGTTGGCTCGTAATATTTCTGATTTGATCAAATTCTATTAACCGAGAATGATTAATTGTGTACCAATAAAAATATTGCAGATACTGCTGAGGTAGTAATGCGGTTACAGAAAACGAGAAATAACGAATGTTTGAAAAATTCATGATTTGGACCATAAGGAACTCTCATAATCTTCTCCTGCAG
Source organism: Flaveria trinervia (assembly GCA_025506515.1). Lineage (NCBI taxonomy): Eukaryota > Viridiplantae > Streptophyta > Magnoliopsida > Asterales > Asteraceae > Flaveria > Flaveria trinervia. Next base: position 2,458,962 of record CM046442.1, read on the forward strand.
AAAAAGATTCAAAAATTAATTTGATTAAAAAGTCAACACACAATGATATATGGGACAAACATCCTTTGTAAGTTGATTTCAACAGTTGTTTATCATGTTAATCAGTCACATAATGGTATGTGGGACAAGCATCCTTTGTAAGTTGATTTCAACAGTTGTTTATCATGTTTATCAGTCACATATATAGAGGCTATGAACCTCGTTGTTCCTTAAAACTGTGAAAAAATGAACATTATCAGGCACTCAGACATTGATATCAGCAGCCAAGAAAGTTATACACAACTAACAAATTTCAATCACATGCTCATCCAAGATTATATAAAATAAGCCTGTTTTTAACCAAAGGTTCTTCAATTTACTAAATGAAACTCTTTAAGAGGTAAAAGAAACCTTGAATATACATAGAAAAAGATCAACATGCTCTACAAATCCATCCATTGGCAACCTTTACTTGCATTTTATTCCCAACAATTTAAATGCAAACAAACAAACATTTCCATAAAATACCACTCAATAACAGGGTCCGAAGATGGTGAGGTAAGGGCAAGCATTTCCTCTAAATCAGGAGATCGAGATGCTGCACCCATTGAGACACCAGCTCAAAAAGACCTCCGCTTTTTTTACGGATAGAGATTACCACGAATGCAAATCCCATAACCATAATCATAACCAAACCCAACACATTCCATCCTAGAGGATAGAAAGGAAGCTTCTAGTGATACCCCCGGCTCCAATACTCACAATAGGATCAAATCACCCACGGGGCAAGAACACAATGTTCAGCAAGGCAATCAACATACAGAAGATACAGTAAGCACTAACTGTCAGTACTCACTATACAAATCAAGAAACACATACTAAGCAATCAGTATATAGCAAAATCAAATAAAACGCATACAACGATCAACAATATACATGGATCAATAATCACTCACGATACAATTGACACCAAGAAGCAAACAATAGACAGCAATATACAGTGATCCAGAAGAGGCAAACAGTGACAATAATCAATCAGGTTACCAACAGTTCTTAAACTTATTCCTACATCTCCATATACTCTTTATCTTGAACCATAGCAAATCATAATATGCTAATTCTAAACCAATTACAGAAAATCAAACCATCCAGCTTTTACATTCTTCAAATTTAGCCAATTCTAGCGATAAACTCATGAATCAATTGCATCCAAATTCTTATTTCCCCAAAAATCCAACTAAACCCAACGAAATCATTAGCATTTTCCACCACAATCAACTTAACTAAACCTTCGTCAACTCAAATCACTTCAGTCTTCACCACAAACCCCCAAATCAAACCATCTTCACATCCACATCAACCATCACAAAAACAAAATCCAACATACCTGTAACACACCATAGATGACAAGAGTAGACATAATCCCAACAACGGCAAAAGTCCCCTTCAACAGCTTGTTCTCCTTCGCATCCACCGGCGGTGGATCCGTCGTACCACCGTCCATCACCAAACACCTCCTCCGCCGCCCCCGCCGCCGCCGGAACCGCCGCCGGTTGATGACAGTACGCGTGTGTGTATCTATGAAGGATTTAGATGCAGAAAAAAGGGAAGTTGGATAAACCCTAAGATCAGTGATGACCCTCAATCGACATCAGATGTGAGACAACGTGCCGTGAGGGTTGTTGAAGATTAATATTTTTATTGTTATTGTTGTTGTTGTGTGTATTGTGACGACGGGATGATCGGCGATATCTCCGGCGACTTTGTCTCCTTGTTTTCTCCGGCGATTTAAAATCGGTTTTGTGGAAAGTGGGATGCTTTTTGTTGTTTTTGTTTTCTGTTTCATGATGGGCGCCACGCCTTTCCGTATATCTTACGCGTATTTTTTATTCAGGGTCGTTTATGTCTCTTCACATTTTTAAAAGTGTTTCGTTATTCAGACACTTCGATATTATTTTAGTTCGTGGTATAATTATTGATTGATTTAATTTATTTTATTATTTTTATTATTTTATACATATATAGATACATGAAGATAGATAGAGATATTAGAATATTTTAATAACATAAATTGGTGTTTGTATTACCCAACCCTTTAAATCAACACCTTAAAATTTCTATGTGGGTCGTATAGTTTCATACGCGTTGTATAGGGGGGTCGTATAGCCCTATACGGGGCATATAACCCCTCTGACAACCCCCTGATTTTACTCGTAGTCAGTGTCGAAATTTGTTATACGCGTCATATAGCCCTATATGTGTCGTATAAGGGGTCGTATAGGTTGTATGGGGCATATAGCTCTCTGACAACACTCCCTGAATTTTTCTCGATTTTAATGTATTTGACCCTATACGTCGTGTATGAACCCATACGGCGGCGTATAAGAGGGTGTTGATTTATCTGTGTGTGTGTCTCTATATAGGACCCTTTCTAAATAGTTCAACATTAATGGTTCACACGGTTTGCATTTAAATAGTTAAGCAGTATACTAATACTGAATAATTAATATTTTTTATCAAATCTGAGAAACTAAAATAGAACTTAACTTAAAGTTTTAATATAAATTTGATGATGTCAATGGTGGGTTATTGGGTTATGGGATCATTTGAAAAGATGAAATAGGCCCAAAGTCCAAACCATTCAGGAAACATAAACCCCAATCTTGTTTCTATTCTTAAGCCCATTGAGCTATTCTCGAAGCATGTAGGCTTTTCTTGAGCTGGGCTTTTGATTGTCACATTAGCCTTGGGCCTTTTGGTTCATTTCCATCCCAATATTATTTGTTATTTATCCTTTTGATAAGGAAAAACCCTTTTTAAGTTTGTTTTTGTTTATTTTAGCTTGGTTGTTTTTGTACGGTGTGTCTTGAAAGACCAATGACAAATTCATCATAAAAATGTGTTCTTCTATATATCTTAAAATGTTGAAACATTATAAGAAAGTAAAATAAAGATATTAATAACCTAGTATTAAAGATGTACAAACTGATTTTTTTTCTGGTTCGAATCAAATTTAAAACTACAAAAGTGAAAACTAGTTTTTTTTGTCAAAGTGGTTTGTACTAGAAACCGGTTTTTTGCAAAGGAAAGTAATCAGTATGGCTGGGTTCCAGTTAACGGTTTTATTTCAGAGTTCGCTTACGATTGTCAATTCAGGTTCAACCTTAAATCTTATTTATAAACATTAAACCTTTTTTAAACAAAATATATTTTAAATCGGTCCTTTATTAAAAAATTATAAAAAGGTTAAATTTTCTAATAGCTGTCTTATTAAAACATCAGAATAATTACAAACCAGTGTTTTTAATAAACAAGTTTTTTATATGTAAGATTTCTTTATACAAATCTTAAAATGAATGTTTAAATATGAAACTATTTAGATAAAAGAATTAAAAATAGTATAATCGTCTTAGTCATTGAACTATTATGTATATACAATTTTAATTATGTATTATATTAAAATATTATACTGTAACTTTCCATGATTATTACTAATTGTAACCCGTTTAGTTTCTAGACTAGCTATCTAACTGGCTGTGTATCTATCTATCTATAATTAAGAAAGATTAAGATTAAATGTGATATAATTGTAAGTCTCATTATACTATTTTTTATTACTAGTAATAATATTAAATACTAATAATATTACTCATACAATTTTCAAACTAAAAATATATGATTTAATAAATAAAAACCTACTTTTTATTTAAAAACATAGTTTTAATAAACAAAAGTTTTATAAAATACAAAATAAATGAACTTTTTTGAAGTTAAAACAAATATTTAAAAATCATAATTGTTTTATAAAACAAAAGTTTAAAAAAATATATTTTTATTTATTTACTTAAAATAAATATTTATATGTAATTACTATAATTGTAAAGGTCGGTGGCCAATCACATACCACCAACCAACCCACAACATGTTATTTAACTTATCTTATGTAGTAAACCAAAAATGCTTACCATTGAGTTGGTTAAATATTTATGCCTATAAATTGAAGGATGTTGTTTCGAATCTTATCACTCACATTCGCTTTTTTCTCTTTTCATTGCCCTCGGAACGAACCCCGTCTAGGCCCACTCAATTTTTTAATTTTTTATTATATATAATTATAAAAAAATAATTATAAGGTATAATACAACTAAAAACTTAACCTAATTATGTTTTAAACTAGATTTTTTGAGTCCACTTTTTAACCCAATTACTCAAATGCTCAAATAATAGCCCACTAAAATAATTAAATTTTGATTGTAATTAAAGTCCACAAACTAATTTATACCACCAATTTTGTTCTATTCAAGCTTGAAATCTTACCTACGATTCACGGTGTCCCAAGAAAAACTTAGCAGATTTGCGATAATAACTATCGAAAGCAAAATATCAGAGACTATAAACTATAAACATGTTATAAACCAATTTGGTATCAAGAATGTTATAAGAGATTTATGAGTTATTCGTTAACTATTACGGTATGTTATTGTAATACTATGATATTGCTATGTTTATTGCTAAAACATTTTTTTTCATTTAAAAAAATAATTTATATAATTTAAGTCATTAGGGCCCATGGGTCTTTTTTTCCGGCTTGTCCAAGGCATTAGACTCCTCGAGACCGGCCCTGTCTCTTTTTTCTTTTGAAAGGGGACGAAACTTGGCAAAATTTATTAGTAAAAAGAATAAGAAATACAAAGAAGGCAAAGCTAGAGAAACAATGCCCAAAGAAAAAGACCAAAAGATAAAGAGACAAGACAACCCAATCAAAGCCTGATTTGGACCTTAAACTAATAAGTCCAAAACAAACCAACACACTGCAAATAGTCATAAGTCCAACAAGCCCACCGCCTACCGGTAGCCCAAATACAGGAGGTCCAGCCCAAGCAAGGAAAAGTACAAGAATGCATGCTCAACAAGGAAGTTTGGGGATTACGTGATGAATGCCTCGTCAGCAAATATCTAACAGAATTCTGTTAGGCATGAGTATTTAAGAAGAGTTATGTAATCATGATTGGTAGAGAAAATTGTTAGAAGTTTATGATTCTGTTATTCCCATCCCCCATTCTAGAGTTTCTGTTTCCCATCCCCAGTTCTTCATTATCAATAAAAGCATTCGGTTACCTTTGATTTCTATACTTGTTCTTCAATATCTATTAGGGATCATAACATTGGTGCTTTTCATTGATCATCTGCTCAGATGGCGGATGGAACTCGCCTCCGTCTTTTGGATGAAACTCTCAAATCGGTTCAGGAGGATCAACAAGGGCTCCGGCGGGATGTTGATGATCTCATCTCTGCAATTGGCACACAGCAGCAATCGCTTAACGAATTGATCAATCACATCGATTCTCAACCTCGACGGGTGGAGGGCGGCAAGCCTCGTGATGACGGTGATGGGCCTTCGTCGGTGATTGGTCGCCACAAACCAGCGCCGGTGTTCTTACCCCGTTTTCACGGCGATAATCCGGAACGCTGGGTCGCTCAGGCGGCTCGTTATTTCACATTCTACTCCATTGCGGCTGCTGATCGATTGACCATCGCCTCTTTCTATTTGGATGAGGCGGCGGCGGATTGGTTTGATTGGCTTCAACGCCATCATCAGATCTCGACTTGGGATGCCTTCACCGATGCTCTAACCAAGCGTTTTCGTTCCTCGGAGCTTGAGCAACCGGAAGGGCTATTGGCTAAACTCCAGATGACAACTACGGTCGCCGATTATCGTTCCCGGTTTGAAGCAATTTCCAATCGTTCGATGGCGTTACCGGTACCATTTCTCGTCGGTTGTTTCATCTCTGGTTTGCGTGCAGATCTGAAACAATCAGTCATTATCCATCAACCTAATACGTTGGAAGAGGCCATGGATAAGGCCCAATTGCATGAACGAAGGGTCCAGCTGGAAAAGGGTGTGGGCCGGGTCTCTTTGGGCTCTTCTAAACCCCTGCTACCCACTCCCAAACAGACATCCTCCGATTCCATTCCCAAATCAGGTGCGAACCCTAGTCAGCCGACGAAAGTCGGATTCCGACGCTTGACACCGGCGGAAATTGCAAACAAGAAGGCGCTGGGCCTCTGTTATCGCTGCGATGAAAAATATACGTGGGATCACAAATGTAATTCCACTCCTCAACTCTTATTCTTCGATGACGATCCGGTGGGTCCGATTTCTCCCCTCCGCCTGATTCCGATGAAGCTTTGGCTGAGAAATTACAACTCGAGGCACTTTCTACTCCATCAGCCATTTCCTACAATGCTCTTTCAGGTGCGTGTTCTTCCACTACTTTACGATTCTTCGGTTCTGTTCGCGGCAAGCCTGTGCAGGTCCTCTTGGATGGGGGTAGTACCCACTGTTTTGTGCAGACACGCATTGCTCAGTTTTTGAATTTTACTATTGAGGCCATTTCTCCCTTCTCGGTTCAAGTGGGTAGCGGTGATCAGTTACCCTGTTCGGGGTTAGCTAAGCAAATTGATTTGGTCATTCATGATCAGCCGATAGTTGCTGATTTCTTTGTCCTTCCCATGCAAGGCTGGGATATGGTTTTGGGCGCGTCTTGGCTCGCTACCCTGGGTCCGGTTGTCACCGACTATTCAAAAGCCATTTTTGAATTTAATCTCCATGGGAAGCAAGTCAAATGGCAGGGTGATACCAAGAATACAGCTGCGCCTATCCATTTTAATGCGTTTCGCCAACTGGTTCATTCCAATGGCATTGGACAATTGTTTCATTTGTCCTTGGTTCCAACAGCTTCACTCACTCCTGCATATCCTCCTGAATTGCAAGCTATTCTGACTGCCTTTGAAGATGTGTTTACAGCTCCTCACGGGTTACCTCCTGTTCGGTCTCATGATCATCATATCGAGTTACTTCCATCCAGTAAACCGGTGTCGGTTCGCCCATATAGGTACCCGCATTTTCAAAAGCAGGAGATTGAGCGATTAGTTAAAGACATGCTTAATCAGGGTATCATTCGACCGAGTACGAGTGCGTTTTCTTCCCCGGTTATTTTAGTTCGTAAGAAAGACGGTACCTGGAGGTTTTGCGTGGATTATCGCGCTCTAAATGCAATTACGGTTCGGGACCGGTTTCCTATTCCTTCTATAGATGAGTTATTTGATGAGCTCCACGCAGCCCATTATTTTTCTAAACTAGATTTGTTAGCCGGTTATCATCAGATTCGCATTGCCGAGGCTGACACCTTGAAAACTGCCTTTCGAACCCATGACGGGCACTACGAGTTCCTCGTAATGCCCTTTGCCTCACGAATGCTCCATCCACCTTTCAACGGCTTATGAACGATGTGTTTCGTCCTTTTCTTCGTCGTTTCGTGTTGGTTTATTTTGATGACATCTTAATCTATAGCAAAACTTGGGTGGAGCACTTAAACCACCTTCGCCTCACCTTGCAGCTCCTTCGTACTCATCAGCTGGTGGCTAAGTTAGCAAAATGCAGTTTTGGTCAGACCCGAGTGGGTTATTTGGGACACATTATTTCTTCGGTTGGGGTTGGTGTTGACCCTGACAAAATAACTACCATTCAACAGTGGCCAGCCCCCAAAACGGTCAAAGATGTTCGTAGTTTCTTGGGGCTCACCGGTTACTACCGTCGCTTTATCAAACAGTATGCGACTATTGCCGGCCCCTTGACGGACCTATTAAGAAAGGATGCCTTCGTTTGGGATTCCACTGCAGTCCAAGCTTTTCAGCAACTTAAGACACTTCTCAGTTCGACACCAGTTCTTCGCTTACCCGATTTCTCAAAACCATTCACCATCGAGACTGATGCTTCGGGTACCGGAATCGGGGCTGTTTTATCCCAAGAAAAACATCCCTTGGCTTATTTTAGTAAGAAACTTTGTCCACGTATGCAACATGCTTCTACTTATCATAGGGAGATGTATGCTATCACTCAAGCAATTGCAAAATGGAGGCAATACCTATTGGGCCATAAGTTCACAATTGTGACTGATCAACAGTCCTTAAAGAGGCTCCAGGACCAGGTGATTCAAACTCCGGAGCAGCAGAAATGGTTGGGCAAACTGCTGGGGTTCGATTTTGACATCGTTTATCGACCCGGACCCCAAAACGGCGCCGCCGACGCCCTGTCTCGCATTCCTGATGGACACCTCTTGGATTTATCTACCCCCGTTCCTTCTCTCTTGAATGATATCGCAACTGCAGCACAAGCTGATCCCGATTTCCTTTCCTTTCTTCGGGATTTCCAGGCTGATCCTCTTAAGTTTCCAGACTACAAGCTGCAGGAGGGGTTTCTTTTCTATAAAGGCCGTTTACTAATTCCCAACACGAGTCTCTACGCCTGCAATTGCTTACTGAATTCCATTCGACTACGCTTGGGGGGCACTCCGGGGTAACTCGTACATACCAACGGTTAACCTCTACGTTTTATTGGCCACGCATGCGGGAGGATGTTAAGCAATTTATAGCTCAATGTCAGATCTGCCAACAGACTAAACCATCCTTTTTAACTCCGGGTGGGTTATTACAACCACTCCCTATTCCCGAAGCAGTTTTCAAAGATATTGCTATGGATTTCATTACTTGCCTACCGCTCTCGCAAGGTAAAACCGTTATTATGGTTGTGGTTGATCGCTTATCAAAATATGGTCATTTCATAGCCCTGCCTTCCTCATTTACGAGCAGCACTGTTGCTACAGTTTTTATCAATGAAATAGTGCGGCTACACGGTGTTCCACTCTCAATTGTTACCGATCGAGACCCTCGTTTTATGACTGCTTTTTGGAAGGAATTACATCGGGTAAACGGTACAACTCTTAAATTTAGTACCGCTTACCACCCACAAACGGACGGGCAATCCAAGGCACTGAATCGTTGCCTTGAAATGTACCTTCGGTGTTTCGTTGTTGATCATCCGTCGAAATGGCTTCAATTCTTACCTTGGGCTGAGTTTTGGTATAACACCTCTTATCAAACATCGGCCCAATTAACTCCATTTGAGATCTTATACGGTCGAAAACCACCCACTATTACTCGCTACCTTCGAAACTCCACTGCTTAACCAACATTAGCAGCTCAACTGGAGGAGTGGGACACCACCTTGACATTGCTGAAATCTAATTTACTTAAAGTGCAATCCCGAATGAAACTGGCTGCTGACAAGAACCGCCGTGATGTTCAGTTTACGGTTGACGATTGGGTCTATGTTAAGTTGCAACCCTACCGTCAAGGCTCCGCCCGGCTCCGACGCCATCACAAGCTTGGCCCTCGGTATTTTGGTCCATATCGTGTCATCGCCAAGATCGGGGCCGTTGCCTACAAACTTGACTTACCTGACTCCGCTAAGATACACTCGGTTTTTCACGTCTCGCTACTTCGAAAAGGTATTGGTACTCCTGCCCATCAAATCACCCCTCTCCATTTGGTTGACTCCACCACTACTATGATTCTCCAACCGCAACACGTCCTTCAAACCCGTTCCATTTATAAAGGTAATCAGTTGGTTTCCCAGTGTCTAATTCAGTGGGAAGGGCTGCCCGCAACAGCTGCTACTTGGGAAGATTCTGCTCAGCTCACGCAACAGTTTCCGGACTTCCACCTTGAGGACAAGGTGGATTTTAATGGGGGAGGTATTGTCATAACTCCAACAAGCCCACCGCCTACCGGTAGCCCAAATACAGGAGGTCCAGCCCAAGCAAGGAAAAGTACAAGAATGCATGCTCAACCAAGGAAGTTTGGGGATTACGTGATGAATGCCTCGTCAGCAAATATCTAACAGAATTCTGTTAGGCATGAGTATTTAAGAAGAGTTATGTAATCATGATTGGTAGAGAAAATTGTTAGAAGTTTATGATTCTGTTATTCCCATCCCCCATTCTAGAGTTTCTGTTTCCCATCCCCAGTTCTTCATTATCAATAAAAGCATTCGGTTACCTTTGATTTCTATACTTGTTCTTCAATATCTATTAGGGATCATAACACAAATACTCGTAATAAACCATAAAACAAATGAAATCCCATGTATAAAGCCCAAAAAATCGCTCTGGACAAGCCACATCCAAACGCAAGCCCAACAGGGAGGAGACAACATACGGAGCCCAAAACCAGAGGGCCCTGTCTCTTTTAATTTTTTTTTTTTTAATTTTCACATGTAATCTTCAAATTATTATAATTCTTAACAAGTGAGCCGTTTTATTTCTATCTATGTAATGTTTTAATTTAGAAATTTCGAGAACCAGAAACATAAATTTTTTTGTACGTGTTAGTAAAAAATAATTCTTATGTTCATATTTTTCTGTATGTTGTCAATTGAGCCCGTCTACGATTGGACGTATTCGTTAACAACTCGGGTTAAATATAAAATGTTTCTGTGCTTATTTATATATACATTTTAAAGTGTTAAAAGTTTCGACTTATGTCTACATTTTTAAGTAACTTTTTCAAAAATGAGTTTGGTCAGATATAAAACACTTACGTGCTTATTTTTAGGCGAATTTTGAGTTTATCTACATTTCGACATAAGTTTGTATGGAAACACGTCGAGTCATATATGATACGTTTTCACTTACTCTAAATTCCAACATAAATTTGATTTGAAAACGAGTTAAAACGATTATAGTTTGTACTTTATTACGTCGGGTACGATGACGTCGCAACGCGCGACGGGTAAAAAGACTAGTTAAAATCATATTTTATCTTCAAACTTGATTTTATATTTTATAAATTTTTATTACTCATTATTTAATATTTTATTTGTTAAATTTGTGTAATACACGCTATACTAACCTAATACTTGTAGACTCAAAACCTAGTATTAACAAACCATTAATGTTTTTCTTTAAAAGAAGTTCATAAAATACCATATCCATATAGAATGGATAAATGAAAGACAATACAAAACAAAACGTATAATATTACGCAAACATTATTTTTCAGATAAACAAAACATACGAAAACACTTTAGAAATCACATCCACAACAAGAGGTGGTCCTTTTACACCGACTAATCATCACCACCACCACCGCCGCTACCACCACCACCGCCGCTACCACCACCACCGCCGCTACCACCACCACCGCCGCTACCACCACCACCGCCGCTACCACCACCACCGCACCGCCACCACCACCATGGACTCCATCATCTTCCACCACCAGCTCCTCCCACCGTTCTCCACCACCACAAAACACCCACCACTAAAGCAACCACCGCCAATCTCCACCCACAAACCCCGAAACTTCACTCTACGTGCACTCAGCGACACCGCCGGCGACAACAACGGTTCAATTTCCGGCGACCTCTTCCCTTTGTCGGAAAATTTCAAAACTGTTGAAGCCGAAATCACCCCCGAAACCGTCGATTTCTTCGTTAGTGACGCTGAAGGTGACCCCGATTGCCCCTCCGACGGCTTCTCCGCCGTCGAACACGCCCTCACAACTCTCCGGCAACGGAAGGTTTGTATAATTGTATAATTGTAAAACCCTTTTTCTGATTACTGTAATTAACTACAACCCACTTTGATTTCGACGTGCATTTGATTTGTTTTCGGTTGTCCTTGCAAATTGTTGAAGTTTGTGATCGTTGTTGATGATGAAAACGGTGAAATCGAAGGAAACTTTGTGTTTCCGGCGAGTTTTGCGTCGCCGGAGACCATCGGGTTTGTGATGAGACATGGCTCCGGTATAATATCCGTCGGCATGACGTCGGAAGATCTTGAGAGACTAAATCTACCGTTAATGTCGCCGGAAAACGAAAACAACTCATCGGCTCCGTCGTTCACGATCACTGTGGTAAGTTCGGGTACTATCGTTGAGCTAGCAGATCCCGAGCTGATCTTAAATAATTCAGCTTGGGATACGGGCTTTGCTCACGAGCCAACTCAACTTAACTGTTGGGTTCACAAGCAAAGCCTTCTTAAAAGATAAGTGAACTCAACTCAATTGTTGTTTATAAATAGAGCCGAGCTAGTTAAAAAAACAGCTCGGGCTCATGCTCTAAAACAGCTCGGGCTCATGCTCTAGAACAGACGAGCCACTCAGCTTGTAATACTTAATATAGGTCATGTTTGGCAAAAATAAGAGCATGTTTGGCAAAATCTTCTTTTCAACTTTTTGATTTTTTGAAGAGATAAAAAGATTAAAATATCACTTTAAAAAAATTAAAAAGTTAAATTTTTTTTATTTTTTAACTTTTTTGGAAGGGTATTTTGATCTTTTTACCTCTTCAAAAAGTCAAAAAAAAATAAAAAGAAGGTTTTGCCAAACATACACTAAATAAGTTATTTTTTGACTTTTTAGAGAGGTAAAAGGACTAAAATACCCCTACAAAAAAATTAAAAAGTCAAAACTTTTAATCTTTTTACTTTTTTGGAGAGATATTTTGATCTTTTTACCCCTCCAAAAATCAAAAAATCAATTTATTTTTATTTTTGCCAAACATGGCCATAGTTGAAAATTGTTTTTCATTCACCTTGCATTCTTTCTCTTTATAAGGATTCAATCGATACGTCTACGGGAGTGTCGGCTTCGGATAGAGCGAAAACGATTCTCGCTTTAGCTTCTCGGGACTCTGGTCCCGGAAGCTTTAGAAAACCGGGGCATGTGTTTCCTTTGAAGTATCAACCCGTGGGGTGCTAAGAAGAGCAGGTCACACCGAGGCGTCTGTGGATCTTGTCATGCTCGCGGGTCTTGATCCGGTGTCCGTTCTTTCAACTATTGTGAACCCGGAGGATGGTTCTATTGCGCCATTAGACTTTTTAAGAACACTAGCTGTTGATCATGACATCCCCATTGTGTTGATAACTGATTTGATTAGGTAAGGTCCTTTAGCCTCGATCAATTAGATGTATCGTCAATGTTTTCAGAATCAGATCGGACGTCAAATCAGACTGGTTTGGTGGTCGTACCGGCTGGACCAGATTTAACTATATTTTAATTATATTTATATATGTAGTTAAATATACGTATATTATATATGATTTATATATATTTTTTATAGTTATATATATAACTTAACTATATTTGTATATCCAACATACTAATTTATGGTTTAACACTCCGTTTTTTCCCATTAAAATAAAAAATAAAAAAAATTCAAAAACCGGTCTGAACCGGCCGGTTCGACCCCTCAAAAACGATTCGTAGCGAACCGGACCGGCCACCGAACCGATCCCCAATCGAACCGGTCGGACCGACCGGTCCGATCCGGTCGCGAAAACAGTGTGTATCGCGATGAATTTAGGTTGTTAATGTGGTTAAAGGTGACGGTTTTCTTTATATTGTAGGTATCGAAGGAAGCGGGAGAAACTAGTCGAACGTGTAGCGATTTCTAACCTACCAACGAGGTGGGGCTTGTTTGAAGCTTATTGCTATAAAAATAAACTAGACGGAATCGAGCATATAGCCGTTGTTAAGGTACAAACTTAAAAATACACTTTGGCTGAATTCGACCCGTTAATTTTACTTTTTTACATTGAATGACATTAGAAATAGTATATAGCATGATCAACATATAACACGATAAAAGTTATCCTAAAAGAACTACTATAGGTGTTGCTATTAAAAAAAATATAACATGCTCAACATATTAATATATAGTTTGATATTGCTGCATCTAGTTGAATGTTCTTGATGTATAGGGGGCCATTGGGGATGGGCGCAATGTGTTAGTACGGGTCCACTCGGAGTGTTTGACCGGAGACATATTCGGGTCGGGTCGTTGCGACTGTGGCAACCAACTGTCGTTAGCGATGGAAATCATCGAGGAATCTGGAAGAGGGGTCCTTATCTACCTTCGAGGTCACGAAGGTAGAGGTATAGGCTTAGGACACAAGTTACGAGCCTATAACTTGCAAGATCTCGGTCATGACACCGTAGAAGCTAATCTAGAACTCGGGTTTGCTCCCGATGCACGTGAATATGGGATCGGAGCCCAGGTTAGTCTCGTGATGGTTTGACCTGTTATTAAATGATCCTTTTTGTTCACTTATATGATTTCATATTGGGCAGATGTTAAGAGACATTGGCGTTCAAACGATGCGCCTAATGACCAACAACCCGGCTAAGTTTACAGGGCTCAAAGGCTACGGTTTAGCGATCGTGGAACGGGTTCCGGTGATGACTCCGATTACCGATGAAAATAGAAGGTACTTAGAAACTAAGAGAACTAAGATGGGCCATATATACGGGTCGGATATACCAGACCTTTAGTCAGGCCCAAACATACATTTTTCTTAAATGTTTGGACAATATATAGTCAATATAACACATGTATTATGTATCTATTGTACACTATTCAAATTTTGATTATTTGGATATTATAGCTCAAAAAGTGAGATTTATATAACTTTACAAAAATTTGACATCTTAATGTAACCTTTGCTTCTTAACCAATGGGCCTAAATTACTAGCACTAGGGCAAGCTGCCACCATACTCCCATGATAAAGACCACCAAAACTCAATACACCACTATTGCCGCCACAAGTGCCGCCGCTACCATGAGCCATCATTTGTGAAGAACTCCCACAAGCCATTTGGGCGTACGGTTGGGATGGCTTTAACATCATCACCGGTGATTTCAACAACTTATTCTGATTCATGGCATCTAAGTTTTGGGTTGCAGTTATGTGATCACCTGCATCCATCATTGACGGGACATGAAATGTCTTCAATGATGGCGGATTCCGCCATCTGGGAAGCGGGCCAGCTAGTAACAATGTTTGTAGAAGCGGGCCCGCTTCCACTACTGCTTGCAGTAACTTCCCTTTTTGCGGCAAAGTCTTGCCTTTAATCATACCCTCCATGACCAAAGTAGCTTGATCCACTTTTTGCACATTCTCCAACCCATTCAAAGAGTTTGAAAACCCACCCTTTTGATCATAATCTTGAACAAACGGCGTCTCAACGTTCACATTCGAAAACTCCGGAGACGAAATAGGGTCAAACAGCGAGTCAACAGGAGACGAGCTATGATTATACGCCTCAGATAGACTATTTGACTCAGTAACACTTGAATTCGCTTTAGCGGGTATCATCAACGGACCTTGATGATGTTCTTGAACTCGATTAAAACAATTAGCAATCAACGGGTTCGTTGTCTTGAAGATTTGTTGGTCGTTAGAGGTCTTAATCTTGAGTAATAGCTTTTGAAGCTGATCTTTAGCTTCATCTCTTTCTTGACAAGCAACCTTTAGCGACTGTAACAGTTGTTTCATCATCTCAGTGTTCCTTTTCATTTCTTCATCGTTTTCGGCTTTTATAGCTTCTAATTCAAGTGTTGTGTACAAAAGCTTTTGCTTAAGTTCTTCAATATTCTGCAGTTTCAAGAACATAATTAGTCAAATGCAATATTTTCTTACTGAACGTATAAGTTCAATGAAAAAAATAATAATTAGTTAGTAAAAGGGACCCTTTTGATGCCCCTGACCCGTTATACCACCTAGAGGCAGACCACAAAGCGATCAAAAGAAGATCTTGATATGGAAAAAGTGACGTTTATGATTAAATTATAAATTATTATTCAATAATAAGAAATGGGTAAAGATAAATCAACGCTAACAACGACTTAAAGTGCCAGAATGACTGTTGATCATATTTTTAGTAATAGTCATTCCATATTAATACTCATATCGTCGTGTAAATTATCACTCGAAGCAGGTTATATATCATATGGGATACTGGTGGATTATTAATTTACTAGCACACCAATTTATAAATGTGTAACTTGAAACAAAAGTTAATATTATCTTCTTTTTATATGAACTTTAATGTTAAAAGTCTAAGAATTTATAGAACATGAAGTCTTAATTATTTAACTAATAAATCAGATTTAGAAAAAATAAGAAAAATAGATATAAATCCAAATCAATTAATGGTCTCGCTTTCTGATCACCTCATCCAACTAATAATCACTAATCAGTTTAAATAAAGACGATTCAAAAGCACTTAACCAGACTCGTTAACATGTTCCGGCTATAAGAACAACTTAATTAAGTTTCTTACTGATGAAAATTTTCAACGAAATTCTAAAGTCAATTTCAATTTTGTGCAAAATGGTTTCAAATGGATCTCAATAACAGATAAATGTAGATGATCAAATTCTTGCATAATCAACAAAGAAAAATCCCAAATTAACCTATATTAACTTCTAATTTGAATTCAACTCGACTAAAAATGCACTTAATTGACAATTAACACAACTCCAGCAAAGACTTTACACATCAAAAATGTTTTCAACCAACTGAACATCAAATTCTTCAAAACCCATTAACAAAATCAAAACTTTAACACATACCCATTTCAAAACAAATCAAATTTAGCTAGAAATGCAGTTAATTGACAAATTAACAGAACCCCGATGAAAAAAGATCGATTTTGAACTTAATTAACATGAACACTTAACAATGGCGGGAAAACATTCAAGAATTCTACAGCAAACAAAAGAACAAGTAATAAGTTCATAACACACCTCTTGATAACTCCATAAAGATGCAAATTCCTCCATTGTTTCTCTTTTTTCTTGATGATTATGGGGTAGAAGATGAAGATCTTGTTGGGGACTTGGGGGGAGGGGGTTAGAGAGAGAAGGGTGTGGACTCATTTATAGAATAAAGGCCGTGATATAAGAAGACAAATGACAATTTATTATTATTATTATGATAGATTTTTAAAATAAGAAGAATAATAAAATAAATTTTCGGTGGAATTTTGAATGTTTTTTTGGGGGGTTAATGTTTCCATTTTTTAAGGGCAGTTGTCTCTTGCTAAAAATAATCTTTCACGGTTGTTATGGAAAATAAATACGTGTTTAATTTTACATTTTAATAAAGGTAAGTTGCCTTTAATAATTTCTAACGACATAAAGTAAAAAAGACCTTTTATATAGTTGTTTTTGATAATTAATATATTTGTTAACATCAAATTTAATGGGTTGTATTAGTTGGTTAACATATTAATTAAAATGGTCACACAAATCATATGACTTTAGAATAATTACTAATATTGAAAAGAAATTAGTTAGGTTTATGTAAAACGAGGGGTGGTGTCACTGACGACGACGATGATGGTGATGAAGACGATGGTGTTGATAATGACAATGGTGGTGAACGAGTGAGTGGTTCTAAATTTCTGTTGAATTCTATTTTAATATCAAAAGATTGTTTGATTATTAAATTAATACATATTTATCTATTTTTACAATCTCACAAAAAATACAATCTCTTAAATACTAATAAGTAAATTTATTTGTGTGTAGAAAGCAAATATTGGAACTATTTTCATAATCCGTTAAAAGAAGCTAATTTCATAGTAGTTTTGTTAAATTATCATGGGAGTTGCTCGAGACTATTCGACAAAGTTGACCCTATAGCATATTCATTAATTAGCATTTTTAATTTATAGTTTTTAATAATCCCAATCATTTTAGGTTAATTAAGTAGTTCTATAAACTTGAAATCCTGTGCCAACCGAGAAACTGTGAGGGTTAACAAAATTTAATTAAATAGCTTTGATAATAAAGAATATATGTTAATTTTATGGCAAGTAAGTCAAACCTATGTATATATGGTTTATATTTCCGTTTTCTTGGGCAGTTCACAAGGACACCACCCCCTAGTAGATAATCATCTAAAAAATTGTTTATTGGAACAAATAAACTCATACATATATAATACGTTTCATGTAAAACAAAAACTAGGTTTTTAACGATTTACGGTATTAATCATGTCAGGTTGATAGGTTAACAAGTCACAATTAATAAATATTTCAACTCAAATGTTCAAGGTAATGTAACCATGAGATGGCTCGTTTAACCCTTTTTATCTAAATGTGTTGATGGATTAAACGTGTTAAAACCTTGATTTTAAAAAAGCGAGAAGCGGATCGAGACGACAAGGTCTAAATCAAAAGCGCAAAAGCATAGGTTATTCGTACACGCGGCACAATGTACTTAATGTGGATAATTACTCAAGTTATATTAATAATTATGCAAACTATATTTACGATTACACAAGTTAAAATTACTCAAGTTATAAATAAAAATTACGAAAGTGTTATTTATAATTATGCAAGTTAATTTTATAATTACGTAGTTATTAAATCACGCAAGTTCTACTCACGACACATAAAAATTTTTAGTATTTATTTTTTAAAATATTGCAATACTATACTTAAGTTAAAGATAATAAAATGCTTGATTTTATAGTGTTATTTTTAATAATATTATGTTGTATAAAAAGTTGCATGTCTTCTAAATAATTGGAGGAAATAAAAAATATCATCAATTGTAAGCTATTTTCAAATCTATCCTCCATATCTCTTTCTTGCGTGATTATTATCATATCTAATTGGAATCGTTAATTTTAGATCAATAGTTGAGATTATTTATACATTTCGCACAAAACAACATTTGTTTTCTAATTTTTTTGTGCTTATATAACTTCTTTTATAGGGTTATTGGTTTTTTGCATCCCTACCTAAAATATAGCTATAAATAAGGTTTAAATATGATTTAAACACACTTTTTAGCTAAATATATAGCACTTTGAAGCACGAAAACACCCTCTGTGCAAAAAGCTTGCGCCTCAATGGGTTTTCTTTTCCAAAATATGCGCTTTTTGTGTGCCTTTGTACACCTTATGCCTTGTGTAATCTAACTCTTGAGGATTTGCTCCTATTCACGCCTCAGGCGTGCTCTTTAAACCAATGTTGAAACTAGGTTAAATAGGTTGTACACATGTTGATAGGTTGATCTGTTTAATTAAACTATGTAGATAGAGCAACCCCGAAAAAGACCTGTTTGTTAATCATGTTCGTTATGACAACTCAAAACTTGATTATTTTCATATTGTGTTATAACTTTGCCCCTACTTAAAAAAACACATGTCAACTGCAACCCATCGTTCGAAGTAAAGTCGTACATTTTCCGTTTATAAAAAAACACAGTATGGATGATATCTTTAAAATTAAAATAAATAATAAATAAAATTCAAACTTAACCATACAAGCTTTAAGGCTAATCCAAAAACATAATAATAAGACTACGTTTGGTTGGAAAGAATAGAATGGAATGAAATGGAAATAATAAAGTAAAATAATTTTCAAGTAAAATTATGTTTGAGTTAGCAATCAAAAATAAACCAAATGGAATGTTTATCCTTAAATTTCCTTGGTTATGGGATATCAAATTCTTTCCACCTAGAAAGGGAATTTGAAATCTCACAAACAAAGAAATTTGAGGTGAAATATTTCATTGAGTTTTACATTTGATTACCCACTCAAACATAATTTACTTGAAATTATACTAGTTTTTCAATTCTATTTCATTCCATTATTTTCAATCAAACGCAACCTTTAGGCTTCATTTCCTAATGTGCTTCCATGTCGTGGATTTATGATTCAATTCCTATGATAAATACAATTTAGATTTATGACTCTTAGAATGTATGTAATTAATCCTTCTGAATTAATGATCATATAATGCTGTCTTGTCCAATAAGGTTCTACTCTCTTAACATTCTTAGAACTTGAGGTATCATGCTGACGCTAACCCATTGATGGAATGCATTTCATATTTTCATGTGAAGGTAAAGTTATTTGATACAACCAAACCACAAAACTCGTTCTAAAGAAAAATAACACATTGCGGCGACACGACTTTTGAACAAATTTTATATCAAAGCGTAGGTTGGAATAAACAAATAACAATTATATAATCAGAACTAAAAAAAATTTGTATACTGCTACACTGAAATAACGAAGGCTATGTGGAGATAATTAGAGAACCAACAAAGGGAGTTAATGGGAAAGAATTGCCTAAACCTAAACTATGTGGTGGGTAAATGGATACCCACTTTTATGGTTGTGGATTTTTTTTAAAACTTATATTTTCTCACCATAAACAAACACATTTTTATTAGCAGTTTAATTATTCATTTTTTTGTCTTAAACCTAATTCATTTTTTTATTATTAAGGAATCATTTCATACAAAATACTTGAAAGCGATTATTGCATCACAAAAATAAAATAATCAGTGCGTTCAAACAACCATTTGTCAACTAGTTATTTGATTCATGTTTTTTAAATTGCTATATCACATGTAACTAGTGATTTTTGTCCCTTTTATACACTTCTTTTTCCTCCTAAGATAACGAAATTTAAAACAACCGGCAAGATTTTTATTTTGTAACTTTAATGTCATGGA
This sequence comes from Flaveria trinervia, assembly GCA_025506515.1. Classification (NCBI taxonomy): domain Eukaryota; kingdom Viridiplantae; phylum Streptophyta; class Magnoliopsida; order Asterales; family Asteraceae; genus Flaveria; species Flaveria trinervia. Next base: position 2,479,107 of record CM046442.1, read on the forward strand.
TTCAAGTATGAAAAACAACATCGTGTGCAAAATGTATAGTACGTAAGACTGTGTGCATCAGGTCGTAAAACGATCTTGGTCCTATGTAAAGTGGGAAATAAGTCAATCACACAGGATGTCTTTTCTACACACTTTTAAGAACATAAAAGATCATGTAATTGGGATCGAGATCTTATAACGTATTAGTTTTAGTTGTAAGTTCTATTCGAAATACTAAATTCATGGTTTGTGTTGTGTATAAATTGAAAACTTATTAAAGATTCAAAATGAAAAAAGAATAGTGTATTGTGACTCATAATGATTTAGACTACAAAATTGGCTTACCACTTACTCATATTTTATATATGTATTGATTGTAATTCTATCTTTTAAAACAACTAATCCACATATCACTTAAAAGTTATTATTAAATCTATACAAATGTTGATCATAAGATTATAACACTCAACCAACCAAAAGAATGACTTTACTATACATCATTATACCGTAAGGCTACTTTGACGGTTGAATTCAATTGATATCATGAAATTGACTTCTATCATAGTTAACAAAGTTTACAAATATATGTAGAGATACTATGAATGATCGACATATATTCATTGAATAAATGGTGCCCTTAATAATATTGACACATATATGTAGAGATACTATGAATGATCGACTGTTCATTGAATAAATGGTGCCCTTAATAATATTGACACAAACATTTGGATTATTACACATTTCATATATAATTTTCAATAAAAAAGTTATAGATGTTAAAAGCAAAACAAAAGTGGTTTTTCTAATACTCCGACAAGCCGTTCATACGTATATTAAAGTCAGTGTTTGCTGTAACGGGTTTTTGATATATTCTATCTGTGTTTTTTTTATTTTTCTAATTTTAATAATATTGTTCTTTTTAACTTTTACTGTCTTATACGTCACAAACTCTGTAATTTGATTAAGAAGAAGTTTCATATCTTAACAGAAAAGTTAACTATGGCAATGTACAAATTTATATTTTGCACATAACTTTTTAACGTTTGTTAAATGGCTAAATGATCTCATAACGGAATTATGATTATTGGTTTCTTTTTTTCTTAAGATTATTAAATTTACATAAGAAGACAAAATTGAAATATATAATTCATACCTTTAAAAAAAGACAAAACTGCTGGATTTGTTTAGAAAGTTGGGTTTCCTAATACATTGTATATAGCAGAACTAATATTCTTAATTCATATTATTATTATTATCATTGAACATAATAAATAATTACTTTCTTTAATTTAATCAAATAAAATACTCAGAAATGAAATATCATTCGTGCTCACATCCTATGTTGTCTTTAAGTTGACCATAACCAAATTTCTCTTATTCAGAACACAATTTCTGTAGCACCAATTATCACACATAAACTCAGCAGAAAAACATAAAAAGTATGCTACAAATAAGGTATATAAATCAAACATTTAAGAGAAAATTGTTGGATCAGCAGTTTAATTATTCCATATATATTTAAGCATTTTCTATAAAGTTATAAACAAAATATCACACTAACTATCTCTCATTTTTTATTATCACGCACTCATATACATAACGTATTAATGTATTTCGTGTCAGCACATGTAACATTTTTTTCAACAGATCCACATCACCAACGTCTACACTACTCTTAGAACCATACAATTTGTAATTAGAATTCTACAATATTTAAACACAACGATTTTATTGAAGTAAAATATATCACTATAACGCTTTCTTGGCAAATGTTACTTGGCTACTAACTACAGCACAACTAAATTAAACCAATCTGTTTATATAATAAGATTTAAAGGGCGTTTTGTTGGAAGGAATTGAAGGAAATGAAATAGAACGGAATCGAGAAACTAATATAATTTTCAAGCAAATTTTATTTGATTGGGTAATGAAATGTAAACCCAAGAGAATGTTTCACCTTAAATTCCCGTTAGATGTGAGATTTTAAATTCCTTCTTTAAGTGGATGGATTTTGAATCCCACAACTAAAGAAATTTAAGATGAAACATTTCCTTGAATTTTACATTTCATTACCCACTCAAATATAATTTACTTGAAAATTATATTAGTTTCTTAATTCAATTTCATTCCATCCAACCAAACGCTCCCTCAAACTTTTAACCTCAAAAAGAATTAAGAGAATATATCACTATAAGGATTTCTTTAACCGACAAATGTTACTTGACTACTAACTATAACACAACTAAATTAAACCAATTTGTTTTATAAATCAAACTCAAACTCTTAACCTCAATTATTTTTTTAACATTTATATAATACTAAATGTCAACTTGGTCATGCATCATAAATTATACCATGTGCATAATTGGTTATACTAACTTTTTTGTTAATCTTTAACTTTTTTTTAATTTTAATTCAATACTTTTATATCTTTTATAATTTAATCTTAATATTTTTTTTACTTTCAACTTTGCTCCCTTACATTTTATATTTTAAACATGTTCGTCTTTCGGTCAAAACTTTACGACTTAACACGTAGAAATGTGCACGTGTGGTTCAACGTTTTTACGATCATTTTCCCCCATTTAATTGACCCGTCGCACGTGTCTGTCCTAGATTAATTTACCTATTGTTCTACATCTTTTATGTTTCGCCTAAATGGTTCAATGTTTTTACGTTTATTTTTTGCTCGGTTTTATTTATTTTTCTTTATTTAGATTATTATATGATCTTACCTGATGTTGCTGTGTTATTAATCTTGTTTGACATGATTTTACAGCGCATGATACAACACGAAAGACTTAATACTAGTCGTAACTAATAATCTAATCTACTATATAATATAAGCTTTATCCAGCACTTTAGCATTAGCTTTTATAATACGCGTATGTTTGATGGTGGAAAACTGGATTAAGGGTGTCTTTACGTGCCAAGAAGAATATGGTGACGTTATGAGGACACGTGGCGATATTAGCGTTTCCTACGGCACATGACTTTTGTCATCTACTTTGGTAGGTCGCACGTGCTTCATGCACTTTTTTCTTTTAGGTGTTTAACGTAAATATTAACTTAATATATAAAATATAATTATAAAAATCCTTGGCGCCGTTCAATTGAAAAAAAAATATGAAAGTAATTATCATTGGGTTCTTTGCTTCATCTTCATGCACCACAAGCTCAAATGATTTCAATAAGAATTCTAGATGAATTGAACGAATACGAAAGGGGTGTTTATATATGTTTATATGTTTTTATTTTAACCGGGCAAATAATCGAAAATGTTAATAACTTATTATATTGTATTATTAGATTAGAGTTTATTGGTAAAAGCTTGTGGAACCAGTAATATGTTTACGGTATAATTTTTTTTGTGATTTTTATATACTATAATTTAATTATTAAATAATATTCGAACAATTTTTTATTGTTATCTTATATCTTATCAGAGCATTAGAGTTTTGAAATGTCACTTTTCTTTGTTACGTATACAATTATATAAATCCTAGTCATCGCCACCAAAACAAGCCCTAGACAGGGTAGCGTGTCACCGCTGTACCCTCTACCCTATCCCACCTCAATTTTCAGTTAGTTTCTTCTCTAGTATATAAATTCCGTTGAATAAAACTTTGTCATCAGTCGAAGACTCAAACCTAGTATACATTCTCGTGGTTTATTTATTATCATTCTTTTTGTTTGTTCCTGTATTATAACTCCTAAATTACAACAACCACTTTTTTTTCTATTTCCTTTTTTATTTATCGATGTTTTCGTCGTACCAAGAATCATCCATGGCCATTGATCTCAAACTATACATTGATTAGACATTTTTTTCTTTTGAAGATTTATGAATCCAAGAGAATGTCATCTGACCACCGTCAGAAGCTTTTCTTTTCTTTTTAGATTTACAGATCTCATCTCTTGGTCCGCGAATCCAAAAGACCATTGCTAACCACAGTCACCGACTTGCTTTCTTTTTTATTTTTTTTAATCTACAAGTCTTATCTCTTGATCTATTGGTCCAAGAGACTATCGTTTGACACGATCACAACATATATTTATTTCTTTTTAGATTTACGTATCTCGTCCTTTGATTTATGGATCTAAGAGACTGTCGTCTGCTAGCCTCGATACATTGCCACACGACTTCAGTAACCGGTTATCGACTTATCATTCCGGGAACAAGAACCAATGAACTACAACCGCGTGAGAGGTAGAGCGGGTCATGCCAAATTCACCCTTATGACCATATTCTTCACAACCAGGGCTGCACTCTATTGCAATGCATATTTTTGAAGACTTTAGATGGCTAAATTAAGCAAATTGTGGATTGTACAATCAATCAAAATGTAGATGACAACATAAACACAATATGAATTTTTGACAACAGTTTGAATTTTCGAGTCGATCGAAGCATTTTATCTTATTGTTATCAGTTTTTTGTGTTTTTTTGTTCTTTTACAGTCCTAGTGTTTAGTTCACTTCCGCTTCGATTATGGGGGAGTATTAGTTTGTATTATTTGATTATGATTTATTAGCATGAGCCTACGAGTCTAATTAGATTTTAGAATTCTTTATGATATCTATATATTGTAATTTAATTGTTTAATAATATTCAATCAGTCTTTTATCACACAAATTGAGTCTTCTTATTCGCATTTATTTGTTAAGAAAGTAAATGTGTTTGTTTATCTTTGTTCTTAACAATATAAACGAATAATTCATGATCATAAAACGAGCATCAATGAACACGCACAAACATAATTTAATGAACAACATTAAAAATCAAACATGAACACTAGACTATTAGCCCTAAAAGATAAACTAAACTAAATTGTAAGATGTAATTTTAACTATAAAAATAATTTTTTTTTTTTAATTTTAGGTGTTTCGCTAGTTGATCTAACGGATGAGACAGTAACGAGACATTCATGAATTCATGATTTGAGGCGTTCACTCTCACGAGCGTTTACCACCTCACTCACATCTACTAGCTCAACTAGTAGAATATTTACAATCAAACTTAACTTTAACATATTTCTAGAAACTGAATTCAAGTTATAAAAAAAATCAAACGTAAAAGACGTGTAAATGAACAACAATAAATCTCGATTTGATTTTAGATATATTTCTTAGCTTCTATATAATAAGTAATTAAAGCATGAGGCTTTTAACCTATTCATACGTGTGTTCGGTGTTTCTTTACTTCCTTAATTAGTTGTCATTTTTAAATAAATAAGGACATAAGGTTTTACATTTTATGCATGTTTTCACATAAAATGAGTTGCTATAATGTATCTACTATCTAATGATATTTTGGTTTTCACACCTCATGTGGACTTTAGAGAAAAGAAAAGAGATCTCACTCTCGTCAAACATAATGTATAAATCCCCAATGCACAAATCGAATTGTGCAACTCAATTATCAGATTCATATGCAAATCGTTAGGAGTGTGGAATACTAAAATTCATGTGAAAAACAACAATAAATCTAACTCGATTTTGAAGATTTTTCTTAAAATTTCATTTAATAATTAAATCTTGAAACTTTTATATAATTCATTGGCTCTTTATTTGATTTATTAATTAGTTGTTAGTTTACTTTCGCAACTACCTTCCAATTTTTTGTCGACGGGATTTATCAGATATATTTCAAATTTAAAAATTTCCATACAAAAGGAAGTTAATGGTTAGTTTTGGCATTTAACAATAATATTATATTTTTCTTTTTATACCAATTATTAATAGGATACGTGGTTTCTCCTAAATTGATTGTTTATCAAATGTTAGTTTCTCCTGGGGATGTACCGAACCAAGTCGGCTCACAAGTTACTCGAGATCGGTTTGAAAAAACCTCAAATTGAGCCGAGCTTAAACAAGCTCGAGCCCAAACACGAGTTCACATCATGGCTCATTTACTAAACGAGCTCCAGCCCAAGCTTCGGACATCGAACTCGAGCCAGCCGCGAGCCTAAACGAGTTTTTTGTTTTATATAGTTTTTTATTTACATACTAAATAAATAAATAAATATATATATATTTACATAAATCAAATTATTCTATATATTATATGATAAAAATAATTTATTAATATATAATATGTTATATATCAAAAGTTTGATTATTAAAAATATAAAATTAATTATAACAAAAGAAAAAAATAATTTAACAATAAACAAGCTGAGCTCGAGCCTAATATTTTTTTTATGAGCCGAGCTCGAGTTTAGAAATAAAACTATAAAGAGCCGAGCTCGAGCTCAAGTTTTCTAAAACTAAAACGAGCCGAGCCTAAGTGAGCTCGGACTCGACTCGGTTTGTTTACATGTGTAGTTTCTCTTTCTCCTATGTCAATTAAACTTATGAGAAAAGTTAATAAGAAAATCTCACAATATACAAGTGTTTAATGTAGTAGTGATAGGGAGTAAAAGTAGTGTAACTCGAGATATTTGATGCTTAGATGTAAGAAAGTGACATGAGGAAAAAGGTGTATGCCCTGAGTTTGTGTGTAAGTAGGTGTATTTGATGGCAACATAAGAAAAAACAAGCTTTTGCTACGAGTTTTTTCCAAGATATTTGACCAAAAACAATATTACACCAAAAATGAAAGTTTATTTAGGGAAAGATATTTTCTTGTATCCCACTTTGAGTCATCTCAAAACCCATTAATACAAAAAAGAAGACCACCTAACAATGCCTACATGAGCTCTAACTTCCAACTACAATAGGCATGCAATGGGCTTAACATGATAGCAATATTTATGATAATTTACGTTACACTTGTTGTTTGATGAATAAAGAGTTGAATGTCTATGTAGATGTATATGGTTTGCTAGGGGACTATGTAAACTTCTAATAAATGTATAACTTTTATGATGATAATATATATATCGTGACAATTCAAATATTAATGTTATCGTAGCGTTGTGTTATAAAAAATACAACATTACATGTCGTTCATTTATCAATTTTATTTTGTTTATGTCAACAAAAAGAAAGTGTTTATTTAAATAACACGATGTCTATTTTCTTTAAAACATCAATACCTCATTTTGCCTCTTGAAATACCACTAATTAGGTTTGAAACTGATGGTTTTAAAAAGGTTTTTGACCCTTAACACTATTTAAATGAAACATAAATTATGCTTAAGACTTACAAAATCATAATATATCAAGCAATAGTTAATATTTTCATACATGTATAGTTACATTACATCCGAAGTAACTAGACTAGATAACTTTAACTCATACTATAAAACATATGTTGATTTGGGTTGGATTTTGCTATATTACGGAACAAATGGGTTACACCTGAATCACTAGATGGGTTTAAATGGACAAATAAATAAACTCACGAGATAAATATATGATACACATGTGATAACACGTAGAGTGAAATACTAGAATGCACGATGATTTGCCTATCAGCCTTGATCACCGGTTCACCAAGTACCACCCCCCACCACACAACCAAGTTGTCAACATTGTGTCGGAATCTCTTCATTCGACCTTGTTCTGTATATGGTTACTATTGTATTGAACTTGTTGGTTATTAGTTAACTGCTTCAATACAATAATTCTAATAAATTTATGACATGGTATTGAAGCTTTGGTGATCTCTTGTTGAGTCACTAGTTTGTTTGATCTGTTTTGTAGTTAATATGTGTAATCAGATTAGTCTGATTCATCTTTAACCTTAGATGATGCACTATGTTGTGTTTTGCATGTTGCTCCCATGTAGCTCCCCTTTAGAACAAGCTTGAAATAAAACATTAAAAATTAAAGATATATCACCAATAAAAATAATAATTTACTAGTAGATGTTAATCAATATTCAATACATATAAGCATCTTATATCTACTATTTGATATTTAACCAAAAATTTTCTTTACAGTATTCTTCCTTGGATTCACCACCGTTTTTTTATAATGAACTATTCAAAGATCACCAATAGAATGAATATGGAAATTGTTAAACAGTATAATTTAATAATCTCTTTATTTTATATTATATTTTCTTTTTCGCTGTTGGGCTTTCTTTCTTTATGTGCAGGACTGCAGGTTGCTGGGCTGCTGGGCTATTGCCGATTAGTTACTGGGCTTGCTGCTTGTTGGGCGTTCTAGTTACCTTGTCTTAGACTTGCACAAAAAAACCGGGCACGGACCCGACCCGGACCCGGGTCCGGGTACAGCCCGGTTCGTACCCGGAATAAACCGGTGGTTTCAACCCAGTTTGGGGTTTTTTTTGAATTTCTAAAACCCAACCCGACCCGGTCTAAACTCGAAGGGAACCCGGTATTGGACCCGGTTCCGGACCCGACCCGACCCGATCCGGGTATGACGGGTAGGGTTTTCCCGCAAGTGAACCCGGCACGGGTTTGTACCCGGGTTCATCAATATCCGGGTACAAAAAAAACCCGACTGGACCGTACCCGGTTCCGGGTCCGGCACAAAACCCGATTTGTACATGACTACCTTGTCTCAGATCATTGCATTTATGATCTGATTACTTGTTACATATAGTTCGATCGAAGTTTCTTTACATCAATCTTTATCTCTAACAGAAATGATAGTCTAACACGTTCAGTTGATGCAGACATGCACGGTTGATGTTTCTTAAATACTCAACTCCTTGAATTTGTGCAGCTCAAGACCCACTCACATTTAATATTTTGTTTATCATTATTTATTTGAAAGACGGATTTACTCTATTCTTAAGTACACCTAAACTAAATTACACAAACTCATTTAATTCGAGACTTAACCACCAATGATACTCAGCTCAAATGATTGAAATAAGATATACCAAAACTTTATTAAAACATGGAGATATCTTGGGTTCAAATCCATTCGTGACAAAAAAAAATAAGGCTCCAAGTTATACCAATGGGTTTCCTCATGTGGACGGTCTTGATACTACACTCGAATAATAAATATTATCGGTGGACCAGTAACCTGTTAGTGATTCTTTAGCCATTAAAAACAATACTGAGACTTAAACCCTTAATGTTAAACATAGCTACACCATTTTGAACTTAATAACTTTGACAGTGAAATTAGACCCAAAACTCCACTTCTATTTCTTATATGTTACTTGATTATACATAGTCATCCATCTGGATAAATCGACACCCACCTATATATCACGTATGGTATCATATGTAGCGTGTATCGTCGAAAACACTAAAACGAGTAAAATCCAAGGAGGGCTGTCAGATGACTATATACCACATATAGCCCTATACGACCTTCTATACGACACATAACATATGACGGATTTTGACACTGACTACGCGAAAAAATTCAAGGGTTTTCAGAAAGGTTATACGGCATGTATAGAGTTATACGACCCCCTATACAATGCATATGTGAATATACAACATATATACAAATTTTGGATGTTGATTTATAATTTCAGGTGTTAAATATATATTCTTTTATTTTTATATCAATTGTTTGTGCGGATAATAAGGATCCTTTAAAGAAGAGAAGCTTTTTACCAGAGTGAAAACTGAAAAGTAACTTTTCTTTATCCTGGAAAACACCACCAGATGTACGAATGCCTCCAATCCAATGAGCAAAAGTCAAAGAATAAAATCACATAAAAAACTAGAAAAAAGTTAAAAAAACTAAACACAAATCATAAATCTATATTCTCACGTCAATCACTTTTAACACCCCCAGCTACCTACACAAACCACCATATGGCCTATGAATACAGTATCCACACATAAACGACAACCACCACCACCACCATCACCACCACCGTTTTCAACACCACCATTTGTCTTCTACCGCATTGTCTCCGGCATCAAAGTTTGAATAAATCATCACCTTCACTGTTCCCTCAAAATTCACCAACTTCAAATTTCAACTTCAATGGAGGTAGTTTCAAAACCTGCAAATACGCCGCCGGAGACGGCGGAGCTCCGCCACATGTCGATGAAACTGAAGGATCAACGTACAAAGGTCCACCGGAGAGTCCCCGTCGTTTACTACCTCTGCCGTAACGGCCACCTCGAACATCCTCATTTTGTTGAAGTTCCTCTTTCCTCATCCGATGGATTGTATCTCCGAGGTGAGATTCGAATTTTTAGCCATTGAAATGACCTCTGATTTGCTTGTAAGCTTAATTGAAACTAATTGTTGTAGAATTTTGTTAAAATTTGTAGATGTGATTGATCGCTTGAATTCTCTTCGTGGAAAAGGAATGGCTGCGCTGTACTCGTGGTCTTCTAAACGGTAAGTTCACTTATCTCAAATGATCGATTGATGAACGCTGATGAACACCGAGAATGATTACGATTTCGGAAATTTTAGTTTCGTGTTGTTGTTACTACACTAAATTGCAATAACATTCATCAACTGAAGAACTGATTCAATTTTTGTGTTGTACGAGTTACAAAATCGGAGAATGATTACGATTTCAGCAATTTTAGCAGCTTCATGTTGTTGTTACAACACTAAATTGCAATTACGTTGATGAACAGATAATTTGATTACGATTTCAGAAATTTTAGCTTCGTGTTACGGTTACAACACTAGATTATAATTACATTGACGAACAGATGAATTGAATCATTGATTACGATTTCCGAAATTTTAGCTTCGTGTAATTACATTGATGAACAGATGAATGATTAGATTTCAAAAGTTTTAGCTTCGTGTTGTTGATTTGTAATTACAACACTAAATTGCAATTACGTTGATGAACAGATGAATTGATTAGGATTTCAGAAATTTTAGCTTCGTGTTGTTGTTACAACTTACAACACTAAATTGCAATTACATTGACGAACAAATTCATTCATTCGATTTCTGTTGTGTAGGAGTTACAAAAACGGATTCGTATGGCACGATTTATCAGAGAACGATTACATTCATCCATCACACGGTCATGAATACATTCTGAAAGGATCGGAGTTCTTCAACTCCGGCAACAACTCCGACGAACCTCCGCCGTCGATCTCCAACAACTCATCGTCTTCCACTCCTGTAAAATCCGATAACAACTTCGATGTACACGAGTACAAAGTATACTCCGGCGAGTCCTCCGCCGTGCGACTCGCCGCCGACGCGTCGACTCAAACCGAGTCAACTCGCAGCGAGATCTCCGAGTTGAGTAGAACCGAGGTTTCACCACCACCGTCCGATTCAAGCACCGAGACGCTGGAGTCGTTGATGAAATCCGATGGTAAGTTAATCCTACGGCCAGAAACGAATGACGATGCCGTCACTGGTGATCCGACGGTTGGAAGTAAAGTGAAGGCATCGTCGGTGTTGATGCAGCTGATCTCGTGCGGTTCGTTATCGTTTCGGGTTTGCGGGCCGGGTAAAGAAAACCCGAGGCGTAGGATGCTGCCACGTGGAGAGGGGGTGACTGTGAGTGATCGAGTGGAGGAGGGTGCAGGAGAAGTGACAGGTGGAAACGACGTCGTGTTGGAGGAGAAAAGTGGAGGTAAAAAATTGATGGTAATGGAGGATAGAGAATATTTCAGTGGGAGTTTGATAGAGACAAAAAAGGACGAATTTCCTACTCTCAAACGATCTAATTCCTATAATGCAAATGGCTAAAGATATTATTGTTATTATTATTATTATCATTATATGGAAAATATGATTTTATTATTTTGAAGTTTATTGTAAACTACTATTAAGACCACATGTCAAGATTGGGTCGTAAACCGTTAAAAAATAATCTCAAAATGTTGTTGTGACTTGCGTGTTGGAAGGATATGTGACTAGTTTAGTATTACGTGTTACACATATTAATAAATTAAATATTAAAAATTATTAACAAAAAATTTGAATTTAAAATATGATTATCATAACGTACAAGTGATAAAAGCGATAGAGTATTAAACATTTGTTAATTATTTTGTTTTTCTCAAAAAAGTTAGTTTTTAAACAAATTGTTTTAAAAAACCATTTTTTTTAAAAGTACCATTTTTAATATTTTTTATTATAACTTTATAACTTAATTTATATTGTTTCAAAAGAAAATTATTTTTTAAAAGCCACAAGTTTTAAAATATATAGTGTTTTCTGAAAGTTATTTTTTTTGAAATTTTTTTACATTTTATAAAAAAATTATTTCTTTACAAATTGCATATATAGAAAGATTGTTTTTTTAATTTAATAAAAAAATATTTTTAATATGAAAATAATTAAATAATATCATTTGTAATTAATGTGATATTTATTAGAAGAGAAGCGGGAAAATAAATTTAGGAGCTATTGAATTTTGACAAATGGTCTATAAAAACCTTCTTTTATTAGTATTGATAGATTTTATATAGGAAAAAGAAAACTGAAGCGTTTTACTGAGAGCGTTGATGATACTTAGATGTGTATGTAAGTAAAATGAGTCTACTATAAAATTCACGTTTGGACGTTGATGATAATAACCGTGTCGCAATCTCAAAACGTGTAACAGTGATAATATTAACATTGATAAAAATAAACACACATAAACTTGGGATTTATAAACTTCAAATTTTCAAACTTGTAAACGCAAGATAAAAGAAAAGCGTAAAAGATCGAACTCTAAATTAGCTTCAAGGGTTTGTGGGTTTGTGTTTTAACGGATATTACATTTGAGCATAATATCGTGATGCAATTATATATTTAATTTTTTATATAAAAACTAAATTATAAAACTTATCAGAAAATTAAACTAAAAAAAGTTAATTTGTCAAAGAATCAATTAGATAACTATGAGGTATAAATTGCATCTCAATCGAACATGTGACTTAATTAAAAGACACGGTCTTCATCTCCACACCATTGAACCAAATGACAATAGTGATGCATCCTAACAAAATGTGGCATGAATTTAAATCTCTACACATGGAAATTGATGTTGAGGAAATTTGGTAATACAAACGAAATCAATTCACTAGAAGGCGTTTGAAAACTTTCAGATCAAACTAATTTGGTGGTTCATCTAAAATTGTTCAATCGGATACAATCTAGTGATTTAGAAACGAAAATATATTAAATTTTGTGATGAAGAACGAACCAGAAAAAAACAGAACTACCGACCAAAATTCCTTGGAGCGCATTCGCAGTTTTTGGGTCCTCAAATTGACACTTTCGACCCTTCAAGAATTAATAAGTTTAATTCTAGAGAGACTCCGAAAATGAATTTTTATTGTAGTAATAAGCTCGACCCCAGCCAGGGGCTCTGCCCCTTGGACCCCGCCAGGGGCTACCGCCCCTTGAACCCCGCTTCCAGGGGCGCTGCCCCCTTGGAACCCCCGTCAAATACGGATTACGCGTCTAGGATCGTAATAGATTCAAACAAGAGTGTTCTCCGCACCTCCTAACTTGTTTGAAGTCTATTATGATCGAATTGGTCAACACAAGTTAATCCCAATTACACTAAAATATCCAACAATTGATCAAGTGATATTTGGAAGTGACAAAAGATATCAATAATATATTTGCATTTGTATTTATACATTTTATAACGTGGGGTAGCATATTTTGTACAATATTTGCGCCTGTTTATTTTTTTCTAAAATTATTCCTCACCTCTTTTATCTACGTTGCGCAAACGTTGGGGTCTGCAAAGTTATTGTTTTTTGAAAAAAAATTCATTAAAAAGATTTGCATGAGGTTTGCATGATACAAATTTGATACAATCATTTCAAAAGTCTTCTAAATTCTGTAGAGTATTAAACACCATCATCCACCACCACCCATATCCACCACCATCGTCTTCCACTACCACCTTTCGCCTCCACCTCCCGTCCGCCACCACCACTATCTACCATCACCACCATTGTCCAGCACCGCCGTATGCCATTACCAGTCGATTTTAGCAGACCACATACGTTAAAAAAAACAAACACTGTTGTAAACTGCAGAGATTTGAACCACCTATTCTCCTGTAAATATCCGCAGATTTGGTCCGAAAACTATAAACATTTTGATACAAAAAAGAAGTTTTAGGTTCAACTAGTCTAGACTTTTACTCTTAAAAAAGGACAACACAATGTACTTAGTTTGATGTAATTAAAAGTATCTATTTTGAGTTAAAAAAACTTGTATATTTTGTCTTAAATGTGATATTTAATGCAAGTTTTTAACATCATTTATTTCCGTCACTTCCATGTGTTATCTTTTAATGCATTATATTTAAAAGTATTTATTCTGAGTTTTCTTGTTTTCTTATATTATTATTTTACTAGGTTAATCCATATGTATTACATGAAATGAATAAATAAAATATTAAGTAATTAATAATTAAATTTATGCATTATAAAATAGTTACTTTAAGTAAATAAACAATAATGTATTTTTCTTAAACGTTGTTTTATTAAAAAAATTATGATTTTTAAATACTTTATTATAAGAAAAATAATTTTTAAAGAAAAAGTTCGTTGTTTTATGTATTTTATAAAAAAATTATTTTTAAAAAGTGTGTTTTAATAAAAATTAAGTTATCTATTTATTATATTTTTTTAATTTGAAAATGGTAAGAGTAAGTATTGTCGGGGTCACTATAGAATGAAGGGGACGACCCTAATGTTGTGTTGGCAAAGCCAACTTCTTGGGTTTCGGGAGGAGAAAAGCGGACGTGGGGACTCAGGTCGGGGTGCATCGTAACTAAGGGATTCCATTTAGGGCGAGATAAAATGGGCGGGCACAAGCAGTCCAGTGTCTGAGCTGATTGGTCAGACGACGACTACTTCATTTATTAGATTAGTATTAGCCGCCTGTTCCGGAATGGAATGAGATGGAATAGAAAAAAAGGAAAACGCTCTCCGGTCGTTTTTTTTTTGGGGGGGGGATAAGCTTGTGAAGAAGGAAGCTTATCCTCGCCCCGACTGTCAGCTGCTGGCTCTCTCCTTTATTATTATTATTATTACTATTATTATTATTATTATTATTATTATTATTATTATTATTACTATTATTATTATTATTATTATTATAATAGAGAAATGAGAAAATTAGTATGATAAGGCTTATAATTGTTTCATGTTTATTTTAGTTTTTTTATAGATAAATATATAGGCTAAAAACTCATTAATTAAATGGATTATAGTTAATAAAAACGTGAAGAATTAGATTATAATATTTTAATATTAAATATAATAAAAAATTATATATACTTTATAACTCTCTTATGTAAATAGTTTAATATTTAGACATTTATTATAAGATTTTTTTATTAAAAATCTAATTTTTATCAAAATCTTGTTTTTTTAATTATGATTTGTAATTATTTTGTTTGTTTAATAAGATTGTTTTAAATTTTTCACCTTTATATTTTTTTAAAAACAGAACAATTTAAAAGATTTGCTTAGAAAAGGTTTAGTGTTTTAGAAATTTTTATATTATATAATTTTTTTATTTTTTATTATTTAGATTTTAGTTAAAAGATATAAAGATATAATTTTTAAATTCTTTAATAAAAAATATATATTTTAAAAATATAGTTTGATTTCAAAAAATCTAGATAAGAGAGAGAATTATAGCAATCAATACAATTAATTGTTTATAAGAGAGATAAACTTGTATTACTATTTAAATTACTGTAATATCATTTGGAGTGAAAATCAATGTGTGAATATGAAGAAATTTGACAACTGACAAAAATATGGGTTTAAAAAATGACAAGTGATAAAAAAAACATTCTTTTATTAGTATTGATAGATTTTATTATCATTTTTCTGAATGATAAATGTATGACTCTATTTCGAATTATAAATGTTATTTTAATCGGATCCATCTACTTGTTTCTCAGCCTAGACCACATCCTAACCCTCTTACAAGAAAATCCATCACTGAGAAAAACATCTGGCTCAACTCTGAGCATTTTAATCAGAGTGATAATTAAACACATGATATCTCCTTATTTATATATCATAGGTATCTATTTTAACCCTTTGAACTTAGGATCATTGGTTTTTTTATTAAAATTCATTTTGTATTAATGGCACAAC
Organism: Flaveria trinervia; assembly: GCA_025506515.1. Lineage (NCBI taxonomy): Eukaryota > Viridiplantae > Streptophyta > Magnoliopsida > Asterales > Asteraceae > Flaveria > Flaveria trinervia. The sequence goes on from CM046442.1 coordinate 2,495,039, forward strand.
TTGAGCATAAGATAGTTATTAATAAAATGAAATATTGAAATTTCTTTTTCTATGTTGTAGACATATATACAATTTGATGCATTTAAGTTATTCCCTATAATAAATGTCGCCTCATAAATCGCATTTAAAAAAATCGAACATATTTTCATTATGTAGGATGGAGTTATTCTGAAAAAAATTAGAAGGGTAAAGAATTATTAATCATTAGCATATTTTTCAAGTTTCATTAAGTTTTTTAAACACATATAACTTTACATACAAAACTTTTTTTTAAATAATCATAAAAACAAACATTATTTATCTTTAAAACAAGTATCATGTTCATGTATAAAAAACAATATTTTTATGTTATTTCAAAACATTGTGTAATGTTTGTCAAATGTGCTAAACATTGCGTTATCTATTGTGTCTAAAGCCGATCCTTGACTCTAATGTTGATGATTGTGTTATGAGTTATATTCTTCTTAAATGATGATTTTCGAATTACACGATACTAAAAATATAAACTTTTTACATGTCTAATGCATTGTGTAATTATCATTAGGTTATTGTGTAATCCGAATTGATTCAGAAGATTACACAATAACCTAAAGAAACTATACACTTAGCTAAAAGATAGATATTTTTTTGTATTAACACTATATGCATTTCAAGATACAAAATATTTGTTTTTATGATATAACTTATTTTAAAAATAATATGTTACATGTAAAGGTAACTAGCGTTTAATAAAAGGTGGAGCTTAAGAAAAGGGAAAATCATTGATGTTGCTCTCAAACCAATCTTGATAAAAAAAACATGTGCCTAACATCTCAATATTTCTTACATTGTTAAGTTTTCAAAAACTTTGTATTTAACCATTTGCCTATGTATGTATTGCATTTATTGGTTTTGTTAGTTTACCTTTAAGTTTTACGTTCCGATCTTAATTGATGAAAAAAAATAAAAGATGTCACATTTTAAGTCATCTCACTACAATAAATGGCGTATTTAAGATAAACTTAAAACACGAAAAATGTAACGTAAACATAAACGAAATACAACTTAATTGATTTCTTTTTGTTATTTCTTAGTTGAAGAACTATAAGTAAAATTTAGGGTAAATTAAAAAGCCGAAAAATGTAACTTACTCAGAAGCCTTTAGACATAATATTGAAAATTAAAGAACATAAGAAAATACAAATATATATGAATTATTAAATTTCAATTTCTAATAATTTTATGTTTATAATCTTAAATATAGACCTTACCAGCGGTATGTTCTTTTGAAAAATGGTCTTGAATATCGGCTCAAATCTAAAAATGCTGATGTTACTTTTGATATTAAAATTGTTGTATTATGGTGTTTTTCTTCGGCGTTGTATTATGGTGTTTTTCTTCGGCGTTGTATCCTTGGATTTAGTGATTTAGATGATGTATCTTAACACAAAAAGAAGTTTATAAATTTACAGGTCGGACCAGAGGATTTTCTCAATTAAGATGGGTTTTCTTATGAGGGTGATGTTAGGTCCGTAAGTGATAGGAACAAAGTTATATACAAGCATCCCTTCAGTGACATGTCATTGTAGTGTCCTAAGGTTTCGTACTCGAGGAATGAAGATAATTAGACGGGGTAGTGGAACTTCAATAATCCAATTAGCTATTCATAAGAAGGAAAAAAATCAGAGAGAGAGAGAGACTAGCAATTCGTTAGATGTTTGTTTATCTTTGGAATACAGTTTTTATTGCTGTTAAAAGAAACTATTATATTATTTTTACCAAAGTTAATATCAGTACAATAGATTGCTTATTATCATCCCTATGATTAATTAAAAATCATCTTTTTCTTAAATTGTTTGTTTATTTTGTAAAACCTTTCACATCTCATAAGGGATTATCTGTAACTATTTCTATTTCAATTAAAGAATTGTTTGTTATTATTTTTTTATTTTTTCTTTCTTTCACTCATAATTGCTACTATAAAAAATAGAGTGAATTATCATTTTTATTATATGGTTTGATCATATTTGTTAATTTTTATTCAATTACTACTTATAATATTTTCGTTAATTTCTTTTGGATGAAAATAATAATTTTTTAAAACTTTGGGGAGCAAGATGAAAAAAATAATAATAATAATAAATGTGACCAAACGACAAAGAGGAAAACGTTAATTCACTCTAAAAATAACTAATGATAGATATCGGAAATGAATAGAACCCTTTAAATATGAAAATTGGAAGAAGATGAGAATGTAGTATCTGATGTGATAGTAAGAACATTCACATCTTACTCTTTATCTTCATATTTATAATTACATCAATATCATTATTTTGTCTCTCTCTATTTTTTAATTAAATAATATTTTTAATACCTTAATCATTACTTTTTCTCTTTTTTTACGCACAACCATTTTTAAAAAAAATATTTAAAAATTAATAGATATAAACAGTGTTTAATCAAATATAGAAATGAATAGTAACATGCTATTATCCTTTACTTATAAAAACTTAAAATCATTCTTTATAATATAAAAACACACACTCACAAATATATAGAAAGTGAGATGTGAATGCTCTTAGAGTTTTTTAAATAAAAATAGAAAATATAATGCGAATGCTCTAACTCAATAGCTTATAGCTTTTTACATAGAACATTTATAAATAAAGTTTAACTACTTATAAATCGAAATCCCGGACCAGAAACCCTAAAAGTTAATCGACGCCTCATAATCATTTTCACTTCGTTCTTTACAATCAACGTCGACTATATTCTTACCTTACATGTCATTCTGCCGCCGCTGCAACAACAATGTATGTACACTCTGAATCTGATTTTTTTTCTTATCTAAACTATTCCGATCATCGAATCGATGATTATTAGCGTTTGATTGGTTTTGATTTGGGAATATCTAATGGTTTTTACTATCTATTGTTATCTATGGTTACATAATTAGGCATTTTAGATGATCTTATATTTATTGTTTGTGTAGATCTAAGATCTACCAATCTAAACAATTTCCTTTTATTTTTCAAGTAATTTGGATAGGAGCTATCTAGACGACCAATTGTACGTTCTATCTCAAGAAAGAAGAGTTGACCAAAGGTATGTAAAATAGGTATACTTTGATACTATTAATCTAATATGTTATATCCAAATTTGGGAGACCAAATGGCACCAATGTCTCAAATTTCTTTTATGATTGAAAAAATGGCAATTTTTATTCTCTTTATAGGGCACTATATTTATAAAAAAAAGATTTACTTCATCTTTAATTTATATGAAATTTAACTGATTTCTTTAGATTGTGCGTCCCCAAAAAAACAGTATGTCGAAATTCTTGTGATTGTGTGTACAAATTTGATTGATTTATGGGCTGAATGTGTGGTATAGAAAATGATACTAGGTTTGGGTATTAAATAAAAAAAATGACATATTTAGGTTCTATATTTTAGTTTTCACGATAGTTTTGATTTAAGTTTGTGTTTTATGAATTGTCTTAATTTGACTATTAATATTTAGTTTGTTTTTATTTTTTGTCTGAGTTTTGCAAATAGTATTCATTTCAGTCCAATTTACTAACGATGTTAATATTTTCTAATAAAATAATGTTAATTGTGTGTTAATTGACCAAAATATCCCTCATTTTAAAACTATATATTCAAATATACAATTAAAAACAACTCAGACCCACCCTAACCTCCCTCCACGCATCATCTTTCATGACTCCCACCACCAGAAACAACATCACCGGATATCAACCCAAGATCACCACCACATAAAACCACTTCGCCACAACATACCATCACCTATTCCACTCATCGCTACCACCCTCTTAGTTCAAGCCACAATTACCTCTATAAACCATCCAATTCCTATTTTTTAAACATTTTACAGTTTGCGAGAGAGAGAGAATGAATACAACCGCCATCCCCTATTCCTACTCAGGGTCATCGCGATCTCCGGTCACCATGTTTTGATGACAGAGCTCGATGGTCGTATGACCGCTGTCCATGACGGTAAGAGTGTCTTAGTCAGAATCATCCCCTCTAATCGCCACAATATCTAAATTTCCTATGTTCCTCCCTAATGTTTGACTTGGTTGTGGTTTCATAACAACAAGTAGATCCGACGAGTTTCAGGTGGTTAGGGTTTTAACACATAATGACGATGGTGGTTATCGGCTGGAGTGCTAGAACGATGTGGCAATGAAGGCGATTATGATGGTGATTCATGGTTGTGAAGATGGTGATGCCAAGTTGGTGGTTACAGCCACACATGTTCTGACTTGGAATCGATAGTGGACGATAATAGTGATCGAGCTAGAGGCTGCAAATGGTGGTGGTCTTCAGCCTAGATTACCACGTCGGTGGTGATGGGTAGAGGTGGCCAAAAAAACCGCTTCGGGAACCGGTTTGGCCGGAAAACCCGAAACCGGTTTGAGGCCCAAATCGGTTTGGCCCAAACCAATTCAAACCCGACCCACTCCACCGGTTCATCCCTGGTTTTCCATTTTCCCAATTGAAATCGGGTTTTGAACTGACCCGGTTCCAACCTGGTTTTCAACCAGTTCCAACCCGATTTTCAAACCGGTTTTTATAAATGTTTTATATACTTTACTTGTATTTAAAAATGTATATATATATGTTTATAAATGTTTTAAATTGTATAATTGTTTTACTTGTATAAATGTTTTAAATTGTTTAAATGTTTTAAATTGTGTAATTGTTTTACTTGTTTTAAATTGTATAAATTGTATTTATGTTTTAAATATTTTAATAAAAAGTTTAAAATTTTCTTTGAAATAAAAAAAAGCCAAATTTCTAAAAAAACAACCAGTTTGGACCCACACCAGTTTGACAGGGTTGGAAATTTTGGGTTTCAAATTGGTTCCGACCCGAATCGATCAGGGGCCAAACCGGTCTGGCCAACTTTGACCAAACCGGTTTGGGCCCGAAACCCAATTTGTACACCTCTAGTGATGGGTGGGTAGGTGGAGGGGGAAAGGGAGGGAGTGTGTGAGAGAGAGCGATAAGAAATACGATTTTTTTAAAATCATTTAAGCCCCTAGCTATGAGTATTTTGATCTTTTCATAAAAATCTAACAGAAAATGTTAACTCGTTAGTTAAAAAGACGAAAATAAAAACAATTTGTAAAACTCATGCCAATAATAAAGACAAATTAAAGGTTAATATTTAATTGAAGATAATTCGCAAAACTTAAGGACAAAAACCAAATTAACTCTTTAAATTTATAGTGAGCTTAGGCATTAAAGATAACCTTCGTTAAAAAATTTTTGTTAAAATTGGATAATATGTTAATATTCAAACCTCTTAATTTCAGTAATTTTTATGCTAAAACTAAAGGTTAAACCTAAATATGTCTTTTTACTTAGTATCCAAATAAGTTACCTTGTCTAACACATGAACAATCAGTGTTATTAACTTATCAAATGAGTTAAACTAAATTGAGTTAACCTACTAAGAGTTTTTACCACTGACTTTTCCATAGCATGAACTTTAAGTTTGCATAAAAAATCTTACTAGTAGAATCTGATATACAAGAAAATGAATATTCACTATGTAGTGTGTATTTTTTATTAAAAATAGTAGTAATTGATAAGTAATGTACATCTACTATGTAATGTGATCGAAACATGTTTTTTTCTCATGTTTATGGAGTGAGATGATACATTGCAATTATAAACTTAAAATATAATTTTGTTATTTGTGATGTTATATAGAATATTTCTAAGGTGAGGGAAATAGTAAATACTCAAACGGTCAAATACACTTTGGTTTGTGATAATAGGAATCAATTCGTTGTCTTTCATTCCTCAACAATACCATATAAATAGATAATACAAGTTGACCTGTTCTATATAAGGATAATATATCGTAACAACATAACAAACTCATTCAGTGAGAGAATATTATCTACAAATAATCCGGTGGTCTAATACAACCCCGCAGTCGAAACGGGAGGCTGGCGAATGTTGAGACTGGACCGAAAATCTTCAAACAAAGCACGGGGTAGTCCTTTGGTGAAGATGTCCGCAATTTGAAACCGGGAAGGAACATGGAGAACTCGAATCTGTCCTTTAGCAACTTTTTCCCGAACAAAATGAATATCCATTTCGATGTGTTTAGTGCGTTGATGTTGCACCGGGTTGCCGGAAAGAAAGACCGCATTGACATTGTCACAATAAACGAGCGTAGCGTGTGTAGGAGGTCGATGAAGCTCAAGCAGTAAGTTGCGTAACCAAATGACTTCCGCAACCACGTTCGCGACACCTTGGTATTTTGCCTCAGCACTAGACCGTGATAAAATGGGTTGGCGTTTGGAAGACCATGAAATTAAGTTGTCACCGAAGTACACACAATAACCGGATGTGGACCGTCGAGTATCCGGACAGCCGCCCCAGTCGGTGTCGGTATATGAGACCAAAGATTGAGACTGGGATTTGGTGAGAGTTAGCCCAGAAGAAAGTGTACCTTTGATGTAACGAAGTATTCGTTTGAGCGCATTCATATGAGTTGTCCGGGGTGCATGCATACTTGCTGCACAGCGTATGTGATATCCGGACGGGTGAATGTTAAATATTGTAGGGCTCCAGCAAGCTTGCGGTATTCGATTGCATCCGAAAGAAGAGTCCCATCAGTTGAGCTTAGTTTGGTCTGTGTGTCAACAGGTGTGATCGATGGGTTGCAAGAGGCCATTTTTGCACGGTCCAATATTTCCGCAGCATAAGTTTATTGAGACAGAAACAGTGAGTTTGGGTGTCTGGTGACCGAGACCCCAAGAAAATATATCAGCGGACCTAAGTCTTTCATTGCAAATTCGGTTGCAAGATGTTTCATAAACCGGTGCCGAAGGTGATCTGTTGAGGTGACTAAGATTATGTCATCAACATATAGCAACAAATAAGCAATTTCCGTACCACGCTTGTAGATGAAGAGAGAATGATCAGACTTGCTATGATGGAAACCCATGCGCGAAATGTAATCGGCAAAGCGTTGATACCAAGCCCAAGGGGCTTGTTTGAGGCCGTAAAGTGATTTCTGAAGCAAACAAACGTGGTTGGGATATCGTTAATCGCGAAACCCAAAAGGATGATGCATATATACTGTCTCTTGACGATAGCCATAAAGAAAAGTATTTTTGACGTCTAATTGATGTATCTGCCAAGATTGAGTTAGAGCCAAGCTAAAACAGTGCGGATTGTGGTGGGTTTGACGACGGGGCTAAACGTTTCACCGCAATCAACCCCGACTTGTTGGGATCGACCATCGCAAACCAACCGTGCCTTGTATCGTTCCAATGAACCATCGGATTTCTTTTTATGTCTAAAAAAACACATACTACGCACAATGTTCATATTGTTATGCCGTGGTACCAGAACCCAAGTCCTATTGTCCATAAGAGCACGGTATTCATCGTGCATGGCTTGATTCCAGTCCTTATTACGAAGAGCATCAAGAGGACTACGAGGGATAGGGGAAATGGAAGTAGAGCAGTGGAGATTGAGAATGTATTTTGGTTTGGTAATACCGTACATGCTACAGGTTTGGATAGTGCGAGTAGCGGGAATATTGGTTACCGTTGGGGCAGTGGGTGGTGGGGAGTTATGAGGTGTTTGTTTTGGAGATGAGGTAGGGGATATTGGAGAGTGAGCAGTAGGTGTTTGTGGGCCCGAGGGAGTAGTTTCTGTGAGAGGAGAGTTTGGGCCGAGATTAGGGGAAATGGGTGGTGTGGAGTGGACCGAAGTTGGGCTGGAGGGAGGAGGTGTTTGGGCTGGATTGTTTGGTGGGTGGGTGTCAGACAAGTTAGAGGACCACAATAATGGATGGGGATCAGCCGATAAAAGATGATATGTTTGGGAGTTTGGTTTGTGAATAAAAGAAAATGGGAAACGAGTTTCATCAAACAATACATGGCGAGATAGAATGATTTTGCGATTGGAAATATCGTAACATTTATAACCGCGATGGTTTGTGGGAAAACCGAGAAAGACACAAGGGGTAGAACGATATTGAAGTTTATTAATTGTTGTGGACGGAAGAAGAGGGAAGCATAAGCATCCGAAAACACGTAAATGAGTGTATGTGGGGATGTGATGAAAAAGTGAAGTTGTTGGTGTTTTGTATTTGAGAAGTGGAGTAGGAGTGATATTGTGCAAATAGGTAGCATGTTGAATAGCGTGGTGCCAAAGGTTGTTAGGCATAGAGGAATGAGCGAGAAGGGTACGTAAAATATTATTAATGGACCGTATCTTTCTCTCGGCTTTGTCATTTTGAGAGGAAGTATGAGGGCATGAGAAGCGAAAGGCAATGCCGCGATCATTACAAAATTGATAAAAATTATTGTTATTGAATTCGGTACCGTTATCACATTGAATAGATTTAATGGAGTAATTAAATTGAGTTTTGATAGAAATATAAAATTGTTGAAAGACTGTGAACACTTGAGATTTGGTACCTAAAGGAAAAGTCCATAAGAAATTAGTGTGATCATCAAGAAAAAGAATATAGTACTTGTGTCCACTTGAACTAGGAATTTGTGATGTACACAAATCAGTGTGTATAATATCAAAAGGTAAATAAATAGAGTTATTAGAGTCATGAAATGGCAATCTTATGTGTTTTCTTAAAATACAAGAAGAATAAATATTAGACAAAGGTTTACTAGAATTTAAAGGTAAGCAAGGCTTTAAAGACTGAAAAACTAATTTCCCGGGATGACCGAGATGTTGATGCCAAAGGTCTTGAGTGACGGACATCAAGGCGATTGGATGTTTTATTGATGGACCGGGATTCAACGTCAACGGGTACAAGTCTCCGGTGCTGTTACATCGGAGGATGGGTGTCCGCGTCCGGTAGTCCTTCACAAGAAAACCATAAGCATCAAATTCAATGGAAATATTGTTGTCACGGGTTAGTTGTCTAACTGATATTAAATTTTGGACAAGGTGTGGAGAATGAAGAACATTGTTCAAGTGGTGGTAGAGTATGATGCCCCGTACCAAGGATTGGAATGTAAGAGCCATCCCCGACAATAATATTTCGATGAGCACCCTTATTTGAATAGGACGAGAGTATACCTGAGTTGTGGTTCATGTGCGAAGATGCGCCCGTATCAAAAATCCAATTGGTTTAGGAGGTTGAGAGACATTGTTGCAAATGCTTGATCAACATCAGTAGGAGTATACGAGGCCTCAGATGCAGTGTAAGCATGATGTCCAGTTGGTCGTGGGCCGAGTATACCTGGGCCTTGATGTGGGCTTTGTCCTTGGGCAGGTTTGTATGGAGCCGTCGGGTATGGACAGGGAGGGTAAGTCCACTGGGTTTGTTGCGTATTGGGCCAAGGGTTAGGTGGAAAAGAAACCTGTTGGTGTGTTGATGTTGGCCCATAATTGGAGGTCCACTGGTGAGAAGGAAAAGACCCAGAAGATCCACGTCCATATGTGCTCCCGTTTGTCCCTGATGAGCTGCCACGACCACGTCCTCCGGTACGACCACGACCCCGGCCTCGACCGCCACGGCCGCGTTGATGATGATAGCCACCACAGGAAGGCTGAGATGATTGGTGGGTGACATGTAGAGCCGTGTTGGCGCCAATGGATTCGGTATGGGCTTGATTTGCTTTCCTTGATTCTTCCATGCAAAGAGATGCACGTGCTTCATAGAATGACGGTAGCGGCTTGGTGTTCTGTAAAATAATGGCTATGCCATCGTAAGCATTGCTTAGGCCACCGAGGAGCTGTAGAACCATGCGTTGATTAGTGATTGGGGCGCCGACATTCGCTAGTTGATCGGCTAGCATCTTTACTGCTTGACAATATGCCAACATGGATGTGAAGTTTTCCAAACGTATGTTCCAAGAAGACTGCTCGTTCGTTCTTGTTATCCTGAAATATGCTTTCGAGAGCGATCCAAGCTTCGAGTGCGGTTGCATTAATCTTGAGAATGGTATGAAGAAGATCGTTGGATATTGTACTATAGATCCATTGTAGTACAATAGCATCGAGACGGTGCCAAAGATCGACTTCGGCTTTGTTGCTTTGTCCAGTTTTGTCACTTTTGTTGCCGTCTTTATCATCAGATTTGGCAGCAGAAGCAGCTTTCGAAGTGGAGAGGGTGGGACGTGAAAATGTATGGTCGATGTGATCATAAACGAGGAAGGCTCTACAGTGGATCTTGAAAAGTTTTGCCCATAAATTGTATTGCCCACTCTCAAGTTCAAGAGTGAAGGGAACGAAGTTACGGATATTAGTAATCATGAGAGCTAGGTGAGTTTTTGGATCCATGAATAAAAGGTAGAAGAAAGGTTGAGGATGAAGGAAGGTTGCGATGGGCAGATTTAGGGTTGGAGACTTGGTAATCAGATAGCTCTGATACCATGATAATAGGAATCAATTCGTTGCCTTCCATTCCTCAACAATACCATATAAATAGATAATACAAGTTGACCTATTCTATACAAGGATAATATATCGTAACAAACATAACAAACTCATTCAATGAGAGAATATTATCTACAAATAATCCGGTGGTCTAATAGTTTGTGACCCTTTCATAAGTACGGTTGAGGATAGGAAAACAAAATCATTAAAGCCAAATCACGAACTTTTGATGTGTTTCGCATACTTATGTTTACCAATCTAGCTAGTATAGAATGATACACGTCGATGATGCATATACAAGAGTCACTGTTAAGTTTAGTGAGTGTGAAAAAAAAATAAAGTAACATCATCGTGTTAGAGAATTGACTTTCATAAAAATTACCAAGGGACGTGTCTTTACTCGCACCCTTTTCTTGACAAACATCATCTTCTTCAAAATTTTACTAGGGATCTATCCGTAAATAACCACGTTTAAAATATCTATTTAGGTGAAGATCATCTAAACGCACCAAATATGCTATACCCTTTTGTGGATTGAAGTTTAATTGCTTGTTAATTAGCATAATTATTAGTACCATCGTCATCATATCCGAGGTGTAGCAGCAAGTGTCAATCTTTAACTTAAGCAACTTTTGCTTTGATCAAGTATATAGCTTAAGCTTTGAACTTATTCAATTAATTTTGACTATATGTCAGCAAACTATAGATTCTTTAGGAATCAATAATCAAAGTTTTTTATCTTTATCAAAATAAACTTACATGTAGAAAAACTTATATTCAGTGTTAGCCTATGACCTTGTAGTTTAGTGATATAAGTACTGCTCAAAAATCCAACTAAGAGCTAATTAGTGAGTGTTTAGGAGTAATAAAAATGTTCAGGAAAAAAATAGTACATAAAGCCATAATAATCTTCTTATGAAGAAAACAATAGGTGAAAATAGAATATCCATTTGTTATTTACACCTAACACGAAGATTTACTCTTAAAAATATATATTAAACATAATATTTACTTAATTCCTAATGTTTGCTAACTATATGTTAGACATTTAAATAATTTTGTTTGAGAAAAACAAGTCATAACCAACATATTCTAAAAACAATTCCATGTTTTACTATCATGACCACATAAAACAAACAACAACATTACTTGTTTGATATTTAGGTTAGCCAATTACATGTTTTTATCAAGTGTTTTAACATTGTGGGTTCATTTTTATATTAGATTTTGTGGTGAATCATGGCTCCCAAAAGATCAAACAAAGGTAAAGAGAAAATGGACTATAATGCCAAGGTTGTATTCAAGACTCCTGAAATGAGATCCACTGGTCAAAGGGTTGCCCTCTCCAAACAGATTGGAGGTATGTTTTCTTCAAAAATTTCAAACCTTTTTATTTCACTATTTTTTTTAGCTCATCGTCATTCGGCCACATTATCGGTTCACTGATAGACCGTTTTGTTTAAATCCAAAACCGAAAATGTCATAAATAATTTACACACATGTATAGGGGTTCACCAAAAGTGTTTATCGGTTCATTGATTTGTTTGGTTTTGATTTTTTTTAAGCATAACTGAAAACCGAACCAAACCCAATTGGAAATATGGCTAACCAAACTGAATTCAACCGAACTCAATTCGGCGCGGTCTCGTTTAAAAACCGAATTCAACCGAAAAATCCTAATTACCCTTTGTATTTTCATTTCAGATGTTACCATGTTTAAGAATCATCCATCATATACATTTCTTAAAAATATATATATTAAATAATTAAGCTCCTAAAATGTTCTTATAAATAATTAAACTCCAAAAATGTTAAGAACTTATTTCATAAAAAATAACTAGTCCATTTTGATTTCATAGAGAGATTTTTTATGTTTAGAAACAAAAAAAAATATAACTAGTCTATTTCATAAAAATATCCTAAATTTTAGACTTGAGTTTTTTTTTATGTTTAGAAAGAAGATAACATATAAAAAATTTGTTGTTGTGCTAATAAAAACCAGTTTGAAAATTTTAGGCTTTCATAGATTCACTAAACTTACAATTATAAAAACATATAAAATAATAACATATTGAAATATTTGAATTTGGTTAACCGAATAAACCGAATTGAAAATTACATATAACCAAAAACCAAATTCACAATTCGATTTAGGTTAGAAACCGAATCGAAAACCGAATTCATAATTCGCTTTTTTATGTTTTCTTCACACCCTAGGGTTCACAAAACTACCAACATTATATAACTATCAAAATTATTTTTTTTATTCGTGTGTTTATCTAAGATTCTAAACATGTTTATTAAAATACAACATTTTTTTATTAGCACATTTGAATTGATAGGCATAAAGTTATATTTAATCATTATAAACACAAGATTGACTACAAATATCTAGGCTATACATTTGTATGAAACTTGTTTTTTTAACAATACCCCATTTTAGCATACATGTTTTGAAACTTTCAATCTATTTTCCTTTTAGCTTTAAAAGATGTTAACCCTACTCGTTTTCTTTTTAGTTTTAAACATTTGACCCATGAATATCTTTGTAGTTCACGTAAGAAGAGTTGCAGGAGGAACTGAGGACAATTTTGAGTCACTTTTTAAGGTATCAAGGAAGACATTCAACTACATACGCTCACTTGTAAAGGATGACATGATACATGAATACACTTACTTTGCGTTGTCGGGCGAAAGACATGAATACACATACTTTGCATTCTCGGACGGCAGTCTGATGACTCTAAATGATCAAATCGCCATAGCGTTAAGAAGGCTAAGCTCGGTGGATTTATCCATAAACATAGCAATGTTATTTGAAACAAACGACATGATCGTCGACAAGGTCACATGGCAGTTTGTGGAGGCGTTGGAAGCACGTGGGATACACCACATTTCGTGGCCAGAGGACATCACGCAAACGAAACTGAGGTTTGAGAGCATTGGTGGTATGCCAAACTGTTGTGGGGCTATTGAGACAACTCATTATAAGATGCACCCGCACAGGTCTGAAGGTGAAACCGATGTGTGGCTCGATAGCATGAAGAACAACAGTATGAAGTTACAGGTGATTGTGGACCCGACAATGCGGTTTCTTGATGCAGTTTCGGGGCTCCCGGGAAGTTTTACCAAGGACAATGTGCTTCAAGAATCTGCATTCTTTAAGCTGGCGCAAAACGGAGAGAAACTAAACGGGAAAAAGGTTGAGCTTCCTGAAGGAACAAAGGTGCGAGAGTATTTAGTTGGAGACTCGGGCTTTCAGCTTCTTCCATGGCTAATAACTCCATACCGTGATGGAGAACTAACCGAAGACCAAGCGGAGTTCAACAAGAGGCATTCAGCAACTAGGTTGGTTGCAGGTTGTGCATTGAAGAAGTTGAAGGAGGTCTGGGCGGTGATTGAGGGCGGTATGTGGCGGCCTGATAGGCATAAGCTACCGCGTATCATTTTCGCGTGTTGCATACTGCATAACATCCAGATTGACATGAAGAAAGATGAGGTGTCTGATCAGTTCGTGAATTCATTTGATCATGACCCCGGGTATCCACCAGAGAAAAGTGCATTACCTGAAGACAAAGATGCTGCGGTTGTGAGAGACAAACTGTGTCTCTATTTGGCAGGAAAACTTTCGGTTTAACTGTTTAAGTCGGTCTTTTCTATTATCAGTATCGAAATAGTGGAGTCTAAGTTATGTTTTGCTTTGCTTATGAACTTGAAACATCATCTGTGTTTTGTTTTCGTCTGATGGTGCTTTCATTTGTATCATCACAACTCGTGTGTTGATTACAAAACTTGTTTTAAAAACCGTTTTCGTGGTGCTTGATTTTCATTTGGAACCTGAGATTCAAACAGCCTGCTTATATGCATTGATGAAACATAAACATCAGTAGTTTTGATACTGTACAGGATTATCTACAGATACCTTCAAACTTGGTTACACCCTTATCTGAATCTAGAGATCACAAGCCAGCTACGGGTTCATTCCTGCCAATAACCCGACTTTACATCATCAGATTAAGGGTTGTAAATGAACCAAACGAATACAAATGAGTTCTTTTAGTAGATATATGAACACATATGCATGACAAGATGTAAGCATATTATTTTTAAAATTGTTTGTCAAACATCTATATAATATTGTATATATAAATGACCGAAAATTGTACTCAACGATCATGAAAGTAAATGAATGAACAAGGAACTTGTTCTTGTTGTTAAATTATGAACACAACATAATGTTCATGCGCGTTCCTTTATTTATCAAGGATCCTTTGTTTGATAAATAAAGGGATGGTTCACGAATGGTTCGCTAGAATGTTAAATACCTGTTCGTTACATATGGTGTCATTGATGGCCAACATGAATCTTTTTCCCCATTGTTGCTTCACAGAATCTGGAACCAGTTCATCTCCAACAAAAGCATTCCATGTTTCTCCTCCACTGCTAGGAATAACCCAATTGATCTTGTTCGGAGGAGCATCGCTAAATGATGAACCTTGTTCTTTCTTTGAAATGCTTTTCTTCCATGAATCATATGAACCATAATTCTACGAAAAAAAACAAACAATAAGCCAAATTATTATTTTCAAAAAGACAAAGTCAGTTTGTAAAGTCAAACCTTTATGGGACTGGCTAATTTAAAAGCCTTTGAAAGGGGTAAACTATTTTCTCTTAATTCTTCTAGTACAATGGACAAAGGTGAATTTTCTTCAAGTTCTGCTAGATGTTTTTGAACAGATGTTGAAGATCTAAACTTGTGCCCAGTCCCAGGTTCATAATAATACTGCAAAATAGGAAATAACATAAAAATTGATTTAAACCTACCGGTCGATACGGTCGATACGGTCCCAGGTTCATAAATTGATTTATATTTAGTGAAACATATAGTAAATGATAATGAAATGGAAGTATTGTTAAAAACTTAAACCTACCCGGTCGATACGGTCACCGGTCTTTCGGGGCACTTCTTCCACAATCCATCCATCAGGGAGTTCAAAGTGGGATGTGGATATAAAGCTTGTAGGGGTCACATTTACCAACTGATATAGATTAACTTCATTTTTTTCAAAATCTAGCATCTGTAACATATCATTAGAGGTACGAACTAGGTATTATCAGTTAGAGTTGGATAACCGAATGTTATTCTTGGGTCTTCTGAGCGAATAGAGATATGCGGATAGAAACAATTAAAGAATCAAACGTTTGAATGTTTAATGATTCTTAAAGCTTACCTTACCACTAGAGATGATCTTCTTTCGATTGCTACAATTCTGCATATGCTAAAAAAGAAAAATTACAAATCAACAGATGTTAAGGGGCTAAACCTGAACTCTATATAACATTTAAACCAACTGTCACCTCATAATGGTAGTTTAGCCTATTGGCTTTTGATCTAGTTGGTACAATTCCTTCTGTAAGGTATCTCTCAACATCTTTAAGGGATCGAAACTTTCGTCCAGTTCTGGATCATGGTAGTACTGCAAAATATTGATACAAGTATTAAGTTAACTAGAAATGTTATTTGCAATAATTCATTATCAGAATTCAGAAAGTAACCGTTTTTCTCAATGCATATGCTTGTAAATGGATAGAACGAGCACAAACACGTTGACGTTTGTACCATAAAGTTCTCTAATATCATAAACGGACAATAATTAAAACTAAACATAATGTCCTAATTACATTCTAAATTCCGTCCTCATCACATGATTCGCCTATATACAACATTTTATAAATAAACAAGACGATTAAAAAATTAGATTAAATACAATCTTTGATAACAAAGATAAACGATTGAACATGTAAACGATGACCAATTAGTATTACAAACAACTAATAAAGAAATTCAATTGAATATGTAAACAAACATAAACGAACCTAAGTAAATGAATGAACATAAACAAGCATAACTGAATGAACGGGACATGTGTTCATGTTCAATTGTTTAATTAAATGAGAAAAGTTTATTAGATCAACAAACATAAACATTTGTTTCATCAACACGAAGCAAGAACACTTTTCCTCAAAGTACAATCACATTTTCTCCATAACTTAAGCAGTTATAAAGAACCATCTACAACAACACCATGATTGATGCTTAATTATGATGATGTTAAAGCAAATTCATAACACCTTGTCAACAGTAGTCCCAGAATTACGAGGTCTCTTCTCCACAAACCAATCTTCAGGTAAAGTAAACTTTCTGGTGATCCACTTACTCTCCGGAGTCATCTGCGTTAAGCACATTTAAAAAATTTCTCCAATAATATACAATACACCTCTATTGATAACACAATTTCTCCCATAAACTTACTTATATTTAACAGATTTATGAGACCAAAAGTGCCATAAGTCAAAGAAGCAGATAAAACTTGCATTCTCCCTAGATGTGTAATGTGTTCATCTTCAGATTGCTCAAATGTTGTAAAACACCGATTATCAAGTATAATGGCAGATTAAAGCAATGAAAACTAATCACTTTCTGTTTAAAACATTAAAATGAATACTCAAGTTCTCTAGCAGCTTTATATTCTGCAACAATCACTTGTTTCAATTTTAACCCTAATTTGAACATGATGAAGACATTAGCAGCTACAAAAATGCTTCCTAGCTCACGAAATCAAGTACTACGAGATAATCTCATAAACCAAAATCCAAATCAACTCAAACTAACAGCATTTACATAACTTCTAAACTCAAAATCCATCAACAAACGTAATGAATCAAACATTCACACACACCGAATCAACGAAACGCATAAAATGTGACATTCGTGTACAATAAGTTCATAGATACCGTTTCGCCGTGAAGTTCGTCGGAGCGGTGGCTGATCCATCCGTGAGTAAGTGAAAACGGTGATGAGAACGGAGTGATCGAAGAGATATCGGAGTTCCAAACGGAATGTGAGACATGAGGTTCACCGTCGACGGCGTCGAGTTGACGGTGGTGGTCGGAATCGTTGCCGCCGGTGACCGGCTCCGCCATTCGTCGGAAACTGCAATACGCACTCGTCGTCGGAACTCGGTAACTCAGTAGAACTCTGGTAATTGGGCCTGATAATTCTAATTGGGCTTTTTTATATTAGCTTCTAAAATATTCTAAATTTTGTTGGTTTGACAAGTATTAAGGCTGTAATATCCACGTGGCGCTATTAGAGTCAATTTAAGAATTTCGTGATGACATGTCATCACATTTTAGATTCACTATGTGTAGATGCTTGTATAGTTTATTATCTTTGAAAAAAGTTAGAAAACATATCATAGTGGAGGTGTTCGGTTTGGTTTGGTTTGTTCAGTTTTGGTTTTAAGTTTTTAAATGGTTTGTTTTAGTTTTGCGGTTTTTTGGTTTTTAGTTTTTATTTTGATTTTATCATTTGGGTTTCAAGTTTTTAAAGAAAAAAAATGTTTCAAGGTAATGTTTAAACTAAGAACTTTAAGCTTGCATCATTTTGTTAATATTTAAATATAATTTACGTATTTTTACAAGTTACTTCACATTAAAATGAATTGTAATTTATAAATACAATAACAAAAAAAATCAATAAAACATCTTAATTTGTAAATTCAAACAAAAAAATTTAAAGATTATTCTGGAAACCTAAGTAGTTAAAAAAAATTAAGATAATATAAGTTAAAAAAGTAACTAATAGGCTAATAATGTTTATAAATATATAAATGCACCTTTAAATTGACAAGTTCGATTTGTATGGTTTTCGTTCATTTTTTTGGTTTTTGTTACAAGCAAAACCGAAATCAAACCAAAAAAATCAGTTTTTAAAAACCACCAAACCAAACCACCAGTTTTTTATTGGTTTAAGTTTCCTCGGTTCGGTTTCGTCGATTTTTTTGTTATGATTCGGTTATTATGGTTTCTTACACACCATTCTAATACTACTATTAGACTACATTAATTCTAGTCTATCATATACAAGATTAGAATACTCGGGTTTTTTAAATTTTATTTTTTTAATTTTTACCTTCAGACTATCAAGTTAAGTTACTTAAAACAACGATTATAAGAATGATTGTTGATCCATAAGTAAGACATTCTCTCTCTCTCTCTCTCTCTCTCTATATATATATATATATATATATATATATATATTATATATATATATATATATACACACACACACACACACATAAACAAGAAGATGAAATTCTATTAAACACTAGCAATGGCAAGAAAAATACTACAAACAATAAGGAGTCAAAGTAGAAAAAACTACATATTAATGCTGAAAAATCGTCATTTGTTCCATTCCACTTTAATCTTATGAGAATGATTATTGATCCATAAATAAGACATTGACTTTGCCTCTTCAAATAGATTTTATACCAAGGTATATTTATCTTTTAAAAACTCGATCATTCTTCGATTTTCAGATGCACCAACAAGCGTCATTACAATGGCTTGAACAAGCTCCTTTTTCGCTTTAACTCCCACCACCGAGTCTTGAACTCTCATAATATTGGGCGTCGTTCCAAAGGAAGAAGGTGAGATGTTCTTCCCAAAGGAAGCTGTAAATCATTCCTCTGCGTAAATGGGGTATTAGGAAGATTTTTCTGTAAAGACTTTCAGGAAAGGCAAGGTCTCATCCAAATGGAGATTCCTGCTCCATGTGGTCATTCACAGCTTATCAAACAAGCATGGTGGATTGGACCAGATTCCTGAAGATCTCTCCTTTATAGTCCATGGAATGGTTCAGGGGTCAAATTCAGGTACTCTCAGTTTGTTTATACAAATTTGCTTGCTAATTTAGACTCCTTAGAATATTACATGTTTCCTAGATATGTCCAGTACATTCTTAACTGTGAACTGGGCTCACAGTTAAGGGAAACATGTAACATTCTTATATTGGAACAGATAAAGCCCGACATCTTTAAAACATTGAGAAAGTACACTGTTGGATTCTCTGGGGTAGAAACAGCCCTAGTCCCAAAAATGTTAGAGCTCATTGCTCAAGGTGACAACCTAGCAACACAAGCTAGTGTTGAACCCATACCTGCTACTTTCCAACCACCTACACAGCCTCAAATCTCCATCACCTACCAAAGAAAATCCAAACGAACCCCTGCTCAGACTATTCAGTCTATGGAGGCCCCCATATACTCACCCATACAGGAAGAAGTGGATACTGGAGCTCCCACTTCTCCTGAGGAGCAGACCACTCCCATCTTTTCTAGAATCAGTGCCGAGGTTCCTCATGCTCAGCCTGATGAGCTCATTAGCCCTACTGCTTTAAGCCATCACTCTAAGTCTCAACACTCAAGTGATCAACCTTTAGGGGACAGTTACCATCCCCAGCCTATAGATCTCAACCAACCAATTCCCAGCCTTGACTTCTATACTGATGAAGATCTAGGTTTCAGTGAGTATAATGAGTCTCTCTTCTTTTCCCCTACTCCAAGAGAGATGAATACTCCTGAGTCTCCTACATCTATCCCACATCAGTCACCTACAACTGAGGTGGACACTTCTGAACTTGTTCAGGATGTCCATATGGAAGAGGCTCTCACTTCTGCAAGTGATTACATCATTAAGACCTCAACCATGGCAACTCAGCCTACTGACATCTCAACTGAGACTGCCAGTAAGCAGAGGAAATCCAGTAGCCAAGAACTTAGAACTGGTCATGAGAGAAAGGACTCTAGTCTAATCTTCTCCACCCCCAGTGATTCTTCTGATGAAGATGAGGGGGATCTGAGACTAAAGGTGCAACAACTATCCAAAACATGCACCTATTTAGTCTCAAAGGTCAGTCACCTTGAATCTCAGGTGACTACCTTAAATAATAGGATCAATGATCAGCAACTTGAGATTTCATACCTTAAGGAAAAACTAGCTGGGAGACCCTTAAGGAGAGCTCAACCAGGAACACAAGAACCTGTGGATGTGATTGATCCATCGTCTAGCTCACCTGTGCAAATGGGTGATGCTACCAAAAAGGGGGAGAAAGTTCGTGCAGCCACAGAACCTGGGAGTTCCTTTGAGAGAATGGACATTGAGGACTCACCATCCTTATTTGCAACTGTGCATTCTCAGCAACCTCCTCTAACTCACACTGATGTGGATTACACAGACTTCTTCATACAGAGTCTGTTTGAGAATGGGATACCAAGAGCCATGTCACCTTCATCATCCTTTAATCATATCATTGGATGGAGGTATGACAACAACTGGAAGGCTCTCATCATCATAAGAGTTCAAGGACATCAAGAAGTTTTTAATTTTCAGACCTTGAACTACTATGAAGGTCTGGATCTAGTCAACATGCCACTTGTCAACCCAAGCCAATCAAGACAAGCTAACAGACTGGCTAAAAGAATCCAAGACAGGATCATTGCAGAGTTCAGCCTAAGAAGGAGACTAAGGCAATCAGGCAATGTCATCGGTCAACTGGATGTTAAGGCAGACCCTAAGATTAGCTTCATAGGGGAAACCTTGACTGAAGGCCCAGTG
The DNA here is from genome assembly GCA_025506515.1 of Flaveria trinervia. Lineage (NCBI taxonomy): Eukaryota > Viridiplantae > Streptophyta > Magnoliopsida > Asterales > Asteraceae > Flaveria > Flaveria trinervia. The sequence continues at coordinate 2,515,882 of CM046442.1, forward strand.
TCAGAACCTGAGAGCCCTGTCTCATCATCTCCAACTGCTGCAGAGATCCATATTCCTTCTGAGACACCTGCTGGTGAAGGTGCTTCTCAACCTCTCTCTGGCCTGAGCTCAGATGCTGCAATGAGCAATGAAGGCCAAAGCTTTCTCCATCTTGAGTCACAAAGGTCTGTGAGTAACAAAGAGAAAAGAAAAATGACATCTGAGGAGATTGAGGAGGAGGAGAGAGAGAGGAAAAGGAGGCTAAGGGGAGAAGGTTCCTCTACTGAGTCTCCAAGACTCATGGAGTCTGCAATCAGGGCTGCCCCCATACCAGATACTCAGAATGATGAGTTAAGGGCAGTCAGGATTAACTATCTGGAACTATGACATAGATAATATCATTTCTCTCCCCTTGGATGAATTGAATGAGCTAGTTGATCTGAAAAGGTCAAGAGAGAAGAAGGAGGCAGAAGATGCAGAACTCCTAGTACAGATCAAAGAAGAAAGAAAAAGAAAAAGACTGTACAGAGGTATGCCTACCCTCTCACCAGTTCAAGAAAGCCCTGAATAAGAGGATGTGGTTCAACAAGAACCTTAGGTAGATAAGGAAGAAGACAGAATCAAGATGATTAACTACCTGAGTGCCACAGGTCTCTATCAGGCAGATGCACTCCTCCCTTACCTTATGACTATGTTGAGTTTGAGTATTTAAAACAACTTGAGCTTGAGTTAGTCAAGGAAAGAAAGACAACAAAGAGGAAGATGAGGGAATAAGCTGCAAAGTCAAGAGCCATCATCTAAAAGAGCATGAAGAAGTCTGCTGATAGGCAGAGGATGATGAGCTTCTTGAAGCTGTATGGATTCTCCGGAAGGAGACTTGGACCCATGTCTCTATCCACTATGGATGAGCATATCAGGGTAATCAAGCAGAAGATTAAGAGTGGAGTGCTTACTGACTTACACTCCACTCCAAGTCAGGCCCCACCTGAAGTGGAGGTTAAGGTTGAACAAACAGACATAACACAACCCGGACCTCCTGCTAATGCTCAGCAAGCTTCATCTTCTGATCCACAGCAGGGTCAACCTCCCTCTCCTTCTGAGCCTAAGAGAGAGGAAGTCCCAACTGAGAGAGACAGTAAATATCAATCTGGTGCTGCAGGCCAGTCTTCTCAGTTAAAATTTGGAAAGAGAAAGAAGATGATGGCTTCTAAACCAAAGTCTAAGAAGAAGAAGCCTGCATCCTCTTCTGAACCTCAGGATGAATCAGAACAACCTGAGGATGTGCAGCCAGAGGATGCTCAACCAACTCCAACTTTAGTAGCTCCTCTAGCATCAGGAAGACCCATCTTGTCTTGGACATACACCACAAATCCAGAAAGGTGGCATGTTATTAGAGATCAACGCATTGAAGATATTTATACATGGCAAGATATGTTTCAGTTGCTTCTGCATGATCTCTTTGACATGAGAAGACACTTTGACAACCTGAAGGATCCTGATCAACTTATGAAGAAAGGAATGGTGATCATCCTAATGAGGACTGTTAATATCTGAAGTTTTCTAAGTGTTTTGGTAGCATCAGCCTAGGGGGAGTTTGTAGAGATTAATGAAGAGGCTGATGCAACCTAAACATCTTTAGTCTCTCCTGCATGCTGCACAAGTGCATTGAAGTATAATGCTTCGGAAGTTTCACATGTGCAACAGAAATACTCTAAGTGTGAAATCTTCCGAAGCCAAGACCAACATCTTTCGAAGCCAAAGATGAAGTCTTCTGAAGCCTCAGAGACAAAGTCTTCCGAAGCTTCAAGTTCATGAAGACAGATTTCTTCCGAAGACTTTTAACATATGCTTTATCTGATGTATTGTTCCATAAAGCTGGACACCTTTCCGCTGCAACTCTGCAAGTCACCAACTAACATGGTTTGGTGAAAAGGTCCATGCTTTTGGTAACTGTACATTGAGGTCTTGAGTCTGTAACTATCTACTTTATGTACTTTATCCTTTTTGTAATAGATAAGGATGTGAGCTATGGCATGTCATAGTCACTTGTCAAAAGGCAATCTCCCTTTTGACTTTACAATTGATTTTGTGTGTGTCTAGTCAATTGTATCCAGCTGGCTTTCATTGTATAGCCAGCTGTAGGATGTAGTATAAGTATCTCATGTTCTTGTATCTTTTATTTATGCTTTGCAACACTTGTAATAGAACATAGAGAAAGCAATATACTGCATTCTTGAAAACCATATACTTGTGTTCTTTATGTTCTGTCTCTTACATTACTTGTGTTCTTAGTGTCTTATCTTGGTTAATCCAGTTTACTGTTTGATAAAGTTTGGTTAATCTCCTCTTTGTGTTGTTGTGTTGTAACTCACACCCTTCAACGATCCTGCATTTCGCTTATTCTCCCAACGAATCTTGACAATTAGGGTAGTTGTGGTTCTAGTCTTCTTCATAATGCGATCCATAATTTCATCAGGTTTCTCAACGAAGTGTAATGACTCGTCGATCTGGATTTCATCTAGCGGAACGTGCAGACTTTTGTCAGCCAAACACTTTCTCAAATTTGAGACACGAAACACCGGATGAACTCCACCGAGGTCAGAAGGTAGTTCCAGTCTATAAGCCACTTTCCCGATCCTTTTCAGAATCTTGAAAGGTCCAACAAATCTTGGAGCTAGTTTTCCTTTCTTTCCAAAGCGAACAACACTTTTTCACGATGACACCTTTAGAAGAACCATATCCCCAACTTGGAACTCCAATGGCTTACGTCTCTTATCAGCGTAGCTCTTTTGTCGACTTCTTGCCACTTCAAGGTTCTTGCGGATTATGGAGACTTTATCGGTCGTTTCTTGTATAAGGTCAGAACCAGTGATGAAGTTTTCACTAATGTCGGTCCCACAGATTGGAGAACGACATTTACGACCATAAAGCACTTCGAAATAGGCCATCTTGATACTCGAGTGATAACTATTATTATACGAAAATTCCGCGAGCGGTAAATGCGTATCCCAGTCACCACAAAAATCAAGGACACAAAGTCGTAACAAATCCTCCAAGATTTGGATGGTTTGACACACACGTTCAAGCAAACATCTCAAATACACTCTTCCGATCATCTTCGAGAGAGAGACTGCATCTTCTTAATGTAGCCTTCTTTTGATTTATGTTCTTGATCTGTATTTCTTATTTTGTTATCGAGATCACCGATTTGGTAAATCTCTTTTCTTTTATATTTGTGTTTTTATTCTGGAGTTTGTATCGAGTGATTTGTTATTTGTTGGATTTTTTTTCATTCAAAACTGTTACAATTTTTACACTATACAACACATAGGCTAACCTATGATTTAGCATTTGATTAGTAAATCTCTCTGACATTTTGATTGTATTAGATGGGAGCATTTGAAGTATCAAAGGGATAAGAACGAAGGTAATTTGGGTGAGGAATTAGATCTTTTAGTCGTCAACCATTTTTTAACTGTTGAAATTCGATCATGATCCACCTAGTTAAAACAAAAATATGTCTTTTTTCAATAAAAAATAGTTTTTGAAAATAAACGGAAACTTGTTCTTTGAGATAACATGTCAAGTGTTAAAATTTGACCATAATCCATGTAATTAAAACAAAAATATTTCCTTTCTAATAAAAACTTAGATTTCAAAAATAAACAAAAACTTGTTCTTTGAGACAACATGTCAAGAGTTAAAATTTGACCATAATCCATTTAGTTAAAACTAAAATATGTCCTTTTTAATAAAATTTAGTTTTTGAAAAAAAAAACTTTTTCTTTTAGACAACATGTTATAGTGTTAGAAATTTGACCATAATCCATTTAGTTTAAACAAAAATATGTCCTTTTAATAAGAACTTATTTTTTAAAAGTGGTAACTTTGTAAAATAGTAACCAACTTTCAAAAGTATTTCAATTAGGTAACTCAACTTTTAAAAATGTTCCAATTAGATCACTCAGTTTTTATATTTTATACAAATTAAAAGTCATAACATATTTTTTAGCATGATATATTTTTGGATTCAGTTAAAAAATATTTTTTCTATCTTTTGATGCTGATATGGGACGTTGACGTAAATTTTAGGCACTTTTTTTATTTTTTAATATAATTTTATATACTGAAAATTCTGACTCCCACGTCGTTTCCATCATTACTTTTTTGTCATAAGAAAATTTGGTAATAACTCGATTTGATCGTTTGATGGTTCAATTTGAGAAAAATATGTATGAGTGACTAAATTAGAACACTTTTAAAACTTAATTACTATTCTATAACATTTTCTTTTTTTTAAAATAAACAAAATCTTGTTCTTTGAGATAGTAGTTTGTGTTTTCATCAGCGGGCCAGCGGGGGCACATAAAGGAATAATTGTAATGTATTCCAAGTCTTTTAGAAAAGTATTTACATTGTCAACCGTTTTATGTTAGTTAATTGATCTTGTTGTGCAAGTTGCACGTATCACACTTTGAATCGATCTACTTGGAATATAGTTAGCTTAAATTTCTAGGGTATATTATTCTATTTTATCAGGTTACATTAACCTATTTATAGTAGTGTGTTATTGAAGTTTCTTAGAAAAATCAATACAATATTGTAAAAAGTTTTTGGGAACGTCACATGTTATCTTTTTAGTTTCTCATAAAAGATAATATAGTCATTTGAGTACTTATATAGTTTTTTCTCTTATCAAAATTCAATATATATATATATATATATATATATCTCCTCTCTCTCTCTCACATTATATTTTCTAAAATCAAGACTATTAAAAAAAATTAATGAACTTGACAACTATATCTTTTCTTAAACAAAACTTTCTAAAACATTGATTTAAAAAAAATATTTTTATCGCGTTTTTAATTTTTTGAATAAAAATTGAAATAAAAAAACAACAAAAATAAATAAACAAGATGTTTATAAAAAAAATTTCAATAACATTTTCAAAAAACTAATGTTTAAAAAATAAATATTTTTGGACGTGAAAGTTTAAAAAAATAGAGTAAAGTGACTTTTTCATCTTTATGGTTTCATAAAAGTTATTATTTGAATCCAAATATTTTATTTGCATTTACAAGGTTCAACAAAAATTGTAATTTGAATTTATTTGACTACATCCAACTAGCAGTGTTAAATTTTTCCGTTAACTTTCCTACATTAGGATATTTTAGTCAAAACAATTACATAACAAAGAACCAGTTCCATGTGAGGGTTTTTTATCCTTTGGTTTAATTTTAGTTATGATTATTTTTTTAATTTTATGTGTGCTTTAAAAAGTAAAAAAATGAGTCATTTTAGGTGGTTATCCTTAGTATTTTATTTTATGTAACAAGTGAATTTAAATCAAAATGATGATTGCCAGTAGAGACTGGACGTATACGACCTCTCACGTTGAGCTGGTGTTTTTTGTTACTTGTTTCGACTAAAATACCTCTAATATAAGAAAGTTAATGGTGTTAATTGGGTATAGTTAAATAGATTCAAATGACAATTTTAATGAATCTTTAGATGGAAATAACAAAATTTAAACTTTTAGATTTAAATGGTAGTTTTTATGAAACCATGAGGATAAAGAACAATTAATTCAAAAAAAATGTTATTGTTTTATCACATGAATCATTATTGATTTTATTTAATCTTGTAATACACATGTTTATAGTCTATATATACGTTGTGTATATATGTTGCAACATATTTATTGTTAATGAGCTAAAGGGGCGCCTTCATTTCAAAGTAATGCCTTTGTGGATTTAATGAGAGTGAAAAGATAATGAAATAAGAGGTTATCTAACCAATTTATGTATTACAATTGGTACAAAACGTGTTAATTTATCATATAGTTCTCACAGTTCTTACATAATTATTATTGATTCCGGATAAGAACGACCTTTGAGTCATATATCTCCATCTAGACGTCCTCGAGCATTAAACTAATAAATATATTTTCTAAATTCAAATGCATCAAATATTAATTTGACAAACGAACACCCTACATGTTCATAAACATCTCTAGAAGTAGTGAAGGACTTTTCGACAACATTACGAGCGAAAGTTAGTTGAAAGAATTCAAAGCTAATTTTAACGTTATTTAAAGTTTGAGGTCTTAAACAAACCATTGTCTCGACGACATCCAACATCCTTAATAATACCTTTAGTTTAGGAAGAATTAGTATATCATTGTTTTTTACATGTTGAGTTTTAAAATTGTTATTTCACAGGTTTAAAAGGTATAAAATAAATATTTAGAAAGATAAATGGATTGACTCAGGTTGGAAATATCTGTAAATTAACTTTTTTTGTTTATTAAATAGTATTAAATTTAAAAAGAACAATGTAATTTTGTATTTATTTAAACCGAATTCATTGATCATTCTTAATAGTAAAGTTAACTTAAAAGGTAATTTACATTTTAAAAACATTAATATAAAACACCAATATGTAAAAACATAAAGAGTTAGCTACATGGATTGTCAGATATTGAGTGATATACAGGTTTAACGGATTTGTTTTCTAAGTATTAGAAATTAGACATTTGTTACTTGTTATTTATCAACTCGTAACAAGTTTTATCCCTAGATTATTGATTGTTCCTCTATATTCAACGATTTTTAGATAGATTTTTCCTTAACAAACAAATTAAAAAATTAAACATAAAACAAAACAAAATTCCCTCAGCACTCCGATTCAGTCATTTTAGTTGATTTCCCGAACCGGTGGTCGGACCGGGAAACCAGACCGGTTCGGACCGGTTTTTGAATTTTTTTATTTTTTAATTTTAATGGGTAAAAACGAGGTGTTAAACCATAAATTAGTGTGTCGGATATACAAATATAGTTAAGTTTTATATATAACTATAATATATATATCTATATATATATATATATATATATATAAATCATATATAAATTATTTATATTTAATTACATATGTAAATATAATTAAAATATAGTTAAATCTGGTCCAACCGGTTCGACCACCAAACCAGTAAGACGTCTAGTTCGACGTCCGACCCGGTTCTAAAAACATTAATACCAACATTTTTTAAAATAAAATCATCATATCCTGCGTACTATAATATTAGTCTATTAGAACTTACAACTGTTTATTTAAAAATAACACTAGTTGCCACTTGAATGCTTCATTGAGGACGTAATTTCACATTCTTAATAAGAAACAAACCGATAAAACAAGTATATAACAAGGACAATCCGTTTATAATTTAAAAAAATGAATATATGAAAAGAGTACACGGAAAGCTAGTAATTCACATCTGAGTTCACACTCCACTAACTCACTAGATACGTGGACCCACAAAAACGTGGGCGTCACTCTATGGCTATCCACGAAATTTCTAGCAAGTTTACACGATAACGACCATTCCATTATTTTTAACTAAACTTTCATTGATTTTTCTAAACAAAAAATTTGCAACCCTAATTTGAATAATAGGTTTCCATTATCTTAATCGGGTTTATTTATTTATTTTTCAGTTGCGACCGCACCTCCAATCCTCTCAGGAAGAAACTCATCACTGAGAAAACCCCCTACTCAATTTTGAGCATTTTGCTTATAGTGAGACTTGAAACCATAACGTTCTATTATTTATATGTCATGGGTATCTCACCTAAACCACTTAGGTTGAGAATCATTGGTAAAACATCATTAATTATCCTCCAATGTTAATCTGGTTTATTGACATCATATTTTTTGAACGCCTAGCTACTAAAAACATTCCTAGTAAACATGTGTGTTACACGGGTTAAATTAAAAAATATTAATATAATAATAATAATTATTATTAATTATGAAATGATATTCTAAGATATGGTATGACTGAAATTATATATGATAAATTATATAAGTAATAAAACAGTTATATCAATTTTTTAAAACTTCATTTTTAAATTTTTTTCCAATAAAAATAAATATTTTATTCTAAAATAAACCGTATAAAAATTTCATTTTTAAAAGCTTTCTTATTATAACTCTTGAATTTAATTATTATTGGTGTTAAAATTTTGACTTTTTAAAAAATATCATTTTTTAAATATTTCGTGTTTCTTAAAAGTTTTTTGTTGTCGAAAGATTTATTATTTTGAAAAATTCATTTATTTACATATAACATTAATAAATAGATATCTTTCTTAATTTATTAAATACTAAAAAATGTTAAATAATAGTATTAATAATTAAGATAATTATTTAATAAGATAAAGGTGCAAGAAAATTTTAATAAGAATGATTATGTATTGACACATGTCATCCCAAGATTACCTTTTTATTAAACTAGGAAGTTATTTTAAAATTATTATTTTCTCTCTTTTTTCAGTTAAATAATATTTTTACACACTTACCGTTACATTTTCATTTTTCAACACTCACATCATCTTTAAAAAATATTAAATAATTACTAAGAGTGAACAATGTATTAACAAATACATAAACAATAACATTTTATGTATCTTTTAGTTATAATGTACAACTTATAATTATTTTATATAATATATAAAACACACTTATTAGTATATAAAATAAATCCTTAATTTGTGAATGTCTATTATACTAATTACTACAGATTATCTTTATCACAACTAATTTACATAAACGCTTCTCCGGTTGGGCTTCAAATTCTGACTTCAAGGAATGGTTCTATACCTACGAATAATTTTAGCATTAGATCTACCCCACCCACCTACTTCATATACTTGAAGGTTATATATTACATCACTTCACGAGAATAATAATCAACTCAAAGTTAATCACTTTATCATCTATATTTACTTTATCATCAGCTCAAAGTTGATTATAATTATTTTTAATAATAATGATTTATTATTAACTACTCTAACCATCCATGTGTTACACGGATTAAATTTTTAATATTTTTATTATTCATTATTAATATTTTATGCAGTATGAGAGTTTTAAACAACGGTAGTAAGAGTGAACATCTAAGTTATTTTGGCCCAATGAGTATATCTCTTTAATTTTATGTAGTATGAGAGATCTAATTAAGACAATAGTAAAATAATAAATAAATAAATAAATAAAAGTAAAAAAGTTGGAGTTATGTTGGTCTATCTATATTAATAACTAATGTATCATAAATACAGTGATGAAATAAAAAAAACTATTGTAAACTTTAAGGGAGTTTAACTCGATCTAAAAATAAACCATAACAAAAAGACCGAGACGTGTGAAATTACTATAAAAAGTAGAGTAAAAATTTGTAATACTACAAGTCATAAAAAATAATGAATTACGTGTAACTTCATGTTAACGTTTTAGGTTCATGTATTATTACTTACAATAATGAACTTGATTATGCTACAATATGATGTTCTTAACCGCTTAACAAAGTTCATGTTTTTACTTCAACAAGTCAAAAATTCAAGCTCTAAAACAAATAAACAATATATATTAAATAACCTAATTTCTTCAAACAATAGTTTGTTAGATTATAAAAAAGTAATAAAATCTTAACCATCAATCCAACTTATAAGTTATAACCAATAACCAATGTTTATCGTTTTATTTTATTAATTTAAGAAAATCTAGAAAACGACAATATTAAAAGCAGCAAATACCTTATCATTACCTCATCACTTACGCGCTTACACGTTATTTTACTTACGCAACAAGACACACGCTTACTACCCACTAAATTAACGTTATCCAAACTATATATAAATAGTTAAACACACAACAAATAACAGCAGAAAAAACATCATACGCAACAAACATCTAACGAAATTCAATCATATGACGATTAAGAGACTACGAGAAGATGATACCGAGGTCGAGAAACTAGCAATGGCTAACTGTTTAATGCTCCTATCGCGTGTCGGAAAATCCGGTTCGTTACCCGAACCGGGGCGGTTGTTCCATTGCAAGACGTGTAATAAACCTTTCCAGTCGTTCCAAGCCCTAGGTGGCCACCGGGCCAGCCACAAGCGGGTGAAGTTAAATGATTTCCTTAGTCAGTCGACCCCGATGAAGCCCAAGACGCACGAGTGCTCGATTTGCGGGCAGGAGTTCGCGATCGGGCAGGCGTTGGGCGGTCATATGCGGCGACATCGCGATGAAGTCACCGGAAAACATGGTGAGGTGGTGGTGAAGAAGGAAAGTGAGACTAGAAGTTTGGGTTTGGATTTAGACTTAAGGTTGTGGCCTATTGTTATTTAGTGATGTGATTAGGGTTTTGTTTGTTCTTAATTTGTTTGTATAAAACAGTTTATTTATAGTTGAGGTATTTATTTATTTATTTTTTGTTTATATATATCGACATTTGAATCTTGGGGTCTTATATAAAGTTATTTAACAGAACAAATTGGTGTAACCATACTGTTTATCATCGTACCACATCTGATTTTTCTGTTTGAGCTATTTTACGACTGTTTGCTTATTTTGTTAGTAATCAATGATGGTGTTCAATGAATATCTAGATCGATGAAGATGAACATTAGTTCGTACGAGATTTCTGCTTACCATTAAAGGTTTGTGACGATGTGTTCATCTTCGTCTGAAACGTTTATTGAAGTCTATCTAGGTAAATATATTGATGATGTTACGTGATCGGTGAATGTTTAAAATTGGTCGATGAGGATGACCGACCGTTGTTGATGATGTTGGGCGCAAGGTGCACGCTCATTTGAGACTTTATAGAAGAGAACTGTCGACATGGTAGCATATCGTATTAGGTTGGCTGTTGTATGTTCCAAACAGCGAGGACGCTTGACAAAATGTTCATCGTTTGGTGTGGCACCCTTTTAAAGCATTCACAACCCATTCCTTATTTTTATTCATATAATTATTTTAAAATACAACTTTTTATCTCATCTTTTTAATTAAATACTAATTTTTTATACCTTCATCATTACATTTTTTCTCTTCTACACTCATAACAATTTTTAAAAATATTAAAAAAATTATAAGGGTTGAACAATAAATCCTTAAATTTACAGATTGAACAGTAACATTTCTCTCTCCTCCACTCACAACCACTCACAACTACCAATAATCATTTCATATAATTTAAGGATTACACTCACATACATATACCAAACAGGTTGTGAATGCTCTTAGGGATGCAACCACAACAACCGATTTTATTTTAGGACCTTGGAGTTATGATCACTTATTGTGTTCCTTTGAGTTAGTTTGAAATTGTATCTTTTTATCGCGCAACACGCGTTATCAAATAACACTAGTTAACTAATTGACAAAAAATTGAGTATCCTCGGATGAAATATCTCTTTTGGATTTTCCTTGTCTAAATACTTCTTTTTTCAATAAGTTTGTACATGTATAATTACTTTTATACATGATATTCATAAACATACTTTAGAGTGAATTTTTTATAGAAAGCGTCACACTAAGCTAAAATTTGTTATAATTAGTTAAGATGAATAAAATACTAACGCCTATAATAATGTTTGAAATAAACTTGAAACATAAGACAGAGTTCAAGAAGCCTAGATGAATAAACCTTCGGAGCTAATAACTAAGGATGTATATTCCCTCATTCTGTTGGTTGTTACTCGTACTACAGAGTATACTCAGAAAAAAATGGCGGGTTGGATCGGGTAGTGTAATGGGTTCGGGTCAGGATGAACCAATTTAAAAACGAGTCAGGATGAGTTAGGGTTACACTGAATTCGGGTAAATATATGTTCGGGTCAGAATGGATCAAAAGTCTAAAAATTGAAAAACAGTCATAAAGTTCTAATATGCTGCATTATATAATACTATTAGTATACAATGAGGATTTGCAACATCACTTCTGATTAAAGCAAAATCAATATTTTCTTTAGTAAGCTGTTATGAATTCCTAAAGATATGTAATACTTATATTATGTTTTTAAAATTAGAATTAACAACAAACAGACTATCCAAATTCAATCATCTATTTAACCAACAATACATTGAAATTATTGTTTATTAATTGAAAATGCATAACTTCACTCTAAACTAATAGATTGGATTAAACAAAATACTGATGAAGACCACGAACGTCGATGTCGGTTATGGCGATGAAGATGTCAATGAAGGTCTTGGGTTTTGATAACGAATGAGTTTCCATGACGAGTAGAGTATTCTTTCACAACCAATCGAATGCCAGTGGAGGATGAAGTTACATGTTTTTATAGCGAAAATCTTGATGATTGTGTCAACATGATGATCAAAAGCAACTACACCACTTTCGGTTGAATATTACATCCATATTAAGGATAATTATGGATTGAATTATAAGAAAAACAACATTAAGCAATGACTTGTGATGAAATTGAAATGGTAATACGTGAAGTGTTAAATCAAAATAGGGGATTAATCATTTATGATGATTTTTGAATGGGCTCTTGAAATTTGATAGGAATGATGAACATGTGGGGAAGGGTTCAAAGCCAAACCTAATAACGACTCATCCTGACCCATTGAGGGTATTTAGCACCACCCATCTTAACTCATTTTTTTCTCCTCAACTTTTATAATTGCACATCCTAACCTCCTTAAAAATAATAACTTTTTTTGAACGGCTTGGTTAGTTGTTAGAAGTTAATAACACTTGGTTAGTTATAATTCACCACTGTCAAGGATTAAACCTTGGACCTCCAATAAAGGCAAAGCCTCCCACTTTCCCATTGAATCACTAGACCAAGAGATCATTGGTTAAAAATAATAACTAACATATCTTAACCCATACTTTTATAATTAAAACCAAATCAACCCAATTAAAAGCAAACTGGTTAACATTGCCAGGTTTACTACAGATTAAAAAATCTATTGGTTGCTTCACGATAACAATAGATTGTTTTCTCTTGTTAGAAGCATTTTATCTCATCATTTTGCACTACCTAGTTACCAAAAAAAGGGGATTTTTATATATTTCCCTTTCGTAACACCTTAAATTACATATTTCTTCAAGACATAAAAGTAATTATATATTCTCCTTCCTAATACACTTATATAATATATTTATCTATTTTATTAAAATTAACATATCAAATGACTATTATATCTTGTTTTTACTAAGAGACTTTTACGTATTAATGTTTTGTTATTATAATTGTTTGAATCTTTGACAATTGTGTTTTGTATTTGAAGATATAACTAAGATTATGGTGATTATTGTTTGAAATGAAGTTTTGTATATGGAGTTATAATTATATGGTTTTTATTTATATAGAATACTCAAACTTAAGAAAATATAGATGTTCTTTAGAAGAGAAATATGTAAAACTAAGTAAAATTATGGATACAATAACCATTTAATAACTCAATTTAAAAAAGTAAGTAAATATGTAATATATATGTTTTAGAAAGGAGAAATATGTAATTAAAATTTTTAAACCCAATATGTAATTAAAGAATTTAGAAAGAAGAAATATGTAAATGCTCAAAAAAAATTATGTTAATTATACAATAATACTACTCCTCTTATTGTTGTACAATGAAAGATAAATGTGTAAAATTGTAATATTTGTTTAGATGGACTATGTTAAACATGTGGTTTCAGTTGAAAAACCAATTAATTCTTCTTATTTATATTTATTTTAAATTGATGTAGCCACAAATTAATGCTTGCTTAAATTGTACTAATTCTAACAATTGATCTTTTCATACTATTGCCTAACCTAGTTGATTATTACCAACCAAGTAAATGATTCTAACTAGCCCACATACTATATTAACCAATGTGCTCCTCCTATTTAAGATTTTATGGTTAATGTTTGACCTCTATCAAAGTTCATTACACTTTAAGTGGTGGTCTAGTATGCAAGTGTAGCTTCCTAGTTTTTACTAGTGAAAAGGCACCTTTAAATTAACTTATAGAAAAGTCAAAACCTTGCCCTAACCACAAGTTGTTTTGCTCATGCTATTGAAGATGAGATGATCAAATACATTTTCGACCACTTTCTAAAATACAAGAATAATAGAAACACGTCAAGTTCGAAGTGGTAAGTTCATTAAAATGCTAATTTAGTTGTATGATCTTTTAGAATGACATAAAAATACAGTGGCGGACTCCGATAAAATACAGTGGTATGATCTAAATAATCACTTTTTATATTAGCCGAGCTCAAGTCTTAAATTTAAAGTTCTATACGAGCCGAGCTCAAACACGAGTTTAAGTTCTTTTAAGGCAAAATGATCATAACAAAAGCCTAAACAAGCTCGGGCTTGGTTTGGCTTCTCCACCCACCTTGTCATAAGATTTTGTATAATTTATTAATAGGTAAATTGTTTTGTTAAATGGGCTTACTAGATTAAAATTAATTAAGTATGAGCTTAATAGTTAATTGTTTAATTTAAATTTAAAAGTTTTAAAATATTTTTAATGGACTTATCATCCAAACTAATTGATTTATCATGGGCTCGGTTTCAGACTTAGTGTGTGGATCTTAAATTTCTTGGGGTTGGTGTCAACATTTTAATAGGTCAACTCAAAGTTTTATGAGGTCGGTTTTAAAATTTAATGGGGGACAATCGAGATTTGATCTCGTATGTATAACATTAAAAAAAATCATGCGGTACAGCCGACCCTCATCCCAGACATTGGGTCTGCCCATGACAAAATGCTAGATGAATTTAACATGAAATCAACAGATTTTAGTCTAGCTAAACTTGTTCAAGTTAGATTTAGGTTGTACCCATTAACTGATGTTTACATAAACTAACCGGTATATATAACTTGAGTCAACATGATGAGTTCACATATTAGCTTTTTTTATAAAAATTTAAATAGTGTTGTATGTTATAATTTAAGTGGATGGGAATTTTATGTGGATACAAAAAAATATTTGAAAAACAACCATCATATTCCATTTAAGTATAATTGCTTTCTAGGGTTTTGCAACCATCGCATAGAGGTGACCCAATCGTAAGAATGTTTCTCTTAGGAGACTTGGGTTCAATCCTCCCTAGATGCATCATCAAGGGGCGATCAGCCTATGGATGATAACTATTATGACACTCTATATAAATCTTACATCGGTCATAGACAGTAAAGATTTCTGATTACTGAGGAATGTCTAATCTCTAATATCATCAACGCGTTTTGGGCATATTGACTGTGAATGAGATGAGAACTTCATAGTTAAGCGTACTCAGTTGGCAGCTATCCAGAGATGGGTGACCTTACTGGGAAGTTTTCATCCGGTCAACCAAAAACAAATCAGTAAGCTTTTAATGGACAAAGCGAACAATATCGGTGGTGTGAGGGGCCTTGTGTTACAACTACAACGTCAGATTTTTAAGTTGATCAATACTCTAAATATACCATGAGGAGTTGTTGCTTTTGCGATCTTTTCCGATAAATATATAATTTAATTTTTATTTAAAAAATGCTATCGTAGTTTGGGGTTTAAAAAGTTTTTGTTGCAACACTTTTTGGTAGTTTCTCTCCAATGATGTGGTATCATATTAGTGGGTGGTTAGATAATAGATGGTAAGGCTAGAGTAATAGATGGTAAGAAGGATGGTGTCCCTTACACCCCATATAACATCTCATTTGATTATGCATCTTACTGATATCTTTAACTACCTGGGCTTTATATTTTATAAATTAAACATCACATTCTTTTAATTGCAAACTCACATCAAATATAAAACTTGTTTCGTATTTTGCTCTAAATTATACGTAACTATATAGTTTTTATAATTAAAAAACATTTACAACCTAACTCGGTTGTTTTTAAACCTGTCTGACCACCAGAAATGTTATGAACCATGTCTAGTTAGAATATCTTCAATAGGACATTTTTAACCTGAAAAAACGCCACATTATCCGTTTTTTAGATCAATAACCATTGGGTAGGGATGTCTTTTATGCAATTGTTCTTCCCCAAAAACACCCAAAAATGGATATATTAAAGAAAGAAAAAAAATGAATGCTTAAAAATAAAATGGTGGTGATGATACGGAAATGTTTCTGAGTTTTTTTATTCGAGTGATTTTAAAGATTTTATAAAATGTTTGTTTTTCTGACATGTCAGCACACTAAACATGTTTTAGTTGTTTTTAAATCTTTTAAGGCGATTCTCTTATGAAAATATTTGCTAGGGGTGACAACTGAAAAAGTGATGGCATGCAGCTTGCAGAATTAGACTCCACTTCCGACTACTTAATTTGAAAAACAAAGTCAGCTTTCTAGATTTTGATACTTTTAAACAATTATAATCAAAAGTCCATTTTGCAATATTACATGAGCTATGTGCTATCGTCACCCTTACTATTATATATGATTCCAGAATAAGGAACACATCAAACATGACAGTGATATTATAAAGGATCAATATTTGGATCAGAACTAAATAGAAACTACACAATTAATTAGCATCAACTATTAAACTTGATGTAAATTTCTATTGTATGTAATAAATTTTTAGTAGGTGAGATATATTATTTCTTATATTTAAACATGACACTAGCGGCCCCTTAGCTACAGTACTAGCGTAAAACCTTTGGTGCACGGGGTACAACTTAGTATTGCATATTTTTCTTTTTCTTATTCGGTTTCAATACAGGATTATACATTTATAATCCATATTTTTAACAAACAACCCTTCGGTTGGGCTGGTTAGAGTGCCCCTTTATTAAGAAGGCTACCCGGGTTTAATTTCTCCCACTCCCGTCCTCACTTTGGAACTTAATGCATTTTTTTTTGTTTTATTCAATTTAAATTTAGGTTTTCTTGCGTCGGTGCTTGTCTATCGGCGATATTTAGTACTCTACATATGTAATGTAGGTAAATGTTTAAATAAAAAAGGTTTGAATCTAAAAAATGTAGCAAAGAATTTCAATCATCAATTTCTAATCAATGGTTGATATTAAATTATAAAGAAAAGTTTGTTAGAGGGGTTTTCAATATTGATATTTTTGTTGATTTTGTTTTCAATTTTTTTCATTTTTAAGTTCATAACTCTTATATACAATATTATTATTATCTTAAAAATTCACTATAAAAACGAAAGTTTTTATCTTTAAAATGAGTACAGTATCATTATATGAAAAGTTTAAAATTAAGTTTTTTAGTTCATATGATATTTTATCACATTGTGTATTTAGTATAATTCATTGTGTGTTTTGTTTGTTATTATGTTTTTTATATATTATTATGTTTTCTTCTAAAATGATAAATATAAAAAACATGATGGTGAAATAATTTTTTTGTATACTTCTCGTATGTATTGTGATATAATTACAAAATAACAATTAATTAATTTAATACATTAAAAATAATGACAATATAACATAAAATTATATAAAACATAAACTTATTGTTTTTTCTCTAGATTGTCATTGTGTTTCCATGATCCTTATAAATTATTTCTAATTGTGTTTAACAAATTTGTATAATATACATATAAAAAATAACGATAAAGTTAATACAAACTATCTAAAATGTAAAACACAGTATTAAATATATATAACAAATGATGAAAACTATTTAACACAATACCTGATGTATTAGACACAATGATTAAAATCTTATTCATTTTAAAAACAATAGAAGAAAATATGTTAAGACAATATTTCATATTTGCCTAATATTTTTAAATTAAATATCGTTTTAATTATATACGTATCAATATAATGAATTCATGTATAAGAGAAAATTTGACCATACAAAATGATTTTCCATGCAAAGAGTATAAAGTTATCATGCAAGAATAAACGTTACAGATAGAATTATAATACAAGGATTAGAATTAATTATGCATAAATGAAATTATCACGTAAATGTTGAATTATCACGCAAAGTGGTATTCCTGCGTGATAATTCCATCCCTGCGTGATAATATCACGCAAGTGTAATTTCTTTTCACGTAATAATTACTTGTTTTTGCGTGATAGCTTCACTACAAAGTTTGTACACTTTGCAGGAAAAACACTTTATATAGTAACATTTCTCAGATATAAGAATATATGAATATAAGTATGTAACACCCTTAGTCACAAAAACGTGAAGTAGATTTTGAACACGTTGCAAACAGGAATTGTATGTACGAATGTACGAGCAACCTAACTTCTTAGACTTATGTTTAGAAGCTTCGTTTTTGCTTATTTCACATATTCCTACAATTATATATCTTGGCGGTTGATATTGCAACGTGCTGTCCATATCACCGTGTATAAATAAACATGCCACCCTTTTTTAATAATCTAGTTTAGTAAATAAGATGACTCATAATGAAAGAGTTATTTAGTTTTAATCTTTTGAGTTCGATGAAAATAACTATTTTTTAATATATTGAAAAAATCAACTTATTTTTAAGGCATTTATAAATTTTTAAAGTTTATAAATTAAATTTTGATTAAACTTTTAACGTAATTTAAAACAAATAATTAAAACTTTTAGTTGAAATTGATACTTTTAAAGTTTAAAAGAAAATAATTATTTTTGTTAAATAGAAAGAAGAAAAATCAAATTTTACTAGTAATTAGTAAATAAGACATAATTACAACTAGAATACTTTAAATGATCAATATTAGTGGATCAAGTATAAACACAAATATTCCTTATTACTTTTCTATGCAACGTTTTTCAAAAGTAAAATATTCCCCCTTTCACCGAAAAAATATTGAAATTCGGAAAATCATCTGGTGGCGGTTAGAGAAGAGGTAGTTACGCATGACATTGGTTATTTAAATGCCACTGAATTATTTTAATTAAGTATAACTACTCATAATGGAAATCTTCTCGTTATAATAAAATAATAATTAAAGATGCCAAATGACATAAAATAATAACTACAAATATCACATGACAACATTATATTCACTCTTAATAAAAACTTCTTATTTTAATTATATTTTTTTATTATAAACTATTTTTAAAAAGATTAAGAAATAGATTTTTTATTAATGTTTATGTCTATAGAAATAAATTTTTATAAAAAGAAAATTTTCTCAAAACGTACATCATTTTTTTTAAAACATGAAATATTTTAAAAATTACATTTTCTAAAATGTGTTTTGTTTTTAAACGAAATGTTTGATTTATTTTTAGTAAAAAGAAAGTATAAAAACAATTTTTTAAAAGTTGATATCATTATTTTATTACTTATAGTATTTACTCACACATAATTTAAATCACATATTATTTTACAATTAATAAATTTTTATTTTATTTAATATTTTATTTATTTTCAACCCGTGTAATACACGGGTTCACTAAAGCTAGTAGAATCATATAAACTTTGATTATAATTAGGAGGTGTAGAGTTATAATATATTTTTTATATTATTTGTGATATGTTATACATACTAAACCGTGGTTCTAAGCGGGTGAAACTCGCTATCTACTGGTTTGAGCGTTTCGATGTGGCGACGCTCCCTTAGATTACTTAATCTTAAAGATATATATATATAGGACCAATCTCAAGAGTGTTAGAATAATTTTGGGCTCCGGGCTGTAGAAAATATGGACCTTGTAAGTATAGTGTCAATAACTAGTATGTTAAAAATCTATAATACGACAATAATTGTTTTACCAATAAATAAAAGTATTGTAGCAATATAATTTAATTTATTTATTTAAACCGAATCGTAAAACTCCCCTAGCGTTTTTAATTAACTTTAGATTGGATCGACTAAAATAATTAAAATGTTAATGAATCCTAAATTTTAATTGATTAAGATAATTAAATTGTTATTGGATATATTAATTAGTTTGTTAATAATCTATAGTTGTTTTATATATACATACATATATAGTATAATTTTTTTTAACATTTTAGCCTCTGATGAGATTGAGTCCTGAAAGATCGTCCACCTCAGGGACTCCCATATATATATCTATAAAGAATTTGTATTTACAAAAAAATTATAAGTTAAACAATATTAAAATCAAATCCTATTCTCTTTTATAAAAAAATTATTTCCTTTCAAGAAGAATAACCACTTGATTAATATTTTATAGTTTTATCCCTCTTAGAAACTAAAAATACTCACCCATCATTTAATCTACAACTAATTTTATTTTACATATTATCACCGGACTTAAATCTTAGACCGTACACCATAATATTATTATTAGACTACACGAGCTTGTTATGACATATTAACTTTTAAAATTTAAACTAAAATATAAACAAAAAATTTGTAATGCATAGGGATAAAAAAAATTGTAAGTGCTAAATTGTAAAATATATATAAATTGAGTTTAAAATAAAAAAATTAAAGGAAAAAAACAAGAATATATACAATTTTTAATGATTAAATTATAATAATCAATGCAACCTTAAGATCATAATTAATATATATTAAATTAAAGTTTAAGATAAGAATAAGAATGAGTACAACCCACTAAATACATAATACAACCCATTAAATATACTAAAATTAATAATTAGTATTATATAAATTTCCTTCAATGTGAACACAATTCATATATAATAATCGACACTCTTTGAGCTCAATCTAGATTTCGTAGAATCTTCCACCATTCCTTAACTCTAGCAACCACCTCATCGTGTACGTACGCGTTAGTTACAAACACAACAAATCACACCACATCAAATCACTTCACTTTCCCACAACACACAACACACAACACACAACACAACACACAACACACACACACAACACACAACACACAACACACAACACACGTGCACCACTATATATATGTCTCAAAACACCAACCAAAAAACCACAACATTAACCATACAACAAACACCATCAAACATTCAAATCAATAGATAATTTCAACACAGCACAATGACAATCAAAAGAACACACAAAGACAACAAAAATGTCGAAAACCTAGCTATGGCGAATTGCCTGATGCTGCTCTCACAGGTCGGGCAATCGGGCCGGGTATTCAACTGCAAGACGTGTAACAAAGAGTTCAACTCGTTCCAAGCTCTCGGGGGCCACCGCGCGAGCCACAAGCGGCCGAAAACAATCGATGATCGTGAGATTATACGGACCCCGGTGAAGCCGAAGATGCATGAGTGTTCGGTTTGTGGGTTGGAGTTCGCGATCGGGCAGGCGTTGGGCGGTCATATGAGGCGGCACCGTGACGGTGTGAATGAGAGAGGTGGTGGCCGGCCGGTGGTGATGTGGCCGGAGCCGGTGACGGAGAAGAGAGGGTTGTGTATGGATTTGAACTTGACACCGTATGAAAATGATATGAAGTTGTGGAGTAATAATAATAATAATAATAATAATAATAATAATAATAGTGTTAATACGACACTTGCTATATAAATGGTATCGTTTTGTAGAAGTTATGTTATGTATATCACTATATTGTACATAGTTTATAGTGCAAATGAGTAGAATGGAGCGATTATTTTAGTTTAGAATTCAAATTATTTTTGTTGTTTTTTTATTTTATTTGTTTCTTTGATATAGCGTATTTTGTACATATTTTGATCTTGTTTGAAAATAAAGTTAAAACGTATGTAAGATTGTTCTCAAAAGAATAAGATAAGAACGTAAGAGGAAGTGGTAACGTTTGTGTCACGTTTTAATGGTCTTCATCGTTTAAAAATATTATAGTGAAAAGACAACATGTTTGTTACTCGTAAGATGCGTAACAATTTTAACTTTAAACTTAAAGTTTGTGTGGGCATATGGTAAATTTAAGCTCGACTTCATTCAAGCTAAACATTAATATGGAGACCAATGTTTGTAAAATCGGAATAGAAAATGAATCGGTTAGCTAAGAGGTTAATTGATCGAACCGTTCGAATTAAATTTAAAAGTTGAATGACGTCATATATATATTAAAAAAATCAATATTATTCGGATAAGTTCAAACAAAATATAACAAATATTGTACGTTTTTAGAGTAGATTTACACTTTTAACACAATATGGACACTTAATTAACTAAAATATATATCATAAAATTATTATATTTAATATAAATATGAGACTTTAAACGAAAAAAACGGATTAGTTCCAACCACTTATCTGCTTCATGAGTCCGACCGATTCAACTGAACTCAATCCGCATACAAAAACGGATTAGTTCTACGATCGGTCCAGTCCTACCGATCCAGTTCTGAAAACAAACTTAAAGATGAGGTTCTTGGTATTGTGTGCGATTCATCTATTCGAGATCTTCAAACTTTTAAATCACAAAAATTTGATATTAGATTCTTATTATGTAATGAATTCAACCTATGTGTATTATGTATACACATAAAGGTAGTTAATATACAAAGTGAAAAATAACATATTAATATTTAAAAGTAATAAAGTATATGCAAACTGTTTAAGTTAGAAATATGAAACTATATTCAAATGATAAAAAGTCGATTTGATTTGGGGTTTGTTTTTTCTCTCGCTCACCATATCTTTTTTATTATTATCCTAAATGTTAGTAAATCTATGAAAAAAGCAGTGTTTAACCCTTTCTCAACGTCCCGTACAACCAGCTCCTCCGCCTAGGTATCACCACATGTTTTATCCTATATGTTATTATTATTATTATTATATTATTATTATTATTATTATTATTATATTATTATTATTATTATATTATTATTATTATTATTATTATTATTATTATTATAAGTTTGATAATAATAATATAATAATAATAATAATAATATAATAATAATAATAACAATAACAATAACAATAACAATAACAACAGTAATGTGCTATTATATTAGTTACACTATAATACCGTGTTTTAATCATGTTATTGTATTGTAGCAATAATAATAGTGTATCATTAATCATAATACAATGTTTTACATTTGATAATATTTTTATTCTAACACTTCTAAGGCATTTATTTTATTTTATATTCACTATTTATCGAATACAATATGTTTGGTATTGTATCATGACGGTATAATAATGAATACTCACCAAAAATATGATAAACACAAGAACTATCATTGTTGTTCTCATATACGTTTAAAATTGAACCACGACAAAGGGCGGGTATTATGTAACTCATTACATTAAATAGTATCTTGTTTATAATACTTTTGAATGACATTTAAATTTATATATTTATAATTCAATAATATTTAAACTAAGTATTAATATTTATAATTATATTTTCTACAGGTATTTTGGGTATTTTATAATTTTAGTATTTGTGACTAAATTTGTTAGTTGATGAGATATTGTTTAATGTGTTTTAAAAAAAAAATAATAATATATATAATTTTAGTTTCTCGACTAGTTGAAATTGAGGGCATAAGTTAACTTGTAAGTTGCGAGTCCAGAATATTAATTATTATAGTCAATTTTGTACGGAAATATTAGGCTGCTTGTGCTTGATTATTACCTTTGATTAATAGATACATTTGAAGACTTTATTTTATTTTTCTAGATAAAATGGACCTAAGGACACAAGGTATTTACGTGCGCTATTCCTATTTCACACCTAATTTTGGAGATTTGTTTGTAAATATTATATGCCGATGACTTTGATAATTAAATAGTAACTAGTTATTTTTCTTACACATGATGTAATAAGAAGTAACAAAATAAAAAGATTGTATTACAACCCCTGTTGTCAATAGCGGTTATAGCGACCGGTATAGCGCGCTATGTAGCGTGGCGACCATCCCTCGCTATTTGCAGATAGCGACTTCATAGCGGAATTTTTTATTTTTTTTTATATTTATTTTTTTATGTTTTTCTGATAAATATGAAATTTAGATGATTAGTAATAGAGTGTTTTAGTTATTTTGGGGATGTTTGCTTCGATTTTCTACTACTTTATTGCTAAACATGGTTATTTCTTGAATGTAAAACATTTTTACATATTATTCTACTTAATCGTTAAACGCGAAATAACGGTTGTTATTTACCGTTATTCGCTACGTAATATATAAGTGGCTTATCGCTATTTACCGTTATTCGCTACGTAATATATAAGTGGCTTATCGCTATTTACCGTTATTCGCTATTGATGACTATGATTACAACAGTATCAAATCAGACTAACACTGTGTAACCAAAATATAACAATATCAAATGTTAAACGAAAACAACAACAACGTCAAAACACCATACACTTGTATTACAATGTATGTCAAAAGTTAAGATCAAACTCCATACAGCCCAAACCTTCAAACAAGCCCACAATTACAAACAATCCTGCAAATCCAAATAGATTTTAATGAAGCATCAAATTTGATTAGCTCGACCCCAGTTCGAGGCTATGCCGCTATGACCCTTGAACCCCACCATCAAAGGTGTTGCCTCTGGACCTGTGTTTAGTGAGCATAGCGCCTTTGAAACTGTTATTGCTCAGGGACTTCGTACTTAAGACCAACGAGATTTTAATACCGTAAATCATAATAAAATAAAATAAGCATGTATTGTGTCTCTTGACGTGTTTGATGAATAGTACTATTTACATAGGTCTACAAGTAAATCCAACTACAGTAAAATACCTAACAATCTTAGTCTACATGAAGCACTGAAAATAAAAAAATATTCAATAAAACATCAAATCGCGCAACATCAGGAAGAAATCAAGACAAATCAAAGCATCCCTTATTGGAGTGGGAATCTTGATGTTGTTTCACTACTCGTTTTCTTTAATCATAATATACTGTAATTATTGTTGAGTATTACTAGTATTGCAAAACCATATTGTGAATACACTTGACAATATACGAGAAAGAAAAATAGAGATAATATTTATCCATAGATGTTAAAACTTTACATATGATCCTTTATATTTTACAAAATTTTACGAGTTATAACTATCTGATAGATTTTGGCATCACTGTCAATTCACCCGGTTCTTACTTAAAACCGGCTTCATAGTTAAGACTTGACTTATGTTATACAATAATATTACGCATATTTATATATAGATAGTGCTACTAAGTACTAAATATAAGAGTTAATTACGTAAATAATCCTTGTGATTTTCAGAAAATAACATGTTTTGGTACTAAGAGTTTTTAGTAACAGGTTTAGGTATTATGATTTCATTTTATAATGCGTTTGGGTATAATACTAACTTTTGTTAGTTATTCTATTAAATATCAGGGCATGTCAGTGTTTTCACGTTAACAAACTATGTAATTCAGTGAGAGATGAGGAACTGTTTGTGCCATTTTAAAATTTATGCATATCTTCTATTTCAATCACCACCATCCTCGCCACTTTCATCACATCTAACCCACAACCACCACCGCCCCCTCATCGCACCAAGGCCACACACCATCGTGCTAACCACCACCAAAGACCAAATCACCTGCACAAGGATTTCAAGGTCCCCGTTATGCGGTAGGGACACGATGACCAGATGGTGGTGATGGTGGCTTGATGGTGGTGAGGGTGGCCGACAGGGTAAGGGGTTGGGTTCGTTTTATTTCATATTTGTTTTTTTATATATATAGAGTGGCTTGTAAATCTATTTTTAATTTTACATAATTAGTCCTTGAAAATGAAAAGACACAATAACCTTTAGACTTAACGAGAATAATTAACGGAAGTAAGTTTTAATACTTAAACTCGTTACAAAATTAAAAACACAATACCCAAACTTGTTATTAAAAACTCTTAATACTTAAATCTGTTATTTTCTATAGGACCATAAAATATAATCCTAAACTTATTCCAACAATTATTCTCTTACGAACGATTAGTCGCTAGTTGTTTTGCTAATATAAGAATTCTAGGAAACTTCGGAGAAGTGATGTGAACAATGATCCTCACTCAAAGGACCCAACACATTTTTACTTTTGGTCGAACATTACGTTTAGGAACTTTCTAGAATCTTTAAACAAAGGCCATACAAATATTCAAAACCCTTATCTCACCACTTAAGAGATATGAATAGACTTAGAAATGGTATAAGTTCACTCTATTTTCTTCATGCAAAACACACGATATTTGTTTAAATTATGAATGAACTCGATCAAAATAATAGAATCTCCAGTATCGTTATAACTTTGGTGCTGGTGTTGATAAAAAAACAGTACGTGGTGTTAACTGTTGAGTTTATAAATAAACTAGTGTTATGAAAAACTTATTTATCAATATGAGTTATTTGAAAAATATTTACAAAAATGAGTATTTTTTTAACTCATTATTTTTACTGTTCCTAATGTTATTGGATTAAAAAATACTTAATAAAAATTAAGGAAAAAGTTTCTAATAATAATACCTTTTGTTGGATCATCATAATTATATAGAAAGTCCTTTCAAATTTTTTATAAACCTTTTCACTGGCTTTTCTTTACAATTTTCTAAACATTAACGGTTTCATATTTTTAAAGATTTGTATATGTTCTAAAAACGTTTTAAAGTAATCTGAAAAATATATAAAATGTTTTAAAAGTTTGAAAAATAGTATTAATAATATATTTTTGTTTGCGGAAGTCTTTGTAATGTTTATTTGATTATACTATGTTTTTTATATTACAGAACATGTGTTTAAGAAGATTAAAAGAATTTTAAGATACACAATTTGTTGTTTGATCGTATATGTTATAAAACGTTTTTAGAAACTTGAAAATCTTTATATTATTACAAGTTTAAATTAAAACTTTAAGAACAAAAATTTTTATAAAATTAATTTAAATGGAATAGAACATTTTTTGAAAGATTAAACACATTTTCTGAAACATGTTAAAAAGAGTTTGTAAAATATATGGAAAAGTCTTTGTTGGATTTCTCAATCAAAGACGTTTTCTTTGGTAATTTACTAAAACATTTTCCTTAAGTTTTCCTAAATAACTTTTTTATATAATTTACATTACTTTAAAAAAAAATTGTCAACTGTTGGGGTGATTGTGAGGTGACAATTGTGATGGATTAGGATTTCTTTATGATTGTTTTGTTAATCAAATGCATCAAAAATTCCATTTTTTCCACTTCAAATTTCAAATCCAAATCCTTAAATAATTAGCGAACCAAACAAATTTTGAATTTTGCGTTTTGTGATGTTAGTGTGAGATGATTAGACCCAATATAAAGGTTACTAGATCTAAAAATATTCAATTAGCTTAAATCTTTTGACAATATCTACGACCAAAGTTT
This sequence comes from Flaveria trinervia, assembly GCA_025506515.1. Lineage (NCBI taxonomy): Eukaryota > Viridiplantae > Streptophyta > Magnoliopsida > Asterales > Asteraceae > Flaveria > Flaveria trinervia. The sequence continues at coordinate 2,542,851 of CM046442.1, forward strand.
TAAATAGGTTAGGTTATATACATCCCTTTTTATTATCTATCATGCTCTCCCTTTTAAAAAATAATTTTAAAACTTGTTATGTTTTACCTCGAAAAAAAATTAGTTTTAGAAAATAAAAGTTTTCCTTTTTTTAAATAAGTTTCAAAAATCATGACATAAAAATATATTTCAAAACAAAAAATTCTATAAAAAATTAATATAATAATTTTTGAAGTTAAAAAGCCTTTTAAGAATATCTTTTAGAATTATAAATAGACCTAAATAAATCTAATTCAACCGATTTATTCGGTTTGGTTATCCGATTAAACCTGATTAATCATATATTATTCGGTTTACAAGGATAGCCTAACTGTATAAACAAGATTTTGTAAAACCATTAACCGAAGTGAAAACTGAACATAATTCGACTTTTTACGGTTGCGGATACTATTCGGTTTCCGGTTATTTTCTGTTTTTGGCTTTTTGAACACTAGTAACCACTACAATGAAAAATAAAATACAAAGATACAAAAACTAAAAGTAATAATAAATAGATAAAATTTAAAATTCTTAGTTTAACATATTAAAGGATGATATGGTAAGTAGAAAAACATTAAAGTAAAAATTAACTAATTTTACAAGTTGGGCGAAATGGTATAACAAGTAAAAATAAATAATCTAGATGAAGGTATATAGATATATATATATAATCACCTTTTTAGATTAGCTTAAATCTTTTGAAAACAAAATGTTACGATTTTTAATAATTATATTTGGGTTTTGCTTGGGCTATATGGGCTATTTTAAATAGCAAGCCCAAAGTTACAACCTAGTCCAAAGTTCAAACTAGAGGGAAGGAAAACCGGATGATTCGTGATTGCCTCTTATAGTCTTATTAGTTTTACCCATAAATATTTTTATTTTTTGTATGATTATAAACTACTTAATACGTTTAATAATACAATTGCAAAAAATAAACTAAATGGTTCCAAAGTTTATGGGTTAAAATAACAGTGTAGTGATTTTAATAGTAAAGAATGTCTAGAATAGAGTGTTTGTGTATTTATCGGTAAAGAAAAACAATCTAAATTATTAAATAAAATAGTTTTAAGATGTCACAAGCACTTAAATGTAGATTATAGATGTATTTAACTGATTATTAATAAAAGATCATATACAATATATGTTAAGGAAAGAGAAACGGGAAAAAAATACGACACACAGATGTGCACATTATCGCCTCTCGGTTGTCCGGAGATAGGTCTTGATCATGAGGTTCCAAAACCGCGCCCGGTAGAGCCAAGGTGGTTCCATCTGTCCGGACCATCAAAGATAAGTCTTGATCAGGTTCCAAACCCGCACCCGATTGAGCCAATGTGGTTCCTTCTTTCTGGACCATCAAAGATTGGTCTTGAGGTGGTTCCAAAGTTTGAGGCTACACGATAAACACAAGAGTAATTACAACAGCTTTAGCAGTTATTAACAAGGTTTTACGTCAGGTTTAATATGACAGTTCTTTTATGATGTAGTTTAAAAGTAGTATATATTTGTTAAAAAATATACTAAAAGATCTAACAAAACAAATTATGTACGTTGTAAACATGCATATATAACATATTATTACCTGATGAGTAAAGAACGAACCAGGTTGAAACCTCATATATCTTCTAGCATTGGAGTTGTGACCCGATGCAGCATTTGGGTCAAAACTCCAAGGCGTAAAGAACGAGTCTTGGACTTCTAAGAACGACAATAGTCGTTGTTGCGAGTTGTTTTCACGATGATTGTAAGAACTTGCATTCGGATTCCTATTCCGCCTTGATCTTTGTTCATGGTTGTTGCTTGAATTCATAGCTCGATAGTACAAGTTCTTTGAGATTAATGATATGATGAAGTTATAAGGGTTTTTTAATTTTAATTTGTGAGTAGTTAGGGTTTATTTATAGGATGAGAATTATTAGATTTTTAGTTATTACGGTTTGTATGATTTTATGATGTTTTAATTAGAATCCCACATTATTTGGGATATTGAGAAGCTAATTCATCAAATATATTTAGTATGATATATAAAAGGTTTAATAATAGTTTAAGTGGCTGTTGTACTCTAGCTTAAATGCTTATTATAATATTTAAATTAAAGTTTTGCTTGGACTAATATGTTAATTCTTCTATTATTTTTTTTGCTATCAAACATATATTTTTACTCACTTTAACCAATCATTGTTAGAATGTTCACAAAGTGTGAAACTCTAAAAATAAACGTGTGCTTGTAGTATGGAAAAAGTTGATCACGTATCCTCTTGGTGTGAAAACGCATTCCACTAGAGAGTCAACACGTGTCATTTTAATCAAAATACCATTAAAAAAAACTGTTTGTGCTAGAACACCAATCACGTGGTGAAGTGCGGCGGCAAGAGTAAAAGATTTTTTATTAAGAGTTAAAACATTACATGCTATGTGGCTAGCGATGTCACACAAACATTATTTTTCTGATGGTGTAACGCTTAAAGGCACATATATTGACTTCCTAGTGCATCCATGTGCATTGTATATTTGCACCAAGGACTTCAAGAGGCTAGTTTTTCCACACTAAAAGCATTCACAATTCACTTTCTAGTGCATCCATGTGCATTGTATATAGTTTTTCCGCACCAAGGACTCCAAGAGGCTAGTTTTTCCGCATTAAATAATATTTTTTCATACTTTTATCATTATTTTTTCTCTCTTATTCACTCATAATCACTTTAAAAATATTAAAAAATTTATGAGGGTTGTATCGTGATTTTCCAAATATCCTCCATAAATATTATTTTTCATTTACTTATAATCACTCACAACCGACACTCATTTTATATAAAAATAAAATATGGATCGTGAATGGTCTACGAGGGTCATGTTGTCCCTAAAATGCCTAGCATGCCTCACATTTTCTTTTGTTTTTCCCACATTAGCATCATATAATTTTCTCTAATATTTCCGTAACCCTTCCCTAATATATGGTGTGGGCATCCCTAACATACTAAAATTTTATCTTAAATAAAAAAAATTAATTAATTTAATAATATCCAACTGTTAAATTTCATGAATAAATTACAAATTAATAAAAGAAAATTACACTTTATTTAATTAAAAAAACAACCATTACTTCACTAAAACCTGCGTCAAAAGCGTTTTCATTATCCTCTGAAATGTCGATCCAAAACGCGTCCCTTGAAATGTCGATTCAAAGCTGCTTACGATACTATAAAAAACACTTTATTTTAATGCAACTCGGTTTTCATTAATGATAATCTTCTTCTCGATCACATGAGCTAACAAAAGTCCCAAAGTCATCGCCACTCATGACGTGGGCTAATGTCTAACTAGTTAAAGTAAGGTACTCATGACATGTAAATAAAGAGGAGGTCACGAGTTCAAATCTCACAATTGAGTTAGGTGGTTTTCTCAGTAATGAGTTTCTTCTTGTGGAGGTTGGGGGTTGGGGATAGGTGGGCCCGATTAAAATAACATCTATCATTTGAAGCAGTGTCGTACATTTGTCGTTAAAAAAACAAGTACTCACGATGTTAAAATTTGTGTTTTTCTGAACATGAGGCTAGTTCTTGTGAAGCAACTCTCTAAGATAGCATCGCATTATTTCTTAAAAGAACAGGCTCGGGACCTTGAGTTAAGATGTTTTAAGGTTGGCGTAAATAGCGACTTGACGGATCTTAATGAGTTGGAGAATGGTAGGTGTCGTAACTTGCAAAAATAGGTCAAGACCTTATAAATCCATTAGGGCCCTCACTAAACAAGAAATGTCCATAAAACTAGAATGTAAACATCGGGATATTGAGTGGGTGTTTCGCAAATCTACTTTTTAACTAACTTTTAACTTGTTAAATTTTAAAAAGTTAATAAGTATGTTTGAGATAGAATAAGAAGTTAATGAGTAGATTTTAAAAGATTGAAAAGTTGATTTTGAAAAGTTAAATGCAATTAATTTTGAAAAATTATTTTTCAAAAGTAACTTTGGTTATTGAGCAATTTAGTTCCAAGTAACCATCTGGTAGGAGATGGTGGGTTGTTTTTTGTTATTTTGGTTTGTTTGTACTGTGAGATTTAAGCTTCTTCTTTACCTTTTCTTTGAAAAAAAAATACTTGGTTCAAAAGAGAAAAAACAAATACGATAGTTATCATGGTACAACCACTCGGAGGGGTTTAATGGTAAGAGCAATGTTTTTAGAACCGGATCAGACGTCGAACCGGACGCCTTACTGGTTTGATGGCCGGACCGGTTGGACCAGATTTAACTATATTTTAATTATATTTATATATGTAGTTAAATATAAGTAATTTATATATTATTTATATATATATATTTTATAGTCATATATAAAACTTAACTATATTTGTATATCAAACATATTAATTTATGGTTTAACATCTCGTTTTTACCCATTAAAATAAAATATAAAAAAAAGCCAAAAACCGGTCCGGTTTCCCGGTCCGACCAGCGGTTCGGGAAGAACTAGCCAGTTCGACCGTTCAGAAACGATTCACAGTGACCCGGACCGGCCACCGGACCGATCCCTGGTTGAGCCAGTCGGACTGGTCGGTCCGATCCGGTCGTGAAAACACTGGGTGGGTAAGAGTGTACAAAATAAAGTTAATTTATATCAGAGTAAAGTAACAGTAGATTACGATCTTTTGAAAAGATTAATAATGCTCATCACGTGACTAAAATCCATATAAGCATTATTGGTTATTGTTATAGATTAATGGAATTTTAAATTTAAACCTCGAACAAAAATTAAGATTCAACCGTTAGATGAGACTCTTCATAGTTCATCGATACAAAAGAAATCATGCTTGGGTATTGATAAACCACTAAAGAATGTTTCATTTGTTGTGTATCTAATGGGGTTCAATAAAATTATGTTATGAATCTAAATTCTTTGCTTGCTTGGTTTGTAGAATTCGTTAGATTAAAAATATAAATTCTAGTAATAACATGTTTAAGCAAAAGCTTTCTACAATTATTCCAAGGTCACGTCACCATGACCACTACCTCCACGATAACGAGTCATGTCTCCGTCACCCCAACCACTACCGCCCAAATCTTCGCTCTCAGTCCCCACAACAAACGCTACATTACAAACTTCCATTCTTTCGACGGGTTCAAGTTCCCTTGAAACCAGACGCCCTCTAAATAACTTGATCGCGTCCATTCATAATCTTATAATTGAGATCCTTTCTCCTAAAGAAACACATAACTTGTCTTTTAACAATAATTCAATAACCACAACATAATAACACTTCATCTTGCAACACATCCTAGCAGTGAAACAACTCAACAAGAAGATGTTAAAATGAAATACGAAGTATGCTGCAACAAGAAAAGGGAATCCAGTAATCAAAACCTATGTTTCACACACTAACACATAAATTCCTTTTTAAAAAATGGTAAATAAGTTGAAAATTACACCCCCACCCAAGAAATATCATGTTGTCACAATAGTTTTCCATTTAAGAACCACAGCAGGCAGATTTTTGTGCAGCTTGACCATTCCCAGCTGCCCCATCTGCTTGATTGATCTTGATTGTTGCTGGCTGCAAATAATACAACCAAACAAAACTAAGCCATATCGCAATGCATAGAGATTGAAATTTGAGCAGTAGAGGTGGAGACGTGGTGGGTCTAGAGGATCGGGTAAAGCGTTAAACGGGTCACTTTTAGCGTAGGTCGGGTCAAGGATTGACCGACAAACATTTATTTGTCCTGCTCTTATATAAGACTCATTTTGTAACATGTGTGTGTGCATAGAGGTGTTTTTTTAAAGAACCAATAGTACGTTGAGAACATAGGGGACAACATAAGACGTGTACATGTAACTTCAATAGGTAGGGTAAAATAGAAATGTAACAATTTATTTATCTATCCCCCACTCTTTCTTTGATTTTACATGCGAATTTCTTTTAAAAACATGTATAAAAACATGCACTTATTGCACATGTGCATACACATGTGTATATAGTGCATATGTATGTGTGCATTTAGATAAAAATTTATCAATACCATATTCTTTCATATAAATCTTAAATATATTGAATTCTATACGCAATTTTGTCAAATTATATAAAAAATAGTGCAAGGGTTAATGTTGTTTTTGACTTTTTGCAGTTCTCGGCATACTATTAGTTCATGAAAGTTATTTGCACGTTTAATACATAACCAGGTAGAGAAACGTTGCATAAGCACTTGTACATAGTGCATGAAAAATAACCACATAATATGGGAGAGAAAGTGAGACGGTTAAAAACTATCTTACATAGCACTAAAAAGCTATATGTATAAGTGTATGCAATTCACATGGTTCCTAACTTAGATCTATATTGAACATCCTCTATGTGTGTGTGTGTGTGTTTGTCCTCTAATAGAGTAATAGCTCATATTTTCATATATACCTGTCTAATTCTCATTATGGTATTTTACCCTTCGCAATATGAAAAATATCATATAAATTTATTTCATTTTAAGAAATCTGATCGTTATATGGTGTTTCACTGAATAAACGTATAGGAAAACTATGTTATTACTGTGAATCAATTTGCTGTGTAATGTTTTCCTCATTTATTCAACGAAACAAACAGTAACTGTATTTATTTTATCAACTTTGAAATAACAATAATACTCCAAATTTTAAATGAAAAATCTTTGGAGGTTCAAGGTTTGTACGCGTTAAAAGTTGAATTTGGCCAACTTTTTAATCCTCTAGACTTGTTCCTCTTTTCAGCTAAATTCTTTGATGATCATTTATGATAAACAACCCAAATTCTTTTTATATCTTTGAAAACCCCAATTTATAATAATACCATGGACTAATCTATCAGACTTGAATTTACCTCAGCCTTGGTATCGGTGTCTGAAAGCCTCTGCTTGATATCCTTTGCAATTGAAAAGAAAACTTGTTCCACATTTAAATTAGTTTTTGCACTCTACACAAAATGGTATAACATACTAATTATTGTTTGTCTTACGTCATCTTAAACACAAAATTCTATAACATCATTGGCAATTTACTTACTGTTTCAAAGAATTTAATCCCATATTCATCAGCAAGTGCTTGCCCCTTGGCAGTAGGTACAGCCTATCAATAAAAGATTGCCATGCGTCTAGCTTATACTTCAAAAGCATAAATGACCACATCAAGTATTTAATAAAACACAAATAATAAAAATACCCGTTTGCTTTCATCCATGTCAGCCTTGTTTCCCACCAAGATTTTGTTAACATTATCAGAAGCATGTTGTTCAATGTTCCGAATCCAGTTTCTTATATCTGCACTTCACAACATTAAAGTGTTATAGTAGTAATAATTTATGTATTCATATTTCAAAGGGATTACTTATTACTTTCTCCAAAGGACGAACAAATATAGTTTTGGGTCAACTCGACCCAACCAGTTTTAACATGTTACCCAACCATCCCAACCTGCTCATTGCCTCATTGTGACACCTCCATATACATCAATGATGATTAATAATAATTTAACAGAGTAATAATATACGGAAGTAAAGGAACAAAGAGATAAAGCACAAGTAAAGGTGAAAAAAGTGGAGGGAAGAAAACCTTACTATTGAAAGATGATTCATCCGTAACATCATAGACCAACAAAATACCCATAGCTCCTCTGTAGTAAGCTGAAGTTATCAAAAAAAAACTATGAAAATTACATGCTAATCTATTCTGAAATACAAGATAATTAAATACTTTAGAAAAAATAATAAAAACAATTTTCATGGACAGAATGCTTCTTTCCTAAGTCTTTGATCCAGCCCTAACATAGTATAGGTGGATTGGTCAATTCAATATACCTTTTATTTCTAATGGGTAAATATAAATAGCTTATAACAAAAAGACAGAGAGTTGTCCAGAGTGTATTTTCAATGCATAAACCTGGTGAATCAAATTTATTAACAAACTTAATAAATTAGTATAACTTTTAAAGTTATATGAACATATGGTCAATTGTTAGAAAAACCTAATGGACTTTTCATTGAATTCACACATAAGTCCTTGGACTTTACTTAGCACGATCAAATCTTTCAACTTCTTGACACTAAACAAAAATGTTCCTTATATAACCTTTAGGAACTTAAATACTTAAGCATGTAATAAGGGCCTTTACAGTAACTTTTACAAAGTTGAAGGATTTAATCATGCAAAAAAAAGACTTTATTGTTAAATAAAATCCAAGGAATTTATCATTATGCTTTAGATATTTAAGGGATTTAATCATGCAAAAAGAGTTTTTGACTCAATTCCTTCAAGCCAAACTATCAATACCTACACTTACGTGTTTTAACCTGAAACTGTTTTGACCGGTAACCCAACCCTTGCCACCTCTGTAATCTGGTAATCTATTTTTGGCAATTGATTTGTGTGTATTATGCCAACAAAAAGGGATCAAACATACCAGTTGTAATTGTCCGGAACCGTTCCTGACCAGCTGTATCCCAAATTTGTAGTTTGATACGCTTGCCATCAAGCTCGATGGTTCTTATCTTAAAATCAATGCTGTAATTCCCGATTTTGGTATTCATACTATCAGAGTCAACTTAAAAATGTAAATCAGCTGACAATGTAGAAAACTATGGGAATAACTCACCCAATGGTAGTGATAAAACTAGTGGTGAAAGAACCGTCTGAAAAACGCAAAAGAAGGCAACTTTTTCCCACACCTGCAAACAAAACAAAATACAAGAAATGATGATTTCGTAGTCCCCTTTACATTCACTTAGCTCAACTAAAATAAATAAATGCATCAATGCTATGGTGACATGGAGCTTAGTAAATATATTTGCAAAACTAGGGGGTTAAAATTGTTAATTGATGTGAAAATGGTAATTTAAGATCTGAAAATCACCATATCCTAACAAGGCCGGGAATTTTCAACAATATTTAAAGAGTAAATAGCTCACTCCAGCTTCAAATATGAAATATATCAAAAAGGTTAACATGTAATATGTATTGTCAATATGTAAGAAATGTGGAGCTTTTGTTCCATTCATTCAATGGTAAAGCACCTATAGGGTCGTGAGCTCAGATCTCCAAAATTATGGAGCTTGCGATGACCCTTTATTCTAGTAAATACTCCTAAAGTAGTATTATCATTGGTGCGTATTCAACCAGATCAAGTTTCAATGAAGTACAGTATTTACCCTTAGCATTACTTCCCTACCAATTTCATATAAGGGGTGTTCATAATTGCATGCGCAAAACAATGTTATCATAAAGTACAACTCAGCGAGTGTTTCTCTTTGTATTTGTAATGCAATAACCAGATAATTTCCCCTGAAACACAATCCCATACACCCTGATAGAAAATGACATGATTTTCCATGTCTTGTATAATTGTATTTTCCTACATTTCTCATCTGAATACCTAGTAAAAATTAAGGCATTCCACTTTCACCATTATATTGCACCAAGAGCTTATGCTCTTAATGTTCTCTGGCAACACCCATAACACTAACTTTTATTAACATCCCTAAACACTATCCTTCACTGAAGAATCAATCATTCACTGATTTGAAGATAAAATGAACATTGTGACTCGTAATAAACACAATATTACGCAAACTGACCATCTCATCGTCTTAAAAAAGCAGTATAAAACATACAAATCAAACAAGCCACTGGATTCATGATCAAAACCACTAAATCAACCTAGATCCGTACCAAAACCACCTTCGAAATCCCTAACACCAACATTTCTCACTTCCAGACATTCCAATTAGCGTTAATGTTAATCCTCACAAACCTATGAACTAATCAATTTCAAAACATCATAATCAAACGAGCTCGATCACATCACGATGCATAATAATAATCAAACACTTACCGCTGTCTCCGATCAAAAGGAGCTTAATCAGGTAATCATAATCGGCTCTTGCCCTTGCCGGAGGAGCGGCCATTGTATAATCAAAACAGAGTCGAACAAAAAGCCCTAAATCAGCGTATATACGAACACACAAACACACTTACACCTGTGCACCAATCAAAACCAAATCAAAGCTCACAGATTAGAATCAAAGGTTCAATATATGAAAAATACATGAAACAACACTAAATTCGCGAAAAACACACACCAGATCAGAAGTAAGCAAGCGATCGGCCATTGAAGATCAAGAGAGAGAAATTATTATTATTATTATTCTTCTTATTATTATTATTATTCTTCTTATTATTATTATTATTCTTCTTATTATTATTATGATTTATGAACATAAACAAAAGGAATATTATTATTACACACCCTGCGATGATGATGCGCTAAGATGCGCCACCTCCCCTTTCTTCTCTATTTTAGGCACCACTGTTGTGTTAATGTGCGCAGTCACCTCCGGCGCAGGTTAGTGAATACGGGAAAGCGAGGAGTGAACGAATGAATGTTGACGCGCACAAAGATCAACAGGTGGACAGTTGTCGGTTTCTAATGGGGAAAAGTGGAGGACCATGGTAAGATGGTGTGCCAGCGATGTAGAGAGCTAAAACTTCTTGGTGCTGACCTGGGTATGATTGATTGGATATTTTTTAATACAACATGAAACAATATAAAAATATTAAAGTAAGTGGATGTTTTGGAGATTACTAAATAATTAAATACTCAATTAATAAGATATATTTAATTATTAAGTGTTAAATCATTAAGAGCTTTGAATTATTAATAGTTGTTATATCATTTAACTATTTAAAGGTAAATGTCTAACCAATTCAGATAAAATTTATTTAACATTCAATATTAGACTTGTTAAATATTCAGTATTAGTATGATATTTAACCATTCAGAGACAAATGTCTGAACCATTTAGACATTTGCTCGTGAAACAAACAGTCTGAACCATTAAATGTTAGATCATTCAGATATATAAACAATTAAGAGGCTGATTCAGATGTTATCAAACAGTCCCTAAAAATCTAGGACTGTCTTTAATGGTCTCGTTGTAATACAATGGTGAGATGACATGGATTGAATTCATGGCGTCAAGCTAGGCATGAAACAAAAAAGACTAATGGATGTTCATCGTGTCAGGATGAAAACATAGAATATTTTGAAAGGGTGAAGTGATGTCCAGTTGACGTGACGACCCGAGGGTGCTTTAACATTGCTCCCTTGTGTTATTTTAGTGGCGGTGTGATTGTGAGGCGCAACCATTAGATGTATCAAATTAAGTTTGATTCAATTAATCATGAAAGCTTTACATTTAATAACTTTTGATGAAAAAAATTTGTTAATGCTAAAATATGAAATATTTTAAAATATTATTTATTTATATAATTGTAAACTATTAGCTGTAATGAGTTTTCATAAGTTTTTACATCAGTAATTAAAGTTCTGTTTTATAAAAAATGTCTCTCTCATATATTAAATTTATACAATAATCAATTTGAAAATGTTTTTAGTGGACATTAAAATTAAATATGATTGGATCACGCATCTTATATTAGGGTGAAGTAAGATGATCTACGGATTAAATTTCATGTTCACATACTCATGTAATGTTCACATATGAATTGTCTTTCATGGTGAATTAATGTTCGAACCAATAACAAAAATACACATTTGCCACTCACTTAGATTATTATTTGATCTCACTAAACAACATGAATGTTCATGACCATGTTGAATAGCATGCGATGAATTCATGGATCTTTACAATTCCATATGGAGTTAATATGTGCTTCAATCGACATAATTCATGTGGCCACTAATTAAAAAGATTAACGGGTCATATTCAACACTTTCCTATATAATAAGGGAGGGAAACACTACAATGAACTTAGTGTCTTTAAATAAAGTATATTTTTTTTAATTATCGTAGGTATAGAAAGTGTTGTTATCGTTCTGGTAGCGTGATGAATTGAACAGATTATGAATGAACAATATCGATGAATTGAACAGATTATGAATGAACGATATCGAGTGATAGTAGTTGTCATGACTAGGGATGCTTTAAGTTCACATGGGAGTGATAGTTGTTGCAATGTTTTTTTATATATGTGTTTTAATACTTGAAATCGTGACGAAATACCAGCGCAACGTTCAATAAAAACTTAGTTTACATTAGAGGTGGCCAAAAAAACCGGTTCAGGAACCGGTTTGGCCGGAAAACCCGAAACCGGTTTGAGACCCAAACCGGTTTGGCACAAATCGGTTCAGACCCGACCCAGTCAACCAGTTCATCCCCGGTTTTCCATTTTCTTTTATGAAACCGGTTTTTGAACCGACCCGGCTCCAACCCGGTTTTCAAACCGGTTCCAACCCGGTTTCATAAATTGTTTAAATGTTTTAAATGTTTATATATGTTTAATTTGTTTAAATGTTTATATATGTTTATAAATGTTATAAATTGTTTAAATTATATAAATTTTTTTATGTTTAATGTTTTAATAAAAATTTTAAAACTTTCTTTGAATATAAAAAAATCCAATGTTTCAATAAAAACGGTTTGGGCCCGAACCGGTTTCCAAACCGACCCAAACCAGTTTGATAGGGTTGGGATTTTTGAGTTTGGAACCGGTTCCAACCCGAACGGGAGGCTCTGAGGGTGGGCAGGGTGGACGACCGTTCATGGTTCAATCTCATTAGCGGCCCAAAATTAATATATATATATATATAACAATTATAGATTATTAACAAACTCAATAACAATTTAATTATCTTGATCAATTGAACTTAGAATCCATTAATATTTTAATTAGTTTAGTCGATCCAATCTAGACTCGATTAAAAAACATCAGGGGAGCCTTACGATTCGGTTAAATAAGTAAATAAGATTATTTTGCTACAATACTTTTTTTTGGTAAAACAATTATTTTCGTATTATAGCCTTTTAATATACTGATCAGTGACACTATATTTACAGGATTCATTTTTTCTACTCGCCTAGGGCCTAAAACTATTTGGACACATCAGGACCGACCCTGAATAGAGTGTACTTTTAGACACTCTTTATAAGCCCTCCAATTGTATGATTACTTAATTGTTTACTATATTTGAATTCTTTATTAGTTTGAACTAGTATTCAAGTCCCACGCGTTGCGGTAGGAGGCGCAAAATCATAATAAGTAGGATTAATGTCAACCACCTACACCATAAAAAGCTTATAAAACAAAAAATAAAACCGATGAAAAAACGTTAAACTATGTACATGCGTTACGATGTGTTAATGTGTATAAATTAAACCAAAACATAGAACACAATGCGCACGTTAAACTGAAAAAATGTAAACTTAAAAAGTTTAAACCGGGACGTAAAATGAAAAACTTATATAAGAATAAAAGTAAATAAAACTAACGTTGAAAGTGAAAAAAGATGTTAGTGTTAAATGTGAATGTTAAAAACTATAGGGTTAAAAGTAAAAAAAATCTAGAAAAAAACAAATAAAGTATAATCTACAAAACATATGATACAAACCATAATGCACAACTAAGTTGGTAATTAATATTACACTAGTATTAAGCCCCCTGCTTTACGGCGGGGACGTAAAATTATGTCAAATAGCATCAACGTCAGATCACCATCAACAACAGTCAACACCAGAAAAACTCGTATTAAAAAAATAAAACCGAACAAAAAGTAGATGCTTGTGAAACGTAAAATTTTAATAACAATAGCTAATGTAACATCTTGTATTTTTGTTAACCAAAAGTTAACTACGTTTATTCTTATGAGGGCCATTGTTGCCATATGTGAAATTTATGGGCTTATTTTATTATTATCCTTAATCCTTTAGTTTGAAAGTTATTAATGTTAATTATTACTTAATAAATAAATATTTATAATAATAATAACAATATTATTAATAATATCATTAATAATAATTATAACTAAGAATAATAACAATAATATTGTTATTAATAATTTGTAAGAATTATAAAAAAAACATGTATACAACTTGGATTTAAAAGTCTAGGGGTTATAATGTCAATTTTGAAACTCAAAAAGAAAGTTGTTACATAAAATAACAAACCACTTAAACATCAGGGACCAAAGTGTTAATTCATTTTAAAACCTTAATTTACCCAAACCGCCCCCCTTTTGCCGTCGATCTCTTCTGTCTCCGGCCAGCCTCCGGCCGTCTCCGATGACCACCAAAACACCAAAAGTCGTCGATTAAAATGAAATGAAACAGTCCCATAAGTGTCGCGAACCTGTTCGAACACAATGTATATTCCGATTCGATTTAAATCATTGTTAAACGTTGATCAAATTGAAACCGAAGCTTTCAATGAAAATCCGAGTGTTACAACGCGTTTTATTAACCGAATTCATTAAAACTTTGGTCTAGAAACGTTTCTGTAATCATGTCCAACATAATTACCACATCAATTGAATCTGCAACGCCCAAATCATTCAAAACACATCTCAAAGCCCCGATTCAAATCCTTGATCTGTTCGAGACATAACAGACCAAATTAAAACTATATAAATAGTGCTTTCGATCCTTTTCAACTCTCGGAACCCCCAATTTCTCAAAAATCTATCACCAACATCGATTTCAAGGTCCATGTTCTTCGCGAGCGAACCGAGACGCAACCCGACCACAAAAACTTCAATTCGATTGTAATCAAGTAAGTAAAACACATGATTATGTTCGTCTAGGCATGGGGAATAAAGCCCTATCGTTAATTTGGTTAACAACATTGAATTGATGTTCAATTTGATTCGGGAACAATCTAGGGTTCTTGGATTTGGGGGCACTTTATTAATTTGGTTTAAAAGGATTTAGAACTGGGATATACCACGGTTGTGACCCTGGTCTAATTGGTTACACACTCACTAGCAAACCTTGAGGTCCCGGGTTCGAACCGGGCACCCTCCAACATTTTTTTAAAGCCTTTTAAGCTTTAAACAAATTATAGAAAATTCTTAATAAATATAAAAATAGTTTTTGTAAACTTTAAATATTTTTAAAGACATCAAATTATTTTCTATAAATTTTTTTTAAATTTAAATAATTAAATATTTTTTTAAAAACATTTTAACAAAGGTTATTCTTGGGTTAATTCTATAAAAATGGATTTCAAATAAAATAATTATTGGTCCAAGTATACCTTTAAATTATTAACGTTAAAATCATGACTATTTCAAATATTATTCAAATTGTATATTTAAACTGTACTAGCTATTATGGATGATTTATTATCGTTTTCTTTTTAATAATTTACATAAATTGTATATTCCTTTACTATGTTATTTAGAATACTACAAAAAAATCCCCAAACTCCACTTGAAACCCTAATTCTCGTTAAATCACTAATTCTAGTCTTCGTTAATTCGTTAAACTTATTATTAAACTTAAAATCTTGTAAATATAAATATTTATTTTAGGTGCATTGTGAAGGACCATGTTGAAACGTTGCTTATTATATTTCTTATTAATCGTCAATTATATAGTTATTGACCAAGTGAGTATTTCCATACCCCTTTTTGCTTATTTTCACACTTTGGGGTGAAACATGTTAACTTATTATCATTGCACTTGTAAACTTATTTGAGACTTGTAATCTTTATGGCAATTCATCATGCAAAGTTGTGGTTAGTTGAACTTTTGTGGTTACCATGTTATGGCGTTATATGTACAATCATTAACTATTGCTAGCCCAGCGAAGTCATAGATCTATGGGCAAGACAAGCCTACTTTGGTTGATCCAAATACACTTAGCTGATCGTATAATCTTGTAAACGTGTGAGACTTGTAAAACTTTGTCGAGGTTTGATTGTTGCATTGTTCATAACATCCCTAATCACTTTATTCACTAACTTATGACTTGAATTGCCATCTTTTATATACTTATGTATTGAAAACTATGAAATGCTCACCAACATTTTTATGTTGACCCTTTTATTTTTAACATGTTTCAGGAATACCTCAAGTATGTGTTCTACTCTTTAAAGCTTATCACATCTAGGATTGGACCTAGAGATAAAATGGATGATCATGTTATTTGTAGTATTTGTACATGATGTATTCTTGTTGAAACTTTTGCTTGTAATGTTACAATTGAATCTTATGATTAATATATTTGGATTTAATAAATAGCGTTATGTGGCTGTGAACAATCGTAACCCTCACATCTCGACGTTTCCGCCGTCAAGGTTGGGGTGTGACAGCTAAGTCGATTAGGATCCGGATGTTCCAATCGGGCTGTTAAGTAGGAAAAAATAGGTGTACCAACGTTGAACCACACATGAACGTTATAGCATATTATTTTTCAAATTTTAGAGCGAAATGTATACAAAAAATTTGTAAAAAAAGAAAATAATAAGCAACCAAAGTTAAAAGTAAAAAAATACAGAGGTTAAATTATAGAAGATGTAAAATTATTGGATTTTAAATAAAAAATAAAAGAAATAGAAAAATAAACAAAAAACATGTACAACCTCTAATGCATATAGTATAACCATCAAAACAACCCAAAGTTGTTAATTAGTATAATATAAATTTATATTTATATCTTGACAAGTTTATATAACTTGTTACATAATTATCAAATATTTCAAATTACACCTATAATAACCCATGACGGGAGAAACAATATTTGCGTATTATTTCTCATGCTTAATGTACAACAAGATACTGTTAACTGTCAACCCCCCTGTCAATGCATGTCATTTGCTCGCGGTTGTTGTTAATCGGTAGGTGTGTCGTCAATGGTCTTTCATATTGCCAATGTTGTTCTCCAGCATTTCGTGTAACGACTGTAGGTCACACCGCGCTTCATGGTGATGGTGGCGAATGTGATTTATGGCTCGTGGCTCCAATTTTGTTGTTGTTTGTGATGGTGGTATCGGTGGTGGGCCTAGTCGCCGCTCCGTCATCTTTTTTGGTTTGGGTGGAGCAGGTAGCGATCCTTTACCGCTAATGATGGATGTCAGTGGTGGTAGTGGTGTGCATGGTCGGTTTGGATCGGTTTTGGCTTAAAACCGAAACCAAAAACCAATATTTCGGTTTTTAGGTTTTTAAAACCATTCGGTTTCGGTTTTTTCGGTTTTTGGTTTTCGGTTTTAACTTTGGTTTTTGGTTTTTTTCGGTTTTACCATTTGTGCTTCAAGATTTAGAAAAAAAATTGTTTGAAAGTAATGAATTTAAGCAAAAAACTTTGGTATTACATTATTTTGTTGATCTCTAAATAGAATCTATATATATTTTTATAATTTAGTTGACGTTAAAACTAAATGTAATTTACAAAATATAATAACAATTTGTGCTTCAAGATTTAGAAAAAAAATATTTTAAAGTAATGAATTTAAGCAAAAAACTTTAGTATTACATTATTTTGTTGATCTCTAAATAGAATCTATATATTTTTATAATTTAGTTGACGTTAAAATTAAATGTAATTTACAAAATATAATAACAATATATTCGGTTAAACATTTTGAAGATAGTTGAAATCGAATGTTACAAAATGTCACCCTCCAATCACCCTCCAATCATATCTACGTTTCAAACCACGGCGGAACATGTGGTATATCTCAGTTTATTAAATTATTAAATATATAAAAAATATTGTAGGTTCATGCTTTTGATATATAGTTTAAAACAAGCTAAGCTTGAAGTAAACAGATTTGGCTCAGACCATGGATCAGTAGAAATACCGAATGACAACTAAACCGACAAAATCAAAATAAAATGATCAAACCAATTAAACAACTAATGGTTCGATTGTAAGTTGTTTATGAGCTATGGTTTGGTTATGGTTATCGTGTAAATTTACTGAACCAAACTAGTATTAAAAATAATTATTTTCTTCCAAAAAATTAAAAATATCAGTTGTTTTAATTTTAATTCAAAAGTTCCATTTGTTGTTTCTACTATATCCAATATAATAAAAGTTTTGAAGTAAAATTGAAACAAAATATAAAACTTTTAAAAGTAAATCGATATATTTAATATTTTGAAAAAAAATATATTTGTCAATCAAGCAAAATTGAAATTAACTTTATTAATTGTTTTTTATTCTTCTTTCTTAGTTAACTGGATAGATAATTATTGTTCAATCCAATAAAGAATTCGATTGATTAACTAAAATTAACTTGAATCCATACCCATTCAAAGCCAACGATTACCTAATGTTTAACCAAATTAACCAAAACATTTTCCTCAATAACCAAACCCAAACGTATGAAAATTTGAAAACCGAAACATTGGTTATAGGTTAAAGTTTAGCACATATCTAAACTGCACCTGCCCATCTCTAGCTCTAATCACACACCTATAAGCTCATGTGGAATAGCATTTTTTAATTTATTCTTAATAAAATTTCTAATAATTGTTATTAATAAGAATTATACTTTTTAATTATTTTTAGAATCACAAATGCAGCAAATCCTATTATAAGTCCACTGTTAAACATGCTTGATCACATGATCACATGGTGACCAAGAAGGCAAAGGGAACAATATGATTCCTTTGGTGGAGTATTGTACCCACTTTTATATTACAACTTAAAAATTATACCATCATATATAAGCTATGTTTCAACTAAATCTAAAATGTGCACTTCAAACCTTAAACTACACAAACATGTCACCTTGTATTATCTCATTCAACATCCTGCTTTCACTCAATGCAATCACAAACACACTTTGTAGCATAATAGATATATCAAGGAAAAAAAGTCATAAGATGACACATACAAAACCATGGTTCCCTTAACAAAATTCAATCTCAAAACACAAAATTGTCTCTTTTGATCTATAGCCAAAAAGGCATATACCTAAGACAATGATCAGATTATCATGTTTTTTTAGTAAAAGAAACCAAGAACTTTACCGCCGACGTTCTTCCTCCTGGCTTCCTCGTGATCCATGATTCCAGCTGATGTAGTCAACACAATGTAACCAAACTGCATGTAGCATCATGTGTTAAGCAAATAGAATTACTTATTACTTATGTTTAAGTTGTAACAATCATATGATATATACAGTCGAGTGTTTGGCACAATCTGACTATATAAGAAGCTAACATATAAAATGACCACAATGAAACTTTTTAATGAATATATGATAGAAACTTCATGAAATGAGAGAAAGCAACACTTGAATTGGAGTTATATCTATAATGTTCCATTCAACACATAAGAAATTTAAATAAAGAACCACATTAACACTTGTATATGGTTTGGTGCCAAATGCAGTGGAATAGATAAAGGGGGGTGGTTATACGATTACATAATTGTCTTATGTAGCAAAGTTAAAGCAAGCAATACATACAAGTGTTTGTGTAATTCTTGCATTATCTACTTAAAATCAGTTCTTTGATGAACACGCCCCCTACATACCCTTGAATGATAAAAGATTAAAACAGATAGACAATTATCTTTTATGTATGCGTTAAAAACTAATTATCATAGAAACTTCAAGTTGCAACGTCATAATTAATTCCAAAATGCAACTAACCTGTCTAGACGGCAAAAGTCTAGCAGTCCATGGTTCAATTTCCTTAACACCAACGTCAAACCGAGGACTAATAACTCCACACTTGTTTAATCTTCCATTCAATTCCACCACAATCTTACCAGATCTGTGATCATCAACATACTCAAATTCACCAATGTAGCCTGCAGCATATAAATTAAACAACAGCACCATTATTTGTTCAAGTTCTGAACAAAAGTTTTTCAAAATTTATTAAACAATCAAGTTAAATACAAACCATGCTTTTGCATAACCAAAAGAAACTTGATGATAACTTTTGAAGAAGGTCTAATCATGACCTGTCTTTTGCCTCTCTTTTCAGCATTGTACATGCTCTTAAGAGCGTCATTAAGAACACTAACTCTCACCATTCTTACAAATCCAAGATGCTGCAAAAACACATAACTTAGATTGTAGGGAAACAGTACTACAGAAGCAATTATACCCAAAAGACATATCTAACTTTAAATGATTCCACGCAAATTTCAAATTCATTCCACCAAGCTACAAACATTTAAGCTTTAATTATGCAAATCTGAGACAGATTACTTCATTGACAACTAAATTCAACGCAGTTGTATCCAAATAATTATCAAACTTTAATCGATTATTCAATTCAACAGAAATCTCTAGTTCATTCCATATTAAGCCACACATACTGACATTCAAAATAGCCAAATTTGATGCAGATTACTTCATACACATCTAACTTTAATGCAAGCTCCGAGTAGACAGAAAACCAAACATAAAAGATGAACCAAAGTTCAATTACATGAAGAACATAAAGAACATTGCCTTTATTACAAAATGCAATACAGATTCTACAACTTTTATAACCCTATAAATTCATTCACAATTCAAACTGTAGCTTACTTGTGAAACTCGTATGCTTCAAACCTCAAACAAACATACTCACAAACACTGATAAACACAAAATCCACAGACCAACAGCTAATTTACCTATAAATATAGACAGTAAAACAACCTGAAACAGCAAAAATATGTACACAATTGAACAAAAATTAACCGTAAAACCTGTTTCAGCAGATGTTTACCTAACAATAACACGTTTATCGTCTGATAAAACCAAAATTCACATACGGGAGCACCAAGAGGTTAATGGAATCAAACAATTAAAAGGTTAATAGATCATAAAACCATTAAACCTACTTAGAAACTTGAATAAAGGTAGAATCTTGATATGAATTAGGGTTTACCTCGAATCGACAATGCCGACGGCGTGCAAATGACTTCAAAGAGTGAACAATGAATTAGGGTTGGGCTTCAAGAAATATGTGATGGCCGATAGGGGTAGGTGGGCTTTGTTACATTAAATTTAGATCAAGTAGAAAGCCCTTTTGGAGATTTGCTAAATTATGATACCTTTTAACCTCATAAGTTTGTTTGTTAAAATAAAAGATAACTTTGTAAAATAGTAGTCAACTTTGTAAAATAGTAGTCAACTTTTAAAAGTGTTTCAATTAAATAACTCAAGTTTTAAAAGTGTTCCATTTAGATCACTCATTTTTATATTTTATATAAATTAATAGTCATAACATATTTTTTAGTATGTTATACTTTTGGATTCAGTTAAAAAATATTTTTTTCTATCTTTTGATGCTGATATAGAACGTTGACGTAAATTTTAGGCAATCTTTTGTATTTTTTTTCATCATTAACATGTTTTTTTTATTTTTTAATATAATTTTATATATTGAAAATTCTAACTCCAATGTTTTTTCCATCATTACTTTCTTGTCATAATAAAATTTGGTAATGACTCGATTTGATCGTTTGGAGGTCCAATTTGAGAAAAATATGCATGAGTGACTAAATTAGAACACTTTTGAAACTTTGTTACTATTCTGTGACATTTTCCCTAAAATAAACTAGTATTAAGCTCATCGCTTTATGATTGTAAGTGTAAAATCATGTCAAGTAACATTAATGTTATATCACTATCAATGACCACTAAGGTCGGAAAATCTCATATTAAAAAAAGAAAAAAAGAACGAAAATAAAGACATAAAAACGTTGAATCACACGTTTGAAACGTAAAATATTAAAAACTAAGTTGATCTAAGACCCGCGCGTTATGCCGAAGCTGTTAAAAGAAAAAAAATAAGCATAAACGTTGAACCACATGCGCACGTTGTGGTGTGCTAACTCGTAAAATTCGTAAAACAAAAAATTATAAATTAGAGTAAATTACCATTTGCATCCCTGACGTTTGTTCATTTTAACTATTTGCATCCCTATGGTTTCAAAATTGTCATCCAACTCCCAACATTTCATGTTATCTTCATTTGAGTATATGTTGTTTTATTTTTATTTCCATTTGAATACAGATGACTAACACCGTTAGTTTTTCTGTTAAAATTGTCGTTAAAAAGACTAAACTACCCTTCATCACCGCCATGACAACTAACCATCACCACTTTCACATACCTCATCACCACCACCGCAGCCCCATCACCACCACCGCAACCCCATCACCACCACCGCAACCCCATCACCACCACCGCACCCCATCACCACCACCGCAGCCCCATCACCACCACCGCAGTCCCATCACCACCTCCCCAGCCCCATCACCACCTCCCCAACCCCATCACCACCTCCCTAGCCCCATCACCACCACCGCAGCCCCATCACCACCACCGCAGCCCCATCACCACCACCGCAACCCCATCACCACCACCGCAACCCCATCACCACCACCGCAGCCCCATCACCACCACCGCAACCCCATCACCACCACCGCAACCCCATCACCACCACCGCAGCCCCATCACCACCACCGCAACCCTATCACCACCACCGCAACCCCATCACCACCACCGCAGTCCCATTACCAGCATCACAACCATACAATATCCTTACGAGAATTTCTTCAATTCCTTACAGTTTTTCCCCAACGCTATCATACCTATATCGGTGATTTCACGGCAACCACGGAGCTTGAGGCGCGTGAGCTTCCGACACCGGATGGATATCAGAATCAACCCAGTGTATCTACTCTAACGGATCTACGGTCGCATCGTAAAGAGAGCTTTGTCACGGAATCGAACCATGAAAACATCGAGGAGATGAAGGGGAATATGTCTGATTGGGAGTTGAGCGCGGTGGTGGGTAGACGCGTTCATCGTCGGCAAAATCGTTCAAGCACACGATGCATTGGTAATCGACGGGATCTGGAATATATTCCTACGACAACACGTGGTTTGCGTTGAGGTGATCGGCGAGGAGCAACACGACGTCGTTTGCGTCGTTGGAGCGGCGGCGAGAGATGCGTAGAGAGCAGAGGACGGGGACGATGAGTGATCGGAGGTGGCAGACACCAATGGCGATGAGCGATAGAAGGATGATCGGAAGATATTCCGATGAGACGTCGGTGAGTTGGTTTTATAAGCCCATAGGGTTTGATAGTTTGATTTGGGGGAAATGGGAGACTTTGAAGATGGGTATGTAAATTAATAAATAAGGGTAATTTTGTTATTTTACAAAAGTTAACAGAAAAATCTAACGTTGTTAGTGTTTTGGACTCAAATGGAGATAAAAAGGAAACGTTAGGGGGCAAATCGAGACTTTGAAACTATAGGGATACAAGTGGTTAAAACGAGAAAACGTCAAGGATGCAAATGGTAATTTACTTTATAAATTATGAAAAGTATAAGAGGCAAAGTTGAAAGTGAAAAACTATAAAGATTAAATTGTAAAAGATGAAACGTATATAGAAACAAAATTAAATATAAAAAAATTGTAGGGTTAAATTATAAAAGTTATATAAATATTAAGATTAAAATAAAATGTAAAAAAAATTAAATGGTTGTACTATGTGCATAAAAATATGTACATAAATGTTAGTAACTAGAATACGCATAATATATAAATTAGTTTAAAAGGTTAACCCAATACTTAAGATTTAGTTGATCAAATGATAATTAAAAGTACAACTTCTAAAGTTCAAACTACAATCATATACGTAAATTAAATTGGTAATTAGTATTATATTAACTTAAGAAAAAAATTCAAGGGTGCATGTGTTCGTCGTTAAAAGAACAAATTAAAAATCGTTCTCAAATTGATTGGCCGAAAACGTAATTGTATTTTCCAATTAAAATTCCATATGATTTTAATCTTTATTTTTCATTTAGCATTTTTTTATAAATAATACATTAGATGCCACTATTTTCATTTTTTTATGGTCATCACAATTTCGCTAGTAGTGGTTAGCGACCTTTCCACCGTGTCATGTGACGTGATGAGTAGTGACCATCATCATGAATGATTCAAAATCTTAGTTTATAAATTATTATAATAACATAATACAATTTTGATTTACATTATTTATTAATGTTTGGCTAGAAATATGTGCGTATATCAAGCAAACACTGTGATGGAATACATATTCAGAAAATTTAGACACTTTTTATCATAATCATTTGAATTTTAATAGTTTAGTTCCAGTAGACATTTAATTGGATCTTTTATGAAAGCAATATTAAGTTTACCTGTATACATAACCAGGTATGAATATGTTATGTGTATACATGTTTTTGTTGTTTTAGTCAACCAGATTTAAATTTTTGATCAACTTGATCTTTAAGTCAATAACTTTCTTGCAATCAAATGCAAAACAATAAAAAAAATGTTAAAACACATTAGCAATAACCCTCAAACCAGTAAAAAAAACATTAGAAGAACAAATGGTTACATATTGTTTACAAATCCACAAACCAAAAAAAATAACAACCCTATGAATAGACTCAATTCTCAATTGTCTACGATGAATACACACATACATCAAATCATACACTTAATCATAGTTATTAAGATATAATCGTAAATTCAATAACACACTTGATCTCAGCTAAAAACATAACTTTATCATCACATATAATTAAAAATATTCAAACATACCACTTATTAAAATGTTATATGTGTTTTTTTTGGAAATTTATCAAAATGGCCATTTTACCAATTAAAGCCTTTGACTATATAAAATATCAAAATAGACGACAAATGAGAATTGGCCACGTGACAAAATATCGCCGGGAGGCGATACGTATACATGATGTATCACCAAAATAAAGGCCAAGGCGATACGCATTCATGATATATCGCCCCCGTCTCGCCCAAATTTAAAAAAAAAATTGAAATCTCGCCCTAATATGGATAGGTATCGTCATTTTAGTAAAAGCGAGATATATGGAAAATTGTATTGCCCATGTCTCACTTCTTTTAAATCACTTTAAATCAATCTGGTGATACACATGTATCGTTTGATGGTGATATATTGACTAATTTTGTAAATTTTGAAGTCAATGACTAATATGCAAAATCATATAAGTCAAATGACCAATATGATAATTTTCTTTTATTTTATTGGTTAAAATTTCTCATGACAAAGTCAATGACGAAGCTTAAACAATCTGATACGAGGGCGGATCGAAATTAAATCATAACACAAAGGGCCAAATCAAAACACAAAAAAACTCAAAATGATATTTTAATATCCGCTACACCTTAAATCTCTCTGTATATTATCTTCGTGCACACTCATACCTTCATCATCTCTCTCTCTCTAGAAACTAACATATTCTTCCACTTTCTCTCTCTAAAATCTCACCGATCACCACCTCGATCTCCTCCGATCATCATCTCCGGCGATGGTAATCTCTTCAAACAGCATTTGTTAATACTCGTTTACTTCCGTTGACTTGTTTGTTGTTATACATGTGTACCGTGTTAAATTTGTTTACTGATTGGTTAAATTTGATCTGTTCATGTTGTTGTATCTAATGTGTTGGAGTTGTGGTTTGTATGGTGTAATTTTGGTCATTTGGTGTTAGATGCTTGATCTGGTAAGTCGTTGTTGATGAATTTGAAACCCTAGAGTTGTGATTGAGTAAATTGGTGCAGATTTGTGTTCTACATGTTTGGTTTTTGATTTGGATCTGAATTTTGGTGAGTTTGAGGCTAAAATTTGTGATTATTGGTTGTTTGGTAGATTGGGCAGGATGCAAGTAGATAAGAAGGTTGTCATCACCTGTCATGAGATAAAACTTTATATGTATGTATGAAAAAGAGCTAATGTTTGTACTTTGTACCAAATTGATGGTGTTTGGACCCAGGTTTGATGGTTAGATCTGAATGATGCAGATATAGTTGTATTCTTTTTGTACTTTTTTTTAGTTTTTGCCCAAAAATAGCTATGCTGTACGAAAATGATGTTTAATGACAATGGGATTCATTATGGATTCGTTCTATTCAATTGATATACACTGTAAATCTGTAATTCAAGTTTGTAGATACGCTTATAAAGGTGGAAGAATTTGTTATACAATGCCACACTAAGACATTATGGCATTGAATTTCATCTTGTGTAGTTGTGTTATGTCTTCAAAACCTATGTCTCTTTGTCTCTCATGAATTGTCTGCAGATATAGCTGTATTCTTTTTGTACTATTTTTTAGTTTTTGCCCAAAAATAGCTATGCTGTACGAAAATGATGTTTAATGACAATGTGATTCATTATGGATTCGTTCTATTCAATTGATATACACTGTAAATCCGTAATTCAACTTACACTTGGATAATAGATTTAAAAGTTTAATCTTGAAGTCATGTGGTTGACATTGTTGATGAATTTCATGAATCATAATCAAGTTCGTGGATACGCTTATAAAGGTGGAAGAGTTTGTTATACGATGCCACGCTAAGAATATTATGGCATTGAATTTCATCTTGTGTTATGTCTGTTAAACGGTTAAACCTATGTCTTTTTGTCTCTCATGAATTGTCTGCTTGGTTTGGTACACAAATTAACAACAGTTATTTAGCACTGATGGTTCGTGTGCATGGAGTTACTTTTTATACTAATACATTTTTAATGGAAAAGTTTTACACTTATACCTATAGTCTAAATACTACAATTATCCATTTACCGAAACAATTGATGATCAAGTTGAAGTTTTTTAAAACACTTGCTTCACTTATCTTTGATAGAATTTGATTGATTGATCATAGGCTAGTCTCTTAATAGCAACTGACTTTTGAGTTGGAAGCATAGGTTAACATGCGTCAACATTTATATTTTTTTCACTGCCTGCCCCTCTTACTTGATATACACGTGTACTGTGTTAATTTTTTTTCCTGGCTGGTTAAATTTGAATCTGTTTATGTTTTCTACCTGAATGTGTTGAAATTGTGTTTTGCATAGTGTAATTTTGGGTGTTAGGTGTTTGATCTGAATGTCACTATTGATGAATTTGAAACCCTAGAGTTGTAATGAGTAAATTGATCCATATATGTTTTCCAAATGTTGGGCTTTGGATTATGATCTGACTTATGGTGATGTTTTGGGACTGGAATTTATTATTCTTGTTAGTTTGGTAGCTTAGACAGGATACAATTAGATAAGAAGGTTAATTTCACCTGTCAAGAGTTGATCATTTTATATATGCATGAAAAAGAGCTAATATTTGTTCCAAAATGATGTTGTTTAGACCCATGTTGATCTGATTGATCCAGATTTAGCTTTATTCTTTTTGTATTTTATTTTTTTGTGTTTGCCCAAAATTGTCTTCATAAGAAAGTTTTGTTCAATGATAATGGGATTGAATACAATTAAAAGGAGAATATATTTTAGAAGGTTTAAATTTGAAGTCATGTGGTTGACATTGTTGATGAATCTGAAGTATGATTTGAAATTCATGGATACTTGTTTTAAGATGAGTAATTTGTTATAAAGATACCATGTATAGAACATTATGTCATTGAATTTTAAATTGTTTGAAGCTTTTGCCTGTGTCTCCCTGTCTTTCATGATGTCTACTTGGCATTGTGCACACATTTACAACAGCTAAATAACACTGATGGTTCACGTACATGAGTTGCTTCTTGTCTTTACACCTATAGTCTAAATATCACAATTGTTTATTCACCAAAACAATCGGTTCTTAAGTCGAATTTGTGAACATTTGTTCACTCATTTTTAGTAGAACTGATTAATTGATCATAGGCTAGTCTTTTAATAGCAAGCGAGTTTTGAGTTGGAACCATAGGTTAATATGTCTCATCATTATTATTCTTTTCACTATCTGCCCCTCATACAGTTTATTGTCATTTACATATTTTAAATAACTAGTAAGCTTCGTTTTGTGTAGGCTAACGCTGCATCTGGGATGGCTGTGCATGATGAATGCAAACTAAAATTCTTGGAACTGAAGGCCAAAAGAACATTCCGTTATATAATTTATAAAATTGAGGAGAAACAAAAGGAAGTGATTGTGGAAAAAGTTGGCGAGCCAACCCAAAGCCATGAAGATTTGGTTGCGTCCTTACCTGTTGCTGAATGTCGCTATGCAGTCTTTGACTATGACTTTGTTACTGAAGAGAACTGCCAAAAAAGCAGGATCTTTTTCATTGCATGGTATTACAAAATCTTGAAATCAACTTGGGTGGATCGGGTAGTTTGGGTAACGGGTCAAACATGTGATTTCTGGTATGGTCAAAACTATAGGATTACACTACTTATATGTATTTTTGAACAAAACCGAGTTGGGAGATTTTATGCCTTAGAAATAGGGACAATTTATAAGGAGACCATCTAGCTATTAAATTTTTTTCACTGAGACCATTCAACCATTGAAACTAATGTTTAGGTCACTCAGATATGTATCCTACCAATCTGACAAAAAAACATGTCAAATGACATACAAGTATCTTAAAAATTTTGATCCTTCGAAATGGTTTTGTTTACTATTAGAAGAACGTGATCAAGGTTTTTGTTGTTTCAAATAAGTTTAAGTTTACTATTAGAAGAACGTGATCAAGGTTTTTGCTGTTTCAAATAAGTTTAAGGTATTCATTTGTCGTTTCGCTTGTTTGACCCGTTTGAGATTATTGTGCATAACCAAAGAAATAGCTCCCCCCCCACACCCACCCACACACCCCTTTTTTATAACTTAAAACATCATACTCTGAATCTGTTTTCTTCCCTTTGTCTTTGTATCGACCTGCAAAGGTCTCCTGATACTGCGAAGGTGAGAAACAAAATGATTTACGCCAGCTCCAAGGACCGATTCAAGAGGGAACTTGATGGGATTCAGGTCGAGCTTCAAGCAACAGACCCCACTGAGATGGATCTTGATGTTTTCAAAAGCCGTGCCAATTAAATTGAAGCTCCAAACAGTGATATTTTGATCAATTGCCTTGTTGCTCAAGAGAGTTGTTAATAACTTGTGGGGTATGTGTTCCTTTAAGTTGCCTTTGCTATGTTTCTGGTTTGTGTTTGAAGTGGTATTTCAGTGATATTGGTACTTTTTTGACCTTTTTCTTTTTCGTTTTTGGCCTACCTAAGTAGCAAATTCAATGACCTTTGGCATATATTTTGTTATGTGAAAAACTTATGACAGGGATATTCATGATATTACCTTTTTGTTTATTCTATAACATTAAGTGGTTTGTTGACATAAATTACTACTATATTGTTACTTTATAAGTTTTTATTTGTATGCATTTGAAATTTATAATGTTACATATATATGTAAGAGCAACACAGATGCGGGATGGGAGAAACCATGGGAACACTGCTCTTCCTTCGGTACCACCCAAATTCTTCGGTGTGGTAATAGTGAGAACACCGTTCCCCCTTTGGTACTGCCAAAAACCTTCGGGACGAGTGGATGTCTACATCCACACTCCTTGAATTATGTTTGAATGGACAATTAAAAATTAACTTAAGAAAATGTTTCACTTCAAATTCTTTTGGTTGTTGGATTTCAAAATCCTTTTACTTAGAGAGGGAATTTGAAATCTCACAACTAAGGAAATTTGAATTTTTGAATTTTATATTTTATTACCCATTCAAATATAATTTTATTTAAAAATTATACATATTTCTCAATTCATTTCATTCATTCCCTCCAACCAAACGGCCTAAGCTTTCAAATTCAGCTTATAAGAATAGCTCGTCAAATGCAATTAGTTGGTTTTTGATTTCATATGATAATTTGGTTTGAGTCTCTGATTTTAAAGTTTGTGTTAGCTAACCCAAACATAAAACTAAATTGGATTGGAAAGTCGCATAATGTTGAGCTGCATAAGAAAAAAAACAAAAGAGAGTAATCTCAAGAGATTAGAGAAAGTTGAAAACAAAAGAGAGTAATCTCAAGAGATTAAGAGAAAACTGATAACATCGAGTGCCTAAACCATCACACTAAAACTCTTTTTATAGGATACATTTTAATTTGACAGATCAAACAATGATCTTTTCTAACACATCTGATTTCTTCCGTTAGTATAATTTTCTAACCTATCCGATCCCTTCCAATAGTACAAGTATGAGCTTATTACATCTTGGATTCAATGACGAAACCAAAACTTATTACTTGGTGCTCATCATAAAATCTAGTGATCGGGGTCAACCCATCCTCTTAACCCTCCCTTGTGAGCATGTTTGTTTGATCAAGTTCGTATCAATAGTTCAAACCTATTAATATAAATTAATTAAAATACACCCACAAATATCAAAAAGACAAGCATGTTGATAAAGTTCAAATTCGGTCATCCGCATATTGCTTATTTATTTATTTTTTTTAATCTTGAACACGTGACCAGTTCAATGAGTATAAGGGCATTCATACTCAACCTGATTTTCTTTGATCAATTTCACTGGATAGTTTATTAGTTTATTTTAATTTGTTTCTCTTTCTTTTCATGAATTAATAAGAATTCATAGGTTTCAACCATCTAATCTCAACGATCCTTTGACACTTCATCTATTGATTTTACCGTTTTCCTATAAATAAGATGGATATGAATGCCCTCTTTTGGTAAAACTGTTTGGTATTAAGTAATGAAATAGATGAGTAAATGGAATGACCAATGAAACGAAATAGGTTATTACTATCCTATTATCATGTTTGGTTACCTTACGAGAATGAAATGAATCATGTGTTGTTGAGTGAACATAAAAAGACAAAGAAATGCTTGCAGTGGTGATGAATGGTTGTGGAAGTGATTGTTATGATGGTTGGTGGTGGTGTTGGTGGTTGGTTGGTGGCTGGTTGGTGGCTGGTTGGTGGCGGGGGCAACAACCATGGTGGTATTGGTGGTAGTGGGTCGGGTCATGGGTGGAAACATATGTCTGGTTGTTATTCGGTACATGGTTCGTGTATTAATAAAAAAATATTTCATTTCTAGAGAAATGCAAAAAACACATACCATGAAGAAACAAAATCACAAGAAACCATTTTGTATCAATACTTGATTCCACACACATATATTTAAGAGTCGGTTACTATACAAAGTATTTTATGCCGCGAAGCGTACAAAGTTTTGGGGTGAAATTATCACGCAAGAACAATAGTAATTATGCAAGAACAAAGTGATAATTACGCAAGATAAATTACACTCGCGTGATATTATCACGTAATAATACTTTCTTGCGTAATAATTTCACATTTGCGTGATAATTTCGTCTCGGTGTGATTAATTACTACCCTTACATTATAATTCTACCCATAACATCTATTTTTGCATGATAACTTCGTAGCTTTGCACGAAAAAAAACTTTGTATCGTAACCTATTCACACTCACCGTTCGTTGAATATACATTCACTGTTGCCTTAAAAAAACGAAAAAAACATACCACAACGGATATCCACACGGATCACAATCCCACAAAACGTAAATACCATCCGATCAAAAGAAATCCAACGGTAGTCACTAGCCCCCTCTTCGACACACCACTTTAAATGCTCTCACATCCCCCAAAACCCACAACATCCATCATCATCATCTCCTTCATCCCCAAATTCAAAACACAAACCCTAAAAAACCCCCAAATCTCATATCATCTTCTTCACAATGTCGGGCCGTGGGAAGGGTGGCAAAGGGTTAGGCAAAGGCGGAGCAAAGCGTCATCGGAAAGTTCTCCGAGACAACATTCAGGGGATCACGAAGCCAGCGATTCGAAGACTTGCACGTAGAGGTGGTGTGAAGCGAATCAGTGGGTTGATATATGAAGAGACTCGTGGGGTGTTGAAGATCTTTCTGGAGAATGTGATTAGAGATGCTGTTACGTACACTGAGCATGCTCGTAGGAAGACTGTTACTGCTATGGATGTTGTTTATGCGTTGAAGAGGCAGGGGAGGACTCTGTATGGATTCGGTGGTTAAAATGTGAAATGGAGATGGTGATTGTTGATTGTTGTTTATGCAACGAAAGATGTTTGTAATCAATTTACATCTTTTTCGGTTGATGAATCGATTTTATCTGGTAATGACGTTGTGTTGTGACTATTTTAATGATTTGTTGAAGGTGTTGATGATTGATCTAGGGTTTGTTCTAATGGATTGTTGAATAGTAAGCATGTTATTGTCATAATCTCCATTGTTTGAAGACAAAAATATGATCTTGGGTTTCTTGAATTTGGTTCAATCATATGTACAACATGAAGGTGTAAATTTATATGTTAATATCACAAACTATGAATGAAAAAACATTTATCAAGAACAACACCACCACTACTAAAACTAGTTTATACACAAACAAACTATACCAAAAACAGTTGAAACAAACGTAAATTAACAGAAGAGAAACAATTCAGCAACCATAACAACATTTGAATTCGTCACAATGGTGTTCAAAACCAAAACTAGTTTGAGTTCGTTTGCTGGTTCCCCTAATAAACTGGTTTTTTTACATCATACAAACTTACAAAGTGTTAAAACTAATGTTTTCAAAACTGAATCATGCGTTGAATTGAATGTTTTTCTAGTTTGGTGGTTAGACTTGATTTAGAAATTGGATTACGTTATAATTATATATATATATATATATATATAAGACAGTGATCAAATGAAAACTATGTTTATAATTGAAAATCGTGAAAGCTACCAATATCCAATCACATAATTTAGAATTGATTTAATATTTTAATTGTTTAAAGTATATTTGAATAAATTTTAATCTTATTTTTTGAGGTAAAAAAAACTAAATATTAAACTCCCGGTATCAGTTACAATGCTAACTATTATGGATCCCACGACGACAGCTCCTGTTGAAGCAATTGTTGCATATGTTGGTTGAGAATTGCTCGGGAATTCATTGATAATGATAATTACTTTGCCAGGTTCTAGAGGGCTACTATTATTTTTTGTCGATCGAGCCGTTCTCCCTCATTCCACTCATCCAGCCTACTTCACGAACTTGTACAATGGATGCCACAAAGATAGCCAACTCTATTATCAAAAATAAGGAAAAGGGCCATTGGAGGATGGGGCACGCATGAAAGTGACGAAAAGAATCTCCCACACCTTTCTTTGATTTGATTTGGTTCTCTTAATGTTTCGTATAAATAAGAGGCATTGTGCGTTCTGTTCGTTCAGGCTATCATAATGTTCTCAATGCAGGGTTAAGACACCTGAATAAAAAACTCAGGAAATCCAAAGGTTATCTTTAAAAAATAAAAAATAATAATAAATAATAATAAAATAATAAAATAAAAGACTAACACATCATGGTAGAAAGAGGTGATTACGTTGATTTTCTTAAAAGTACAGTTTCTTATGATGATAATAAAAAGAAGCAGATCATTATTCATTTCTGGAATCAGTTCTATAAAGAGCAGTTTGAACCTCAAAGCAGTTCCGCTAAAAAATACTAGTGCAAGCAGTCCCGCTTATGTGAAGGCTTAGCCAAGTTTGAAGCCTCTCGAATGACTCAGCTAGTTTACTAGACCCTCTATCCGACCCCCTATCAAGTAAGGAGAGCTAGGTTGTATGACTTCCTGCCGGTCTTTGAAGCTATTAACTAATCTCTAGGGCAAGTAGGACTAGTCTTTATGGCCCTATTGATTTAGGAGTTGTTGCAAGACTGGTTGTTGAAAACTCGAAGGAATGACAATGATGACGAAAGACTTACGTATACGTAACTTCTATAAGTTATAAGTACGCAACTCGTAGTTATACACTTGCTAATATGTATTTACATATATATAACCCCTATATATACGTAACTGTTAGTTGTATGTTTTGTAACATGTACTTTTATATATGTGACATTTAGTTTTCATAGTTTCCAACTATAAACATAATTTTTATTTCAATTATATATATATATATATATAATATATATATATAAGACAGTGATCAAATGAAAACTATGTTTATAATTGAAAATCGTGAAAGCTACCAATATCCAATCACATAATTTAGAATTGATTTAATATTTTAATTGTTTAAAGTATATTTGAATAAATTTTAATCTTATTTTTTGAGGTAAAAAAAACTAAATATTAAACTCCCGGTATCAGTTACAATGCTAACTATTATGGATCCCACGACGACAGCTCCTGTTGAAGCAATTGTTGCATATGTTGGTTGAGAATTGCTCGGGAATTCATTGATAATGATAATTACTTTGCCAGGTTCTAGAGGGCTACTATTATTTTTTGTCGATCGAGCCGTTCTCCCTCATTCCACTCATCCAGCCTACTTCACGAACTTGTACAATGGATGCCACAAAGATAGCCAACTCTATTATCAAAAATAAGGAAAAGGGCCATTGGAGGATGGGGCACGCATGAAAGTGACGAAAAGAATCTCCCACACCTTTCTTTGATTTGATTTGGTTCTCTTAATGTTTCGTATAAATAAGAGGCATTGTGCGTTCTGTTCGTTCAGGCTATCATAATGTTCTCAATGCAGGGTTAAGACACCTGAATAAAAAACTCAGGAAATCCAAAGGTTATCTTTAAATAAATAAAAAAATAAAATAAAAAATAAAATAAAAATAAAAATAAAAGACTAACACATCATGGTAGAAAGAGGTGATTACGTTGATTTTCTTAAAAGTATAGTTTCTTATGATGATAATAAAAAGAAGCAGATCATTATTCATTTCTGGAATCAGTTCTATAAAAAGTAGTTTGAACCTCAAAACAGTTCCGCTAAAAAATACTAGTGCAAGCAGTCCCGCTTATGTGAAGGCTTAGCCAAGTTTGAAGCCTTTCGAATGACTCAACTAGTTTACTAGACCCTCTATTCGACCCCCTATCAAGTAAGGAGAGCTAGGTTGTATGACTTCCTGCCGGTCTTTGAAGCTATTAACTAATCTCTAAGGCAAGTAGGACTAGTCTTTATGGCCCTATTGATTTAGGAGTTGTTGCAAGACTGGTTGTTGAAAACTCGAAGGAATGACAATGATGACGAAAGACTTACGTATACGTAACTTCTATAAGTTATAAGTACGCAACTCGTAGTTATACACTTGCTAATATGTATTTACATATATATAACCCCTATATATACGTAACTGTTAGTTGTATGTTTTGTAACATGTACTTTTATATATGTGACATTTAGTTTTCATAGTTTCCAACTATAAACATAATTTTTATTTCAATTATATATATATATATATATATTATATATATATATATAATTCACTATAAGTAATTTGTGTATGTATATAACTTAACAATAATCTAATGTCCTACATATTTATTTATTTTTTAATTTCTCATTTTTACCGATTAAAATTCAAAAAAGAGTTAAAATTCGATCCAACCACCTGTTCCCGATCCACCCTCTCAAAACGAATCGGTCTTAACCGGTGGTCTTAACCGGTGATCGGACCGGCCGGGACGATCTGATCTCTAAAATCATTGGTTAGAAACTTGTCTATCAAAGTTCAAATCCATCTTATATATAATCAGTAATCACACACACACACTTAACAATCACATATCACATAATCACTACTTTGCTTCACAACACAGGCGAATAATCAGAAACATCACACACAATGAGGAAATTCGACCCTTGGCCCATCTTCTTCAAGAGAGAATTCAACAGAAACTGGCCTTTTCTCGTCGGATTCGCCATCACCGGAACAATCATCACCAAATTCTCCCTCGCCCTTACAGGTTTTTTTGCATCCGATTTCTGTTAATATCATGCACAAATCTGATTTCGTCGTAGACGTTGTGATTTAAGGTTGATTGATTTTGAACATGTAATTACAGAAGAAGATAGGAAGAACTCTGTGTTTGCTCAAAGGCACAAGAGGTACGATGCTATGTTCACGAATCTTCATCTGATTGTTGAAAGTTAAAACCCTAGATCTGAATGTTAGAATGCACCTGTGTTAATGTGGTGCATTTGTTTAATGTATGTGATTTTGTAAGGTTGAGACTTGAGAGTGTTGTTTTGTAAATTAGGTTTTGTGGAAATTAAGAGTAGTGACTGTTTATGGTTATAATATTTGTGAAGTGGTTGGTTATTGAGGTAGGAGCGTGTAAGAAGGAATTACCACTGAGATTTTTAGATGTTTCTGCAGGTGAGTGAATGGCGTTTGATGAAGATGTCTTGAGAAGCTGATTCTAGGTGTAGTATGTTTCATCCATAGTTGTCAAAGGCGCAAAGGCATAGCCTTGGGCCCAGGCACAAGGTGCTTAATAAGCGAGATATAAAAATATCATTTTTAGGGGTTTAGACATGTTTTACGCCTGTTTTGTGCTAGTTTAGGTTGATTCCAAGTTTGTTCAAGGTTAGTGTCATTGTTTTAGATGGTTTTTGGCCAGGACTTGGCCTGAAAATGCAATCGTAGCGCCTGAAAATGATACTTTTGAAGCGAGGCAGGTAGGCAACAAAGCTGCATTGGGTTGCGCTTAAGGGCCTAGGTGCGCCTCTTATGGGCTTTTGACGACAGAGGTTTCATCTATTGGACATATGACATCTTATGATGACAACATTTAGGATTTGGCTAGTCTTGCTCTTATAAGTTTCATGTCTAGTCTACAATTCTTGTTGGTTATGCAACTTAGGACAGAAAACAACATGAAATTATTTGTTTGGAAATGTCTTGAGAAGCTAATCATAGGTGAAGTATGCTTTCATCTATTTGGCATATGATATCCTACAATCATGACATTTAGGATTTGTCCAGACTCTAGAATTGTTCTTATAAGCTCCATGTCTAGTCTGCAGTTCTTGTTGATTATGCAACTTAAGATAGAAAAACCAATTGAAATGATTTGTTTGGACATGTCTTATATTTCTTCAATTGGGCATATGATATCCTATAATGACAAGTTTTAGGATCTGTATAGGCTTGTTCTTACACGTTCCGCATCTAGCCTGCAATTCTTGTTGGTTATGCAACATAGGATGGAAAACAACATCCAAATGTTTGTTTGGAAATGTCTTGAAAAGCTAAGCATTGGCGTAATATGTTTCATCTATTCGGCATATGGTATCCAATGAATCTATGATGACGAGGTTTATAATTTGTTTAGTCTTGTTCTTATAAGTTCCATATGTTTTGCAGTTGAATGGCTCTATTGGTTAACATGGGTGGATTTTGCATCAGAGATTTGAGAACAGGAACATTGCTTCTTATTTCTTCAATGGTAATAAAAATATTTAAGATGAAGTTTCATTTTAAACATGTTTCAGCAGATTGCATTTCTTTTATTTGAATGAATGAATTGATTCATTTGTTTGATTTATAGTTTCACGCTTCTAATCATTCCGAAAGTACATTTTTTAAGTTTGATGACTGCGTTCTGATGATGAATTAATTGATTCAGGCATTAACATAATTGTTTTCGTTATCTATGATATAGAAGTTATTGATTTTCTAATATTGAGGTCTAATTTTTTTTCATTTATCATGTTTCTTGAAGAAATGATGCATCAAACCTTTTCCTATCAACATGTTGGAATTTTTTTTATTTCTTTACATATTCTATCATAATCTGTAAAAATCGGCCTAGTCGGCCGATTAATCAGTGATTAATCGCTAGTCAATCGGTTACTTTACCGATGTCATGTAATTGGTGGATAAAATCAGTAATCTGACCTAATCGGCTAGGTTGCGGCCAAATTCCGATTACATTTATGTCAGATTCCGGGCAAATGTTTGAAATTACGGTCAAACTTTGAAAATTTTGGCAAAGTACATGTAAAATTTGGTCATATGTGTTTGTATATATATAACTCTAAATCTTTATATAAAAATTGCATATAAAAATGA
Source organism: Flaveria trinervia (assembly GCA_025506515.1). Classification (NCBI taxonomy): domain Eukaryota; kingdom Viridiplantae; phylum Streptophyta; class Magnoliopsida; order Asterales; family Asteraceae; genus Flaveria; species Flaveria trinervia. The sequence continues at coordinate 2,580,355 of CM046442.1, forward strand.
GAGTGTATATATATTAAACTGAAAATTACTTATAAAAATTCCAATTTGTTAATCCCTAGTGATCCTGATTAATCACTAGTCGATACCTCACAGCTAAACTAGCGCCTAATGATTTTTACAATCATGATCATAATGTTTGGTTTATCTAAAGAAAGAGTTAAAATGTTGTAGACACACATTATAAGTGTGTTGTTAACAGGTTATGTATGGTGGTAAGAAAATATATTCTTATAGTTTTAGTTATATGTTCAAATAAAACAATTTATAAAACAATGTAGGATGTTGTAAAAATTATACGATGACATACTATCAAGAAGTCGGCTTCAGCTCTAGTAATAAATAATCAAGTCAGCTCCACTGGGTTTGAAATGCTTTATGAGCTGAAACTTGAGTTTGAGCTCGGCTTGAATGCAACTTGAGAGCCCACTTGTAATTGGTCGAGCCAATTTTATTATTTAACTTTTTTGTAATAATAAAGATGTAGATTTGCAGCTCTAATGAAGATATATGAGTGAGAAATTGAGATTTGGAGACTTGACTCTGGTAAGAACAAGCCCTAATACTAAACTAAGGAAGAATGAAGAAATTATGAACTTATAATAAGAACAAGGGCAAAGTAAGAAAGAAATAAAAGAAACGAATATGATGAGTTATTGAGTTAGGATTAAGTTTTGAGCTTTAATACTGGGTCTTAAAATTAAACTAAAATCTAAAGTTATTTAAGTAAGCAAATAAACGAGCTCTTTGAGTAAGTTTATCTCAAGTTTTTTAACAACCTCAATTGGTTTGGTTTTCTCTTGTTTTTTTTTATTTCGCTTATTTAAATGTTACTAATAAAAATATAAAGTTATTTAAGTGAGCCAATTAACGAGCTCTTTGAGTAAGTTTATTTTTGTTTCACTTATTTAAATGTTACTAATAAAAATGTCACAATTTGACAAAAGGCATCCATGGAAGTTTTTTAGTTTTCTTTTAACAACTCCTATATTACCCTTTTGTGTGCAAAAGGATGCTTATATATTGTATACACATTTCCAAAATGAATAAGATCTGTGGTAAATGAAGTTAAATAAGCAAAACAAAGGCACATGGGAAGACCAACAATTGTGATGATCAGTGTATCGACATTTAGGGGTTACTTGAAATCGACGAAAAGGGAAATTTAGAGACGTACTCTGATCATATCACAACCATGTCACAATGGCATATGAAGGCTTACATCTATTGGTTGATAGTTTGACAAAACTCTTTATAACTAGTCTAACATGACTCATTATACCTTTAGATCTATGTCGACCTGAGTAAGGAACAATTTTAACCAAAGAAAGTTCAGAAGGTTCATCAATTCGATCCACCGGTCGAGCGTAATTGTTTTCGTGACAACTTTTAAAATCCTATTTAGTCTGATTAGATATGTCACTGAAAGAGGCAAAAGACATTACATGTAAATTAAAGAAGATATAATGCATTTGTATCTTTTTGTGAGTGGCAAAATAAAGGGAAACAAATGTAAACTTGTAATTATCAAGTTGAATAAGTTTAGTTTTAAGTTGTAACAAAATCGAAATAAGTTCTTCACATTATTAAAAACAGATTTTTTTTGAAATGATTTGTGTGATTTGGATTCATGCATTTCATTGATACATACGTGTATATTTTCGTAAATTATAAGATAAATTAATTGTCTATCGAAAAATGGCAATAAAAAAATTACAAAATAGAAAAATCCATACAGCGACAACTAATTAAGCATCATGCATGGCCCTGCCGACACCACTTGTGACACAAATCATGAAACACTTGAAATTTGTTGATCGTTTAATGATTAGTTGAAAAGAAGTCAACTCACAACAAAAACAAACCCGATAATAAGATGAAATTATGAAAGGGAGTTGAGAATTTAAAAGGGATTTTAAAAAACCGATTACGAATTTAAGATATTTAAATTTTATTGTTTTTTTAGTTTTTGATTCTTGGGTTGTGTTTGGTTGGAAGGAATGAAATGAAATTGAGAAAATAATAGAATTTTCAACTAAAATTATATTTGAGTGGATAATGAAATGTAAAAACCAAAAAGAATGTTTCATCTCAATTTTCTTTGGTTGTGTGATTTCAAATTTCCTCTCTAGGTAGAAGGATTTTGAAATCCCACAACCAAGAGAATTTGAGGTGAAAAAAATTTCTTGGGTTTTACATTTCATTACTCATTCAAATATAATTTTACTTGAAAATTATACTAGTTTCTCAATTTCATTCCATTTCATTTCATTCCATTTTATTTCATTCCATCCAACCAAACGCAACCTTAGTTTCTTATATTGGTAATCCTAAATTAGTAAAATGAATCAATTTATATACATGGGGGATTAAATGAGAACTTTTATTTTATTCTTTATGAGAATTTTTATTTTAACCTTTATGAGAATTTCGAGAACTTTTTTTTACATATATTCACACATGTATTCTGTAAAAGAATTTTTTTTATCCTTGTGTATACATGTGTAAAAAAATTATCAGGATTTTCATAAAACTACAAGTTATTATTTATATTTTTATGAAAATTATTGATTAGATGGAAATCATATCTCATAACTTACAACCTTAATAAAAAAGAGAGTGTATTTTATTCCTTAAGATAACTATAAGGGAAAACTTTATATGATAATAACAAAGCTTTTCGATTTTTCTAGTAAAGTCACTTATTGTCTTTTTAACTTAATTTTTACTATGTATTAAAATCCTATGTAATACTTTTATAAATGTTTAATTATTTTAGAAGTAAGTTAGACAAATGAGATGTATATGAGTTTTAGTTATTAATTAGTGACTTTTTTTCTAATTTATTTTGAATTAGGTGATAACAGTGAAGAAAAAGTTCGTGACTTAACAAGAAAGTTCTAAAATCATTAAATTTATGTAAAATTGGACAAAAATAATCACTAAATAGTAATCAGAAGTTATATATATGCTTTATTTGTCTATAACTTAATTTTTTAAAAAGATTCAACATTATTAAAAATATTACATAAGATTGAAATACTTACCTAAAGTTGAGTAACTTCAGTGGGACAAAAAACTTTGATTGATTTTAATAAAATATCTAAAAAAAACTTATTATTATTTCATAAAATTACCCCCAACTATCATAGATAGGATGATAAAAGTATAGATTTATCATAAGGAAAAGTAAGTTTATCGGGGGTAATGTCCCTTTTTTTCCAAAAAAAGTGAAGGTTGAACATGTTTATATACAAAGGATTTGCATTGGATCCTGAGTGATACATAATAATAAGCACTAAAACTTTCAAGCATAAATATGATTACTAGTGAACTAGTTATAATTCAATCATCATACACCCAAACCAAGGTCCCATTTGTGTCTTCACTTTCATCACATTTTCAAAATGAAGAAACTACACATTCTATTTCATCTTCTCCTCATTTGCCTCTTGGTACTCACATCCAAAGGTTATACAACTGAATCAGGTATACACCATTTTCTTTTGACTTCTATGGTCAAATTTATTACTTTCTCAGGTTCATATGTTTTTCTATCTGTTTTTGATCTTTTAGAGAATGTTTTTTCCCAAGAACTTTTAAGAATTATGTCTATTTTAAAGTGAAAAATAAAGTATTTGGTCGAGCGATTGATTTCATTTGCTGAACAATTGATTGATTTGATAATGTTTAATATGAAACGGGTCATCAATGATTCAAATCGATAAACTTTATCTTGAAACAGGTTCTTGTCAATTTGGCCGAACAAGTTCAAAGCCCATTTTTAATGAATATTTCATAAAAAGTTTATAATTCAAAGAATTAATTTATTACTGTTTTCAAAACAGTCAATTCAACGCAATCTATACTAAAAAATGAGTCGTCTCCTCATAACTCTTTCCAAATAGTTACTTAACCCTACTCATCCTTTTTGCTACCTATAGTTATATATGTCGAACTTTTTTTAACAAGGTGTGCTTTTAAAATCGCTTCACCTATTTATAGTGGAATTCAAGGTTCAAGCAGCTCGACATAACTTGAAGCCAGGCAGCGTATATGCCTTTGCTCCACAGGTACTGATGGATAGATAGGTCTATCTGGGTTGACGGGTAAACTTAATACATTACATGAAATAAAAACAGGTTAAATGCGTAGTCGAGTCAAACTTCACCTTAAAAGTGTATTCATATTTCACAAAAACTTCCAAGTCATTTTTAATTCAAAACTAAGATCGTATATAAATCAATTATTTACAAAATCTAGAAAAGAAATTACCCAACTGCAAAACACACACTAGAAATTACCCATTTTGACCCATTATCCAACCCGCCAACCCACACTAAACAATTACCTGCTTTGACCCGTTATCCAAGCTACTGACCCACCCATTTTTTCAGAGTAAAATGTTCATATTATCTTGCAGGAAGAAAAGAAGGTTAATAAACAGCCATCTGGACCAAACCCAACTGGGAATAAACGTCCGCCTTCAAGCAGATGAATAGATGAGTTCCTCCATGAAAGAAGTAGAAATGGAAAAACAAAAACAATTTATAATGTTTTTGTGAAGGAAATAAGTTAGAAAATTGTATAGAGATGATATGTTATAATGCAGGTTTTCTATTTCCTAGTCTATGTAAGATCAGGGTTAAATTGCATTGATGGGTAAGGTCATTCATTTCCTCTATTGTAATAGCATTAGGCATTTCTCATGGTTCTAAATAAGTTCTAAACAAACATGTATTTCTTCGGATGTTTTTTTTAACAATGAGAATCTGTTACCATAAAACTCATATGATCTCATCTATACCATGCTAACCAATGGAATAAGGCAAAAGCAACTTGCGCCCGTTAAGTGTTTTTATAAAGGGTTAAAAGAAAAAAACACGGTGGAAGCTGGATTCGAACCAGATACATCTACCAAAGAGATTCAAGCATTTACCATTGTGCCACCCCCTTGAATGTTCATTTCTCATGTTCTTCTTAACTAAGGAATGGGGATTTGTTTTTTTGCTGCAGTGGAATCATAAAGGAATGGAATAGATCGTTACACTCCATTTAATTTAACTTTCTACACTGTTTTGATGATAAAAACTTTTTGAATCTTCTATGCATGACCAAGACAAATAAACATTAAAAAGGAACATTTACATTTTAAAAACATATTTAATTAAAAGTTCTGTAACTTTTTAAAGACATGTCATGGAATGGAAAAAAATATGTATCATTGCATAAAACTAGACAATTTTTTTTTCCAATGCAATTGACCTTTCCATTCAACTTCTCTTCTCTGATTCCATTACACCAAACACTACCTAACAAACACATGACTTCTTGCTAGTAGGCTGATTTTACCTAAGAAACATATGATTTGTTGGTAGTAGACGATGTAAATCAGCCCACGGAAATAGACAACTATATATTAACTAAAATATGGATTTTACAAAATAGCAGTTTCAAAAATCTAGATACGTATTTTGTATCATACCGAACGCTTTTTCTTTGATCTCTTACTCCTCCTTGGACCAGAATAGTCTGGAACTTGTTTCGTGGTGCTTGAAGCATATGCCTCTTCCAAAACCTCCTGTGTATAATTGCAAATCATCAATCACTTCAAAGTTCAATAACTGGCATATCATATCATATATGCTAAGCTCATTTTCTACCTTTTGATATTATTTTCAAACAGTGTACTTAGGTTGTGTTCGATCTCAAACGTGTCATATAATAACAAATAGTCGAAATGGAACACGTAAAATGGGTTGAAAGACACCCAAAGTCTATATATAATGCACACTAGCTCCTAGGAATATCGTTTTTCTTAATTATATTAACACATGAATCAATTGTTATAAAAAACGGACAAAAAGGTGTTTGCTGGTGATATTGCAGCAAACAGTTAGCTGACTGAGCGACTAAATGGTTTAAAAATATAACATTAAAATAAGTTACCGTGGACTTTTTCTCTCCATCTGTTTCATCTTCGGAATCAGACGTAGATGCCAAAACTTGAATATCCTGGTCAGGAAGTACCTTATTTGATTTTCTTTTCTCTTCTTCTTTTAACTGCTTAAACCTATTCACATTTTAATCCCCTTTGGTTAGCAAATTATTTCTAACCACAATAAATGCAATCCATTAAAGTAGGGGCAATTTGCATAATTTTTAACAAACTTTTGTACAATTTCTATTTTGGGTAACCAACTTTGTTAGCCCCAGAAAAACCTTATACTTTCACAAATTTCTATTTAAGGTAATCGTTTCAGTGCCATGATTAAAATAGGTGGCATAACGTACCTAAATGTCAGGCAATCGTTGTTATGCTATAACATGTGTGGTTGCCTTGAATATAATTTTCTTAAGTTGGAGGGTTTTGAACAAACATTTTGGAAGTTTAAGGATATTTTGTGCCAAAATAGGGACAATTTCATATATATCCTTCTAAAGGTTCAAAATTTCATGAAATCACCATTTCAAAACACTAAAGTATCATATATCCATTGTAAATAAATTAAAATCAGTTACAACAATGCAACAAGCTGTTTCAATGAATAAACTAAAGGTCTGGATGGTTTAGCACTTAATGGTTCAAACTGTTTGTTTTGTCAGCACATGTCTGAATGGTTAAGACATTTACCTCTGAATGGTTAAGACATTTACCTCTGAATGGTTAAGTATTATACTGATGCTGAATGGTTAAAAGGTCTAATGCTGAATGGTTAAAACATATTATCTGAATTGGTCAGACATTTGTCTTTGAATAGTTAAAAGATATACTATCTCTTAATGGTTCAGACCTCTTAATGGTTCAGCACTTAATGGTTCAGAGCTCTTAATGATTCCGCACTTAATCATTCAGAAGTTGCCAAACAACCCCTGAGAGTACATTATGAGTTGTTATGATTCAAACGTTTTCCTATTTGTTTATTCAGTGAAAAGATCAATATCATAAGGGAATGGTTTTATTTTATTTATTATTGAAATAGATAATATGACATTGTTAGAATTTTGAAAGGGAAAATATGAGAATAAAATATAGAAGGATATATACGCAACTAATCAGCAAAAAAAGATGACTACCTAAAATTAAATTGGACAAGAAAAGAAAGACTAACCTAGCACCAGGCTCAGATGGTTGAGAAGGCGATCTTATTGCTCGGCCTGCACTTATTATTCCACTTGCATTCTCACTCACGACAGGTTTTGCACCTCCCAATTTCCTTAACCATACTTGTTGAGCAGTGCTAAGTACGTTGTTTGTGAACCTAATTGATAACAAAAATATGAAAATAATAAGATACAACTTTATCATTATGTATAAGGCATTATTATTATGAGCTTTTGTGAACAATCTATTTGGAAATTGGAACCACTTAACATTATTGCCACAATATCCTTATCATGTGTTCGCATGTCATTGCAGATTCTAAAGATTAATCACAACGAAGCACAACAACAATAATCTCTATCACAATGATTATAATTTTAACATAAGCAACTTCATAGTGAGTTGGATATATTATGCTTTCCAAATCCCACCTCCCCATAATGAAGGACATTTCTATCAATAAACACTATCAACTCAGTTCTTGTTACATGTTTTGACTTTAGATGGTCAAAGGGAAACCAAGAAATCATTCTTAAAATCTCGCCAGAATGATTTATCATTCACTGCTAAGATTTTATACTGATATGATGATATCAGGTGAACAAGTAACTAGAATAATTGTAAAGATAGAATACAAAAGAAACATTGCTGTCATTGAAGAGTATCTCTACTACAAAAAAAGGGGAAAACCTTTCCTTTTAAGCTGTTTGAGATTATGACTTTCTAAGAAACTGTTAAAGTAGATGATGCTGCATTTAGTATGTGATTTGTTTTTGCTTAGTACGTGTAGATAAACAAAATTAACAATAATTTTTTGTTTGTTTAAGAAAGTCATAACTGACCAGTAAATTGATAATCCCGATGGTACAGACAAAGAAAAGTATCCAATCATGAGTGGAAGGAACTTGAAGACAAGAAGCGTGTTTTTCTGAGCTGGATCATCAGTCTGTGAAAAACAGGACAGTTTTGAAGGATAAAAGAAAATGAGAATTCTTTTAAACATATAACATCCTATTAAAATACAGAATAGTAAGGTAGGTTCTCACTGGGGTGGCTTCATAATTTCCATTGATACATATTGAGAAAGAACAAGAAGCACAGGTAAGACAAGGTAAGCGGCCGTGTCATGCCAGCCTAGTGGTGGATGGCCATCCTGCCAATAAAAGATGGAATAAAATAAGCACTCTATGAATAATTATTTAAATATAACAATTTATTGTAACATGCAATGATTTTATGCTATTATATTTGTTTTATAAACTGACACAACTTTCTTGGTAGTTAATCACATACTTCACTAATCACAAATTGAATGTAAGGCTTTGGTTTAAACATGAAAATGGTGTAGTAGGAAAAATGGGATAACAATTGACCTTACAGGTCGAACCAACTAAATTTGAACTCCAAATTTGATTATAATCATTTACAATCTGGGACAAATGTTACCTTCAATACACACACATATATTAATTTAATTAGAGTCTGATCAAATTAGAAACTAAATATCCATAAGAAACATGAAAAGCAAACTGATTTACTAAATTTGTAACATTGATTCACAATTTTATGAATCCATGTAAATTTATGGATCAATGACAGAATTAGTAGACCAGTTTGCTTCTCAAGTTGCTCACGAATATTTAGTTTCTCACTTTAAGTGTGTAGATTATTCGAGATATGATGCTGAAGAAATTTATTTTACCACAAACGGAAAAAGCCAAGAAATTCCTGATCCACTTTGTCGAGCAGCAATTGTTGTGGGGCCTCCCAAGAGGGAATCCAGAAAAAGCCCTCTGTCAGCAGTCCCTTAAGAACAAGTAAAGTTGCAGAAATCAGCAATTGTTTCACATCCTCAATTAATTAAACCCTCCATCCTAAAATACACACAACTATCAACATTGCTTATAGTAAAACAATAAAGAAATGAGTTTCTCTATATGTTAACCATTTGCAAAATGTCTCTCAAAAGACAAAGGGAAGAATCGTTTGGACTAAAATCACATAATGTTTGAAATGTTTACTAGTGTGCAAAAAGGTAAACATGGATTGAAAATTGAAGCTTGAGGTAAATATTGATATTTTCAACTGTCTATACCTCATTTGCAACATTCGAAAGAGCTTGATACAAACCTATCCATACTGGTATCGTAGCCAAAGTAGGTAAAATTCCTGCCATTAAATAAGATTGAAGTTTGTACAAATTAACAGTCGAATAACTAATCAATTAAAAGTAAACATAATGATTTGGTTTAAGGATACAGCTTGGGTCAAACTTAAACACATAGGCTTGAGGATTTTATAATTCAGATATTGGTTCATCTGTTCAAGGGAAGGCTATCCTAAAACAACGAGCAAAATTAAATGTAGCAATTGACATGGGAAGTTGTGACTTTTAAGTTTCAACTATATATATGTATGTGTGCGAGTGTTGAATTATAGTGTATAATAACAATAAACTTATGGAACTCTTTGACTAAAATGCATATATTAACGGACCTGCAAAAGGATTAACCCCTGCCTTTGTATATAATCGTGATGTCTCAAGTTGTATTCTTTCCTGAAAGGATGCCAATAATGTCAGATAGAAACACATACATATAGTGTTGCTATGAGAATGAAGAAGAAGAACACTGAGAGGGAAATCACTCAAATCATAACTACCTTCCATTAACAACCAAATGATGAATTAATACATGATAGAGCGCCCAACCTAACGACTAACTACCGACCGTTAGGATTGTTAGATGATTCTACTATTACATCCACCAAGTATTGAAAATTACAACAGAACCCCCTACACTTATTGTGATATACTATTTATTACAAAAAACCATGCAACATATATCCACACATACAAACATAGAGAGGGGAACCTGAGGAGGGGGGTTGGGGGAATAAGCCGGGGCCCCTTTAAATTTTCGTTGTTCATGGAACATCATGGTTGTATCTTTTTTAAGGTCGAATTATCATGTGTTAACATTCAACTCGATGTTGGACAATAGAAAATTTGTTATATTAAATTCTGTTACTAATGGTTCTTTTAGTCATGCTCACATGGAAGTACTTGCTCTTTCTTACCCTTCATAGAATCTTAACTTGATAATCTAATAGGATTATATTCATTTAATATTTTAATTGTTGACCATTTCCATCCACAAAACTAGATATTTTAGATAAAGCAGGCATTTAAGTATACTACATCCTGTTTGCTCTTGAACATTTTACATTCCAATCCAAACATCAGACTGCTTTCTGTGGATCACAAGTTCCTCTAGAGTTGTTTCTGTATTCTAGAATTCATGGCAGATTTGCAGATGGGAAACAAAACTTTCAATTGAAAGTGATATTATTTATTGTCGCTTTAATATTATATCATTTTTCCAACTCTTTGTTGAATAAATCAATTTTAGATAAATTAGGTCCCTATTCAAGTCCCGAGCTTAAGTTCTCCATTAAATCCTAAGATATCACAAGGCACATCAAGCTATGTCCAGCATTTCTAATATAACACAAATGAACATAAGAGTTCGGTTACATGGTATGTTCACTTTTGCATTCAAACATCAATCTTTCGTAAGTGTAACATACAACACTATAATATATAATGTCACACCTGATTTCCTGCATATCTTTGCTGAATTGCTTTGATCTTTGGCTGCAGGTTTTGCATTGCCATAGTGGACTCAACCTTTTAACAAGTAAATTCATCAAAAAATTCATGTAAGACTGAGAAAAGAATATATATCCCTACAATATAAAGCAGCGAGACATATATCCCTACAATATAAAGAAATACTTGAGAAGAGGGTCACCTGTTGCTTTGTCAATGGCAATGTTGCAACTTTAACGATAACAGTAAGCAATATAATTGCAAATCCATATGAATATGGCACATGAACTGCAGACAGCCCATCCTTGAGCACCTGGTAAAGACAATGCAACTTAACATCAACATAATTGCCTCAAATTAACCACTGAGCAAATACTACATCTACTCCAATTAACAGTCCAAATTCCTACCAAACAAAACTGGATCATTCTTTTATCCTATATATGATCTCTTACAACAGAGATTAATTAAATGAGTATTTATGACTTCATATACAGTAATCATCAATTTTCAGTATCTGGATCAATAGATTCCGTTTCAGAATATGCCAAATTATCATCTAAACACTGTATTTTATGATCCAAATCATCACACCTTAAAGTAGTATATTCTCATCCAACCACAGGTAACTATCACAACAATACTCCAAACACAATACCAATAATCAATAGCAGAAACACAAAACTATCAGACGAAACTGCAAAACAAATTCCATAGCATCCGATATGTATCATTGTAGCCTATGATCCAATTTATCACAGCTAAAAGTGTTATATTCTCACCTAATCACAGCTAATTACCACAACAATAATCCAAACACGACACCAATAATCAATAGCGAAAAATCACAAACTCTCAGACGAAACTACCTTCAAAACAAATCCATTGCATCCGATATGAATCATATGATCCAAACTATCACAGCTAAAACTGTTATATTCTCATCTAATTACCACAACAATACTCCAAACACGATACCGATAATCACTAGCAAAATATCACAAAACTATCACACGAAACTAACTTCAAAACAACTTCCAAAGCATCGCTATGCATCCTATGATCCAAACTATCACAGCTAACTATCACAACAACAATCCAAACACCTGAAACACGACACCAATAATCACTAGCAAAAACTCACAAAACTCTCATATAAACTACCTTCAAAACGAATTCCATAGCATCCGATATAAATCCGAACCATCCACCGGACTTCTGCACCGTCGTAGCCGCCGAATCCCCGGCAGAACCACCGGAATCAACCGCAACCGCCGCATCAGCTAAAGTATACATCAAGCTCTCCGCACGGCTAGCGATTGCAGCAAAATCAACCGAAACGACGCCGTTGAACGGAGAAACCGGAGGAACTCCGTTGAAGCTGAATCTGACTCTGGTGGATATAAGCTTCGTCCTCGGAGGTAATCCTCCATGACGTGAAAGTGAAGGAAAAGGTGCTCCGATGAAAGAGGAAGGAGATGAAATGAGAGATTTCGCCATTGATGAGGGTTTCGAAGATCTGTGTAATGTAATCTCTGCAATTCACTCACTTTCTCATGTGTGTGTGTGTGTGTGGAGAAGATGAGGGGGAGAGTGCGTGTTGTGTTATCCGGTTTTTTGTGATGAGAAGTGAAGAAAAATAATATTTTGGCGGAAATGACGTGGGTGAAGGGGGATATTACGCGATAGCCAATAGGATTGCGCCACGTCATGTGGAGCAAAGAGATTTGGAAAAGTAACTTGTAAACTGAATGAGTATTGTCGTATTTGAATAATATGGAAGCATACAAGTTGTTTGGAAAAGATATTCTTTAGGTGTTTAAGTCTTCTACTCCATAAATGTGTAGATAGTTAAGAGTAGGATATCTGATCGATAATTTTTACTTAGCAATAATATCGTATAATATCAGTTTTTTTTGTTTTAGTGTTTTTCAAAACCAAAACGGTACCAATTCCAACCCTAATAAAATCATAGCCTAATGAAATCACATGTGTGAGAGTTAGGGGCTGTTTGATTGCGCTGACTGAGTAAGATCTGACTGAGTCAGAAGCTGACCCAGTAAGAAATTCTGACTGGGTCTGTATCTGACTGAAACTTGACTGTTTGATTTAGTATCTGACTGATTGTGCTGAATGAAAAAATAACCACTATGTTTTTTTGCTGAATAATAATAATAATAATAAATAATAATAATAATAATAATAATAATAGTAATGATAATAGTAATGATAATAATGATATAATGATAATAACAATAATAACAATAAAACAATAATAACAATAATAACATAATAACAATAATAATAATAATAATAATAATAATAATAATAATAATAATAATAATAATAATCATAATAATAATAAATAATAATAATAATAATAATAATAATAATAATAATAATAATAATAATAATAATAATAATAATAATAATAATAATAATACTAATAATAATAATAATAATAATAATAAAATATAATAATAATAATAAAATAATATAATAATATAATAATAATATAATAATAATAATATAATAATAAATAATAATAATAATAATAATAATAATAATAATAATAATAAAATAATAATAATAATAATAATAATAATAATAATAATAATAATAATAATAATAATAATAATAATAATAATAATAATATAATAATAATAATAATATAATATAATAATAATAATAATAATAATAATAATAATAATATAATAATAATAATAATAATAATAAATAATAATAATAATAATAATATAATAATAATAATATGATAATAGCATATTAAACCCAACCCACCCACCCACATCCCCATCATTTCACTGCTTCCTCAACCCACCCAACCCATCTCCATCATTTTCTACCCAACCCACACACACATCTCCATCTCCATCGTCTTCTACATGAACGGCCGTGCAACGGAGGGAGGGCAGCAGCGGCGGAGGGGAGGGAGGGTAGTAACAGTGGTGAGAGGCTGGTTAAAGGAGCACTGGAGGGGAGGGAGGCAGGGAGCTGCGGAGGGAGGGCAGGAGCAGCGGAGGGCGGGAGGGAAGGAGCGGCGGAGGGACGGCAGGAGCGGCAGAAGGCGGGAGGGAAGGAGCGCCAGGTCAGTCGCCAACACCGGGTCAGCGATGCTGATTTTACGGTCTCGGTCAGACCTTAACGACCGGGTCAGTCACCAACACCGGACAAATCAAACGCACTGACCGGCTGACTCGGCTGACCGAGTCAGCCAGTTAGTGGTCAGGCTTTGGTCAGCGGAAATCAAACACAGCCTTAGTATGATTCTAGTGGAGGTTGTGGGTTGGAGTCTCACTAGGTGCAATATATTTTTAGTGGGCCAAGGGTTTTATCACAGTGGGTCTTTGTGTGGTGGGTTTCCCTTGGAATGGTGGGCGAGCCGGGTCACCAACGCTGTCTGTGTTCGCGGGCGTGGGTGGCCTTTCGCCAATGGGTTTACCCGGATGATCGGGCTTAAAAATTATTCGTTGACCGTTCAAAAAAAAAGTTTAAAGAAATAAACACATACGATGTTTACACTACACATGTATTTATTAAAAATAAAATCGACTTCAAAGTGTAAAACATTATCATTGAAGTTAATTAGCTTTTAAAGGAATCAATAATATAAGCTTATGAAACAGATTTTGTTTAAGTAAGATCGTAGTTAAATAGTTGATAGAATAATTAACTGCTTATGTAACTTATAAACATAACATATAAGTAGTTTAAAGACACTTATAAACCCCTCGTGGGCTTGATCTTCCCTAATTGATTATGAAACCAAAACCTCAATTTCCACTTTCAATTTCCATTTAAAAATATCTTACTTTATGAGTCTATATTTTCGTTTATATCGGTTCAAGTTTAATGCATATTAACTTGTTGTGAAGCCTTTAGCCCTTTAGAAAGGAAAATACAGTCGCACAAATTATTAACATATGATAAACATGGTAGAAAACTACACGGTAGCTTAATTGATTAAAATATATTAAGTATTGATTAACATTTGTTAAGAACTTAGTTTTGAACATAAACACACAAGTAAGAAATAAGGAAAAGAATGATAGAGCCATTTTGTAGAGGTTTAAGTGAATATTAACAAATGTATTATGTATTCTCTTACTAATCTTTGAATTCAGAGGTCGTCTCGTTAAATTGATGGGGATCACCAATTCATCAACGTCTCACTAGGAAGAGGAGTGATCACCTTGTAAAGTCATTTGCTAGTCTTTGATAGTGATCCCCTTCACCATTTTAGTAATTCAAGATATTGATAATCTTCTACATCTCACTAATCAATGTGTTCATCACCTTACAACACCCTTCACTACGCAACAATAGTGATTATACCAGTGAATCACTATCCTAAGAAGTTTGAGTATGATTTGTGGCTATTCAAATCCTTTTTGAGATGGTAGTATTGTATTTACATCTGATAAATTTTTAAATTTGTGTTGACATTTGTCATGTCCGGTTCATTTTTGTTGCACAGCCATCGGGTGTTGTTAATTCTTTTTATATTCCATGCTTGTTTCTAGAAATATAAAGACTTGTAGCAAATTAACGGGTGATAAATTCGGATTTTTATAAACTTATGATTAGAACTTTGAATTTGAATATCAAAAGAAAAGTATAAATATATACATGGGCCAGTCTACACAATTACATGAGGTCAAGACTCATGACTCGTTAACAGATGAACTTAGTCCAGCCGGCCCAATTTATAACTTCAAATAAATAGCTACTTTTGGGCCTTGGCCCACCTAGATGACGTCTCTAACCTTTTGTCATTATCTTCAAGATTGTGAAAATATTATTAGAAAACTGGTATAGTCGTATTACTCAAAGTGTCCCTTATTTATTTGATTGATATTAATTCTTCTAAAAAACATGTTACAAAAAAAACTTTATATTTAAATATTTTACCATGCAAATTATCTAAACAGAAGTCACAAATATTTAATATAACCATTTTGATAGCAACTACAACATAACAAAAGTGATTGAACCATAAAAATAGAAGCAGCCCTCTAAAGTCATCATAAAGCAAACTAATTAAAAAGAAAAAATGTATAAAAACCTCTACCATTAAAAGAATATATCTATTAAAAATCTCACTTATCACAGTCCTTAAATCCTATCAATAATGACAATGAATTTTCTGTACATTCAATATATACAATCAAACCCTAGTGACCCGCAATATTTTTTAATATCGACATCATGAGGAATTCTGTGAGCAATAATACCCAATAAAAATTCAAAGTTAAGCTAACGTTTTCCAGTTTTATAAGTTTTAATTTTTTTCATTGACAAATACACACTCTACATTACGCTAATTGTATTCATAGTACCATTACACTTACACTTCATATGATTTAAATCTATAACATTTAATCGGATAGTACGCTACTTACGTTAACAAAGTTCTTTAAAAACAATTTTTCACTTGCTAAAAAGCAAATAAATATCATATAGTCACATCCTCACTTAAATTAATATATATTCATAATCACCCATACAACCCACTACCCCCTAATAATTACAGCCTACCCAATTACACTTACCCTAACCTCTAAAAATAACACATCATTTATATATATATATATATATATTATATATATATATATATATATATATATATATATATATATATATATATATATTATATATATATATATATATATAGATATATATATATATATATATATATATATATATATATATATATATATATCTATGACATATCAACTTTCATATTGTTACGCTCATGTCACCAAATCAATCTTAACAACTTTAAGGAAAAAAAAGAATCGGTCTTGTACTCTTGTGAACTATCAGAAAAGAGTTGCCAATTGCCAACTTAACTTACAATATATAACACACAAATCACCACATGTGCATGCATGTATGCATGCTAATGAACAATTAGCTTTAATCACTTCCTTAGATCATTCTAAACCCAAATGCCACCTCTAATCTACTAACGCCGTTGATTAACTTGAAAAAAAGTCAATAAAAAGTCGGTCTTGTGAACTATTGGGGGCGCCCGATATACAAGCACCCGAAGCATGAACATTAACATTGTTTGCAGTTGCTTCCTTTTGCTGCAATATCCCAGTAGGGTGAAGTGGGAAAAGATCCAAAGTTTCTTGATGACTATAGTTTTTGCCGTTGACCATCTTTGACTTGACCGGATTATTACCTCTGGCGAGGATTCCGGCACCGGCAGAGGGCTTGATCTTGGTGGTTCGGGGTGATCTTCTCTTGGTTGCAGTTACGTTAGGTGCTAGCATTTTTGGGTAATGAGTGTAGAACCCTAAGTCAGTTTGTGGTATGTAGCATTGACCATATACAACTGAAATAATATTTAAAAAATGAAATTAAGTAAGTTAAAAGGACTGTTTATAGTATATAAAATCAATCAGGAGAAAAGACTCATGCATGTTCTTATAACTTATTGAATGTTAAAATTGTACTGTTCTTCTAAAAAAGTTAAAAATGATTAAATATATTGAAATGCATAAAATATGAGTTGGTCAATGTATATTTGATTAAGATACAAATGCTTATACATTTATACAAGTATTCTTTTTTCTTTTTTAAAACAAGTATTGTAATATTAACAAGTATTGTAATATAAATATAACGACTAAAGATTTAAATAATTCATACAACACACATATACATATGAGTTGGTGAAGATCAAAACAAGGCGCCTTACGAAAGAGTTGTTAAACTAACACAACTCGACTTACTCAAAATTATATGATTATTGGTTACCCCAAGTGTTGGTTCTATGTTTTTGTGTTATCTAGATACTTACTAATTTTATGTGTTATATATGCATTATAAGCTTGTTGCATGGCTCATACTCAAAGGTTTGATACAAAAGTTTTAGGTTTGTGAGTCTGTCAATGTTTAAATAAGGACCGGCTAATTGTAGCGTCGAAGCTTGTACAACTCTCTGTTGATTTGTTTTATTTTTATTCTTTTAAAAAATCATAAATGCCGACTTACATGTATATATTTGATACGATGTTCTAAACTTGTATATGTTCGTATAAAGAATTGTATACGTCTCTGTATAATAAGTGATACAATCACTTATTATTATATCCTATATAATAAGTGATAAATGATAGCATAACACTTTAAAAGTAATAAAACATAAAACATTATTTATATGGGTAGGTGTGTAGGTGGTACACCAAAATAATTGCAAGATTTTGCAGAATTGAAAGGGTTGTTAAGTTGATTGAAGGAAGATACATGGTACACAAGAAATGCTGGAAAACAAAACAAAACAAATGTCAGAAAATATGTGTAGATTTGTTAGTATTCAGAGGGGAAATAATTTGATAAAGCTTGTGTAAAAGCCCATAAACAAACAAAAATCAGAAACCTTTGGATTACATTTGCAGTACAAACTAACAGATGGATAGAGGCAGACAAGTACTACATTGTTCAACCCCAATGTATCCAACTGCATGGATACTGTTCTTTTTGACTATATTTTCTTCCAACTAAACAAAAATTAATATGTTTTGTTTTAGATTTAATGTAAAATATTTATGTTAATATTATTTAGTTTAGTTATTGGAGAATGAATTTAAATTTGTTCACAAGTTTGCAAAAACTTATAATAACATGTCAAACCAAAAGGTAACGCAAAGTTTTATACGTTAGTACAAAAGAACTTATAAATTTCTCATTTACATAAGAAAGTCTTTTACTCTAATTTTGATATGTTAAATATACTAAACTTAATTAATATATGTTCTTGTCTAACAATCTAAAGACTTTAATAATTTTTTTCGCATAATTAGATAAGAAATTATGTTGGTGTTTTTTTATATAATAATGACCCAGATTTTATCCATTCAATTTTAAATTCTTGATGCTTAAAAGATAAAATAACATGTATAAGTTATAAATTTTAAACTTGCAAGGTTATTAGAACCTCACCCAAAGTAAATTGTTTTTCAAGTATAGTTTTAAAACTTGCAGGGTTGTTAGGAGTCGTATATTAATTTTTATAATACTTTTTTTAGTTAAACATTAAAAATAAAAAAATTGATACAAGACTTGGTTAAATAAAGTAACATGAACTTAATTGTATTTATAGTTATTTAGAAATTATAACCTGATTGCACAAAAAATATATTCTTAGTTTTGTTACTGGTAGTAATTTACTTTTGAAAGTTAATAAACATAATTTGAATTTTAAAATTGATAATAACGAAATAAGAAAATAAAAGACATAACAAATTAAGATTTGTTGTATAGATAAATTAGAAAATAAACTACATAACTATTGTAATTAACCATGATTAATGTGTATTATATTGGTAAATTTAACCCAAAATATAACTTTCTCCTGTCATAAAAATATATGGTGTTAAAAAGTTTAACTTATAATTGTTGCTAAAATTTACAAGATCATGCATATACCCATTAGATTATATATGTGATCAAAGATATAGTTTTTTACATTTTAAATAACTTACATAGTTACATATACAAACCAGGTGAAATCAAATAGTCATAAGAAGCATAACACCCGATTTTTAATTAATAATTAAATTCATTCAAAGTTAAAAAGATCAACTATATATTTATTAGTATCGTATATCAATCTTTTCTGAAGGATGATGACCATTCAAAATGAGACTTTTCAAACACCTTACCATTTACCACTAATCAACAACTTACCATTAATCAATCTTAAACGAATATTAATTAGCTTTATCCTAGAAAGATATTAACAACTAATTAGATCAACTAAATTCAAGATTTTTGAAACTGTACTTCGATGATAAACCATGTACTCTACTTAGTACTATGACAATATTTGAAGCATATATATGATCTTGAAAAGGTAACACTAACAAAATTCCATTAACTAATCATGTAAGACCAAAAACATTAAAAAAACCCAATATTACTATTTTAACTTATTAATCATATAAGTAACTTATTAATCATATAGATGAAAATACTAACCGTTTGGATGATGGGCTATAGGAATAATCGCAGGCGGTTGGTGGTGGTGGTGATGATGATGGAGATACTGATGAAAGTAAGACAAATGATCTTGTTTTTGCTTCTGCCTTTGTCTTGCTTTATGATTTTGAAACCAATAAAACACGTTTTTGCCTTCAATGTGGCCATAAGTTTGTAACTTGCTTGTGATCTCTTGAATTTGTTCAGCAGTTGGTGTTCTAACACCTTGTTTGTACAATGTTTCAAGCATTTCGATTTGTTCTTTTGCCGGGTTCCACCGACATGGTGTCGATGTCGCGGTGGTTTCTGTTCCATCCACCGCGACTATCGCCTCTTTGGTGGTGCTATTGGGTTCCATGATCACAGAGAAAGATTGAGAGAGTTTGGTTTCTTTAGCTTTTGGTGTTTGCATGGGCTTTACAAAATATGTCTCTTTTATAGAGGAAAAAAGAGAGCCAATGATCATTTAGGGTTGAGATTTATTATCAAAATATACGCCCCTTAAAGTTTTTTCTATTGGCACTTTAAGCCCCTTTTGTTTTTAGGTGAGGTGGAATAGCTTAAAGCGATTTCCAAATAAACATATAAAAAGAAAAATGTTACAGAATAGTAACCAAGTTTCAAAAATGTTCTAATTTAGTCACTCATGCATATTTTTCTCAAATTGGACCTCCAAACGATCAAATCGAGTCATTACCAAATTTTATTATGACAAGAAAGTAATGATGGAAAAGTCATTAGAGTTAGAATTTTCAATATATAAAATTATATTAAAAAATAAAAAAACATGTTAATTACAAAAAAAATAAAAAAAATGTCTAAAATTTACGTCAACGTTTTATATTAGCATCAAAAAATAGAAAAAAATATTTTCTAACTGAATCCAAAAGTATAACATGTTAAAAATATGTTATAACTTTTAATTTGTATAAAATATAAAAATAAATGATCTAATTGAAACACTTTTAAAACTTGAGTTATTTAATTGGAATACTTTTGAAAGTTTATTACTATTTTACAAAGTTACCCCTATATAAAAACTAAACTACGAGTGTTTTGGTAACATTAAAAGCACCTTGGAATTTAATAATTGAATTATTTGTTGATAATAAATATACATACAATTTAATTGGTTTGCATTATAATTTTCGCCGTTATTGCGAGAAGCAATGAATTCACATTATCAGAATATTAAAAGAATCATGTTTCCCCATTCAGTGCAAATGTGCACAATGTAACATTTGAAATGGAAATCGACTTGAGACGGTGGTTCAGGGTTACACCACGAAGGTTGATGGTTTAATTTGGGTTAAGTTATGGTGATTGATGCGTTTGAGGTCGAGAGATTTTGGTCATGACATTTTGTGTAGGAAACATCCTTATGCAACAACTAGGCATATGATGTTTTGTTACGGGTAGAGCCCCCAACCTAGGTTATGCAAGTAATGCGACTATAGGTCTTTAGTTATGCATTATAAAAAAAAACTACTATAATGTTTTGATGTGCCTTTTAGTTTATATTTCGACTTAAATTTCAAAAACAAAAGCATATCACATATATTAACATATAGAGTATATATCACATAATAATGACGCAAATATAAGTAGGGCTCCAAACAAAACTACGTGATAGATACAATGCGCTCCAAACCTATAAGACGTTAAGCTTTTAACGGCCTCAAATCACAACATTGCCTACATTATTGCATCAACTGGGCTTCAAACTCAGTTAACCACTACATTCAATTTAGTAAAATTTATTTTTTTAATCTAAATGACATTTTAACTAAATAACCACTTATATCAAAATAAAGATAAGAAATAAATATATCATTATATTTATTGTTTATAAACCTATATATAAAAAGTTAATACAAAAGGCAAAAATATATACTAACTAAAATCATTACAATTCGTTTTCTAAAATTAGTTTTAAATCTGTATTGATATTAATAATTGGATCATTACCATCAAACTTTAAATAACAAAACACGTTTATTACAACATGATAGTACGACAGTGGTATACAATTCTTTTGCTAGTCACATCACTTGACGGTAAAAAGAGAGACCAAAATCATGCATGAAGGAAGAGAGGTTCAAAAAGTCTTTATGCGAAAGTAGAGGGATGCAAAGTGCAAATTCTGCCCTTTCGATTTTCAAAACAATCATATATTCGTCGAGTTATTATATATGTATGTGATTATGTTTTTTGGTGCACAACAATCTCTGAAAACATGGAGGGTAGCGGCTAATTTGGGAGATATTGTACAGCAAGTGTGAAAAGACAAAACTACCCCTATCCCTACGAAAAGGAAACAAGGTGGGAATCTTGGGAATGAAAGAAGAAAGAGGAGAAAGGAGATTGAGCCAAAGAAAATGAAGTAGGGGTAGAATGGGAAATTGACAGAAGGGGGGGGTGGGGGGGGTAGGGTGTTGGGAATTGAAGGAGATGAGATGACATGATGATGGATGGGGCTAAGGTGACTCTTTGGAGGTGAGTTTAATGAATCATTAATCTCCACGTGTCAACTATTTGCAAAAATACTCACATGATTTTGGAGGAGATTTAAAATTATAAAGTGATAACAAAACTTATTTTGTATAAATTTTTTAAAATTTTACTTTAAATTTTCTTATTAAATAACTTGTATCAAGTGAGAAATTAAGATATAGAAACTAGAAATTATAAGAGTAAAAGATCATTTGTATGAAGAGTAGAAAATGAAATTCATAGACGTGACTGAAGTAACAAGACTATTAATATTCGTATAGTGTAATTTCGGTTTATATGATAAAATACTTTTGTCAACCTATCTATATAGCATTGGAATCTAACTTGATATATTCTTCACATATATATCACTAACATAAGATAGTACGTGTCAATGGTAGTGAAAGGAAAGATATTTAAAACAACTTAGTCATTTATAATCTCGTGGCAATTAGATAGATGGATTCGTATCAAATTTTCATTAATAGAATGTTAAGAGATCAAGAAGGATACATTTGTACTCAATTCATAATAATAACTTAGAATGTATGGAAGGTTGAAGCTTTAGAGTTGATATGCGGAGTCAAATGTTAATTTTGAGTTTTATAACTTGTTTTAGCTTATAAAACAAATAAGTAATTCATTTTTCATTTGTTTGAATTTTTAGACATATACTCATTTTATACAAACCTTTAGACTTATAACATCACCTAAAACTGTATATATTTTTAGTAAAAGGTTCAATCTCATGATGATATGAGTAAAACGATTTACTTTGGATAGTGTGAATTTGGTTAAGTGACCTATTAATTGCTTTGCTTTTCAATGTTGTTTTTTCCCATCATTGGGTTGGCCTCATCAAAAGTAAATGTATTCACATAATATTCCATTTATTCATTGACTTTTTTCTATTGAAGTTTCATTGGTTTGTAAAATGTGATCACCTATCACAGGCGTGGCTTTTAACCCTCAAAATTGATGCACACGTAATCAACTTCAGTATTAGGATTCTATCATTTATTTTAAAGGCAACTTTCATTAAACAAATAATGCTAACAAGAGACAAAGTCCTACAAAAACGATACATCATAAATTAAAATCAAATTTAAACCATGACTCCCAATTAAGGAATCTAACTTGGATCTATTTAACACCCAAAAAAAAAGAAGTAGATCTAATCACATTTTTTAAATAGTTGATACCAGACTTTTTGTTGCTGAAGATTACTTGATTCCGAACTACCCAGATGCACCATACAACTATAAGAATAATTGCATAAACAACTTTTTAACAGGACTAATCTTCAACTCCTTCATGTAGCCAAAGAAGATCTCCAATAGAGAAAGTGTAAACTGATAAAATGTTACACCAATTGCCTATAAATTGCCAAATCACATTTGTAACATAGCATGAAGTGAACAAATGAAGAGGAGGTTTTAGGGACTTCGGCACAAAGAGGACACCATGGTCGGTTGACCGCCACCCTCCTTTTGGCAAGCCTATCCAATGTGGGCAGCCTATCCAGGTTCAATCTTCATGCTAATACATTGACTTTTAGTTGGGACGAGGCTGCTCCTTTTTGGTACAAAGCACTTTTGATTGGGATTTCCCACCCAACATGAGATCCGAAGTGACTTGATCGTGAACGCATCTAATTTGTCCTTTGTTCATCTCCATCTATCATTTCCGCTCACCCATAGATTTTATCTGTTTAATTCTTAATTACAACAAGAGATTTTCTCTGTGGTGTGACATGATATTATATGTAAATATTTATGGTCCAAGCTTAAGAAAGGTTAAAATTATACTGACGTTCAATGGGTCGCTAAAAAGAATAAAAAAGTTTTTTGAGAGAGACACGTGAACATGAAGTTCCTTATAAAAATAAAAGAAATGAACCAACTTTAAAATAAAATCATATAGAAACTTAGACGAAAATAAGATGGCCGTAGCTTTATATTCAGAATATTATAAAACCTTGTGTATGAAAAATTACAAATGGAAATTAAATTGTATTAAATGAAATAAAAAAAATCAATTTAGTTGACTCGGTTGATTTAAAACAACACAAAATATAAATAAAAATATACATATTACTATTATATTCAATTTTTTTATAAAAAACATTATATTAAAAGTTGTGAGAGACAAGTGAAATAAGTTTTAAATCAATTATATCATTAAAACACCTAAATGAAAAACGGTGTAACTTTAGAACAAACAAAAACAAAATTAATTTAAGAACTTGTTATTTCATGACTTTTACGTTACTATTCACCACGTTGCCTATTAATATATGTCTAATATATTGGAACCATTTATTTATTAAAAATACAAGTGAATTATTCTAACTTATTCGGCTAACTGAATAAAAATTACAATAGCATATGTTAATGTTTTTAACCTTTTTTTGTTATTCTGGCAATATTGCTACCATGTTAAGTATCATCTCTTTACAAGCTAGAATGATAAGCAAAGAATACACGGTAGAAGTTTTTTTGAAAATATAACATGTAGTTGATAATCGGATATTTGAATGTGGAACAAAATATACATCAAATAACATATTTGAATGAAGTTGACACATGTACTAAATGTTAATAATGATATCATTTACCATTGATGAAAAACTTTCATATTCATTTATTTGAATAAATCAATCTTACAACATATATATCATCGAAGTGGTTTAGAATACATGGTTAAATTAAAAATTCACCCTTATAACATGGATAATTTGCTTACTATTTAAATTTGTATTTGAAGTTCCTAGTTTGTACACTTTTAAGCGACATTTTTTTTTATTTTAACATTAGTATTTTCTACTTCATGAATTTCTTGCATTATTTTAAACATGTATTTGTATGAAATATAATTATTTTAATTACCTTATATGTTTGGGATTGCTTTTGAAAACTTCTTATAATTTTTTGGAGGGGTAAAAATACAAAAATATCCATCTAAAAGTCACAATAAATTACGAATTATAAATTATAATTTATGATGACTTTTAGAGGGGTATTTTTGTCTTTTTATCCCTCTAAAAAATCATAAGGAGTTTTTAAAAACAATCCCAAACATACATTATGGTGCTGTTTTTTTTATGTAGGAAAGCGTCTGCAGTCTGCGGACCACATCTGCAGACATCTGCAGCAGAAAAGGTGGACCAAATGTTTTCAGTCTGCAAGAAAAATACTGTTTGTTTTTTAACAGTCTGCGTGCAAGAAAAATACTGTTTGTTTTTTAACAGTCTGCAAAACCACTGTTTTCCACAATTATTATTATTATTATTATTGTTATTATTATTGTTATTATTGTTATTATTATTGTTATTATTATTGTTGTTGTTATTATTATTATTATTACTTTTATTATTATTATATATTATTAGTATTATTATTATTATTATTATTACTTTTATTATTATTATTATTATATTATTATTATTATTATTATTATTATTATTATTATTATTATTATTATTATTATTATTATTATTATATTATTATTATTATTATTATGTTATTATTATTATTATTATTATTATTATATTATTATTGTTGTTATTATTATTATTATTATTATTATTATTATTATTATTATTATTATTATTATTATTATTATTATTATTATTATTATTATTATTATTATTATTATTATTATTATTATTATTATTATATTATTATTATATTATTATTATTAGTATTATTATTATTATTATTATTATATTATTATTATTATTATTATTATTATTATTATATTATTATTCCTCTTACATTATCTTCCTCAATTCAATTTCTCCCCAAATGCACAAATCATTCACTAAACCCACAAGATTATTATATACATCCAACATGCACCCTCAAATCCTCCCCATATCTATCTCCAACCCCTTCGTTTCAGATCCAACACCATCATATTTAATCATGCCCATTTCAGCAGCTTCAAAGGCTGAATCAGTGTTCCTGAAGGATTACAATGGTGACGATTTGGTTCATTCAGTGCTTGAAGATGGTAAGAAGTTCGAGAGTAAACCCTTTTTACCTAGGGTTTCAAGTCACAGAAGTGTTAATGGGGATCTGATTGCGACGAAAAGGGCTCGAAGGGGATTTGGCTTCGGCGGTTGAAGGGGGGCCGAAGGGGGTGGGGGCCGGAGGGGGTGGGGGCCGGAGGGGGTGGGGGCCGGAGGGGGTGGGGGCCGAAGTGTTAATGGGGATCTGTTAGGTCGTTAAACGTTTCCAATAAGTTTCTCTGTTTGGTACTTGGCAGTAAAAAAATGCCTGGGGTACATTGTTACTTATATTTTTATAAGTTTTAAATATTATCTGGTTCATGTAATATGTTATCAATATACACACTTACAGAAATAGTTAATAATAATATTACAATAATTATGATATACCAATGCGTGAAATTGTGCTCTACGATGCAAGTGTCTGAAATTTATAAGATTTGGTTTCAAAGGACTTACATATTATCAGTTATCCTATGATTTCAAATATAATTTACATTAAAACATAGATATATAAATAAACATGTCGCGATGACATTTATAATTATTTTTAAAAGTAAGAAAACGAAACCTTATTCGTAAACGACCTAACAGTATATAACGAAGGCTTTACTTTCTTGTTCCTGTCATACAACATAGGGTATCAGCAAGTTTTTGGCCAGCGATGAAGGTAAAGGCCACTGGTGGTGGAATGAAGTGGCGATGTTGTTGGGAAGGAGACATATGGGAGAGTTTTTATTGGTAATTGTTTTTTATACATGATCCATATTTTTATTTTTATTTTTATTTTTATAAATATCAAGGTATTTTAGTTAATTCGAAGATTTTAATAGTCAAAGTTAATGATCATCTGATTTGGTGTCAACCATGTTACGTCTGTAAAGATTTTGGTTTGATTTTGTTATTTTTTAAAGTTAATGACAAAAAATAAAATCTAAGCATATCATATGAACAATCGGGTAATTAAGTGTTGTCAGACTCTTTCTATTGAGACGGAACATAACTATCTTGCTTCCAACCATAAGATTCTGTAAGTGAAACTAACACAATATAAGTATGAACATCATTGCCCATTTTGCCCATGACAAACTCATATATATGTTTTTAATTGTTTGAGTAAAAACTTACGAGGAGATCAACCATTCTAGAATTGTTGCCACCAACATACATTAAATTATCAAGTTATCCTTTCATTCAAAAATACATCTAAAATAAATTGGTGATATTTAAGACATTACAATCCTTATAAACCTAATATTTATCATGTCTACTGCTCATGTGAGTTCTGTTACATAATTACAATCATTCATTGTTTACTCATAGTTCTTTATGATGTTTGCCCCTACCATCCAAGTTAATGCCGTGAGATTTATCTAAGGTGTCTCCTTAAATACCCTTGAGGACTCAATGTTTGCAATAAGGTTTGCCCACCATCCTAAACGACACATAAATTATCTGATACCATTATAATATCAAGTCTCTTATACTAACCAATACTATCCACTGAACCAAATGAGGAGCTTATGATTTTGTTTTTGGTTGTCAAGATGAAAACTTTCATAAAGGTGTTTGTTACAAAATTGGATTTCACCTATGATCAGATCAGTGGGCTTGATTCCAAGTACGTATAACAGTGATGTCTAATTCTCATTTCATTCACAAGTAATCAAAACTATGTTTGCTGAAGGTACTAAATCTCTAGTCTAGATCGGATTTTTTTGCAACACTTCTTATGTGTCTATTGTTACATTTCATCAATGGTTTCTTCAAAGAGTTATATAAAGAAGCCGAAGAATCACCAATGCAAGTCCAATAATCTTGTTGATATGATACAATATGATCAAGGTTAATGTAGTATTGTTTCAATTTGAAGTGCTTAAGTTGCTAAATTTCAGTTCACTTGACTCGATAAACGAGATTGATCTAGTTTTAAAACCTTACACAAGCTTAAAACATCTTGTCTAAAAGAGTATTGATTTGATTTTTGTCTCCAACGACATGGCTATTTTTTAGGCAGGAATGCCTTATTTTAAGTTTTGTTAAATTATTTATTTAATTTGAATCAGGGCTGTATAGTGGTGGAAGCAATAATTTTTTTCTATTGTGTTAGTATTTTTTAATTTTTAGTTTCAACAAACCAGACATGATAATTTTTGGATCAGTCAAAGGTTGGGTTGGATAACAAAACAAAAGAAGTTTTTGTTGAAAAAACAATAAAAATACAATGTTCGTAAAATATAAGTGTTTACGTTTATTAAGTGTGTTATTGTGAAAAGTTTTCCATCACCAACGTATGTAATAAATCTATCTATTTTGTTCTAATTATTAAAACTCTCGGTCACATATGCATTTTTTTAATAGTTTTCTTAATAAGTAACAAACTAAACAGTAGATTGTAATGTTTTATTTACTTTTTCTCTTATACTCCAATCAATTGTAGACGAGACAAAAAAGCGCTGCATCTCCACTAGTCAATCCTTATGAAAATTATGGCTTTTTATTAAAATGAATTTGTACTTAAATAGTTCTTCTAAATTTATCTTTTTCATCAATGATGTGGTTCTACTTTTTTTCATAAAACAAAAGTGTCACTCTTAACAAAAAGTTGGGGTCGTTTAAAATTCTTGTCTTATACGTACCACGTAAAACATAAAGAATAGTATCGAATGATCTCATACCACATAACCTAGTTTTGCCTTCAGGGTAACCTCTAAATAGTTTTTAACTTTTATTAGTATGCTACAAACTCAAGTGCCAAAAGGAAAATAAATTTTATCATAGAATATAACATCATAAATTTGCTTAAAAGAACTATAAAGTAGAAAAGACCAAAAAGATGTCGATATCATTTAGAACTTGTCCAATTCCTCATTTAAATAATTATTTATGGCAGACGAGTTGTGCTTTTCATTTTTAATATACATTTGATTTTTGTCAAATATTTTAGAAAACGACAATAAATAGTTAAATTGGACATAAATATCTACTTAAGTATTTATTACCAAAATCTGGCATCCTCTCTCCAGATCAAAAGTCTTAATATTCAGAAAAACATACAAATTCTATTGCATGATTCACAAGCCCATACATTATCACTGCCCTGGATTAAGTCATTTCAGTTCTGGAAGAACTCCAAGGCCATGGTTTTAAGCATACACTTCTGCATGTGGTGAATCATCATCCTCCTTGGCTCTTCTGAAGTCTTTTAGCTTAAAAAATAAATAAAATATTTTTTTGATTAGGAAATCTTTATAATTTGTCCTCAATTATTTAAAATCAGAATCTTCCTTTCCAATTCCAATTAGTACTTTCTTCAATTCTTGAAAATCTTAACTTTTTGTGTCCAATTTGATAAATCATCTGTTTTTTTTTTTTGCCTTCTGGCTTCAATGTTTCATCCCCATAAAGTTTAATTACTCAAATAATAACTTTACACACTAAAAAAAAACTTCAAAAAATTTGCAAATTGTAATATTTTTGCAGCTTTGATGCTTATTTACTTGTCTTAGCTTTACAAACTCAAAAGACCTTCAAAAAATTGCAAATATTGTCATTTTTGGAGCTTTGATGCTTGATTTCTCAAAGGGTAAAAATGACAACTTTTAGTGCTTTAGAAATTGGATTGAGTTTTGTGTGTGGATTTGTCCTCTTGGGCTGTGCTGCAGAGGTCTACTATCTTCTATGGTGGAAGAAAAGAAGCACAGATATTGAAAACCAAAAATCACCAATTTCTTCTTCATCCTCTTGTTATTCCAATTATACCCCTACTCACATTTCTTGTTGGAAATCCCTAAATTCTTCAAAACCCACAAAAACCAAGAAAATTATCAAGATTCAAACATGGGTATGGTGGAAGATCTGGTTTTAAATGATTCAGAAGAAGAAAGTTTGGATCTTGAACTCATGAGGCTGCATAATCTTCATGGTCCACCAAGGTTCTTGACCACCATTAATGAAGAAACCAAAGAGGATTTGGAGTCACAAAGAAGTAGAAAAGGTTCAAGAACAAGAAGCTTGAGTGATCTTTTGGTTCATTTTGACACCCCTCAAGCTTCACCACCATTAAAGGGGCCACAATTGCTAGATTTGGAAAGTTTTCAGTTTGATCATCATGGGTTTAACATGAACCCTTTGTTTGAAGTTGACACCAAAAGTGTAAGATCTTCACCACCTCCAACATTCAAGTTCTTGAGAGATGCAGAGGAGAAGCTTTTGAGGAGATTGAAGGAGTTAGAGGGTGAAAAAGGGGTGAATTCTGGTGTAAAAATGGAGGAGATTAATGGTAGTTTTGTAAATTTGAGTGGAATTAAGGGTAAAAGTGGTGGGATTCAACAAAATCATCAAGTTTCAACTGCTTCAAAGGTGCTTCCATTGGCTTCTTCACCATCAAAACAGCAAGTGAAATTTGGCATGAAACAGTGAGCATGCAGAAACCAGTTCTTCAAATGGGTAATTTTTATTATTTTTATTTCTTGATAACTTTTATATTTTTGGTTTTTAATTTATTTGTTCTTAGTATTGTCAATGATGTGAATATGCAATGAATAATAGAAATTTTGTGTGTTATTAGATCTAAGAGGGGTGTTTAGATGTTTTCTGTGTAATTATTTTCATTACAATTATCAGAAGCAGAAAAATTTTGAAATTAATAATATAAAAAGGTAATTATATATTCACCTTGAAAACGATATACTTGCCACGCCTTTTGAAATATCATTTTGACAAAATTGAGATAATTATTATTATAAATACATCTAAACACCCTTAAAAGTGAGAGATTTATAGAAAATTAATTTTTTTATTGTAAAACAATTTTTCTAGCTGAAAGAACTCATATACAATAGCATGTCTCGAGATAAACTACAAATTTTCTATTATAATAAAAAAATAACTTGAGATGTCATATGTCAGTAATATAATTATCATCAATAAAATATTCCTTTCTTTCTGTACTCTTAAATAATTATCTTAATTGCTAATAATATTATCTAATATTATTTTATTTAATAAAATAAAAAATAGATGTGTTTATTAATGTTTATTTCTAAATAAACAAATGTTTTATAAAATAATTAATATTTCTAAAGCATAAAACTTTTTTAAAAATACGAAATATTTTAAAACTAGTACTTTTAAAAATTTAATTTTCAAAACAAATAATAATTAAATTTAGAAGTATAATAAGGAAATTTAAAAAATGACATATTTATACGGTTTGTTTTAGAAATAATGTTTATTTTTTATGGAAAACATTTAAAATCAAAATTTTAAAAAATTGATATAACTGTTTTATTAGTTATAGACATTT
This sequence comes from Flaveria trinervia, assembly GCA_025506515.1. Lineage (NCBI taxonomy): Eukaryota > Viridiplantae > Streptophyta > Magnoliopsida > Asterales > Asteraceae > Flaveria > Flaveria trinervia. The sequence goes on from CM046442.1 coordinate 2,611,889, forward strand.
CTCATACGTAATTTCAGTTATATCATATCTTAAAATATCATTTTATAATTAATACATTTTGTTAAAGCTAGTGTTTTTTATAAAGAGGAATGATGGATAAATTTGAGCAAATTGTCCTTTAAGTTCTATGAATTGCAAATAGTTTACAATTAATCGATTATGGTTTATAAAATAGATGATGATGATGTCACGAATTGGTAAATTTTGATTAAATATCATAATGTCTAAATGTCTATGCATAATATTGCTATGTCAGATTTTAAATATTGATATTTATAAAATAGAATGTGATGCCTTCTATAGTTATTTCTTTCATTTATTTATCAAGGATGTAATCCATAGGCACCACATTGCAGGTGTTGTGATTGTGAACTTCAGTTTTATACAAGAATCAAATTAGTTACGATTTTACACTTTAGCTTAATACATATTTCATATAATTTAAAGATTGTTTTATCATTTTAAAAGCTTTGAAGTCAAGCTTTATGTGAATTATTTTATAAAAATTCACATTGGAAAGGGAAATATTCAATTAATAAAATATAGAACATGTAAAACCAACAGTTTTGTAAAACTAGCAGTTTTTTCATCTAATCACACTCTAAACTTTACACGTAAAGAAGAGAGACATCACCATTTACACATCGGATATCACTGGAATACAAACCCTATGATATTTTTCATTTCAAATAAAAACGTAAAACCCCTAACTACTTTGTTAAAAAGCATCATAAATGTACTTAATACCGTTTTCATACACCTTTTTACGTCTTAGTTTATTATATCAAGTAGAACTTAAACTCTTAACTAGTTTGTTAAAAAAACGTCATAGATATACTTTAATGCCTCATTTTAATACCTTCTAACGTATGAGTTTTGAGCTCACTATTTCTGGTAACATGACGATAATGCCAATAGGATTTTATTCTTTATTTTCTTTCGTATACTTGTCTCCTTTATTATTTAATAAACAAATAATAAACATTACAATATTATATGAGGGTGTGTGTATTGTGGTTGGCAACTTGGCATGTATGGTAATGATTTTGATTGTTCAACCACACTTAGCAGAAATTATGGCGATAAGCACGAAGCATGTTCTTTTGCTTCATATATTGAAAAACCTGTGGGGTAATGTGTTCATTTACTTCTCTCCACTTCAATTTAAATAATATTTCATTCATTCATTATTTTTTATAATAATATCACTGATTTTATAAATAGAAATATGATTATTTATTTTTATAGAATTCGGAATCAATATTATTTGTGTTTCTTGAACTTATACATATTTTAAATCTATAATTTTGTTAAACACTTTATGTTTATCATCTTTTATCTTAGTTGTAACTTATAATAAAACGCCTTCCATTAATACAGCATTTATGGCAGTTTAAACGAATTATGCAGGTATCTATTTTTATTTTTTTAAATTAAATATTAAAATGAACATTACACTTTCAACACCATGATCTATTTACCCTACAATTTTTCGGGTAATCGATTTTTAAATAAGTACAATAAGAAGTGGTAGTACGTCACCAATGTTTCTTTTATGGATAAAACGGATTATATAATTACAGTCAACCTAAATAAGATTTCATTATACAATGTGCGCATAATATTAAAACGAAAATAAAAACTAATTAATTTTCTTTCTCCTTTGTGAAATGATGAAAATCTCTAATACAACTGATTGTTTATATCGTATGTAAGTTTTTGTATCAAGTGAACTTTTTTAAAAATTGTTTTCATTTTTAGCTTAAAGTATTTCGGTCGGTAACTCGAAATCTCACTCGAATAATTCAAAATAATCAATAATTAGTATATATGTTTCTCTTATAATAGTGTCTATCAAAATATGACCAAAGATAGACTTTTTATAAGCAAACCATCATAAAATTTCGCTAGAACGACATAAAATGCTTTTTAAACTACTTTGTTAGTTTTACGGTTAAAACAATAAACAATGAAATTCTAGTAATTGGCTGCGTATAGTTTCTACTATTGTCTTCTTATCAACTTAGTTAATTGACTATCAATAGAAAATAAGTTGCTATTGACGGTTGGTCCTCTATACGAACATTTTTACGATTCACATGAAATAACTTGTGACATTTATGTTAACGATTTGATAAATGGTGCAGTAAAGAACATCTTTACTTGATACAAATTATAGAAACATAGGCTGTTTGCTATGCCCAAGTACCCGAACCCATGTTTATGAATTTCTGTGTCTGTTAAATGTAAGGTGTCGTAATGTTGAAGGACCATGTATGTATTTTCTCCAAACTTCAGGGTTATGTAAATAACATAACGGTGAAAATAAAAAAAAAGTTTAAATGGAGATGCGGGGTATCGATCCCCGTACCTCTCGCATGCTAAGCGAGCGCTCTACCATCTGAGCTACATCCCCTTTGGGATTCTAGTTGAAATATGTAAAATAATATCACAAAATGCCATGACTTATGGAAATATTTGAACAAAAGATTTCAAGTGATTAGATATTTTTTTTCTTTTTTTAGATGGGTTTTCATGGTTTTTATAACCTCTTAGACCAAATAGGTTGTATTTTACCTTTGCTTACTACTCGATACCAAGCGGGTGGAGTATGGCGATAGACTTTGAATGTTCTTGAATTGACATGGTAGCTTATCAGCAACTCTACTGCAATTGGGCACACGTTGCCATGCTGGAAGTGACCTGGCGCTAACGTGAGTGCACCGGGGGAGGTGGTGTTTGTTGGATCCATTCTATTTGATTGGCGCCTACACGCAAGTATTAATAAATTTTTTTTTCTAGTCAATGATCTATAAATGGGTTTGTTAGTAGGAAGAATGCATATGTAACATGTGCAGCATTGAAGGTAAATGGGTTTGTGAGAAGGTTGGTAAATATATGATGGAAAACTAACTAGACATGTTTGTGGGAAGAATGAGGGGTTAGCGTTGTGGATAGCTTTGCTGATCAACTTTTACGTTTAGGCGTGTGGTGGTTCGTTCACCCTTTTACATCTAATTCTAACCAATGGAAGTCTTTAGTTTTACTAAGGACATTCATACGCGTATTGATTCAAAGAAAATCAGTGAAATTTAAAGGCCACGTGGCGGGTTTTGGATGGAAGTACTAGTACTGTAGTACAAGCAGGCCCAATTACTTTTTTGTTTGATTAACATGGAAAAAGTTCAAACGGAATAAACGCGTCTCAATAATAAAATGAAACGGGTCAAAACTGTTTCATTTTATGTTTGGGTTAGAACACATTTTGGAAAAACAGGTTCCGATTTGTTCAAGTTAGAAAAAAGTTAAAATGTTTTAAACCCTTAAGGTGGAAACTTAATACTGGAAAACCCTCCAGACTCAACTCCGAGCATTTTGCCCCGAGTAATATGATCTCTCATCGTTTACGTGAATTAAAGACCATTGGTAACAAAGAACGTACTTGTGTGGCCCATTTTTCAACGATTCTTGAAAAATCAGTGTGTTGGCGTACTTATGAGTTATGAATGTTAAAACATAGCACAAAACAAACATGAAAATACTTGCCCAAACGAGTACACACTGTGACATCATCTTCACCTAAATTAATAGCCTTGGCCCATGAGTAACTTAAATCGACCCCATAAAGAAACTTACAAATTAAAAATTCGGCCCATATTAGGCCCATTCAGAGCTTATAAGATTTAGAGAGATTGGGTTTAAAGAGATTGGGTTCTATATTTGGCCCATTAGTTTGTGTATTGCCGTCTGGGATTAAAGAGATTGGGTTTCTATTTTTTCAAGAACGAGCAATGAGGCCCAGCATTGTTTTACCTTTTAATTCTTTGTGTGTTAATTAGTACATTGCTAACAATATGATAAAAGAATAACAACTTATGTTAAATAGATGTTCTTCAGGTTGAGATTATGACAGGTAACAATGAGAACAAAATTAAAACTTAAATTAAATAATGTTTATCATCTTTATGAAAGTTGCTATGATTTATGGGGAAAAAAGGTGGTCATAAATGTCATAAATCATTGTGGTGTGTATTTATTTACATTGAACATTACGGCGTGTATGGTTTTTTTTAACCTAATGAGGTCTTAACAAACCATGGGTCTTATTTACAGTAACAACACAATCATGCTTAGTAAATTCACTCAAAACAAAGTTATTGATAAGGTCTAGAGAGGATGGGATGTATGTTAACCTTATCGCAATCCAAAAAAATAGTCTGATTTCAAAAAGACCCTTAGCTCCAAAACAAACAATAGACAAACAAAAGAGCCACAAAAATATTAAACATAAAAGCCAGCAATAACACAAAGAAATGGTAAAAGTTAAGTAACACCAATATACATTATCCAATGTTGTCGGAAACAGAGAGATAGATAATTGAACCTGTTGATTCAACGAGAATACCAGGAACAATTCTTTTAACTATCGTTGATTCACAAAGAATACCGATAATCAGGTTACACTAACACACACGGTGATAGAGAGAAAACAGATTTTTCATAAACTTCAATAATTATTTCACCCATCTCTTACAAACATATAAAGAAACAAATCAAAAGTCGAATGGGCCACAAAACATAAACGAACCGAAAACTGGGCCAAATGTAAAGTTCAACAAAATGTAAAAATAAGACAAAAACGTAAATAACTCATAAAATAAGCCGTTTTTGGGCCGAAACGATGACCAAAACCGCCTATGGGCCCACATCATTCCCCCCTGGGTAGACAAAATTCGCCCTCGAATTCCCAATGGCCTCATCATCAGAAGAATCACCATGATATGGAAGCAAATGTTTCACATTAAACACATCAGAACACCGAATATGGCTAGGTAACTTTAGTCAATAGGCATTAGGATTTAGCTTCTGCACGATCTCAACAGGACCAATCTTTTTGGCAGACAACTTGTTGTACTCCCCTACTGAGAAACGATCTTTAGTTAATGTCACACCCTCAAAATCCACTTGCGGAGTTTTACCGCGAGGCGTGTGAACAAACCAGGATCACAGTCAATAGTTACTCAGAACGACTCTATATGCCATAAAATAACAAAATCAACCAAAACACAACTTTAAACAATGCGGAAGCGTTTTTGAAAACAACCCAAGACAATAAAGTATAACTTATGGCAAAACAAGTGCCAAACCAAAAAGTAAACCACAATTGTTTAAATGTCACATTGTCTTGAAGCATAATGTCTTAAATGAAGTGAACCGTGCAGTGCTCCTATGGCAAGCAAGTTAAAGACCTGAGAAAAGCATACTAAAATGTCAACACATAGGTTGGTGAGTTCAAGAGTTTGTATTCAATAAACATGTAAACAGTTGCGATAAATATAAGCAGTGTATGGTAATAGATAGCTAGTCTATTATCAACAAATATTAATACATAGTGATTTTGCAATGAAACTGACTGTGATAGTTGTTGCCTCCTGTCACGACTTACCATGTCGTGACAATGATCAATAGGACAAATTGCACCGGTTGACCTCGAGTCACACAGGTGGGGCTCGTCAGACCCAGTAGTACTACCCAAGTTTCCCCGCTATTAAATATTAACAATTCAAAAGTGTGAGGACTTTTCTCATGGTAAACAGCACTATATTAATATTTTACACAACTTAAATAATGAAAGCGTTCGTATAAATACCAGTATGCTATCTCCCCCAAAAGAGATTAAGTAAAGAGTGGGGCATGAACTCACCTGATGTATGCAAAGGTACTTAGGGTTTATTTTGAGAAACGAGAGGATAGCCAACCTTCACAGGTTACCTAGATCATGTGAGTACATAAGTACGTGTAAATAAAAGACATGTGAAACCCTAATCATACCAAAATCAAAGACTCAAGCTTCCAGACAAATAGACACGTTTGACCTAGTTGACCCGTTTGACCCGTTGGTGACATTAGGAGTTATAATCCAAAGAAAGCCAATGAGCACATACAACATACATGATTAACATTCAAATGGTATCATACGTATGCTATTTCAACCAGGTGTATCACTTAGATCATCATACAATCAAGTACTATACAAGTCATGCGAATCTAGAACATTAACATATCCACTAGCTACAATACAACAAGTATGTCATACAAGGTTCAACCATTCATTACATGCCATGTGAAGCCACTCACGACTTCACATCCTAAACCCTGCCAATCCTACTAAGTAGGGGCCTCAGATCCGCACGCGTGTATAATGATCATAACCAAATTCTTTAAGCATATGCATTGCATTCACAACATCACAACAATCAATTACCAGACCCAAGCATGATGTCCTACTACTACACAATACCCAAACCATACATGATTACCAATTCCAATTATCACCCATGATTATCCAAACATGCCATACAACTAATTTAACACGTTCTATTACACTAGAATCCATTCTTGAACATAATAGCAAGTTCCTAACATCTCAAACATGATCACAACATCATACTTCAACGTTTACACAAATAAAGTTTCCTTTTTGGGAAAGAACATTCCCAAAATCTATCAAACATCCAAAGCATACATGAATTCATCATTAATATACCAATTCAAGCTCATACTAACATCTAGACATGATTAACAACACTTAAACACCTCAATCCAACAATCTTCATAAACAAAAGTTTCTACTTTTGGAAAGCTATGATCAACATCATCAAATTAAAGATTTCTAGCATTCATAATATCAATCTAGCATCTAATTATCATCATGAACCCATTCATAACATCAATCCATCACTAGATCACTACTACATGCAAAATAAAGTTACTATTCTTAGTAACCTATGAACAATGCATCAAAATCCCAACTTTCTTGCATAATCAACGTATTCTAACATTCATACAACCCAATAATCATCAAACATTCATCAAACAATCATCCATCATGCATAATCACAATAATCACGAATTAGGGTTTGCTTCAAAATCAATTTCATGATCAATCCACTAAAAACATAGAATTCTTGCATAATCGACGTTAACTAACATGTATACAATCTAACTAACATGTTAACATCATCAAACAACAACCAATTCGACCCAACAAGGACCAATTTACGAATTAGGGTTCGGCCATAATGAACCCTTCACAAAAACTCGCAAAAACTAACCTTTAAACTTATAATTGCTTGAAATCGATGCTTCCTAAGTGTTGTATAACTTGTAATCGAATCAAAACCACACAAAATTGCTTGTTCTTGGCTGGATTCGAAGTGGGGAGGGTGTTTGGAGATGGTTTGCGGCTGAAAGGTGGGTTAGGGTTTGGAAATTTTGTTTTAATTAATTTTAATTTACATATTTACCCTTTAAACCCTTGTGTTTTGGTATTTTGTAAAAACTAAGCTTTAAACTCTTTGTAAATTGTTTTTAACTTCATAATATAAAGATATAAACTTATAAAGTTCATTATATATCTTATCTTTATAAAAACACAAGACATACGAATAAATAGACACGTTTCCGCGTTACGCGATAAATTCTTTAATTAATCGTTTATAAATGTGTAAACACATAAACATAACCCAATATTCACATAATCACTTAGATTCACAACAAATTAACATTAATCATTATTATTAGGTCACCAACGTTCAACGACAACTAGTGTGTGCTCACGACACGTGTTTACAAGACTTAACGGAACTAACGGAGCTTGGTAACGGAAATTTACCGGATGTCACAGTTAACACAGCCCAAAAAAAGTTACCTTCTTTAAAATCAACATGCCTTCGTTTTTTATCAGCAGCTTTCTTGTACTTGGCATTCGCTTGGGTCAAGTTATGATGAACAACTTTATGAACTTCATGTAATCCCTCCACAAGATCTTGAACCATCTTGGGAACTGAGACAGATGTAGGTAGTGACATTAAATCAAGTGAGCAACTGATTCATCACACGCATAAAAGTGCTTGGTGCGTTTGACAAACCAAAAGGCATTACCAACCATTCATACAATCCTTCACGAGTTTTGAAGGCAGTTTTCCATTCATCACCAGGCCTAAGATGAATCTGGTAATACCCACTCTTCAAATCCAACTTTGTGAAAATGGTAGCACCACTAATCTATCAAGCAAATCATCAAGTCTGGGGATAGGAACCTATACCTCATAGTAATCTTGTTGATAGCTCGACTGTCAACACACACGCGCCAAGTGCCATCTTTCTTTCGAGTCAATAAAGCCGGAACATCACAAGGGCTCATCTTTTCACGAACATGGCCCTTAGATATCAACTCCTCAACCTGTTTTCGCAACTCCTCATGCTCTGCTAGGTTCATTCTGTAATGTGGTCTGTTAGGTAACTGTGATCCAGGTTCTAGATCAATATGATGTTGGATGTCACACAAAGGTGGCAAACCATCAGGCAATTTAGTGGGACAAACATCGGAAAATTCCTCAAGTAGAGGAACCATAGCATCAGGAACATCAGCATCCTCAACCACTTCCTTACATATAAGCAAAAAAACATCATCCTCAGCCTCCAGCTCGTTCTCAAACTAAAAAAGAGTCAACAAAGTAGCAGTAGGTTTGGTAGCCACTTCCTTGGGTTTAATGGGCAACAATGTTATCTTCACGTTATCAAACATGAAGCTATAAGTGTTAAACTGCCTATTGTGTTCTACGTTACGATCATATTCCCAAGGACTACACAACAACAAATGGCACGCATCCATGGGAACCATATCACACCAGACTTCATCCTTGTATGTCTTACCAACAGAAAAAGGAACAAGGGTACGCTTGGTTACTAGCACCTCACTTCCCTTCTTAAGCCATTAAAGCTTATAAGGCTTAGGATGGTTCTATGTTTTCAGGCTTAACTTTCTAACAGCCTCCTTAGACACTAGATTGTCACAGCTCCCCGAATCAATAACAAAAGTACAAACCTTTCCCAGCACGATACATGTTGAGTGGAAGATGTTATGCTTAAGCCAATCGTTATCATTTGCCTTTGGTGTAGCATGAACGTCTAACCACAAGGCATGTTCCCACATCTCCAGCCACCTACTCTTCCACATACTCAAGCTCTTCATCAAATATTGGAATGGCTTCATAATTTTCATCAGCCTCACCACCATCTTCCCATTCCTCAGGGTCAGCAAACATGTTTCTTTTACCGGCTTTCTTACATTCTGATTGTCGATGACCGGTCTCCCCATAGTTGAAACACTTCATGCTATTACCGCCGACTCTTTTAAGAGGTGGTCCACTGCTACCAGCACCCTGTTTTGTTTGGCTAGGCATTAAAGGAGATGTCGTATTACCCAAACCTGAACCTCCTCCAACAGAAGATGAAACACCACAACGCCGGAATTGTTTTTCAAAAGCTAGAGCACGTTGATGAGCATTAGAAAGTGTCACCGGGTCAAACATGTTAATGAATTCCATGATCTGAACCCTTAGTCCACCAATGTAACGAGAAACAAGCTGTTCTTCAGTTTCTTGAATATCATTTCCTGCAATTAATTGGTAGAATTCCATTGTGTAGTCCTCAACAGTCTTGGACCCCTGTCTTAAATTTTGTAACCGTTGGTACATTAATCGCTGGTAATTATGAGGAATTAAGTTGGCCCTCATTCACTTCTTCATCTTCCTCCAAGTTGTGACCCTTGGCTTTCTACTCTCTCCCGAGTTAGTTTCAGTTGTTGCCACCACGCAGAAGCCCTTCCATGAAGCCTAGTAGCAATCAATGAAACCTTTTTGTCTTCAGGAACCTCTTTGAATTCGAACACTTCTTCAACAACAACAAGCCAATCAATGAATTTTTTCGGGTTCAAAGTATCACCATCGAATTCAGGAATACTGGTTCGCATTCCTGCCTCCCAACGCCTGTTATCACCCCTATCACCCCTTTGATTCAGCGATACGCGTTCATCAGAAGAAGAACCGTCACCCTCATAAAATGGATTTTCATCATCTTCTGTTTCACGACGGTTACGATTACGCCCTCCCTGATTAATCTGATCTTGCATTTGATCAGCCAACTGATCAAAAAATTGATCTAACCGCTCCTCCATCTGTGCCATAATACGCTATTTCAATTCCTGCTCATGAACATCATTAAGAGGTCTTCTTCGTGGAGGCATCTTGATCAGGAAATTTGGCTCTGATACCAACTGATGCAGTTGAAAATAGAAAGATAGATAATTGAACCTATTAATTCAACGAGAATACCAGGGACAATTCTTCTAACTATCGTTGATTCACAAAGAATACCGATAATCAGGTTACATTAACACACACGATGATAGAGAGAAAACAGATTTTTCATAAACTTCAATAATTATTTCACCCATCTCTTACAAACATATAAAGAAACAAATCAAAAGTCGAATGGGTCACAAAACATAAACGGGCCGAAAACTGGGCCAAATGTAAAGTTCAACAAAATGTAAAAATAAGACAAAAACGTAAATAACTCATAAAATAAGCCGTTTTTGGGCCAAAACAATGACCGGCGGTTTGTGAAAACGGGCTCCTCGCTCCGACGGTCGTTTTGACTAGTCACAGGTCCAAAACGGAGACTTCTAGCCCAACTTATGATCGTTTCAGTGAAGCCCCTTTTGATAAGCGATCTTGGACCTCCAAAAAGGCTAAAGCTTGCTCATCCACACTTGGGCTCATATCATTATCACAATACAATCATATAGACAGAGATATACTAGGACAATAACATGCAAAGTTCAATAGATGTAAAGGAAAATCAAAACCCCTACATAACTTGCATATCTATTCTATCACTTAACTAACACACCATTAACCTTAATCCTACGCCTCCACGGAATTTTATCGCGAAGCATGTCCTCTAAGAATTTCAAGTGTAGAGGATCCTTTCTAATCTGCTTATCCCAAGTCAAATTGAAAGTGCGTATACTCTACTTCCACTTTATAGGAAAGGTTTCTATTGCGTTGTCATCTCCTTCCTATTTATGTTCAAATCATCTGACCTTCATAATTTATTTGATCTACTATACTAGACACTTCTAACATCTTCCTAAAACCTCATTTTCCTATCCTATCTAACCTTGCGTGTTCACATATCCACCTGAACATCCTCATCTCCATCCATCCTGCACGCATATGTCTTCTCAATGTACTAATAGTTTGTTCTATCTAATATGATGAGTTAAACTGTAACACTATATAAATTCCATTCTAACCTAGTTTGTAAGTTATTGTCACATGGTACCCTTGTACCACCCCCACCTACCTGTACTCGGTGTGCTATATCAACATCTATGTCTCTAGCACCTACATAAAGAATCCTAGGTACTTAAACTTAGTTGATTGTGATACCATTTGGCCTTTAATGGTGATTAAGGTGTCATCATTATTGCCAACTACACTAAAGTCGCAATGAAAGTATTCAGACTTGGAAAAACCAATCCTTAAACTTTTGCACTCTAAAGCTGCTCGCCACCCTTCTAAACGTACATTCAGACTCCATCTCCATAACCAAGAGTATCATCAACAAAACAACTTGCAACATGAAAGTGTTTTCTGAATTGACTTTGCTAACTCAACTAGGACCACAGAACAAATTCGGACTCAAATGCAAACCTTAATGGAGTCCTATCTTTATGAAGAAAAAACTAGCATGGCAAATGTGGATCTTATTTAATAGTGCTAATTTCATGCATGCGACCAACTCTTTTTTACATGTTTTAATATGTATCTTATAACCTCAATTTAAATTGTATTTAACATAACCTCATTGAGTTGAGTTTCAAGTTCCTAGGTTAATCAAATCAGTTTCCTCCAATGAAATTGAAGTAAGTGAATTAAAACAAAACTCATAGTAGACTTTTAGAAGCCAATCTAATTTGGAAATTTGAATTCAACCAACGGAAATTAAAAGGAAAAAGTTTGATACAACAAGACATGAAATGATTAGGGTTTTCTAATCAGTTTGTGGACTTCAAGAACTTAAACTTGAATATTCTCATTTGTTATAAAACTTAAAACAAAGAAGTTACAATTTCTAACATACATAGTTAGTAAGCAAGTTCAGAACAACCAATACTTAGAGGCTGTTTGACAACTTTTTAATCAATCTTTTAATGATTGAACATTTAATAATTCAAATCTAGTTAAACATTTAATGGTCCAGAAGTTATCAAACAACCTCTTAAACAGTTAAATCAGAAACTAACTGTAAAACCAAGCTATCCAAACCAGTGATCAAGGAGACCGGTTTTCGTAAAACCGGACCAAAGAATACTTGTATATTCCTTCAATCTCCCGTTCAATCTTTTCATCTCAACCGACCAAGAGAATCTTATGAATTGGGGGATATCGCAAGGAAAGGCTAACCTCACTGTCTGTCACTTTAATTTAAAGTAATGCATATCCTGACCCTCCATTCATGGTCCACATTTCAAAAATGATTCTCTCGTCTCATTACGTAATCTTGATTGGTTTGCCGTTGAACCATGTTGGACCAGTGGGACCCACAAGTCACTATATATGTTGCCAATTTACATACTTAATTATGCCACGTGCTTTATGGTTTAATGTTTATGTGACTTGTTAGATCATGACTTATAGATAAGATGATTATATTGTTCTTGCTTCATTTAAAATTGAAATGCATATATAATTTTCTTTAGAACTAAGAATCACAATCCTCTAATTTTAATCTTAAACTATATAAACTTTAATATGTCTTAGGTTAAGATTTAAAAGCTAAATATTTTAAATTTTTTTAACTTTATCACTAAACTATTTATCTAAATACAGTAACAAATGTGTACATCTCGATGACTTATATTTCATTATCTTTCTAATGATGTAATTATCACATTCCATCAAATGAAAACGAGGAGAAGATAGGGAAAAAGTTAATGTACATTTTCATTGAAGAAAATTTGTTTTTAAGTCACACACATCACAAACATAGGTTTGCTTTTAGCGTATAACAAAATCAACTCTACCTCGTTGATGCGCAACCTTACCGCAAGATATGGAGCATAACTATACATAAGCAATAAGATAATGCGTCCTCTTGTACACATATAAACGAGTTGATGGTTTTGGTTGTAGGTTGAAATTGATAAAACACCAAACCGAATTAAATAAAGTTGATGGGTCAAAACAAGTTGGTGGATTGTAAGTATTTCGTAATAAATTTGTAAATGAACTGACAAGTTTTAATAAACTAGTAAATGTTCTATACCACTTGTAAATTGGTTGAAAAAAATATTTTTATTTATAGTTTTAAACGAGTTGACATGTCAACCTGCTTTTTAAACTAGACAACATGAAACGATCTATTTTTCGAAACAACTTGAAATGATCTGTTTATCATCACATGAGTCCGTTTAAACCCATCTCAAAACCTGATTATTTTATGTTAGATCGTATTGCAATTTATGTCGCGACACAAATCAACACCCAAACTATTTTACACATAAAATTAACAGGATTACATTAAAAAATATTGATTTATCATGCACACACATCCTTTTCGTAATTAAAAATGACAATTGATTAATATTTTTATAGACAAAGCAATATCGCTAGTCCGCCACTATCTCAATTGGACGTAGTCTATTCATGTAATCAATCAATATTAAACAACATGCATGCACGATGAACACTCTTTTTGCAAAAGAAAAATCAATTGAAAATTGTATGGTGCTTGCACTCTATTTGTCTTCTTCCCAAAAACACAATAATTGCATGCAAAAAAAGTATGATACTTAATGGAAGGTAGTGAGTGACGATTTTGTGGGTGTGGCTTTCTTAGGACCATACCCTTTTATCTGCCTAAAAGAACCACCACTTTACAATCCTCTAAGTAACCCTTTGAATTGATGGAGATCTTCAATCCTTTTATTTACAAATTGGCTAACTTCATCTTCAACTCAAAATGGGTTCTAATAATTTCTTGAATCATGGGTGCTTTATGTTTTTCAAATATACGTGGTTCAATTGATAATGGGTCAACAAAGATAGGATACATTTGGTGGACAACGTCATGAACGTGACATTTGATGTGGTATTGTTTGCACCTGTGACGATGAGAGAACATTTTTTTAATGTTTCAGAGTACTTTTTGATAATTTGTTAGTTAATACTAGAACTGTTGGATTTTATTGTATTTGGTTTTGAGTTAACTAAAATAAATGAGTGTTACTGTACTCATATATTAACTGTCATGTGGTATCCTTGCTCTAGGAATCCACAGGAGGCAATGCGACTCCTGAGTTAACTCATATACAAGGCGTGAGGTTCGAAATATTATTTGCCACAACATCATGTGAATGCTCGAACCTTGATGTAGGCTTTTGATCCTCATCGTGGGCTCGCCACCCGATGTGTTGCCTGAGGTGAGGATCAAACCTGAGTCTCCTTTGAAAAATCTTAATGCCCTACCATCATATCACATCGAAGTGGTTTGTTTTGAGTTAACTATTTACCAACTTTGACTAACATATTAACATGTGATATTACATGCCATGATGCGGGCCAAAGTGTGAAAGAGCATGTCATCTTGTTTTTGTAGGCCCACGTTCACAAGGTGACTTCATTAAAATGATCATAATTTGGGTTATAAGTTTTTGTTTTGGAACATCGTTCTGAACAAAAACGCTTATTTGATTAGTTATTTTACTTTTGTCTTATTTTTAGTTTTTTTAGACTTTGTTTATCTCAGTAATTTGAATTTAGACTTGCTTTTTATATTCATGTAAAAATTGGAAGATGATTAGTTTTGAAGCTTATGAAAATAATTTTTTTTTCTATCACTGTATGTGTTAATGTATAAATATCCTGATTATTGGCAATTTAAGAGAATCAATGATAATTAGAAGAATTCATATATGATAAATTTTAATACGTATTTTTGATATAATTTATTATTATTATTGTAAAGAAGATTAAATGAACCATCACTAATGTGTTAGTTGAAGGAGGCCAATAATTGTCCCAAATTCTTTTTTTCCAATTTAATTTCCCATAACATTTTCCGGTAATATGTCCTGAGTCATTTCTTTGGAAACCATTCACTTTTTAAAAACATGATTTAATTACACGGGTGGTTCATGTGATTATATCTGATTTCACTTTTAGTTTTTAACTCCTAGAAATTAAAAGGTTGGTTCAAAACTTTACACAAATGTAACACTAATGATCCTTGGACTGGATGGACGTTAATTTCTTTTTTAAAAATTTTTTAATGACAAAACTACCCTTTAATAAAGGGTTGTTTTATTGGGACACCCCAAAATTTTAAATCAACACCCGTGTACCCTATACGCCGCGTATGGGCCCATACGCCGCGTATAGGGTCAACTGACGGGTAATGTCATCATACCCTATATATCGCGTATGGACCCATACGCGGCGTATAGGGTATTCTCTGACAAGACCATGGCAGACTCGCGTCGGGGTAGCTATACGCCGCGTATGTATTCATAAGCGGCATATAAGTTCCCAATTTTTTTGCTGCAAAATTTCTATGTATGGTGACAAACCTATACGCCGCGTATGGACCCATACACGGCGTATAGGTTAGGATGTTTTTTATATATTATTCTTTATAAAAATTTTGCGTATAAAAATTGGTGTCGGCTCTATGTTGCACGTTAAGGTTGACATTTTGCGTATAAGTTATATTTTGTAACATATTAATCGATAATTTTAATTTTAATTAACTAATAAAACATATAAAACAAAAAAACATTAAATGATAATATAAATAACAAAGTTTTTAAATACATAACTAAATGAAAGTACAATTAATAATATAAAAAACTACGATGAATCTGGGTAGTGTCGAGGGGGTGGGAAGTCTGGAGGATCAATACCAGCAGCATGGGCTCGTGCAATCTCAAGCTGAACGTGCCAATCCATAAGTCTCTCAACTCGATCGAGTCGTGGACCTGATCCCGTAATCTCGTAGTAATCTCCTACATAAAAATCTCCATACGTGTAGGCAGCCTCACATCCCTATAAATATGTCGAGGGAACTGTGGCTGAGGTGGCGGCTGATGTGCTGGCGGCTGGTCGTGTGGCGGCTGATCATGCGGAATATGCTCCTGCTACTGCTGTGGATCGTCATCGCCGACCTGCTGAACAGGTGCTGGATGCAAATCTCACGGGGTCGAAGAGAGAAACGTATGCCACCCGGAAACTAGCGTATAACACGCATGCCACCCGGAAACTAGCGTATAACACGCATGCCACCCGGAAACTAGCGTATAACACGCATGCCGAATAACGTACGGCGATCTAATCTCACGGGCTCGATCGGAGGAGATAGGTCAGCAACATGGCGAGGAAGATAACCAAGACAACGTGCAATCATCATAATGTACGTGCTGCCATACACCGCTCCACGCTCCTGACGATGATAATACGAAGTGTAATACTCTGCAAAATATCTCGCCAGGTTGCACCTGGTCCCCGTAAACAAACAATATGAGTAAAATAAGTCGGGAATGGTACACCACTCCCGAATCTTGCCACGTCCCGTGATGGATGTGGCGATCATGCGATGCAAGTAACGAATGAGAGGATCTCTAATGCTAGTGACCCTGCCCTTAGTCCTCTGAAACGGACCTCCGAAAATTTGAGGCCACCAATCTCTCAATCGAGTCTCCTCAATCTCAGTCAAATCAGTCATCCAGCGGGCCTCTACGCTGCTTATGGGCCCATACGCGGCGTATAGGCCTGGGTCGTATGGGTGTGGGACTTATCTCCACCGACACCTATACGACGCGTATGGGTCTATATGCGACGTATAGGTGTCAGTGGAGATACGTCCCACACTCATACGAACCAGGCCTATACGCTGCGTATGGGTTCATACGTGGCGTATAGGCCCGCTGAATGACTGATTTGACTTCGCCAGTTTTGTCGTGTGAAAAGTATATACGCGACGTATGGACCTATACAAGGCGTATGGACCTATACGAGGCGTATAGCCTCCACGAAAACATCTGATGTGACGTGGAATGCTTGGCATTTAGAGGGAGAACTATACGTCGTGTATATACGTCGCGTATGGACCCATACACGACGTATAGGTGAATGTCGCTTTATAAAGTGGGGTGTCTCTTTATTAGGACCCTTAATAAATCAAAGAAATAAAAGTAACTAAATAAAAAACCCTTAAGGTGGTTCCCACTAACCTAACCAAACCCAATCCATCTTCAAACCCAATTCACCACCACCAAAATCACTGGCCCCACCACCGAAACACCATCCACCACCACTAGCATCACCTGTGCCATATCATTTAGTCCGTCGCTACTACTTTTGTTCACCTGAACCACCGAACCCACCACCGTTCTTGTTTTTACAGGGCCTGAGTTCCACCAGACCCCCCAACCCCATCGTCTGTCTGTCCTTTTAATCGATTTCACCGACATAAATCTACAACACCAATTCTCAATCACAAACGCATAAATCATCCACTAATTACACAAAACTAACGATAATTGATAACAACTACTGTTAATCTCTTATCCCTATGAATTCGAGCTCGATTTCTGGTGTGGTTGTCGTCAGTGGTTCTGCCGTGGCGAATGACAATGCCGGTCTCTTCTGGTGGATAATATGATGGATTTGGGGCCATACTTTCTTGCTTATTGTTACGTTTGTGTAAAGTATTGGACCAACCTTGTAATTTTAAATAGTTAAGAACTAAAAGTGAAATCATGGCATACTACAAGGATTACCCGTGTAATTAAGTCTAAAAACATAATTTCACACAAACTTAACTTTTCCATAATGATTCTTAATTTGTCTGGTTGACATTTTCAATGAAAGTCATTTAAAATTCCATCAAAAATCCATCGGTAACGGTCTATATAATCACTTTACCTTAATATTTTTGTTCAAGCATAATATTTTACTCTTATTCTAAACTATGTTATTTTAACTACCAATAATGTATCCACACTACACAATGCTCTTTATTACATAAGCCAATTGCCAGGGTATTTAACTAACACGAATGCAACATTAAATCTATCATTTGAACAACGAATATGTCATTAAATTTTTAGTTAAAATCAGTGGTTTAGGAATATGGAGAAGGAAACCTGGTGTACGGTTAGTCTAACTCTAAATGATTCTTTTTGTTGATGAACAAGTTCATCAAAATAGAGTCGGAAATCAGTGTAATAAGCCAGTAGAATCTCTCACTCTTGATACAATAACGTGGCCCCGTACCGGGAGTTACCAATATTGTATGTGCATGTTCTTTATGCACACACGTTTATGTGCTACAACTAATAACATATCTCGTCTTGATAAGATCTAAAAATATAATGTAATTTATCTGTAAATAATACAATAAACTTTCAGTTAATTATTAAAATTTACTGAAGTAAAAGTGTTTGTCTGTTTTGAGAAATCACTTACTAAGGGAGTAGTTTTCATAAACTGCAGACACAAAGACATGTAGTCAATAGTGTTGTATGAATGCCTGAATATCACACATCCATATATAATGTAACATAAACCACTATTACCCCCATATGTCGCCGATAATACTTTGCCGCTAATGATCAATAATTCGCTGCTACTGAGTCGCCGCTAATGATGGTTAAGGTTGCCGCTAATAATTCGATGCTATATGTTGATCATTAAAATATATTGGATATCACCGCTAATGGTCAACTTTTTTTATATTTTTTTATAGTTTTTTTAGATTTCTAGTTTTCAACCCAAATAAACCTAGATAGATTTCCTAATAACATTCAAATTTCATACAAATAAATCTAGTCATACAATACACTACTCATCCAAAATAACCTAGATAGATTTCATACAATTAACCTAGATAGATTTCATACAATTAACCTAGATAGATTTCATACAATTAACCTAGATAGATTTCCCAATAACATTCAAATTTAAACATTAGTATTTTTAAACAAATATAATCCAGTGATACAATAATTACTCATCCCCTCGTCCGACTCGTCTTCTTTGGCTTGATTTGGAGCCTTCTGCGAAGCAATTAATTGCGTAATTTGTGATATAAATTGCGCATTTTGAAACAGACTTGAAATTTGCTCCTGCAAAAACAAAATATACATTTATATTTTGGCAAAGTATATTAAGTGTCAATTAATCATGTTAAACCAAACACAGTTATAATATACTTAGAAACATTCTAAAATTATATTGTTTAAACACATTTGGACCCGTTTTGACCAGTTTAAACTAAACTTAGCTAATTAAAGTCTTTTCTAACAATAAAAAGTCATAATGGCCTAGCTAAACCCACTATAATGTACTTAATACATCCAATTGTAAGATATTTTGACTTGTTTAAGCTCAAATTATGTCGTTTTCACTCATTTTGACATGTTTAAGCTAAACTTAGATAATAAAGACTATTTTAGCAATAAAAAGTTATAATGAACTAAATCCACTATGATGCACTTAACACATCCAGTTTTAAGTTATTTTGACTTGTATAAACTCAAAGCAAGTCGTTTATTAGGCCAACAATCATAGACATGTCGCCGTTAAAAGTGTCGCCGCTAATGGTCTGTTGTATGGTCACCATTAGATCTAGCGCATGTTCAAAGGCCATATTGAGTTAAGAAACTCCAAACGGATCGATGACCAATAGCGGCGACAGTCGCCGCTAATATCAACATTTCTTGTACTGGTTTGATGTTCTAATGTGCACGTTATGATAGTAGTCATGCGGTTTAAGTGAACCCAAAACATAGATTGCTTTACTTGTGAATTTGATAACAATATATGCTTATTACATGTACCTTTGAATTCAATGTATTACAATGAATATGTTAGAAGAATGAATATGGTAGAATAACTCATCATAGGAAAAAGGAAGTTGAAAAAGTGATATTTAGTCATTTAGTATTTTTCAGGTTTTAATCAAAACAACATAGTTTTAAAAGGTTTCACATTTAAAGTTACACGTTTAATAGCACCATAATCAAAACAACGTAGTTTTGGTAGGTTTCGCATCTAATGGGATTGTATATACAAAACTATTCTTGTTTAAAACATGTAATTAATAGATATGTTTGATTTATAGTTGTTTAAGCAAGTTAATACTCTTTTTGTTAAACTGTAGGCTTAAATATCATATCAAAGACGAACAAACTCATATGTTAAAATGAGCCTAACAAATCACAAGTTCGTCACGATAAATTATTTTAACTCATTTTAAAGCTTTGTAATTTAATTTGAAATTTTGTAACTAGTAATTGAAATTTTAGGATCTGTAATTTTATTGTAGAAAGTACAAGTAGTTTACATATTTATTTGCTTTGTATTATAGAAAAAATATTATTAAATAAAAGTTAGTAATGGAAAAGCCATCTACGACTTTATAATCAGTCGAATAGTAATTCGCCATCGATGTGAAGCTTTGGCTGGAGAAATGTGAAACTTAGCAAGAGAAATGTTCACTGGTGATCTGTTGAAAAACGTATTACTCACGACAAGTTTCCAAAGGGACTTTCACCAATGTATTCTCGTTGGTGATGACTCTCTCCAATGAAAGAATCTGGCTGTAATTTTATGTGTTATAACTGTAATTTAGGTTTAGGTCCGTTTTACATGATGATTTATTGTTAGTTTTGAGTGAGTCAGACGAGAAATAAAATGCAGTGAGGTTGGGTTAGGTTGCACTAGCTCGAGGTTTATGGTCAAAATTTGATGATTGAGGCATGAGGAAAGGGTATCTAGGCATGATCATGGGTAAAGTATGCAAAAATATAGTTGCGAGTGTCACACCTTTGCTAAAGCAAAAACACGAGAATGTAATAAAATTGTATATCGAGAACAACATTATTACAAGAAAGAACTAAAAGCTATATTACATTAAATGCACTTTTAAATGCTTCATAAGTTGAGTTTCTATGGCTAAGTACAAATTGCTACATATAGATCCCAAGCACTCTGTAGATGATCACCTCAGGCCTTTCCAAAAGTATATCTAGCCAAATTATCTTTAGTTTTCAATTCTTGAAAAACATGCTTAAAATGTTAACGATGATGTTGGTGAGTCACATATTTTTATGTTTCAAAGACATTGTAGAAAACTAAGTTAGCAAAACCTTTTGCATGAAAATGATATTATGTATACGATAAACAAAACAAGTAATGGTGACCCTTCATAAACTAATAAGGAATGTGAAAATTATGAACTACATAAGGCATTACCAAAGCCAGACGTAAGTGTTTTGCCCCTCTTTGTAGCAAGTAATGAACTTGCCACATGACTTCTTTTGTTGAATAAGTTCTTCCTCTAAATAAATGGGCATGGATTCCAAGAGTAGAGGTTGAATGATTCGTTCTAGGGTTTTAGAGAGGGGAAAGCGGGAGAGGGTGAACACAACTACCATGGGTGTTGATTAGAAACAAATATCCTCTAAGGAAATAAGTGTGTTGATTAGAGGTTAAAACAATTATACATACTCTAACTACCATGCTTTTCATAAACCACTTACTTATGTATCATCGATAAAACCATAAGTACAAAAATACACCGGGTCTTGTAGTTCTTGTTAATGTTGTAGTGTTTTTATTGAACTTTCCCTCTCTCCATATGTGTGAAATTCATAGCTAATCATTATTAGGTATTTTAAATTTTATATAAAAGTAAAGAATTAAATTTCTTTTGTTTCAATTTTTTAGCTAGTTGCATAAGTATGTCTTAGAACTAAATGAGTGAGAAGATGGTTTAAGGACGGACAAAGATCACTTGACAAACTATATAAAAGAATAGAACGTGTAGAAGCTTGTGTTCTAAACGAAAATAAACACAAGTCACTATGTACAACTGAATCAACTACGTAGACCAGCTAGCTACCAACAAATTTGTGTCTAAACTTAGTTATAACCAAAATTAACATAAATCAAAAAGAAATATTAAACAAATTAATACACTAATTAGGCTAAACTTTCCTCTGTATATATATGTTACATCAATTAGGTTGTGAATGATGTCATTACACAATCTTTACGGAAATCTTTAGGTTTTTGGAGCCATCTTGAGATTCCATAAGCTTCACGAAATAGCTCATTACTTTGCTAAAGCAGATTTTCTTTATTGTGATTCTTGAATATATACCTTTTACATGTCAAGAAAGGACAAGTCTTATATTACACCATAGGAACATAGCGTACGAAGGTCTCGTTGAATATTATTATTATTATTTGAACAACCAACGTATTATTTAGTGCATATTTGATGGTTTCTAGAGTTTTGATGTTCAAAGCAAGTTGTCGTAATTTTTGTCTGCAAAGAAATATCTTTGTGATTATGATGAGTGAAACCTAATAAAGATGGCAAAAGAATAAACCTTTAACTTTTTAATATTCTCCTGTTTAAATTCAAGAGGGCTTGTGAACAATCTAGGACTTTTGACTCTAAAGCCTTCAACTCTCCTCCTGCACTAAGAAGATATTCCAAATAATCGAATTTATGGGCTGATTCTATTCTTCCACCAAAGTAAAATGAATCTTACACAGATTTTGAAAATGTGACATTTGATTCTATGAAAATGTCTCCAAGTTTTCACTTGAAATGTAGGGTTTCATGTCAACCCTAAATATTTATCTTTGTTTATAATCTCTTTAACATCTTTAAAGATCATTGTCTTGAGCTTGGTGAAATTGTACCTTTAATGTTCTGTTTAAATCCAACAAAGTTCAATACAGTTTGCAGCTTATAAGATAAGTGTTTTATTAAAGTTCTGTTTAATGCACTAATTTATATGTTGGTCTTTGACCCTGCAATCAATGAGAGAAAGAGGGGTTGTGTTGTAATCAAGAAAAGAAAGGAAAAGAAAAAGGAAAAGAGAGAATGTTTTGCTGAAGAATGTGGAAGTTTGTTAAAGGGTATAAAGTAAAAAAAACTACAATTAAAGGTTTTTTGCCCTAATTAAATACTAATTAATTATGGTACAATGGCCACTTTATTATACATACGAAAAACAAAAACTAGTGTCTTTAATGACTATAAAACCCTGACCTAGAAATGGTATTGCAATAGTTATATATTAGTTATGTATTCGATTATAAAAATATGACTAATACTTAAATAATTCATCTTTATATATACACATATGTGTGTATGTGTATCATAAGACTTGATATTATATGAGAATAAAAAGTCTCGAACTATGAAATTATTTTGTAGTACAATACATTCTTCTTTTTACATCAATTTTTTTATCAATAGTAATATAGTCATAATGGTGTCAACATTACAATTTTGATAATTTTAGTGTTTTTTCGGTCTATTTCTAGGACATGTTAACACAACTAGACAACACGGTTAATTCCTGTCATTCTAAATTAATTACACAACATCATCGAAATACTTTAATTTGACAGTTAAACACACGATTCATCTAAAAGCATGATCCATCACACACCCTATCATTCATTCACACATCTTTACACTCTTTTCACTAGCTAATTTCACGGATGGACTCTTCTCACATAGTTTTATTCTCCAAGATTCTTTCTTTGAGAGTTTTAACTGATTAACTTTGTTGAAAATGTGAAGCAAAAAACGAAGTCGTTTCTTTTCTCTCTTCCATGCATGCACATATAGATAGAAATTATCATGTGTATATGCACATATCAATAGAGTGGTCAGTTTTCTCTTTTACCCAAGCACTAACATGATGTACTATGTCAGAGCATCACTATAAGAAAGCTTAAAGGCTAAGAAACTTCGTCCACTCACTTCAAGAACCCTAATTATTATAATGAAAACAAAAAGAGAAATGCAAATTACAAAATAAAAATCACAATACAAATAAGCAAAACAAAAGCCTCCTCTCCCTTATCTTTGCTTCCCATCATCATCTTCTTCTTTTTCTTTTTATCCTCCTCTCTCTCTAACTCTCTTTTTTCTGCTTATTATTCTCTTGTTTTGATTCCAATTCGCGTATATTACCGATAAATCGAAACCCTTGAAAACTTTCTAAAAGAGAAAAAGAGTGATCAAGCTTATTAAATCATGGTTTTCCCATCTGTTCCAACTTATAATCTTGATCAGCACAATTGGCATCTTCAGGTATGATCTTTAATCTTGTTCTTTTGGTGAAAGATTGATGCTTTTTGCAAATTTCATATTAATTCATCATCTATATGGAAAAGTTAAAGCGTATATACCAAAGAAAGATTATATGTATTCGCTTCTTACGAATATACCATGTGTAGCTCCTCCTGTGAGCTCTCTCTTATTTATCATTCTTATATGTTTTCTTGTTTTTTTGTTGTCAGTTGCAACAATCAAACCACCAACAGCTAACTGTTGGTGGTGGTGGTGACAACCCTAGTCTAGTACCACCACCACCTTTGCCACAGTCAGATGGTGGCGGAGGTGGTGGTGCGGCACGAGGAGAAGGTTCTGTTAGACCAGGATCTATGGTAGATCAAGCCAGATTGGCCAAACTACCTATGCCCGAGCCAGGATTAAACTGTCCACGTTGTGATTCAACCAACACAAAATTTTGCTACTTCAACAACTATAGCCTCACACAACCACGACACTTTTGCAAGACGTGCAGGCGTTATTGGACTCGAGGTGGTACTCTAAGAAATGTTCCGGTTGGGGGAGGTTCTAGAAAAAACAAAAGGAGCAACAAAAATCGAAGCTCGAAATCTCCAAGCCGAACGGGGCCTAAATCCGTAAGTGATAGTCCATCAAGGTGTAGTACCGAAACTATGGCAAGTACTCAACTCCCTAATCCTCCATCTCTTCAATTGCCATTCATGAGCTCTTTGGCTCAGTATGGAGGTGTTGGTGGCAATATCCCCTCAAATCTTGGTGGATTTCAGCCTCAAAATGAAATGGGTACTTTTCAATTAGGAAGTGGGAGCTCTAATGGGAATAATTTCAACAACATCTTATCAATTGGAGGGATTGAAAACTGGAGAATGCCCTTTTTAGCTGGATTTGAGGTACCCAATAACCCTAATCATGTGTTTCACTATCAAAGTGAAGGTGTAGCTGAAGCACCATCATCTTCAATGGTAGGAGGCGATATGCGAATTCCAAACACTGAAATCGATAATACCCAAGTAGATCCATCGGTGAAGATAGAAGATAACCGAGGCTTGAGCTTATCAAGACAGTTTGCTAGTGTTTCAGAAACTTCTAATCAACAACCATGGGTTGGGAACTCGTGGACCGAGTTTTCGGGTGTTAGTAGCACATCTTCTACTACTCCTACTACACATTTCATATAATCTGGTTGTTTGTGGGGTTGGTGTGGGGGGGGGGGGGGTCATGTTCTTTGTTGATCTAACAATGCATTCTGAGTATAATTCAGCTCAAAGTTGCCTAAAACTTCAATCATTCAAACCCTAGGTAGCGTATATGGTCGTCTCTGGGTTAAGTAATTAGGGTTCCACGTACCGATGATTGATGATGTGCTGACAAAGGAGCTAATTAATGGTAGGTTTACTTTGTAAGTTAAGTTTAGTTTTACCTATGTTTGTTTATTTTATTAATGAGTTTGAGGGTTTACTTGTACTTCTATGTGGAATGTTGCTATAATTCCTGTGTAAGTGTGTGCTACTACTTTGCTAATCATGTATTATTTGCTAAGAATAATAATCTCTTTATTTGACTCATATCTTATGAAGTTTATGAGATCTATCGTTTATACAGTTTAACAACCGTTGAAACTTACCAAAATCTTTTGATATTCATGTTCCAGTCACTTATAAGCTTCAAGAATGAAAACATCTTAGTTGATCACTGTAGGTTGATCAATAAGAACAAATTAATCACATTTCTTATACTCATTATGCGCTCTTAAAAATTTATGAAGCAATTATTTATAAATGAAACATTTGATGTCTCTCATATGCATGTTTATGGAAGAAATCTAAGAAACACAGTTATGTGATGCAAATCGTTTATCATCGAATCTATTGTTTTCTATTAAAAGAAGAAATTATCTAACTAATAATTGAATGAAAACTATAGGTAATATTAGATTTGCTCAACGATAAATTCATGCGTATTTTGTCTTCTATTCAGTTATACGTAATATATGGGGGTATAGAAAGCCAAAATTTCTTTTGATATAGAAGTTTTAAGCACAAGGATTCTTATTAACAATGTATTTGTGTACTCAGACACATGTTTTCGGTACCATATATAACACTTATGTTTTCCTTTCCGAACATGTCTAGCTAGTTACATGCCTCATGAACCTTATTCTCTCTTGCATGCAATTATTACAATTAATTACTTTCTTTCCTTAGGCTAAGAAACATTAAAACCCTATGTTTCTTCATTTTAATTCGAGCCCATTTTAAGACACGCTACAACAAATAGTATTAAGAGATAACGACAATATGTGATAGCGCGCAAATTTGCTTCTACAAGTTTATTGTTACTTTTTTGTGAACAATGATTATTGAACTTGAAAAATGTTTCTCTCATCCTTAGAAATTCAATATATATATATGACTTGTATTTTGTTAGGCTGTAAAGATACAAATTGAGTGAAAATACATTTATATAATTATGTCATTAACCCTGAAAAGAATCATAACAGGAAAATATAAAAAAGTGGATAAAGAAGCTTGCAGTGAAACTCTAGTGAATTGGGCATCATGGAACGTGAATATATATATATGGGTCGGTAATGATAATGTAATAATAAGAAAGAGACTGATGTAGCAATAAACCACATTGTATCATATGTAAATGTTAAAAGAAAACAACAAGAATCCACTCAAAACCATGCAACTCTTTTACACTTGACCTCAAGTTGAGAAAAGGAGGTAGATTTTGAATCAAAAAGAATTTATTTGGTGTGTTTACATTTTTAGGAGAAACTTCTTTCTCAGATATGTGTAGACATGCATAGTTTTTTAAGGACCAATATATATGTTGAGAACCGCATAATACATGTAAATATCGTTTTAAAAAAGATAGCGTTGAAAAAACAATGGTTTATTTATCTCTCACAACTCTTTCTATACTTATCTCCTCTCTCTGAATAATTTTGTTTATAAGGTATAAATTATGCACTTATACATATATACGCGCGTAAAGTAGGCATGCATATGTACATCTAGATAAAAGACTATAAAATATTTTATTTTTTAAATTATATTTTAAACATATTGACAATGTGCTAAATGTATATATAAAAATATTGTATTAATGATTAATATGGCTACTGTTTATGAATAAAAATTTCATTCAATATATGTCATGTATATGTGTATAGTTTGAGAGGAAATCTTGGATTGATAATTACCAGGATAAACAAAAGTGAAATGAAGGGTGACTGTTAGAAAATGGAAGAAAGAAAACAAGTGTGTGATGAGAGATTGATTGTTAGTTTGTAGTCTGAAAAGAAAGGAAAGGAATCTGGCGAGGATAATATTGCTTTATTGAAAGGACCAACACCCTCCATTAAAGCTTTATATATATGCCCAACTTATGGAACCCTAAGCCCTTTCTACCCCTTCAACCATTCCAAAAAGAACTAAAGCATTCAAGGCAAAGAAGATGGTGTTTGGTCTTATAGGAATAAATGTTTTTAGTGTATAATTAGTATCGAACCACTACAAAATGAACAACCATAATTAAATTTTTCGACAGACTAATTCTGTAAAATTTGTTGGTGAGAAGGTTAAAACTAAGAATCTGTTGGAGATGCTAATTTAATATTTGTTGTATAATAAATAGAAAGTATACTTTAAGATTTATACAAGTATATGATTTGATTTGCGGTTGTATAACGTGACACATATCACACATATTAGAGTTCATCAAAGAGATTTTACTATCAAATTCAAGGTTCCAAAAGTCTTAGTCTTGCATTCACTTTTGTTTGTCCAAGATCAATATGTTGTTTCAACTATTAGTATATGTGTTTTAGCAATTGTTGAAACTGTCTAATGATAACTTGAAGTTGTGCTTGATTATGGTAGGGATATGATGAGTCTCAAGTTCAACAGAAATTAAGCTTAATTTCCATAAGCTCTTGTGCTAACCACTTCTTACTTTTTCTTACCTTTCCTATGCATGCCTCGTTTGCTAACATTGGTTTTAGATCTTTTAATATGATTAACCCTTAGTCCATTACTCTCTTGAGCAATTCCACTTTGGTTATATCTATCTAACAATTAATCTAACACGAGATCAAAGCTAATTTCACTTGTGCTATTAAATACATTCAACACAATAAAACATGTATTATTATTATTATTATTATTATTATTATTTAATTAGTTGAAATAATAATGTTATGATAATCATCCTAGAATTAATTACATGACCTTTTTTTGTAATTACCCACAACAACTGTTTATAATCATGTCACATAATTACGCACATTATTACATGGAACATTGATGTTCTAATCTGTAATCAAAAGTATACTAAGTTAAAGAAAATAAAATATTCGTTTTCATGATGTGAATTTTGAAAAATTATTGACGTATAAGGAACATGTGATTTTGATTAAAGTTAACACTAGTAGACTACGTACTTCAATTTTACACCTCTAGACCTTTTTATGTGTAAACATAAATACGTGACAACATTTTCAGCATCTCATTATTTTAATTGATTGTTATTATTTCTTATATTTTTTAAGTTAGTTCACTTTTGTATTTAAATAATTTTTCATAAATAAAATATCTTAGTTTTAAGGTAAAAAAATTAATATTTGCATGAAATTTATCCTTGAAAAAAATTATATATCCCTAAGAGATAATTAAATAATTGTTGTCGGCATCACAGTACAAAAAATATCACCATTAGTAGTAACACCCTTTAATGGCGATATATGTATCATTAGCGACAAACTATTAGCGGGAACAAGTCGCCGCCAAAGGTTATCACGGCGACATTTAAAAGTAATAGCAGCGACATTAGTCGCTGCTAATGATAAAAAATTTTGTACGTGTCATGAATATCAATGTTGCTAGCTTATTAAATTTTGGTTCGTTGATGCATGTTATATTTTGTTTTGGTTGTTTAAGAGCCGAGCCAAGCATAGAACTTGATCTTGACTTCGTCGATTTTAAAAAATAATGGCTCGCTTAGTTTCGCCTTGGCTTGGCTAGCTTTTTGGATTGTCAGAATTTTAAAGAATTAATATATTTTGATGTAAATTTTACTGAATAATGACATGGAGTTGTGCTTAAGTGATTTAATGTTACTTTTATTTAGACTATAAAATGCTAGGTGAAGGTTTACAAATTAACTTTGTTTCGAGCTAGTTTTTTTTCAATTAATAAACCTCAAGTAATCTTCAAGTTACGAAGAGCAATATTGTTTATAATACATAAACTTACGTATAGATCATGCAAGAATTTCTCGAAATTGTGAAAAAAATGATCCTCCCATTACTGTTATATCTTGTTTTCCGTGTATGATTCAAATAGTACATATGGAACCCATGTAGACTGCTTTTATTTATTAGGGACAAAGATTCGAATCAGCTTTTTACACTTTTCCTTACTTTAACTATTTCATTCCTATATATAAAAACCAATATTTTCTCAGGAAATGGGTAAAATAAAGCTGTTTAGCTTAATTAGCTCGCATTAACTTAGACTTATGTAGTTTTAAAAATACATAAATAAATTTTGTTTATATACAGTTTATATGTGTATTGTTATAAATGTTTTAAGATACATGATTTTCATCCCCATAGTTTAAAGAAAGGAAGACAAACATTCAAACCGTATGTAAATTGATAGACAATGATGATGGCAATTCTTGGTAAAAATGTTAGCATATTGATAGTTTGATGAAACATGTCAAATGTGCAGTGGACCTATCATTATATTTTTTAGAGAAAAGTGAATGTTCATTTCGGTATATTTGATGCACTGATGTTGTACTTGTACCAGATTAGTATATAAATAGATTGCTCTAACATTGTCATAGTATATAATGGTGGCACGAAATCAAGGACGTTGGACCATAATAAGAAGTTGTGTGTACAACACATGTTTTAGCAAGAACATTAGCAACTCTGTGCATGTATACAAGTTTAGCACTTGAGCGAGAGACAACAATCTAGCATTTGAAAAACTAAGATAACTAGTTATCACCTTATTAAACAATACCAAGAAGTGGATCAATGGTTATCATGACAACCTCAGCTCTCACTCCCCAATATAATCAGTGTTTGAATAAGATATGAGACAAGAAGTGAATGAATATGTATGTAGTAATATGATCTAAAGTGTCTTTAAAGTATTGAGAATACACTTGAGGCATGAAAATATAGTGGTGAATTTACGAGGCCGTATATATTAGCGTTTGTGTTACCATAATAAGATTAGGCCTTATCTGTAATGGGCTTTTATTTTAAGTATGAAAAGCTATAGGTCACTGTTTGAATAAAATATGAAACTGAAGTTTAGTTATAAAAATACCAAGTATGAAAAGCTACTTAGGAAAAACTTTTGCTACGAAACAAGTTGCTATGCGTTAATGTTTTACAACAATTTACTATATATTATCAATTTTCTATTGATTATTTTTCGTTGTTACAAATGACTATATATTTGTTACGAATAAATGTATTGTTGCAACTGAAGTACTAAATGCTACAAATCGAAGGAAAATGCTACCGATACTCAATTACACATGCATGATGCAACATAAGAATTCATGTATGGTTCGTTGTTATCCATCTATTCTACTCAACCTAATCTATACCATAACTAATATATGACATAAAACAATCACAAGTGAGGCTTGAACCATTGACCTAAAAAAAATCCTTCATTCAACTTCAATAGTTATTATTAGACCTAATTTCCACCCTTAAAAGTTGCTAGAAATGTTATCACATGCTAGCAAGATTTGATATAACTCACATAGAAGGAAGGTTAATTATTATTATATCAAAGTTATTATTTTAAACTTACAAAAAGAAATTTTATTTATATATAAATGAATCTAGTTACAACAACATTTAGCTAGACATTTAAGTAACTCCAACAACAATTGTATCATCGGATGAAATAAACTGTGTTTTCTAATCCTTAGATTCCATCAACGTAAATAACATTTCGTAATCAATAAAAATAAAGAACAAAAGAGTACAATCTAGAAAACCCTAAATTATTATAAAGATCTAATGATCGATGATATTATAGTATATGTACGAGGCCATATGCGATCTTAATGTATACTGGTCTATATAACATTCTAAGAAGGAAATGATTTTGCCACAGAGGAAGAACTTTTGCTACGGGTGGATGTTTTACTAAGGCAATTTAATTACTACTGATTATCATTAATGCTACAGATGACTATTTGCTAGATATCAATGAATTGTTCGATTGTAGTACTAAATGCAACTAATACTCAAGAGCAAATGTTACACAGGAATTCATGAACGGTTATATGTTACCATACT
This sequence comes from Flaveria trinervia, assembly GCA_025506515.1. Lineage (NCBI taxonomy): Eukaryota > Viridiplantae > Streptophyta > Magnoliopsida > Asterales > Asteraceae > Flaveria > Flaveria trinervia. The sequence continues at coordinate 2,643,270 of CM046442.1, forward strand.
TATCTTATTTAACCTAATTTACATCATAAATAATTACACCAAATAGTTATAAGCAGAGCTCGAGATCTCAAAGAAAGATTTATCATTCTAACTCTATTTTTTTGTTATTAAACCGAACCCCTACCCTTAAAAGTAACTAGACATATAATCACGTGCTAGCGACCTTTGATATAACTCAATAGAAGAAAGGTTGATTATTCTTATAAATCAAATTAAGTTATTATTTTAAATATACAAATGAGCGTTAATTTATATCTAGGTGAATCTAATAACAAAAACATTATATATGTTAGACAAGTAACTCACACAATAAATGTAGCCTCACATGAAATAATGTAATCAAATTCTTAGATTCCATCAACATAAATAACATTTTAAACTTTATCAGTTAAGATGAAGAGCAAAAGCGGACGATCTAGAAAAACCTAAATAAATAAAAAAGATCTAGTGATGAATTTCAAGATTTACTCGCTTAATAGTTTATTTATCAGCTTGTATTCTCACTAAATTGCTTACTATTCACCATTCACCATCAAAGCAATTGTTTTAACTTGGTATCAAGTTTCAAAATACTTGGTATATATCTTTTTTAACCCTATGAATATTTTTTGCCAGTTCTATTTTTTTCAAGAACTTTCGTTTATTAAATTAAAAATGATATATATATTTTGTGGTTGAGTTTACTGTTTTTTTCCTTACATCTCATTATAAATTTATGCAAATCTAGTGATTCAAATTTGCAAACAAAAAAGAAAGAGAGACGTGATTTAACAGAATCACAAAAGTGATGCTCGTTCACTTTTTAAAGCCTATAGAAAATGAATATTAGCAAGTTTCCTGATAATTAAAGCAGTCCTATATAGTCCTATGACAACAAACCCATGAAGGAAAGAATAAGTACAAGATGATAAAACTAAAATTTAATTGTTTTTTGTATTTATTAGGTTTCATACAAATTATCATTTAAATCTAAAATTTTAAAATTTTTAATTGCATTCAAATATATCATTAAAATTGTCATTTGAATTCATATGACTACGCTTAACTAACATAGTTAATTTTTCTTCGTTATCTTTCCAATGTGAGAGTTATATTAATCAAAACGATTACAAAATAAAAAAACCAACCCACATGAGATGTCTTTTATGTGTTCAATATATTTCACTACAAGAAAAATGACTATTAGGAACTAAGTTATTGTAGACTGATTTATCAGTCTCAAATACATACTATCGAAGACTAATTTATCAGTTACAAATGTATTTTGAGACTAAATTTTGTATGCTTAATGTAAGTAACTGATAATCAGTCCCCAAAACTAAGACAACCTATTGAATACTAAATATCAGTCTCAAATACACATAAACAACTAGAGTTTATGGAGGAAAGTTTGATGATAACTGAATTTTAGTCCCAAATAAGATATCTAAATGGTGTTATTATTTGAGTAACTGATAATCAATCTCTAATAAATAAGGATATATTAAACACTAAAAATTAGTTCTTAATATTCAAAATGCATATTGAATTAGGGACTGAAATTAGTTCCTAATGATTTTTGCATTAGAAAATGATTAATAATTGATTTACAATCTCTAATAATTTTATGTGGATTATGTATTGTAAGAAATGTATTGAATACTGAAAATCAATCGTAAACAACTATAATTGTAGTTATTGGAACTGATATCTAGTTTGTAATAATTTTAGTTGTAATAATTAGGATTGATATTTAGACTTTAATAAAGAAAATAAATTTACTTTTGAGAATATATTAGAGACTACAAATCAGTTATTGAATATTCATATTGTAAACTGAATCGAGGATTGAATTTCAATCCAAAATGACTTTCTCATATAATAATGATTAAAGAATGATTTATGTATATAATAATGCGACACAACTTATGTAATATTAAATAAGTATCGAAGATTAGAATTCTGTCTTAAATATGTTATGAGTGTCTTTATTTAAAACAAATATTAAGTCTCTAAAGAGTTGTTTACATGTAATAAAAAAGTAATATTCCAACTCCAACAAGAAAACACATTTAAGTATTTTTAAAAAACATAGTATAGATTACAAATTAGTTACTAAAATTCCTAAAGCAAGTCGAAACAAAGGCTGATTTTCAATTTGGAAATACTTTTGTGTAGAAAAACTAATAATTATCGAATCATATTCTGTAATAATATGACCCAAATTATACAATTATAAAAAGGTATTGAAAACTAAAAATCAGTCTTTAAAGTTAAAGTATTTCAAAACAAAAAAAGATGATAAACTAATGGAGACTATTTATGAAACTTGTACGCTGCTATTAATTACTGAAACAAAGAAATATAATATACACCTTTCAAATCAGTAGTTTTGTTCAATTGATATATGCGTCAATATAAGTTTAGCATAATACATATAGTCTAAGTCAATCCAACAAAATAATACAAAACAAGTTCAAAAGTACAACAAATACAAAAAAACTCATTATCATCCAAACCAATTTGCAACAGCATCACATCAACAATCTTTTTATGCCCAAATATCACAAGCCTCTATAATAAGTTCTTCTAAAATTCAGCATTATCACAAATCTGAAATATATATTATAACCGGGTTAGCTAAATTCATTAAATACAATGGTTAAAATTTAGAAACATTCACCATATATAGTTTTTAACTATCATGCATAGCAGGTCATGTTTATATCAACTTGTAAATTACTTACGAGCATACTTGTAAAAAACAAATTGCTCGGGCACGATGTCATATTTGGATAGGTTCGGGTAGGACGTGTCGATTAGAAAAACATATTAGGATTGGTTTAGGTCGAGTCAGGTTGATTATATATATGCATAAAATAAGTTCAAAAATCAACAAGAACACTAAATAAGAATAATATTTTGACTTCAACAAAGAAAACGCATTTAACTATTTCTAAAAAATAGTATAAATCACGTATTAGTTACTAATATTATTAAAGCAAATCAAGCAAAGGTTGACTTTCAATTTGAAAAGACTTGTATAGAAAACTAACTAATGATCGATTCATATTCTCAAATAATATGAACCAAATTATACAATTATAAAATAATGTATTGAAAATTGAAAATCATGTCTAAAGTTGAAGTATTTCAAGACAAAAAATGAAAAACCAAACTATTTATGAAACATGTACACTACTATTAATTATCAATCAAAGAATATAATATACACATTTCAAATCAATAGTTTGTTCAATTAAAAATAACTCGCATGCCCAAGCCATTGAATCAATTCAAACAGAATCGAGTGCACCTATCTTCACATTTACCTACCACCATTTTATCCAAAGTGAATGTTTGAATAATGTTAAATAATTTTGTTAATACATGTATGTTAGAAGTAGTATTTGAGAAATTTATATAATTAAAAATTTACAAAATATAAAGACTTTGACCTTACAAATTATCATCGTCTGAATCACATCTTCATTATTTTTGGATTTATCAGTGTCTGAATCATCCAGATTAATCTCTAAACCAAAATCTTCCATACTGTGATCAGAATCATCTATCTCGTCATCAATAAAATCATCTACAATGTCATCCAAACCCTGAACATCAACATTTTCAATAATATTTTCAGTATATCTTCACGAACAAGGTTGAAATCTTCTAACAAATCTTCTGAACTCTTGTCTTCCCGAATATCCCAAAGGTGTCTGTGAGTTATTCTTTCAATGATTTTCCAATCTGAATTTGCTTAAGTGGATCGTTTATATAAAACACTTGTTTAGCCTGGTTTGCAAAAATAAAAGGATCTTCCTTATAAGCATTGCGGGAAGTGTCTATGCTTATGAAATGAGGTTCGAATATGATGTGTTTTCTACGACGATTCGTGTCAAACCATGTGCATTTAAATAAATAACACGATAATCTCGTATGAATGACAATTCAATCACTTCGTCAAGATATCCATAATAATCATCTTCAACATCATTGTGAACGCCAGGAACTGTACTCCACAATTTGTGTTTGCCTACCATCATCTCTTGACTTAACTATAAATTTAACCCCATTCACTATATATCCTTTGTGATATGAAACTCGATTATCAGGAAGGGAAGACAATGATATAACTCCTCATTAATTTGAGATGGATTTAACGTATACATTTCTCGAATCTGTTCTTAATTTTAAACATAATATCATGTTATTAGAGAGAAATGCAGTTTCATAAATTAAAGCAAGTAGAATAGGGTGTAATTATTACCCGTTTGGCAAACCAATCCGGGAATGTAGACCGTTGTATCTCGAAAAAATCTGAAGTTTCAGGATGTTGACTTTGTAACAACCGTAAGTGTTCTCTGTGACATGTGGATAAAATATAAATTTATTAACATTTACATTTTATATTATTCACAAACAAAGATAGAAAAGGACTTACTCTATGTATGGTTGAATCTCTTGACAATTTAAATATAAACCATATCGCTCTCTTCATAAGATTACTAGGAAGGATACGAACTTTTTTCCTCCCAATGCCTCGGCCACTCAATCTGAAAATATCTAACACGTAGTTTTGAGCATCAATAGAAATTTTATCATCGTTTCTATCACGTTTGTCCAACTTTGACTCAACACCTCGTAAATAGTGTGAACAAAATTTTATAGCTTCTTCAACAATATAACCTTCTGCTATCGAGCCTTCAGGTTTAGCTTTGTTTCTAACATATTTCTTTAAATGGCCAAGGTATCTTTCAATCGGATACTCCATCTTGATTGCACGGGTCCTCCTAATATTGCCTCTTCAGGAAGATGAACACACAAGTGCACCATAATTGTAAAAATGATGGAGGAAATAATCGTTCAAGCTTGCACAAAATCTTAACTATCTCTTCTTGTAATGCTTTCAACTCCCTCATGTGTAATGTGACCTCAGTTAGTTTTTTGAAAAACTGAGACAACTCGACTAATGCATCACGAATTTGTTTGGTAAAAACGGTCGGATTGCAATAGGATTATGCGTTGTATTAAATATGACAATCATGTGATTTAAGCCCATATACCTTTCCTTGCTCAGCAATCACATTTTTAGCTAAATTTCCAGCATACCCATCAGGAAAACGTACAGACTTGAGTAGTTACAAAATTGTTTTCTCTCATTTTGGGTTAACATACATCGCATGTGGTTTAACCCAATGGTCATTCTTCTGCACCAAGTGAAGTTCCTTTCGTATGTTCATATCTTCCAAATCTAGTCGAGCTTTGTCAGTGTCTTTCGTCTTTCCTTCTATATTTAACAAGGTTCCTAACACATTCTCACGCACATTCTTTTCAAAATGCATCACGTCTATGTTATGACGAATCAACAACTTAGGCCAGTACGAGAGTTCAAAGAAGATGCTTTTCTTTGACCAGTTTAAATCATGTGGGTCGCGTTTTCTTTTTTTCCTGCCATGAGACGTATGTTTTCCATGATGATGTATAATGAGAATGTTTCATTGACGTAAGCAATCATCTCCGTTGACAACTTTAGGTGCAAGCCTAGTCTCTCTCTGGCCATTAAAATCTCGTGATTTCCTCCAAGGGTGATCGAGTGGGAGAAATCGCCTATGACCTACATATGCTACTCTATCTCGTATACGAATACTGCTACATCTTCATTGCATAATGGACATGCCTTGTATCCACTCGTGCTCCATCCAGATAGGTAACCATATGCAGGAAAATCATTAATTGTCCATAGAAGTGCGGCACGCATGTTGAACATCTGTTTTGATTCGCAATCATATGTTTCAACACCCTTATCCCATAAAAGTTTCAACTCATCTATGAGTGGACGCAAAAATACATCTATATCCTTTCCTGGTGAATCTCTTCCAGGAATCAGCAATGTCAACATAAATGAAGCATCAACCATAGATTTCCAAGGAGGCATATTATATGGTATGAGCACAACAGGCCACATACTATAAGAGAGACTCATTGCCCCAAAATGATTAAAACCATCACTTGCAAGCCCTAGACGAACATTTCTAGGATCATTTTCAAAATCAGGAAACGTTGTATCAAAGTGTTTCCAAGCCTTTCCGTCTGCCGGATGCCTTAAAACTCCCTCTTCTTTGGTTCTTTGTCGATCGTGCCACAACATTTCCGTAGATGTATGTCTTGAAGCATATAAACGCTTAAGTCTACTTGTGATGGGAAAGTAACGCAAGACTTTTACCGGTTTCTTTTTCCCTTTGCTGGTTTTTCTTCATAACGACTAGTGTTACATACCGGACAATTTTGTAATCCTCTGCATTTTCTTTCCAAAATAATGCACAATCATGTTTACAAGCATGGATAGATTCGTATCCCAGTCCAAGAGTACTTAAGTATTTTTTCGCCTCATAATGGTTCTTCGGCAAGTTTGCGTTCTTGAAAGCCCGACTAAATAAATTTAAAATCATATCCATTGACACATTTGTCATTTTACATGTTACCTTCACGTTCATTACTCCAATAAAAATCCTAATATAGAAACTCTTCACACCCTGGGTATAAAGGCTTTTCCATATCGACAAATAACTTCTCCACATTTGGGTTACTACGTTTATCAGCACCATCATTAATATTTCCAGATTCGGCTTCATTGCCCATAGAAAAGCATCATCAAGTAACTCATCGACACCGTCATTTGATTCGTCTTCACTTCCTCCGCCCTCACTATTTGTTTCGTCTGTTTCATAACCCGGTAGATGTTCACCATGATATACCCATACATTGTATGTCGGTTCAAAACCATTATGTATGATATGAGTAGCAACAACACTAGGAATATTCTTCTTGCATTGCCACAATTTCTACAAGGACAATGTATCTGACCTTCACTATCAATGTATGTTTCACCCCTTTTCGCAAAAGCAAACGCTCCTTTAATGAACGTTGGATCTACCTTATTAGTGATTTTAGTCCAACTTTTATCCAAAGTCATTATGAAATCCTGAAATGGTTGTATAGTGACGAGGCAAATAATAGATTATGCATTGAATAAATTTTAACATGTCTAAGACTAGAAGAACACAATAAATTAAGGTCATACCCTATTATAGTTGAACATTAAGCTAGTTTTTCTTAAGATGAAAGTTGTAGAGACAGAAAGGAAAACACACAACCTACAAACATAAAAAAGGGTCTAAGATAACATTAAGCATTACTAATCCACAACAACAATGACCCTTCACCCACTATTTACAAAAACTAAAATTAAGTTGGCTCAATTTAAGTTTTAACATCTAGAATAATGCCTATGTCCTTCAATGAACTAATGAAGAAATCTACTCTGTAATTCTTCAATTAAAAACAAGTATGAGTTATTCGAAACAAAATTAACTCACTACTCAATAAAACTAACTTAAAAAGTTACCTTGCAACTTCAATGCGTGAAACTACCAAGATCCAGGGATACAAGTCACACAAACTGACAAACGATTGTCGGTCGCCGCCCAAGTTGATGGCAGCAAGGCCTGCGGTAGTGTTCGATCGGCGGGGTGTGTTCAATAGCAATTGGCAGAATTTGAGGAATTGGACGGCGACGAAAATCACTTCTTGAGGAATTGGACGGCGACGAGGTTTTTTGATAAATAAAAGAAAAGGAAACAATGAATGCTTAGAGGCAGGGTTTTGGCAAATGATTTCTTTTATTTACATTTAAATATTTAAAGATCCATTACACCCATAAGAACACCAATTTGATCAAAGCTGACTGGTAAGCAATTGATTTAATACATGAGAAGCTTTTGTTCGAGACCCACCCGACACTTTTTTTTTAGTTTATTTACACATCCTTTAAAATCCGAAATTACAAAAACTGTATTGATAAACATAATATAAACCATGTTATTTAGTTGAGACTTTAAACTTTTGAAGAGATGTAAATGGTTGAATTTTTATATATCACAATGGAAGTCTAAATTAACTAGATAAGATATATAAATTTAACTTTTGAATACTTAAGTCTTTTTTTTTTTAAGCGTTTGACTGATCCAACCAACCAATCAATGTACCTAGACGACTGTTTGGATTTTTGGTTCAGTGTTTATAACTATTTCTAAATTTTTAGAGAGTTAAAATATATTGAACTTTAAGTTATTAAACATTGCAATTACTAATGACAATGTTTTTAGAACCGTTTTCAGACGTAGACCGAAACGCCTTACTAATGCAATGTTTTTTAAAATCAGATCGAACAACAATGTGAAATCACCATTACATACAAAACTAAACTCAAAAGGTCTGAGACAAACCCCACGACAACGCTAGTCTCAATTTTTTAGTTATCAGTAATCATCAATTTTGGAACCACTTAGGATAACTAACGTCAATACTATTTATCTTGTAGTCGTTTCAACATAACATAACTTTGTAACAGTCACACACCCCCAAACCACGGCGGTTTCCCGCGGGGCGCGAACGTCATGGTTTCATAGTCACTGATCGACCACTACATGGTTTTGTAAAACATACGTCTCAAAATAAGTTTAAGGTACATCATTGTTCAGAGTTAAATTTGCGGAAGTAATAGTAATAAGGTACATTGTTTTCAAAACATGACATATATGAAAATGAACGTCCCAAAACAGCATGAAGGGTCCTAAACATGAAATGACCCATGCTAGCTTAACTGGTTGCATCTTTTAATTACCTGAGAAAACATGCATGAAAAATGTCAACATAATGTTGGTGAGTTCACAGGTTTTAAGTGATAGTAAATAGCGTAAAGGACCACAATACTTTCCATGATTTGATTGTTGTACATACAATGCTACAAATTATATAACCACGCAACCGAAGCTAGACTGTAATTGAAATAAATTGCCCCTACCCATGCCTACCATGAGCGTGGGTGTGTACAGGCTAATAATGCACCCGTTTAGACCTCCAGTCAAGGTTAGGGTAATTAACCCGGGTGGGGGTAGTCAAACCCAATAGTACTATCCATGATTACCTCGCTTTGGGAAATAAACTGACGGTTCGATAACAGGGGACTTCATATGGTAAGTAAACAACTTATATAACATGTGAAATCATTGACAAGTAAATGTGTCCAAGTAAATTAGTAATTTGCATGTAATCTCCCCCAAATGGAAAATAAGTGAAAACGGGGCCGTGAAACTCACCTCAATTGCACGCGTGAATACTAGCAATAGTCTGTATGTACGATTGGTCTAGGAATCTCCTAAACAAAATCACAATATATTCATGAGGTCATGATTACTAACCCTAGATGGTCATGCATAACTCATCCACAAAGGTAGCTTTGAAAATGCCAATTGACTAATTAGTCATGTCGGGTCGTAAATGTTTTATTTAGATTCTCGTCTTCATCTTTATTTTCCTAAAGATACATAATGTATTGAGGGTGTTTTATATTAAGTATAATGGTATTATACTTTCCATGTTTATGGGTTTCCCTTTTTTTTTACCAAATATCTCTAAAAGTTTACCTTTATCAATATAGGTATTTGACAGCATCAAGGGAATTTCTTGGGTCTGGTTGTCATCCTCTTTTCATGGTACAAAGAATTTTATAAAATCTGATACTTTTATCATATCTAGGTCTATGTCTTAGGATTCCAAAAAGGTATAGCTTGTATCCTACAACTAGTTTAAGTGCCTTTAAATGGTTCATGAAGCAACAGATGTCAGTGCAGCACTTTCCTGTATATGTCTATGGAATTTACCTTTTTGAGAGGTCAAAACTTACATTCACAAATAGAGCCTATATTACTTTTAAACCTAACACCTTAAGCTAAGTTACCATAGAAGGAAAATCTTCAATTTATTACCTTAAGCATAACTTATGCCTCATTCTTTCTGCCCTATTTATTCTGTCAAAAATTCAGGTTCAGCACTTTAATTTGTTTGTACGTTTTGGAAGGGTTATACTCATCTATAAATTTCAAGGTTGGATGGGTTAGAAACTAGACATCCTAAAGTTAATGTTAGGCTCAAGAATCGGTTCATTTGACCATGTTTAGGTCGAGTTATGGTCTTGAAAACACAGAACATGAATCTGCCAGAAAGTGTTTTACATGTTTTGTTACTTTTTAAACTTTGTTAGAGCACTTTTGGATGAGGTAGTGAACATGAACACATCATGGTGATGTATGGAAGATTAAAAACAAGGTGCTAACCTTAACACAGGAAAGAAGATGGTAGTCTTGAAATGCAAGGAAAAGAAGTTTGATCCTTTGAACTAAGAAAACCAACAAGAAAAGGTGAAGAAGATGTTGTAGGATGTTTGGGAGCTTCAAAACTCACTTGATCTTCAATAATGGCACTTGACCACCCAAGATTTGTGGAAAATGAGTTGAAAATAAAATGAAATGGTGGAGGTGGTGTCTTGGCCGAATTTGGAGAGAAGAAAGAAGGAGAGAGTGTGTTGGTGATTTGTGTGGATGAAGTGTGTGAATGTTGCTTATATTTGTAAGCTCTACAACTCCTAACTTTGTCTCTTGGTCAACCATAGGGAAAGGAGCTTCACACATATGGAAAGGAATCATGTAGCTTTGTTCATAACCTTTTCCTTAACACTAAAATGGCAAATCTTGAGCTTCACAAAAGACAACTTGTCTTGTAAGGATTTGACAAGGGAAGAAGACTAAAATAAAAGTGAGGGGAGGGGGGTAAGGGACGGTTATGGGGGGTGAAATGGTTGATTTTCAATTTTATGTAGTATTGGGTATTTGGGTGGTATTTGCATTTGTATTATATTATATATATATATATATATATATTATATATATATATATATATATTATATATATATATATACTATATATATATATATATATATATATATTATATTATATATATATATATATATATATATATATATATATATGTATATATATATGTACTATATATGATTGTATAGTATATATATCATATATAAATATATATAAATATTGATATGCTAATGATGCATCATGTAGTTAGTAGATCCGTTAAAAGGATTCGTTCCGGGTAAAATATTAATTTACGCGATTAGGTGTATTATAAAGTCAAGCTTTTCCAATGCATTTGGTTTGGAATCTAAAATACTTTGAACCATCTAAATGAATTTATTAGTACATGTATATGAATTATGACCAATGTTCATGTGTGCCGGTTGTATCGCGTGTAAAAATGGTAATTACGTCGAATCACCGATGCATGAAATGTAATGCGTGAAATTTTGCAATGCATAAAACGGTTTCAATAATTGGAATTCAATTGAAAATCAAGTATTATAGGGGTAATTATAACCAAGTCAAGGTCGGGTATTGACCTGAAATTGCCGGTTGTCACATACTCCCCATGTTAGAAAGAATTTCGTCCCGAAATTCAGTTAGGGTTGTCTGCAGATGCCAGAGTTTCAAACAAGTAGGGATAGTTGAGCTTCATTTGATCTTCGCGTTCCCAAGTAAATTCAGGTCCTCTTCTTGAATTCCACCGGACCTTCACTATGGGAATACGGATTCGTTTCATCTTCTTTACTTCTCTCTATCTAGAATTTCCATAGGCTTTTCAATAAAATGAAGTTGTTCATCAATCTGGACCTCATCGAGTGGTATAACCAGAGTTTCATCTGACAAGCACTTCTTCAGATTCGACACATGGAAAGTGTCATGAACACTACTAAGTTCTTGAGGAAGTTTTAGCTTGTAAGCTACAGGACCAATCCTGGCTAGGATTTCAAATGGTCCAATGTATCTAGGGTTTAGCTTGCCACGTTTGCCAAAACGAATGACTCCTTTCCATGGTGAGACTTTAAGTAGAACCTTGTCTCCCACTTGAAATTCCAACGGTTTACGTCTCACGTCAGCATAGCTTTTCTGACGGTCACGCGCGGCTTTGAGTCGGTTCTGAATTTGAGCGATCTTTTCCGTGGTCTCGCGTATGATCTCGGGACCAGTGAGTTGACTATCGCCAACCTCTGTCCAACACAGTGGTGACCGACACTTCCTTCCGTATAGTGCTTCAAACGGTGCGGCTTTGATACTGGTGTGATAGCTATTATTGTAAGAAAACTCAGCTAGGGGTAGATGAGTATCCCAACGGTTTCCGAAGTCTATCACGCAAGCCCTAAGCATGTCTTCTAACGTCTGAATGGTCCGTTCGCTCTGGCCATCCGTTTGAGGGTGGTATGCGGTACTCATATCCAACCTTGTACCCAAGGCCTTTTGTAAGGATTGCCAAAATCTCGAGGTAAATCGACTGTCGATCGATCAGAGATAAGGGAGATCGGTACTCCATGTCTCAAACAACCTCCTTGAGATAAACCCTCGTCAACCTTTCCATTTTATCAGTTTCTTTAATTGGTAGGAAGTGAGCAGACTTTGTCAGTCGATCCACAATTACCCAAATCGTATCACAACTGGTGGATGTCCTGGGTAGTTTTGTGACGAAATCCATGGAAATCTGCTCCCATTTCCATTGTGGAATCTCTGGTTGGTGCAGTAATCCGGATGGCTTCTGATACTCTGCCTGCCTAACCTTTGAACACGTGAGACACCTGCTAACATAGGCGGCAATGTCTGCCTTCATGTTAGGCCACCAGTATAACTCCTTCAGGTCTTGATACATCTTATCGGAACCCGGGTGAATGGAGTATCTGGATTTGTGTGCCTCATTCATCACAAGATCCCTCAAGTTTCCAAATTTGGCACCCAAATTCGATTCATGAAGTAGCGAGCTCCATCGGACTTGGTCTCAAATTGTTTATCCATGCCGCGAAGGAATTCTTCCTTCAAATTCAGTTCCTTTAGTGCCTCAGACTGAGCATCACGAATTTGAGTAGTTAGACTCGTATGAATCGTCATTCCCAACGCTCGCACTCGTAAAGTCTTGGTTGTTCTTTCCTGCTCAGAGCGTCTGCTACAACATTCGCTTTTCCAGGGTGATAACGAATCTCACAGTCATAATCGTTTAGTAACTCAACCCACCTGCGTTGCCTCATGTTTAGTTCCTTCTGATTGAAGATGTGCTGGAGGCTTTTGTGATCGGTGAATATAGTACATTTAGTACCATACAGGTAGTGTCGCCAAATCTTTAGTGCAAAAACAACAGCTCCTAATTCGAGGTCGTGGGTGGTGTAGTTTTTCTCATGCACTTTCAATTGTCGTGACGCGTAAGCAATGACTTTGTCGCGTTGCATTAAGACACAGCCAAGTCCTTGTCGTGATGCGTCGCAGTACACCACAAAACCATCATTTCCCTCTGGTAGAGACAGAATCGGCGCACAACACAATTTCTGCTTCAACAACTGAAACGCTGCTTCCTGCTTATCACTCCAATCAAACTTCTTGTCTTTCTGAGTCAGGGTTGTCAGTGGTTGGGCTATTTTGGAGAAATTTTCGATATAGCGTCGGTAATAGCCTGCCAAACCTAGGAATTGCCGCACCTCGGTAGGGGTCTTAGGTGCTTCCCAGTTCTTAATGGCCTCTATCTTGGATGGGTCAACATGTATTCCCTTCTCGTTAACTACATGCCCGAGAAATTGCACTTCTCGGATCCAGAAGTCGCATTTTGAGAATTTTGCGTATAATTTCTCGTTCTTGAGTAGCTCCAAGATTAACCTTAAATGTTGTTCGTGTTCATCCTTGGTTCGTGAATATATCAAGATGTCATCGATGAAGACGATCACGAATTTATCCAAGTAAGGTTTGCACACTCTATTCATGAGGTCCATGAATACCGCTGGTGCATTAGTTAACCCAAATGGCATAACCATGAACTCGTAGTGACCATAACGAGTTCGAAATGCGGTCTTGGGAATGTCTTCCTCTTGAATTCGTAATTGGTGATATCCAGAACGTAAGTCAATCTTCGAGTAGTAACTAGATCCTTGAAGTTGGTCAAATAAGTCGTCAATTCGAGGGAGAGGGTACCGATTCTTAATGGTGAGTTTGTTTAACTCCCGGTAATCGATGCACATTCGAAAAGATCCATCTTTCTTCTTAACAAATAAAACTGGGGCTCCCCAGGGTGAGAAACTTGGCCTTATGAATCCTTTATCTAACAACTCTTGTAATTGATTAGACAACTCTTGCATCTCCGACGGTGCTAGTCGGTATGGGGATCGTGCTACTGGAGCAGCTCCAGGTACCAGGTCAATTCGAAATTCGACCTGTCTTTGCGGTGGAAGTCCCGGCAAGTCCTCGGGAAATACTTCCGGATAGTCTCGCACGATGGGTATATCCTCAATTCTTTTCTCTTCGGTTCGCTTCTCCACTACGTGCGCCAAGATTGCATGATAGCCCTTTCGTAAGTACTTCCGAGCCTTCATACATGAAACGATCCGTAACACCGTACCATATTTTTCTCCTTGAATTGATATGGTCTCCCCACTCGGAAGTGGAATGCGAACGACCTTCTCACGACAAACGATTTCCGCTCGGTTTTCCGATAACCAATCCATGCCAATAACAATGTCGAAACTCCCTAGGGTTACAGGTAGCAAATCTATATTGAACGTGTGATCCGCCAAACTGAGAGTGCATCCTTGTATAATTTTGTCGGTTTCGATCAACTTACCATCAGCTAACTCTATTGTATATTTAGAAGTCAAATGGGTAGGAGTAATTTCAAGCAATGGACTAAATTCGCTAGACACAAAACTCCTATCAGCACCCGTATCGAATAGGATTGATGCATAGAGATTATTTACAAGGAACGTACCCGTAACAATGTTCGGGTCCTGTCGAGCTTCGCCAGCTCCAATCACAAAAGCTCGACCACGTGCGTTATTTCCACCAGTTTGCTTCAAGTTTGGACAATCCTTGCGAAAATGCCCCGTAACACCACATTCGAAGCACGCACGATGGTTTCCTGTGTTAGGAGTAGTGTCGGGCTTTCGACAGTCCTTAGTTGCATGGCCAAAACGTTTGCACTTCTGGCAAATTGAGTCTCCACATGCACCTAGGTGGTGAAAGTTACACTTATTGCACTTAGGTAGGTTTCCAGCATACCCACCCTTTGCCTTCTTTTCAGATGGGCCAGCAGTGAAAGCCCTGACAACCACTTGTTTGTTTTGGTTTTGATGCGGAGCATTTCGACCATGATTGTTGTCCCATTTCCTTTTGTTGTCATAGTTCTTCTCCACGACCGTCTTCTTCCAAACACTCCCTGACGTACAGCTTGATCAGTCAGGTCGTGAGCAATCCTGACAGCCTCTTGGATGGTGGCTGGCTTGGATGAGGTGACCATGCTCTGGATTTGGGGTGCAAGGCCCCAAATGTACCTTTCCACACGCTTGAACTCTGGGTTAACCATGTGAGGGCATAGACGAGCAAGATCATGGAATCGGGTGGTGTAGCTTGTAACTTCTGCACCCTTCATAGTGTGGTTCCAGAATTCAACCTCAAGTTTTTGCAATTCATTTCGGGGGCAATATTCATCAGTCAGCATCTGTTTCAACTCATCCCAAGTGATTTGATAGGCAGTGTCAATTCCCAAAGTTTGGGCATGAGCATTCCACCAAGTGAGAGCTTGACCTTCAAATGTACAAGTGGCGAATTTCGTCTTATTCTCCTCGGCACAGTTACTGATTCGCTGAACGGACTCCATCTTTTCTATCCAGCGGACCAAACCAACAGCTCCTTCATTACCGCGAAAGTTAAACGGTTTACAATTTAGAAACGTCTTGTAGGAGCAACCTTTGTGGTTTGTATCAGATCCTGTGTTGTAGGTTTAATCATATTAGTAATAATTAAACATTAGTAATGACCTGTGTATTGCAGGTCTTTAGCTATGCCAGACATTATAATACCTCCTGCGCCACTAGCATTGCCTCCATTTACTTCAGATCCTCCGGCGCTACGATTCGCCTCGTGATGTGCGATTGCATCCGCCACTCGTTGCGCCACAAGCTGTTCTATAGCTTCTGCTGTCATGGGAGTACCGCTTCCCACATTGGTTCTGACGTTTCTCCTTCGTGGTGGCATGTTTCTTCAAATCATAATGATAAGCAAGATAAGACAATATGTAATAATGCCAAACACATGTGCACCGAAAGTAAACAATCATATCAACCAAGCAACCACGCAATATTTAAAAGATAACATAACTTGATAATAATTTGTACGAATTACAAAGTATTTCCAGAGTACATACTCATGCAACAAGTTAATATCAATATTACGTGAGCACAGCCCGCTCACGACAGGCAATCAACGGGATAAATGTGTGAATGCTCCTGTCTGCACCGCCGCCAATGGCCATGAGCATGCACACGGCTGCTAATGCCTTAGTGGACTCGAGGCGCTCTTCCATCACCCTCACTCTTTCCTCAGCCACAGCTGCCCGCTGATCTGCTAGGGTAACTCTTTGCTCTGCCGCCTCCACTCTTTGCGTCATGGTTGAAATGTCCTCCTCTACCCTGGTAAGTCGATCATGCATTGTATGTAACGCCTGGTCATCGAGGTATCTATCCTCCTCGATTGCTAGTAATCGGGTCTCCACGTCCTCCCTGTCAAAAGTCTCCTGAACTTCCGTAAGTTCAGTACATAGCTCATGAAGTTGCTGGTCATGCCTCACGGATCGTGCCACGAGAAGAGGCACGGTGAGCTCCATGGGCTCCTGAGTGAGGGGAATCTGGTGCGGGGTACGTGACGACTCGCCTTCCTCGAAAGTGGAGGGAATACCCTCGATGTCTCTCCACTCGTTCAGTCGGCTAGGCATCCACCCCCACCGACGGATGTCGAGTCTACGCCTTTTGGGCGCAGGCTCGGGCTCAGCAATACAGTCTCGAATGGGTGTGCAGGACGGATAGGAACATGAACCCTCTTCCTAGGAGTATGTGCAAAAAGTGCACCCCCGGGGCGAGTTCGATAGCGACGGCGAGAGGGGGGTGGTACACCCGGACCAAGGATACGGTGGGCGTCTGTAGTCACCGGCTCGGGGCCAGCAGCTACCGGGGAGGGATCAGTAGGCTCAGGGGCGAGGTGGAGGGGATCGAGGTCTGCTTGTGGAGTCGGATCAGAGGACTGAGGAACCGGGTCAATGGGCTGGGTAACTGGATCAGTAGGGTGAGAGGCATGGTAACTAGGTGAGGGAATGGCCTCGGAGGACTCTAGGTAGATCGGGTCGATGTCGCCCGAATCAGAGTCGGCCGGGTCAGAGTCGGCCGGGTCGGAGTCGACCGGGTCCGTATCGGCTGGCTGGGAAGCTGGGTCAATGGACTCCGAGTCTAGGTCAACTACCTCGGTGTCAACGGGCTGGGGAGTGGGATCTGTGGTCTCGGGAGTGGATCGGCTGATCGGGGATCAGTAGTCATAGGGGCAGGCCCCCGAGATGGCTCAACAAAGATATGGGACATGGTCCGTGGGACGACCATCGGCAGTTGTGGGCCGATGATACGTACGACTCCCGGGACGAGCTCTTCTGGAAGGTCGGCATAAATCTCGGGTGTACACGCCCACCAGTACGTACCGGAAGGAGGAGGAGGTAGTCCGGAGAACCGAGTCGAGGGTAATGCCTCCGGCGCGTCAGGTGTGGGGTCGGGAGTTGGTTCAGTGACAGGGATAGCAGGTGGTGTGGGGATCTCAGTCTCAATGGCATCACTCGACTGAATCAGGGCACGAGGAGTCAGTTGGGAGGACAGACGTGGATCCTGTGGAAGAGATCGGAGACGTGGCTCGTACTCCTCATCCAAATCAAATGTAGATCGGCATCGATGCTGAAGACATCTCTATGACAAGGCAATACACAAGTACAATTTATATAAGTTAAGTTAATGCAAAATGTACTAAAGTAATGCAATGAGCTACGGTTATAGACTAGGCTCACTAATGCAACCTAATTCCCTATAACCAATGGCTCTGATACCAATCTGTCACACCCCCAAACCACGGCGGTTTCCCGCGGGGCGCGAACGTCATGGTTTCATAGTCACTGATCGACCACTACATGGTTTTGTAAAACATACGTCTCAAAATAAGTTTAAGGTACATCATTGTTCAGAGTTAAATTTGCGGAAGCAATAGTAATAAGGTACATTGTTTTCAAAACATGACATATATGAAAATGAACGTCCCAAAACAGCATGAAGGGTCCTAAACATGAAATGACCCATGCTAGCTTAACTGGTTGCATCTTTTAATTACCTGAGAAAACATGCATGAAAAATGTCAACATAATGTTGGTGAGTTCACAGGTTTTAAGTGATAGTAAATAGCGTAAAGGACCACAATACTTTCCATGATTTGATTGTTGTACATACAATGCTACAAATTATATAAGCACCGCAACCGAAGCTAGACTGTAATTGAAATAAATTGCCCCTACCCATGCCTACCATGAGCGTGGGTGTGTACAGGCTAATAATGCACCCGTTTAGACCTCCAGTCAAGGTTAGGGTAATTAACCCGGGTGGGGGTAGTCAAACCCAATAGTACTATCCATGATTACCTCGCTTTGGGAAATAAACTGACGGTTCGATAACAGGGGACTTCATATGGTAAGTAAACAACTTATATAACATGTGAAATCATTGACAAGTAAATGTGTCCAAGTAAATTAGTAATTTGCATGTAATCTCCCCCAAATGGAAAATAAGTGAAAACGGGGCCGTGAAACTCACCTCAATTGCACGCGTGAATACTAGCAATAGTCTGTATGTACGATTGGTCTAGGAATCTCCTAAACAAAATCACAATATATTCATGAGGTCATGATTACTAACCCTAGATGGTCATGCATAACTCATCCACAAAGGTAGCTTTGAAAATGCCAATTGACTAATTAGTCATGTCGGGTCGTAAATGTTTTATTTAGATTCTCGTCTTCATCTTTATTTTCCTAAAGATACATAATGTATTGAGGGTGTTTTATATTAAGTATAATGGTATTATACTTTCCATGTTTATGGGTTTCCCTTTTTTTTTACCAAATATCTCTAAAAGTTTACCTTTATCAAATATAGGTATTTGACAGCATCAAGGGAATTTCTTGGGTCTGGTTGTCATCCTCTTTTCATGGTACAAAGAATTTTTATAAAATCTGATACTTTTATCATATCTAGGTCTATGTCTTAGGATTCCAAAAAGGTATAGCTTGTATCCTACAACTAGTTTAAGTGCCTTTAAATGGTTCATGAAGCAACAGATGTCAGTGCAGCACTTTCCTGTATATGTCTATGGAATTTACCTTTTTGAGAGGTCAAAACTTACATTCACAAATAGAGCCTATATTACTTTTAAACCTAACACCTTAAGCTAAGTTACCATAGAAGGAAAATCTTCAATTTATTACCTTAAGCATAACTTATGCCTCATTCTTTCTGCCCTATTTATTCTGTCAAAAATTCAGGTTCAGCACTTTAATTTGTTTGTACGTTTTGGAAGGGTTATACTCATCTATAAATTTCAAGGTTGGATGGGTTAGAAACTAGACATCCTAAAGTTAATGTTAGGCTCAAGAATCGGTTCATTTGACCATGTTTAGGTCGAGTTATGGTCTTGAAAACACAGAACATGAATCTGCCAGAAAGTGTTTTACATGTTTTGTTACTTTTTAAACTTTGTTAGAGCACTTTTGGGATGAGGTAGTGAACATGACACATCATGGTGATGTATGGAATTAAAAACAAGGTGCTAACCTTAAACAAGCAAGGAGAAGAGATGGTAGTCTTGAAATGCAAGGAAAAGAAGGTTTGATCCTTTGAACTAAGAAAACCCAACAAGAAAAGGAAGAAGATGTTGTAGGATGTTTGGGAGCTTCAAAACTCACTTGATCTTCAATAATGGCACTTGACTCACCCAAGATTTGTGGAAAATGAGTTGAAAATAAAATGAAATGGTGGAGGTGGTGTCTTGGCCGAATTTGGAGAGAAAGAAAGAAGGAGAAGAGTGTGTTGGTGATTTGTGTGGATGAAGTGTGTGAATGTTGCTTATATTTGTAAGCTCTACAACTCCTAACTTTGTCTCTTGGTCAACCATAGGGAAAGGAGCTTCACACATATGGAAAGGAATCATGTAGCTTTGTTCATAACCTTTTCCTTAACACTAAAATGGCAAATCTTGAGCTTCACAAAAGACAACTTGTCTTGTAAGGATTTGACAAGGGAAGAAGACTAAAATAAAAGTGAGGGGAGGGGGGTAAGGGACGGTTATGGGGGGTGGGAAATGGGTTGATTTTTCAATTTTATGTAGTATTGGGTATTTGGGTGGTATTTGTTGCATTATAGTATTTATATATATATATATATATATATCATATATTTTATATTTACTTTTTAAATATAATATCAATATTACTTACTTTTAAAATACATAGAATTGTAAAGTACTTGTATAATACATATATATAAATATATATAAATATTGATGGTATGCTAATGCATCATGTAGTTAGTAGATCCGTTAAAAGGATTCGTTCCGGGTAAAATATTAATTTACGCGATTAGGTGTATTTATAAAGTCAAGCTTTTCCAATGCATTTGGTTTGGAATCTAAAATACTTTGAACCATCTAAATGAATTTATTAGTACATGTATATGAATTATGACCAATGTTCATGTGTGCCGGTTGTATCGCGTGTAAAAATGGTAATTACGTCGAATCACCGATGCATGAAATGTAATGCGTGAAATTTTGCAATGCATAAAACGGTTTCAATAATTGGAATTCAATTGAAAATCAAGTATTATAGGGGTAATTATAACCAAGTCAAGGTCGGGTATTGACCTGAAATTGCCGGTTGTCACATACTCCCCATGTTAGAAAGAATTTCGTCCCGAAATTCAGTTAGGGTGTCTGCAGATGCCAGCAGATGTTTCAAACAAGTAGGGATAGTTGAGCTTCATTTGATCTTCGCGTTCCCAAGTAAATTCAGGTCCTCTTCTTGAATTCCACCGGACCTTCACTATGGGAATACGGATTCGTTTCATCTTCTTTACTTCTCTATCTAGAATTTCCATAGGCTTTTCAATAAAATGAAGTTGTTCATCAATCTGGACCTCATCGAGTGGTATAACCAGAGTTTCATCTGACAAGCACTTCTTCAGATTCGACACATGGAAAGTGTCATGAACACTACTAAGTTCTTGAGGAAGTTTTAGCTTGTAAGCTACAGGACCAATCCTGGCTAGGATTTCAAATGGTCCAATGTATCTAGGGTTTAGCTTGCCACGTTTGCCAAAACGAATGACTCCTTTCCATGGTGAGACTTTAAGTAGAACCTTGTCTCCCACTTGAAATTCCAACGGTTTACGTCTCACGTCAGCATAGCTTTTCTGACGGTCACGCGCGGCTTTGAGTCGGTTCTGAATTTGAGCGATCTTTTCCGTGGTCTCGCGTATGATCTCGGGACCAGTGAGTTGACTATCGCCAACCTCTGTCCAACACAGTGGTGACCGACACTTCCTTCCGTATAGTGCTTCAAACGGTGCGGCTTTGATACTGGTGTGATAGCTATTATTGTAAGAAAACTCAGCTAGGGGTAGATGAGTATCCCAACGGTTTCCGAAGTCTATCACGCAAGCCCTAAGCATGTCTTCTAACGTCTGAATGGTCCGTTCGCTCTGGCCATCCGTTTGAGGGTGGTATGCGGTACTCATATCCAACCTTGTACCCAAGGCCTTTTGTAAGGATTGCCAAAATCTCGAGGTAAATCGACTGTCTCGATCAGAGATAATGGAGATCGGTACTCCATGTCTCGAAACACCTCCTTGAGATAAACCTCGTCAACCTTTCCATTTTATCAGTTTCTTTAATTGGTAGGAAGTGAGCAGACTTTGTCAGTCGATCCACAATTACCCAAATCGTATCACAACTGGTGGATGTCCTGGGTAGTTTTGTGACGAAATCCATGGAAATCTGCTCCCATTTCCATTGTGGAATCTCTGGTTGGTGCAGTAATCCGGATGGCTTCTGATACTCTGCCTTAACCTTTGAACACGTGAGACACCTGCTAACATAGGCGGCAATGTCTGCCTTCATGTTAGGCCACCAGTATAACTCCTTCAGGTCTTGATACATCTTATCGGAACCCGGGTGAATGGAGTATCTGGATTTGTGTGCCTCATTCATCACAAGATCCCTCAAGTTTCCAAAATTGGCACCCAAATTCGATTCATGAAGTAGCGAGCTCCATCGGACTTGGTCTCAAATTGTTTATCCATGCCGCGAAGGAATTCTTCCTTCAAATTCAGTTCCTTTAGTGCCTCAGACTGAGCATCACGAATTTGAGTAGTTAGACTCGTATGAATCGTCATTCCCAACGCTCGCACTCGTAAAGTCTTGGTTCGTTCTTTCCTGCTCAGAGCGTCTGCTACAACATTCGCTTTTCCAGGGTGATAACGAATCTCACAGTCATAATCGTTTAGTAACTCAACCCACCTGCGTTGCCTCATGTTTAGTTCCTTCTGATTGAAGATGTGCTGGAGGCTTTTGTGATCGGTGAATATAGTACATTTAGTACCATACAGGTAGTGTCGCCAAATCTTTAGTGCAAAAACAACAGCTCCTAATTCGAGGTCGTGGGTGGTGTAGTTTTTCTCATGCACTTTCAATTGTCGTGACGCGTAAGCAATGACTTTGTCGCGTTGCATTAAGACACAGCCAAGTCCTTGTCGTGATGCGTCGCAGTACACCACAAAACCATCATTTCCCTCTGGTAGAGACAGAATCGGCGCACAACACAATTTCTGCTTCAACAACTGAAACGCTGCTTCCTGCTTATCACTCCAATCAAACTTCTTGTCTTTCTGAGTCAGGGTTGTCAGTGGTTGGGCTATTTTGGAGAAATTTTCGATATAGCGTCGGTAATAGCCTGCCAAACCTAGGAATTGCCGCACCTCGGTAGGGGTCTTAGGTGCTTCCCAGTTCTTAATGGCCTCTATCTTGGATGGGTCAACATGTATTCCCTTCTCGTTAACTACATGCCCGAGAAATTGCACTTCTCGGATCCAGAAGTCGCATTTTGAGAATTTTGCGTATAATTTCTCGTTCTTGAGTAGCTCCAAGATTAACCTTAAATGTTGTTCGTGTTCATCCTTGGTTCGTGAATATATCAAGATGTCATCGATGAAGACGATCACGAATTTATCCAAGTAGGGTTTGCACACTCTATTCATGAGGTCCATGAATACCGCTGGTGCATTAGTTAACCCAAATGGCATAACCATGAACTCGTAGTGACCATAACGAGTTCGAAATGCGGTCTTGGGAATGTCTTCCTCTTGAATTCGTAATTGGTGATATCCAGAACGTAAGTCAATCTTCGAGTAGTAACTAGATCCTTGAAGTTGGTCAAATAAGTCGTCAATTCGAGGGAGAGGGTACCGATTCTTAATGGTGAGTTTGTTTAACTCCCGGTAATCGATGCACATTCGAAAAGATCCATCTTTCTTCTTAACAAATAAAACTGGGGCTCCCCAGGGTGAGAAACTTGGCCTTATGAATCCTTTATCTAACAACTCTTGTAATTGATTAGACAACTCTTGCATCTCCGACGGTGCTAGTCGGTATGGGGATCGTGCTACTGGAGCAGCTCCAGGTACCAGGTCAATTCGAAATTCGACCTGTCTTTGCGGTGGAAGTCCCGGCAAGTCCTCGGGAAATACTTCCGGATAGTCTCGCACGATGGGTATATCCTCAATTCTTTTCTCTTCGGTTCGCTTCTCCACTACGTGCGCCAAGATTGCATGATAGCCCTTTCGTAAGTACTTCCGAGCCTTCATACATGAAACGATCCGTAACACCGTACCATATTTTTCTCCTTGAATTGATATGGTCTCCCCACTCGGAAGTGGAATGCGAACGACCTTCTCACGACAAACGATTTCCGCTCGGTTTTCCGATAACCAATCCATGCCAATAACAATGTCGAAACTCCCTAGGGTTACAGGTAGCAAATCTATATTGAACGTGTGATCCGCCAAACTGAGAGTGCATCCTTGTATAATTTTGTCGGTTTCGATCAACTTACCATCAGCTAACTCTATTGTATATTTAGAAGTCAAATGGGTAGGAGTAATTTCAAGCAATGGACTAAATTCGCTAGACACAAAACTCCTATCAGCACCCGTATCGAATAGGATTGATGCATAGAGATTATTTACAAGGAACGTACCCGTAACAATGTTCGGGTCCTGTCGAGCTTCGCCAGCTCCAATCACAAAAGCTCGACCACGTGCGTTATTTCCACCAGTTTGCTTCAAGTTTGGACAATCCTTGCGAAAATGCCCCGTAACACCACATTCGAAGCACGCACGATGGTTTCCTGTGTTAGGAGTAGTGTCGGGCTTTCGACAGTCCTTAGTTGCATGGCCAAAACGTTTGCACTTCTGGCAAATTGAGTCTCCACATGCACCTAGGTGGAAAGTTACACTTATTGCACTTAGGTAGGTTTCCAGCATACCCACCCTTTGCCTTCTTTTCAGATGGGCCAGCAGTGAAAGCCCTGACAACCACTTGTTTGTTTTGGTTTTGATGCGGAGCATTTCGACCATGATTGTTGTCCCATTTCCTTTTGTTGTCATAGTTCTTCTCCACGACCGTCTTCTTCACAAACACTCCCTGACGTACAGCTTGATCAGTCAGGTCGTGAGCAATCCTGACAGCCTCTTGGATGGTGGCTGGCTTGGATGAGGTGACCATGCTCTGGATTTGGGGTGCAAGGCCCCAAATGTACCTTTCCACACGCTTGAACTCTGGGTTAACCATGTGAGGGCATAGACGAGCAAGATCATGGAATCGGGTGGTGTAGCTTGTAACTTCTGCACCCTTCATAGTGTGGTTCCAGAATTCAACCTCAAGTTTTTGCAATTCATTTCGGGGGCAATATTCATCAGTCAGCATCTGTTTCAACTCATCCCAAGTGATTTGATAGGCAGTGTCAATTCCCAAAGTTTGGGCATGAGCATTCCACCAAGTGAGAGCTTGACCTTCAAATGTACAAGTGGCGAATTTCGTCTTATTCTCCTCGGCACAGTTACTGATTCGCTGAACGGACTCCATCTTTTCTATCCGCCAGACCAAACCAACAACAGCTCCTTCATTACCGCGAAAGTTAAACGGTTTACAATTTAGAAACGTCTTGTAGGAGCAACCTTTGTGGTTTGTATCAGATCCTGTGTTGTAGGTTTAATCATATTAGTAATAATTAAACATTAGTAATGACCTGTGTATTGCAGGTCTTTAGCTATGCCAGACATTATAATACCTCCTGCGCCACTAGCATTGCCTCCATTTACTTCAGATCCTCCGGCGCTACGATTCGCCTCGTGATGTGCGATTGCATCCGCCACTCGTTGCGCCACAAGCTGTTCTATAGCTTCTGCTGTCATGGGAGTACCGCTTCCCACATTGGTTCTGACGTTTCTCCTTCGTGGTGGCATGTTTCTTCAAATCATAATGATAAGCAAGATAAGACAATATGTAATAATGCCAAACACATGTGCACCGAAAGTAAACAATCATATCAACCAAGCAACCACGCAATATTTAAAAGATAACATAACTTGATAATAATTTGTACGAATTACAAAGTATTTCCAGAGTACATACTCATGCAACAAGTTATATTCCATATTACGTGAGCACAGCCCGCTCACGACAGGCAATCAACGGGATAAATGTGTGAATGCTCCTGTCTGCACCGCCGCCATGGCCATGAGCATGCACACGGCTGCTAATGCCTTAGTGGACTTGAGGCGCTCTTCCATCACCCTCACTCTTTCCTCAGCCACAGCTGCCCGCTGATCTGCTAGGGTAACTCTTTGCTCTGCCGCCTCCACTCTTTGCGTCATGGTTGAAATGTCCTCCTCTACCCTGGTAAGTCGATCATGCATTGTATGTAACGCCTGGTCATCGAGGTATCTATCCTCCTCGATTGCTAGTAATCGGGTCTCCACGTCCTCCCTGTCAAAAGTCTCCTGAACTTCCGTAAGTTCAGTACATAGCTCATGAAGTTGCTGGTCATGCCTCACGGATCGTGCCACGAGAAGAGGCACGGTGAGCTCCATGGGCTCCTGAGTGAGGGGAATCTGGTGCGGGGTACGTGACGACTCGCCTTCCTCGAAAGTGGAGGGAATACCCTCGATGTCTCTCCACTCGTTCAGTCGGCTAGGCATCCACCCCCACCGACGGATGTCGAGTCTACGCCTTTTGGGCGCAGGCTCGGGCTCAGCAATACAGTCTCGAATGGGTGTGGCAGGACGGATAGGAACATGAACCCTCTTCCTAGGAGTATGTGCAAAAAGTGCACCCCCGGGGCGAGTTCGATAGCGACGGCGAGAGGGGGGTGGTACACCCGGACCAAGGATACGGTGGGCGTCTGTAGTCACCGGCTCGGGGCCAGCAGCTACCGGGGAGGGATCAGTAGGCTCAGGGGCGAGGTGGAGGGGATCGAGGTCTGCTTGTGGAGTCGGATCAGAGGACTGAGGAACCGGGTCAATGGGCTGGGTAACTGGATCAGTAGGGTGAGAGGCATGGTAACTAGGTGAGGGAATGGCCTCGGAGGACTCTAGGTAGATCGGGTCGATGTCGCCCGAATCAGAGTCGGCCGGTCAGTCGGCCGGGTCGGAGTCGACCGGGTCCGTATCGGCTGGCTGGGAAGGGGTCAATGGACTCCGAGTCTAGGTCACTACCTCGGTGTCAACGGGCTGGGGAGTGGGATCTGTGGTCTCGGGAGTGGGGTCGGCTGATCGGGGATCAGTAGTCATAGGGGCAGGCCCCCGAGATGGCTCAACAAAGATATGGGACATGGTCCGTGGGACGACCATCGGCAGTTGTGGGCCGATGATACGTACGACTCCCGGGACGAGCTCTTCTGGAAGGTCGGCATAAATCTCGGTGTACACGCCCACCAGTACGTACCGGAAGGAGGAGGAGGTAGTCCGGAGAACCGAGTCGAGGGTAATGCCTCCGGCGCGTCAGGTGTGGGGTCGGGAGTTGGTTCAGTGACAGGGATAGCAGGTGGTGTGGGGATCTCAGTCTCAATGGCATCACTCGACTGAATCAGGGCACGAGGAGTCAGAGTTGGGAGGACAGACGTGGATCCTGTGGAAGAGATCGGAGACGTGGCTCGTACTCCTCATCCAAATCAAAAATGTAGATCGGCATCGATGCTGAAGACATCTCTATGACAAGGCAATACACAAGTACAATTTATATAAGTTAAGTTAATGCAAAATGTACTAAAGTAATGCAATGAGCTACGGTTATAGACTAGGCTCACTAAATGCAACCTAATTCCCTATAACCAATGGCTCTGATACCAATCTGTCACACCCCCAAACCACGGCGGTTTCCCGCGGGGCGCGAACGTCATGGTTTCATAGTCACTGATCGACCACTACATGGTTTTGTAAAACATACGTCTCAAAATAAGTTTAAGGTACATCATTGTTCAGAGTTAAATTTGCGGAAGTAATAGTAATAAGGTACATTGTTTTCAAAACATGACATATATGAAAATGAACGTCCCAAAACAGCATGAAGGGTCCTAAACATGAAATGACCCATGCTAGCTTAACTGGTTGCATCTTTTAATTACCTGAGAAAACATGCATGAAAAATGTCAACATAATGTTGGTGAGTTCACAGGTTTTAAGTGATAGTAAATAGCGTAAAGGACCACAATACTTTCCATGATTTGATTGTTGTACATACAATGCTACAAATTATATAAGCACCGCAACCGAAGCTAGACTGTAATTGAAATAAATTGCCCCTACCCATGCCTACCATGAGCGTGGGTGTGTACAGGCTAATAATGCACCCGTTTAGACCTCCAGTCAAGGTTAGGGTAATTAACCCGGGTGGGGGTAGTCAAACCCAATAGTACTATCCATGATTACCTCGCTTTGGGAAATAAACTGACGGTTCGATAACAGGGGACTTCATATGGTAAGTAAACAACTTATATAACATGTGAAATCATTGACAAGTAAATGTGTCCAAGTAAATTAGTAATTTGCATGTAATCTCCCCCAAATGGAAAATAAGTGAAAACGGGGCCGTGAAACTCACCTCAATTGCACGCGTGAATACTAGCAATAGTCTGTATGTACGATTGGTCTAGGAATCTCCTAAACAAAATCACAATATATTCATGAGGTCATGATTACTAACCCTAGATGGTCATGCATAACTCATCCACAAAGGTAGCTTTGAAAATGCCAATTGACTAATTAGTCATGTCGGGTCGTAAATGTTTTATTTAGATTCTCGTCTTCATCTTTATTTTCCTAAAGATACATAATGTATTGAGGGTGTTTTATATTAAGTATAATGGTATTATACTTTCCATGTTTATGGGTTTCCCTTTTTTTTACCAAATATCTCTAAAAGTTTACCTTTATCAAATATAGGTATTTGACAGCATCAAGGGAATTTCTTGGGTCTGGTTGTCATCCTCTTTTCATGGTACAAAGAATTTTTATAAAATCTGATACTTTTATCATATCTAGGTCTATGTCTTAGGATTCCAAAAAGGTATAGCTTGTATCCTACAACTAAGTTTAAGTGCCTTTAAATGGTTCATGAAGCAACAGATGTCAGTGCAGCACTTTCCTGTATATGTCTATGGAATTTACCTTTTTGAGAGGTCAAAACTTACATTCACAAATAGAGCCTATATTACTTTTAAACCTAACACCTTAAGCTAAGTTACCATAGAAGGAAAATCTTCAATTTATTACCTTAAGCATAACTTATGCCTCATTCTTTCTGCCCTATTTATTCTGTCAAAAATTCAGGTTCAGCACTTTAATTTGTTTGTACGTTTTGGAAGGGTTATACTCATCTATAAATTTCAAGGTTGGATGGGTTAGAAACTAGACATCCTAAAGTTAATGTTAGGCTCAAGAATCGGTTCATTTGACCATGTTTAGGTCGAGTTATGGTCTTGAAAACACAGAACATGAATCTGCCAGAAAGTGTTTTACATGTTTTGTTACTTTTAAACTTTGTTAGAGCACTTTTGGGATGAGGTAGTGAACATGAACACATCATGGTGATGTATGGAAGATAAAAACAAGGTGCTAACCTTAAACAAGCAAGGAGAAGAGATGGTAGTCTTGAAATGCAAGGAAAAGAAGGTTTGATCCTTTGAACTAAGAAAACCAACAAGAAAAGGTGAAGAAGATGTTGTAGGATGTTTGGGAGCTTCAAAACTCACTTGATCTTCAATAATGGCACTTGACTCACCCAAGATTTGTGGAAAATGAGTTGAAAATAAAATGAAATGGTGGAGGTGGTGTCTTGGCCGAATTTGGAGAGAAGGAAAGAAGGAGAAGAGTGTGTTGGTGATTTGTGTGGATGAAGTGTGTGAATGTTGCTTATATTTGTAAGCTCTACAACTCCTAACTTTGTCTCTTGGTCAACCATAGGGAAAGGAGCTTCACACATATGGAAAGGAATCATGTAGCTTTGTTCATAACCTTTTCCTTAACACTAAAATGGCAAATCTTGAGCTTCACAAAAGACAACTTGTCTTGTAAGGATTTGACAAGGGAAGAAGACTAAAATAAAAGTGAGGGGAGGGGGGTAAGGGGACGGTTATGGGGGGTGGGAAATGGGTTGATTTTTCAATTTTATGTAGTATTGGGTATTTGGGTGGTATTTGTTGCATTATAGTAATTTATATATATATATATTCAATATTTTTACTCCTTACTTTTAAAATACATTAGAATTGTATAAGTACTTGTAAATATCATATATATATAAATATATATAAATATTGATGGTATGCTAATGATGCATCATGTAGTTAGTAGATCCGTTAAAAGGATTCGTTCCGGGTAAAATATTAATTTACGCGATTAGGTGTATTTATAAAGTCAAGCTTTTCCAATGCATTTGGTTTGGAATCTAAAATACTTTGAACCATCTAAATGAATTTATTAGTACATGTATATGAATTATGACCAATGTTCATGTGTGCCGGTTGTATCGCGTGTAAAAATGGTAATTACGTCGAATCACCGATGCATGAAATGTAATGCGTGAAATTTTGCAATACATAAAACGGTTTCAATAATTGGAATTCAATTGAAAATCAAGTATTATAGGGGTAATTATAACCAAGTCAAGGTCGGGTATTGACCTGAAATTGCCGGTTGTCACATAACACATATCCATTAATGCTATCCGTGTCCAAACACATATGACTGTTAGATTAACTAGGGTTATATCGTGAGGCTTCGGGTTAATTCGGGTTCATAATATAACTAGGGTCGCTTAGGTTACTAGGTCCAATGACTATTTTATTTGTATTCGGTTCAGTTATACATACCCATAGGCTGTGGCCCGTCAGATTAATGACGGTGAATTAGGAGTATTTTAGGTCATAAAGGTTTGATATATCGCTCATCACAAATTAAGGGGGCCACTTAAGGGTAACTAACTCTATGACTATTTATTGTATCGTTTCAAACATAATATGACCTATAAGGCCTATCCCTAAATGCTATACAATCCAAACGCATATGACCCGTTAACATAAGTAGTTAGTAATTTGGTTTGGGTTAGGCCTGGCAAAATGGGCGGTTGGGTTGGGTTAGGTGTCGGGTCTGGATTGGTTCGGGTCAGAACGGGTTTGGATCAGGACGGTTTCAGATCAGAAACGATCAGGGTGGGTTCGGGTTAAAATGGGTTCAGGTTAAGAGGGGTCGGGTCAGGATGGGTCACATTTGATACTAATTATGAAATACTATCAAACTAATTCTATATTTGTAGTACCATCCTAAAAAAATCAAACTAAAATACTATCAAACTGATCAAAACAGTTAAATAACCACAAATCAAAACAATCTATATTAGTAACCTTAATCAATCATATAATAGAACTCAAAAGAATCTATAGTAGAACTATCAAACTGAATGACAAGGGGACCAAGGTGCTCTTCGTTGGTTGATACAAACAACTTCCCCTATAATCAATCATATTTGTTTCATCTTTACTGTTGCTATTTTTTTGCAATTATGTTGGTTTGATCAATTTTTTTACAAATTATTATTGGTCATCAGAATTGAGATGAACAAAAACCCCAATCAGACAAACCGATAACTATACAGATGGGTCATGTTTGCCAGGTCTAGTTGTGGTGCTAACATGTGTCATCTCAAGTTATTCTTTTATTAAAGTAAGAAGATTATGAGACTCATATTTTTTCCTTTCCCAAGATCAGCGCTTTTGGGAATTTTCGGGGCCGATCGTGCTACTTAAAACATTATTTTATCTTATTTCTAATGACCAAAAACTTTTATATTCCAACACATAACTTTAGACAAAATCTCAATCTATATCATGAATTAAAATTTATAAATTGGCATTACATTTACAAATAAAAACTAACTACAAATAAATGTAATCATGCTTATAGATAGAGTCAATCAAGAAAAAAATGAATCAAATTTATTTTTGTTTCACATATCATAATAGTCAAATAATTAAATTAATATATTTCCATCAAAATATACATACTAAAACCCTTATTTTATTCCATAACTTCCCACTAAAGTTTTACAAGAACAAACCAGAGAAATAGGGATGTCAAACCCCTCCATAACCACGTTCCATAGTAATGATTCAAACCCCATTATCCTTCAGTTCCTTTCTCATGAAAAACTGTCCTCTCTTTCTTCTATGTGCGCTCTTAAAGTCTCCGTACCGTTTAACGAATTTCACTCAAATCGATTGGTATCTGCGAATCAAGGTATGTCGTTGACTTGGTGAACGATGGTATAATTTTTCTAGATTTTGCTTGAATGTAACTTATTTTATTCTTTTTAGGATGCATATTTACGATAATTTTTATATGTTATGTGGAGACCATACTATAGTCAAAAGCAAGAGTTAGTGGGGATTGATTTTGGATTACTTCGACAACTTAGTTTGGCATTAAAAAGTCCTTAAGATCAGTGATATGTTGTAATCATGTTCACTTAGTTGATTTCCATCTTTTAGTTTATTGGTATGTTTCTTTGAATGCATTTGATGAATGAATATGTCCTGTAAGGAAATTACCTCTGGAATTCTTCTTTAAAATTAAGAAGGCAGAACTTGATATATTCATTGGTGTTTGGCATTCAAGTTCTGTGTATCATTTAATTTTTTAGTTTTATGATTAACCTCAATAAAATCTAGGAAATAGCATATTTCTTGAAACATGATTTTGTGTTTTCACTTTTAATCCTAGACATACTTTAGTGGGTGAATGCCTTCGTAGAGGTAAATGGTCCGCAATGATGGTGCTAATTATAAGAAACAGAATGATGAACATGGATTCCATTATAATCACACTATATCTATTAATTGACAAATATCAATTCAAAAAACATGTTTTGTCATTGTTGAATAAAAAGGAGCATAGATCTTGCTGTCAAATTCTGAGAAAAATGAATTCAAACATCCAAATTCAGCAAAAGGTTTAAGCTTTAAATAATTTTACATTTGAATGAAATATATTGAATCTAAGTTTCAGCAAACTTACTTTCAGGTCAACTTAATAGTTTCTTAGATGTTGACCAATAGTTTGAACTTCTTTTAATTTTAGATGTTTTAACATTGAATCTAATGATTGTATTGGTTCTTTTTATGCAGTACAATGTGGATAGTTTTGTTAGTGACGATGGTTAGTGCCATTACAAGAAAGATATCTAAAGAACAAGATTCAGGTCAACTTAAAACTCAGCCAACCATTAATGGAAGTTCATCTGAGATCGTACAACCCACACGTAAACGCAATCGTCGTTCGTCCAACATTGATTCTAATGGTAAATGTTCATTTTTTTGTTATATCATATAGTATTTTCATTTGTAGTGAATTTAATAAAATATTTTGAACGCAGCTGTTGCAGTTGAACATGTTCCTCACTCAGGTACATTTATATTTGTACAATGTTAATTTAATATTTTGATTGATGCATATTATTTATACATATGCATGTTTTTATATGAGAAATGATTTTATTCTGATGTATTTTGGCTAACTTATAATATTTACTACGGATGTGAATTATTGTCCAGATGCGAATCAACCCCCGGTCGATCCACCAAAAGGCGTGGTCGAAGTCTTAATCGTAGTGCTACAGACTTTGGAGACGTTGCCTGAGGGTTCTAAACTTTCTTAAACAATGGCCAATGAACATGATAAAAAAGTAAAGAATTCGTTGGGACTTCAGCTACTCAGTTTGCAACCGAGTGTGGGATCGTAATGCGTAATATATGTCCGATGAACTTTCATAAATGGGAGTCCATTCCTGCCGATGTTATGGAGCGAATGTATGAAAAGTTACAAGTAGTCGTAAATATTATTAACTTTTATGTATTTAGAAGTTATTAACATGTTATATTTTCATTCTTAATATAAAAAATATTATTAATTCTATACTTTTTTTTGCATTGAAAACTTTTATGTGTTCCCCTATTATATTTTAGTGGTACTGTTCGCATATATATTCATGTAGGCAAAATTCCAGTTATTGCGAGCAGATAAGTTTTTATGACATATGTGGATGATCACCTACATCGCAATGGAGACGTACTAGAGGAAAGTTGAGTGCTCATTGGAAGAAGAATGGGGGAAGAACCAATCCACATTTAGCAAGATCAAATATGGATCCCAATTGTCGAAGCCCAGAAGATTGGAACCACTTATGTGACTATTGGGAGCTGCAATCGACTCAAGTAAGTTTGCTCAATGCTTGAAAACCGATTTATTTATAATTAGATTTTACAAACCCTTTCTTTTTTTATATAATTATGTTCTTTTACGTAAACTACAATAACCTGTAGCCGCAAGGTGTTCACAATTATGTTCTTTAACATTATCAATCCAAGGAAAGATGATTTAGTGTATAAGATTAAAATATAATTCTCAGTTTTCTATATTATTACTGCATGATTAATTATGATATGTATTCTAGTTGATTAGCCATGTATTTTATAAATTTTTGTTTTAGTTTTTAGGCTCTAACATGTGCGTTGGTTATTATAGAAATATAATATCAGATGGAAATTAATCATCAAAACAAAGAATTGCAAGTAGAGGAGGCTCACGATCAATTGTGAATCATGTATTTCACATGGTAAGTCTTGAATATAAAATCTAAATGTAATATTTGATTTAGTGAATTAGTTTAGCACCCCTTGTTTTTTAACCATATTTGAAACATACACATTAGACTTTGATTATTTGTATAAATTTGAACATAGTATTTGCGTATAACTTAGTATGTTATTTGACAAATAAATGTAAACACACATATGTGTAGTACTACTAGTTTTGTCTAGGCAACTTATTGTGTACCTCTCATTGTTCTAATTGAGCTTCAAAATCAAATAACTAGTGAGTTTATTGTGTACTTGCTTAGTTTTCTAATTGAGCATAAAGATCGAATAACTAGTGACATTCATTGTTCTCTTAGCTTTAAATTTGTCTATGCAACTTAACCTCTAGTTTTATATTTTTTAAAGTATATTTATCTATCTTTATTTAAAGTTCTTAAATTCTTATTATCATAGACAAATTGTGAGACTCAAACGCACCCTACCCCATTTGAAGTATATCACAAGCTACATTTTAATGCTGAAAACAAGGATGGCTAAATGATGACGCGCGCATTCAATATGTAAGTTATAACTCTCTAGGATCATGTCAAATTGATTATACGTTTATATTTTTCTTGTTTTTGTATACCATTAAATTTGTTAGGAGAATATTATTCGTCCAAGAAGAGGCGTGGCGAAGTTAACTTTAGAAGGTACAACTATAACGACTACCATGCACCATGAGCTAGAAAAAGAGGCTATTCAATGTGTGTGTGCCAAGGAGAAAACAAAGAAATCTGCATGGAGGTAGGCGTGGACCGGTGCTTAGAAAAAAAGATTTTTGGATGACATCAACAACTCAATCTTCTCAACAACATTCAAGCGAGGCCAAAACTCTACGCAATCAGTAGCTTCACTAAAAGAAGAATTGAAACAAAGCAATGAAACGTATGAAAAATTGTCGATATTCATGAGCTCGAAGTTTCCAGATTTTGGGGTGTAGCATCCGCTGCTGCAAGTAGTGGAGCAACCTATTCGGAGGAGCAACTTAATGATGATGTTCATGGCACTGACAGTTTGATTTAGTATGTTAGCTAAGACATGTTTTTTATTGTGTTTGGTTGTTTTATGTTTTATGGAGTTTGGTTGTTTTATGTTTTATGGAGTTTGGTTGTTTGTTTTCTTATATGACAGTTTTAATTTAGTACGTTATCTAAGACATATTTGGGTATGATTTTAAAGACTAATCTCCGACTTTAAGTATATATATTAAAGATATGAACAATTAATTATAAGCTACTACTTATTAGTTTGTAAAAGTCATATTTGGGACTAAAAAAGTTATTAAAACTTATAGATTTTCAGTCTTTGATACATACGTTTGACACGAATTAATATGACATCTAAGATTAAAATCCAGTCCTGAAAAAACATATTAAATACTAAAATGTTATGTTATCAAGTACTAATTATTAGTCTCTAAAGAATACATTAGTGACTAAATGTTTTGTTATCAGGGAGTAAATCTCAGTCTTTACAATGTCTTATTAAGGACTGAATTATCTGAACCTAGATCTAACTAAGCATATTTAGGACAAATTTGACAAGGTTTAAGAACTAATTTTCAGTCTCCAAACGACTATCACCAAAGACTAATTTTTAGTCGCGGATGAAAGGTATTCGAGACTGAAATGACTTGAAACAATGGAATAAATTAAGGACTAAATTTAGGTGTCTTAGAGACTGAATGTTAGTCCCTATTGACGGCATACAATTGAGACTGAAATTTAATGACTAATGTGAGTATCTAGGACTAGGTATTAAGAACTGACTGGGGACTACCAAAATCAGTCTCTGATATCCATTAAAGACTGATTAGGGGGTATCAGAGAATAATTTTTCAGTCTTAAATAGCGCACATTTTTGTAGTGTTTTAGTAATTGATAGGGGTTCTCGAAAATAATAAATTTATTTTTTTATAATTTAATTAGGTTACGATAATTGATATTTTATGATTATTATTCATGTATTGCTAATATCATATGTTTTATTATATAATATGTTTATTGCTCTTGTACTTTTATGATAATTTATCTTCTATGGTTATGATTCAAACAGTTTGTGTCATATGATTTGTTTTTTTATTTTTATTTTATGATGTATGTTTATGAAATTATAAATAAATTATTTTTAGGTGGTTATCTTTATATTTTATTTTATCTAATAAGTGGATTCAATTGTAATATAATTATCAAAAGAGTTTTGAGATCGAACGCATAAAACTTATCACGCGTGGCTGATTTTTTATTTTGTAAGTGTTTTGAATAAAATACCCCTAATGTATGAAACTTAACGGGAGAGTTAAACGTTTTAGTTAGAGGTAACTAAATGGGTTTTTATGATAATTTAAAGGAAACC
The DNA here is from genome assembly GCA_025506515.1 of Flaveria trinervia. NCBI lineage: Eukaryota > Viridiplantae > Streptophyta > Magnoliopsida > Asterales > Asteraceae > Flaveria > Flaveria trinervia. The sequence continues at coordinate 2,679,699 of CM046442.1, forward strand.
TTTGGATGCAAACGATAAAAGTTAAACTATTGAATTCTAACGACAATTTTAATAGTATTTCAGGGATGAAAAGGCAATTAACTCTAAAGTTAATTAACCATTTTAAACTGGATTTGATTAACTTAAAATAAATAAAAGTATATCCAATTTTCGTTTTAACATAATAATAAAAGTACTTAGACAAAAAAAATCCAGAAGACATTCGTGAGCTCTATGTTAGGGGCTGCTTGATTATGCTGACTCAGTATAAGCTGACTGAGTAAGAAGCTGACCCAGTCAGAAGTTCTGACTGAGTTTACATCTGACTTGGTTGTTTGATTATGTATCTAACTGACTCTACTGACTGAAACTTGGTTGTTTAAATCAATACAACCTAATCATAAGATCATATCACCAACGAACATATCATATCAACCACTAGCATGACTAATCATAAGATCATATCAACCACTAACATGCCTAATCGTGTAGTATAATCAAACGTAACAACATAGATGGTGGTTCAATAATGAAGTAGTAGCACCTGTACCCCAGTTCGTCAATCGCAACGGTTGGAACACGACGGAGGAACAAAGCCGACAAAGGGAAGGCGGCGGATGGAGGAAATCGGTGGGGGGAAGGCGGCGGATTGGGGCGCGACCGAGGGAGGAAATTGACGGAGGGGTGGGCGGCAGATTGGGGCGCGACCGAGGGAGGAAACCGGCGGATTCGGGAAGAAACCGGTGGATTCGGGAAGAAACCAGCGGGTGGAGGGCGGAGAATGGGCGCGACTGAGGGAGGAAGCCGAGTGTTAGGACCTGGTATTTCAACGAAATACCGAATGATTAACGTGTAAACCAAACCAAATAGTGCGGAATCCTATTTGATTGGCGATCCAATCAGTGAGAACGCACGTAGAATCAATAAAGTATTGAATCAAACGTTAAGAATCGATTAGGAATCGATCTACAGCGTTCTATGAACTTCGAGTATCAACTTGAAGGCTTCTGGACGGCTAGGGTACGTCTGGAGTCGAAATAGAATAAATGCTCTCTGGTTCTGGTGATTCTGTCTTTGCTGTTGAAATCCCTTCTTTAGGCTTGTAGCTGACCTCAGTTGCAGTTGTCTCTTCAATATTTGACATCGCTATCTCAACTGCAATATCTCCCTCACTCGCGGAATCATCATCTAAATCTTCTACACTGGCAATATTAGATTCCCCTGGAGAGACAAACCGAAAGCTCCAGTCTTGTCCTTCATCATCATGAGCAGTCAAGGCTTTTGGATCCTTGCTTGATGAAGTAGAACTGCTAGCTTGCTTGTCTTGACGAGTGAAGGACGAGAATGGGTTCCCGTTCCCAGTCTTCTTTGGCTTCACACATTCTCTCTTGAAGTGCCCTTTTTCTCCATAGTTAAAGCAGGTCACTTTACTCTTGTCAAAGCCAAATGTGGTATCCTTAGTAGCAACCAAGTTCTGTCCGGTCTTTTTCACAAACTTCTTCGCCCTCCGGATAGCACTAGCTAAGGCCCACATAATGTCCATTCTCTCCAGCTCCATTTCATCCACCTGCTCGTAGTCCTCATCTGCCAGATGGCGGTTTCCAATTTTTCCAGCAATGAGTCCATCATAGGAATGGACCACTACTGCCAAGAGATCCATGTGCTCTCGAGCTACTTCTACTATCACGTTTCCAAGATTTTCAGTCTTCAGTCTGGTAGCATTTGCTTCGGATCTGATATATTGGGTACTAGAAGACCCTGACGTTTCTGATCCTGAAGGAGAGACTTGTGAAGGACCAGATGAGCTTGACACAAAAGCAGTCTGAAGAGGTGCTCCAGACGTCTTAACTTGAGAAGTGGCATTGTACAAAGCTGGATTCTGAGTGTACGAAGACTTCTGAGCTCGATAATTCATCCTTAGTGCTTCTTCTCGCAGCTTTAGTATGAAATCATTGATGTCCAACTTTGATAGCAATCCATTCTATCTCATATTTGACACAAAATAAGCACAACTTTTTGGTGACCCGTCAGCAAAATTTGACACTTTATCTTCCATGGTAGTAGTGACACCATGTGTGTGCAGCTCGCTTATCAAATGGTAGAATCTATCAATGACATCGTCTAAACTCTCTTTTCCCATCGATGAAAAGTTGTCAAATTCTTTCTTCAGTTCCTTAGCTTTAATTTCCTTCAACGAAGCATTCCCGTCATATCTTTTCTCCAGCTCATTCCATAACTTCTTGGCTTGTTTATTCTCTGAGAATTGGTGAAAAATGTCCCTAGGGATAGACTGTGTTAGCAATGCATATACTCTCTTTTCAGCATTATATTTAACTTTCTGTGCATCAGTCATTCCTCCTAGAGTAAGTTTCACCCCATCTGCTCCCACTGGCATACTATACCCAATATCGATAGCTTCCCACAAATTTGGATCCACTCCATTGAGGTAGATCTCAAAACGTTGTTTTCAGTGGGGAAACTCATCTAACGTTAAGAGTTTTGGTGGTTTATTATGATTCCCCACTTCACTCTCAAGCAACAGTAGGTTCTGGATCCTTGAGTCCTTGCCGACATTAAACGTTGACATCTGATCTTCCATCTCGATTAACTTTTAAGTGTACTAAACAAACTGTCAACCTGGTGCGATTGGGTGATGCGAATGGGCTATCCATGCGAATGAACTATGCGATTGGTTCAATCGTATGGTTGAACTAAGCGATTGGTTCAGTCGTGCGAATAAAGCTTATGCGTATTAACACTGCGAACGGATGGTTCAGTCGTACGAATGGAGATGCGACTCAGTCCAATCGTGCGTCTGGTGTATACGAATGAAGTCCAGTCGTGCGAATGGCTCACTCGTGCGACTGAAGCTGCTGTTTTGCGAAAATTTCTAGGTTAACGTGTTTTAGCCGTAAAAATTCGAAATTTCGCAAACCCTATTCGCCTAAGGCCGTAGAAACCGAAACTTGATGAGCAGGGAACGTCCAAGACAACTTTTGACACAAAAGATTGTGTTTTTTAGTGTAAAAACACAAACTTTTTATCAATCTTGATTGAATCACACGTAATCAAGAGCCAAGGCTCTGATACCACTTGTTAGGACCTGGTATTTCAACGAAATACCGAATGATTAACGTGTAAACCAAACCAAATAGTGCAGAATCCTATTTGATTGGGGATCCAATCAGTGAGAACGCACGTAGAATCAATAAAGTATTGAATCAAACGTTAAGAATCGATTAGGAATCGATCTACAGCGTTCTATGAACTTGGAGTGTCAACTTGGAGGCTTCTGGACGGCTAGGGTACGTCTGAAGTCGAAATAGAATGAATGCTCTCTTTTTTCCACGAATTGGGTTGTATTTATAGGTTAGTATTGTTCATTCATACGACTGAACCATTAGTATGGTTCAGTCGTGCGATTGAACCGTGCGGTTAATTCATCCGCACGACTGAGTGTTCAGTCGTGCGACTGAGCCAATCTTATGTTACAATCATACGACTGATCCAGTCTCCTGGTTCAGTCGTGCGACTGAGTCATTCGTATGAAGTTATTCATGCGTATGGTCCATTCGCATGGGCCATTTGCATGAGAACTTCATTTTGTTAAGTTTGAATGTATTAATTAATATAACATTATGTGTAACAATTCAAACAACCACAAACCTAATTAACCAATTCAACATCGACTCATTAATGAAATATTAAACATTATAAATAACAAACAACCAATATCATTTCATTAATCATTCCAAACATTACATCAGAATCAGACAAACAAGATCTATTACATTCATATCATGATCTAGGGACATACATGTATCAACACCGAGGGGGGAGGGTGGCGGATGGGCGAGACGGAGGGAGGAAACCGGGGGGGAGGAGGGCGGCCGATGGGAAGGGGGATGGGAGGCGGCCGATGGAGGAATGGAAAGTGTGGAGAAGAGGGGGAAGGGTTTGGTCAGCTATGTCAAAAAGGAGGACTCGGTTAGAGGGTCTTTCGGGTCAGCCGACTCGGTCAGCCACAACAAACGCACTGACTGGCTGACCGGGTCAGCCAGTCAGTGATCAGACACGTGGTCAGACGCATCAAACAAGGCCTTAGTTTCATAAGCTCACTATAATATAATAGTAAATTCAGATATTAAAAACCTTAAGTTAATATTCTAAAATTACTAACAGAGGTAAATTAAATTAAGGACTATTCTATCTTTAGTAAGTCGGGTTTAACTATTTACTTAAGGAAGTAAATTCTACGTGTTATAATTACAACAGAAGTAAATTTTACAACATGTTAAAATTTAATTAGGGTGAGATGGAGTTGAAGGGGTTAAACAATTTTCTTGAAGTAAAACATGAAGTTAAGAGACGTTACACCATGGTTTAGTCCATGGTCACAAGTCGAGCTTTGCGACATTTTTAACGTTACCAATGCACGTTCAGAACTTCAGATACGTTGTTGGGTTGCTTCTATCCTAAAGTATTAACAGTGGTGGAGCTTGAACCAAAGCTTAGCGGGGGTGGGGACGAAAGTAAACTACTTTAGGGGGGCAGACTCTATATTTATTAAAAATATTTTACTACCGACCAAAAATTTATACTATCGAACCAAAAATTTACACTGCTGATGAAAAAAAAGAGTGGGGTGGGCAGCCCCCATGAAGCTTCACCCCTGGGTATTAAAACAATAAATTAAATAAGGTGGTGTCATACATACCCCTATTTACTCTCGTTTGAACTATTTTTACTTGTTATACTTTTCTTTTTACTTTTAAAATAGTTAATTTTTTATTTTATTTCTTTTATTTATCATATCACCACTTAATATGTTAATACTAAATATTTTTAAGTTTTATTAATTTATTATTTTTTAGTCTTTATTATTTTTTGCTTGTTATTATTTTAACTATAGTAATTATGAATGTTCAAAATAGCCAAACACAGATAATAATTGAAAACGGAACCGTATATGTAACTGAAAAACCGAATCAAATCGATCATTTGGATTTGGTTTAGCTAACGATTACACAAAATTTTGCTTATTTGGTTCAGTTATACATGTAAACCGAATAATAAACGAGTTTAATAGGTTAAATCGGATGACCGAATTAAATAGATCGGTTTTGAACGGCTTGGTTGGTGAATTCGGTTCGTTTATGACTATTTCGAATTCTAAAAGATATTATTTTACTTTTTTATTAAAAGCTTTTTTTACTTCAGAAATGTTTTATATTTATTTTATAATTATTTTTATTATTTGTAAATATGTTTTTATATATCGTTATATATGATATCTTTGGAACTTTTCTTTAGGGAAAAAAACTTTTTTCTAAAATTAAAAAAAAATCAAGTAAAATATAACAAGTTTTAAAATTGATTATTAAAAGAAAAGAATATGACAAATAATAGAGAGAATATTACTTATTAAATAATATTTAAACTCTAAACTCTAAACTTTTAAATAACATCTATCACCAGTTTTATTTATTGACAATAAAACAAGTTACAAACTTATACTATACCTTCATCATGCATCATAATAACAACGTAACGTAGCATCAACAACAAACAAACACAGGTACTCAAGCTAGCTTTAACCAGCGATTTCAATGGCTTTCACCTCCGGGTTCTTCACCTCCATCTTCAGCACCGTCACCGTCAACACCCCATTCTCCATCGACGCCTTCACCTCCTCCACCTTCACGTTTTCCGGCAGCCGGAACCGCCTCTCAAACCTCCCAGTCGACTCTGACGGATGTTGAATGAGCATTCGCTGGAGAATCGGAGATGGTGGCGGTTAAGAGACCGTCGAATTGAAGAAGGTTGGGATGATCGACATTGTTGTTTTGGATGCTGATAAGGCGTTTGAAGTTTGATCAGATGTTAAAGTTCGTATGTTATGATATGATGTTATTTGGGACGAATAAAGATGTTTTTTGGACCCAATTATGTTCGTGTGAATGGCTACTTGCATTTGGGGCCCAACAATGTATATCTTTTAAAGTTTGTATGTTATAATGCTATATTATTAATCCTACTCCATCTAATTTAGACTAGAATTAATTTACATCATCTGGTCATAAACGGAAGTCGAACCCTTTAACTCTCGAGGAGGTTTACCACTCTAATTTCAAAATTTGACATTGGACCCAATACCCGACCCACCTAACATGTAGATAACAACCATTATTTTTTAAGTACATACATCGTTACGAAATCATGCAAAAACTTAACCAAAAACATTAGAACATAATGAGACGAGTGTGGAGCATCCGTACTTAGATTTGATTATTTGAAAAATTCTAGAGTTGCAACAAAGCTTTCGGATTAAAACTATTTGGGTTCACACTAAATGTTCAATTGGATAAAACTTAAGTTTTGAAATGAAGTATGATTTGTTGTTGAAAACATGAACCAACAAGACAAATAACCAAAGGAGTTCAATTTGATTTTGTAGGGAAATCACCAAGAAACTACCGTTTGTCAAGGTTATACTTTTAAATTTGATGTTTGCTTAAAATTGCGTCATTTTCCACCCGGAATTTCACATGTGAAATTTCGGATAAATCTTTTTAAAACATTTAAAATGAAACAATTTTATCAATTTTTTCTTTAGTAAGATAAAATTTAGCTCGACCCCAAAAATATCTTCGAATTCGTTCGTAAAAACTCGCCTGAAGGAAGCTCGTTTACATATATAAGTAAACTGTGGTGAATGTTTGTTGTCGATATACTCGTTACTTCACTTCATAAAGACAATAATTTCCTACACGGCTGGACGCCTGGCTCTAGACCCGGAACATAGACCAATAATGAAGACTCAGGCCTGTCTTTCAGAACCTCGATGATTGGTCCTTTTAATCGTAATATCTAATCCATTTGTTTTTGTCGCAATATTGATTGCTGCCCATTTGTCAATACTAAGCCTAGGATAATCAAATAGTTCGTAACTCAAAACTCGTTTAGAGTCAGATTGTGAATAGTGAATGGCCTAAATGAAATAATTGCCAATATATACTGAATTTAAGAATATCGAATTTACATCATGGATGGATGATGGACTGGTTGGGATTTAGGCCCGATGGTCAGACTCAAACAACTAAATGGGCCAAATAATTAAATGGGTCAAACAACTATACCACTTCAAAGTTCAAACAACAAAATGCATCATTTCTTGTGTATTTGTGTTGTGTGCCTCAAGTGTAAAACATGGTGTTTTAAGACACTGAGACAAAACTATCCCACCCTTTTCGTTTTAATCTTAGGGGCTGTTAGGTAATTTCTAAATGATTATGTATTGAACCAATAAAAGGTGTGAATCATTAAGTGTTAAATCATTAAAAGGTCTAAACCATTAAAACCTAGTATATCACTTAACTATTCAAAGACAAATGTTTGACCAATTCAGATAAGAGGTATTAACCATTTAGTATTTGACATCTTAACCATTCAATATTAATATAATATTTAACCATTCAGAGACAAATGTTTGAACCATTCAGACATTTGCTCGCGAAACAAACAGTCTGAATCATTAAAAGGCTGATTGAGATGCTATCAAACAACCCCTTAAACTCTCTTTTTAAATAAAATCGTATCCTACATATATAACCAATAATTGGCTGCCAAAATATAATAAACTAAAAACAATATGTCGTCGACAAACATGTTTTACCTTATAAAAAGTTTAATAAGAGTATTTTAAATACTACATGTATATATTTTACTTTAGTTATTATTTAGAGCTCTGAAACTTGGTCTTTTAAATCAAATTATTAGTTGACAATTGGAGCTCTAAAATTAAATCGAAATCATATTTCACCTAACAAATGGGTACAATCAATTGGGAAAGACAACATGACGAGAAAATGACAAATTATTCTTTTAGAAGTGGCCATGTGTTCCACACAATGTTTAAAATTGTTTAAACAAAACTATAAGATTAGATATTTCCTAATATAAAAATATATAATGTACTTAAATTTTGAAGTAAGATGTCACACGTCTAGATAAATATATAATAAAACATGTTTTGTATTATTTTATTATTTTATTTTTGTAATATGGTGTATGTCCAAAAGAAAATTATATGCAATTATGATGGGAACTATAAATAATGAAGAAAAGCCCAAGTTGCATATAATGACAAGGATAATAGTCCGAGTGAGTCCAGCCCAAATTAGTCTTCAATAAGCCTTATAGCCTATCACGTTCATTGTACAAATTAAAAAGACGATACACATGCAATTGCAAAAGTCAAATAGGAATTCATAAATTTTTTTATTTATTACATTTATTGTTTTGGCATGGTTCCATGTTCCACATTCTTTCACACTATCGCATCGACGCCATATTAACTTCCACAGATTTTGTACCGATCTTCATAGTCATGGTTGTCTCCACGTCATGATTCATATTGGTGGACCGCGTATAGGGGCACACGCGCTCCACCTCATCTCCTCAAGGGGCTTTCATAGAGCATACCTCTTGGTCTTACTAAATATTACTATTCTAACTGATTTTACAAGGATGAATGTTAACTCATTCGATCTTTTGTGTAACCAGATCTATAAATGATATATATTTATAGGGATATTAACAAAAAGCCAGCCAACCTGACTAGTTAGCATGGTTATGTTGCAAGGGGAGGTCGAGTGTTCGATTTGTCCCCTTAAGCTCTTCAAAGTCATATAAAATATATATTTTTTCTTAATTGTATTATAATATAATATACATATGTAATTCGAAAGATGGATTGTGCATAATGTGAATGCTAAAACTAAAACAATAAGATTACAAAAATACAACACAAATATAAATTAAAATTGAAGACAAAAGGACTCCAAATTCTAAATTAAAAATAAATCAGCAAATAAAGAACTACCAAATAGTTAGTTACAAATTGTATGTATAAAGTGTAATAGAAATAAGAAGTAATTTAAATCTTACAAAAAAGTATTCTGGCTAATGAAACTATACATAAATCAAACGCATTCTAATTTATTATTCTAGTTTCTTATTCTATACATAAATCAAACGCATTCTAGTTTCTTATTCTATTTAAAATTGTTATCTTGTTTTAATGATGATAAAAATATTAACATGTAGCATAGATGTAAAATTTATAAATTCTGAATCATCTACATAAAACGTACAAAAAACTCAACAACTAAAAGAAGATTAGGGAACTTAAATAAGTAATTTTGAATCATATGCTGGGGTTTGTTTTGCTTGGCATTATTAATGAGTATTTGATTAGGTTAAGGAGATAAAAGCATTAATTAGAGATGATATGATGTTGCAATTTGTAAGAAAATATAAGAGATATTGGTTCTTCATCTCAGTACTATAAAATAGATATTTGGAGACTAACCATAAGTAATCACTACATTAATCAATAACTTACATGCTCAAAATTCACAAGCAACTCAAATGTTCTTTGAAAAAACAAGACTTAGTACTATACATTGGGTAAATGTCTGAGTACTCGTGAAGTTATCTTTTAAAACTATTTTTACTATTATCTAGTAGTTTATACTTGTTTTTTGTGTGTAATATACAAAGAGTAATCCTGATCTATAGTAGTTTTTTAATATTGAAGAACATGATCTTCGACAATGTTGCTTTTTATAATTTCCATGGAGTTCTCCTATCAAGGTTTACTCATCCCTAGCAAAAATGTTGGGATTACCTTAGTGTTTCTTGTTTTATGGAAATAATAATGCAGATGGTTTTGTGAAAAACAATTTCTAGAAATTTATAAAAAAAATAAATTGTTAATCTAGAAATTCAAATGCATGATTTATAAATAAATAATAATAAGTTTCTTGTTATATTCTGTTACCCAAAATTCCAAATATAAATATACAAAATAGTTCTGCCATTGGACATATGTTTGACCAACTTTCTAAAACGCCACATCACACATGTTTCGTAATTCGTATGATATCTTCTTTAACAGCGGGAAATTGTATGTTTAGACATCTAAAAACATTAGTTATTTTTTATTATGAAAATAATAAGAAACAATATATATATATATATATATATATATATATATATATATATATATATATATATATTATATGTATGTATATGGGAGGAATCAAATAAGAACTAGTTTTTTTATGAGAACTCTAGGAACCAATCTCAACTACTAGTTCTTAATGGCAAAACTGTAATTAACAAAAACATATTTAAAAAATTTATAAATAAAAAAATAACATAAAAATAAAAAAATAAAAACACAAAATATTCCCTACTTTCCCTCTTTCATAAAAAAATTTACAAAAAATAAAAAAAAAATTCTCGTTTTTTTAACGAAATTCGCGTTACACATGTGTAATATCGGATTTACACATGTGTAAATCCAGTACTACACATGTGTATAACTAGATTTACACGTATGTAAACAACGAATGTACGATTTTTTTAGAAAAATATATCAATATGGTGGGTGTTGGAAAGATAAAAAATACTGAATTTATGGTGAAATTTTTTTGAAAAAATGATGTCGTAAAAAAAAGTTATGAACATTTTTAAAAAGAAGGAAATGGCATGGGATTTGCATGTGATAAAAAAATAAGTGGCTGAGATTAGCTCCTAGAGTTCTTACAAAAAAATGTGGTTCTCATTTGAACCCTCCCATGTATGTATATATGTTATAAATTATAACTTCCATAAATGATTGATTAGTTACCGGACCTTTTATTTAGTTGGTTAACAGAGTATTTACGAGATCCCATGAGTTTTTAGTACATAACTAACATTCTTAAATAAAAATTGTTATTTGAAAATTGAAAGTGCAATGATAAACTGGAAAATTTTAAAGATGATAAACAATCTCTAGTTTTAATTTCATAATAATTATATGTATTTACTGTTCACACAAACTTTAAGTATATAAGCGTAGACGGGCACACACTCATACATATATTGACGTGTATCAACAAGCCCTAAATGAATTGGTTTGAGATAAGATACCTCATGACTTTTCAAAAGGGAAAATGTCATAGAATAGTAACCAAGTTTCAAAACTGTTATAATTTAGTCACTCATGCATATTTTTCTCAAATTGGACCTCCAAACGATCAAATCGAGTCATTACCAAATTTTATCATGATAAGAAAGTAATGATGGAAAAGACATTGGAGTTAAAATTTTCAATATATAAAATTATATTAAAAAAACATGTTAATTATGAAAAAAATAAAAAAAAAGTGTCTAAAATTTACGTCAACGTTCTATATCAGCATCAAAAGATAGAAAAAAATATTTTCTAACTAAATCCAAAAGTATAACATGCTAAAAAATATGGTATGACTTTTAATTTGTATAAAATATTAAAATGAGTGATTTAATTGGAACACTTTTAAAACTTGAGTTACTTAATTGGAACACTTTTAAAAGTTTGTTACTATTTTACAAAGTTACCCCATTTTCAAAATGAAAGTTATAAGTTCAAGTTTCGCTTGATGTATGATCATACAATATGTTTCAAGTGTTTTAAAGGTTTTACAATAGGAACCTTTGGGTGGTGGGTTTTTTTGGAATAGTGTACAGGCCAAGTCACCAGCTTTGTCTGTTTGCGCAAACGTAGGTGATCTTTCGTCAATATATTTACCTGGGTGATCGGGCTTAAATTATTCGTTTTACTTAAAATATATATATGTATTGATGTGTTTCATGTTTCGTTGTGTCAATGTCCAAATAACAATTTGTTTCGGTCGGCTCATTAAGATTTAACCAATATTTTAATAATAGTGTTACTCGAGATCAACATTGTTGTTCTCATTCATGTTCAAAGTTGACTCTCAAATAGTCAAATCTCAAATTTTATATCACACACCTCCAATTTGCAATGGACACCCTTGACTACTAAGTAAATATTTGTTACTATACTTTTATTTAATTTATTTTTTTATTGCCGTCTATCATGTGCCACTCGACCTTTGGTCATAAGTCATAACAAAACACATATATAAAATTCTTTTATCAGTGTCATGTGATATAAATCTAAACTACACATGATAGTCACTATATATATTGTGTTAATACTTATGCACATTACTTTTAAAGTATTGAACATTATGCATAAAACCAATCAGACTATGCACAATTAGACCTCTTAGCTAATATGACCTAGTTATTTAAATAAATCCAGACATCATTATTGTTTAACATAATTTGATTCATACAAAGGAGTCGGTTATTATTCTTAATACAAACACAAATGCACCACATCATAATTTTATAATACATATATTCTATAAATACATGAGAGTAGTTTGATTAGATCTTAAAAATATCAATTAGAAGAGTCTTTTGTGGGTGTAGTTCATGTGATCTTCATGTCTAAAAGGTCAAAGTCCTTGCTTTACCTTTAAATCCATCAAATGGACAAATGGTAGATGAAAATGAATTCACAAGATAGATGGTGGATGACAATGCCTTCTTTCTTGTAAAAAGTATCTAACTAGATTGAGCCACTAGATATTATCAAACTACTGATTAAGACTATTGTCATGGTAAACCTATAATTAATAAAAAATTTAAATGTAGTTGAAATAAGTAAATAGGAAAAAAACATGTTTTTTTTCATTTAAATGTAGTGTTTACTTTTTTTAAAAAAAAATAATAAATAATATCATATAGTCTAGCATTCTAATATCTCTAAATTGATAATACTTTTGTCATATATTAAAAACATGATGCGTTTCAAAAAGGTCTGCATTATCGATTACAACAATACATTCAACTGTTCTATATCATATACACATAAAATTGAAGAATTACCTCCTAGTCGTACCAAAAGCATGAAAGATATTATGGTTAGTTTTACAAATGTAACGGGATAAATAAGACTAAGGACCACGCAACATACACACACACCTATAAAAGGACCTCCATTTATTTCACCTTTTGTATTTTTATCTTTATTTTGTTTCTCCCCTCTAAATAATTAATATGATAAGCTTTATTAATAACTTAAAATTACTGATTAATTATAATAAATGAAAGAGTTTTATGTATTGGATTAATCAAGGTGAAATAATATAAACTTAAACTCAAACTCTATAAAATTATTTAAATCTTAATTTATTTGCACATAAGAACTTTAAAATAAGGGACAAATACATTCATGTGTGTACTATGTATTAGGTGTATAAATATAATCATTCATTTTAAGTCGTTAATGATGCAACAACGAAAAAAAAGACTTTGTACAAATGTAACGAGACCAGTCCAAACTCGACTTGTTTGATATGCTCGGTAAAATGGTTATGCATACAAGTAGGGGAAAATTAATAATCTTTCTTTTCTTTATATGAAAAAATAGATGGTTTTAAATTCATATGTTATTTTAACCCGCCTATCTACAAGTTCATTTTTTACTTAATAAAATATATATAAAAACACGTTTATTTAATACTCAACAAACTTTCAAAGGCAATACCTAAACGTGTATTTTATGAATATATGAATTAATTATTATAGGTTGTAAGTATAGTAGTTATTTAAAACACAACCAATCTCACCAAAACACAAGCTAACTTTGAATTTTAGACAAACATTTCAACCACAGATAGTTATGGTATTAGAGATATTTTCTTCTTTTTACATGTTATTTTTTGACTTATATGTTCTAGTTAATACATAAATTCTAAATTGTGTTTTTATTTGGTTTAATCTGGACAATTTGCACATAATAAGGAACTTTATTAAAATTTAATCAATAATACATTAACATAATTACATGTATTATCTCTGTCATAAAACTTGTCATTACATGTGTTCTTATCATAAAACTTGTCATAAGCTCATTAGCGTAATCTTACTACATATGGATATTTGATTGTAAAATTTTTGTAATGGATTTTAGGTATTGATAATGAGGGTACATACTCAAATTAAGTATTGGGTTTTAGGTATTGATAAGAGTGTGCGAAAGTTGGTTTAAAATAATTTAAAAGTTGATATTCAACATATTAATTGGTTTGATTTCAGTTCTTAGAAAATTCAATTTAAAAACATGAAACAAAGTTGTTATACGTTTATATACTTTAATGAAAATACCAATGGTTCTATTTGTGTCATGGTTTGTTTTTAACTAAATCGGTATGCATTAAAAACAATCTAACATTGTAGAGGTTTAATTAGTTTTGACCGGTCTTGGTTTCGTTATTTACACTTCAATCATGTTGTAGTCTAATGTTTCAACCCGATGATCGCCCTTCGGGTAACGTATTGACCTTTAGTTACATACTCATAGACTCTAATTTGTTCAACTCACTAATTGCACGTAACTAATTGATTTTTTCAACCCACTAATTACAAATAACTTGATCTTTCTTGAGGATATGACTAAGAAGGACCAACTATCCAACTTGATGCTATAATATGGATGCATAATTGAATATTAAAAAAAACATAAACAAATTTGTTTGTTTGTTATTTGGCTTGCAGAAGTATACGAGTTATAAATAAGTAACGATACTTTTTATAGAATTATATACTTTTATGTGTTATTTATAAGAAGATACATGTCATCTGTTTTTAGCAAACATGTTTTACTTTTAAAGACCACCAAATCTTATACCTATAAAAATTTAAAATCACACTACTTTATAATTAGCAATCAACAATGTCACTCTTCTAGAATACCATGAGCAAGAGATACCTAATGTATAAAAAAAACTCACACTTTTATATAAAAGCTTTTAGGTGTTACTAACATGTCAAATGACCGGACATATTTCTAGATTTATGATCAGTTTTTTATATATATTTTTACCATAGATGTTCTAAGGTCTAATTTATAATCCATATGTGTAAAGAAACTCTCACACTTTATGTTTTTATATTAAAGCTTTAGGTGTTACTAACGTGTCAAAGATCGGACATATTTCTAAAGATTTTTTTAATTTTTTTGTAGATGCTCTAAGGTCTAAATTATTGTCCTTTAATTTGTTTTTTTTTGTTTTTTTGCTATATATTAACACGTTTGCTTGTACATTTAATTAAAGCTACTCAACTAGAAGTTTGGACAACAATGTCTTGTAATTTAAATGATGTATCTACTTCTACTTTGTACTTTGATCGATATCGAAGTACCAATCAAATAATATGTTAAAATGTGTGTTTTTATTCACCTTAAACTAGTTAGGGTAAATAGAGTTGTCGAACCTCGTGGAATTAGTGGTCGTGTATTGTACTTTGATTTATAAAAACGATTAACTAAATTATCAAATTACTTAAACTATTGCTTCTTGGCTGTAAAAATTAGATTTTGAAATGATTAAAAAATTAACTAATAAACTAAATTGAAAATAATTAAACTTGATTAAGAAGACAATTATGAGAAAAAATAATCCAATTCAGGGTTAAGGTTTGGTTTTCAGTAATCGTTTTAGTTCAACTTGATGGAAAATCATTAATGAGGATTCTATGCGTGTAATGATTAAGTGATATAGATAATCAATACGTCCTTAGCAAGTTGACCCACTTGTTTATTCAAAGCTTCATAAGCTTTGTCTCTTATTTTATGTTCCCTCTTATTCTCTTTCATATTCTCCTTTATAATGTTCATCAAAGCATCCAACTTTGCATTTGTAGACTCTTGTTGACCCGCATGGTTGTAGCTTCCTTGATTGTTTCCTTGAGAATATGACGTTCTTTGATAACCATTTTGATTATAATTCCCTTGTGGTTGGTTCTGATATGCTTGACCACCTTGATTACTATCTTGAAAATGAGGGTTCATCTGGTTTGAAGCATTTCCATACTTCAAGTTTGGATGATTTCTCAAACCGGCATGATAAGTATTGAAGTTCATATCAAACTGCTTATTCTCTCCATATACTTGATTCACTATTTCATGTTGACTTAAAAGCAACGGACACTCTACACTTACATGCCCCAGTTCACATTCATTGCATACATTAACTCTAATTAAAGCTATATTTTTAGTCCCCACTTGTCCTAACTTAGCCAATTGTCTTTCCAAAGATGAAATTCTTTCTTTAGTCTCATAATCAATGGTGGTTAACCTTGCCGTAGCAGGCTTTGACTGTCTACTAGCCGAAGCTTGAGCTTTGGAATTCTTGCACATTCGTTGTAGGAATTCTCAATCCATATCTTCATGATCAGATAAGAATGTTCCATTACTTGTAGAATACAAGTATTTTCTTTCTTCTGGTGTTAGTGTCACATCCCGACCGACGACGGAATCATCAAGGCGGACGAATGTGAAACGATTTTTCATAGAACATGGAACTAATTAAGTTGAAATAATATTAAATATCATTAATCATTAAACATTACAAGACAAATAAGTCCATACAATACAAAAGCTTCAAATAAAGAAATAACATATTTAGTTAAACTAGGTCCAAGTCTTATATGAGCACGAAGAGAAACCTCAAGTATTAAACCTGAAACATGTTAAAAGTAAAGGGTCAATAATAATGTTGGTGAGATTTCCATAATTTTCAATACCTAAATATATAAAAGATGGCAATTCATATCATAGATTAGTGAACAAAGTAACTAGGGATGTAAGACAGAATGCGTAATCAAACCTTGACAGTTTTACAAGTCTCAAACGTTTTACAAGTATATACGATTAGCTAAGTGTACTTGGATCAACCAAGCAGACTTGTCAGGCCCATAGATCTATGACGTCGCCAGACTAGCAATAGTTAATGATTGTACATATAATCGACATTATATGGTAGCTACAAAAATAACTAACCACAACATACAAGTGAATTGCCATAAGTTTACAAGAATCAAACGTTTTACAAGTGCGACAATTATAAGGTATCATGTTTCACCCCAAAGTGTGAAAATATGAAAAAGTGGTATAGAAATACTCGAATGGAAAACTCACAAGTATAGTGGTGGTTGTAGAGTACATAAGAAAACTTAAATGTCAACAGTCAAATGTGATGTCCTAAATGATAAAAAGAACAATAACTTGAGGTTGGAATTCATTACAAGAAATTAGGACGTTTAAAGAATGCTAAAAACGAAAGGTAGATTGAAAAAGGATTATTGCATCAATTTTAGATTTTGTACAGAATGTTTGGTATGTGTTTGAATAGGTTTTAAAAATAGAAAACAGTTTCATAAAATTATAAAAATTTATACTTGATTAGTTCAAAGTCTCCCGGACAACTTTCATTCAGAAACAATTTTATGAAAAGATCTTTAAATAGGTCAAACAAGCAGCACAAGACAGAAGGTGATGAAGTGCGCACTTATCGTGTGAAGACTATTGTTGAGTCGTCCGATTGAGTTTGAAGACGTATAAACTGTCGTTGAAAAGGTAATTCAAAGAACTTAACATTGGAGTCTGAGTTTACTCAAATTTATTTTTTTATGATCAAGTTATGGTCGATTAAAGTAAGATTATATTCTGCTACAATTGTAATAAGGCACTTATGTGCACTTTAAAATCATTAAAGCATGAAACGGGTTATAACATTTTATTATATCAATATATGGTATATTACTCTTCATTTGAGTTTTAAAAATATTCTAAGACTTTAGAATAGCCATCATTTAGAACAATAATCTTGTGGAATAACCGAATGCGGCGGCATAGCCATCCATATGCAAACGGGATTCTTTGTTTATGTTAGTGTGTTGTTAGCTTGATTTAGGAATGTTAGTGATTGTTATAAGGTTAGTGATTATTAAAATGTTAATGATCAAAAATGATGATTAAAATAAAAAGAGATTTGGTAGAATAAAGAACAGTAGTAAGAACATAAAGTCATGAGAACAATTGGATTAAGAATTCTTAAAATTTCTTGTAAAATAAAATTCTTTAAATTGATCATAACTAATGGATGAAAAAAAGATATGATAATGAGATTTTAGAGAATGAACAAATAAAAAGTGAGGTCTAAGCCTTGCTTTTATTTGAGGTTAGGAGGAGGTTATAAATGGTATTAATGGTGATTTATAAGTCTTTTAAAAGGGGGTTATGATTTTAAAATAAATATAAGATTAATAAAAAAATAGATAAAAAAATAATTACAATTTATTTTCTTATAAAATCTTTATAACTTTTATAAGACTTGTAACTTTATAAGTTTATTAAAATTCATTTTATAATTTTATAAGTTTTAATAAGTCTGTTCCATTTAGTTATTTATTGTAAAATGATAAATACAGATTTATATTTTTATGAAAAAGATTTATTTATAAAATAAATAAATTATTATTCTTTGTTTAAATGATAAAATGAATAAAACAATTTTCATTATTGCTTAAATTGCAAATTTAAGCGTTTGATTCAATAAAATAAATAATAAAAATTTTAAATATTAAAATTTTTATCGTATGAAAGTCTAAAGTGAGTTCGGGTTTGATTTCAAAATTTTAAAATTTGACAGATGTTACAGTTAGTCCATCTGAAAATACCTTAATCAATTCCCTCCTTTTAATACCATGATGAGGACACATGTGGATCAACTCCTTGAATTCTTATTAATGACTCATGAAATTGCTCACCCATTTGTTGTTGAAAAGAACGAATAGGCTCTCTTGCATCACTTGTCTTTCCCATAGAGTAATATTACTTAAGAAAAACCATTTGTATCTCTTGCCAACTATGAATACTGTTGTCAGACAAAGTGAGAAACCATTGCTTAGCTTTATCTTTCAAAGTAAATTAAAATAGTGGTAGCCTCACTTCATCTTGTGTAAAGTGATTTCCACTAATAGTGCTACATATGGCATCAAATTCTGCAACATGCACATATGGTTCTTCTGTTGCAATGCCTCTAAATGCATGAAGAATAGTGAGATAATGACGGCGGACATGAAAAGCTCTTCCTCTGTGATTTGGAGGGTGTGATAGGATTTGAATTTCCCAAAATAACCAGTCTGAAATGACTATCCACACCTCGTACTTGAGCTTTTTGAGGCCTTCTTGGCTGATTGTGTCACACCCCGACCAACGACGGAATCATCGGGGCGGACGAATGGAAGACGATTGCTCATAGCACATGGAACTAATTAAATTGAATAATATTAAATGTCATTATTCATGATACATTACAAGACAAATAAGTTCATACAATACAAAAGTTTCAAACAAAGAAATAACATGTTTAGTTAAACTAGGTCCAAGTCTTATATGAGCACGAAGAGAAATCCACAAGTAGCAAACCTAAAACATATTGAAAATAAAAGGGTCAACTTTGAAAGTTGGTGAGATTCCCATAGTTTGCAATACATGAGTATATAAAAGATGGCAATTCATGTTGTGAGTTAGAGAACAAAGTAACTTGGGATGTAAGACAGAATGCATAATCAAACCTCGACAAAGTTTTACAAGTCTCAAACGTTTACAAGTATATACGATTAGCTAAGTGTACTTGGATCAACCAAGCAGGCTTGTTTGGCCCATAGATCTATGACTTCGCTAGGCTAGCAATAGTTAATGATTGTACATATATTCGACATTACATGGTAGCTACAAAATTCAACCAACCACAACATACAGGTGAAATGCCATAAGTTTACAAGAATCAAACGTTTACAAGTGCAATGATTACAAAGTAACATGTTTCACCCCAAAGTGTGAAAATAGGAAAAAGGGTATAGAAATACTCACATGAAAATAAGTATAAGAATGATGATAAGAGATTAAACGAGGCTCCATCGATTTCATTTACAAGATACCTAACGTATATATATTCCAAGGTTAAATTTAAAGGTAAGATTAATGAATAACGTGAACTAGGGTTTCAATTTGAATTTGGGGTTTTGATAAGTAGGGTAAATAAAATAATATAGCCAATTATATTTTATTTCCATGAGTATGAATAAATTTATTAAATGATTAAAATTGAAACAATAATAATCATTAGTGAAATTGTACAATAAGCATTACTTAAATATTAACAAGAATTGATTAAGTAATGATTGAGTATAACATTACGGAAAGGAATAATAAATCTAGAAATTAATTATTTAAAATTTTATCAAAATAATTAATTGAGTAATTAATTATTTAAATGACTTGCAAAAATAGTTTAAAAGTTATTCAAAATCATTTTATAAAGTTTTTAAACTTTTAATTGATTTTTATAAGGGTCTTATAATATCAAAGCTTTAAATAGAAAATGATATTATTTTATAAATTCCTGAATTTAAATAAAAGTTTAAGAAATGAATTTATTAACTAATTATGATATAACATGATTAAATAATAGATGAATAATTAATTATTTAAATAATTATTTAAATAACTATTTGAATAATTAATAATTTAGCATATAAATCTATAATATTTTGAAATAACCTAAGTTTGATCCATAATAGATTTATAGCATTTAATTTATATTAAAAAATAATAATGTTTTATATCTATGTTATTCTTTAAAAAAATAAATAAATTCTATATTCATAAGTCTTTAATACTTTTTAAATTAATTTAATAGTTTCTGAAATGTTTTAGGTTAACAAAATAATCTTTATTTTAATTTAGTAATATAATATTAATTTTCTAAATTTTAAAATGTATAAAAAAAACCATTTAAAACAAACATGGCAGAGGCAGGGTTCGAACCCCTGACCTCCTGCTTATATTTGTTTCTTGTTACCAGTTAGGCTAAAACCCATTTCTTGTTTTCAAATACAAATTAATTAATAAAAATCCTTTTTCAAATAATCCCCAATTCATAAGAACCCTAGAATCAAATTGAAGCGAATTGAACATCAGATTGGTGTTGTTAATGAAATAAAACACAGGGCTTTGATTCCCCATGGGAAATCGAGCATATTGATGTATGGTACTTACGTTATTAAGTTTGAATTGATGATCTCAGGTTTAAGAACGATTCGCGACTGCGTGGATGTGCTTCAAGGTGCAAACGAGGTTGATAACTAAATTAAACTTGTATGAAGCTTCGGATGGTGATGCTGAGTAATAGCCCTCACTCAATTTGGATTTAAAATGCTCAGAAGATGAAGCTCGACCAAGTTGTAGGTCGCGATGAAGGTGATGATCAATTGAGATGAAATTGTGGTTATCACAAGAAATTGAATGTGATAATCGTTTAGAGATAGATAAACGATCGTTTTGGTTAGATTAATTGGATTATTAATGAGGTTTAATGCTCGAACGGCTAAGAAGTTGAAGATGTTTTAGTTAAGTGTTCGATTAGACAAGAAACAGGTGTTTAAATGTGGTTAATTGATGCACACATGTTCGAGTCTCATTCTAGAAGGGTTAGGGAGCGGTTACGGATCAAGATTCAACGGTTTTCGGCGAGTTTAGGAGTCGTCGGAATCCGGTCGAAGGATGGCCGGGAATCGGCCGGAAACACGGGGTCAAAAGAGGGAGGGGGGTTGGTTTAGCAATTTACACTTTCAACCCCTCAAGTTTCATATTGTTATTATTTTATGTAAAAGCTTTTAAATCAAGTTTTAAGAATTACCCATCCAACCCTAGACTTTATAAAACTCATTTGAATAATAAACCAAATTAATTATTTGTTAAATTTTATAAACTTATAAACTTTATAGTTTAATTATTTAATTTCAATAATAAAAATCTATAACTATTAAAGAAACTTTATAATTTTATTAAAATTTCATTTTATAACTTGATAATTTTTAGTAAGACTTTTTCATTTATTTGTAAAATGAATAGTAAATCTTTATAACTTTATAAAAAATTTATTTCTAAGTATATTATTACAACTTGTTTTAAATAATTATAAAAATAATTCACAATGAAGGTTGTATTTAATCCATTAAAACCAAAATAATTTAATAATGGAAATTCAAATTGAATTTAGGTTTTGGGTTTTAACTCGAAAAATTGTGTATGTTACAGATTGACATTGTTGTTAACTCTACCCCGTTTTTAATTGATAGGTGGTGCATTCCACCCATGTTGATCATTCCCCCAATTGTTATTTCCATGTATCCATCACCACCACCAACATTTCTATCCCAAGCATAATAGTTTGTACCATGCTCGTCTTTATTGTTGTTCCACTCATCCTCATAATCTTCATCGCCCGAATGGACACTATGCATGCTCAAATGATCAAAGTTACTTATTTGATTGAGGTTATTTTGATTCACATTATTGTTGGGTGGTAGTTGATTCAGGTTATTGTTGCGATTGTTATTTGGAGGTGGAGGTGGATTTGGGTTTTGATTTTGGTTATTTGCTTGAAGGTTTGGATTTTGAGGTGGTTGGTTATTTGGTTTATCCATTTGGGCTGAATCAGATGAACTGTCAGCTGCTTGATCAATAGTTTGTGAAATTGGTGTAGTTGGTAGCCTTGATCAATGCAGAACATGATTATACCTTGCTAATTTCTCTATCTCCGGATCTGATACCAACCTGTCACATCCCGGCGGAAGCGTGAGATTTTGGGATGTGACTCGTTTGTTCAAAACTCATTGATTAACAGAGTTTAGCAGATAGCACAGCAGTATAAAACATACATAACTGAATACATAATTTAAAGATAATATTAAAGTTAGGATTACATTAAATCATAACAGTCAAAATTTGATTTAAATATAATCCTATTATAAACATATTATCTAACTGCTACATCTTTAGTAACGGTAGAAATGTGTGTCCATAGATAGGCTGAGATCATACATGTTCACAGTTAGATTCACACAGACTTTTCCTATTATGTTGGACCAAAAGAACCAATGAGCCTGATCAGAAAAACTCCTAAGTCCCACATACGTCACAACAACTGCTGAAGACTTGATCAGCTGTTTGACAAAGTCTGAAGAGCAACAGCTGAAGAACAAAGTACTGAAGACTTCAGTAGCTGAAGATCAAAGACTGAAGACAACAGCTGAAGACTTAAGTACTAAAAACTTAAAAAGCTAAAGACTAAAGTATTGAAGACTTCAACAGCTGAAGACCAAAGTCTGAAGATCAATAGCTGAAGACCAAAGTACTGAAGATCAACAATTGAAGTACAAAGACTGAAGACAACAGTTGAAGACATCAGTTGATGACAACAGCTGAAGTTCAAGTACAAGTACTGATGTCTTCAGAGTTTGTTACAACAGCTGAAGAAGCATTCTTCAGTTGTTGTGATGGTTTCCTTTCAGTAGTTTTCTTTTTGTTTCAGTATTTGTAAAATGACTGAAGAGCATGTTCTTCAGTCGTTGTAGGTTCAAAAGTTTCTTTTCAGTAGTTGTAGTGACAGTTAACACTTAGTATTTTTGTAAGAAGATGTCAGCTGTTTTGACATCTTCAGTAGTTGTGTTAACTTTCAGTAGTTTGAATAATTCTGTTAGATGTCACTATCAAGTGACATCAGCAGAAGTCACATCTCCTATATAAGGAATGTTCCACCACGACATTCCTATATAAGGGATGGTTGACCTGATTGTAATTGTGACATTTTGCCACCACGAAAGCGCGTATTGAATGAAATATTTGATTTGCAGAATTCTTTCTATAATCGTTTGTTCTTACTTTGAATATCAACTGTATTCTTGTGAATTGTCTAATTCATTGTTTGATTTTCGCTGCAATACTCTCTAATCAATCAAACGTAGATCACTGATCCTAACATAGTATTTCTCCCCAGCCGTTATACACATCAAAAGAGAACATTAAGCTGTTAGTCATGATGATTTCTTGAAAAAGCATACTCAAAATAGTCAACAAGTTGGTGAGTTCACAGGTTTATCTTAAACAAAATATTATTGATGCATCAGATACAACCAAACCTTACTTAATAATTAGATCATTCATAACTGTCATGACATAATTCATATATTAGATAATATAGCATCACAACACTCATCCTGTTGGTGCAGGAAATATTTTCCTAAGTAGCGCTACCAATATTATCTAACGGTTCCACATCCGAATTAATGGTTGTAACATAAATGACAGTATATCTCAAAAATCTTAATAATGCATCAATTCATAAAAATAGTATGTTTTTTCCCCCAAAATTTTATAAAAATACAAAAATAAGACTATGAATCTCACCTTTACTTCAAGGGATAACCTATAAATAAAATATTCATAGTTTAGAATATATATTTTCTTCAAAATTTTTAGTACCTCAAACATATATTATGAAAATTTTACAACAAGGGGGTTCATAAATTAGACATAATATATTAAAATCTCATATTCCAATGATTTTCAGATTATTTTCTATAATTATTACAATAATTGAACAAATTATCAAAGACATCTTCGGGTCTCTAAAAATTGTCAAACTTGGTCAGAATATTTGTCATAATATTTACAGGTTCCCAAAATTTTCTTAGGTCCTAAATCATAGCAGAATCTTTTCTCATGATTTTTATCATTTTACCAATATTTGGTAAAAATATTAGAACGTACTAAAAAATTCTAATGTTTAGACAGGTTGTCCTATTCCAATTTTATACTTTCTGTAAATTATTCATACTTTATTTCATAGTTTAAGCAGTTTTCCCGATTTTTAAATGGCAGAAACTTCTAAAATTCATAATTTGTTCATAACTACGAATTAGGTCACGAAACTTTTTCTGTAAATCTTATAAATCATAAGAGTCAAATATAATTCTTTCAACTACTTTCCGGGTTCAGTTCTTCTGGCATAAAATTTTCTTCCAAATACTTAGATAATTTGTATAAATTATTTTACTTGTAGTAATATCATCAAACTTTGCATAATATTACTTTCTAATATTCCCAACATATCTATATCATTTTTTCCCACAATCATAGTTAAATATATATTAAGCCGAATTAATAAGTTAGCACATAATTTTCAATCCTTTTATTGATAATTTTATATAACTTTTGATTGTCAATGTTCATGCATTTTCTTTAGATTATAAAACCTTGTTAATATTCTTTCAATAACATTAACATGATTATATGAAGAATTTGTGGGTTTAACCATAAAGTTTGTTTATATGTGTTGTTTAGACACATATATATACACTTTGGTTGACTTGACTAGTTATGGTTTAGAGATTAAAACCTCGATTTTGATAACGAAAGAGGGTAGTGATAATTGATGGCAGCTTCTTTCTCTGTCGAACCGAATTAAGCGAAGGTCTTCAAGTCTCCAAGCCTTGTTCTTCTTGTAACAATCGATTGGAAGATAATGACGTTTGGTTGTGGTGAAACTAAGGTAATAACTGAGAGTTATAGAGAGAAAGAGTGGAAGTGATCGTGAGGTGAGGAGTGGAGATGAAGGTGGTAGTATTCTTCTGTGATTTTGGTGGCTCTTGGTGGTGATATTCGGGAGAAGTAACCAGGAGTGATAATGAGTTGGTTAGCACAATAGTTGCAGATGTATCTTCTCATTATGGCCAAGATTTTCTATATATTTTGGGAAGGTAATCATTAGTTCTAAGACTAGAGTAGTGAGGTGTGGCTATAGAGTCCTTAGGTGGCTTTAACTAGGTGTTAAGGCGGTGGTTTAATGGGGTGCCTAAGAGGAACCGATTAGGTGGCTGGTGCAAGAGGTGGGTTGGTGTCCAAACATGTAAGGTGGCATTTCAAGAAGGTACATGACTCATCAAGTCATGATTACAAGGTTTACAAATGTTTTAGATTGTTAATCGGGTGGTTTGTTCTAACGAACCGAGATTTGAGCTTAATTGGTGCTTAGGTTTGAGGTTTAAGTGTATAAGGTTTGTTTAATTTTGTTTTGGTGTCAAGTTTCTTTGATGTTAACTTGTATTGTGGTGTTGGTTGGGTTGTATTTGTGTATCATTTGGTGAATGATTTGATGTTACAAAGTTGGAACCTTTGAGCACATAATGTTTGGTATCTAAAACTTATGTATATGGATACATGCATACGTAAAAATTTGCGCATGCATGCAATCATGCATACGTGCAACATATATATACACATACACATATATAATATATATGTAAGGTTAGTCAAATAATTATTAACATGTAAAACAATTTATTCGTAGATTAATTTTTCCTAACCTTATTTTTAGGGTAGTCGCAAATACTAATGGTGATATCCTACCTGAATAACGAGTATGCATGCAACCTGTCACCTGCATACTGAAAAATACCAAACGTAACAAAGAAATAAAAAAATAAAGCAAAGCAAGTAAGCAACACTAGAAACAAGTCAACTACAAAACACCAAGCGCACCGATTCCCCGTCAACAGCGCCAAAATATGATCGATGTCAAAGTATTAATTAAATAAGATATTAAAATGTGTGTTTCTATTCACCTTAAACTAGTTAGGGTAAATAGGGTTGTCGACCCTCGTGGAATTATTGGTCGGTATATTGTACTTTGACTTATAAGAACGATTAACTAAATTATCAAATTACTTAAACTATTGCCTCTTGACTGTAAAAATTGAATTTTGTAATGATTAAGAAATTAACTAAGAAAACAAATTGCAAATAATTAAACTTGATTAAGAAGACAATTATGAGAAAGAGTAATCCACTTTGGGGTTAAGGTTTGGTTTTCAGTAATCGTTTTAGTTCAACTTGGTGGAAAATCCTTAATGGAGATTATATGCGTGTAATGATTAAGTGATATATATAACCAAGACTTAACAGGTCTTAGTACGCGATACCAATTGAATTAACAACCAAAACTTTGCAATCACACAACTTGCGCAAAATTATATGACATTCAAATCAAGATTAACCAACACAATCGTTTAAACAATCAAAACACAAGTCAAACTTATAAAAAAACTTAACAGATTCTAAAGTTCAATCGCAACACAAGTCTACACAAATGAGAACCTAATCACACAAAACCTATTACCCGAAGTAGATCACGAGAAGATTAGCCGCTCATTTTTCTTGAATGATCTTTAAAATCATTATTGAATTGCATCCCGGATGATTGAATGGTGTTAGAACGATATAGAATGGTGAATCACAGGTCTAGGAACTCCCAAGATTCGTCCAAAATCGTCCTAAATCGAATGGGGGGCAAGTAGTGGGTGAAACCTAACAAAAACGCGAGGCCCTGGCGTAGGCTACGCCAACGAGCGTAGCCTACGCTAGGGGGTATTTTGCTGTTTTTTTGCTGATGCTGGCCTAGCCTACAGTAGCTGTAGTAGGCGACGACGGTGGAAACTTTTCTGCTGCATTTTAAATCTTCGTTTCTTGACCCCTTCAATGCCTTGTTTTACCATGTAAGCTTCCAACTTGGTTATTTTACTTACAAAATCACTTCAAACTCCTAGTTAACCTATTCAACATGATCAAGTGCATAAATACGAGTAATCAAACCTAATAATTAACACTTAAACACTTAAAACACCATTCCAACACATTCACATCACATGCATCCTAATAAGATTCATACTTTTTAGCTTTTATAAAAATATGTAAATGGTGGATTTGATATTGATTATGTATAATTATACATCTCAAATTCAATTTTTTAAAAAATATAAAGGTTTAATTTGAATGCTATAGTTATTAACATCTTTACAAAGTTTGAAATGCAAATAAATACGTGTAAATCATATTAACTATATTTTTTCTTTTTGTTCATACATATAAAATATATCGCAAATATGATTTTCTTGTGGTTAATATTGGTTATGATCATGGACACAATAGGTCACAAACATATCATATTTGTAAATTGTAACTCAAAAGTTTCGTACTTCCAATCCTTTTTTTCACAAACTTTTAGTTAGTATAATTTGCATATTATTCACATTGGTTGTTATATCTTTTAAATTTTAAATAGCTTATTTTAGAATTTTTATCCAATTAATACTGATACCAAATAAATATTTGTCGTACTGATACTAGGTTTAACATGAATAAATGGCATGAAAATATATATATATATATATATAAAAGGATATATAGCACATACATGTGTAGTTATTGCTAGTTAAAATAACACTTAAATACCACGTCGATAAAAACTATTTAATTAAAGTTTTTTTTAAATCAAGTGTGATAGTAAACTACTGTGTGAAGCTTTATTGATGTAATAATATAGTAAAAAAATTTATTTAGCGTCGTTAAGAGCTTGATGTCCTTATTAATTATCTTGTAATAATATTTGGAGCATCATGTGTATCTATATTATCATGTTTAGAGCTTCACTACGTCCGGTCTAGAAAAGAATTAACACATATATAGTTGTTTCAATGAATATTAATAATCCATTTTACGTTCACTTCTTGTTTTTACACCAAAAGTTGCTAATCATCTTCGTTTCTAAAAAACAATAAAGATCATTGCATATTGATAATTTCTTTAAGAGTATCACCAATATTGATGTAAAAACATGGGTGAGGTGACATCCGCCACTCATTTTCTCTCTTCCGTTCATTCACAAACCCAAAAACCACACTTTCTCTTCTCGCTCATCTCTCTTTCATTCTCTCTCACATACGTGTTTTTTCAAGTTGATACACGTAAACTTTTACCCATCTTCCTCCATCTTTCTCATCATTTTTCTTTTTCATCTCACACTCTCTCACCTTTAAAAACTCTTAAAAGCACATAGCTGAAGATGGTCTAAGATATTATGGATCACCAAGAATTCTCACTTTCTTCCTTGGAAGTGATCATCAATATCGTTGACAAGATCAACAATTTCAATTCACTTGCATTTTTATAGAAGCTTCACTTACTTTTATAACCACTTTATTTTATTGACATTTTAGCTTTATCAAAATGTTTAAATTCATATATTATTTTGTAATCAAAATAGTAGTAAAATTTGTAAACTAAATACCTGTGAACTCTAATTTATAACATTTTGTAATTTTTTTAACTTTGTTTAAATTCAAAGACTTTGTCAAGTGACCTTGTGATAATATGATTTTGTAGTTTTCAGTTGATATTTATTTTTCTTTTAAACTGAGCTTTGTCGATTTTGTTAAATAGTTTGAAAAGCTAAAGTTCGACATTCTATCTTGTCTAGGCATCAACAATCAAGGAGCATCTCATTGTGGTACTTTTGTTATTTGATTTTATTAAATTCGTTTGGCTCATAGACCTAGTCATTCTAAGGCCGATCATTTGATTGATCGTACATCTTCTATGTAACGTTTTCAATCGATTTTTTTTGTCTTCGTATATATCTTTCTGTTTCTAACATCATGTCAATACTATAATCATATGTTCATCACTGGGTAACATTTTCATCACATGTTTTTATTCCTATCATCATTAAAAATTTACGTATATATATGGGAATACAAAAAGAAAACATTTAGGATAAGATCCTTATACTATGTTATAATATACAAAAGGTTTCTTACTTAACAATTGTGGTCAATGTGTACCCTATATCATTATATCCCCATCTTTACATTACATTTATTTTTTTGAAATATATATTTTATATCTCATCATTATTTTTGTTTTTCTTTACTAGCAACTACTTTAAAAATATTGAATAATTTATAAGGGTTGTACCGTGTTTTTCTAAATATGATAAATAAAATTTTACTCTTATTTACTCATAAACACTCACAAACACTCACAAATATTTTCTATAATATAGGACACACTCACGTGATAATGAAAAACCTACCGTGAATGCTCTTAGTCTATATTTCCACTAATAACCATAGAAAAAGATATATAAACATGCTACGAATGATTGATTACAAGAAATAAATCCAACAGCATTGTCGGGGAACTCTTCTAGCTTGAGATAACATATTTAATCGTTTAAGAAGCCTATGATATCACATATTAGTGTTTTAAAGTGAAGGTTACAACAAGTGATTGTGCTTTGTATAAATAGGTCAGCTTCGGCGTTGCGCGTGGCATGCACCTTTAATCAATACATTATCACGAAGTGGTGGTTTATAAAGAGCCAACCATGATCAATGAGGACATTGTCCTTAAAGAGGGTTGAATATTTTATATTGAATCATCGTAAGATGTGAGATTTATCTTAGATTATTTGTATGAGCAATTGATGAAATGTTTAAAAACAAATTTTTTTAATAATAACTTTCAAACTGACCTTTTGAATTGAATTCTTAATTGTGTAAATAAATAATATAAAGCATTCTTCTTGTGTTTAATACATCCTTTAAGCTGAAGATATTATATTTTGTTAATATAAATTCGCTATCATTTGGTAGACAGTAATGAAATCAGTCAAACAATCTCACCTTTATTATTCATCTAAATCTTGAATTTACAAAACCCACAAAACTGCCCGTAAAATATCCAACACCTGCCCGTAGTCACATCCCCCCTCTCAAAGCAACCTCCATCTGCCCGTTCTCACCTTCTTTAACCTGCCCGAACTCCCCATTTCACCATACACACTGCTTAAATGTGAAAGCTTTACCACTTTCTCCTTCACCACCACCATCACCACCACCACCACCACCACAACCACCGGTGGTAGTGGGTGATTCCGGCGGCCCTCCGCCGTAGCAACCACCGTGAACAAAAGATTTGAAACATGGGGCAGGGGTTTAGTTGCAGAGTGCAAGATGAACATGGGCTGTTTACAGCCGTACAGTTTGGTGATTTGGAGGTTCTAAAGAGTCTTCTACATGAAGATCCATCGCTCATTCATCAAACCACTGCTTATGATCGTCATTCTGCTCTTCACATAGCAGCTGCCAATGGTCAGATCGAGGTGGGTGTTTCAAGATTTCTTGAAATTGTGATTCACGGTTCTTGAAAAGAGTAAATTGTGAATCTTTTTGTGGAATTTGATGGGTTTGTTGGTGTTTTCTTTGTGGGTTTTTGTTAGATTGTTTCATTGCTTTTGGAGGATCGATCTGTCAATCCTGATTCTTTGAATCGGCATAAACAGGTGAGTTTCAGTGTTTGTGTGTTGATTGAAGTTTATTTGATGTTTATGTTGAATAAAATGTTAAATTTGTTCAAATTGTTTATGGTCTTGTGTATATTGTTATATTTTGAAGTTATCTAAATGTTATTTGGTAGACTCCATTGATGTTGGCTGCAATGCATGGGAAGATTGATTGTGTTAAGAAGCTCATTGAATCTGGTGCTAATGTAAGTCAAATTCTTTCACTTTCAGTTGTATTCTTTAAGATTGATATATAATGTTGAATTGCTGATGATATTATCTGCAATTTGTTAGATTTTGATGTTTGATTCACCAAATGGAAGAACATGCTTGCACTATGCTGCTTATTATGGTCATTCTGATTGTCTTGAAACCATTCTTTCTGCTGCAAGGACCTCTCATGTTGCTGCATCTTGGTGTGTTTCATTATCTTCACTAGATCCAATTATTCAAATGTTCAATCTATGAACAATATCTTTAATTTCAAGGACATTTGATACTCATTCTGTAAGTTAGTAATGACATTTTGTAAATTTGAATTGGGATTTCAGGGGATTCTCAAGATTTGTGAATATCAGAGATGGTAAAGGGGCAACACCTCTGCATTTGGCTGCTCGTCAAAGAAGACCACAATGTGTTCATATTCTTCTAGACAATGGGGCTCTTGTATGCGCCTCAACTGGCGGCTACGGGTATGAATTCATGGAAAAAACTTATTGCATATATAGTATTTAGCAGAACTGACAATTTATACACGTTTTGCATAAAATATCAAGGTGTTTAATTTCATTTGTCATGTTTTAGGTATTGTTCCTTTCTCTTGTAGAATTGAGTCATTAGAAGATGGCTTGGGTCCCTTTTTGTCATTTTGTATGCAAAAAATCCGCGGTCAAAAATGATGGTTTTCATATAAAATATGTAAACAAAAAGTTAAGATTTATAAATATGTCAAATTTAATGTAAAAAATGTTACAAAATGACCCAAACTGTACACAGAACTATTTTAATGACTCAGACATACAAAATGGGTATAATATCTAAGACGGAAAAAGGATGAGATACGTTTTTATATTATGCAAAAAAACAGTTGTAAAAGTATATTTCGATTATGTTTTATGTCAAAAAGATCAAATGGTCCAAATAAGAAAATATGCTAAAAGGGAAACGGGTCAATACGGGTTGAGAGTCGCCAATTATGTATTTTAATGCACACAACTACGACCACCAAAATATCAAGTTTGTATTCTAAAACTATAGTTTTTTGTGATCTTATATTATACAATAATTTTCTTATCTAAAAGTGGAGTAATAGTGTTTTGGGACGAGATCGGTTTTAACACATACCAGAATTACCCACTATGACCTGTTATCTGATCCTTCTGACCCTCCTAATTTGCCCCCTCTAGTATTTAGTGTAGTTTCAAGTGTTCATCTGTTCTGTTTGTCAATATTTACAGTTTCCCTGGTAGCACACCACTTCATTTGGCTGCAAGAGGGGGTTCAATCGATTGCATCAGAGAATTATTGGCGTGGGGTGCAGATCGGCTTCACAGAGATGCATCTGGGTACATTTAGTTCCTAATTATATCGATCTTTATTTGCCTTTGTTGTTATACATCATTTAATTTCTTGGTTTCTGTAATGCATTAAGATTAGTTATTTTTTCTTTAGGACCTATATGGAAGTCAGGTTGTGAATGTTCATATCTTGAGCTACTTTTAGTGTAAAAGTTGTTATTAAGTGCATCTCAATTATGCATACATGGTCGAAAAGATTGAACTATGAAACTAGGTTAAGCATGTGCATATTCTGATATATATATATATATATATATATATATATATAATATATATATATATATATATATATATATATATGTATTTGCTGTAAAAAGGTTAAGAAGAGTGTTATAAGAATGCATCCCCAGAAAACGACTTCGTATGGACATATAGTAGTGCTTACTTTGGTCCTGAATCTTGGTTATGTATGTTGCCTATTCAAAAATACACTTCAGTGACAAGTATAAACATTTATATTGTTGTTACAAAGCATCCCATGAAAAATCTCCCTAGATCCACTGCAAAGTTTGCAGCTGGCAATGAATTTTCTTTTTGCGGTTTCTTTTTGTGACTTTCTGACTTATTTTTTGCATATAAATGCAGGAGAATTCCATATTTGGTTGCTTTAAAGCATAAGAATGACGCATGTGCAGCTTTATTGAATCCTTCATCTGCAGAGCCTTTGGTTTGGCCATCACCATTAAAGTTTATTAGTGAACTTAATCAAGATGCAAAAGCTTTGTTAGAGCAAGCTTTAATGGATGCAAATAGGGAGAGGGAGAAAACAATATTAAAGGGCACGGGTTATTCGCTACCATCTCCATCACATTCGGATGCTGGAACTGCTGATGATAATATCTCTGAGGTACGTTAAATTTAATTAGTGAACTTGATCAAACCTAGTAAATCCCAATCAAACGGTAGGGGTCTTGGAGAGTGAGATGAGAGGCTGCTCCTCGAGAGAGCCCAATTTAATTTAGTTAAGGTTTGCTATTCTTCTTTCTATCTTTAGAAAGTCAATAAAATGTGACCATGAAACACTATGCAAAAGGTTGGATTTGAAATTATCAAAGTTGATGACTTTTGACTTCAGGTACACGTATCTTTGTTGACCTGATGCAATTTGGAAATCTTGATTGAGAAAGATGCTTAATTCTTGGAGTCATTTGATCATGGGTTTGCACTTAAACAACAAAAAGTTTCTTAATTTACTAATATGTTCGTGTTTTGTGGTCTATTAGACTTTGATCATGTATTTTCATTTAAACATAAAAATCTGCATGATTTACTTCATTTTTTGTGTTTCTCAGTATTAGTATCCAAGTTTAATCATGGGCTTTCGCTTTACAAAATAACCATGCTTTACTTGCAGGTAAGTGAAACTGAGTTATGTTGTATATGTTTTGACCAAGTATGCACAATTGAGGTCCAAGATTGTGGTCACCAAATGTGTGCTCAATGCACCCTAGCCTTATGCTGTCACAACAAACCCAACCCAACAACCACATCACTTATCGCGCCCGTCTGCCCGTTTTGCCGAAGCAACATTGCTCAGTTGGTGGTTGCGAAAGTCAAAGTCAACACTGATGATCTTGACCATGACCTCTATTCCTCTACAAAACTGCCAAAACTGAGAAAATCCAGAAACTTTAGTGAGGGGAGTAGCAGCTTCAAGGGTCTTTCGGGTGTACCCTCGTTTGGGAAAATGGTGGGTCGTGGCTCGGGGAGAATATCCGTGGACAACGAATGCATCGACAAGCCGTAAAATAAAAGAAAACTAACAAGACATTTTGACACATGGCAAGCAAGGATTGGCTGAAGAAAGTCTGGGTCCCATTGGGTATTTGTGGAAAAATGTCTTGCTCTCTCTACTTTTTATGAAGATCTCAGAAGGAATAAGCAAAGCAATATGTGATTTCTTTTTTGCAGATTTGAGAACCTTTAGTAATCTTTCTATGTTTTACTTCACCTTCAAGAACCAGCATATTCCTCTTTAGAAGAAGTATTCTTTTGAAGGTTACAAATTTCATCAATGCCTTTCAATATTTTAAGCAACCCTTTTCCCCTAATCACAATTCTCAAAGACTTGTACTCTATGCAACAGGACTTGTACATTAAGTTTCGGGGAAAGGGTTTGCTTAGCCATCTCAAAAGTAGACAATGGTGTGTGGTAAATTGTACCCCACCTTTTGTAATTTTGTTGCTTGATTGGTTATGGGGTGTAGCATTGTATAATGTAAAATACTGTTTTCTTTATTATAACTTTAAAGAAAATGATTGCAAATGTATGGTATAAAGTGCCAAAAAGAGCCTGTGTTGTTTGTTTTCCATGACTCATGTGATCATGTCTGTTGGTAGATCATAGATGTATTTCAATTATATAGAAGTCATTATTGTCAAGATTTTGACACTTTTGGTAGGATATTTTGGGCATTATTAAAGAATTTGTTATAAGTTAGATCCTCTCATTTGAATTTTTAAGCAGTGGTTATTTTTTTCTGATCAACAATAGCACTCTAGTTTAACTCATGATTATGATCCCTAAAAGCATGAATGCACCTTGATATTTATTATAATTTTTAAATTAGGGTATCATTAGGGAAAGGTGTGTAAACGTACATTATTGAGAAAATTATGGAGGTATTAGCTTTTGTGGAGTGATATAAATCTTCAAAAAAGTTTTAAGATTAATCACGTCTATAGTACATGATATGTGAATTCATGATTGTGCATTTCTTTTCTTTTGCCTGTCGATCTGAATCATATCAGTTGTGGTTAAAATTATATAATACATGAAGCACCACTCGTGTATCAATGTCTTCACTTTTCACTCGTGCTTTACCAAGGAACATACACTAAGTTAATAAAATTCAATACTCACAGAGTTGAACTCATGTATGTTTCTTTTTTGTCATGTAAAGATTAAATCTTTAAGACATAATGTTTAGAAAGAAACCAACGCTTAAATAAAACCCCTTTAAACACACATATAGTGAAAGAACATGTTAAGTATACGTTGTTTACCGTGACAATAATCCAAACATGCCAGAGGTATTTAGAATCACAACATTGATCGTTTTACGTAACTTTATTAGCAATATACAAAAGGAAAGGTGTACCAAATGAAAGCAAATCAAAACCAAATAGAACTATTTTTTTATTTTACACAAAATATTTCACCCGCTAACAAAAGAATACATGAGACCAGATTCGCGTATGATATATATAAAGAATGCAATTCACATAGAATATTACATGTGTTTAATGAGAATGAGAAATTGTGAATAAAGTTTAATGTGTGAATATTATTAGATATGAGACCATAATTTCACACATCTCACAACTTTGTATAACATTTCTATGATACAACTATATATAGAGATATAACATATCTGGAAAAATGACAACTTTCACTCTTTATAATTCTGCATAATCATTTCATTTTCTTTTAAAGAAAGAAAAGGGGAAGACTGAGGAGCATAAACACATCCCCATAATCTGCTCATCATGATCAGCTTTAAACTTTCACTTTTATTAGTGTTGATGTATAAAGCTAAAACACACAAAAACACACTCAAAAACATGCCCATGAAAGAGACATAACAAGCAAAATGTTTGATGATTGTGTCTAGCTACAATTGAAGGGTATTGTAGGGTTGCAATGACACCCACATTGCTACTCATTGTAGTGAGTCAGTGAAGTCATAAACAAACAAAACACACACATGGGAATCTGAAGGAGTGATTCTGCTTATGTCTTGTGATATAAAAGATTGATTGAATATAGATTGATGATAATGAAAGAGACAAAGTGTCATTTCATATATGATATATCTTGATGTATAGTTGATACTAGTACACACAAATAAATAATTTTGTGAAGCATGATGGGATCAAAATGCCTAGGATTCTCTCACACTAATGATTTTAAAATCTTTTTCCAACTTTATATATTTATATAAAAACAAAAAAGAAATATATTTAATTTATCTTTTATCCTGTATTAACATCACGTTATTAGGTTAATGGATTAACACGAGTATGTCAAGAAAGTGATTTTGAGTTTAGTCACAGTTGACATGAAGATGTAGGAGTAGGTGTGCAAACGGATCATGTTCGAGGGTCGGATCTTCATACGAACCTCAAAATTTTGACATGAACCCGAACATGATACTGACCCAAAATCATGTTAAACGCATAAACTTGAACATGATATGAATATTTGTAGGTTGATATGTATACTACCCTGTTCCACTTGATACTCTAAAGTTATATATTTATAAATAAAATTAAAAAAGTGTAGCTACTTCAAATTAAACATAGCGTTTAAGATCATTGTTACAAAAGTATTATAGTTACTCTTTTATGAGTTTATATCAAGTAATTTGTCGTTGATGTCAAATGCATTTACATAAATTATTAAATATAACTATAAATAATTTCCAGTCCTGGAGCTACTTTAATTTTTCCTAAAATTTAAAATTATAAATAATGAACCAGACTAGGAGTGTAATCAAGAAAAGCGCTCGTGGGGTTTTCAGGATCGGTTCGCTAAAATGTCAAATCTTGATTTAAATCGAGCTTAAAATTATCTTAGGGCTACATTGTAGCTCTCTTAATTGATGAGTCTAAGCTTTATATAACAAGATTAAGGGGCTGTTTGACAGCCTCTTAATCGGTCTTTTAATGGTTCAGATATCTGAATGGTTCAACACTTAATAGTTCAGACTGTTTGTTTCGTCAGCACATGTCTAAATGGTTAAGACATTTACCTCTGAATGGTTAAGCATTATACTAATGCTGAATGGTTAAGAGGTCTAATGCTAAATGGTTAAGACATATTATCTAAATTGGTCAGATATTTGTCTTTGAATAATTAAACGATATACTAGCTCTTAATGGTTCAGACCTTTTAATGGTTCAACACTTAATGGTTCAGATCTTTTATCGGTTCAGCACTTAATTATTCAGAAGTTGTCAAACAGCCTCTAAATGATCTCAATCATACTAAAGCTCATGTATTAAATGAGTTTTAGCTTTGTATATTTGTCTGACCTAGCTCTCATTTTTCGTCGTTAGCGTTAAACTTTAGTCCGATAGTGTAAATTTTTGTCCCGGTAGTATAAATTTTTATATAAAACTCGAGTTCGCCGCCCCTAAAATAAATTAATTTTGCCCTCGTCCCTCTGACGGAAATGTTCAAGCTCCGCCACTGGTGAATGGATGAGGAAACTCGGTTTGAAACCGCCACGTTATACCAAGTCGAAAACGGATTGGAGGCTCCAGGTTAAACCTGGGTCAGGTTGTCGGGTCAGATCCTAAACCCAGTTTCATTATATTATGCACCGGCTATAAGTCTCTCCCGAGTCCCGAGTAGTATTCTTTTTCTTTTAGTTTCAGCCTTTTCAAGCTTAGCCTTACAATAAAATTTGCATGGCCCAACGTCCCAAAAGTAATCTAATATAGATATATGGGCTTGTGTTTTTCAGGGATAAATTTAAATACAACGAGACCTCAAATCTAAGAAGTTTGTTCAGCCAAAAGGCCCAAAACAAAGAGTGTTTGTGAATTAAGAGATGGATCATAACTCATAGTAGAGATGGCAAAACCGGATTTTGGGCCATACCCAAAACCGGGTTCAAACCATGTTGGACCCAATCGGGTTTTTTTACCCGGGTATTGGTGAACGAACCCGGGTAGCTTACTTGAAAACCCTACCCGTCATACCCGGGTATGATAGGGTTGGGTTCGGAACCGGGTCCAATACCGGGTTTAGTTTTTTTATTCTTTTCTTTTCTTGTTTTTATATTCAATACAGTGTTCAATATCGGACCCAATGCCGGGTTCAACTCAGGTTTAAACCAGGTCGGGTCGGGTTCACTAAAAATTTCAAAAACTAAAACCGGGTCCAACATGAGTATGCCTCAAATCGGGTACTACCCGTGCCCGGGTCCGGGTCGGGTCCGAACTCATAGGTAAGTTAGGGTAAATAGGATTGTTCACATTGTTCACCGCTCGTCTAACACTCGTTTGAAAAATGCTCGGATTTTGCTTTCTCGATTGTAAATGAACCAACCGGCTCGGTTTGGTTTGTAAACGAGCCAAACACGAGCAAAGATCCGCTTAGTTCGGTTTGGCTCGAATTATATTTTAATTTAATATATATATATATATATATTATATATATATATATATATATATATATAATATACACACAAATATACAATTTATACATACTAGACAATCAACCCAATAAATTAACATTAAATCTAAAAGTAAAACAATAAGCTGTTAAGCGATAGTCTTTGACCCAACTATTATTTAAAAACATGATTATGCTATGAAATGTGGCTGTTTTTTAAAACATAAAAACTTGAGACCCAACGCATTCATTGTCTCTCTTCGTAAATTTTAAACTCCATGACACACTAGACCGTATGACGATCAATATCATAGGATGTCAAGATCGTTCTTGCTCGCTCGGAAACTTAATGCTTAAAAAATGCTCGCTTGATTTTAGGCTTGATTGTAATCGAACCAATCGGCTCGGTTTGATTTGTAAACAAGCCAAACATGAGTGAAGATCCGCTTGATTCGGTCGACTAATCCTAATTATAAGATTGTTTAATAATTAGCATACTTAAATGTAAATATCGATTTTTATTTATTACTGGTCAATGGATTAAAATTTTCTAATTATTGTAATTCAATTTGTAAAATAGTAATCAACTTTTAAAAATATTCTAATTAGGTAACTCAAGTTTTAAAAGTGTTCCAATTAGATCACTCAGTTTTTATATTTTATACAAATTATAAATCATAACATATTTTTAGCATGTTATACTTTTAGATTCAGTTAGAAAATATTTTTTTTCTATTTTTTGATGCTGATATGGAACGTTAACGTATATTTTAGGCATTTTTTTTATTTTTTTCATAACTAACGTGTTTTTTTTTTTTTTAATATAATTTTATATATTGAATATTCTGACTACCACGTTTTTTTCATCATTACTTTCTTGTCATAATAAAATTTGGTATTGACTCGATTTGATCGTTTGGTGGTCCAATTTGAGAAA
The DNA here is from genome assembly GCA_025506515.1 of Flaveria trinervia. Taxonomy (NCBI): domain Eukaryota; kingdom Viridiplantae; phylum Streptophyta; class Magnoliopsida; order Asterales; family Asteraceae; genus Flaveria; species Flaveria trinervia. The sequence goes on from CM046442.1 coordinate 2,719,098, forward strand.
AATATGAATGAGTGACTAAATTAGAACATTATTAAAACTTGATTACTATTTTGTGACATTTTTCTAAATTGAAACTACTAAATTGCTACATGCGAAGTTTGTCTAATAACCAAGCAGCCAAAAATGAGACATTGAGCAAAGACACACGTTTAGTGCTTTAATGTATTTTTAATGACACTTTCTTAGGAAGTTATTGTAACTTCCAAAAACATATACGTTAAATATTTCGATGATTTTACTAGAGATAAATAGATACCAGCAAGAAAGGTTGTCCTTAATATAAAGAACAAAATATATATTATAAGGATATCTTGTCCCTTAATATTCCTCATCTCCAATCATACAGTTTAAAAAAATTATCCATTTTAAATTAATCTTATTAGTAACTTTTGTTTTAGCGGATTCATCTTTTGTATTAACTAATGCTTACACTATAGTTATAAAATTAAATGGTAAGAAAACAAGTTAGAAAGAAAACTCAGTTTCTAAAAAAGATTAAATAATATTTCCTCATTTTTAAAAGAAAATCATTATAATCCTTAAAAGTATTTTGGATCGGTATGTGTTTCTAGGTTACATGTCTTCTTGTATTTTCCAAATTAATTTAACTTGTGTCGGATGTGACAATCATATTAATAAAGAGAGAATGAGTCAGAGTTAAGGGGGACGTTGCGGATGAGGGAGGCAAAGAAGGCGAATCATGTCAATGACAACAACATTAAAGCCTTTCACGACCACACTGGTGACTAGGCCGATTGAGAATGGAGACAATGATGGCGATAGTGGTGGCGTAGAGCCAAGGCGGGTGACTGGGCCTATTGACAGGGTTGCGTTTATTTTAGAAAGCGAATAATTTTAATGCTCGAAAATGGGTGATGTATAAGAAAAGGAGAAGCTTTTTGAGAAAGCAATGTTGGATCTCTCCATGACCATTCTTTTGCTTTGAGAAAGCATATGGGTTGGAGAATCCCATTGACCTTACTTGGTGCTTTACGTTACAAACCCACTACATGTATGTTTTAATTAATTGCACATTATGTATGTATAGTTATAACGAGTTAAAATAAACCTAGATTTTACCGCGCGTGTTGCCGTGCGTATGCAAGTTTTAATGTAACCTTAAATTAAAATCAAAATGAACGTTCAAAACTACAGAATCAGTAAAATACACAAAGTAAAACACATAAAAACTTCAAATTCATAACACATCAGAACATACAGAACCCAAAAACTAAATCAAAGCCCAACACCATACACAAAACACGCAAAAATCAAAGGCGCAAGAAAGCGACACAATCCTAAATAGAATACCGATGAAAATCAAAGCCCCGAAAAGAGCAAACAAAAGGAAAACCCAAACCTTAATATCGAAAATCGTCAGGGTATCGATAACGAAAGAAAAAAAAACAGGAAACCGGAGAAAGACATGTCAACGAACCCTACAAATCAAAGACACATGTCCGGATACTAAAAACCCACAAAAATCATCACCCTGAAATCTCGAACTCACACCCAAAATAAACCATATAAAAACACAAACAAACATAAAAAGAAAAAAATAAAACACAAACAAACAAAAACAAAAGAAAAATTAAAACACAAACAAACAAAAAAAACAAAAAAAATCACCCCACCGACCAAAGCTTTTAATAAGAATAGTAATTTGCTCTACAACTGAAATTACTAAACACGTAACATATATGCATTCATGACTTGTACATTTAGCTTGAAACGTTACATTATATTCAAACTTCATTTTTTAGTTGACCAAAACAAATAAACAACGAACTTTATATAATTTCAAAATTTGATACTGAAAATCGTAAAAGATAAAGTTAATTACTCGGATAGTCCTGTGGTTGGACTGATTGTAGTAAATCAAGAGTCAAATTAGGTATTCATTTTAACTCGATTCACGATTTATCTTAATTTTTAAACTAATTTCGTTATTTTTAAAGTTATTAGTTACAAGGTTGGTTTATGCGATAAGTTTCATTTATTATAATACAATATTACCATACGAATCATCAAAAATAATAAACCGTGTTCAAAATATGGGACAAACTTGTCCTAACACATGCCTACTCTGCCTCTTGATTTACAAGTCACTTCTAAGTTCAATTGGTTTAACTAATTTGTAGGTTGATGTAGCATATGATGTCTAAACTAATTACTATGATGGGTTTAATGGTCAAATTACAACAGTTTGTCTAATCATTACAATGATACGTAAAAGCATCATAAAAATACGTATAGTGCTATTACAATTATGATACATCTAAACCATAATAATACGTAGAAACACTTAAAAACATAATCCTATACACATTCACCATACTCGATCATTCCTACGGTTTCAATGGAAAAACTTTCTTTTATATGAACCACTAGGTTAGTATCTCGTGTAATACACGAGTTGAATAATTAAAATATTAAATAGTTATTAATAAAAATTAATGAATTATAAAACAGTCGTTTGATATAAGGTATGATTGATATTAAGTACGAGTGATAAGAAACAATATAATTTTTTATACTTTCTTCTTTTTGTTTTAAAGTTAAGTTTTAAACAAATTGTTTCAAAACAATTGTTTTTTAAGTGTCATAACTTTGAAATGTAATTATATTTTTCTTTAGAATTTTATTTTAGAAGCCACAAGTTTTAAAATATATTGTGTTTTTTAAAAGTTTAATACTTTAAAAAAAAGTTTATTTTTTGAAAAATTTTCTTATTTGTAGAAAGATCTCTTTAAAAATATATATATGTAATATGAAAAAATTAAATTATATTGTTTGTAGTTCATGTAATATTTATTAGGAAAAAGAAGTAGGAAAATATAAATTAGGAGCTCTAAAATTATAACAAGTGACGTAAAAAATAGTTTTTTTATTAGTATTAATAGATTTGGATAATTATTCATAAATATGTACTTATGATATATTATATACTTAATACAAAATAATATTTCGGTTCTCTTCATAAATATTTATTATTTTAGCATATCTTTTTTATTGTTTTCAACGATCGTTTCACATAAAGTACGTTTTATATGATTGGTCCCACAATCCCACATACATTCTAAGAATTATGATAATATTGAAAAATACATTTCGATTTCTTTTAAGTGAATGTTGGGAATTTTTTTTATTAATAGGGTAAATTTTAAAAATATTAATTTGGAGGGTTAAAAACTAAAATGTTGGACATCAAGGGTACCCGCCGGTGCCACCAACGGATTCTCCCTCTTAAAATCCGAGCCCTGCGAATCATCCCTTTAAATTAGTAACCTTCTAGGGATCATTTGAATCATTTCAAATTACCTCATTACCCTGCTAGCATTGTGTGGCTTAATATATTCCCAAAATATAATAAATGTATCATTATTCCAACATAAATTACCACTTCTACAAATCTCAGGTAGACAGTGTATAATTCATCATAAGGCCTCCAGTTAAACTAATACAAAAACAAAATTTAAATTGTTAAACTTTTCATGATATACATTTTGTGATTAATAATAATAATAAATTAATACCATGTTATTATTCATCGAATGTAATGATGATCTATATGCGCTCAAGCAGCTCGGAGTGGTTGAAATATAACTAAGTTTTCCTTCCTGCCATCTTTAAATATAATTCAAAACAAATATCGGTTAAACAAAACTAATAAATATAATTCAAAAAATAGAATAAACATGATTGTAACATACTTGCACCATATGGTAATGCGTATGGTGTATTAGGGTCAAGACTACGGTCATTAATTGAAGAAAGGGTAGGTAGCCTTTCCCAAGCCCATAATTGTAACAAAAATAACGATCCACTAACATCAGTAGCTGATATTTTTGTTGCCTTACATAGCTGTCTGTACAACCATGCTAAAGTGACACTCCCCCAACTTAGTTGGCCACACTCCTCTAAATCTTCTACATGTGTTAAAAAATTAACATGGAGCCAGTTGGAAGATGAATCAGGGAATAAAGTCGTCCCAATCATGTATAATATTATTAATCGAGCACGTTGCTGGCATTGCTCAATAGAGGCATTTGTAAGGAAATCTTTTTTTATTTCTTTTAAAATGACAACCAAGTTTATTTTTAAACCTTCTATATGATGGGGATCAAGAAAACAACCTGTCAAACGCCCGAACAAATTTATTATTTTAGTTTTGTTCATCGCCACATCAGTGCCAGTAATTGCATCACCATCAACTTGCAAACCCCATAAGACTTGAACATCTTGAAGGGTTACCGTGCATTCTCCCACAGGTAAATGAAACGTGTGGGTTTCAGGCCGCCATCTCTCCACCAAAGCCGTGATCAAACCACCATCAAGCTTACGGTAACCGCAATCAATAATACCACCAAAACCCGCCATCCTTATATAAGGCATAACATTACTGGGTATAGGCTTGTGTTTGATGAGTCTCCAAAAATTGGTATCCCCCCGTCTAGGACGCATGACACCGACATCACTCGTTGGATTTTGAAAATAATGAGCAGCTCTATGCTCACCAACCAAAAATAACAATTCCGTATTCACAGGACCCGATGTAACACCCCAATTAGCCATTGAATCAAATACGTAGGGTTGTTGCAAAATAGAGAAATTATGGTGAAAATGTTTGTTTTGTGAAATGAAGTTGTGTGTTGTGAAAGAAATTGGTGGATTATATAATAGGAAAGTAAAAAAAAAAGTTGTCGAAACCCTAAATTACCCAAGAACTCGCCGGTCCCATTGGCGGGTTCTTGGTTGCTTTGACCACATGCCAGAACTCGCCGGTGTGAAGGGCGGGTTCTGAAGAAGAAGACAAGGTCGTTGGCAGCCTTCGCAGGGCTCGGATTTTAAGAGGGAGAACGGGTACCTTTGATGTCCAACATTTTAGTGTTTAACCCCTCAAGTTAATATATTTTTAAATTTTACCCTATTAATAAAAAAAATTCAAATGTTGAAGGCTTCCTCTGTGCCGAATTATACTATAACTTAAAATTATATAGTAAATTTTTTGAAGGGTACAACTTATACGTAACTATTATTTTCCTTCTAGGGATGTAGCATGATTTTTTTCCACTTATCTTAGTTCTTCTAAGTTTAGCTCTATGTATGTTAATATCATATACTTATGACTTGTTTTGTAAAAATTTTCATACATCATTACGACATGTTTATTTTAAAATACGTTTTAATATAAATTTCCATCAGAACGATCTAGTGTGTTCAAATATATATATATATATATATATATATATATATATATATATATATATATATATTATTTAAGCACAAACATATAAGCCGTAAAGCTCTTTTAAGTTTTTTTTTTCTTGTTTTTTTAGAGTTTTTTTTTCTCTTCCTTTCACAACTTTTAAAATATACTATTTTGTAAAATCCTAATTTGTACATTCTAAACCACTATGTTTTTTTCGGCTGCGAGTATTATTAACTGCTCATCGTAAAGCACACGTTTGTGTCATATTTGTTTTTAACATAATGTTTCGAATACAAATAACAGTTTCGTTTTTCATATAAAAAGTTACATGTATTATTAACGTCTCCTTCCACTCGCGAAAACTTGGTCGTGAAATGTTAACCCCCGCACCTTTAACGTGTAGGTTTACAAAAATATTAAGAAACATACATCATTACATCTAGGTTATGCTAATGATTGTAGTAATTAATAATATCTATCGATAAGTTTCACAATGAGTCGATGAAACAATTAAAAACAACATTGAAATGAGAGTGGGGAATATATGGTAATAATTCAATAAACAACGAATAGCGATGTGTACCAATACTATAAGGCAATAAGGTATTCACTATTTTATTTTTAAGAATGATACAAACAAACATATATACACATGCATTAGATCTCATGCATGATAATTACTATTTGTATGATAAAAAGAGTAAGGTTATGGCAAACCTTTCTTTTAAAAAAACCGTTTCTATCAAGCTGATCCCGAGTCCAAACATTTTATAACATAATTCTAAAACATATATCATATGCTATGTTACGACTCGTACTACAAAATCTAAAAGAAAAAATCAAATCGAAATATCAAGTATTTTCCAATACGATCTCAGAAGGATACACGTTATAATGGCTAATATTAGCCTTTCAAAATTTGATGTTTTGTTAATCATTACTGTCTTTATCCAAAATGTTTGAATAGTTAATGTATCAATAACAAATCTCTTTCACATATAAGGAGTAGTTTGACCTAACCTAGCCATTAAGATTGAATTCATAAGAACCGAACATAAAACATTATATGTGCTCTTATTATTATATGTGCTCTTATTTAGAACGTACCTTAATAAGAGTTATTTGAAAATTACCTGGTGTTGAAAAAAACATAATATATATTATGTACAATTTACTTATTATATCATCTCTTTAATAATTTTCATACATTATTAGTTCAACATCTATCTCAATCTTTGGTCTTTTATATACAAAGAGTTTACTTCTATTTTAAATAATGTGAGAGAAATGTAAAACTAGTTTATTAAAAGTATGAATCTAGTCGAGCTTTAACAAGTTCGAACATAACATTAAGCTAATTAAATAATTATTCATATCCCTAGTTTCATATGCTAAACTTGATTAAACTCACGAGAATAATCATATTTTAAATAATCATGTATTTATTAAAATACAAATGATATGATATAATATAATATAATATAATATAATATCCTATAACATAATATATATAATTGATGTAATGTAATATAAATAATTATAATATGATATAATATAATGTATTATTATGATATAATATAATACATTATATAATATAATATAATGTATTGTAACGTAATTATATGGTAAGTCACTAAGTCTAGGATGTAATGTGAATAACTTAATATTATAACTTAATAGTAAGTCAAAAATAATGTAAATACTTGACGTAATAGTGTATCATCTACTCTTGATCAAGTAATCTAATAATAAAACAATGAATATTAATATAAATAAAAAAATGATAAAATGCACTTATAAAATTACTTATGAGCTAAGTCAACAAAAATCTACACTAGACGGTCTCAAATTTTTTAATTAAATTAGTCAATTACGACATGATATTCAATACGTTTATTGTTAATTAGAGAATCCATAACAGGATTCTTGTATTATTGTGAGTGCGTTATTAATATTACAAGAAACGGTTGTAAATGGAGAAGAAAGCAAATGATATTTTCTATCAAAACATTTAGTAATACCTTATTTTGCCTTATAATTTTTAAATTAATAAGAAGGGAAAGCAAATAATAACTTTAATCTATTATGAGATTGATAGATAATGTGACAATGTGTATGCTTTTATGCATGATAAAAAAAAGTTTAAGTTTATTTTGAGGAAATAACATGCTATGTATTTCAAACAATAACTCAAAATGATAATGACCCTTATGGAATAATCATGGACTAAAAGAAACAATACGCATATGCAATCAAATCCATACACGTGTACGGTTACCATTCATCCGTTTCACTATAAATAGCACCCAATTATCACAAAATAAAATCACACAGCTTTAACAAATTCAAAAAACAAACTCTCTTATTTCCCAAAATACCCTCCGAATCATCATCATCATGTCTTGCTCAAGTGGAAAGTGCAACTGTGGCTCAAGCTGCTCATGTGGCAGTAGTTGCAACTGCAACTCGTAATTTTATTTATTTATTTTTTACTTGATTTTTTTTTATAAATATACATTTTTTTTAATTTCTAGTAATTTTTAATCATTTGTACTGTTTTATTACGGCAGCTGCGACATTGAGATGTTGACCACCACCACCACCATCATCGTTGACGGTGTTGCACCCAGGATGATGTATGTATTTCTACCGCTTTCAATCATGTGTTCGTGGACGTATATAATCAGGGTTGATAACGGGTTGTTTTTATTCGGTTATAAACACCGAACCTAAAAAAGATGTTTGGTTTTTAGATTTTCATAACCTGTCAGTATTGGTTATAAAGGGTTTTGTTAATTCAATTATTATAATGATGGTGTGGTTAAATCGGCTAGCCGTTGGTTAACCGTCAACTTTGGATGTGATTGGATTCGAGCTGATTTTAAATAAAATAACAAAAATATTTCTAACAAATAAAGGAAATAAACAACACCTAATATGTGTTTCTTTTCTCAAAATATTAAATAAAGGGATATATAACATATTATTCATATATAAATGTTTGTCTTAAAGTTTTTGTTCGGTCAATTCGGTTATTTGTATTGATATACTCGTAACTGAACTATAAATATCGCTTATCAAAACATTCATAATAAAATCAATGGTTTCTCAATCGATTTGGTTCTTCTGGTACAAGTTTTTTGATTTCTTCATTGTCATTACGATATTTGATATTTAAACTTTAAAATAGTTTCTGGATCATTAAACGAAAACTAGTATGTTATTTATAAAAAATCGAAACAAATATCTTTTTGAGCTATAACATATTATTTAGAGAATAAGAAAAATAGAATGTTGATTTTAATGGCATATAGCTAGGCCAATGTGGTTATTTATAGACATAAACTCATAACTGATCCAAAAATTCAACTATCATAAGAATTATAACCGAACCATCACTTTCTCAATCTGTTACTTCAGTTTAGTTTATACATGATTTCAACAAGTTTATATAAAATGCAGCTTCGCTGAGGGAACCGAGGTTGCCGAGAGCGGAAACGGGTGCAAGTGTGGCGGAAACTGCAAGTGCGATCCTTGCAACTGCTGAGCATGATCGAACCATGACCCAAACAAGATCAAGTGGTGTTTTGTTTTCGAGTATTAAATAAAAGAAACCTACAAAAGTGTTATTTGGATTTGTAATATTGAGGTTTCCTTGTGTTTGTGTAAAAGTTAACGCTGTTTAAATCAACTTGTTTGGGCAATTATAAAAAGTTTGGATGCATATGTGAGGATTGAATGAACATTGTATGATATATCCAAAAGGTTAAATTACTTGTTTTATTTTGTTTTAGTTAAAATTTTGCAGAAACTAACCAATTTTTAACGTGAGAACGTGTTAGAAAACACTTATGAGATCCCTCTATTATCTTGTTGACGAGTGAGAGTGGGTAAAAAACAGCTTATGTTCGGTAGGTGACCTTAAAGTGTGTTTTTAAAGTTTGTGTATAGGGTAATATCGTTTAATGAACACGAAAGTTGCATGCATGCTATACAATTTTCACAATAAAAGTCTCATTTTTTATTTAGAGATCCAACTACAAAAATACAAGTAGTCTAAGAGCATTCAAACTAGATTTCTCATCCCTCGTAATTAACAAAAATCACCATCCCTTATAAATTTTGTTCATTCTTTAATAATCATCACATCATCTCCCCATATTTATTCTTATTTTAACTATATAATAATACATTGTTATTATTATTTTTTCTTTTATACTTACAAGCACTTATAAAAAAATGTATAATAAAAAATGTATAATAATAGACTTTGGGGATGGATGGTGACCCTCAAAATATGGGTGATTATTAGATTTTCTGAAAATTATTAGGATGGTGATGAAACACTTGATGTAGGTGTATAATTACATTTTTTTTATATAATTTAGAGATGGGGATATGAATGTAGACGCTGATGTGATAGCTCTAATTCAACATTTCTTTAGTCTTTTTCGAGTCAAATTTATTTATATGATTTGATTTTGATATGGGGTACCAGATAAATCGTTATTTGAATCGTCAAGATCCCGTCGCAAATCATAGAAGAAATATATGCTTCGTGATGTAACCTTGTTGCTTTGACAGAGAGCGTTGATTGACGCAAAGCCATAGAAACAAAACTGATAATACATTAAAGACTACAACTTTATTTGTATTTAAAATGAATTTTGTTAAAATCACCCTAACTTTCTATGTTGTTAAGTTTTGTATTCATGTTCCCGCTAGTTACTTGTTAGTTGGTTTTCAAATATACATATACAAATTTTGTTGTTCTAAAAACAAAACTTTCATGTCGTTAAATAAGACAATTTTAGAATTAACATTCGATTTCACTTACAAGAATTCTAAACGAAATAAGAAAAACTACATGCTTTTAAAAAAAATTAAGTGGGAATCAAGTATGTTACAAAAGATAGTTTGGGGTTTAGCATAATAATCATATATTTATCAGTCTCACTCACATTAATTTATAAACAAAATGAGGAACACATACATTCTTTTAAACGAAATCAAGCTGTGTTAGTGAAGATATATTTAGTGTTTAATTTTTATACTCGAATTCAAATTCACTCACAAAAGTTTATTAAGTGAATTAAGGAAACATAACAAACAGTGAGACATAGCAAAAGTTGAGTATCAATACGTTAAATTGTCATTCCACTTAAATTGGTTTAACTCAAAGTTGAAAGTCTTAAGGACACCCACCCGGATAAATCAACACCCCTCTATACGTTACGTATGGGTCTATACACGGCGTATAGAGTCAAATACATTGAAAACAAGAAAAAATTAAGAGGACTGTCAAAGAGATATACACCTCATATAACCTTATACAACCCCTTATACGACACATAACTACACGATGCGTAGAACAAATTTCGACACTAACTACGAGGAAAGATTCAAGGGGATGTCAAAAGGGTTATATGGCTCGTATAGGGCTATACGACCTCTCTATACAACCATCTTTTCATAGTTGCTTAAGTTTTCTAACTACGCGGCATAACTGTCGAGTGATTTTTGGCTGTACATGAGCGAAATGTTTTAACGACAAAGTTACCCCTCAATGCTTCAATTCTAGGCATATAGACAATCAAAACACAAAAACAACCTCCAGCCAGAAAACTGAATGAGAGCACATAACTGAACAAACCATCATCAACATACAACTTCAATCACTGAAAATACAAGTACATAACAGTTTATTGTAACAGGTTTTCAAGCCATAATCGTTTTAACCATCTTGATAAACAGATCACCATACTAATTAAAGCGTTAAACTCTACCATCCTGGATACCACTTCCTGCAAAACCCAAATGGAAAGAATATATATTATCCTTGCAAAACAGAAAGAATAAACTCTAATTGTTAATAAAAGTAAATCCATTTCACATTTATGTATTATAAATTAACATAATAACAGAAGGAAGATATAACTAATCACAATTAGCAAAACAAACAGTCAAGAGAACAAGTCAACAACAATTATAGAGTAAAGGAGAACAACAGGTGATATATATTAATGACAGAACTGGCAGAGAGGGTGAGGTTTGGGTTATATGCAGAAACTGGGTAGGGGCATGGGTGTAATTAGAGAACAGATAACACCACTTGCTGAAAATAAGAGTCCAGCCGTAGCGGTTAGCCTTCACCAAGAGGTAGTGATCTGGTGATGATGTAGTTGTTATGCAGGCAGTAGTCATTACTCTTTAATCAGTTAAGTGGCGATATACCTAGAATTTTTATTTTAACTCTACCTTCTTAAATGGCTCAACAGGTAGAATTTTTATTTCTTTTAAATAACCGGATGTAACTTGTTTACAACTTACCCAGGCACTCTGATATCACCAAGTAGACACTCCACTGATTTAAACCTTGACCAAAGAACCCATAAAGCATTATTTTGCCCACACTAACCATTTATAATAAAGGAGTGAGGTTTCCGATACTGACCACCCCAAGGGTGAAAATATACAGTCATAGAAGATTAGGAAATCTAGAGAAACACTAAGCCGGTAGACCAAGTACTATTGCTGATATGACAAATTCCTGGACAAGCTAACTATAAAGCTAAAAGAGAAACACTATTCAAAAGGAAGCATAATTAGAAGGAAAATGAAGCAAGGGACACTATGGATGATGAAATAGTGAATCATCTTTTTATACCATGCGCAAGCTCAAAAAATATGATCTAAAATTGTAAGAATGAGGATGTCTGATGGTATGTCCTGTAAATAGAAATGAAGCTTTTAATATATGTGAAAATGGCTGAGACATTGAGTTTTAAGCAATTATGAACTGTATTTTTCTTTGCAACATGTTGATCAGTTTGCAGGAATGAGATGATGCCATATAAAGAAGCAGATGACAAGATTCAAAAGTTAGAATTGATATTATTAAATTGAGGAAAATTCAGATAATCCCCTAATCCTTGCCAAAAAGAACTACTCAGATCTAACAAATAACACAAACAGCACATTTCATCTATTCATATCCAAGATACAATTGACAATAGAGACAAAATTTACATAAAGAAGAAAATTCTTTATTGATCAAATGATATACCAACAGAGAAATTCTGCAACAAAAAAAGACCAGTTTCAAACCAAAAAAAAGGGAAAAGAGTGGCATACCTCTGATGATCATGATTACTATTTCCGGTTCCTCCTATCAGACCTCCTTTTGTCCCTACCAACCGTGAATCCTCAGAGCTGCTGTCATCTGAATCAGAATCAGACTTCCGCTTGCTTTTCCTCTTATGCCTTCTAACTGATTCTTCAGAACTGTCTGAATCATCCAGATCCCGGTGGCTTCTCCTCCTCCTTTTCTCCTTCCTACTCTTCCTCCGTGATCGACGGTCCAGATCATCATCAGATGACTCATCTTTTCTCCTCTTCTTTTCTTTCCTCCTTTTACACTTCTCTTCTTCGACCTACCCCTTTTTTTTCTCTCATCATCCTCTGAATCATCATCCGAGTCATCATCTTTCTTCTTTCTTGAAGACTTTGACTTGCTGGTTAATTTCTTCCCATACTTCAAAGCAATTGCCCGTTCAATCTCTGAATCATAATCCGAGTCTGAACTCTCGCTGTCCTCCTCCTCACTCTCATCTGAACTTTCATTAACAGCTCTTTTCCCATTCCCTTTTATTTTCTCTAATCCTGACATCACAGCAGCCTGAATAGCTTCCGGATCCTTCTCTTTATCATCCTTAATGCTCAAAAAGTTTCTACATTGAAAAGTCAAATGACCCACACGACCACATTTCTTGCAGGCCCCACGCGCCTCATCAGCATTGGACCCCGTGATCCGGGCAAGTGCTAGTAATCCTTGGAAACTAGCGTACGCATTTTCACCCTCAGGTTCAGCATTTGAAGCTTGAGGCTGGGCAGATTTCTTGTTATCTTCTTTGTTAGGTGCATAAGGGTCATACCCAATAGCACTCTGCCATATACCATGGGTTTGCAAGGCGGCACTACTGTGCACCCGATTGTTGGCTGGCATACGAACCCTACCCGCTGTGGCCGGCATCTTGAAAACTCAAAGAAAAATACCTGCCAAATAAAAAAAATAGCACAACAGGTTATAAAACTTTAACATCATCACAATCTATACTCCATAGATCATCATTGATCATACTATCTGGCACAAATGCAACTTTTTTGCAAAATCATTGAATTCAAAGGCAATAAGACCCAATTTTAAAAATTGGTGACATGATAAAAGCTTGAAGAAAGGGGAGATCCGATCAACAGCCACCTATAATCACTCTAGTCAACAGCGATGCAAATCAATCTTATGCGAACTAAACAAATAAGAAAAGGAAAATAATAACCTAAACAGAAAACCCCATCCTCAAACGTGCCAATATAAGAACAAATCGATCATCAATATCTGCTGTTAGTATCATAAATTTGGTAAAATGATGAATTGTAATCATGCGTTACTAAGGGAAACGAGAGATTCCTCTAAACAGCTCAATCAGACATAGCGAGCAGATGGGTTTTACATTTTAGGGTTTCAACAGTACAACTTTCAAATCCTACTGAAATCATACATCAATCAAAATTAAGCAAGAAATTCAACCAATCGCGTGAAATCACAACCGATACGAACGAAAACACACAAACAAAATAGCAATTCAAACAATTAGGGTTTCGAAAACAGCAAAAAATCAAGCAGTTAGTAATCAATCGGTGATCATCAAGATAGAATCGTACCTGTGATTATTATATTGTAATGAGCCCTGAAGAAATCAAGATTAACACCGTAAAATGGAAGATGGAAATCAGCAAAGAAGATCGGATTGTGGATGAAAATTCTCGAATATGATTGGAAAGGGGAAGATCACGTTCACGATCAACTTTCCCTTTCTTTTATATAATTTAAATAAATTTTGGCCGACCGAGTGTTATACATTTGGGCTCTAATTCTCAATGGGCTTTTTCTACCCATTACGTTTTCTTAGCTTGTTTCCTTAGTTAAAAGTAAAAATAAAAAGAAATAAAAAAAAGGTTTTCAATGGTTAAAGAGCCTAACATAGCTGGGTTAAAAGATAGTTGAACATCCTAGGATGTTGTAAAGATCTTATATAGTCTTTTACAGCCTTGATCCTTAAATGAACATGTATGAGCTTCGATAATGTCCTTTAGACCATGACCAATGCCTATACGTTTGACGAAAAAGTCCACATGACGAAAAAGTCCACATGAAGTTATAATCGAGGATCTGACAATGAAAAGTTTACAAGTTCAGCTCAGTTAGTAATCGATGATGATGAATTAGGTTTGTTATTAACAATGATGACGAGTTTATACACGTTATATATTTGGCATGCCATTTGTTTTTTCAGTAAGTTATTGTGTATAATAAAATAAATTGTAATGTCACATACCCCTACAATAATACATAAACATATAATGTTTGGCCTAACATGGTACTCATTTCAATGATCCATTGTATACCGTGTGTCAAAACCAATTATATTACATACACTTAACAATGTTTTACTTAATTTTGTAGAGTTTTAAACACGCCATTACTTACTTCTCCCCAATCCCACCACAAACACTTGTTTTAATTTACTTGTATTAATCTTCTTTAAAGTATTCATAATCCATCTCCCATATCCATTCTTATATATTTTATTTTATTTTATTTTGAACGGCAAATGTACAACTCGCTTCGAATGATAGATGTTATTTTAATCGGATCCACCTATCCGTTTCCCAGTCGGGGCCGCACCCCCAACCCCCACAGGATGAAACTTATTGCTGAGAAAACCCCCTGGCTCAACTTTGAGCATTTTGTTCAGAGAGACACTTGAACCCATGACATCCTCTTTATTTACATATCATAAGTATCTCACCATGAACACATGACCTCCCCTTTACAATTAAACATAAAACATTGTTTTTCATTATCTTTATCAATTAAATAATCATTTTTATATGTTTATAATAATATTTTTTTTTATTATTCACTCACACGTAATTTTAAAAATTCTATTGTGAATGCTGTAAACTCTTTTTTGTATGTAAAACCCATAGTTACTAAAACCCAAACCGTAGTTCATATCTCACTCTTCGTGGTTCGGAGTCCTCTGCACGTCACTGTCATTATCGCTTCGAGGTAAAGGTAAACCCTAATTCCCATTTGACATCCTCTCTACGCCAGTTTCAATCCTATGTAGGTATTATGGTTCCATGATCTATTAACCTCTTATTTATATGCTTCAATTTGTTCGGATCTGATTTGGGTACAGTACATGAAGCATCATGATCAATCAATGCTTCCTGATGCGAATTCTTAAATTTATTGACCGAAATTCATGTTATTGCTATAGCTAGTCACTACCTGATGAAATATTTTATATGTTTTTGTTTCTGGACATATATAATGCATGATCTTGCTCTTTAATGCTCACATGTAAATATATTATTGGTAATTTAGCTCTTAATCGGTGGATTTTGTGTTTTGTGAGTTTGTGGTTTGAAGTATACGAGTTTTACAACTCATTTAGAGTTTTAACCTTGAACGATATTAGGGTTTTACCAGAGTTATAGGATTTTTGATACAGTTTTGGTTTCCTTATTTCATGTAATTTGCTGTCTCCTGTGAGAGGTTTCAGCAGAATTAGTTATGAATCAAGTAATCTGCACAAATTTTGCTAATTCAAATTGTTGTTAGAGAACTGTTTAAACATGGATAAGAGCATGCTTGGAGATTTGGGGACTCTTCCTCCAGAAGATCAAGCTAGAATGTCTACCATGATTGATCAGCTTCAAATTCGTGACAGGTATATTGTTACTCTTGTTCTGCATTTTTTTTTCATACGGAATATCCTGAAATCTATACATAATTTGCTGTTAACCGCGCTGATTTGTTGCGAGTTCTGTAATTTTTGCAAGAAAGCAGTGTTCTGATCTGTATTTGTGTTTCTATATGCTCTCATATCATTGACATGTTACATGGTAGTGTAAACATGAGTTTTATTTTATTTTTATATTTTTCAGTCTTCGTATGTTTCCAAAGAGGGGACTTTTTGTTGCGTTGTGTCCGGATTTTTTTCACCGGGATAAAGTCGGGTCACCAAAATGCTCTGGGTTTATAGTGTAGATGTAAGATTTTTTAGTTGGTCCGTAACTTCGTATGGGTATATAGAGGTGATTTAATATTTGTGTTGCAAGTAATTTATTTTGAAATTACTTTTTCCAATGGAAAACTTTGTTTGAGGGTATTGTCCATACATGTTTAACTACTTATTGACTACTAGCTTAAGCACAAGTTGTTAGCTCAGCCAGTTGTATCATGCGCGCTGTACTAGAGGTTAGGTTAAGGTTTCGAAATTTGTCCCGCATGGTGGTCATAATATTATCTATAGTAGGTTTGACCCTGATGTTCTGATTGTTAATTCATCCGATCTCCAAAAAATGATTCACAGTGTCTGTTTTTGATCATCCACGTAATTTGATTGTTAATGCAGTATCATTTCTGAGATCTTAGTTTTCTGATCATCACCATTGCAGTCTAAGGATGTATAACACGCTTGTGGAGAGATGCTTTACAGATTGCGTAGATACTTTCAGGCGCAAAACACTAGATAAACAAGAAGAAACATGTGTGAAGAGATGTGCTGAGAAGTTTCTGAAGCATTCAATGCGGGTTGGGTTGAGATTTGCTGAACTCAACCAAGGTGCTGCAACTCCAGACCCATAAATAATGGTTTTGTGTGAGTATATGCAGTTTAATAGAATTTTGGTTTAGTTTTTTAAGTAAACAGTATAGCTGTCAAGTGATATGATTGGGGCATTGGGCTTTTGCTGATAAAGGCTCTGAGACCAAAACTACAAGAATTTTTAAACCGAGGACCAGGCTGGTTAGGTCTTGGTCGGTTCCAGTCAGGACCAGTTTTGTTTGGGCGGTTCATTGATCGGACCGGTTTTAAGATTCGTATCTTGCAAATAAAAAGAAACAGTGTGAATCTGATCTGATTTAGTCTTGCTACACCTGGTTGTATTTTTTTTTTCTGTGCACACATAGCATGATCCTGAAAATATCATATTTCTATTTATATATATAATGTTGGATTACTGCTTTGCAAGTGTTTATATATGCTTTATGTTCAGGTTTGTATCAAAACTTTATGTATCATAATTTCCAAAAGAATAACTATAGTTACAAAATTATCAAAACAAAACGTAGTCAAAAGCTGAACATTAAACGAATAACTGATCTTCGAGTCGGTTAATGTGGGTTTTGAACCAGACCAATTGCTATCCGTTGGATTGGCTTGGGTGATCATTTGGTCGGTCTAGACTGGTTTTACTCAACCCTGAAAACAAGATAATAAAGAAGAACCACAACTAAAGGTGGGTTGGTCGATTTTCACGTAGGAATAGAGTTGTAAACATCAACAACGTCTTCATGATTCAGCGGTATGGACATTCTAACGGTCAAGTCCATATACATATATTGAAAAAATCATATGTAATAATGTAGCTAAGTAGTTCATACACATACTCCCTTATGAACTCTCATTTACACTAACATCATAATAACTTGAATAGCTTTTGGCCTTGTGGGTCTCTCTCTTTATTTTCATTGATGCTCTAAAAGTTTCCACATTGAAGAGTCAAATGGCACTCACTAGTACACCACCATGTTTTGGGCATCGTCAGCATAATACCCCATGCTTCACGCAATTAAGAGTATATGAGATAGCATCGTAACGTATAAGAAGTTGTAGCATCTTCACCGGCTATAGGTCACGAGACTGTTACTAGGAGGACTAGAGATCCCCAAGACAACTTTTAAATCTCAATGAAGTAAGAAACAAACAAAACTTTAAATGAAATGCTTAAGCATAAGCATTGATGCCTTAAGAGCATATAGCAATTTGTCAAATTTACTAGTTTAAGATCATTATGTTAAAAAGTTGGATTAACGATCAGAATGACACATGTCTAAAAAAAGACTGTGTTGATACTTGGGGCAAAGTCGCAACGTTAGACAAACTTCTATAAAAAGTATCGGGTTTTGCTAATTATAGTGCTTACGACTATAGTTCATAGTTATATCTAATCATAACCAACTAGCGATTGAGATATTTCTTTTAATGATTACAACAATTATGTGAAGTAGTAAATTACAATCAAGTTCCATCGTTGTCTACTAATATAGTAATATCTACCACCACTTGTAGTGGCTTGATATTCTATTTCAAAACATCAATAATTACTTTACACATTAATCGCAATTCTTCGACAATCTTGAAACAATGAAATGAAATAACTAAAGTGTTTGAACCAGATCTTGCCACATGCAAACATATCCTTTAGAGCTTTTGTGCTAATAGAATTCCATTCTTATTATTCTATGATGTTGTAATCAAGAGAGTAATCTAATATGTTAAATATTTTTAGTTACAAGTTAATAAAATTGTGGATTATAATTTTTTTTCGAAATAAACTTGGCTTTTAATAAAACTTATATCGACTGTTAGAAAAAACTAAAAAAAATTTCAATTTAGAATTTCTAGAAAAAATAAACACTACAAGTTATGAACGAAAAACAAAGTAACCATGAAATTAATTCTTGAAAAATAAAAGTAAAAAAGAAAATTAAATAACTCATATTTGCTTCCTCAACGCCCAAACCACCTAGACGTAAAAGTGGTTTTAAAGTACACCTAGAAACCATGTTAACATGTATAAAACACCTTGATTTTTATATCTAAAGTTTTTTACTAAAGTCAATGTAAATATGAAAGTCAACTTGGATTATGATCAAAGAAAGTGAACTAATAGTATCCATTGTCGAATTTGGTTATAAAAATGAGTTTTATTCAAAGTATTATTTTATTTTAGTACACTCATGCATTTTGAGGTCTTTTAAGGGAAGGAGTTGGATATTTGTATTCGAATAGATCGTCATGAACAACTAATTAAGATGTTAGAACACATTTCAACTTATTGATAACAAAAAGTAAGTAATCATGCAATTAATTTCAGAGAAGTATGCCTCTCTTTCATAGGTTCATCTTCATTAACAAACCAGATTATGAGTGTTATAGCATTTGAAATCATTATAAAAATAATTGTTTTATGTATTTTAGTTTTATTTTATATATCAAATATATACATGCATACAAGCTTGTATAGTACTCACAACTCACCCGATCTTTTCTTGAAGAGTTCATCAGAAGAAGCAAGAGGGTTTTTATAAAAAAAGAACCAAAAATATAACCAAAACACTAAATACAAACACCAAAGTGTTCTATATTTTTAAACACTAGTAAAAATTGTTCTAACTTAGACCTTTGAAGAAGATCAAGAAAGATGACAAAAGCAATATGATCGAACCATATGTCAATTGTGCCAGCTTTAAGCAAATTGTAAAACTTTAATTTTCTCGTCGGCAAACGAATATACATATCATTGTATGATTTAATTAGTTTCAGGTAGGTGACGTCCAGATGGAGATATCATACTGCTACTACATTTAATGCCTTAAATGTTTTTCTTTAGTTTAGACCCACACATGACACATACATGTCTCGTATTCTAAATCTCTTCTAGGACTTTTTATATTTCTTTTACAATAACCAAATATATATCAATAGTATTATTTAGATATACCTTTGTTATATGAGTGATATGAAAGGTGGTTACATAACCGTCAACAGTAAAGGTGTGCAAAAAACTATAATAACTAAACCATAACAGAAAAAACCGATAAAACCAAACTAAAAAAATCAAAACCAATAAAAATACCGATGGTTTGGTTTGATGGTTTTTTAAAACCTGATTTTTTGGTTTTGCTTGTAGTAAAAACCGACTAAACCGAATCGAATCGAAACCATACAAACCGTAACTTTTAAATATAGAGGTGCATTCATATGCTTATAAACATGATTAATCTGTTACATATTTATTTAACTTATATTATCTAATTTGTTATTGAATATTTAGATTTTAAGAATATCTTTAAACTTCTTTGTTTAAATTTGTAGTTTAAAATGTTTTATTGAATTTATTATTATTATATTTTATGAATTGCAATTTATTTTAATGTCAGATAATTATGTATATTATACTTAAATATCAACAAAATGATGTAAACCAAAAGATTTTAGTTTATATTCATTGATTTGGATCAAAAATTTCTTTAAAAATGTGAAGCCCAAACAACAAAACCGAAAAAACCAAACGGAACCGAAACCAAAGTGAAAACCAAAAACCGAAAAAACCAAAACCAAAAACCGCAAAAACCAAAACCAAACGATTTTAAAAACCTAAAAACCAGAATATCGGTTTTTGATTTCGATTTAAACTAAAACCGAACCAAATCGAACCATACACACCTCTAGTCAACGGTAAACGCTACTATCTCACTAGTCACTAGATCATCAATCCACTAAATCCACTACATTCAGATGTTTTAGATGACTCTCACGGTTCTTGAAGTTCACAACATAAAATTGGTTCTGAACAAAACGTGTTTTCGTATAATACAAATTTTAAAGAAAAGTTGAGAATACATTGGCTGTTTTTTATATGTTTAAAAGTCAACTCGGGTCTTATAAAAAGTCATTGGATTGACCACTTTTGAGACACCCGTGACATTCTGCAATCTGCATGGTGTCAGCTCGGCCCACGAGACTTCATAAAAGCCGTTCGATTGACCACTATTGATTTAAGTCAAAACAAGCATAATCTCTAAAGTCAAAAACGCATATCTTTACCATTTTTTTATTTCATTTTTAAACAGCAACATAATATTATTAATATACAACTATATCATACTATTCAAGTATAAAATAACAACCAATAAGTTCAAGATCAACTGTTTTAGTAGAAGTCGTCTTATGATTTTTCAAAGTAAAAATCATGGGTTGGATTTTTACTAGTTGCAATATACTTCTAGTGGGCTAAGGGTTATACCATAGTGGATCTTTAGATGGTGGGTTTCCCTTGGAATGGTGGGCAAGCCTGGTCACCGGCGCTATCTGTGTTCACGAACGTAGGTGATCTTTCGTCAATAGGTTTACCCGGATGACCGGGCTTTAAAATTATTCGTTGACCGTTAAAAAATAAAGTGTGTATAGATATTAGTGAGTTTTGTCTGCATATTTGAAAATTTAATAAATATTACATTGTTTTGAGAAAAGCTAATAGCATATTATATTTGTGAGGTTTGACTATGAGTCATGGTGGGTCTTTCGATTGAAATTTATATCAAAATGGGTTAGACATATCATAACCTTATATTTGCTTATATGTGAAATTTAAGATAATATTTAGGATTTTGTGAAATAAAAGATATATATATATACACATTGCATTTGACTCAGATTGGTAAAATTTATATGGAAATATAGTTAAAAATAAACATATTATAACGCTGTAAATGAAATATGTTAAAAAGGAAATTAATGTAATATATTTATTAATTTTTTAATACTTGATATAATTTAGTTAGTTACATGTGATATTTGTTGTATTAAATATGGAGAGGACATATACTCCGAGATTGTGTTGTCGTGTATTCGTTAATTAGCTAAAAGTAATTTTTATAAGTAACTTGTTTTTGCTTATTATTATGAAATTATATATAATACTCTATTAGATTAAAATATACAAACATTATTACAAATGAAATAAATAAATAATTTCGTATATTACCTAAAAGTATTGATAATTAATTTTTAAAAAGTGAGGGATGGAGGGGTATGTATTTGTACTTCCCTCATCCTTATCTCCTCTTGTTGGTTACTTGGCCAACAAATAGACTGGTGATACCACTTGCAAATTTAAATGTTTAATTGAGTCAAGTTGACATGTTATCATGGCGTTGTATTTATGTTTCTTTTCTTTTTTTCACTTTTCTCTTATGTTTTATAATAGTTATAAACACATTAATTTGGCAAATCTTTGATGATCATGTTTATTTTTATAATAAAGCATCATATAGTTATATAAGTGAAATGATAAATGGCTTTAAACTTTTACACATGATATTTTTTTCAATGAGTGGAAACTACAAAAAACAAAAGGTTACGTATGTGATCAGTAGTTGAGCTTGAACAACACCATAGGGTGTACGCGAGCGAATATAAATTATTATCCCGGCGGGGTGAACTCTATTTTTATTAAAAAGTTGATATTACTGGACCAAAAATTAACATTGCTGACAAAAAAAAGGAAAAATGCCCCCCCCCCCCACTTATGTATGTAATTACGTAAAACTACAAGTTATGTATATGTAACTCAATAATCGTCTTGTGGATTTATATTAAGAAAATAAATACAATTGCTTTAAACAATAAAACTATAAATCACTAAAATGCTTCTTAATGAATAATAAAAATAAATTATTTATAATTTTGTGATTGTTTATAGATGGTTTTACGTTTTTTTCCAATAGTTAGAAGGTTTATTTTTTATCCATCCACTTCATGTAATTCTCTCGTAATGTAAAATAATAAACTTGTTTTAGTGACGAGATATTTATATGTTTTACAATGGAAGGCCATTTGTGATGTGTTCCAACCTTGTTTTCTTGTTTTAATCGGTGTGTTAACCGTCATCTGAGTTGATATCACAATAAGAAGAGTCAAATGTTTGTCACTTTGGTCATGTTCGTGTTCATTTTGCGAATTTGTGTTCGAGTTCACATCAGGTTGGACTCGTCAACCCGTGAATACCAACGCTAATTTAATCAATAAGGGATTGTCTGGTAGCATCTAAATCAACATCTTAATGTTTCAGATGCCTGAATGATTAAGCATTTAATGGTTCAAAATATTTGTTTCGCAAGCAAATGTCTGAATGATTCAGACATTTGTCTATAAATGGTTAAGCATAATACTAATATTGAATGGTTAAAAAGTTTAATGTTGAATGGTTAAGATCTTTTATCTGAATTAATCAAACATTTGTATTTTAATAATTAAACGATATAATAGCTCTTAATGATTCAAACATTTTAATGATTCAAAATTTAGTGATTCAAACATTTTATTGATTCAGCACTTAATGATTCATAAATTTGCCAAACAACCTCTAAATTAATTTTTTTACGGTCAACGAAAACTACAAGTTTGGTCAACCAGTAAACCCATTGATTAATAATCATCCATGCCTACGAACACAAACGACGCTTATGACCCGGCATGCCCAACATATTACACCAGATAAAACTTAAACCTATAACCCGTAAACCAGTTGATCTAGATTCATCGTAAACAAATCTAATTTTACCTATTAAAATTACTATACACAACAATCGCTTTCAACATCCAGTCACCCCTCAAGTTGCCCATATGATTCACTTATTCACTTTGTCATCGTTTTTTACAACAAACCATCTCCATCAATGTAAAGCGTTTTCCGCCATTAATGACATCTTCATCTTCTCCAACCTTCATCCACCACCCTCTTTAATTAACCACCACTACCACCACCCTTCTCTCTCTGTTCACACACTTCAACATTTTCACCCAAATTAAGATGAATTCCTCATCAATTTCTCTAATTTCAGTTCGTTTACTGTAATTCCCATCTTCAATTTCAAGATAATTTCAAAATTTCCGCTTTTAAATCTGGTTTTGATCCTGTTTATCGTCGTCACCCATGAAGCTCCAGTGAACACTCTGTTTCTGTAAACCGTCAAATTCAGGAACTTTGGGGAATTGAAAGCCACCCAGAATCAAGAATCGAAATGGGTATTTGTTTCAGTGCAGAAATGAAACATAAAAACCCGTTTCATAGTGGTATAATCTCTTTAATTCGATCAAATTTCATCAAATTTCGATGAATTGCTCTGTTTTTATTGTTGAATTGATTTGAATTGAATGATTCAATTGCTTTAATTGAATGATTTCAGGGTTAGATTCAGAAGTTGATGATCTTAGTTCATCAAACAGCAGTAAGGTTTCATCTATGCCACCAACACCACGTACTGAAGGGGAGATATTACAGTCATGTAATTTGAAAAGTTTTAGCTTTTCTGATCTGAAAATGGCGACCCAAAATTTTCGACCCGATAGCGTGTTGGGTGAAGGCGGGTTCGGGCCGGTTTTCAAGGGTTGGATCGATGAGCAATCGTACTCCGCCACGAAGCCCGGGACCGGCATTGTTATTGCGGTCAAAAAGCTTAATCAAGAAAGCTTTCAGGGTCACAGGGAATGGCTGGTGAGAGTCTCTTTTTGGTCACTTTCAAAAACACTTGTTTGTTGTGGATAAAATGTTTTTAGTTTTTTCGATTCGGGTTATGTTTTATCTTTATCTGATTAAATAATTTAACTTGAAAGAGGGAAAAACCGTTTTTCAAAACCATAAACGTAGAATAATATACTTATAATCTTGACTAAAGATGACATGTTTTGAACAATACACATTGTCCCATTTTAACCTAGTGTCAAAAGCAAGGACCATAGGCAATGTTGTGAGGGTCGGATTGGACCCCCTGGTCCAACCGCCGTGTTGAACCGGCCGGTTTAACTCAAGTCGACGGTTGGATTGTTTTTTTTTATATTTTTTAAATTTCAATAATTTTTTACATATATGTATTAAATAAGTAAACTTTTATCCGGTTCTCATACCCGGTCCGACCAGTGAACTGGTAAGACGTTCGATTCACTGTCTGATCCGGTTCTGAAAACATTGACTATAGGAGCTCCATTTGTAGGGAGGTCCAAGGTTCGGTACTTGACAATTGTTATGCATATATATGATGTAGTTTAGGAGTAGAATTGTAATGTATTTTTCGTTCCGAAGAAAAAAGTAAGACTCATTTTAACCTTGGCTAAACCTTGACCAACCCATTTGGCCATCTAAACCAAGAGATGTTAAATGAGTTGTATTTATATTATATTGAACCCAAAACAAGTCGATACGATGCTAAAATCACACAGACACATGAACTCAAATAGAATAAAGGATTTCATAAGTTGACGTGAACACGACTTATTTAACAGGAATATTCTAATATACTTTATTTCTCTACGTATTAATGTTTAAAATTTACAAATTTACACTAATAGGTACAACTTATATGTAAAACAAATATGTTTAAACTGTGAAACTAGACCCTCATTTCTTTATTATTTTCCAAGTTATGACATTAAAACATATTTTTTTTCAACGTATATATAATCAAACAGATAAATAAACCTATGAACCATCAGAGGATCCGGACACGACCCGTTTAGCCAATCATGTTTATAAGTTTGACTAGAAACTAACCCGAACTCGTTTAGAGTAACCTCAAACCCATTAGTTTTAAGACTTGACGTGTCGTGTCGTGTCATGTATGTCTGTAAGTCACCTATCTTTACTTACAAATTAGAAAATCTCAAAGTTTTTCTTGTTTTCTGAACTTATATATTCCTGAAATGGGCTTTTTCTAGGCAGAAGTGAATTATCTTGGGCAATTTTCACACCCAAATCTTGTCCAATTGATTGGGTATTGTTTGGAGGACGAACAACGACTTTTAGTCTATGAATTCATGCCTCGTGGAAGCTTAGAAAATCACTTGTTCAGGAGTGAGTTCTTTTATATCTTAAAGTTATAGATTAATATATACTTAACACAGAAAAAATTATGACTGTTTTTTGTATGATTGATCTATAGGAGGATCTTACTTTCAACCTTTATCGTGGAGTCTTCGTTTGAAGGCTGCCCTGGGGGCTGCTAAAGGGCTTGCTTTTCTGCACAACACAAAAGCAAAAGTGATTTATCGTGATTTCAAGACTTCTAATGTGTTGCTTGATTCGGTAAGTTATGCTGTTGAAAAATACATTTAATTTGCTCTAGGATGCAAGGATCTAGTATCACGTGACACTAGAGAAAATAATATTATGTGTTATATAGTATTTGATACTTGTTTTTAGATGTCATATACATATCTAAGTCTAGAGTGGCACCCATTCATTGTACTATTAAAAGCCGGAGTAATTGAAAGATGATGTTTGTTTCGTCATGTAGAATTACAATGCAAAGCTATCAGATTTTGGGTTAGCCAAGGATGGACCGATCGGTGATAAGAGCCATGTCTCGACCAGGGTCATGGGAACCTACGGATATGCAGCTCCTGAGTATCTAGCCACTGGTAGGCACATAGGTTCATGTCAAAATTTCTAAATTTTGTTATTTTATTTCTAATGTTTTTTTATGTTTCGGTTTTTTGTCTCGTTTTCAGGTCATTTGACATCTAAAAGTGACGTCTATAGTTTTGGTGTGGTTCTTCTTGAGATGCTATCAGGCCAAAGAGTAGTCGACAAAACCAGACCACCAGGCAGATACAGTTTAGTCCAGTGGGCCAAACCCTACTTGGCCCACAAACGTAAAATCTTTGAGGTGTTAGATAGCCGTCTTGAAGGCCAGTATACGCCAGAGGCAGCCCATGTTGTTGCAAACATATCATTACGGTGTTTATCAGCCGAGCCCAAGTTCAGACCCACAATGACAGAAGTAGTCAAAGAACTCGAGCGACTTCAAGATCCGAAAGGAGCCCGGCCCAGAAGACACTCGACTCATGGAACCCGTACGAGGAGACTCAGCACCGGGGGCCTTAGTACCCCGAATGGTGGCCAACCCGCTGCGTATCCCAGGCCACAAGCTTCTATATGTAGCAAGTGATTACCAAGAAAAAAATGACTCATTGAGCCATTTTATTGTATGGTTGCATATCCCAGGCCAGCAGATTTGTATTCAAGTTTTTAAGCTTATTTCTAAACTCAAGTAGCTTACAAAAGTCATCCCTGTACATTATCTTAGTTTTGCAACTTTGGTCCATATTGACAGTGCCATAAACCATGTCTGAAAAGTTATCATAATTGTTGGATATTAAGTATAAGCAAGTCTTGTAGTTTGTAAGTTACTCAATATCGACTCGCTAAAAGCTTGAATTAATCTGAGCTTAAAACGGCTCCAGCTTATATTGTAGCTCATTTAACAAATAAGCTTAAACCTCAGCTTATCTAGATTCACGGGTTGTACAAGTCTATAATTTTGGAAGTATAGTATTTTTATTTTATATAATAGTTATATAATTTACATTATAAAAAATAACTAAATAATATATACTTTGTTATACATAAAATTATAATTATATACATATATAAATAAAACAATCAAATAATTAATAAAGGAGCAGCTTGAATAATTACTCACGAGTCAACCTCTAGCTTTTTGTATAAAGCTCACTCTTAAATTACACAAGTCCGGTTCGAGTTTTGAAGAACTCAACTCGTTTACACCCCTACTTCTGTCGAAGTTTAGAACAAAGTGACATTTAAAACCAAAAACCCATTCACATGATTGAAATTGAAGATATTATTTTTTTTTAATTTGCACTTTGATTATATCCACAAATCTTTAAATCATCTTCAACTTTATAAACTGTGTTTAATCATTCCTGATGGCCAATGCCTCCAATCAAATCTCCCAATAGATCTGTTCCTCAGTTCTTTAAAATCAAAAACTTTCTTCAAGTAATTCCCATTTCCTTCTTGTTTTCTTACAACAATTTTCTCTGCATTTTCTTCTCTAACAAGATCGGGTTTGGGTTTGGGTTCGGGCTCGGGCTTGGGTATGAGTTTAGGTTCAGCTTCGGCTTTGGCTTCAGGTTCACTTTTAGCTTGTGGTGGTGACAGATCATTGATGATCTTCCCAAGTATCTCAACCACTTGACTCATTTTGGGCCGGGCTTTTGGGTTCTTCGTAAGACACTTATCGGCTAAATATGACAGTTTTCGGGCTGATTTCAGGGAGTAGTGTCCTTCGAGACGTGGGTCCATTAACAGATGAAACTTTTTTGAATCTGAAACATACGGTTTCACCCA
Organism: Flaveria trinervia; assembly: GCA_025506515.1. Classification (NCBI taxonomy): domain Eukaryota; kingdom Viridiplantae; phylum Streptophyta; class Magnoliopsida; order Asterales; family Asteraceae; genus Flaveria; species Flaveria trinervia. The sequence goes on from CM046442.1 coordinate 2,747,161, forward strand.
TTCTATTAGTTTTTGTTCGTTTCTTGGTAAGTTTCTCTCTACTGCTCGCCTGCCTGTGATAAGCTCATATAGTACCACCCCGAAGCTCCAAACATCACTTTTTGATGTTAATCTACCTGTGTGAAGATACTCTGGTGCTGCATAACCTATCGTTCCAACAACCTTAAAAAATCATACAACAGAAAATGGTGTTGTTAGTTATTACTAATTTTAAAAAAGTTTTAACAAGAAATAAAAGCTTAGGGTACAAAAGGTTTTAATTGTCTTAGAATGCTTTTAAACAAGTATCGGGTCGAAACAAGTTATTTTCAGGTGGTGAAACGAGTAACTTGTTAAAACAATTAAGTTTTAGGTGGAGAAAGGAGTAACAAGTCAGAACAAGTAATTATTAGGTGGCAAAACAAGTAATGGGTCAAAACAAGTAATTCTCAAGTGATGAGACGAGTAACGGGTCAAAACAAGTAAGTTTTAGGTGGCAAAATGAGTAACGGGTCAAAACAAGTAATTCTCAGGTGGCAAAATGAGTAACGGGTCAAAACAAGTAATTCTCATGCGTATTAGATTGTAATCTTTAAATATTTTTACTAATTTGACCCATTAAACATAGAAAGAACCCAAAATTAACCCATTCATAAACAAATGTATTGAAATTGTCACCTTTAATTGGTTTGAATTTCAAATCCAACATTGAATTCTTCCTCATAAAATCATCAAAAGAAACTAGCATGTTTGACTTTTTGTGATCAAAAGATAGGGAAAAGAAAAACATACAGCTGTTGAAACATGGCCTAGCCCAGCAGCTGGACCCTGTCTGGCAAGCCCAAAGTCGGACAGCTTTGGGTTAAAATCTTCATCCAGAAGAATATTTGAAGTTTTGAAATCACGAAATATTAACTGCACGAAATAGAAACATATAAAAACTTCGAGTTCTCAAATAAACATCCAACAATAGTGAAAATGCATGAAACAAAATGTACCTGAAAATCCATTTCTTCATGTAAATAAGCCAACCCACGGGCTGCACCTTGAGCAATTTGCAAACGGGTCATCCACGGAAGAGTAGAACCAACCCGGCCCAATAAATGGTCTTCTAAGCTTTTATTTTGCATAAGCTCATACACTAATAGCCGTTGGATCCCTCTTTCATCATCTTCTGCACAGTATCCTACCAATTTTACAAGATTTGGATGGTTGACTACCCCCAAAATGTTGACTTCATTAATCCACTCTTTATGCCCCTGAACACTAGAACATATAATTTCAAGCAACATTCATAAGATATCAAAAAAGTGGCCCAGCAATTTCACAGGAAGTCATAAGGAATCCCCACATAACATAATCACATTCATATCAACCATAAGATAGCTAACAAATCTAAAATGTTTTCCATTGTGTTTGAACACCATCATATAATTTATACTGTGTGTTTTGCTTAAAAAGACCTCAGCTTGTTAAGCGCCTTACGCCTAGGGTTAAGGCTCGCACTTTACATTTAGTGACTTCTACTACCTAAATTATACTTCCATAAGTTGATTACTGAATACATAGTTTTCATCATATTGCATACTAACTCTATCCTACTTGATAAAAAATGTTTATTAGCATAAGCGGATAATCAGCATATTGAAAACAGCATATTTCATTGTAATCATTGTAAGGGTAAACTTATAGTTTTAAATTTTAATTTATCAATAATAATGAATTTGAAATAAGCAACGCCCCTAAAGTAAGCAAATACGCATAAGCACCCTATTACTAACAAAAACCAAAAAGTGTTCATCATTTTCTATATAAAAAACAATAAATCATGGTGAATTATATGCCTAAACAATAAATATTGTGCATGGTGCTCACATTTGGGGAAATGCTAAATTATTATATGATTAGGCACTAATTATGTTGCTTTGCAAAACAAACTTTTTGTTTATTAAAAAGCTAAAAGACACTTTAATCTAGCAATTTAAATATTACCACAATTGTTTAGTTCAACCACTACATTGTCTGTATGAGACCCATTCATACTCATATAGACCAATAGCTGCATCAAGGGGGAGTGCCATATGCTCTTAAACTTGTACATTGCAGCTCTTGTTGAAGATAAGTTCAACAAGTTCTTGCACGTATCAAATACATTATAAAGTATAATGTTCAATTATTAACAAAAATTGACACAGTTATACTTAAAATGTATGTTTGAATAGAAGATTTCTTGTTTCTATAAGAATGTCTAAAATCTCATATATACAAAAACTTCTTCATGACTAATTGAAGTTTTCATGTGTGTTAGAAAAGCAATCCAGCGCACAAGACTCACGCATGCACGGTCCCATCGTGCCACTTTGTGCCTCGTCGAAAACATCCTTATCTTGTATTTATGCAAGAGATTGTTCCCGCGACCCGAACCGTGAGTTGGAGCAACAGTTTACCGCCATTTCACGGTTCGCGTCCTAGAAACAGCAATAATGCAAGATAAGATTGCGACCCAAATACAGGAGCCTCGTGCATCTAATTTTCTATTTTTATATGTGCTTGTTAACAATTTGACTTATAATTTCACATATTCAATGGTGTTTATGGTTATAACCTGCAAAATCCATGAATTCATGATGAATTTAAACGAAATTTAACATACAAAAAGCAAAGGGGAAACGATCATGCCTGCAATCCATTACGACTCAATTGCTTAACTGCAACATCCAACCACCGATCACCGTCGTTACCTTCACCGGCGACCTCAACAACTCCTCTATAAACACAACCAAATCCTCCTTCACCAATCACAAGAGACCGATTAAACCCCTTAGTCGCCGATTTCAGCTCCGAAAACCTAAAAACTCGCAGATCGTTCGCACGGCGTTGAGATAACAGCTCAGAGAACCCTACGGTGTCACTTAAATCTCTAGAATTGCTGTTCGAATCGTAATCCAATCGGCGACTCGTTTCAAAGCTGTTTGATGCAACGCTGAGGGAACGGGCCCACGAGACTCTGGTGGATGATCGGGAAAGAACACCGTCGTCGTCGACGTCGCCGGCGGCGGCGGATCGCCGGTCGCCGTAGCTGAAGTGGAAACACCTCATTAGTTGAAGATGTTAGGGTTTAGAGTGACGGTGGTGTGATCGCCGGAGATCAATAACTCCGGTGAGAAGAAATGGTATGAGGAAGACGGGTTCAACGGAGCGAAATGTTCGAACGTTGAATATTTTGTGTATGTATTGGGTTTAATTTCGTATTTATAAGTCAAGAAATGATTGCTAACTTACTGTAGAAAATTATATGAAAACAAATAAAGGGGGCGGGTACACACCCGTTGTGCACCGAACGGTAAAACCGTCGCCGCCCCTCTCAGTGTCACATTTTTTTTCACGACATATAATCACCGTAACCCTTGTGTGTGTGAGATGTAGTTTGACAACACTGTTACCATCAAATTTGAGCATGTGGTGTAGTAATACATGTTAAAATTTAACTGATGCGTTTATAATGTTGTGTGGTGAGTGTGATAAGAATATGCCTTCAACCTAACAATTAAAGCTGTATGTTGTTAGTGTGTTTGTTACTCGTGTTTGTTAGATAATAAGATTAATGATAAAAAATCAATTTTCTTTATCTCGCGCTCGTGAGCAACCATGTGGAGGTGCCCGACGGCCTCTCTCACTCCCCTAGGGTAGTGGTGTTCCATGCTTGTGAGGGTTGATGTAACTTTCACGTCCTCTCTCACGGTATCATAAAAAAATAGTCTATTAGAACAAAATAACATTTAACAAAATAAAATAGTCCCCTCTCACGGTATCATAAAAGATAATTTATTAGAACAAAATAACATTTAACAAAATAAAATAGTTTGATATTTTACTCGGTTTTGATTAATTGGTTTTTATACCCTATCTAAAATCCAATTAGAATTGGGGTTAACTCTATCAGATCTGATTTTAACCGAATTAAATTTTGATCGAATTTGAATATTTTTGAATAAGTTGAATAACAATTTTTTTGATCTTTTATTCATATATTTCCTTTAATTTGTGGTTCTTAACATAAACCGAAACGAATCATGTGGTCTTGTTTATGGTTAGTTATTTAGAACTAAAGGTGGGGCTTTAACATGATAGGCAATTAAGTAATGGTATTGAGCTAGAGACCCAATGATCTTATTCAATTTAATCGGATAGTTGACTAATCCAAATAACCTATTTAGAAAAGTTTCATACCCAAAATCCAAAATAGGAATTTTTGATAAGATCCGGTCAAAACATCCAAATTAGGTTTTAGATCGTTTTTTTGTTGTTGCAAATATGGTTCGGATTACGGTTTTTTTTTTCTGGATTTTAGTTATTTTAAACACCCCTAGGATTACGGTTAATATTCTCCGTCTTAACCAAAGATTGCGGGTTCAAGTCTTGAAGGTAATTAAAAAGTTATTTTAAATTATCAAGATGTTATTTATTGGTGTAGTTTAAAGGTATTAATAGATGAGTATATGTCGTAAAAAAAGGTTAATCTCATATAAATCCATTTATAAAATAATATCTTACTACTTTTACCTTTTATTAAAAAATCGTTATTGCTTTCTATGAAAAAAAAGTTGAAATAGTTTTAGTAAAGACGTAAAGTACACGAAAATCTCACTAGACTAAGTTGTATATATTAAAGGCTCTAAACATATCTATAATGCATTTACTTTTGAAATGTTTTGATAAAATAATAATACGTAAAGTCTAAATTCTGTGAAATAAGATGCCATAAGTTTTCTTTTAAATATGTTAAATATCATTATATCAAAATTTAACTATTTTTAGTTAACAAATCATTATTTTATGAAAAATAATTTGGTTTTATATAGGTTAGAAAGTTTGATACATTAAAAACTACCAATAAAATAAGTTATAGCCAATGTTTTGAATATCACATCGGCTGGTTATTTGGCCGATTCAGGAATCTAAAATCTTAAAAAAAAGTAAAAAATAAATTAGGAATGTGTTCTAATATAAAATAAATATGTGTAGTTTATTATGTATTTTAAGTTCATACAGTGTAAGTTTATAATAATAACCTAAAGAATAGATATGTTATGTTATACAATATAATCATAAAATTTGATCAACTTATACATGTCATATACTCATATGAGAACAAGTTTATGCTCAACATTTGCCCAAGATCATGTTACTCATGATGTGGTTGTTTTCAACTTGAAGAGGATATATGGTTGTTATCGTTAAAATCACATGTATCATTTTTTTATCACGTATGTATTTGACATCTTAATACTAAATTTCATAAAAAAAATTAAGATAATGTTTGTAATGAACACGTTAATAATTTTGATACCATTTCATATGGTTTTACCGAGTAATATGTGTTGTTTATAAACTTGTGTCTTTATGATACGTAACGTTAACGGTTAAATTTATTACACTTATGTAAAATTACTAAAATAAGCTAGACTTTTACGGAGTGCTACCTTCAATTTGAGTTTGTTAGAAGTTTGAACACGAAAAATCCTATGTCTTCGGTTAGATTTATTCTACTCATGAATTAGGAGGTTTTTTAATTGCGTATAACCGTTGCATTTATTAAATATTATCCTTTTGCACTGCAAGTTGTTTTAAAAAAGTAATAATAAATTACCACCAGGTTATTAGGTGGTATTTAGAAGTAAAAGATACGTGGTTAAAAAAATAATAAATAAGCACTAATTGACAAATTAACGTATTTAGTTATTTCAGCTAACTTATAAAATACGTTATAAATACATTTTACATTTGGAGTGAAATATTTTGTTTAATTATTAACTGTCTTTCTAATATATTATTATCACATTTACGGTCTACAGTTGATAGTATAAATAAAAGAAAATTTCACAGAATAATAAATAAGTTGTTACAGTATTTCAATTAGGTTATTTATATTTTTATTTGTTATAATAAGGTCACTAAAGTTTTAATATTGTTCCAGTTAGTTCACTAATATTTTTATTTGTTGCAATTAGGTCATTAAAGTTTTAGGAGTGTTATAATTAGATCAATCATATTTTTTTAATTGTTTTAACTTTTAAATAATTCACAATTTTTTAATTAATTCATTTTTTATAAATATTCTTAATTTTTTTAATTCAATTTTTATAAAAGTTTTTGCAACTTATGAATGACCTAATTAAAATAATTCTGAAACTTTAATGATTTGAATAAAAGAAAATTTTACGAGTAACCTAATTAAAGTAAAAAACTTTATGAGTAATCTATTAAAACAAATTTAAAACTTTATTACTAGTTTACAAAACTACCCCTATAAATAAGAGGTTACGTAAGTGTACACTCTCTAAAACAACATCCCAAAAGCATTTAATTAGCAATGACATTTTGTATGTTATTTCTATGTATCTACATTAACAGATGATCCCCTACATAAGCAAGTGATCTATGAGATCACTATTCAATTTTCAATCTAAAAGTTTTTAAAGTAAAAACAACGATAACAGTAATTGTTTATTCATCTATCTTGAGGTACAAAATATTATATAATTTAATTATTTTTGTTTATATATAACCTAAATATATGTAGGATATGTGGTTATATTATCTATAATAACTTTTGATAACTTTTGATGATTTCTTAGCACTAAAGACATGCAAATGAAAAAACCTTTGCACTAGGCGCTAATCAGTGATTCACTAGTTTTTCTTGAAAAACCTACCTCGACGTCATAACGAAAAGATTCTTCATTTAAAAAGATATAGTATGTAGTTCGGTATTAATGAATTAAAAAGAGATTTTCTCTTAGACAAATTTTCTACATTGTTTGAAGGTGCTAAACACGACTCAAGCTTACTATGCAATACTTCTTTCAAAATACTTTTGTCATTTGAAGCCTTGGAAATGCTACACAAAAATGTATGTATATAGGAACATTAAAAGAATCACCTTGATGCAAACCAGATTAAAATTTTAAACGATAAAGATTTGTTATTTTCTTCTCCTATAACTTAGTATTATGTGTTAACAATATTCGGTCAATACAACATTTCACACTTTCATGTTAATATGTACATATAAATACGGACACCTATCGGATTTCATGCTCTAGAACACATGTAATTATGTAAAAGTGGCTTATGGAGTTATGGTATTATCATTAATTGATTAAAAACAGAATACATGCAAAGTATTCACAGTAGAAGAATATATATATATAACTAAAGCCCATTTACAATCATGAAATACATAAATACATAAAAAATACATAAATACATAAAAACGACAACTCACACATTTATCTAACAACTCAAATAACTTTTTTTAGTGGGACCCGAACCCTTAACCTAAAAAGAATATTTATCACTTCAATTTTTAATGTGTTTGTCATTAAACTCAACCCCTCATCCCCGTGTATAAATACATATTTGTTTTATAATAATAATACCAATTGATAATATTATTTCCAAGTGGCATGTACCCTTTATAAAACATTCTTTTAGCACTACAACCTTCATGCGACCACTGTTCCATATGGTTTCATGCTTTAAAACACGTAAGAACAAAAGGTTTAACACCATCTCTCTTACCGTTGACTTCCACCTACACTCTACTTTATATCCCAATATGTTTAGTCATGTTTACTTAAGGATGTAATGGAGTTGACCCACTCATGAGATTCTTTAGATTCATTTGGTAAAGTTTAAATCAAGCCGAGATTAAAGGAGATCAAACTTGAGGTTATATTATCTTATTTAATAAACAAGTCACGGCCCAAGCTTCAGATGTTAAGTTCCACTAGACTAGCAAGCCTAAACAATCCTATTCTTTGCATATGTTGACTAGACTAGCCTCGTTATTATTTATTCATTTATGATGTGTCATTTGGGTTAGACCTAACGCTCGGCTCATTAGGTCTAATCCCGACCATTTAGATATAAAAACTTAATGGAAAATGTTAAAGAATTATAACCAAGTTTCAAAAATATTCTAATTTAATTACTCATGCATACTTTTCTCAAATTGGATCACTAAACGATCAAGTTGAGTCTTCATCGAATTTTCTTATGTCAAGAAAGTAACGGTGGAGAAAACGTATAGGTCAAAATTTTCAATATATAAAATTATATTAAAAAATAAAAAAACATGTTAATTATGAAAAAATAAAAAAAACACATAAAATTTACGTAAACATTCTATATCAACATCAAAAGATATAAGAAAATATTTTTTAATTGAAACTAAAAGTATAACATGCTAAAAACATATTAAGACTTCTAATTTATATATAATATGAAAACTGAGTGACCTAATCAAAATACTTTTGAAACTTAAGTTATCTAATTGAAACACTTTTAAAAATATGTTATTATTTTGCAAAGTTACCCCAAAACTTAAAAACAAATTATAGTTTTGAAGAATGTAAAATTGTAAAAAGGGTAAAAAGTTACACTAGGATTGTATTTCTGAATATAAAATAAATACATCTATTTTATTTTGCATCTTACGTTCTAATATTTTTTATGTTTATAAAAATAACTTAAAGAACATATTTATCACTATAGATGGTACATAGAGTCACGGACTTTTACCCGTATTATCTTTTTGAAAAAATATGGGTGTTATGTCAAATCGTCATATGTTTCCAGAAGGTCTTGACGTCTCAACGAGTTTAGTAACAATGTAGTGGACGAAACTCGCGAGTTACGATGGGATGTTGAAATTTATAAAACTGCTTTTAACGACAGTTGCATTAATCTTTAAGTGGATTTCTTACGTTAAAACAACGATTAAATAAGCAGGGGACGGCAAACAAAATTTTTTATGAAAATAACAGTTTAAAGGTTGTATGAGGACGTAAAATAAACTTAAAAATTAAAATATTGAAGCAGCCTTAGCAATTAATATTTTTTAGTTTCATGTTTCGATAATATGTACATATCATCATAATATTCAATTTTGAACTAAATTTATATCAAATCGTAGATAAAAATAAATACATTGGAACGGTAAGTTCAGATTCCTCAAAACATCATATTTTAAGGGCATAAGAGAAAAACTAAAAAATGTTAAGTGTGTCATGTGACACGAAATGGTTGGGGTAAAAGAAAGGAAAAAAGCCAAAGGTAAGGACATCCGGAGTAAATGACAAATTCAATTAAAATTGAGATGGTCATAAAATTGACGATGCAAGCGATTTATCACGCAACTTGTTTGTACATTTAGAGAGCACGCAACGACAAAATGGTCAACAAGAAAACAAGGTCCGCGCATACGGTTTTGAAGAAAAACAAGATGAACTCATACCTTTGGACGAAGAATTGAGCGAAATGTAATACCTTAGAATAGAGGTTATGATGTACTTAAATTTTAAAATTTTCCAACCTAGGTAAATGTTTGTGTTCTAGGGTTTTGATATATATCTCAATTGCTCTAGCTCCTTGCTAGAGCATTATTATTTTTACATTAATAAAATAAATTGTCATAAAAAAATTAAAAATAAATAAAATTTATGCATATGTTAAGAAAAGATTAGTCAAAAAAGTAATTCTTTTGGGTGAAGTATTATTGAAGCAATCATTATCAATCTTATTAACTTATGTGACTGAAAAATATAGCGTGTTTGAATTATGAGTCATAATTTATGTCCCCAACAACTCACAAAAACATCAATACATTAATGATTTTATTTTAAGCTTAAAGAAATAAATGTATAAGTATATAAATCATGTGTGGCACTTTGTCCCCTGTCAAATATAAGTTGAAGCTATACTTATATTTTTTCTAAGGGTCTGTTTTGATAATATTTTAATAGTTACTAAAAGACTATATTTTATCGTTTTATAATTTTTTAATAGTTAAAAAATAATTTAATGCTGAATGGTTAACAGATAGTATCTCAATAATATTTATGAATCAACATATTAACCATTTAATATTAAAGTTAGATCTTGATCATTAAAAGATCATAAACTATTAAAAGGTAGTTTTTATCTAAACTATTAAAAGGTAGTTTTTAATAACGATAAGACTATCAATATTAACAAGTTTTGTGTGAAATTATTGATTATTGATATATTAATATAAAAGGAAAATCTGCCAATTTCTAAATTTATGTTAATGGAGCAAATATATTGTCATATAAATGATACATAAAAAACTTAACTTTTAAATAATAAAATAAAAATTTTTAATAGATGATAAGATTGAATATCAAAATTAAAAAAATGTTCTAATAATTTCTAATTTGATTAACAAAATTTTGAAAGGATTATTATATGTTATTTTCAAACTCGAGCATAATGAAAGTAATACTAGAATGTACTTTTTTTTGAACGGCTAACGAATAATTTTAAGCCTGGTCATCTGGGTAAACCCATTGGTGAAAGGTCACCCACGCTCGCAAACACATACAACACTGATGACACGGTCCGCTCACCATTCAAAGGGAAATCCACCACCCAAATATCTACTGTGTTAAAATCATTGACTCACTTAAAACATATTAAATCTAGTAAGGCTTCAATACATAATCTTCACTTTAGAAAATCATAAGATGACAATGAGTTGATCTAGAACTCATTGGTAATAATAAAATATACTACTTCATAAAAGAATTTCATCAACTAGCAGCCCAGCTTATCGGGCTCATACTCAACGTGCTTGATAATAAATCTACAAACAAAAGGCCCATTATGAAACCCGCAGCTTCTATAAGAGTATAATCCATACATGCCTAATATGTTTAATCCAATTTATATTTATAGGTTTGATGCACATATAATATTATAGATGAAATTCATATTTATAATATTGTTAACTTAAAATTTAATATCATAAATTCATAAGTACTGTAACAGCATATGAAAATTTTATTTGTAATCTTTTACTTAAAACAAAATATTACAAACATACCAACAATGATAAGCTTCATAGTAAAATTAACAACATGATTAAACACCACACCAACTTTTGTTTGCATCACATTATGATTTATGTAATGTATCGAACAACAATGGAAATTTTCTAATAGATGTATCACATGTAACATACAACTTCATTATATATGAACCCCGATATAACCTTTGACGGTTTAAAATCATTATGATAACACCTACTGCAATACGACAAAAGAGATCTTTATAGCTCTTTATGGGTGCGGACCATGTGGTCATGTACTATATGCAATAGTCGTACTAGGTAGCACCCCTTGATAGATTCATGAATAGAGTTTTAAACGAGACGACGTACGCCCCTTTTTGTCAATATTTAGAACCCAAATATGGTTTAAATTGACAGTTGTAAGTAAGATATTAAAATTTATTAAGGCTTGTTTTAAGAGATTGTTAGTAAATCCAACGAGTTTATATACCTATCAAAAGTTTATTGCATACGGTCCTTTAAGATTCGGGTTTTTCATGACTTTGTTATGTTGAAATTTTGAACGATGATATGTGTATAATATACATTGTAGCTTTTTTAGGGTAGAAAACTAATTTGACTTTTTGAGTCAAACTTTGAACGTTTTGATGCTAAGTCATGTAATTTCCGTTAGATAATTTCCTAGTATTTGTGTAAACTTTATTCCTTATCAAATTACCTAATCTTTTTATGGTTAGATCACATATAATGAAATATATAAGTGAAATTGTACCTACATTGAAGATAAATTATGCCATTGTAGTAGATGAATTATCCTGTGGCGGAGCTTGAACATCCTCGTAGGGGGCGGGGGTAAATTTAACTTTTTTTATGGGAGGCGAACTTGATATTTATATAAAAATTTACACTACCGGACCAAAAATATGTGACAAATAAATCTATAATAATTGTATGCTTATTGAATGTTGAAAGCCCCAGTTGAATAAGGTTGCTTATTAGTTGCCGTTGGTTCAATCATTCAAATCATTGAAATCTAAAAATCAGATTCATTTCACCGTTAAAGAAAATCTACTTCATGCATTTTAATCTCCGTCATCAAAAGAAAAAGGGCTTGCATCATTTCTTCATTGGGGAGATACCAATTTTGAAATTGTAGATCAGGAATAACTAAAGTGTGAAATTACAGCTATATTTAGCATCGATTATGCCTATCATTAGTTGTCTAGCATGCGAGTTCATTCAACATCAAAGTCAGCTAGCCTTCAATCAATTAAGGCAAGTTCAATAGAATCTCCTTTGTCTTTTAGTCTCAATTGTAATACTTGTACATGAAATACAGTGAAATACCATTAAAAAGAAAGAGGATTGAGACAATAAAAAGGATTGAAAACATGATTAAAACAATAAAACCTCGTCACAAGGAAAAGCTCTCAAGCACTAAACTAATTACTTATTATTTGTTAAAAATACATAAATAATAAATATTACTAGCAATTTCATTTTCATAATGAATTCATATAAAGGGGCATGTGAGGGAACTCTAAAGTCAAATTGTTCTCATTTTGGTTGAAAAATGTTGCACGAAACCCCGAGAGGCATTGGAAAAGCATTGAGCATGTTAGTCCCTAATAGCCCTTAATTATTTAATTAATTATTTATTTATTTATTATTATTATTTATTTATTATTTATTTATTATTAATGTGGATGGGTGAGTAAATGTGACAATTTAATTTTTTCATGGAAAGACAAATGGGAACCATGAAAAATCTCTAGGTTTTTGAGTGGTATAAAAAGCATATGTCCCAAGAGAATTGAATGGTGTTTGTTAAACAAAGGACAAAGGGTTAGGGTACCCCACCACCTCTTGCTACTTTGTAAAATTTTATATTATTATTTTACTTTTTAGGAAGTAAAGAATCCAAGGATAATTAAACGTTTTAAAATGATATATCAACATTTTAGTTAGTCCCAAAAGCTCATCCGGATGATAATGTGTACTTTTCAATCAAAATTTTATTAGTTTATAATCATGGGTATAAGATGTGATGATATTATTTTAAAATTTATTCTAGGTGTTAATGTTGGAAAAAATAATCCACATTTTATTTGTATTTAATTTGTGTATTAAAATTGTTGAGAAATAATTGTATGTTAGCTTTTGAAGGTTTCCACAATGGGTATGATTTGGCTCCCCACATGGGGCTACTTGTCTACAATTTTCCTCATATCACGCTTTACTTTAATTTAAAAGCATCACTCAAAATCTATAGTAACTTTAGTCAACAATCTCCCTCTCCCGCCTTAAATTTATAATTTTTTCAAAATTATATAAAAGAAGCTAATTGTATGGCCTTCACATTTTTCTCAATATGTTTAGTTGTTGATAGTATGAGATGTTTAAAGATGTGCATAAAAGATCCAACTAATGAAAGAAGTGAACTATAGCGATTAATGGAGCACAGGATACATAAAACTGTAAAAGAGTAATTTCAAGCATTTTATGAGATATATTATCCAAATGTTAAAAATCGTTCTTTTGTTTTATAATTATATAGCGGTTTTTAATTTCACATTCCTATATATCTAGATTTCTTATAATTTCAAAAGAAAAAATAACCAAGATTAAAATTATTTGTTTTTAGTAATAGTAACGGTTTTATAAAAAGTTAATTAAAAGTAAAAAAGGTACAAGTGATGGAAATATAGAAATAATCAAATTGATCAATAACGATTAATTAATAGAAGACAATAAATTGAATCAAAAAACAAATTGAATCAAAAGGTTTCGAGAACATATGTTCTTTAGTCAAATTCAATTAACAAATTTACTAATAGAGTTTACAGACCTTAATGTTTATACTAAACCTAAAAGCTTAATGATAATAACAAACTAAAAATAAAAGATAAAATATCAACAATCATAAACATAAATGAAAATTTATCCTTCTTAAAAAGACTAAACTTTATGAAAAAAAACTATAATTTTTGCTAGTTTGCTACATTTGATAATAGTACATGCTATATATACCAAAGTTAACAATATTTAATATAGTTAACTCTCATATATAAGAGATTTTACCATTACCTTATCCTTATAGAACTCTTTCTAGCTAGCATTTTAGATTTTACATATGTTAGCATCATAATGGTAAGCTACAATTGTTACAATATATATTAAGTGGCATAAAGTGCACAAATATAAAGACAAATATCAAGACACAATTAGATTAATACAAACCAAGTCTAGTTAAAGTAGTTTGTCACCTGACTTACAAGATGTAAACACAAACCCTAAATACACTTCACCTTTAAAACCCAAAATACAAAACTAAAACCACCACTTCTTTACCAAAAACCTTTCAGCAGCTTTTGCTGCGGGCCGCATCTTCTTTTTGCAACCGCTTCAGCTAACTGTAAACCCAAAACCCTAATTGTTCGGAAAACTGAAAATGTTTCCGAACATGTTAACTTTCACCACCCCCGATAAAAGTAAAACCTAACAACAATCAACAACAAAAAACTAAAAACATTCTTCCAAAACACGTAATACTACACCCGGAAATTCTTCCCAGCAAAAGTCTGACCAAATTGCCAGTTTGCTGGGGCAATGTTCCATGAGGTGGAGGTGCGACGGTCACTAGCAGTGACTCTGAAAGACAAAGCTTGACCGATTAGGACCGCATTGGATTGCCAGTTTTGCCCCCAGTTCCGACTCATGCTCATCCAGTTGGTTTTCGTGCCTTTGATCCAAACCTTTTGGATATCACCTGCACCCGCAACATTGCTGATCAAAACCAAGTTGAAGTAACGAAAACCGTTGATCGTGAACCTAATCCCTCCAGATTTTCTACATGGCACCCTGCGTAAAATGTAACACGTATAAAGGTCAGTTTGGTAAATCTCAAAAAAGAATATTAGTATCAATTTTTCATAAAAATAAAAGTTAATACAAATAAATTTTCTATATTAACATGTTACAAGGGACAGTTGATTTAACGTAGGGACGCAGTACGGCTCGCTAATTGAATACCATTGGCAGCCTGTAGGGGAACCAACGGCTGTGATGTCCTATTGAAATTCCATCTAACGGTAGACATACAACCACTAATCACCCGCTAGGATCCACCGTAGTTATGGTGGGACCTCAAAACCTAAAGAAGATCACGTGGCTAGCATAGGATCATCCCACATGCAATCCACCAAACGACACCGTACTCATTAAATTTCCTACTTGCTATTACCACTAAATATTTAAAACAATAAAGGTTACACCATGAGAAATAACTACCCTTTGAAGACAGTTAGGAAACACGCTTTTGTACCGATCACGCATTAAATACGCATGACCTACTTGTACCCCATGCATCTATAGTTGTACCCCATGCATCTATACTTGTACCCCATGCATCTATACTTGTACCCCATGCATCTATACTTGTACCCCATGCATCTATACTTGTACCCCATGCATCTATACTTGTACCCCATGCACCTATACTTGTACCCCATGCATCTATAGTTGTACCCCATGCATCTATACTTGTACCCCATGCATCTATACTTGTACCCCATGCATCTATAGTTGTACATTAGCCAGAAAATTATATATTTAATATAGTATAACCACACCCACATTTTGTGGGAAAAACAAAAAAATGTAATTTAAGGGGAACAAGTTCTAGTCGAGCTCCGCTCTTCACGAACTCAAACTAGTTTATAGATTCGAGTTCAACTTGTTAAAATCTTTTGAGCTAGTTGTCTGACAAATGTGTTGATAATATTTTTTATAAAATGATATCCTCATAAATACAATTTAATAAACGGTATTTAAAACTAAAAAAAAATGTTCTTTAACTAAAATATGTCATTATATTATATTTCTACATATTTATGTTTACAATTTTATACATCTGTTGGATATAAAATAACAATTTTTTGGTTTATAAAAATACAACATTTAACACTAAGATGTCTGCTTCAAAGACTATCTATTTTACTTACATGAATAATAAGCTTTTAACAAGCTGATTTAAAGTAACTCAGAAGTTATTCGACTCATTAACCCTCTAAATTAGTTATCAAAGTAACATATTTTGAAATACAAGTGCTAGTAAATTATTAACATTTTATAAATAAGAAGAGGTCATGAATTTAACTCACTCCGAATAAAATGCTCAGCATTCAACAAAAAAAAACAAATAGATAAACCCGATTAAGATAACCTATATCTTTTAAAATAGGATCATTTTAAACAAATATAATTTCAAAAAAAATCTTCAAAAACTTTTTTTAAACAATATGTAAAAACAAGGGTCATTTTTGCTACTAAAATATAATTTCAAAAGTCAAAAAAAAAGCAAAAAGTAAAAAAGTAATACAGTCGCCGGAATTTCAAGCAACCACTTTCCGATTCCCTGAAAAATCACATTTGCAACACACCAACACAATACCATTCCCGGCGCACTTTAGCACTCCGGCGAAACCAACCTGTACACCACGCATCAAAACTTGTACACAACCAAAAACCAACTCACCGGCGGTACGATACGGGCACAATTCCGGCACGATACTCCGCAATCTTCAAAAACATCGGCATCGCGAGGTCGAAATGGGTCCGAGGTGGGTTGCACCACCCACCGTTGTCGCTCGGAAGAGCGTAGTTCGGTGGGCAGAAGTTGGTGGCGGTGACGGTGATCGAGGGGCTGCCGGGGTGGCACCACCGTGGGTCATCGGCGCACTTTATCTCGAAGCACGCACCGCAGCTCAGCCCGTTGTTGAACAACGCAGTGCTTAATGCTGCGGTGTTGACACCGTACCCTTGGCTGTATAAGTTTCCGTAACCACAAGCACCACCTGCAAATCACAAATCGTTGTTGAAAATTGAAATTAACCGCTAATTCAATTATCGCATAGAATCGTGTGTTTCGAGAATACGAAGGTTCTTGAATGTGTAATTTGTTGGAATTTAACATAGGATCCGAATGTTGAGGTGATTTTTTTATTGTAGTGTAGAATGTGGATTTTTTTCATGAGTTATAAATTTTTCACTCCGATAATATAAATTTTTAAATTTTCAGTAGGATAGTATAAATTTATTAACATATGTATAAAGTGTAAATTTTTTTTTTTCAAATAGTTAGTTTCACTCCTTATCTTATAGTGTGGTTTAAGATATGAGAATAGATCATTTAATAACTAGTTTGGAGTAATTTAATTAGGCAATCTTTTCAAAACTGTAGAAGGTATTTACAAACTTATCTTTTTATCTTTATTCGTATAGTTATACTAAAAATTCAATTTTTTCTTTTACTTTTTAACTAAATAATATTTTTTTATATTTTCATCATTATTTTTTCTCTCTTATACTCATAACAACTTTTAAACATATTAAAAATATTATAAAGGTTAATTTCTCTATAGTCAACTCACAAACACTAACAATTACTCATAATCATTACATATAATTTAAAAAGTACAGTTCACATGTATATATACCAAACAGGTCGTAAATACTTTTAAAAGTTCACTGGTTGGAGTGATGACGTCATATATAAAAGGGATTGACATCATTTATATGTGTTTAGTTTAAAACCAAAATTATAAAAATACTACTATATCGTTTAGGGTGGATTTTATGCTTTTTAACATAATATTAACACTTAAATAGTATTAAAACAGCTCAAATAAACAGTGACAGTTAACTGGGTTAAATGAAAACGATTCAAATAAACACAACTGTGTTAGTCTGTTTCTTAAAACAATAAATTTCTGAACAATAGTAGTAT
The DNA here is from genome assembly GCA_025506515.1 of Flaveria trinervia. Classification (NCBI taxonomy): domain Eukaryota; kingdom Viridiplantae; phylum Streptophyta; class Magnoliopsida; order Asterales; family Asteraceae; genus Flaveria; species Flaveria trinervia. Next base: position 2,764,803 of record CM046442.1, read on the forward strand.
GATAGATTTATCGTTAAAAATAGTTAAAGCAAAATGTAGTTGGAAATGTGAGTTGTGAGAAGTACCCATGGTGCCGGAGGCGTCGCTGCCGCCGTAGAAGGTGGCGTGAGCACCTTGCCAGGGGCCGGCGGCGAAGTTTCCGGGGATTCTGGCGTCGGCGACGGTGGAAATGGAGAAGATGATGAAGAAAATGGTGGAGATAAACGCCATTGTTAGAAGCTCAGTTGCAGAGGGAGTGTGTGTGTGTATGTGTGTGTGAGTGTGTGTGTGTGTGATTGTGGGTTGATGGTGAAGAAGGTGGGGGTACTTATGGAAGTGAAGGTGTGTGGAGGGGTAATTATGTAATTTTATTACGGTGGGTGTGAGAGCGTATTGTGTTTCTTTTAGCTTTACCACCGTCGTACAAACGTATTGTAAAGGGACTATGAGAATGAAATTTGTGTATTTTTAAAAATTAGTTCTTTTTTATAAGTAAAATCTAAAGCAATTAGTTTTTTTTTATAAGCTTTATATTTTTTTAATTGTTATTCTTACGTAATAATCATTAAACTATTTTGTTGATGTGTTTTTTAGTTTTATTTACCTATAGGGTATCTGACTATTTTGATAATCATTTTATTTTACTATTTTAAATATATATTTTCTTTTAAAACCAAAGCATACACCGACTTTGAATTTTGAAATCAAGTAAAAATTACAAGAAAGATGAGAGATGATAAATTAGAAACACAAGATCAAAGTCAAAATATAGAATTTTATAACCTTATATTCTTTTATCTTTATCTTTTATTATTTTTTTTATTATTTGTTTCAAACTAAACATTAAATTGAAACTATGTTTAACTTAAATAACATATTAGCATTGTTCTTATTTCTACATTAGTTAGAGAGTCATTAGACTTTCATAGTTATCTTGTATTGTAATCGTGTTGTATTATTTGTATACATGTAAAAAGATATTTACGAGTTATAAAAATTAAAAAAAAAACACTTATTACGAATATTTGTATGTTGTTTTCTTCTTTGAATTTTCTTATGTAATTAACAGAGAAAATGGTAACTCGGGTAACTTAAGATGAATGGTTGGAGATGAAGCCAATGTCATGATATATATTGGTGATAAAAAGTTAAAGATGATGGTTGAAGTGGAGATTCGAATAAAAAAAACTAAAAATATGAGAGGAAAAATCAATGGACAAAAATATCATTAAATATGAATCATGTTATATAAATTTTCGACCGAATGATAACCACATTCTTGCCAATAACCAAACTCATGACTAATATTTTAAAGTAGACATGCAAAAAGCATAATAATAAAATAGTTTAGATGTCAAAACTATAATTTCTATATATCACGTGGATGAGACTATAATTCACTGTTTATATTCTAATAAGGTACATTTTTTGAGCACAAGGGAAGTATAGTGGTTTGAGCATTCACAATCGGTTCTCTATTTTATCTGAGTGTATTTTCAAATATTATATGTGAGTTATTTTTATATTATATGGTATGGTTATAAGTGGTTGTGAGTGAAGTATATAGTAAATTTATTGTTCAATCTGTATTTTGGGGAATTACTGTTTAAAATCATATAATAATTTTAATATATTTTAAGTGGTTGTGAGTGAAAGAGATAGAAAAAGTAATGATAAATTTAAATAGAAAAGTGAAAAAATAATGATTTTTAGTATAATTATATGAATAAAGATAATAATAAGTTGTAAATGCTCTTATAGAATCATGTTAAATATAGTTATAGATAAGTTGTAGAAACTTGCTGAATCTTTAAACCAAAAAGTAAAATCGGCTACTTTAATTGGTTTAAGTTATTATGCTTCGACTCATGGTTTATGGTTTGAAAACCCAATTTACCTTTTCAGCTTATATTTTGAAATTTTGAGGTGCTTGTGTATTCATAACTTAGTGTTTAACCATTATTAATTTCATAAAATGCTATGATGTGTATGTATACTATTGATATACCTTTGTTATCAATTTAGAAAATTAAATACAAGTTCATGATATGTAGAATAAATAGTTCAACTGGTAAAATTAACTGTTTTTATCCGATTGGTTAATTCGTCCGGCTGAACCATTCTTTTACATACAGTGTCAAATAAAACCAAACTTAGATTCCATTATCTTTCTTGAACTTGTATTTTTTTTTACCTCCATCATACTTGGTCTTTCAATCACACTACCACAGCCTACACAAAAGTATGTGACATATGTTCATGTCAATTAGTTCACATGCCTTGACTTAGTATTCCCTAAAACAAGGAACTAGAGTAAACAACGTTTACGAATACTAAGAACTGTCCTTTTACTTCAACCAAATAACCAATATGGTTCGATATGTTCTTCTATATTGAGGAGTGGTTTCTCGACCGTGATCATTGTACACATTATCGACCTCATCACTTGGTTCCGTTTCATCATATGTTTCAAAAGTAGCTTCATTTGAACTTTTTCATTTCTTCTCAAACTACGCATAAAAAAACATATCACCAAATAAAAAATATACCAGGAAATAAGCTAATTTGTACACATCAACAAACGAGTTATTCATGTCAAACGAGCTAAAATCTTTATATAAATGAACCACATTCGGCTTAAATTTAGCTTAAAATTAGGATTTTTTTCTTTTATCATATGGAATAGGCTAAATGTTGATACTCTCGTATGGAAATTTAAATAAAAATAATTAATTTTGTATTTTAGTGCAAAAATAGATTGATTATATTAATGTGACCAACAGTTAATTAGCCTAAAATGAACTTATCGTCAATGAGTCTTATATCAAGTGGTTTAGAATGAGTTACCTCATGATTTTCTAAAGTGGAGGGCATGGGTTGGAGTCTCACTATGTACAATATGTTTTAAGTGGGCCAAGGGTTTTACCACAATGAGCCTTTGGGTGGTGGGTTTTCTTTGGAATGGTGGGCGAGCCGAGTCACTAGCGCTGTCTGTGTTCGCGGGCGTGGGTGGCCTTTCGCCAATGGGTTTACCCGGGTGACTAGGCTTAAAAAGTATTAGTTGGCCGTTCAAAAAATAAACTTATCGGTTTGTTGAGTAGCGGTTAATTAGCATGAAATGAACTGGTGCACATTCTAGTTCTTGGTTTAACCACTTGAGCCTCACTCCGATCTACCTATTAAAACTTTGGATGTAATAGTTTAAACATGGTTCACAAATGAAAATAATGGAAGTGGGACGTTTAAGACAACATTTTCATATTTAACCATACAAATCTTTATATTCTAACAAACAAGAAACAACCAAAAGGCTAGTAACCTAACAATGTAAGACTAGATGTTGTGGGCGTAAAGGGTGGAGTGCGGCCACATGACTGACCACCTTGGTCGCACCTGGATTAGGGCCCTATACACAACATGGTTAAGTTATTTGTGTTGGAACTTTGTTTAAATTCATGTGTGGGATTTGTCCCACATTGGACAACATTTGTATACATTGTGACAGCATGGCTGCACTCACTAGAACTCAAAATCAAATATACAATGGTAAGTCAAGACACATTAGGCGGAGACATATTACAATAAGAGACTTGCTTAAAAATGAAATCATTTCCATTAGTTATATCAAGTCAAAGGAAAATATAGCCGATCCTTTGACAAAAGGCCTTAGTAGAGAGCAAGTTCTCTTCACTTCGAGGGGAATGTGCTTAAAGCCAACACAATAAGTCACCACCTGGCGGAAACCTAACCTAGCAATAATGGAGATCCCATGGCCTAGGTTCAAAGGGACAACTAGTTGGGGAAGACTCAAAGCAGTTTAAATACAAAAGTATGCTCACTCCTTTGACGACTAACTTTGTATTATCCGTTGACGATTTAGGGTTGAATACTAATTCTTAATAATGCTGATAGCTTTTACAGTGGAATACCGTGTATTGTTCCAGATTAGCATTACCTATGTGAGATGGATGTGAGGTCGCATCTTTGGGAGCTGATATGGCTAAGCTCTCTAAAAGTCTCATGAAGAAAGGATTGCTCACGACCGAAATGAACACAACGGTAAGAAATAACCTATATTTAGATTTGACATGTGTAATACTCCTTGCTCTATTCTACTACACAACATGGTTAGTTCAAATACTAAATAGCTCACTACCCACAAGGTAGATTCAAGTAGTACTTACTATGAAAGGTTCAAGTCTTATAACACCTCTTCAAATGCATGTCATATCTTATCTTTCTGATTTGAATATCAAAGTTCTCTTATTTTCTATTCAAATATGGGATATTATTGATGTTTGAATAGAAAATGTGGGGTATTGTTGGAACTTTGTTTAAATCCATGTGTGGGATTTGTCCCACATTGGAACCAAGAAAGAATACTTCCTTACTTATAAAAAAAAATTTACTTAGCCATTCAAATGGATCACCAATTGGGCTAATGTGATAGGCTATGTGTGTATGGTTGAATTAATCAAATGAGTTATAAAATATATAATTAATGGTCAAAGATTAGGGCTTTTGGGGTCTTCAAGACTAATAAATTTATTTTTATATTTTAATACGAATTTTAATTTTTTAATAATATTTAATAATGACAGTTAAATAATCAATAATAACTGGTTTGACAGTTAATTCGGTTTAACTGTTTTTATAAGCCTATATATACAGATATTCTGGGAGAATAACTACACCAGAAATCTCACACACAAAAATTCGTTATGGGATTCATTCAAGAAAGGGAGTATAGTGATTTTCGTCAGAATCAAGCATTCGTCTTGATTGATTGTTGTATCCTCAAAACAGATCCGATCATTGGAAATTTCTGTTTTAGGACACTGCATTGCAGGCCTCAATCTATGTTTTCTTGTAAACAAATTCGTGTATTCTACAATTCAAGTACGTTTATTATATTGTTCTTGTTTGATTCAAAGTTAATAGTATAATTTGTCTATATTTATTTCGAATACTTGAGTGTAAATCTGTTCATTGATAATTTTGTCATAACAATTTGATCATAGGCTTTATATAATGCATTATCAACGTTACATGTCATAATTTTACTGGATAACTCCACAAAACACATGGATTGTGTGTTCTAGTTTCATGTTACTCTCAAATTGATTGTGAGTTCTAGTTTCATGTTAATACTTATCTAGATTGAAAAGTTAGTTAAGAGATTCCGAGAATTAACCGTTGTAAATTCTAAAATACAAACAAAAAACAACTGTGACACTTGTCAATTTATTATAAATTCATAATTTGTAGCCCCCTCTTGAGCGATGAAAATTTCAAGATCTCCCGCTTTTGATTTCACAGTTCATATGAAAAGAATCTCTTACATGATTTTGATGGATTTTACCTTATCACTTTGACCAAATCTTTCCCGCCTAAATATTACATACAACTCTACAATTGATGACAACGTTTATTCTTTTCCTTATTTGTATTTTCAATTTCAAATTCAATTGGTTTCACTTTTGACTCAAATTTTGATTTCGTGATCCTTTGAATTATGCAGGGAATATCTTTGCTAGGGTGGTTAGGGCACTCTAAACACCTTTGCAAGTCAAGCAGCTTCGAGCCATTGGCGGAGCATAGTTAAGACCCGGGGGCCGCCGCCCCTCTTTTTTTTTTCGTCGGTAGTGTTAAACTTTAGTTCGGTAATGTAATTTTTTTGTTCGAAAGTGTAATTTTTATATAAAACTCAAGTTCGGCCCCCTAATAAAAATTATTTTCGCCCCCGCCCCCCTACGAGAGTTTTCAAACTTCACCACTGCTTCAAGCTCCGGGAAAGAAATATGGATCACGAACCCGTGAATGAAATCAAGTAGTAATCGTGAGGGTGAGATGGAGGTTTTACCAGATATTTTAAGGTAAGAAAGATAGTAATGCAACTTTTTAGAATAGTTTTAGGTTCAAATGAGATGATTATCATATTAAATTCTTGAGTCAAAGATAGCTCTTAAATGTAAATATAAAAGTATTCACACTATATTTCCATCCTCATCTTTATATTTATATTAAAAATATTATTTTTTTATTGTTTTCTTAATTAAATAATTTGTTTTAATATTTTTATCATTAACTTTTATCTCTCATCTACTAACAACCACTTTTAAAAACATTAAAAAATTTATGAGAGTTATATCGTGTTTCCCCAAATATAAGAAATCATGATACAATCGTCATAAATTTTGTTTAATTTCACTCAGAACATTCACAGTTTGTTATCTATAAATACGTGAATTCATTCTCTGAATTATAAATAATGGTTGTTAGTAGTTGTGAGTGGAGAATAAAAAATATGTTACTGTTCATATTTGGTAAAACACTGTTCATTTTTATTAATTTTTAAAATATTTGTTGAAAGTAGTTATAAGTAGAGTAGAAATAAAATTTAATGATAAAAATATAAAAAAATATTATTTTATTGAAAAAATAGAGAAAAAATATTAATTTTTAATGTAATTATATAAAGAGAGATAAAAAGTGAATTGTGGAAACAAACACTTACATTAAAAGTAAAGAAGTTACTTTAAATGCTCTAAACCCTAACTTTTAGATACATTTTATTTATTCTTTAAATTATCACACAAAAACAAAAAATAAACTGAGAATATAATGCGGTTTAGTCTTGATACAAGACCTACATCCACTAGTGTAACTAAAGTTTATCTATTATCTCGATATAAATACTACAATTGCATATGCTTGATTTATACAAAGATAGAACTAGGGCAAAAAACTTGGTCAACAATAAACAAATAGGCACCATTTAATTAAGTAAAACCGGCCCCCATGCTCTATCTTGTTGACCTAATAAAAACCCTTAAAAATTGGTTTTCACAACCGAACATCTACTTATAACAAGACCCCGACTCAAAACGATGTTCATTTTATAAAGTAAGACTAGTTTATTGAGGACCAAAAAGTGACTTTTACAATCTATGATTGTTATTTCTTTAGCATGCCCAATAAATCTTACAAACATATGCAAGTGTTTCTTGATAAATGGTTATAATTATTGATCTTTAAGTGGTTGTTGAAATGCCCTATTGAAGCAATGAGTTATATTACTATTGAATTCGAAACCACAATGGTTGTCGCCAGTCGGTTAATAAATAATATTAATGATTGGGGTCTTATATTCATATACCCTTTATTTCAATTGCATATCTAACCTTTTAGGGCACACCTATAATTTAAAGGATGCACATTAATGATTTTCAGAAGCTTTATGTAGACAACCTATTTTTTCTCTTTCAGAATTATAACATCTAAAAAATATGTTAAAGTGGGTTGTCCTTCTTTACGTTTGTATTCGGTTTACAAATTGAAGTAATATTAAAATCATATGGTTTTACATACAAACAAAATACTAACTCATGGGTTTGGGTTTGATCTTCACGAACTTGTGTTTTTATGAGTCGAACTCACAAACAAGTTCAGTTAAACATGTCAAAGTGTGGCTCGACTTGAAGGGTTAACCCGTTTTATCTATTCAAATTTTTACTTGCATTAAAATGTGTTTTATATTATAAGTTAATTTAAACTTGTTAACTTTTTTTCTACAATTTTTCTTACCATAATTGTGTTTTTGATGTGCAACCAATCCAACCAAATGTTGAACCAATTAATTCTCCTAGATGAAGACTTTTCCTTAGAGTAAAAATAAAGGATTATAATTCAAAAAAATGTCATATCGATTCATCTATGATGAGAAAATTTGTCACCAACTAACAAGAAGTGACCCTAACCATGTGTGCCCTTGGGTCCAACATGACATGTGTAATAGTAACCATATTGGATGCTAAAATCAAATAAGAATTTGGGTCCATGTGTCATTTGGACCTCTCTAGGACTCCTTTAGTTAGTTGTATGGTTCAAGTGATTATCTTTTACTTGTTCCGTATACGATTACTTTTAACATTCTACTAAAAAAAAAACTTGTAAAAATTCGACTTGTTATGTTTCTCGGCCAAAGGTCACTCACTACATGCTAAAGGTGTCGTGTTTGAACTCTATAATCATGTGCTTTTTAATATTTTTTTAATTCAATAACAAAATACACAGGCATACGTATACGTTAGTGTTTATGTTAGATAAGTTTTTACCACTATTGGTATGAAATACGTAAGATTATTTTGTCAATTTCATTTTACCTGTCGGTATTATTAGAATTACTTTGTAATCTACAAACCATCCTTTTACTTATGCTCAATTTCTTTGTCAAGATAGCATAAATTTTTCACATATCTACATTATTTAAAGCATGATTATAGATTTCAGTATATCTATGATAATGTACATTTTTTTGTTTGTAAATATAATATACCATTACCGTAAATGTATAATTTAGTCTTACATGTTTATTGAGAAAACTTTATTAAAAATTGTTCATATGTTTAATATTTTTCGAATATTTCCTTAGACAATAAAACGTTATATGTTTCTAACGAGTAATAACATGCATGTGGAATGCACATGATGGCATATTCCTTCAAGATTAAGGTGAAAATGTACGCATCCCAATTTCATGTCTCAAAAGAGATGAAGGTACAAGTGTTAAGGCCTAAGTTACAACAATATAAGCATAACTTTAATGTTATAGTAGAAAGCAAGCAACAAATGTACCTCAAAGTTCTTCATGTGTTTTCACATGGACATGGACCATGCACATATTCTCCTTATTACTACACCAACAAATATGATACTACATGCATTAAAGATTTGTACTCTATGAATTAAATGTAATTCACCAATTTGGGTTTCATATGGTTCAAGCATTTCCAAGTTGCAACAATAACCTCCAGTGATGGACTAAACTAGAGTACCAATTCTTGCCATTGTTAAGATTTCGACTCGAGTTTGGTTTTCATGTATATAGTTTACAAACTCCAAGTCCGGTCTTATGATGAGTTTATCCATCCTAAATTTGTTGTCATCTTATCCGACAAACTTTACTACTGTTAGATTGTTACTTATTAAATCTCGCTTATAAAAGCCACCATCACGAGATAGTACGTATAAACGTTAGGTGCTCCAACCTTGGGCAAAGCATTTAAGGGGCCGGGAGGGCCCCCCGCCTCCTCTTTTTTTTTTCATAAGTAGTATTAATTTTTAGTCCGATAATGTAAATTTTTTATACGATCATGTAATTTTTTTTATATAAACGAGTTGTTCCTTTCCTCCATGACAAAATTAATTTCGTCCCGCTCCACTTATAAAAATATCTAAGCTCCGTTACCGGCTCCCACAGATTGTCTCTCCGCCACTAGGCGACCACTTCATTTACTTGCTTGGACTATAAATATACTTTTAAAGATGTAGGTGCAAGTTTCACCAACTTTAATAGTATGGGGATAGCTTATGTAATTTCTATTTTAAGGCAAAAGGAAATCATCAGGGGTGTAGTGTGGAAAAACTTTAACTACTTTTTTCTCTTCTTTTTTCGGGAATTATTTCTATGTTCCTATGAAAAATAAAGAATAAAATTCAGAAAATGTGTGTAAAAATGAAAATATACCAATTTAATTTGGTGGCGGTGGCAATGAATTTCGGTGGCAATTGGTGGCGGTCGACAATGAAAATGTATATTGATGGTCAGTCGAGGTTGTTGATTGACAACAACCGCCTACGTTAGTAGCTGATAAGTTATGTGACCAATGGTAAATAGTGTTGGGTGTCAATGGCTTTCAACATAGGACACCTTTACCCGAAAACAAAAGTTCCACTAAAGAAACACTTGTTTTAAGCTTTTATAGTCATTGAAAAAGTTAATTATTTGTATTAAGATACGAAGCATTTTTTCATACATTGAAATCACCATGGGCGAAGCTAAAGAGGCCGGGAGGGGCTCCAGTCCCCTTTTTTTTCACCAGTAGTGTTAATTTTAAGTTCGGTATTGTAAGATTTTATAGTATATAACAAGTTCGCTCGCCCATTAAAAATTTTAATTTGACCCACCCCTCATATAAAAATATTCAAGCTTCATCACTGGAAATCACATTTTCATATGTTAGAGGATTTCACTTAAAAAAATGTTCCTGGTTATTGAATCCACATCTATAACCATGGGTTTCAACACACTATATCTTGTAGCTTTGGCCTTTCTAGTATGAATTTCTCTTACAAACACGTTATTCTAAAAGAGTTAATAAAAATCAAGTCTAACTTTCTTTGTTTTCAATTCAAAGTTAACTGCTATCCAAAAAAGCGACCTTTGTGTCTTGAAGTTGTTAAACATAAAATATATCCTACCAGCGTCTCACATTTTTGTCTTGTAATACTTGAAGTTGTTATCTCATATAACGACTTCAACCAATACAAGACATTATAACCCATCCCGACTAACGTCTACAGCTTTGTGAACGACAAGATACTGAAGTCGCTAATTTCACTAACGACCAACCCATAATTAAAATATGGTGACATCAAAGTGTAAAAGGAGGTTGTCGTTGAATGCAACCCATGTGCACACTTAGACACCCCTACCCACCCTTCATTATAACATACCTACATTTAATTGGGTCAAAAACAGTGGCACCAAATTCAGATGCCCTTTTATACACCCTTCAAAACAGTTACCATTTATATTCATGGCATATGACATGATGATACTTTCATCTATTTATATATTTAATCTATAAATCTATATAAGAAATACATTTTTTTGTCACATATTTTTCTTATAAACATTTTTATATTATTTTCCCTCCAAAAGGGTATTATTATAATTTAAATACTCAAATTAATTTATGTCTCTTATTAAAATTAATTTTATTAATTACTACATTTCTCTCTTTTATTTAATTTTTTAAAAATCAAACTATCTTTTTAAAAATAGATTTTATTAAGGAAATTAAAAATTACATCTTTTTACTAAAATAGAAATAATAAAAAACTATTATATAATATGAAAATTTCAAAATCACTAAATCTTTTGAAACAAAATATTTTAAAACGGTTATTTCTAAAAAAATTATAAATGGTGACTTTTGTTAAAAACAATGTTATTGAAACAACCATAATAATTACAAACTAAATTTTTTTAATAAGCAAGAAATTTATAGATAAGGTTACTCATTTCTTTGTATTATTGATAATAATATTAAATACTAATAAGATTACTTATACCATTTTTAATTTAAGTAATATATAATTAATAAATAAAAAAACTTATTTTTTATGTAAAACACACTTTTTATAATTAAAGTTTTATAAAATAAAGAATACAACAAGGTGTTTTATAAAAAATCATTTTTCTTAAAATAAAATATTTAAAAACCATACTTTTTTATAAAACAAAAGTTTAATAAAAATAAATTATTATTTATTTACATAAAGTAGCTACTTATACATAATTATAATTATAATTTATCTTGAAGCATGATTTTATAATTCATAAATTAAAGATTTTTAAATAATAGGGTCATGGCCGTGACGTTGGGGAGAAAGCCGATAATTATAATAAGTGTTTTAAAAATAGAGATGGGTTAGAATGGATTGAATAAAAAACATAAGGGGTTAAGATGGGTTAAAAACTTATTTTGAAAAAAATAAACATAGGTCAAGATGAGTTTTCAAGATTAGAGTTTCAAGTCACAATAAGTCAAGGTTTCTTTTACTCAAATTGGTCACCTTGGTCGAGTTTCATCACGCACCACCATTGCAACACCACCGAACCATCACCACACCACCACCGGTCCACCGCATCTACACCCTCCCACCTCCGTCAAGTTTCATCGTGCACCACCACCGCACCATCACCTCACCTACAATCGAACTCTGCATCAGTCTCCACCTTCGTTGAGTTTCATTGCTCACCACCACCACACCTACAATCAGGCCTCTGCTTTATTATCGCACCATCATCATCGCTTTATTGAAGGTACTACCCTTTATAGATGAAGTTGTATATGTATCTTTTTAAGCTCGTATAAGAATTTGTTTATGTGTTGTTGGATTGTAGAAAACTAGTAAAATTGTCACACCCTCAATTTCCACAAACGGGGTTTTACCGTTAGGCGTGCGACATCCCAGGATCTCAGACACGGTCATATCAAACGACACTAAATGAATTTAAAAATAAATGTTTGACTTAAATCAGAGTAACATAAAAGAAATAAACATCAGTGCGGAAGCATAAAACTGAAATGAATAATAGTGTGGAAGCGAATAACGAAATGTAAACAATACTGAAAGTTATAAGTGCTAAGTCAAAACAACATGTTCAATGCAAGTAAATATGTTTGATGATGCATGTCCTGAGTGCGTTCCTTAATCGTGCATCATAAGCTTAAGCGTTCCTGTTACCTGAGAAAACATGCTAAAGTGTGTCAACATAAAGTTGGTGAGTTCACAAGTTTTATCACAAATAAAAATGTTTGTAACTGTTTGAATGGTAAAGTAATTAAAGCATATCGATAGGTAGCTAGCCTATAAACAAGTTACTTAGCGTTTCGAACCGAGGCTGACTGTTTGTATGTTCGTATGTTCGTATGTTTGTTGCCTTCCCGTCACGTCTCACTAGACAATGACAAATGTTAGGTCAATAACGCACCCGTTTGACCTCCAATCAAGCTAGCGCGACTAGCCCGGGCGGGGTTTGTCAAACCCAGTAGTACTACTCAGAATTACCTCGCTACACATTACTAACGGTTCGAGAATGTAAGGACTTTTCAAGAATGTTTGCACTAACGTAACAGGCGATATCAATAATACTAAAATCATTTTGTAAATACGTTTGCATATTTTCTCCCCTAAAAAGGAAAGAAAGTAAAATAGGGGCCGTGAAGACTCACCTCGAATGCGTGGCAATGAAGGAACGTTCGCACAACGATTAAGGTTTCAATCAACCTGAATTTCATTTAATATGAATATAATTAATGTTAGTTATGATTTACGAGTGTAAGAGTTGTATGGTTTCACGGTCATGGCTCGGTTTGATGTCGGTTGTCGATGTTTTCCATTCATACACAAGCACATTCATATGCATTAACACCACAAAAACACATTCACTAAGACACATGTATTTTTATGCACCATATTCGTACTATCATAGAGTCCAATTCACCCACACCGTTTTCGCTTCATACATGAATGTAATTTCTTAAATAATTATGTTATATCCATATATGTTACAAGACTTTCTATAAAAAGTTGTTACGTCTCATAATGTATTATTTACTAACTTCACAAATGTGTAATTCCCCAAATGTAACAGTCTCGTATATATATATATTGAATGAATAGATAACATAAATCACACATCATATAATATATATGTATATATATATAACCATACGTACGCACAGAAAAGAAACTCGTACAACTCATGTGCCTAAGTCACCACTCATGCGCCTAAATCATAACAACACACACAAAACACACGCATTTGTAACCTTCCCTGCGCCCACAAGGGCCCCATGCGCATAACGTGCAGCCAAGTTCACATCAACATGTGCATCGTGCGCCTACATTTTTAATCACGTTCACATGGGCGCATCACCTCCCATGCGCCCACTTCCATACCCCACACATACACGCACCTACGCCTACATGCACTATCATCCCTTTCTGCCAAAGGGAACATTCCATGCACCCATATAATTCGAGCCACACACACATAGGCGCATTGCGCAACCCATGCGCCTACCCCCATACACAAGGCATACATAAAACAACCACACGCAACCACACCCGACCACGTAGCCATCAATATATGTACATACTCATGCAAACTGCGCACACACATACCTGTGAAAATCATGCATATACACGACACATACATATAACCAAAACACACACCACATAAATATATGCGCAGAATCATACATACATACATATATATCACACACACACACACACACACACACACACACACATATATATATATATATATATATATATATATATATTATATATATATATATCACAGAATATACACACATGAACCATGCCTATCTTCATAACTACATACACACCCTAAACGGCTTACAGAATAACGATGATGATACACATGTATACGCATTGCAACATACGAAATTAATAGATATACCTACACACATAACACACAACCCATCGTTCAACATAAACAAATACACAAACAAGAATACGCACAATACCAACCCGAACATCACGACCCAAACACCCGCAGTTAAGAACGCGCATCGGTTAACCCAGAGCCAGACAATCCCGAAACCGTATCAACAAGAACCCCTACAAATGGTGGAGTAAAAACAACATACCGATGAGAGGGCGTTTGCGGAAAAGAGGTTACGACGGCTACCGGTGGCTCGCGGTTGTACGTAATAGGTTTGCTGGAAAGTTGCGCAAGTACGGTAGGGCTATCAGAAGCAAACGATTGCAGAAGGGGGTGCTAAAAAGGAACCTTGTGTTGAAGGAGAGATTGACGACGGCAGGGATAGGTTTCTTGGTGGATTAGGGTTGGTTTGAAGGAGGAGCCGATGTGGGGTTTCACGGTTATAATTCCCCAAACAATGAGGGGCATTTACATCCAAGTCCTTGGAGTTTACTTATTTGCACCTTCGGTTAATTATGTTTAGTTAGATCGAAAGTTAATTGTTATTAATAATTATCATGCCATATATATATAGAAGTTAAGTTACGAAACGGTGTTAGCCTGAAAGTGAAAACTCGAGTTATCACAAAAATAGTATTGGTTTTTTTAAAAAAATGATCAATTTTGACCCGAACTCATCCTGACCCGAACCCATCCTAACCCAAACCCATTCTAACCCAAACCCATCCTAACCCAAACCCATCCTGACCTTTTTTTCTAAATGATCTATTCTAACCCAAACCCAAATCCAATTTAACCTAACAACCAACCCAATCCAACCCACCCATTTTACCACCTCTACTTCCAGGTGTATAAAAAGCAAATCTTGAAAACAACTAGAAGTGGCAATTTCAACTCATTCACAATGCATGCATTGATTCGTGTAGATTTTTTAATCTCTAACCGGTAAAACACAATATAATAGCTTCAAGGAAAATGGGTCTCACCACAAGGTTCCCATGGTGCATTCTTAATGCATAAAAGCTCCTTAATCATTTTATTAAAAAAATTACGAGAGATAGATGATTCATGTAATTATATTATACACACTAGTTATAACTTATAAATGCAACACAAAAGGTGTTTCAGGAAGCCCCAACCCACCCATTTCCCACTTCTAGATATAACCACTTATCGATTCTCTGTCATATTCAATTTCTGAAGCAAATGGTTAGAAATTAATATATGATACACTTAAATTAATCAGCTTTAGATGACAGAATTACAAGGAAAACATTATCTAAGTTGAGTATTCCATAAACATAACAATTTTTGAAAGCTATTCAAGAATCTGGGTGGATTGACCTGTCGGACAGGCACACTCTTTGTCCCCCTTTTCGCCATTTTACTGCTAATATAACAATCAGAACGTCCACCTAAAAAGTCAAAATAAAGAAAGTTCAACCACAATTAACAAGAAACAAAAACGTGAAATTTTAGATATTGGAAATATTTGTCATATCTAACTAAAGGTTTGTAGCATCATGATGACATTAGCAATTAACAAGTCCTAAAACATACAGGAAGAATCACTCACTAGTATGCTGTACATGTGTACTTTGAACTCTTAAACTAAAAAATATATTTTCTATTAGGTATCTCTACACACACACGAACACAAACAATAAGAAAAATGAACACACAAGATTACCAGAAGTTCGGTCAGTATGATCTACGTCCACTTTGCTGCAATTAAAAATTTATTGTGTAGATGCTTAGAAAATAACAAAGGCCCTACCTTCTATTTATAACCACTAGATTAGAGTTTACAATTTTAGGAACAACAAAATGTTATTTAGGCAAGCTGCCTAAAATAAACCAAGACAACAAGGGTGCTAGGACCGACTGCCCTTTGCAACACGCCGAAGCCTCCACACCCAAGACTTTCGACATCCTATCCTAGGGGTGAGCTTTCTTGGCTTCACTCTAGAGTCCAGGGGGACGTCGAAGACGGATACGTATGTTTCTCCTCCAGATCCTGAAGATGAGCATCTTGGAGGCAATCACCACCAGTCTACCACCCTATATCTGATATTGTTCCTTAAAAAGAATGACAAGAATCATCATTCCCTAATACTTACCTTAAGATTCGATCTAAATATGTGACTTACAAACATGTTTCAAGTAAGATCATCCTTTTACTATAACTAGAAAGAGAGCAAATAATTTCTATGATGACATGTCTAGAGAAAAAAATCAGTATTAGACAATCTAACCATTGTCCAAGAGTTATAAAACATAAAACTCTAAAAATCAACAACATGGGATAACTTTAATGGCAACAAGGATGCATTAATAAATAAGAATACTAACTTGAGATGGTAACTCTGACTTGAATCAAATAGAAACAACCTCATTGTGTTATAAATATTAATACTTGATCTTTTTCTTAGATGATATTGGTTCATCTCCATTACCAACCAATACAACAGACTCTTTTTGTTCATCTCGTTTTCTAGTTTTTGTTTCTTGCTCTACGTCTTTTTTCTGTACTTTTTGAATCTCTTCTGATGTTTCACTATCTTTGGGTTCTTTAGCTTTCTTCGCATTTTTTTATTTGGTTTAGTTCTTCTTTCTTAACTAAACACATCGCATTTTTTCCATATTTTACATTTTCTTCTTCTGATTTTCCCTCATCATCTTTGTCCTCTTCCTTACGGCCTGTGGTTGCATTAAACCAATAACCACGGTTTTGTCAAAGTTTGTAACTAATGTACTTACTACAGTAATAATCAACGTAACTAAACATGTCCAATGATAAGATAATAATACGTTAAACATTCAAATGGTATCTAATCATTAATCATAACATGTTTCACATCACATATAATTATATAAGTTACTAACCAAAAATAGAAAAGCATTACGCATACTAGCTTTGTTGTCGAACGCTTCTAACTACACAGAGAATTCCCAGATTCTCAAACTAAACCTAACCTCATGTGACAAATGTTTAAACATGTGACAATAACATCTTAATTTATATCCATTCATTTATCACATATAAGCTGTTTATACAAGTTTAGTAGTGTTTCTTTTGCATCATGTTGATTTCACTCTAGTGTATCTATACTGAAAACCCCATGGCCTTTAGTCATGAACTTCCAACACACCGTAGAACAGTAAATTTGCAACTTAAATCAATTCCAAAGCATAATTTTATCCGAAGCTCACAAACTAATGTATAATTAACATGAATACCAAAAGTTCATAATTATAGCATTCATTTGAACATGTAGAAATTCTTCGCACTAATTATCTATACTAACTGCCATAATTTTTTATTCATTGGTTTTTCCTGTTGTTGTTTCTTCTTTATTTGAGGTAGCCATCTGCTCTTTTCTATGAACAAATTGTTTTATAGCATTTGGATCAAAGTAGTTCAAGGCCGGTTCATCTATGTATGTTCGTAAATCGTAAATGCGTCTAGGCTTTTGCTTTAAACGATGATGATCCAACCAATGAGAAGTATACGATGCCTCCGCTGATCCTTGCCGTCACCGACACCGCCACACTCGTCCCTTTAAACAAATGACATTACTAGCAAAATGAAGTTAACCATTTTATAATAAACTTTTCATTAGTTTACTCGAAGTGAGTTATCTTTGTATTTCAAATAGGTACTCTCCAGTTGTTTAAGGTCAATGTTTATGGTTTATGGTTTGTTTATATGAAGATGCTAACTATATGGCTTATATTATGCTCAATTTTAACCGAATCATATGGTTGCATGTTTATGTATTTCAGTTTAAATATGGTCAGTAACTAGATTCAAAACAGATTAGTGAATTTATGTTTGTATGATTGACACCTAGATTCAGATTAAATGTTCAATAATGGTCGAAGCAAAAATTCCCATATAATGAAGTTCAAATCTTAGCTTTCTGAACATGTGAACTTTGCACTTGGTAAAAACTACAGAATGATAAGATGAACTTTGCAATTGGTAAAAAATGCAGAATGATAAGGTTATATGGGAAGTCTTCACACGTAAGCCTATACTAATGTTTTATGACTAAGTGGGATTTGAGCTATCCTTGTCAAATCACTTTATGTAGTATTTGATATTTTGTTTGCCTTTTAGCACTAATCATGTTTTGTGTTTTTAAACTAACTGATATTGTGGTTCTTATAAAGTTTGTATTAGAGCAAAACTAACTTTTTGTCTTATGATGCATTAATCATCTAGAAAAGGTCCTTAATGTTCTATTTTCAACACCACCCAAACAATCAGGTACTAAACTAAAAATAAATTTAAGTTTTAATATTTCAAAAGCAATTTAAACCTGTTTCATCTGGTTTGACCTCTTTAGATTACTTTACCAAGTAGACTTGACTTGAGAAAAACAAAGAAACTATGAAGAAAGAGCCATTGTTAAAGAAAACCTTCTAACAGATTAGTAGAGCAAATTGCAGGCTTGAATTGTTTAAAACAAAGAAACTGATGAGGAGATGTTACGGGAGGAAATTGCAGCATCTCCTAACAGATTAAGTAGAGCAAAAAACACATTCCTCATGTTATTAATCATTCAAACGTCGGTATGGGTTTCACCCCCTCTAACGGCTTTGTTGACTAAATTAAGAATTAAGTAAAAAAACTCATTGACCAATCCAATTGAGAACGAAAATAAAATTTTAGAGTTGTGTGATAAGAACACATATTTTAGGCTTAGATTTGATCTTATGAAACACATTTGCAGTAAAAGTGGATATCACGGTTTTGGACGACAAAGATTAGTTTATTGCTTAAAATTATCTTTCTGTATTTTAAGCTAATTTTATTTTTAAGTTATTTATTTTGTATCTTCTTAATTTACAAGTATGAGAAATAGAATATTACTCTATAATTAATTGCTATTGAGAAATGAATAAAGAACTTTTCTCCATTTATGTTTTAACCAATAAATTTTTGATTTTTATGTTTAGCTTCTGATCATTACTTATACTAGTGGATGAAACTCGCATTTTGCGATTAAAATATAAATATTTTTAGTACTGTGTGTTTACCTAACTCTTCCTTATTCTGTTAACTCTTATTTTGCTTTTTTTATTTCATTTATGTGGGATATCAAACATCTATATTGCTACAAGAAAGAACAGATTTGTAAATAACAAAATGCTTATGTATATTTACTTGTATCAAATGTAATAAAATTATTTTTGAGTGTCTTGAAAAGGGATTAAAATTATAATGTTGTCCAAAAAGTTTATTATATAGTAGTATAAATATGCATACAAAAAAATAACATTAAATATAATAAGCATATTGTAAATATAATTAGAAATAGTAGAATACAAATATTTAAAACTTAAAAATGGTATAATATGAATAAATTTTATTACATTACACATTAAAGCTTACAACTATTCGAATATCATCTTGAAATTGATGTAAAATTAAAAATCTAATTATGATTTTTCTATTATAACACACACACCTTCTTAAGAAGAGAGGAATACAAACAGAACAATTGGTGCCCCGTGAAGGTGGTGGTCGTCTTAGTTGGCACGATAACTACCGGCATCCGGCTTCTATACTTGTCAGTGTGCCGCCGATTACGTATGCCTATTCGTTGTTCCTCTTTACATATATATGTCATTATTACTCTATAATTAATTGTGATGGGAAATGAATAAAGATATTTTCTCCATTCATGTGTTGGACACTAATTTTTTGTTTTTTTTATGTTTAGCCCCTGATCATTACTTATATATACACACACATCTTCAAAAAATAGGAATAGTCGGTGCCTCGAGATGATAGTGGTCATCGTAGTTGGCATGATAACAACCGACTTCGGTACTTGTACAACAATAAGTTACACCACTCTGCTAGCACGCGTAATATGCTTATTTCACCGTTATAGAGATAAAACAATCAATCAAAAAAGTGACATATATGTGTATTATTATGTTTAAATGTGTTAAGAAGTTACAATATAACTTCATGTCTTAGTAGAAGTATAGCACTCCCAAGTTCCAACGACAAGAAAAAAATATGCAAACCAAAGTACCAAACTCGTGTTGCATTAAATTTCATTAACATACGAATAAAGGAGACATATGAAAGGTTTTTCAAAATGGTGTCACATAACTCTTCACTATACCATATATTATCCTATGAAATTACTATTTAAATTTCGTTATACAATTTTAAGTTTTCCTAATTCTAAATTGACTCGTTCATACTTCATGGCGAACTATCATCCACCATTTTTGTTGCTGCAAAACAACCTCTATCTCCATCACCACCAATGCTCCGGTGCCATTTCAACCATGAATTCATCACATCTCCGATGACCCACCGTCACAACCACCACTCCACCACCACCACCACCGTCACCACCACCACAAAATGGATCAAACGCCCCGTTGCCGATGCAAAATCTGGTGGATCCTCAGCATCTTCTTCATATGTTGGTATTTCATGATCCACAACGCTAAATGGTACACTTTATCGTCTCATGCCACCACATTCCGCCACCACACACACCCCATCGACATCATAGATTCAAACAAAATCACCGAAAGTGATAGTGATAATGATAATAATAATAATAAAAATAATAATAATAATAATAATATTCCTGATCCCGCCACTAGAGAGATCGACTGGCTTCACGATACAGCCCAAATGCAGGCTCTCGAGAACGATCTAGAACCGTTACTCAAGAAGATCAAGCCCCCGCACGATGATAATAATAATAAGAAGAACAGGATAAGTAAAAATGAAACTGATACCGACAGAAGAAGACCTAGGCACAAATCCCACAAGAAAAAGGACAAACAACATAAACAACAGAAACAACATTCATGCACTGGTAAGTACATCTACATTTACGATCTCCCAACAAGATTCAACGATGATATCGTGGATGATTGTCGATCGTTTAGCAAATGGCAGAACATGTGTCCGTACGTAGAAAACAACGGCTTCGGCCCAAAGTTATCGAACGAACAGCGCGTTTTCTCGAGCTCGGGTTGGTTCAACACGAATCAATTCATGTTGGAACTCATCTTCCATAATAGACTCAAGCAACATGAATGTATCACCAAAGATTCATCAATGGCGTCTGCTGTTTACGTACCGTATTACGCAGGATTGGATGTATGGAGGTATTTGTTTGATTATAATATATCGTATCGTGACGCATTGTCGATCGATTTAGCGGATTGGTTACGTCAGCAGCCGGAGTGGAAGAAGTTCGCCGGAAAAGACCATTTTCTCGTCGCCGGAAGAATCACGTGGGAATTCCGGCGAGCGATTGAAGAAGATGATGCATGGGGGAATAAGCTAATGTTACTACCGGAGTTCAAAAACATGACGATTTTGACGATCGAGAAGAGCCCATGGCACCGAAACGACGTCGGAATCCCATATCCGACGTATTTTCACCCAAAATCCGACGATGATGTGATCAACTGGCAGAATAAGATGAAACGAAGGAGGAGACGATCGCTTTTCGCGTTTGCTGGAGCCCCACGGCCCGAAATCGAGCAATCGATACGCGATGAGGCGATCGAACAATGCATTCGATCACCAAAATGTAGGATAATTCAATGCTCATACGAGAATTTGAAGTGTTATCAACCAATTGACGTGATGAAGCTGTTTCAGAGCTCTGTTTTCTGCTTACAACCCCCCGGCGATTCATACACACGTCGATCGACGTTCGATTCGATTCTTGCTGGATGTATTCCGGTGTTCTTCACTCCGGGGTCTGCTTACGTTCAATATCTATGGCATTTGCCTAAAGAGTTTGAAAAATACTCTGTTCTTATCGATGGGGATGAATTGAGGGGTAAGAATGTGAGTATCGAATCGGTGTTATCTGGGATTCCGGCGAAGAGGGTGTCGGAGATGAGGGATGAGGTGATTGAGATGATTCCGATGGTGGTTTACGGCGATCCGAAGGGGAAATTGGAGAGATTTAGAGATGCATTTGATGTTAGTATCAATGGGGTTGTTGATCGAATTGGGGATTTGATGAAGAACACTTCAAGATTTGATTTTGATGAGAGGTTTAGTTGGAAGTATTTCTTGTTTGGATCGGTGGAGAAGCATGAGTGGGATCATTACTTTAGGTACTCCATGAATCAGAAGGTGAAGCAGGTGGATGCAGAGAGTGTTGAAGGAAGAAGATGAAAGAAACGGTGTCGTTTTGTTGTCTGATTGCTGGTTTTTTGAGCATCTTGTGTGTCATTTGCTTAACACTAATTTTCAGATGAGAAGTATAGACTAATTACAAGTCATTAAGCATTTTGTTTTAGTTAACCTCTAAACATCTTTTATTGTGCTTATGTAAGCGTCGCGTTACACTCGTTTTAACTCTATTTCAACGTTAGAAACGCCCATTGCTCCTGTCTCTAACGTTGTCTCTTATAAGTGCACAAAATTTATTACACGATTTATGCGTGTGACAAGAGGGGTGTCAAAAGAACGAGTGAGATCGTTATCCTAATCTCCTCTTTCGGTCATTCAAGTTGTTAGAGTGATAGTCATCGCATGAGTAAGGTCGTTCTTATGTTCACCTCATCACTCCCCTCCTTCTCATGCATCCGTTATCTTCTCCTAATCAGTGCGGTGGTCTCAATGATTTCGCGACCGGATCGAACCGGCTGGTCCGACCGGTTCGACCGGGGATCGGTCCGGTGGCCGGTCCGGTTCGCATCGATTCGTTTTTGACTGGTCGAACCGGCCGGTTCGGGACGAACCGCTGGTCGGACCGGTTTTGATTTTTTATTTTATTTTAATGGGTAAAAACGGGGTGTTAAACCATAAATTAGTATATCGGATATACAAATACAGTTAAGTTTTATATATAGCCACCAAACCAGTAAGGCGTCCGGTTCGACGTCCGATCCGATTCTGAAAACATTGGGTGGTCTACTTTGTGGCAGAAACATCTTTTTATTTTGTAAAGGTAAATTTGTCGTACTTCTAAAGTTCTAGATATCACACCATTGTCTGGGTTTGAACTCAAGCCCTTCCATTTAAAATGTTGTATACTAATTTATTAATATACATTTGTATTTAGATGAAATTCAACTGACTCGTTTATAAGTAAAACTGAAAATTAAGCCCACGCTATGTGTCACGTTTGTGAACCACGTTACGTGCATTGCAATGTTAACATTAATGTGATTAAATATATAATAGAATCCTATGAAGTTGTAACGACTCGGTTATGGAAATCGAAACATATGTACAAATGTACAAAATAGTTATATAACAGTACCAATGCTTTTTGTTTAGTATCAATTTTATCATTCACGGCACCAACATATTACCGGTTAGTTTATATAACCTATGATACCCAAAAATTACCCTGTTTTGTATACAACTCTGTTTTTAACAAGTTAATACGGGACGTCACGAAAAAACAGCACTACGTAATACGTGAACTAAAATTATTAAGGAAAAATTAGTGTAGTAAAAGTTTAATATGTTAAAAAAAGTATATTATACATGTTACGTGAACTAAATTGAATTTTAAATACATGAAGAGTCATACTGAAATATGATAACTGACCTTTAAAATTAAGTTTGAAATTAAATATAAGTATGAATTTATACCCGGCAAAACGGGCGGGTTGGTCGGGTAGTGTAACGGGTCAAAATGGTTCGGGTTAAAACGGGTTCGGATCAGGATGGGCCAATTTAAAAACGGGTCAGGACGGGTTAGGGTCAAGTTGGATTCGGGTAAATATATGTTCGGGTCAGAATGGATAAAAAGTCTAAAAATTGAAAACAATACATAAAGTTAAAATAGGTTGCATTCTGGATGGTGTTAGTATACAATGAGGATTAGGCCCGTCGATTTTATCGGTACCCGATTAACCCACCTAACCCGAGCTCACTCATACCTGAAGAAACCCGACCCGAACAACCCGTTATCCGAACAACCCGAAAACTAATTAAACCGATTGTATTCGGGTCGGTTTCGGATAAACTTTCAAACCTCAAAAACCCGAATAACCCGAACTGATTAACCCGAAACCCGAATAACCCAATCAACCCATATTATAATTAAGTCAATTATATGTATACACTTGTTTAGATTGTTCAAATTAATCAAATTGTTTGTTTATCAATTGAAAAGGCATAGCTTCACTCTAAACTAATGGATTAATTTTACAAAATAATGATGAAGACCACGAACGTCGACGTCAATTATGGAGATGCAGACGTTGGTGAAGGTCTTAGGTTTTGACAACGAATATGAGTTTCCATGACTAGTAGAGTCTTTTTAAAAAACGATCGAATGCCATTGGAGGATGAAGTTTACACGTTTTTATAGCGAAAACCTTAATGATTGTGTCATCACAATGATTAGAAACAACTACACCACTTCCGGTTGAATACTACATTCATATTAAGGATATAACTATTTTGTACATTTGTGTAAAACAATGATTTGCGATGAAAATGAAAAGGTAATACGTGAAGTATTAAATCAAAATAGGGGATTAATCACTAATGGTGATTTTTGAATGGAATCTAGATATTTGATAAGATAAATGAACATGTTGGGAAGGGTTCAAAGCCAAACGTTATAGTGACCCATCCTGACCCGTTGAGGGTATTTAGCATCGTCCATCTTAACCTATTTCTTTTCTCCTCAACTTTTAAATTACCCATCCTAACCCTCTTAAAAATAATAATTAACCCATCTTAACTCATACATTTATAATTAAAGCTCAAATTAACCCAATTAAAAGCAAACGGTCTAGTATTGTCAGTTCTAAGTATGATGTATGGTAAAGGTTTATTTTTTTCAAATAAATGCCTTTTAAATAATAAAATAGTTAATCTATATATCTTCTTTTTGGCCTTTTGCTACATCATGGACTGTATATAAATAATAAATAATTTAACTAACACATATTTTAGCCATATGATTATATCATACATACTTACCTCAACTAGTATACATCCAACCAAAAGAAAAGATTTATTATATTAAACAGCATGTTGAACGCAACAGAAGCGTTTGTAGTCCAACGGTTAGGATAATTGCCTTCCAAGCAATAGACCCGGGTTCGACTCCCGGCAAACGCATTTTTATTTTACAAAAGTTATCTTACAAATTATACTTCATATACGTAATATGTTTTTGTTCTTACCTTTTATCACTTAATTGGTTTTAAACATGCCATGCAGAACCTATATATTTCATCATTTTAATCACATCCTACACCGCCTCTAGTTTCTTTCTCAAATCACCCATTTACGCTTCATTTTCGCAAGCCGCATATTGAAAACCATCGTCACATTACTACTCTCACAGAGTCACAGTCTCTCATATCACTATATACTTTCTACAAAGTACACAACTAATAAGACATGTTCAATATATTAGAAATTACCTTAACATGGTGCAAATTTTATATTATAATTCATACTATAATAGATTGTTCTATCATAATTCATATTGATACGTCATTAATTGTATTTGTAGCTTCATTTTTTTGCTAGAAAGAAACCTGCTTGTAGATTTATTATAATTATACACTTAAGTTTTTGCTCGTTTTCACTTACAAAGATGATTATAGACAAAATAAGAAAACATGTTTTTATTGTAAACAAAATCAAATGAAAATTAAGTATTAAATCAAGTACATATGTATAATGATTACACAACTATTATATTTTAACAACAAATCGTCCATCTCATTCTTATAAACATTATTATCGACTCATAGATCATGCATCATTAAATTTAACTTTCACGTTAAATGATTGCATTTACTTTGTTATTTCACATACTACACGTCGGCCCTCACCGCCCGGTCCCACAATTAATATGAGGGAGGTAAATTACATGTCTGAGAGTAAATCTAATGATGTTGAGGTTTGATCCTCTTACCTCTATTACATATTCTAATCTCCTTAACACCGTATCACGATTATGAAGACCATTTTATAAAGTTACGAGAAAACTATTATACACATTCATCTTTTTCATTACACGTAAAATATTGTTTTCTATAAAATTTAATAATGTTTGCTATTATTAGTAATTGCAATGGAAAACAAAATTTCAAACAATATATCATTTATCATAATAAATTAAACAATTTTATATTTATGACTTGATAAAAAATAATATTTTAAAACCTTAAAATAAACTTCAAAATACGACATCCATAGAATAATATGGTCATAAATTTAAGCAAATTGGGTCAACATTAGTTGAACAGTTTACTTTCTATAATTACCAATTACTTCTCTAAAGGTAAACCACCCACAGCAAATTACCAAACTGCCCCTGATCACTCTGTGACCCAACGTTCTTTTCGACCCAATTAACGTTCCCACAACCGTAGGATCTCGTACCAACTGCCACGTGGCACGATCTGGGAGTGTGTCGGAGGGTTGTGTGGTCGCGTAGAAGCGGTCTTATAGGGTGTGTGTAACATTGGCATCGATGGGAACCACTTGGAGCCTTTTACCGATCCGTTCGGTAACAAGGGTCAATGAGTATAAACTGCTGGTGGGTTTAAGGCATTGGTGGTGGTTTTCAAAGGGTTTTTGTTGTTTGTTGTTCTTGTTGTCACCAATTCATCGAATATCAATTCATCATTGAGGATTAATTCAGGGAGAAAGTGGAATTGGTGAAAAAGGTTTGATTTTGAATGATATTATGTGGGGATGATGATGGATCAAAGATTGGAAGAGGGGGTTCTTTGTTTTATGTAATGGGTTCTGTTTGATCGGTGATTAGTTTGTGGATTTGGGTTTTGATCTGTGAATTCTCCCGCAATTTTCCGATCGGTTTGAGGTTTTCGTGGGAATCTTGAAGGAAGATGATGTTTGGTGAAGTTTTGGTGTAATTGATTGAGATCAAAAGGTGGGGGAATGTTACTGAAATTGAACTTGAATTTGATGGATTTCGTAATGGTTGAATTTGATTTGGGTCTGAATAAGGATTATCGATGAATGTGTTCGTATTTTTGGTGGATTTTAATCATGAATTTACGTAGTGATTTGGTTTATACGGTACTATTGATGATGTTCTTGTTGTTCGCTGATCATGCATGCTTCTAGATTGATCTGTTTATTGAGTTTTTGATGATCTATATGTGCAGTAAAAGTGTCGTCTATGTGTTTGTGTAAATGCCTCTATGAGTTTTATTCTTTTTTCCATCAGGGTTTTATGAGGGTTTTGAGTTTCATCTGTTTATTTAGTTTTTTGAATTTCAGAAGAAAGAATTTGAGCAATATCATGGGTTTCTAGGCTTTTTATGGATGTAAAGCGCATTTCATACGTGAATTATACACGTTGTATACATTCAAGCTCTGATTCTATAGATGCAGATGTGTATTGTGATCTATGTGTTCTGTTTTGATGATTGTAAATAGTTAAATTTTGTTAATTTAGTCTACTACAAGTGCTTTCATGGTGACTTTCAATCAATTCTTTCCATCTGGATCATAGGAACATGTCATTCATTACCTTTTATAGTCTCAAGATCTTGATTCAGGTTTCTTCATTTTGAATAGATAGAAGTTGGCATCAATACGACTCGTATGATCTATCTGAAATGTTACACTTGGTTTTCAGGTGTTTATCGTGTTTAAAGATTCATACAAACAATGACCATGGAGTGTAAGTAGGTTTCTTGATATGATCACTAAGATATGGTGTTGCAAAAGAGGTTAGAATATGGATTTAACGGGTATCAAGTGCCTCCAACGCCTCGGGCTGCCAGATCAGCAACGGTAAACACCTCTTATATTTTAAAAAATTACATTTTTTTTCACTTATCTGCATAATCTTGGCTTATATCTGTTTATATGTATGCATTTTCATAGAGGAGGGTTCCATCTTGGAAGAAAACCGAAGACAGTAACATTACCATTAACAATAACAATAAGCAAATGTGTGCATTTGATTTACTGGCTACCGTAGCTGGAAACTTATTGCAGGAAGGTGGTGAAAAAGAAACTGAAATCGTTAAAGATTCGACTATTAAGATTGAACAACAAAATGTTGAAAATGACCCATCAAATGTTAATATTTGTGATCAAGGAAGCTGCAACAGGAGTTTTTTTGTGTCTGAAATAATCTCACAAGCACCCGCTATTCAGATTCTAATAATTCAGGGCCTTCATCAGGTATTACTGTTTCTGATGGCTCCGAAAGGTCAAAGGTCGACAAGGTCAAAGTCAAAGTCCCGTTTAGTGTCAAAGCAGACGAAAAGAATACTAAATCGATAGCAAATGAGGCACCAAAGCCAAAGCCTCTGGTAGTTCATAATATAGATAACAATAATAATGTCAAGTTTCCATTTTGCAAAGATAATGTAAATGTAGTTGTTAGAAATAATGATGATGATGAAAAATCTTGTGGGATCACTCGAGATCCTAATAAAAGCTTTAAGCATCCACCACGTATTGGAGATCGAAGGATTAGACGATTTTTGGCATCTAAATACTGGAAAACAGGCCCGAAGTTGAACGATGATGTGAACTGTGATGATGGTGAGTGGATTTTATTACTTGGTGGTTTTTGGTTCTTTATATTGTGAATTATGTAAACATGTTGTTTTGCAGATGTTTATAGTAACAAGAAGACTTGCTATAAAAGACCAAGGTCATTGAAGGATTATCCTTTTAAAAAACGACGACTTTACGAGCTAGACATTTTTTCGAATTCTGATGATGTGGTTGATAGTGAAGATAAACCCAGCCCGCCTCAAAAGGATCCAATCGAGAATGGCTTCAGTTCGGGTGTCAAATCTGAAGGAGGTTTGTCACTTCTTACAAACTTTATTTGATTTTTGTGACTTGAATAAACAATAATCATTGTTAATGTTTGTATAAACAAATTTTGTTGCTGATTATCTGATTATTTAGGTGTCAAATGTCTTTTTGGTCATTTTATGGATTTATTTAGGTGTCATGTGGGATTTTGTTGAATACGTTTGTTTGTTAAACACTTTCACCAAATATGTACATAATTCTCCACACACTATTTTTGAACAATTATACCCATGAACTTTTGAAAACTTAAGGATATAGTCTGCGGATTTTTAACTTCTTTTCTTAAAGAAAAACCTTATTTTTTGGATGATTAAATCATCCAACTTTTTAAAGCAACATAAAGGACCTTTTTTAAATGATAAAGACCCTAAACGTTATGAAAAACAATATTTCTTTTATTTTTCAAAGTACAAGGTTTTTAATCATTCAAAAAGGAAGTCCATATGGCTTTTTTTCAACAATTGCACATCACTAAAACAAAGTATTATCTGACTATTACAACTTCAAACAACATTAACAAGTCCAAACACTATCTTCTACAGCCACTTTTATTACATTATTTCCATTATACGAAATCACATTACCATTTTAGTAACACATATCTAAAGACTCCTTGTGTGTTTTTTGTTTTTGTGATTAACAGGTGTAAAGACAATGGGATTATTAGCAAAGCAAAATCCAGCTTTTCAGCCTCGCGATTCCCATGGTAATTAGATGGCTTTCAGTTAAATTATTGTGATCTAGTCAAAGCTCTTATGTTAAAGATGTTTTTTATTTTACTCAGTGAAACTGAAGATCAAATCTTTTCGTGTACCTGAGCTTTTCTTTGAGTTACCAAAAACTGCAACCATTGGTTCTCTAAAGGTATCATATGAACACTCTTTTAGTCATTTGAATAATCAACCATTAGTTTGTGTTTCTGCTTTTGACATTACAATAATCAAATATTATGATGTTTTACTGTTCAAAAAATAAGCCCATAAGCAGAAAAACAACGTTAGATAATCAGTTTTGTTTGAGCTAGTATGAAACTGACTTCTACAGTATTTGTTTATGCAAACACTAAAAACTGATTATTATGATTTCAAGCACATGCTTGATCGTTGGTTGACTTATGTTGACTATATATTTTCAACAGAGGACTGTTATGGAGGCTGTGACTTCCTTACTTAGTGGTGATCTACATGTTGGTGTGATGCTTCAAGGGAAAAAAATTAGAGATGATGACAAAACTTTGCTACAAACCGGCATACACAACAAGCTAGATGCATTAGGTTTCACCTTGGAACCTAACCATCTGCCAAATCAGCCATCTTTATGCGGTAAAGATCAATCGGTTCAACTAACTCCCGACATGCCTAAGCCTTTAATAAGGTAAATTTTCTTAGCGGCAGTTAGAGTTGGAAAAATGGGCCGACTAATGGGTTTTATAAAAATGGGCAGATTAATGTAACACTTTTATTTCTAAATAATTAGAGGTGGCAAAATGGGCGGCTCAAAATGGGATCCTGTCAAATTGGGTATATTTTTGCGGCTCGAAAAGTATTTGGGCAATGTTTGACTGAATTTTCTTTTAAGCTAATTTCTTTAACTGTTGATAAGCATAACTTGAATCAACCCGTTTATTAAGTTGCCAATTCCTGCGGAAACTACTCAAATCATTCATAACACATTATATTACATGTGGTAGCATGCATAATAACATGTAAGTTGGTTTTTGTTATGGTATTAGGTATACACCGGCACCAAATGTAGGTAACAAAATGGTGGTTCAACCAGAGGTATCTCGGGCCTCACTAGACGCACCCATGGCAAATTTTGGTGGCTCAGTTGAAAGTGACCATGACTCAGCACCATCACCGCCCAATATGTCAATGGATCACAAAAGTTTTTCGGACCCAAGGGCTTTGGTCATGGTTCCAGCTATGAACTCAAGGGCATTGGCTGCAGTTCCATTAAGGAAATGCAAGCGGTCTGAGGTGGCGCAAAGGAGGATTCGTCGACCTTTCTCTGTTTCAGAGGTAGAAGCTTTGGTTCAAGCCGTTGAGAAGCTTGGAACCGGAAGGTATGCTTACTTCAATACTTTCTTCAAGTGAAAAAAAATAAAAAATATATATTTGAAACGTTTGTTTTATATATTTTAGATGGCGTGACGTGAAATTACGAGCCTTTGATAATGCAAAGCATCGCACTTACGTTGATTTGAAGGTAAGCGATCTACTTAGAGTCTATAAACCGCATTTTCTTTTTGAAACTGATTATCTGATAATCAGTTTCTAATGGTCTATAAACTTGTGTTATAAGTTTTGGGTCAGATAATCTCTTTGACGCGAGGTGTAACAAAATTGATTATCTAAATGTATATGAAGACTTGTTTTGTTTGGTCTGTTATGACACGTGGTTTGTGTTTATTGGTTCACGATGCAGGATAAGTGGAAAACACTGGTCCACACTGCAAGAATCTCACCACAACAAAGAAGAGGCGAGCCGGTGCCACAACAACTCTTAGACAGGGTCTTAGCCGCACACGCATATTGGTCACATCACCAAGCCAAACAACAGTTCAAACAACCATCACAACAAGAAACTAATCGACTCGCTTAAATAAAACAGTTAAAATTATTTTAAAAAAGTGAAGTAGACCCTTTTTAACTTTCTTTCTTTCATTCATCCTCCTTAATATAATTCCAAATGCAGAAGTATTTGGAATTAACATGTTGTTATACCTGTAATTATCAAAACCTCTTTAACAAGATAAGGGGGACAAATAGTGAACTGTTTTACCGGTTGGCGCAACACTTGTAAATGGGTCGACCGAATAAGGCTGATGCAGCTCACAGATTCTTTTTGAAAACGCCAATCGATGTTTTCATGTTAATGTTTTCGAGTTGTTTTCCTTTTTGTGTAGTTTTAGGAGTTAATTGCAGGTTTATGTTGTTGAATAAGATGGCCAAAGTATGGGATTTTTTATGTATTTGTGCCTTTCATACATTTATGCTTGTTGTCAAATGATGCCATTATGGAAAATTTTGGGCATTAGTCATGTCACATGTGTTTGGTTAAAAAAACTCATCAAAATCACCCAAAGTGAAAGGTTTTGGATTTTGAAAACCACATAGGCAGAAATTCAATTGGAAATATGATCGGCTATTAGAATAATCAATAAAGAAATAGATAATAAGTGAATATATCATTACTAATCAATGAATATAATCATGTTTATCAACCCTTATTCAACAATTAACATACAATAAACTTGTTCTTATAAGGACAATATAAATATAGTTAATTACTTATTTACAATAAGATATCTATTTTTGCATACTATACACAATAAGTTGTGATACTCTCAAAAATTGTTATAATAAATTCACTCGAAAATTTCAAATCGATAAATGAGCCTTACTTGATCAAACAGTTATTTCTCAACTAGTTTTAGTTGAAAAGAATGTCATTTTATGAATAATGAACACAATATTAAGCAAAGTTTTGAATTGATTCGAGCAAAAATAAAGATTTTATAACAAAATCACACCGTTGTAGAGACTACATTTGCCACCACTGACCACTACACTGTCGATGGACGCTTGAGAGCGTCATCATAGACGCAAGGAGATTTCAATCCATGTTCTACATATTTTTCCTAACATTTATATTTTTGATGCTATAATAAGTTATGAACTAAATTTAGTTTATGGGTCTACAAAGAATTTTAAACCACTCTTCTGTACATTAAAATGAAGAGTTCAATCATTGGATCAAATGTGCTTAAAAATTTTTGTTAAAGGAGCAAAAGCATAGGAAGTAGCAAAATAAGAAAAAAAATCATATTAGTAGATCAAAATCAGATAACATGAAATAGAAGTCTTAGATATATGTAGGAATTAGGGCATGCATAAATTAGTTTGATTGTAAACTCCCATTAGCTAAAATAAAAGTTTCGTTTGTTTGAAAATATCAATAGTTCGTTTAATTTCGTTAAGGGCTCTTTAACAGATGTGATGGCATAAATCATAATATGCATAGTTTTGATTTCTCATGTTGTCACATAAAAGTAAGTGAATAATACAATTCTTCCTTACATATCTGTATTACTCTGTTTTACGTACGTAAGTAATGTATCTATTTAATTATACAATCTTATGTATGATTAAAATGTTATGAGTTTAAATTATTAAAGTTATAATGTTAGATTATACTTTAGAGTAAATAAATTGCTATTAATAAAATATATTACTTAAAATTTGAAACACCACCAACCTCACGTCTTATTTCACGACATTTAAAACAATATCTAAAGTTTCTAGTTCGCTTCAGCTCCGACGACCCTGAGTTATTTTAGACAACGATTCCGGATACGCAGACTACTTTTCAATCGAATAGTCGGTTGCACTCCTCCGCAACCACTGTCATACTTAACCGCAACAGGGATGGCAATGCGGCGGGTTTGAGATGGGTATGAGTAATCCCAACCCATACCCGTTTAGAAAAAAAGTATCTCATACTCGGCCAAAAATCCATCAAGTATATATCGGGTATTTACTCATTGGGTACCGGCCATACCCGAGGGTAATCGAGTATACCCGTTTAAGTTATAAAAATTACCCGTTGGATATGCGCATAAGGTAACTATTGAAATTACAACATCATATAATATAAAAGCTATATAGTGCAAATGATATGAAGATAAATAATTTATAACACATAATTATTAAGTTAAAATATATTAATAAAAAAATAAAGATTTAATGTAGAAATTACATATAATACAATTATCAGGTAAGATAAATAAAGAAAATAATTTCGGATATATAATGCCTAATCAGATGGGTAAACGGGCATATGACATAATCCCATAACCGTCTCATGCTCGCGAAAAAAGTAAAACTCAATCCCCTACCCATTACCCGACCTCATACTCATCCCAAATGACTTGGGTTTCAAGCATTCATATCGTGTTCGGGTTTGATTTGTCATCCCTACAACACAACTAGCAATTCCGAAAATCGTAAGAAATATAGACGTAGAGGGACATTTTTTCTCTTTCTTTGCTTTTATGCTTGTTGTCTCGTCTTCAAAATACCCAAATTGCCATGTTTTACTATTCTTTTCATTTCGTTTTTAACATATAGGTAACTGACAAATATACATTCAATCATTTTTCACACTTGTACAAAGAAAGAACCATTGGGTCGAGAGGGCATATTCCATATACAATATATACATGCGTGCCATACATCTAGCGACTTTGTCGAGAATGAATTATACTATTGCTTAATCGCCTAAAACCAAGGTTGGTGACCAATAAGGTTGCGTTACACGACTATGCTTTATAATATAAATCACAATGGGAAAAAGAAAACATGAACATGTGGTTTGGTTGAGTGGTTGAGTAATTAGTCTTTGAAACAAAAGGTTATCGCTTTGATTTCTTTAGGCTCACCCTCCAAACAACGTTTTTGGTGCCCAAAACCCATGTGTGCTTCTTGCACTCTATGGGTCAGCAATAAAACGTTTCCGTATTTATTTTAATATACGTTTTTAGATGGTTTACATTTCGACGTTTGTCTACGCTTTGATAAAAATTTTGTTAAAAAATGAGTCGCGTCAAATATAAAATGTTTTTGGGTCATTTATAATACATTTTCGTAATGCATACCACATTGTTGCATGTTCTCTTTTATATACGTTTTGAGTTAGTATACATGTCGTCATAAGTTTTATTATTAAAAGAAAACTTTTTTCAAATATAATATGCTTTTATTTAATGATATAAGTTTGAATTACTATATATCTCAACATAATTTTAGTTCGGAAACAAATGAAGTCGACAACAGTCTACATTCTATTACGCCGTATATATTCTACTACGTCGTATACTATACGGTTTAAAAAACTAATCAATACACGTCAACAAAAGTATTACATATGTTTTATGCAATCGAAGTGACATTCAAGGTTTGTAGCAAACATTCAAAGCTGCGTTTAATTGATTTTATATTTTTATTCAAACCGTTGGGTTTTTGAGTTTTATTGTTAAGGATCGTCGATGGTCCCTTTTATTCTCGTCAACTTAGAAAAATCAGGTCAAAGTTGTGCCACCCCCAAAGTCAACTCGCTTGCTACCTCGATACTTCGTCCCCAAATCAAACCCTTGGTTTATAACACGTAAATCCACCACCAGCGTTTGCAAACTTCGATCGTTGCAAAAACTCCGTTATCGATTTCTACAGATTTCATTTTGCTGTTTTGAGGTATGCGATCATCACTTTGTTCACTGAATTCGCTATCGTTACGGTTGATTTAGTGATTATGTAGTGTTAACTATTAAGTCATTTGTTTTTTTTACTAAATTTGACGGATCGGTGGTAATTAGAGTTGGTGATTGTTGTTCATGTATATGAACCTGCGATTTTGTTAAGAGTGTTGTTTCGAGGCATGTGATCGGCAGTTTATTTACTGAATTCACGATCGTTAGGATTGATTTAGTGGTTATGTAGTGTTGCGTCCTTTGTTTATACTAATTTTGACGGATCGATGGTGATTAGATTTAATTTAACGATTGTTGTTTATGTATGAACCTGCGGATTTTGTCAGGAGTGTTGTTTCGAGGTATGTGATCGGTACTTTGTTTACTGAATTCGCGATCGTTAGGTTTGATTAAGTGATTATGTAGTGTTGCGTCCTTTTTTTATATTAATTTGACGGATCGATGGTGATTAGATTTAATTTAACGATTGTTGTTTATGTATGAACCTGCGGATTTTGTCAGGAGTGTTGTTTCGAGGTATGTGATCGGTACTTTGTTTACTGAATTCGCGATCGTTAGGTTTGATTAAGTGATTATGTAGTGTTGCGTCCTTTTTTTATATTAAATTTGACGGATCGGTGGTAGTTAGATGCAACGATTGTTGTTTATGTATGAACATGTGTTTTTGTTAAGAGATCAGGCTTCTTGTGCCTTTTGATTTCTACGGTTCTGTTTGTTCAGCTTGATCATGCTGTTTTTGTTGCAGCTTTATGTTGTTTTAAAGCATGTAGATATTATGAATTACTTTGATGGATTTGTTGAATTTGTGAAAGTAAGGAGGATGACTTTCTTTTGTTTATTCAGCTTGATTGTACTATTTTCTTTACAGCTTTCTGTTGTTTTGAAGCACGGAGATATTATGAAATACTTTGATGAATTTGTGGAAGTTAGGAGGATGATCTTCTTCTTTTGTGTATGTTTTGACTTCTGAATTATTGTAGATTGTTGTATGTGGACATTTTAGTTGATAACTCTGCCTAAAAAGTTTTTATTTATTTTATCTAGAACAAGAGGATGCCAAGAGTTAATTGTTTATGATTGCTATTGATTTAGGTGTCTTCCTGCTTGTTGAGGTTTAATTTTGGCTTGTGTTTCTTGTAGATATACCGCTTGACGCTTAAATGGTTATGGAATCGAGAGATGATGAATACTCTGATTACTTAAATGGTTTTTCTTTGGATGACGAGAGCATCTCGCCTCTCTTTGGTCAGTCTCCTGGTCTTACCAATGGATATAGATTCAGAGATGAGCATTTAGATCTCAGTTTTTTAGAAGTTCCTAACACAGCACCAAAATCTGGCGCCTGTAATTCATATCCATCTTTGTGTGTGTATTCGGAATCAGACTCTCCTGATGATTTTGGTGACTGTGTCATCAAGTTCATAAACCAGATTCTTGTGGATGAGGACGTGGAGGCTAAACAGAGCATGTTCCATGACCCATTAGCTTTACAAGCGACAGAGAAATCGTTCTACGAAGCTCTAGGTGAGAAATACCCTCATCCACAAGAAGTATTCTCTAATATTGAAACTCCTGAAGAAAACTTTTTCAGTAGTTTAAGTGAGCACAGTACAAACAGTAGCACAAGCGGAAGCAACACAACTGATTCTCACTGGTCTGGTGGTGATTCCTTTGAGGTCAAATCATCAGCTGTCCGAACTCCTTCTCTTGAATACCCTTTATTGTCTTCATTTAGCTCTACCACAAGTGTTACTAACGATGGCACATTGGACTCCTTGACAAGTGCCCAGCTCGTTGAAAATATATTCAGTGACAGTGAGTCCATCTTGCAATTTAATAGAGGGATGGAGGAGGCTAGTAAATTCCTTCCTCCTAATAAACCTCTGGTTATCGATTTGGATCAATACAAATTGCCTTCAAATTCACGAGACAATACCTCTTCAGAGATTATTGTTATCAAGGAAGAGATAATGGAGGCAGATAACTCATCCAAAGGAAGAAAACATTACCAAATTGAGGATTATGGTTATGAGGAAGAAAGAAGTAGCAAGCAATCTGCCATTTATGTAGAAGAAGTTGTATCTGAAATGTTTGATAGAGTTGTTCTCTGTACTGATCCTGGTGGTCCATCAATGTCCGCTTGTGAAGAGCCACCTAAACATGTGACCAAAAAGTTTCAGAAAGGTCAGTCATACGGGTATAGTAGCGGTTGGATTACTCGCTCTTGGGGAGGAAGCTCAGGTGAACTTATGGATGTTAGGACTCTATTGGTCAACTGTGCACAGTCAGTGGCTGCTAATGATCATCTGGCCGCAAATGAACAGTTGAGACAAATAAGACAGCATGCTTCTCCTACAGGTGATGCTCCACAAAGGTTAGCTCATATCTTTGCTACTGGTCTCGAGGCCCGCTTAGCTGGCACGGGTTCTCAGCTCTATGCTGCTAAAAGTGCCATGACAATCTCAGCTGCTGAAAAGCTAAAAGCCTATCAAGTTTACATTTCTGCCTGCCCATTCAAGAAACTAGCCATTTTCTTTGCTAATAAAGTGTTATACGAAGCAGCTTTAGCATCATCCACCCTTCATATTGTAGATTTTGGTATTTCATATGGTTTTCAGTGGCCCGTTCTTATCAAGCATCTTTCACAAAGGCCCGGTGGGCCACCTAGATTACGGATTACTGGAATCGAGCTCCCAAAACCTGGTTTTAGGCCAGCTGAAGGGGGGAGGAAACAGGACGGCGTTTGGCCAATTATTGTGCAAAGTATAATGTTCCGTTTGAGTATAACGCAATTGTAACTCAAAACTGGGAGGCTGTTAAAGTTGAAGATTTAAAGCTTCAAAGAAATGAATGTCTTGCTGTGAACACTCTAATTAGATTCAAGAACTTGCTTGATGAATCGGTTATGGTGGATAGCCCACGTGACCGTGTTCTGAAATTGATAAGGGATATGAAACCTGATATATTTGTTCAAACTGTGGTAAATGGATCTTATAGCTCTCCATCTTTTGTCACTCGTTTCAAGGAAGCCCTGTTTCATTTCTCTTCTATGTTTGATATGTTTGATGCTACATTGGATCGTAATGATGAACAACGGTTGAATTTTGAAAAGGAGTTTTGCGGGCGGGAAGCTATGAATGTGATTGCATGTGAAGGTTCTGAGCTGGTTGAGAGGCCTGAGACCTACAAGCAATGGCAAGAACGACTCTCACGGGCTGGGTTCAAGATCAAACCATTGAGCCGCGAGCTTATCTCAAAACTGAGGGCCAGTGTGAAATCAGGGTATCATAGAGATTTTGTGTTTGATGATGATGGTAAATGGGTGTTACAGGGATGGAAAGGTCGGATTTTGCGGGCTAGTTCATGTTGGGTGCCTGCATAAGGGGATTTCCTTAATTTTTCATGGAGTTCTCATGAGTGAATATTTTGAAACTTGACAAAAGGTACTTTTTTCCCCCTTTTTTTCAGTTCCTCTCTGTCTACAATATTAAAAGTTTCAAATTATCTTGTTTTCTAGATAACCATCAGTCAAGTATTTAAGTTTTAGGTAGGTATTAGTTAAGGTGTTATATTAAATATAAACGCTAAAATAGCTCTTGGGGCTGTGATTAACAAGTTTTGGAACTGCTCCTATTTATTTTCTCAGACAAGTCAAAGAACTGAAGAAGTGAATATGATTGCATGAGAGAAAATAGAAGGTGGTTGGTGGTTATACTTCAATATTAGATTTTCTTACATAAAACAAGTTTAATTGTGAAGTACAGCCCCATGGTTATTGTTATCAGAACCCTTAAGTTATTTGGACTTTTAGAGTAGAATTTTAATAATATAATTGTAACGATTATATTCAGTATTCGATATGTTAACTATTTATAAGATTAAAGAAAAAAGGGACACAATTTTACCTCTAATCTTCAAGGGGGTGGCTTAGTTGTAAGGGCAAGTCCCTTTAGTAGAGGTCTGAAGTTTGAATTCAGCTTCTACTAGTTTCTGGTTTTCTATCGTTTACCTTCTTGGAGACCACCTACCCAACAGAAGTTGCATTTTACATGATCATGTTGATTAGCATGGCATTGGTGGCTTTGTCATGTGAATTTGCCATTTGCCAATAACAGGCTCTCACGGCCAAAAAAATTAAAATAAAGTTGGTTCATGCTAAACACAACCTAATTTTATTAGTTTTTGACATGACGTTGTGCTTTACCCAACCCGTTTGTTTGGTTACAAGTTAAGGGTACCATTCTGTTTGAATTTGAATCTAATTTTTTTATAGCTCGAATTGACTCAACGGGTTGTTCTTATTGTTAGATGATGGCTGGCTACCCTGGAAGAGTGTTTGTGGATAAGAAGGATGACATGTAAGGACTCGGTTTGTGAACTACTTGTAAGTCGCGCATATCATAAATTATAATCTTGTCATTATGTAGTTGTTTGAGGAGTTATTAAGGCAAGAATGTCTGATCAGATGCGTTATGGTATATGCTAATGTACTAGGATTGTTCTAGAAACATAATTAACTGTAACTGAAGTTTTGCCTGTAAGTTATCTCGGCTTGTAGTGTGCTTTAGATCATATTTGTTTTAGGGGTTGTTTGGCTGAACCGATAAGAGGTCTGAACCATTAAGTGTTGAACCATTAAGAGTTCTGAACCATTAAGAGGTCTAAACCATTAAGAGCTACTATATCGTTTAATTATTCAAAGACAAATATCTGACCAATTCAGATAATATGTCTTAACCATTCAGCATTAGACCTCTTAACCATTCGGTATCAGTATAATGCTTAACCATTCAGAGATAAATGTCTTAACCATTAAGACATGTGTTGGCGAAACAAACAATATGAACCATTAAGTGTTGAACCATACAAACATATGAATCATTAAGAGACTGATTAATAGGTTGTCAAACAGCCCCTTAGACTGTTTTTGGGCGCTAAAGGGTTCTACCATTTTGCTTGTTACTGAACCCTAATGTATTTACAGGTTCAAATACATTTTCCTCTATAAACAGAGCATGTTGTTCACTGGATTCTGTCCACAATACATGGAAGTTTTAGCCGCCGAAGGTTGACTACAAGTTATGCGTGTGCAAAGACCGGACCAAACCAAACCGAACCAGATCAAACTTTTGGGTTACTAATTTAAGCCTAAATCATCAAATTGAAAATAAAATTCCGATTTTGGATCAGAACCAGACCGAAAGGGTAGTGAATGAGCTGGAGACAAAAACCAAATGTTTTACATACCATGATTAGGAACGAGACAGTTGTCTATCCGGTCTGGTCTGGTTTAGTTTGTCGGTTTGAACATAGTTTTACACACCCATATAGCTATTTATGTGTCCCCGGTTAATTATGTAATTTGAGGGTCAAAACCCAAGTAGCTTCATAACTAGACCGGTCGTGGATGCTTTTTAAGCACTGGACCGCTCATATGGTTGGTCAGTGGTCAGTTGTTCACACCCAGTACATCGTTGAACCACTGGTGGAAACCCCTTAAGACGTATCACTCAACTGTCAAGATAAACCAGCTTTGATTTCTAAAACAATATAAACTGTGATTTAATTGTTTTTCATCTTTAAAATTTCAAGACCTATGGATTACTAGTCATCTTTTGAATCTATACAACAATATCAATCGCCTATAAGCTGTAGTTGGCTTCTTTCCAACATGTTCAAGCTATGTTTCTCTAAATTAAATTAATTACATATGACATTACTTGTTCGAATTCTAAAGTTTAATAATACATAAATAAACTTTACAATATATGTGAAGCCAAATAATTTACATGTTAGACAATCGTATCTTTGGTCAATATAATACTTGCAATTGAAGTTTATGAAGATAATATCAATGACTAATCAGTAATCACTACGTTTCTATCACAAAAATTAAATGAAGGTAAGGTTGTTTAGTGATTGGTTTCTTAGATTTTGGGAGATTGATTTCCTCGTGGCTATTGAAAAAGAATCAATCATTGATAATATCTTCTTGCGATCTTACGATTTACACCTATAGAATTTATAGTTTAATCTTTTGATAATATGTTATTGATACTACCTTTATAAGCCAGGTATAAAGTATAAACACATTACATATAATGTGTTGATGATGGTCAACCATTCTTATCTTGTGTTAACTTATGAATGTT
The DNA here is from genome assembly GCA_025506515.1 of Flaveria trinervia. Lineage (NCBI taxonomy): Eukaryota > Viridiplantae > Streptophyta > Magnoliopsida > Asterales > Asteraceae > Flaveria > Flaveria trinervia. The sequence continues at coordinate 2,806,061 of CM046442.1, forward strand.
CACATGATACCATGACCTTAATAGTTTAGCTACGGATGGTAACAAAATGATACCGCTTTAGTATTGTGCATTTTACCAATAGAACTAGGTGTGGGGGGAAAAGATTCAAACTAAGCACTCTAGTAGTGTTTATACCTTGACAAGGTATAAGCTCGTACTAAAATGATATTTCTAGTATTTTCTTTAATTCCTTCGTGCGAAAAAATATACTACACGTATGTAAGATTGTAATCTTATATTATTAACATCAGTAATCAAATCATTAAGGTTCAAATAACATGTAAACATTCTTAACTTAACAACAAATAAGATCGTGTGACACCAACAACGTGCTAAAAATAATGTTTAGATGGTACATATCGTTAAAATGGTATGTTGGTTGGATCATATGCATATGTATTGTTTGTTGGTAGGTAAGCGACATGACAACATAAAGGAATGCAACTGGTTATAAAAAAAAAAAGAAGGCAACATGGAGGCATGAGAATGGACATTATTAGGGCTATGTTGGAATTCATGGCGACAAAGTGCAATATGATGCCAAGGATAACGTGTGGTCAACACATAAGTCAACCACATGTGTGTTATTGTGTGTGTCAAACCAATCACGAACATAACATGTGACCCATCATTTTTACTCTCATTGTATGATAAATTATGCATATCGTAACATAGACGTTATATAATTATCAAGTCATAAAAATGTCCAGACGAATATACCCATCTTAAAACTAGCACTAGATCATGTATATGTCACATATCTTCCTGTCAAATATCATTAACACTTTCCACTGCAACATTACACAAATTCTGTTCTCGTTTACGATAAGTTAAAAGCCACAGCATCACTCATTTGAGTATTTGGTACTTACATAATTACATTATGAACCAACCATGATATCTTATAATTTTAAAGATCGAAACAATAAAAAAACCTCTCTATGTATTTAAATGAGTATGTTTTAGTGATACTCACCGTAAACATATCATATAATCCGAAACATAATGTTGTCTTTTTCGTCTACAATTCATAAAGAAGATAAATGTTACCTGACCTTAACTTGCATGTATATCAAATCCATGATGCCAAATTGCTACTAAAGAGACATGTGAGAATGTTGCCTAGAAAAAAGTGATATATAACTACAACAACAAATCTTATGACTTTAACTTTAAATATGTTATGATCCTATAAAACTCTACTATACGAATAAAACCACACATATGATTATGAAGTCGTGCACCTCTTAAATTTTAAAGTACTTTTTTTGTAACACATGTACAGTAATATACGACACACATGAGAATATTTTTTGTTTTTTTAAAGGTAAAAAAAAAAAGCAAAATATAATTTGATAGAAACCCTCCAACCTGATATAGAGCAAATCTTGCAATATGATCACCTATATATTTTAAGTTTGATCCTGTAGACGAAGCGATACAGGGGTTTAAACTTTAAAGAGCTTTTTCGCACTAATATACATAAAGGTCTTCGATCCTTCACTGATCTTTCAACAACACCCATATGATTTCTTCGGTTATATGACAACACTCGTTTCTTTGTTATTGTCGGTGTTGAATTCATACACATGGCCTTATTGAATTAAAGTCTTAATCTTTGATAATTGAATCTGTTTTAGCATTGATCTCGTTAAAAATCTCGTTGATTTACATTACCTGTGTTGAATTCTACAGATTTACAGTCATCTCCTGAACGATTTGGATAAAATTCATAAAACCGATCATGGCATTGGTATGATTCTTATTTAATTTGCTCATTAAGATTGCTTTGTTGATTTGTGCTGTTTAAATGGGATTGATTAGATCATACCCAATTTGGAATCAGGGGTTTGTATGATAATAAATGTGTTCTTAATTGAAATTGTTTATTGAATGATATCATAATCACTTTATAAATATTGATTTTGTGAATATATTGTTAACCCTATAAGGGATAAATATATCATTCTAAGAATGTGGTTTGGAGCTTCTACTTTGACACGTAGAAGATGCAATTGGATTTAAGCACACCAGGTGTTTGTGAAAATGTCTAAGTGTTTTATAGAATGATTTTCATGTTTAAGCCACTTGGTTAAGATCCTGTAGTTTCCATTTATCTCATTACTTCAAGTATCTTTAAAAAAACAAAAATTATCATAGGGATGATCACTTTGGAGATTTGAGACTCAAATTGTTTCTCGTTTACATGTTTCAATTCATTGCAATTTGTTGTTTTAGAGGTCGTATTTCAGAAACCAAAAAGGTTGACATTTAAGGCTGCTTAGAATCTGATTGAAATGTTATAGCATATAGTTCTTCCGCAATATAGGATGATATTGATGTATCGTAAATCTACTTGACTAATTGAAAAATATCACACTGTTTTGTCATGCATCATTCTTATGTTCATCAGTCCAGTGTAAAATTACTCTCACCTTGACTCCTTGATTTGTTTTCTGCCAGGAAGAAGAAGTTTACCATGACCCTCCTTCGACTTTTGAACAGAATTATCGCTGTTACCCTGTTTCTTTCATTGAAAAGGTATCTGTTATAATCATATTACCATGATTCAACAACTTAAAGTTGAAACCAAATTATTCTTCAATGAAAACCCTTTTATATCTATATCTTAATGTTAGCCTCTTCTAAACGTTTTTCCTTTTCTTTTTTTGCCTTATGTACGTTTATGCAGTCTCATTTGGAGAAGGGTGATAAAAGTGAGTTTATTTCTCTGCAGTTTTTCGTGATATCACTCCCATCTTATATAAACGATTGGTTTTAATGTAAGCTAATAATTTTGCCCCTTTGATGCTCAGTTATAATGCCTCCTTCTGCACTCGATCGCCTAGGTTAGTGAGTGTTTATTATTTTATTTTGTGTTTAAAGAGAACTTCAAGTTGATTGACTAACTATGGTGCACCAACCCTTTATCTTCTCTCAATTTTGCAGCCTATTTGCAGATCGATTATCCGATGTTATTTGAACTTAAAAATCCTTCTGCTAGCAAAGTTTCACATTGTGGTGTGCTGGAATTTATAGCAGACGAGGGCTTGATATACATTCCATATTGGGTATGAATTGTTCATATATATAAAAAGGTGGCAAATTGGGCAGGTTGGGTAACAAATCAAAATGGCTTTAGCTCAAAGCAGGTAATATCATATATGGATCAAGACAAACGTGTTGGGTTGACCAGTACATTTTTGTCCAAAATTTACAGTTTCTTTAGCACATCAAAGATTACAAACTTTAATTTCTATTGGATACTATGGTATAGGAAGTTTTATGCATTAGAAACACTCCTTTGGCGACTCTCAACCCAGTCAGCCTATTTGTTAGAGATAAAATAAAATTTAACCCAAATCAGCCCATTGATATGTACATAATCGAAATTACCTCCTATAGTGTAAAGCTTAAAAAATACTTCATCAATTCTTTATTTGGATAATTTCATATTAGATGATGGAGAACATGCTGTTACAAGAAGGAGATATTGTAAATGTCAAGAATGCCAGCTTATTAAAAGGAACTTATGTGAAACTTCAGCCTCACACCATGGATTTCCTTGATATATCTAACCCAAAAGCCATGTTAGTGTTATGTTGTTTTTGTTTTCTTTATAATGTGCAATACATGTGGAAAGAAAGTTCGGTCAGGTAACAAGTTTGGGTTGAAATAACATTTTAGCATGAGTCTGTTGGGGTTTGACCCGCCAACGCTTTTTTGTTTTTCTTTTCTTAGTTGTTTTGGACCCGTTTCAGATAAAACAAAACACAATTAATTTACCGTATGTCATTAAGCTGACATTCTCTAATTCTTGTTGTATCTCTCATTAAACTAACAGATTAGAGACATCATTAAGAAGCTACTCTTGTTTAACCACTGGTGACACAATCATGGTGTCATATAACAACAAAAAGTTTTATATTGACATTGTTGAAACTAAACCGTCACCAGCAATAAGCATAATTGAAACAGACTGTGAGGTTGACTTCGCACCGCCACTTGACTATAAGGAACCAGAAAGACCTTTGAAATCTAAAGTGCCTCCAGAAGGTTGATTTTCTTTTCTTTTCTTTATTTAATTTCAAGATATGGTTCTAACAGTTAATGTTGAATGTCAGTTGAAGAAGAACCAGCTAATAAAATTCCCAAGTTTAATCCATTCAGCGGTTCGGCTAGACGGTTAGATGGGAAACCGACTGAGCCTGTGGCTGCTCCGCTGGTTCAACCACAGAATACTGAGTCTACAACCAGTGATACTAATGGCTCAATGGCATCAAGCTCGGGTTCAAGAAAACGTTCTGGGAAGCTTGTTTTTGGGTCAAATGCAGATCAAAATTCAAATGGAACACCAAAAGTATGATCATTCTTTTTTACCTCTAGTATTTTCTTTTCTTTTTTTTATGGGTGTTAGGTAATGACAACAATTTTGACCCAATTAGTTTTAAATGGATCGAACTAGTATGTGTCTTAAGACTCAAACATGTAGAGAGGTAGCTTAAAAGGATATAGGCGAAGTGGGTCTAAAGTCGTTGAAAGAGTATCTTTAATGCATACAACTTTCTAAATCATGTAATTTTTTTTTCTTGATTAACATACTAAGATTACAATTAATAATGTTTTGTCAAGTTACATCAAAATAGAAGGTAGACGGCAACAAGCTGCGCCGCCACCCCTTTCTGAATAGCAAATCCTAACCTTCCAAAAACAAATCCTTGCCTCCCCGGGGTTGAGCAATGGTTGTCTATGACCCGTTGGACCCTGATCAAAAAGTTGATAGCTTCTGGCGTTAGAGAGCCAAATGTATCAAATGCAAAGGGAACAAAATCATGTAATTAATCATTATTGAACATTTTTAAATAATGTAACTTTCTTGATCATACTGACACACTATCTTTTTTACCAAAAAAGTGTTTTGACCCAACTTGACCTGACCCGTCTAATTTTTGCTTTGCGATTTGAGTTTGGACTTATGAATTGCAGGCCACTGTGAAACAAGCAAAAGAAGAATCATCTAAGAAAGAAGAACCCAAATTTCAAGCATTTACTGGCAAGAAATACTCTCTAAAAAACTAATTATATTTCATTTATAATGTATGTTTATGCTCCACATATATTGTGTATTCCCAGTAATCTCCTTTTGCAACCCATGTAGCCTTATGCCTTCCCAGCATATGGTTTTGCTTGTGGTTTATAGGTTATTATCATTATTATACTTGGATCCATTTTTCTGGTTGTTTTGAAGGCTTTTGATGTCGATTGATGTTATGTCTTGATTAGTTTGTTAACCTGCACCTTTTTCCCTTTCAACTTTTGGTTCTTTCTTATTTTAATGTGCGTTTGATAGTCACTTTAGGGTGCAAAAGAGAAGTCGAGTTGAACTCACTGAATCCCAGGCTCTGCTCGTCTCGAGTGTTTTTTTCAAAGCTCGAGTTCAGTTCATGAGTAGGTTTTCAATAGCAGTCCGTCGAGTATGACCATTAAGACGGTAGTTGTATATTATGTGGTTCTCACAATTCTCTACTTAAACTCATTTTTGTATTAACAACTATGCATATTGTTACCCTTAATTTTAGACATAGTGAATATGATTTTTTTTCCATGTAAACTCATTTTTGTACCGATGATGACTGAGGCCCTCGCCTTAATGTTTATGCAACTAAAAGTTTCAAATTCTTCCAAGTATATAACAATCTTACGAAACTCTTCATTCTCGAAGGTAAAGAATGGAAGAAAGAAAACTTTTGTCTATAAAGCTCTTCATTCTTGAAAGTGTATTAGTGTATATCACCGACTCAAACTTATAACAGATGTTTTGGTTTTTAGATTCATAATTGGTCGGTTTTAGTTATATTAACAGTTTGATTAGGTTGTTGAAAAAGATAGTAAAGTTGTTTCCATCTCTAAATCAATTATATTTCTTTGATAATTTTGTTACGGGCCAGTAATTCGGTTTTTTGTTCACTTCTAGCATAAACCATCACATGCGCGGTTATTTACGAGCCATAACACACTGGTCCATGGGTAAAATAGTATTGGGACCAAAGTGTCCCACATTTGTGTAAGCTAACCCGTGACTTTTGAGTGTACGTGTCACGTGTGATACATTTGTTCATTAGGTGTAATTCAAACATTATATTTATGTGTTTAATATGTATGTGGGCCTGATTTTGAAAGGACCTTTAGAACTTGGCCCATTTTAATTGGCATTATATCCTAAGTGGATATCATGTTCATTTTGACTAAATTTTGGGACATTTAGAAAGGGTGGGTTAAATGTATTTTTTTAGTCGTATCTAAAAAGCGTTCTTAGTTTAGTTCGGTAGGTAAATACATCTATTATTCGGTAGGTAAATACATCTATTATTCTGTCTTTTCAAACTTTTAATATGGGAGTATACAATAACAAACAAGTTTGTATATTGTCGTTTACAAGGTCGCATATGGTCATTTACAAGGTTAGATATGGGTGTACACATGGGCAGACATTCGTTTCGCATTTACGAGGCTTAATACGGACGTATACACGATTTAATACAATCACATAGACATTTATTAAAAAAGGTCAAGAATTAACTAGTTGTATAATAGAAGTACATTGGTTCAAGCCCTATTTAAGATACAAGCATAATAGGGCTAGTTTTTTATATGTAATTCCCCTTTAGTTATCTATAATTCCTTATTTTACATTTTTCTCTCATTATTGTAAAATAAAGTTTCTTCTATTATGAATATGACATTAAAACTAATACAAGATTAATGTATCAAAAAAATTGAGATGTTACATAAAAAACAAAATTCATATAAAAGATGACTAACGAGCATTTGGTCTAATAATATCCGAGTGTATGATAGGTGTTTATCATTTGTTAATCTTGTTTAAATCCCACGATTAAACGTATTAGAAGCACATGAGCAGTAAAAAGAAAATTAAAAAAAATGGGTTGACCGTTGACCGTGGTCTTTGATTCTTTGGACCCAATTTTCTATTATGAGCCCACATGGCCGGTTTATTCACATGGGCTTAGTGACGTTTCACATGATCATCAAAAAAGTATAATCTACGTCTTTACGAGGAAGCAAGAGATATAAGATATTATATCATTACAAAAAAGAAGAAAATTGTGAGTTTTCAATGTAAGTACGTAATCAAAATAACTGATTTTTTATTTGCTTAGTTTCGTTATATTCTTTTTTAATAAATATTATTCTTCTAATCTAATATATATGTGAAGGGAAAGTCAACCCATTTGCTTTCTCCAATTCAAAATATGGGAATACTATAATTTGTGATATATAAAAAATAGTATTTTTTTATGTGAGATACCTCAAAACAATTAAAAATGAAGAGGTTATTATATCAAGTCTCACTCAAAACAAAATGTTTCGGGTAGATTCAAAGGGTTTTCTTAGTTATGGGTTTTTTTCTGATGAGGGTGTGGGTGCGGTCTTGGCTAGAAAACGAATAGATGAGTTTGATTAATATAACACTTATCATCCGAAACAATATCACATATTTTTCGTTCAATGATAAAATTATTATAATCAAAACACGGATATATTCTTATAAAAGGATTGAAATCGAACTAAAATAATGTGACAATAAAAAAAAGCTAAGGAAATGTTTGGTTGCAATGAATGAAATTAAAAAAACTAGTATAATTTTCAAGTAAAATTCTGTTTGAGTAGGTAATGCAATGTAAAACCCAAGAAAATATTTTATCTTAAATTTCCTTGGTTGTGTGATTTCAAATTTCATTTCTAGGAGGAAGGATTTTAAAATCCCACAACCAACAGAATTTGAAGTGAAATATTCCACTGGGTTTACTTTTAATTATCCACTCAAACATAATTTTATTTAAATATTATACTAATTTATTATTCTCATTTCATTCCTTTCAACCAAACGCTTCCTAAGTTTTAATCTACGTTTTCCACAGTTGCTAATTAGATAAGCAGTAATGTTATTATTATTAACAAGTATATTGATAATTGTTGCAATAGTAACTATAATATTAAGTTAAACGTCAGAGAAACATAAAGAAAATTCAAAGAAATTATGTATAAGAATAACTTCTAAATGAATAAATATTATATTAAGAAATAACAAGTTTATTTAGCACATTCTACTAAATCATCAAACTTTTTTAACGACAGAATATATTCAATTTCAGATACTATTTCAACATTGTAAATTTCTTATAAGTATTATACTTTTTAAATATAGCTAGCTAGATGAAACATATATGAAATTTGGTTAGGTGATGATTTTATCAAGTTTAACAACCTTCATAACCATAAAATTTAAGTCGGCCTAAAAAAACACTACAAAACGATCATATTATTTATCTTTTATTTTGATAATTTAATATAAGAAAAGAATTAAAATTCGCAAAAATATAAAAATTATGGATTGGAGTAGAATTTGAAACTTGAGTATTTTTTGTGCTAGAAAAGACGTAAGGGACTATTAATTCTGATTATTCTTTTATTATTATCTGTCTTAAATCTATTACATATATAAAGACATAAAATACCATATGACACAAGTTAGAAACACTTAATTGCTTAATTGAAAAAATAGTGTATAATACCTCAAAATGATTTTGAAATTGAGTTGAGTATTTTATTTATGCAATTCACCTTATTTAAATGTAAGATTGATAAATTACAAAGACACATTGTCAACTGCAAATCACTTAAATAAATGCCCATCTTAATAAATTGTACCAAATAAAAGGTTGACTGGTCAAAAAATTTTGAAGACAGCCCCATCTTCCATCGATTTAGTCAAAAGATGCTTAAGAACGCATTCAAACTTGCCAAAAATAGCATGTGAACGTTTTATACACATTCTACTTGTTACAACCGATAGAAACTCAACAAATTTTTATGTGTGGTAAATCAAGGTAACTCAATCTTCAGTTACTATTTATAAAAAGTAGTAGTGAATACCGTATAATACAAAAGCAATTCTTTGAAGTCATCTAATCGAAGACTTTTCTATTTACCATTAGGTATCAAACAATAGAATGATTAGCTTGTATAGTTAATAGTATAGGATATATTTTGTTAGTTGTTAATATGGTTGTTGTTGAGCTTAATTGCTCCTTTTTGATTGTGATTCTTTCTATCCTTTCTATCTTGTTCTTTCTAACTATTTGTATTCATATCAACATTTGTTCGAGTCTATTCAACTATCACAAACTAATCATTCTACTACTTTGATACCTAGCAGATACAATACATTGTCATCGGCTTTTGATAACAAACAAACCATCTTCGAAAGTCAATATTTTTATAAAACCATAACATATGGAGATGCCTCTTCATATGCTACTTTTCAAGATATTCACTACGACTCTAATAACAGAGTAACAATTTTCTTGAAATCTTTTTTACTTTTGACAATAAAACAACTTAAATATCCTTTATCATAAGAAATTACAATGAAATTGATGAAAAATTAAAGAAGTGACAAGTTTAACTGAGGGGTGAACCCATTTAACTTAAGTCAGAATATAGAAACACGTAACACACGTACACGACACACGCATACACATACACGCGTGCGCACTTACACAAAAATGGTGCCACAGTTGAAAGTGGTTGCATTATGATGTACTACATATCGTGTGGGTAAAAACAACAAAAGGGTCCACATACATCACCAAAATGTCTTGCCTATGGCATTGGATGCTTTTTTTCTATGTGAAAACATTTAATTGAAAGTTTTGGTGTGTGGGGTGTTTGGCTTCAAAACTCACTTTTATTCTCACTAATTCAAAGTTTGGGCTGACATAGCAGCATGTGCACGTGAATCTTGCAACCCCTGTTGGTACCCACCCCACCCCACCCCACCCCATCCCACCCCACCCCACCCCACCCCACCTACCCACCCCACCCCACCCATCTCTAGTTAACATGTACATACACCTCTTTCTCAACATGTACAACTAATGTACCATGACTACTAGTTTGATCTTACATCACCCTTTGATCTTTACTTCAAGAATTTTTAGTAGCTTTTCGTATGCTAGGTTGGCAGGCTGAAAATGATGAAATTGAATATGATTCGTATATTTATTTATGTTAAAAAAATTAACAATAATTTGTATGTGTTTAAAAGTTAAAACCATGTAACACAAACTCAGCATGTGTATTAAACGATACAATTGTTTTGTTTGATTAGTCAAACGGGGTGGCAAGTCTAAACAGACCTGTAGGTTGTAACCGGGTTGCAATAAAGCTATAAACATGTTGACTCGTCAGGCTGTTTAATTCTAATACAATTCAAACAATACCCATTTATTAAACAAGTTAGATATAAATCAACTTAAATACCACATGTCTATTTCATAGGTCATTCTAACCGACCCAACACTTGATTATTTTTGTGTTTGGTTTGTATCATATTTCAGGTCACATCAAACATGTATGTTTATCAAACTTATTAGTCACATTAGTTAGCATATGCAAAATGTTTATCTGTTGGCTAAGTATGAATAAACATTTGAAGTTATTTAATTAACAATATATGCAAATAATGTAACATGTTAGGCAAAAGCTATATCAATCTTGAACAGTACGAATAATGACTCACAATAAATGTAATGCCTTACCACTATCCGCTAAGGGTGTTTGAATCCGAGTAGTTTTTATTGTAACAACCAAAAACAAATACGTAAACTTTATTGTATAAATAGTTTAAGATACCGGATGTCACAAACAACTAGTGGTTTTAAGTTTTAACAAAAGGAACATGGGTTTGGAGTCAATAAGATGAGCCACGTGTCAAAGCTGAAAGCATATGCATGGATTAGTGGTTTCATGGTACTGTCATTAATCTACAATAACAGAACTTACAGCTCATTCTCCTCACAAAGATATTGTCTTTTTCATACTTCTACTGCAACCCTCATTGTCTTCTTTCAAAACTCAAAATATTATGCTTCAGCTAGCTGTACCCACATTCATTTTTATGTTATTTTATTTTATATAACATTTGTTATTTTTTATATGTTTTAATCAGGTAATTCCATGGTAATTGTTATACAAAATACACTGCAGTAAGAAAAGGTAATAATTTGAAATTTTATTGTAGTGGTAATAATAAAATAAACTTTGAATGAGATGTTTATATAATCAATGGAAATAATAATTTAAAGATAAGATACTTTATGAATAAACTAATAAATGTAAACAAAGTACCATGGTTAGCAGTCCTCCATGAAGGTAGCAATTGTTTAATGAACACACCGACCTCCTGCCCAATAAAAATTTCTGAAATTTGAATTAATATATCATAAAATATTAAGTGTGGTAAATATTAATATTTGTATTCTTTTGTTTGAGTCAACCCAACCTGCTAAATAGCCCGTTTTAGCCTGAACTTTTTACGCGATCCTAACTTGTCACGTCTAGCTAATGTTAACCAACCATATATATGTTAGTTTGGTTTTATAGTTTTATTAATTTTAACTGAACCATGCACATCTGTAGTTCAACATTACTCGTCCTTCAATGTTATAAACTATATGCTATAATACATCACTGAAAGTATTATACGAAACGAAATTCACTATTTATCTTCTTTCTTGTTTTAGTGTTTACTATTCACCATGTATAATTCATACACAATTAAAGGTCAAGTTGCAAGCATCATCAATAACATCAATAATTTTCTACATATTCTAAAAACACACTTGATATCCACTCTCAAAAAAGAGCTACCCTTTAAAAAATCACAAAAAATTAATGCTTGTTAATCAAATTACAAAAATGTGCACTTTCTTATTTTACAAAAAGAAAAGTTTAATAACTAGAAACTTAAGTCAGATCAACGGTACAATGACAAGTTGTGTTCTTGATTACACATCAAAACACAAGAGAATGGATTTGTTACATCAAGAAATGAGAGGACTCACTTGTTATGTCAAGAATAACGCATTATAAGTTCTCGATCACGAGATTGATTTACATATACTTGGTCTTTGCGAGAACCGCGTGAATCACTATACTACTTGATTCGCAAGACTTGTATATCAATATAAATGTTATTTTATCATTTACAAAATTTTAAGTTCAGTAACTTTTTTAAATAGGTTTTATTTATCTTATTTCTTAGGATTTCCTTTGATTTTCCCTATTTCACTATTTATAGCTTTTCAACACCTCACACCATCCAACTCTACCATCTTCTCTTGCATCCTCACTCACACACATACTCTCTCTCTCTCTCTCTATCTCCATATATATATATACACATCTCTAGAATACATACACAGAAATCACATCAAAATCAGTATTTCAAGGAGCATTGCATGGATAAGAAATGGAAGCTATCAAAAGAAGATCCATGCAATCATTCATCAAAATCACCATCTTTTTTAAGAAGCATGTCACAGAGAACCTCCACAAAATCACCTCTTCTGCGATCGTTTTCGCAGAAGAGTTCGACTAATTCTTCCAGATCTTCTTTCTTCTCAAGAAGCTCATCATTGAAGAACACCAAACCTCCATGTGATCTTTCAAGAAGTTCGTCGCAAAAATGCGCAAACTTCACTAGGAAATGTGGTCATTTGGCTAAAGAACAGAAGGCAAGGTTTTATATTGTCAAACGTTGTGTTACAATGTTGGTATGTTGGAAAAAACATGGTGATTCTTGAATGTTTTGTAAGTTTTATTAGGGTTTAATGATGATTTCTTCGTCTACGAGATGAACTGATCTGTGTTTTAAAATGTAAATTAAAACTCAGATTAGTTTTTTCTCGTGAAGAAAGAAATACATCATTAAAATGTTTTATTTTTAATTTTTTTTTCTTTCTATCCTTTTTTATGTGCTTAGATTTAACTTCAAATGGAATCATATTAGGCAACTTGAAGAGCAGCACATGCAATGATGCTAGAAAAGAAGGGGGACATCAATGTAACATATAATTATATTTATATATAATTAATTAATATATATTTAAATATATAATTTTTAATAGCTATTTAGTGTCTCGTATGCCACTACTATACAGTTCTTGATGTGAAAGACATACTATTTTTTCTCAAAATTCCTAAATGTTTTTTTCTCTCAAAATGTATCTCAAAAATTATTCCTTAAAATGTATCTCAAAAATTATTCCTTAAAATGAAACCTCTAGATAATAGATAATGTGTCAGCGTCTCTAAAGACAGACGCATACGTCTATACAGTAGAACCTGTCACAAATAAACATATGTGTTTAAGTAGGCAAATAAGGTGGGCGCTTGCTCTCATGGCAACACCAAGCATATTCAAAACTAGAATTTGATAGGCACCAGCAACCACGATAATGATGTCAGAGATGCGTTTGCTTCAGACATGTGTCCATTTGTGAGTTGTGATCGGTCTTCTTATACAAATGTTTAGGGTTGAGCATTTAACCGATTTAACCAAATCATAACTGAATTAACCGCATTAACCGAATTGAATTAACCGAACCGAAAAATTAACCGACGGTTCGGTTAACACATAACCAATTAACCGCACATTGCGGTTCGGTTTCAGTTTTGGTGTACAAATTAACCGAATTAACCGCACCGAACCAAATGACATTAATGTGCAAAAAATTTAGAATACTCATGATTTTACTAGAATTTCATATGTTAATCTTATTATTTTACATATTTAAATAATATATTTACATAGTGGGATTTTATTATGTATAGAATAAACCTCTAAATAAGTAGAAGTAATGCAAGATACATGCACATATTGTTACATGCACACTCTGACTTTGGTTTAAGTTTTGATGAGACCTTAAAAACAAACCTTGTCGTGAACATCCTCATAAAATTGGTACAAACATAGCATGATAATAAGTTTTTTGTTAAAATTTTAGTTTAAAAGCATATGTTAAATAGATTGATTAATTAACCGAAATGAACCAAAGTTAACCACAACCGGTGGTTAACTGAAGTGCGGTTAACTGAAGTATCGGTTGCGGTTTTGATTTTGAAAATGACATTAACCTTAGTTGCGGTTTTAGTTTCGAAAATACTTTTAACCGCACCGAACTCACCGCGCACACCCCCTACAAATGCTTGCTCCTTCCCGTATAGACGCCGAGGCTTTGTATGATAGAGATATATTTTGACGGATAATTATTTGAATGGACATTCTGAAAGAAAAATGAGAAATGAAAATTTTTGGAATTTTTTTATCTAAATAAAGGGTAGTGTCTGGATTAATTATTGAAATTATTTATTGTGCTAGTTAAAATCTTTAATCTAGTTTAAGGTGTTTGGAATTGCATATATAAATGATCTATCCAAGTTTAATAGTGAAATAATTAATTTTAAATGTGTTTATTTCTAAGATCAAGTTATTTATTTTTAGAAAACTAATAACAAGCTTAAAAAGTAATAAACAACTTTAAAGTTATTCGTATTTTTTAGAAATCCGACTCATACAATTACAAGGCTTGAAAGCTAAATTTAAGATTAAATTATTTAGTTATCATTTAATTTCACATAGTTCTATGTCTCAATTCATGAGATGATTAGGTCATTGTGTTCCACAAAATGGAGATAAAATAATTAAGTTATTTTATTTTTTTAACAGTAATTATTAGATTTTTTAAATAAAATATAAAATAAAGCATAACATAAATCCTATAAAATACAGATCTCAATCATTTGATTATAAGGCATATCATTGAATCATCAGAGTATCCTTCCGGGAACAACTACGTAATCTTATACATCTCTTTTTAGAAATATATTTATAACTACAATATCAAGACAACATAAAAATAAATAAATAAAAAAGTAGATGAGAAATGAAAGGAATGTCACATATTATTTATTCTCATTAAACATAATATGTTAGGAAGGATTTAATATTATGATAAAAAAACAAATAACAAGGGAGTGATTGTCGAAGAGTCTTGCATATTGTCATGTTTTATACATTTTTAGCGACTGGCAATGATTACATATAGTGATAGAAAACTATATCCGGAAACCTAATTTTAAGTAAACACAAGTATATATCATTTTCAAGGTTATGAGTTTGACCACAAAGTTACACCAACGATGTCACGCAAGGTCACCTAACTTCGTTTTATGTTTCAACCATGAAAATGATATATACTTCACTTCATCTACCACTCTTGACACCGATATTGGCTTCGAGTAAAAAATTAGATTATTCCTCATGTTCCATATGCTCCATATCGTTGCTAGAAACACCACATATATAGCCTTTCTAAGATTGGAATTGAACACCATTTCAAAAGGGGCTTGTAGCATACTTCTAATAGAACCCCTATCCATGACCAAGTTACAACACCAAGATATAATTTGATCCCAAATCACAGCTGCAAATAGGCAGTGAATCAACACATGATCAGTGGATTCACATGCATCAAAGCATGCATAATGAACATTCGATAGAGTTAAGTTGTACTCCCCTTATATACCGATAGAGCATCTTTAGATTGTATTTTGTTGCTTCTTTCAACAGTTCCTTTTCAATGATTATAATATGTTTCATCTTAAATTTTCTTGGTTGTGGGATTTCAAAATCCTTCCACCTAGAGAGGAAATTTGAAATCCCACAACCAAAAGAATTTTAGGTGAAACATTCACTTGGGTTTTATATTTCATTGCTCACTCAAACATAAGTTACTTGAAAAGTATACTAGTTTCTCAATTTCATTACATTTCATTCCATTCCTTCCAACCAAACGCATCTTTAATTTCTTTGGAGGAAAAAGGTTGGATCAGATACTAACCAGAATCATTTGGGATCCGTTTAAACTTGTTGCTAACAAACGTAGGTCGGTTGAATGAAGTCTCTGGAAATCTGTCTTGAAAACGTAGATCGGTAAGTTAAACTTTAGCTAATATTACTAGAGGACACTGATGATTTTGTGGCATATTGAGATGTTTATGTTATGGTTTTTAGTGTGTTTCAAAATATAAAAGTGATTGCTTATGTTCCTCATAATTACCTTACTCGTGGCCTTTTGTTTGCGATCACTAAGTTTGCCTTGAACGTATCGAGGCATTGCATGCATGGTATGAAGTGTATAATTTACACAAATTATAAAGTTCATGAGTATTTATTTGGTTGTAAGGATTTGAATATTATGCTACGTTGATGGTTAGAGACTTAGTGTTGATATGAATTATATATGAAACCATTTGGTGGATGTATCCCATGTAGGGGAGACTTGATTTTTAAAAATATAATAGGTGGATGTTGTGTGGGCTCCAATTTTCATATATATTTAGTTGACTCTTTATTTATATTTTAATTATATTATTCTTGTTATTTCTTTAGTCTTGTTATATATATGTAAATATGGGAGTAATAAAAGTTGTTTAATTTTGAAACTTGCTAATTTTTTTAATTTATTGTCGATCAGATTAGATATAAACTAGAAATCAAGCCCGCGTATTGCGGCACATTTGTGAGTTGTACACATAGTTACGTGAATTACGACAGTTAGTCGGTGAAGTTGTGAAAGCTCAATTCCAGAGATGGAAGTATAGATAGAAAAAACCAAGATACCTCGTATGTTGCAACGTAAACATGACCTAACAAAAACATTGAAATGTCGGTGCAAACTCGTGTGTTGAAGAGAGCATTGATTATATACGTAACTTAAGTTTTCAAAAAGTATTTGGTTTGTGTTACCAGATCATAATTAAAGTCAAACATTAATTTTTCCTTTAGAATAACATGGTTAAGAACACGTTGGCGAACCTCATTACCCGCGTTGCAAGAAATGTATGAAGTTACGTGACTTGGTTCTGGAGATCGAAACATAAATAAAAAAAAAAGTATTATGTCACACAGACTCATACGTTGCTACGTAGACATAGCTTAACATTGAAACGACAACCCTTTAGAAAGTAAGGACAAAAAAATATTTTATAAAAGCTGATAAATTCCAAAAAAAAAATAACAAACCTACAACGCATAAGAACGTAATCTTACTTTTTAAGTATACGTATAATATAATTAGAAGACATTAGCTAAACATTATATTTTTTTCCATTACATACGTCTCACCCTCACGATGACACCATATATGTCTTTGGTGCTCCATCTTCAAGCCCAATAAGGCATGTGTATTTTAAATTTTTAATCGGCTTTTTTCGTTCTTTTTGTTGCATTGAAAGTTGTTTGCAATTTTTTATATACATTTAAAGAAAATAAATGTCATATCTTGAAATTAAATATACCATGTGGCCCAATAGGCCCATGAACCGTTTGGTTTTTTTAAAAAGAAAAAGAAAATCTCCGTGTTGTTTATTTATTTTAACTTTTATTTTATTTTTTTGTACATAAATATGGTTTTATAGTAGTAATACTTGTAGTCAGTCCCATGTATAATATGTAGTAATGTAGAGGTGTTGATCAGTTCGAATATCAATTTCACCTATTAGAATTTAGAATATCTTTTAGTCAATAGTAATTATAAACCGACTCGGTATATTGTTCACAAAGCTGAACCTAAAACTATTCTATGATTTTGTTTTAAAACGAATAGGAACAAAATTTAACAATATAGATAATAAAAAAAACTATTTTTTTATTTTTTACTTTGTAATGGGCTAAATGTATACCACTGAGTTATATAAATAGGAAAATCTATTGCCCAATATATGTTACTCGTGCTCCTTAGTATCTATATCGTGTTTCCGATCATCTAATATGATAATCTGATTTGGGGTTCAGATTAAAACGAACGAAAAACCAAATATGTAATTTTGTTGTCTTTTAACAATTTGATTTTTGTTTTATTCAGTTTGAAACTAAATATTAAACACTATAATATTATGACTATTAAGAAATTTCACACTTACGTTTCAAATTTATAACATACCATTCAGTTTTATTGATAACTAGATTACCAAATTGAATGTTTGATAATCCATTTTTGACTTATATATTACACTCGTTTATTTTTAACCATTAGTTATGTGGTAAATATCCCTACAAGTTAAGTCGGCAACTTACTAGTCGAACCAATCATTGACTTGGTTCCACATGAATTTAAACGAGGAGCAGGGAGCAACATGTCCCCTCTAAACCTTACTAAACCCTACTACTCCTTAGACGACTCATTGTAAATATGGTCTTAGGTCAAATTAACGAAGAGCTGACGCATATCCGTTTAAGTCTGACTACTATCTAGCTAACTTAATCATTGATTTGGTCCCACATCAAATTAATAGGGAACTAACCCATGTCTGGGCTAAGCCTCGTTAAATGGTGACCAAGAAAGACTTTTGGTTGTTTTTGCAGAACCCCACTAAATTTTAGCTGGATCAACATTTATTTTAGCTTCTTAGTATGATCAAATGTTAACTTTAATGATTTTCTCTTCCATTAACCCCTTAGTCATAATAAGCACTAATAAAGATATGGCCTAAGTCATTAGTTTTGTTTTTTTTTATTTTTATTCATGCACGCTTCCGGTTAAAGTTATATCCGCTTACAACTAGGTTGTGTTAGGATTGTCTTTTAACCAAACATGCACTCGACAACTCACAAACAAAAATGCACACTTATATGTGTATGTGTATCGTTGTTGATCAGGAAGACGGGGAAAGATTATGCAAGGTAGGAGGTGAAGGGATTGAATGATGCGAATGAGGGCGGTTGACGATTGTTAAGGCGGTTGCTAAGCGGCGATATTGGTGATACGACTCATACGAGGGTGAAGGTGATGATATCTAAGACGAAAAAATAGATGTCATGTTTTGTATAAGATATTGAATTATATATATGAAATGATATATTGTAATAATTTGAATTTAACAGTATAAAGTTGCACCTTTTGAAAGTTCCAAACAAAAAAAAAGTCATGATGGTATGTATCAATTATCATACCACTAACTAAAACATAAGTGATATCATTTATCACAACGACACACGTATGCATGCGCCATGTAATATATGGGCCAACACTTTTATTGGTGGTATTGCAATTTCTTATGGCATAAATACTTAATTAGAAACTAGATTTAAATGTCGCGCTTTGCTGCGGCCATACAGGTTTGAATTTTCTGTTGCTAACCGGACAAATTTTTCTAATTTAAACATTTTAAGGGTTGAACAAAGTTAACTTACAAAAGGCGGTTATATGACGTGATTTTCAAAATAGCCTGCTACTTACATGTTTCTATTGCATTGTATATAATGCTACAAAAGTGTATTACTATGTAAGATGAGTGTGCAGGAACTGAGTCACCCTTAGTCACAAAAGATAGGACTGGATGTGAACCATGTTTACTGTTCTTTGGTCTTCTGTTTCAGGCGTGGTTCCGCACCTGCAATTCAATTGTATAAGTGTTTATAACTGTAGAATGTTGTAAATGTTATTACGTGAGTGATAGTTTGGCTTTATTGTACATTGTTCACATGTTCTTTTTGGGGTTTTTACGCACGGGGTTGCAGGTGTAGCTATTGATGAGCTGGTAGCCTGAGTGGTAGTAGTTGGTGTGGTTGCAAGTGCTGATGGTGCCTCGTACGCTTTGTACTGAAGTTCAATTCATTAAGATACTCAGTTGGGTAAAGAAGTTCAAGATCACCTCGATTTTTTGCATGTGGTAGAATGGAGTTCGTGCTTAAGTAAACGTTGCAGTCACCAGAAGACATTTTTAAGACCATCGTGTTCACCAAATCTGCAGTTTCGTTTTTTGGACATACAATTGCTTTTTCGGAAAGATTTGCTACCGTGGGGTTTTCAAGGGTTCTGTTGTCATATATAAACTGAATGAGATCATGCAAACCGTGATCAGTATGAGATATTAAGAACTTTGAGGGGATTTCTATAAGTCTAGTGTCACTGGAGTTTTCTTTGTCTAATGTGCCAATTGAACCGTTTCCTACATCTAGCAACCATGATGCAAAGGCTTCAGTGTCATCAACATCAGTCGTGTCTTGCCTTGCATGACGTAAACGGATGTTTTCTGTAAGCTTAACTACCCTAAAGTTATTCCACAGACATGACCTAGGTAGTGAAGATGCTATAATATCTTGTTTACCTGCTTTACGTTTTATAGGCAACGTCTGTCTAAAGTCACCTCCTAAGAGCACAGATTTCCCACCGAAAGGGCTAGCATTATTATCAAGTACATCCTTAAGGGTTCTGTCTAATGTCTCAAAGCATCTCCGGTCATTCATTGGGGCTTCATCCCAGATTATAAGTGAGGTTTCAATCAAAAGCTTTGCAAGTTGAGTGTTCTTTTTAATGTGACAAATGCTTTCCTCTGTGACCTGTAATGGTATTTTGAAATGTGAGTGAGTTGTTCTTCCAGAGGGCATTAGTAAAGATGCGATACCAGACGCTGCAACTGCAAGCACAATCTTTCCTTTAAAGCATTTATAATTATGGTCCACAAGAAAGTTTTTCCCGTGCCACCATGACCATAAACGAACATTAACACTTTCCTACTACTGTTGATTGAATTGATGACACTTTCATAGACATACAGTTGTTTTTCGTGAAGACAACTCCTTTGACGTTCATGCTCAAGAGCAAGTTTTTCTCTATCATAACTTCTCTCTTCCAGCAAGAGTCTGTTTTTAAGTCTTTCAAGTAACTCTTCTCGTGGAACTGGTAAGCCGTAATCTGCAAGTGACGATGGAGTGGCGTTCGTGTTTAACAGAAGTTCATTTCATAGAGAACATACTGTTGAACATCGTGGTCATCAATATGAGCTTCTAAATTATTTTGAAAAACACGTAGACGATGCACGACGTCGTCCGTCATACGCTGCCACTGCCGGTTCCACAAATTGGTTGGATTTGAAATCTCGCAATATAGTAACATATGAGTAAAAAGAGACCTCAACTCTGAAGCAGTAGCCCATGCAGCAGCCTCATCAAACGCCTGGCACCACTCATCGTCATCTTCCAGCAACCCTAATCTCTCGCATGCAGCTCGATAAGTAGAGAACGTCTCACCACTTACTGTTCTAATGTCCTTAAAACTTCTACATCCAAGCTGAGTGCCTAATAACAAACGTAAGTAAAACAGTTCACCGCATGTAGGATGGACATAAATGAGTCTTCCAACAGTAGGGTTGTTATCCCTAACCCTACGAAGCCATCGTTTCCTGTTCACATCCATATATATTCTAAAAGGTAATCAACATAACGAAGATGTCTACTAGTTGCATCAGCCTCGTTGTTTGCTATCCATTCTGACAACGTGGTCCATCTACCACCCTGGTCGTCCATAATTTCCTGTAAATATTGATAATCTTTGAAGCTTATGTTTTGCATGTTCTCCAAGTGAACAGACAAAACTTAGACAGCTGGGTTTCTATGATGGATTGGGAAATCTAAGATTCTCCAAGACGCTTCGTGTGGACATATAAAACGGCCATCCACGTAGTTCCTGACTTCATCTATAGCAACATCACGGTTAGAGGCAATTTCAGAATGGTTTGAATCAGAATTGGTGATCGTAAATCTAATTCTATCAGCACCCTTGGATATATACTTAAACAGATACTTAATCACCATATTCCAACCACAATATTCGATGTTAATATGAGCTTGAAATCGCAAACACAAGTCTCTATTGTAAGGAACCACATAGGAGTTATCAAGCAAGATCCCTCCTTTATCAACAGAAGCCGAATCTGGTCACCTTTGATAATGGACATATCCATTTTTGTCAAAGGTTGTGCTTGACCTGCAGGCTTTAGGGAATCTTTTTTAACAACTACCATTTACCATGCACGGAGCATTAGGTTTAGCCAGACCACATGGTCCATGTATCATAGAGTCAGTTATAATTTTATAAAGCTGAGGTGATGATATAGGATCTGGTATTTCAGCAGATATATACTGATCTACTTGCTTGCAATCATGAATTCTGAATGCCTCTGTAACCCACAACAGCATATGACAATGCGAAAGCCCTCTTTTCTGAAATTCAATGGTGTACAAATCTGCAGCTAGCTTACCAAAGGGGCGCTCTATTCTCAGGAAGTCAAGCATTTCTTTAACTTTGATTTGAAAAATTCTAGCAACTATATCTGGCCTATCTTGAGATCTGAGGGGCGAACGGGTAGCAAAGTACCTCGTTATCTCTGGCCATTTGACGTTACAAGTGAATGTAATAAAATACTGAGGATTCCCATGAACGCGACATATGGCCAGTGCATCCTGGTAATGCTTGTACATATAACGCGGACCACCAGTGAATGAAGATAGTAAGACAACACATTTCCCAACTGAACGACCCTAAGTATCACCTCTCCATATCGCGTCATGGACACATTGAAGGTATTCAGTTCTGAAAAGATTTTGATGAGATCTTATATAATCTAAACGACTTTGCTCTATGCATATATAAGCGTCAACCAAAAACTGTTAGAACAAACGACCTCCACTTAGCAACAAATAATAGACATTTGCCCGATCATGAAGCAAGTAGCTGTAATACATGTTCATGGACATCCTTTTGTCACCTCCCATCCTATCACCAGTGAGTGTAAGTTGAGGATTCCACCCACTTTCTCCATACAAAAATCGCAGTGGGTATTGCAACGACATGTATAGTGGATGCAATTTATTTACCCGCTGAGGTAGTCCATCCTTAGAATGAAGAACAACGTCAAAGTGATGTGCGGGCGTCGAACTATCAACGACTATCGCACCTATAGTACCAGGAGCTGGGGATTCGTACGAACGTTCATTCACTGAACCAAAAAGCCTTATCGAAAAGTGAGGAACAACGGAGTGAAGGCAAAGTTCTCTAGCAGAACGAAAAAGTTGTACCAAAGCATTAAGATCACCTAACAAAGACATTAAAAGTTCAACTACCTCTACTCTAACACGTGAACACTCATCGCCTCCAAAGAAACACATCCTATTTGAAAGTTCATTATCAGTGTCATACACATACATTTGCAAGAAACGTGGTCTCTCATTTGGCGGAGGACATAACGTTCTAATCCAATGACATACTTGACCTTCTACTCTAAAGACATAAGGAGCTGACCCACTGTTAATTGAATCATCTACACACGCTCCAAAAGAAGTCATCGCGAACATCGAATTATAGGCACGATATTGTCAAGAAAGTCAGGGCGTTGGAAAAGTTCCTTCACAACCGATGGCGGATCGTCAGATAGGCGCACACGCACACGACCAGCCCTACAACACTGATTGTACCTAGGGTTAGCATTACGCGGGACGTGACTAACACATTCTGCTGACCAGAAGTAAGCCCCACAAAACTCACACACATACTCACAATCACCACAATCAACATACACGTACTGCCGAGCATTTAAACCCACAACTGAACTATCAGGAATTACAACTTGATTAGACAGCAAAGCAAGCCTAGAAGTTTGACGACGACTTTGCCTAACAGTAACACAACCTACCGAAACATCACTACCAGTAAGATTTAAAGGTATATTTGAGGAAGAAGGCAAATCATCACTATTATCAGAAGTACCATAATACGACATCTACACTATTGCACAACAACATAAACGAAAATAAAGTTTATAGAAAACCGAAAGTCCCTAAAAACATAATACAAGCAAACATACGCAACTTTTATACACACTTTTTTTACTAATGAAAAGAAAAAATAAACAAACATGAAAAGCAAAAAGTCCAACAAACCTGAAATGTAGCATAAAACCTGTGTCAAAGCTATTAGAACCTGCAATACAGTACATCAGAGAATGAAAATCCAGGTTTGAGATAATGTAGATAACACGTACAACAACAATTGTCCAATCCTAAAATGTCTTGTAATTAGAAAATTAAGATCCAAGGTAAACATAATTCAGTGGAGCACTACAAAAGGTCATTGCTAAGAAAGACAAACATTATCTAAAATTTTAAGTAGTGTTCTCATAAAAAGACGACGTGTTTATGTCCACTAAACAAAATGTTGTAAAAGAAAATAAAGCTACCACACCTAGGTTAAAATTAGCAGCAATGAGTACCCGCACCCATCAAAATATCACCAAACAAAACATTTAAGGAATCCAATATGTAAAAGAAAGCAACTGGTAGGAAATCGCATAACTTAATCCTTACACATAATCAAAAAGGAAAGAGCACATAGATATATAAAGGACACTATTGCTACCAATTCGATCACCAAACAAAATGCTCTAAAAGAACATAAAGCTACCACACCTAGCTCAAATATTAGAAACAATGAGCACCCACACCCATCATATATAAAATATACTATTGCACACTAACCATAAAGTATCCTTAACAAACAATTTTTCTTTTCAGTTGCATAAACATAAATACAACAAAATAACAGTAAAAGTAAAAAAAC
The DNA here is from genome assembly GCA_025506515.1 of Flaveria trinervia. Taxonomy (NCBI): domain Eukaryota; kingdom Viridiplantae; phylum Streptophyta; class Magnoliopsida; order Asterales; family Asteraceae; genus Flaveria; species Flaveria trinervia. Next base: position 2,830,387 of record CM046442.1, read on the forward strand.
AATCTGCATGTATTAATTTAAGTTTATTTATTTGGCCTAAATATGATAAGTCTTGGCAACCCCATTGCTGCAGATTTATGTTTCAAACACCTCATCAACTGAATTCACCCTAAACCAATCAAAGCAAAATTCAAAATTTTTCTGGTCAATACTATTCTCATCTAAGCGGTCTAGCTCCCTCATTCAACCCAAGCAAGCAGGCACCAGAAGATTAAAGCATTCAACAACTTTTATAAGGTTTCATATACAATATAAAAGAATAGAAGTTGAATAATCAAGATTTATAACTACATAAATAGCATCGACAGGAGCTGTTCATAAAAAAATGGAGGTACAAAGGAAAGAAACCACACTCACAATCACTTTAATTCAGCCAACGAACACCTCGACTAACACCACCAAGCAACAACACCGTGAAGATAATCAACAAAAACCCAAATCAACAGCAGATGGCAACATGCAGAATTGCATACGAACACAAAATCGAACCGAACCTAAATCCTCAAAACCGAAGACAACAAACATTTAGACAATCGGAGCCCAAAATCAAAAAGAAACCACACATACAGTTCAAAATAGAATCAAGGAAAAACAAATGTATCGCAGAGCAAAGTTCGTTAGAAGATCAGATGAAAGAAAAACGAACCTAAAGTGGAGCGAAGGTGGTTGTTGGGGAGCATCTGCAAAAAAAAAACCACAAAAGCTAGTAATGTACGATGGAAATTCAAATACACGTCATACACACGTGTCGTCAAAGAAAAAGTGCAAAAAAAATAACCCCTCTCCGAGTTCGAACCGACACCGTTAATAAGAAAGAAAAACCACTTTGCCATCAAACCAATAGCACAGGCAGAGTTATTATCCAAACAAATCTCTTTTAACATAAGACGCAGGAGCGGAAAAACCACTGTAGCAACCGACCAAGCATAATAATATATATTATAATACATCTTAAAGGTATAATGTTATTAAATCTAGCCTTAGCGAACCACAACATATCTATAAATTATGAAACAAGTAGTTATATGGTCTACAAGGCCAGGGCACCACATACACTTTGATGATCATGTGAGGACACATACAAGAGAACAAGTGCATGTATGTCTACCAACATCATGTGGTCGGTGTGTGCAGAAAGAACAAACTCGCAGTAAAAAGTACGAGTAGCTCTTCTTTTATAATTGATAGCGAGACGAAACTTAAGGGCTCTGGGTAGTGGGGGTTGGAGCTCGTTGTACTACACCCAAAGGTGAATATTGTTTACACATGTTTTTTGCAAACGTCATTTTCACTTTATATATATATATATATATTATATATATATATATATATATATATATTCTTTTTTTCACATGAAGGAGAGTAACTTCCATTAAGCCAACTTAAAAGCTACATTGGCATCAACACAAATTGACCTAAATCTTGTTGAATCCTAGAACTACTAGAGAGACCTTTGTATCGGTGGAGTTATCGCTTTTTTAGTCGCTTCAACTACTATAGGAGGAAAATAAAGTTGAATAACTCTACCAAAAGACCATTAGCCAATCGAAGGGTCAATGAACTCCTACCTAACCCCCTAGTTCCGTAGATAGGCCCCCATCTTCATCCTATTCCGATAAAAAAGAACAATCTCGAAGGCATAAAGCATCGATCCAAAAGGTGGAGATGACGAAATCATCTTTTGGACAACCAAAAAATACAACACTTTTGTTTACCTGATATAAAAAATTAAATCCTTAATTTTTACCAAGATATAAAAATAACACAATAAATGAGATGTTATTGTAGCATGCTGTTACTTTTGATTTATTTGATAGGCAATTTGATGACATGTAACTTTCAGGTTTGGACTCAATACCAACGTTCTAATCTCTAAAATTTTATCACAATAGTATGGTGGTTCCATATTAATATTGCATATCGACCAATGTGTTATCTTGGTGAACATCTAGTGGACGATCTATATCGTCTGCTTATAATATCATAAATAAATGAAAATTAATAACAATCATTGAACTGTAAAAGCTTTGACATCTAACTAGAGCAAGCATGGTTTAGCTCATACGAATGACTAACAAGATATACATGTTTAATGTCTATTACACATGTCATGTTGGTTTTTATTTATCTCAATTCTAAAGCTAGAGGGATTCTAACAAGTCAAGATCCAATTACACAAATCACACAAATATCATAGTTGTCTTGTACACCTTTATTGTATGGTTAAAGACAATATTACAGTGTTAGCAACATCCAACTTCATTTCAATTTTTAAATGATCAATGGGCAATGACACTCATACGACCTCAATCAATTGGAATTACTTATGTTAATCTGCTAAAATCCTCGTTGTGTCCACTGCTATAAAATAAAAGGTCGGTGATGGTTGGATCAACGTGTGCACCAACTAGTCATAATAAGAAAACAAGAAACAATACAAGAAAATCCACCCAAATCATGTAAGGAAGGACGCCTCCCTATTTATTTTTTTGCATAGCCACTAACACCAACAAGATCGAAAATGGTTACATCTAGTCAATTAATCATTTGCTTTTTGAGAATAGTTAAGATAACTAAAAACTAATAATTTCACATAATATGATACAAAATATAAATACAGACATAATAACAAAATATTTTAAAGGCATGCATGCATAATTTTATTACTCACACATTTATGTATATGTTATTATATGCACATGAAATATAGAAAATTGACATTCCATCCTCCTTACCAAAAAAGAAATTACCCCTAAAGATGGTAACTTCCTTCCGAATATAATGCTAAAAAGTAACAACAAACTTTTCAAAACATCCCAATAACCACTTTGGTAATTTTGGTGTTTCACTTTGCTACCAATGCAACAATTTCCATACTTATTTAGGGAGTGTTCGGCTAAACATAGCATTATTGGGGTAGAGCCTTCACTTTCTTCATGTAACCACCAAATCCCAATGATGTATGCGGCAACACACTATTGGTTTATTATTAAAAATAAATAAAATATTGATTTTATTGATTTATAACAATACATAACTAAATTTAAGTACAAAGTTATAGGAATTGTGTAGGTACATGTATTGTTTTACATGTTATACATAATATAGTTTTATACGTTTATTTTTCTCTCTTGAACTACTTACGCAGGTTTTATGGTTATTATACTTAAAATTTATACTGATACACAGTCATTTTAAATATAAAACTATAAGAACTTTATAGACACATACAATTTATTATAATGTAATACATAAGACAATTTTTAAACGCTCATCTTCTTACTTTCGATGTTCATACAATTTTTATATACTTTTTACTTTAAACCTTATATAACAAAGTTTGTGAATTATATAAAGGAATATCTTTATGTATTGTTTGTTGTTATAATATGATTAAGATGATAATGTTACAAAGTTTTGAAAGAAAAAAAAACAATAATTCACAACTCAAAACAGAACTCAAGTGGAATTGGTTACTTGAGGAAATACGAACTTACCACTTTGTTACAGCAAACAGTTGAAAACAAAACCCTAAAAAGGGTTATCTGTAAGAACCAATTCGCCGCCTAATTACCTTTTCTTGATGCATATAACTCGAACAAACAAACCCTCTTCACCTTCACTCTTCTTTCGCCTGTATCTTTCTTCTTTACACTTGCTGTTCTTGATCAAAGTTTGATTCACAAGTCTTCTTATCTTCAGCTTGTAATTCGTCGATTCTGCCTATGTTCATCGTTTGATGATCAGTAAAGATTCAAACATGTATCTTTGGTGTCCTTGATCGAAGTTTCGATCTTCAAAGGTTTCAAGTACTGATTGTTAGTTGTTTAGATCATACTGAACCTCGAGTCTTTGGTTTTTGTTCTAGGGTTTTGTTTTTGTTTTGTAACTGTGTAAGTGATTAAAAATTCGATTTTTATTTAGCTAAAGATATGAGTTTCTGTAAAGTTTCATCTGGGGTTTGATTATTTAGGTTAAAAAATAGTTTCAATCATCTGGGTGCTGTTCTTTATAGCTGTATAAGTTTAATTAGTGGATTAATTATTAGGGTTATCAGTGGAAATGTTGTCTGAATTGGGTAGGAGACCTATGATCAGTGAGGGTTCATTTGGGGATGATTTGGAGAAAGAAATAGGATTGTTGCTTCATGAACAAAGGCGTGACGATAACGATTATGAGAAGGAGTTGAATATGTATAGAAGTGGCTCAGCTCCACCTACTGTAGAGGGTTCTTTGAGTGCAGTTGGTAGTTTATTTGGAAATAATAATGAAAGGAATAACAACAATCATAATAATAATAATTTAGCATTTTCTGAGTTTGCTGGTGGCAATGGATTCATGTCTGAGGATGAACTTAGGGCTGATCCTGCATATGTATCTTATTATTACTCAAATGTTAATTTAAACCCTAGGTTACCGCCACCACTGTTGTCGAAGGAGGATTATAGGTTTACCCAAGACTGCAGGGTGGTGGAGGGGTGGGGTTAGGTGGAATTGGAGATAGGAGGAAAGCGGGCCGGACGGATGGTGGTGGCGGTGGTGGTGTGTCGGTCTTTTCAATGCCGCCTGGTTTTAATTCAAAGAAGCAAGAAAGTGAGAATTCTGAGGTGGAGAAAGGTAAGGTTTCTGCTGAATGGGGCGGTGATGGATTAATCGGTCTGCCTGGTTTAGGGTTAGGCAGCAAACAGAAGAGCCTTGCTGAGATTTTTCAGGTGAGTTTTTACTTTTCTTTGTTCGATTTATGACTTTATTAGAACTTTAACTTTGATTTCTATTGCTGTGGTTGAAGAGCATTGTTTAATGCATTTGAATGATGGTAAGGTAGCTTGTTAGTTTCTATAGTTATGGTTGTGTGATATTGTGATGCAAGTTAGAGTGGGTGTGGATGTGCGTTTAAACAGATTATTGTTTTGATAGTTTGTTATTCTTTTAATATTATGATGATAATCAGATTTAGGGTAACAATAGGAAGTTGGTCTTAACAAATTTGATTATTCAGATAAGTGTAAACCTACACAACAATCATTAGGTTTAATAAACTGATTTTTATATTCAAGTTTGCGTTGATTAGTCTCAAATTGCATCCAAAACCCCCCAACTTGCATCACATGATGCAAGAAATATTATTTGGATGTGCTTTTGTTGGACAAGATTCAAATCTCAAAGGATGTAATAATTACTTTTTTTAGCTAGCATGAAATTGGAAATCGAGTATTATGTAATCGCTTTCACAATGCACATTCAAACAACCTCCTAAAGGATTACCAGTTTACTACTATCCAATTTTTGCTGGATTATAAACTTATTTGTGTTTTTATGTTTGAACATTTTTCATTATTTTTGTATAATTTTTCATATGTATCAACTATAATGGTTCAAATTTGCAGGATGATTTGACTCGTTCGACTACACCATCTGGACACCCATCTAGACCCGCTAGTCGTAATGCATTTGAAAACAGCGATGAAACTGTGGGTACTGCTGGGGCCCAAAACAGTAACAGCCAGCCAACATCATACTCTTATGCTGCAGCATTGGCTGCTTCTTTATCAAGAAGTGGGACCCCTGACCCGCAACACATATCCAGGGTTCCTAGCCCGGTCCCTACTCCAATTGGAGGTGGGCGGGTCAACCCAAATCTTAAGGCTCAAGGTCTTTTTGATGTTGGTTCGTCTCACTCTAAAGATTCAGAAGATTTAGCAGCAGCATTGTCGGCAATGAATTTATCAAATGGAGTTAAGGGAGAAAGCAAGAATCGAGCTCAGTTTGATCAAAGTACTGATCATTTAAACAATTTAAACCATTCGAGTGGTTCCAACAATGCATATGTTGATGGATCTTCTACCAACTTTTATGGTGGTTGGGATCCATCATATTCAAACTATGGTACTACCGGCTACTCGGTCAACTCACCACAAATGATGTCCAGTCAAGGCGGCAATTTGAATCTGCCACCACTTTTTGAGAACGCCGCCGCCACTGCCACCGCCACCGCCATGGCTTTCCCAGGAATGGAATCAAGATTTGGAATGGAATCACAAAGCCCGAGCAGGATCGGGGCCCAAATGGCGGGGAACACGTCTTTTATTGACCCTGTGTATCTTCAATACCTGAGATCCACTGAATATGCTGCAGCTGCTCAATTAGCCGCCCTTAATGATCCCACTGTGGGCAGTTCATATCTTGATTTGCTTCAAAAAACATATCTTGCAAATATATCTTCACCACAGAAATCACAATATGGTGTTCCGTTTGGTGGGAAGACAGCTAGTCCAAACCACCATGGTTATTATGGGAATCATGGTCTTGGAATGGGCTTATCTTATTCAGGAAGTCCATTACTGAGCCCACTTCCCAACTCTCCTCATGGCCCGGGAAGTCCAATTAGGCTCGGTGAACTGAACACAAGATTCTCCCCTCAAGTTAGAAACTTAGGCGGCGGCGGTGGTGGCATTATGGGGCCGTGGCATCTAGATGGTGGTGACAATAGTTTTGGGTCCTCTTTGCTTGATGAGTTTAAGAGTAATAAAACCAAGTCGTTTGAGCTCTCTGAGATTGCTGGTCATGTTGTGGAGTTTAGGTACCCATTATATATCTTTGTTGAAAAATCTATAAAAAGTGCATTCTTTAAGCAGTGAAGCTATAGTTAAAGGGGTGTTTGGATTTGCATCTTGGAACAAATATGGGACTCTTTTCTAGCATGCTCGAGTTATTATAATTAATAATCTGATTCTTATTATATAATATCTTATAATCACTTTTAAATTTGTACACCATAAGTCTACCTTATATATATATATTTATCCAATACTAAGTTGATTTTATTTATGATGATCAGTGCGGATCAATACGGGAGTCGTTTTATTCAACAGAAGCTAGAAACCGCTACCAATGAAGAAAAAAACATGGTTTTTAAAGAGATCTTTCCTCAAGCTCTTACCTTAATGACTGATGTCTTTGGAAATTATGTGATTCAGAAGGTATCATTGTTTTCTTTTCTTTTTTGCTTTCTTTTCAGTTTGAGACAAAGACCCATGAAATGAAGTCGGCTTTTTATTTATTCTGATGATATATTTTAATTTCAGTTTTTTGAACATGGAATGCCTGCACAAAGAAGAGAGCTGGCTGGAAAGCTTTTAGGTCATGTATTGACTCTCAGTCTTCAAATGTATGGTTGCCGTGTAATCCAGAAGGTAAAAATATATAATATTTACTTTATCTTTTATTTAGATGTTGAAAAATGGATATGTTGGGCTGCCCGCCGACTTGGCATGACTGCTACTCCTGGTCAGACATGGTTAGTAAAAGGTCAAAGTGGGTCATGTCAGGTCGGCTCGAAGCACTTCCTGTTAAAAATGGTGAGTTTTTTTAGTAAAGAATTAGTGTGTCAAATATGATTACAAAAAGTAAATTATTTCACTAATAGTTCTAATTTTTCAATAAATGGGCCAAAGTTGCTACCCCTGCTAGTTATATTATCTTTTAAACGTTAACTTTTCAGGCAATTGAAGTAGTTGACTTGGACCAAAAAATCAAAATGGTGGAAGAGCTTGATGGTCACATCATGCGTTGTGTACGTGATCAAAATGGGAATCATGTTATTCAAAAGTGCATTGAATGTGTTCCTGAACAACATATTCAGTTTATCATTACGACTTTCTTTGATCAAGTTGTGACACTTTCTACCCATCCATACGGATGTCGTGTCATCCAGGTTAATATAATATATCCTTTTCAGTTATCTAAGTTGAAGGTGGCAAAGTGGTGGGGCGGGTGGATTGGGTAATGTGTCATGATGGATACTATTTCTATGTGGGTTAAAATGGATACTATTTGTTAACTTCCGCTAATAGTTTACATGGTAGGTATGGTTCAAAAAACTATATTACTACAGTCATAGTCTTACTTTTTAGCAGTGTTTTAGGAGGTTGTATGCATTTGAACACACTTTAGGCGGCTTTCATCCCATTTGACATGTTTTCTTTTTTTGTTATAGATTTTCTAAGTTAATCCATTTGACTTGTTAAGAGATAAGAAAAGAACCCAAATGAACCCATTTGTAGGTCGACGGGTTTCACATGCCACCTCTAAACTAACTTATAGTTGAAAGACAGAAGTTATATCTCTTTTTTTTAATGTTCTTGTAGAGAGTACTTGAGCACTGTGAAGATCAAGAAACACAAAATAAGGTGATGAATGAGATTCTTGCATGTGTAAGCATGCTTGCACAGGATCAATACGGGAATTATGTTGTTCAGGTGTGAATTATATATTAATTGATCTTTCAATTTTAGAATTTTTATTTTTTGAATGTAACTATGTAAGTTTTTGTTGCTTGTGTTTGGAAATTGTAACAGCATGTATTGGAACATGGAAAACCGAACGAACGTTCTATAATAATCCATGAATTGGCAGGGAAGATTGTTCAAATGAGCCAACAAAAATTTGCATCAAATGTTGTTGAGAAGTGTTTGACTTTTGGTGATGTGAGCGAGCGCCAACTTCTTGTGAATGAGATGCTTGGTACCACTGATGAGAATGAGCCTCTTCAGGTATAATAGACAAGATGCTTGTTTTTACTTCTATTTTTGAATCATTCTTATCAATAATTACTAATTAGTATATAAAATTGGTTCAGGCAATGATGAAAGATCAATTTGCAAATTATGTTGTGCAAAAAGTTTTGGAAACTTGTAGTGATCAAGAACGTGAGCATATACTGTCACGAATTAAAGTTCATCTAAATGCACTGAAAAAATACACGTATGGAAAACACATTGTTGCTCGTGTAGAGAAACTTGTTGCTGCTGGAGGTGCGTATTTAATTTGCCTTTTTCTCTGCCTGTAATTTCATCATTTTTCTTAGAGGTATGCTTAGAGGACCAGGCCCGGCCCGACCCTAAATGATCCAAAGGGTTTTGTACGGGGACTAATCTAATTGAATTTAATTGAGGGTGGCAATATATGCGGGCTGGGTGGGTCCTGTAGCGGGTCAAACGGGTCTAGGACAAATGAGTGTATACAATTCACTGGTCGAAATGGGTTGTGTAGGGTTCTTGGGTTTTGAGTTTTTGTTAATATTTGTTCTGCTAATATGATGACAATAACTACATGGACAGGAGTGACCTTTTGTCTTTAATAAACTGATTTACTAGGTTTTATGCATTAAAACACACTTTTGAGCAACTTTCAACTTGCTTGTTGACTTCTTTTTAACAACTTTTTTTTACTCATTTGACCCATTAGAAGTAAAAGAGAACTCAAATCAACTCATGTATAAGTAAATGACTTGAAATTATTAAACAAGATTCTGATTTATTACTCTAAAAAGTCAAATATCACTCGCTTTCTTGTTAATTTTTTATTTGACTCATCAGCGTGAAACACCAACTCGACTTTAAATTTTCAAACAAGTTCTTAGAATCTTGAAGTTGGGTAAGTTGGCTGACTCCCAACGTCAAATGATGTTGAGAAAGACATAGCCTTTTAGGTCTTCCATATGAAATTATGAATGCCATATCAATGTGTTGGTAGCTATGCCAGGATCGTATAAATGAATTGTTTTTACTATAATTTAATGGTGTTTTTGTCAACAATTGCAGAAAGGCGAATTGCAGCCCAACTGTCACATGGCGGTTAGGGGGCGTAGGAAGAGTTGTACAGCTAACCGAGGCTAGATTGAGCTACCAAAAACTGTTACCGTGTTACTGTGTTACGTGCTGATTTGCAAATGAAGTATTACTTGTACTAGAGAAACTGTAAATGCACTAGTTTTATGGCATATTAGTTACACATAGTCAAGGCTCATGTTTGTGTAAAAATGAGTGAAGAAAATAACTAGTTTTGTTATTACCCAAGTGACTGTACAAATATGTGCCTACATCTGCAGGGTTGTTTAGAATGTTGTTCTTGTGTATCCTATTTGAACAGTTTATCTTATTATGTTGAAAATGTAGCTCTATGTTTCTCTGTTTTATGCATTTTTGTATTTTCGCACATCTATATCTTCATTTATTGTAAATGTTTTTGGTTTCTAAACAATTATCTAATTCTTTTCTTGGCTTGTATATGTACCAAAACATGACAGGTACTTGTTGCACTCTTTTAGCCCTTTTATGTCTTGAAGCAACAATCTTTAAGTCGTTATATGTCCTGGAAAACGCCTCAAGTATGTTATACATGCACCAAAACTTGTAAAAGACCATAAAAAAGACGATATTTTTAGCTTTCTTGTGTCCCGAAAGATCTTAATTACGTTTTAAATGCACCAAGGTTTACAGGAAACTATGATAAAACAGTCGTTTTAGCTTAATTGTGTCCTGAAACACCTCAAGTATGTTGTTTTAAAACTTGCAAAAATCATGAAAAGACTATTTTTAGCTCACTAGTGTCCCTAAACACCATATGTCCATTTTACGTGTGTGAAAACTTGCAAAAAGCATGAAAATGGGTACGTTTTACATGCACAATAGCTAATAGAAAGCTACATAAAAATTTGCTATTTTTAGTGATTAAAACAACACGAGTACCGATATTACGCAAAGACGATCCTTTTAGCTTACAAGTGTCCTAAAACACCTCAAGTCGTTTTACATCTTTGAAAAGTTACATAAATCATGAATAGATGATGATTTTAGCTTACTAGTGTCCCAAAACCCCTCTCAAGAATGTTTTAACAAGTCAAAACTTGCTAAGAGACCACAAAAAAGACAATTCATTTTAGCTTACTTGTATCCTGAAACACCTCAAGTACATCTCACATACACCAAACTTACCAAAACCCACCAAAAGGACGACCTTTTCAGCTCGTGTCCGAAACATCACAAATATGTTTTACATGCGCCAAACTTACAAGAAAACCATGAAAACAACAATCTTTTTAGCTCATTTGTGTCCCAAAACACCTCAAGCACATTTTATATGCATCATAACTTGCAAAAAACCACAGAAGACATTTAAAGCTCTTTAATGTCTCAGAACATAATGGGTGCGCATCACATGCCCTAGTACTTACATAAAGATCTGTTAGCGGATTTATGTCCCAAAACACCTCAAGCACCCATTCGTGCACCAAAGCTTACAACAAGACCAGGAGACAGATATTGATATGATCTTTTGACATTTGAATCGGCAAATATAATGAACAATAATCGCAATCTGTTAGAACTCATACATTTATATGTCGAAAATTTCTACAATCTACAAATCATCATCGTTATCAATCTTCTGTCCGAATCCTTTAGGACCGACTCTTGGTCTTACTCTTCTCTTCTTCTTGCCACCTCTCTTCGCTTTCTCTGCTTCTTCTTTCTCAAACTTTTCTTTCTCTCTTTTCTGCAAGTAATCTGTTACACCAATGTAGATAACCTGCACAAACACACACAAACCCACATTTCAAACTAATGGAAAAAATGCAGGAGTTGACCTACAAAGTCAACAAGCCAATTTTTAGGAACTCAGAACCATAGTGAGCTTGTACAGTTCACAATATCCAATGGGGTCATCTAAGTTTCTCAAAGCTTCAAAGAGATGACATCAAACTCAATTAATATGCAGCTTAAAATATTACATTTTGACTTTTAAGGTCAAGATATCACTTTAGAAACTCAAAATCATACCATATTGGTTCACAGTTATCGTATACTTTTTTCTGATAATCTTGGTAAAAAGTGCAATGGGGGCATCACAGAATCAATTAAGATGAATTATAACATTCAAAAAGATGAAATCGAGAGTCAATTGGATTTCAAAGTCAAAGCGACCTTTTCTCTCAGCATTTTGATAAATATTTGTGTTCATGACAGGAATTTTCAAATCAAAAATCACCCCTTTTAACCTCGAATCTAGACCAACATTATCACAATTTCACAATCGAGATAGAACTAGCAATTGACATCAATTTGCCCTAGATTCAACGAGGGTTTACAGCACCTTACCCCAATTGTGAGAACCGACAATCCAACAAAAGCAATGGAAAGAAGAACTGAAATGACGACGGAGATTCCATCACCGTTATCGGCAGCAGCGGCGGCGACAATCTGATCGGAATTCTCCGGTGGATTCGCCTCTGATAGCAGAAACACTCCGTTTGGAGCGGCGGCGATTGGGCGGTTTACGGTGGCGCGTGGCGGAAGAAGGCGGATGTAATGGGTTGTTGGTGGTGATGAAAGAATTGATAGTGAAGATTGATTTGAGGGTTTGATTGCATAATGATTGAAAGATGATAATGGTGGAAGAAATGTTGCAGTGGTTACCACCATTGTTTCATCTGCTATTTGCACCACAAAGATAAAGTTTTGAAGGGGTGATGTTGTACCCGATTGGTTGGATACGGGTCGGGTTTGGATACCATTGCGGGTTGCAAACTTGCAATTGGTTATTGTTTATTGGTGTGTATTAGCTTGGTTCGGTTTAGGGGTGTTTACGGATCGATTTAATCAAATTGTTAGCTATGGTTTCGGGGAACGTCAAACCATATGGGGAGGGTTGTTGATTTACTGGTTTGGTTTTGATGGGTCGAACTGATATGTTTTAAATTTTGTATTTGAAATCACTGGTTTGTGTTAAAAAAATTAAAATGATATAAACGCTTATATTGTTATGATGTATATATATAAATAGGTATTATGAAAATACTAATAGTAAGGGTTGGATGGTGGATTTGGTTTACATGACTGGTTTCAAGTTTTGTATTGGATTAAAATGTTAAATAGTCAAAACCGAATCATAAATTGAATTGTTTAATTTTCAAACCGGTTAAATTGGCCAACTTGATTTATTTTTTTATTAGGTATATTTGTTATTAGTATTTAAGTTAGACTTGCTGACTAGATAAATATTACAGTGATTACATGTTACTATCATTAGTTTTATGTAATGCCAGTGATGCATATGTACTTATATTATATTAAGGGGTAACTTTCTAAAATAATAATCAATTTTTAAAAGTGTTCCAATTAGATAACTTAAGTTTTAAAACTGTTTCAATTAGATCATTCAGTTTTTATATTTTATACAAATTAAAAGTCATAACATTTTTTTTAGCATGTTATATTTTTGGATTCAGTTAGAAAATATTTTTTGCTATCTTTTGATGCTGATATAGAACGTTGACGTAAATTTTAGATACTTTTTTATTTTTTTCATAATTAACATGTTTTTTTTTATTTTTGATATAATTTTATATTTTGAAAATTCTGACTCCCACGTCTTTTCCATCATTACTTTCTTGTCATAAGAAAATTTGGTAATAACTCGATTTGATCGTTTGGTGGTCCAATTTGAGAAAAAATATGCATGAGTGACTAAATTAGAACATTTTTGAAATTTGGTTACTATTCTGTGATATTTTTCCTTATATTAATACGTCTCATTTTTTACTCTTATATATATAACTAGTTTTATTAAACTCGTGTATAACATTGATTGAATATATATAATATTACTATAATAAATATAAATGATATTTTAAGATATGATATAACTGAAATTACGTATGAGAAAATACTATAAATAATTAAAAAGTGTTATCAAAACTTAAAAAAAAAACTTTTTAGTTTTTTTTTAAAAAACATTTTATTCTAAAACAAATTGTATAAAATGTCATTTTTAAATTTTTTTTCTTATCACCATTCCCAGATTTGATTATTTTTTGCTTTTAAAAATTTGATTTTTTAAAAATATCATTTATTTAAAAATAACCTTAATAAATAGATTTATTTCTTAATTTATTAAATATTAAAAAGTATTATAATAATATTATTAGTAATTAAGATAATTATTTAGTAGGAGAGAGACAGAAAAGTTTTGGTGTGAATAATTTTAATACTGACACATGACATCATTTATCATTTTATTAAAGTAAAAAAGATTAAATTTGTAAGTTTATGTTATAAATTAAAGAGGTCTTTTCTGACTTGCCCAAACCCATGAGACATACCCGACTTGATTTAAAGAAGGTAACCAAAAAAATCCGGTTGTACCACGTGTCAACCCATTAGTAAATATCATAATCCGCATCAATTTGGAAGGGAGAATGACATGAACATGAGTAGGTCTTCACAACGTTTCCCATAAAAAAACCACAATTCGAAGGTGTATATAAGAGATGTGAGGTAGGAAAATAATCATATCCTCTCTTTAAACACTTTCTTTGTATTTTCTTCTTTTCAACTTTTTATATACGAATTATTCTCATGCTCGAGGATTATCAGGAGCACTTTAACATGTCACATTAGTTATTAAGAGCCCTTTAAAATGGTCATCTTCTCTTGCAACCAAGCAGTAGGCTACAAACCATTTAATATGTCACATTAGTTATCACATGCATTTTTGGATTTTAAAAAACAGACATGTTAAATGTTTTAAGAGTTTAAATAGTTTCGTCTGTAACACATGACATATCAATATGACTAGTTATGAATAACTACAGTCACATGCTATGATTTCTAGTTTTTCTACTGTAATTATACAAATATAGTAACAAATTAATGTTGGAAACGTATAAATCAATGGTATAGAAATTTGACTCCATTTATGCTCCAAATAATATAAAACTAGAAAAAATAAATAAATTTAATAAATTTACGTAATTTCATTTTTTATTTTTTCACCGAGTCATAAGCTAATCGTTAAATGGTAGAATCACACCTCAAACAAGCTAAAAACAAGATTATATTAAAGCTCATTCATCACAAACTCCAACCCAGGCTTCATGATTAGACTACCAACGAGTATTGTATTAAATAATTAACTTAACATGTTAAATATATATTTACAAAGTAACTGTTATTATTTTCAAAATTATGATAAAACAATCAAATAAAATATATTAGTACTATACAAATATTATAATTATATATATAACAATTAAAAATTCATGTATATAAAGTAATCAAAGAGTTGACGAGTAACAAAGTTTCGAGCTGCATTACACCTCAAGCAAAATTATTAATTTTCTACACAATTTCAGTCTCAATCACAACCTCACACAATAACCCTTTTATCAGAGTCGAAAAAAACCGGATAATTAAAAATATAAAAATAAAACTAAAATCCTGAATAACATGGTAAGCAAAATGATAACACGAGCTTCAAAATCTCTCACCAAACCTGAAGAACAAGGCACCAGTCCCTGAATTGTGATCGATGGCATATTCGGCACGAACTAACCCTAGTTTAGCACCAACACCATACGACGAACCCTGACCCATGCGCCTGTAAACCTCAGTCGGGTTTCCTTTCACGTCCTTTGAACTCCCCAGATCATTCCCGTGTTCTGCAAATGCGTATACGTGTGTATTTCTCACTGGTATACGTATTTCAGCAGCAACCTGTAGAAAGGGTGATATTAGTCATTGATTACTGATTAGTAGCATGCTTCCGGATAACAGAATTTGATTTTGGGCTGAAAAAATAATTTTATTTAAGAATCCACAATGACCATGTGGGTGTTTGGGAGTGCCTATTTTTATCAGCTTTTAACTTTTTAACTTTTAAAAAGTTAAAAAGTCATTTTATAGTGTTTGGCAATATGATTGTTATGAGTGAATAAGTTAATAAGTCACTCCATACTAACTTATTAACTTATTGAAAAAGTCAATAAGTTAATAAGTTGTTTTTTAGAAGCATTGCCAAACATATATTTATGAATGATAACAGGTCATATAAAAAAGTTAGCTGAAAAAGAAACATGTCAAATGAGCCCCATAAGTCAAGAACTCAAGAGTCATCACTCATCAAAAGGGTATTTTATTGCATCAAACCTCCTAAATCACTTTATTCTTGAACTTGGATACACTTTAAAATAATGTAATTACTAATTCAGTAATAACAAACAGCATGCTATTGTACAAAAGTTAAATAATAACAAAAAGTGATTCGAGTCAACCGAAATAAACCTACACCAAAACTTTATGTCATGACTCATTACCCAACCCTGGTTTAAAGCTATGTGCTGAAAGAAATCTTGCAACTGTAGCTAGAGTAAAGAGTAAATAAAACTTAATATTGTAATCACGTCCATAAGAGATTCGAAATATGATGTGTATGTGAACATGAATCAATAAAGTTGGAGGTGGTAAACAGAATACGATGATGAAAAAAACAAGGTGTATTGTACCTCGAGGATATTTCTAGCAGCGCCAATCTCCCCCATGTTGTAACCCCTAACAGAGTAGGGTCCACCAAGAGTAAAGGCATCATAACTAGGAAGGTCACCCACACAACCACCATAATGACCATGAAGAACAAGCACTGGTGGTGGTGGTTTGCCAGCACCTTCTTCAACATCCTTCAGTTGGATGAACTTTGTCACTGTTAGTTGGTGACGGTTGAAGAATGGGAATTTGCTGCCGATCCCCAACCCTTGATCAAGCTGCAAGTTTAGTAAAAAATGATGGTTGTTTAGTATGTACTTCAAGTTCCAAAACGGATTCAAGATTAGGTGAACAAACTTATGATGGCTAATGAATTAGATGTGGCCATCTAGACTTGTTTGCTTTAAATTGGGTTTTTTTCTCAACGGGTTGAAGAGGAAAATTCTGTAACTTAGCTAAAAACAAGACAACATGTCCTATCTGTATTTAGATGTTTAGAGCCTCCTAGATCTTCATTAACAAAAAAATATATATTGTTTTTACATGGTAGTTTTTATGATTTATTTGACCAATTAATTATTTATAGAATTTAACAAAATAGACAAAAGAGGTGTTGACGACTCTGCTGACCAGACCCAACCTGTTGGACATGTATATAAATAGTTACCAGTTTTGACTTGTTACCCAACCCACCAGCGCCACCCATATTGCCACCTCTGGCTCTAGTTAGAAGGCAACTTCTGGCTGCTTATGACCTATGAATGGATTATCATGGCCCACATAGATTCATAAGAAATTGGACCGACTTCTGATGGTTAGACATGATAGGTGGAAACCACAGCCCAAGTCAAATGGTTAATGGTTACATGAAATGGATTGTTCACTAAATTTAATTCATCATTGTAACAATATACTTCTCTTAATCACAAGTAAAACATTATAGCTAGCCGGTACGCCCCATGTGAAAACTAGTCTAGAAGACTGACCTGAAACACATTTCTCTCACCAACAATTGCACCATTGACAAACTTGTGTTGTCTCTTGTAATATTTGCTTGTGCAAATACCATTCGGTCTATACCCGTTCCACTTAATGTTGTTGGTGGACCATCTGCACTAATACCACCACTTGGCAAAATCCTTTGACCATTTGCAGAAATATGACTGCTTTCATCCCGTGTTATTATCTCTTCCATTACAATTCCATATGTAAACTTGCTTTGACGAGTGAAATTCTGGATAATGTAAATGTTTAACATAATGAACAAGAGATAATGCAAGAAAACAATGGGAGTTAATAACTTACCTCGGTAATATTGGTTTTAACACCAGATCTATCACCCATATAGGAGGAACTTCATCCACTCCAGGTCCACCAGTGAAAACTGGGCTGAGCTTTCTACTGTTGAAAACACTTGTACGCAAAGTGCGATTTCGAGGATTAGATACACCATCCAAGTAAGGGTGGACATA
The DNA here is from genome assembly GCA_025506515.1 of Flaveria trinervia. NCBI lineage: Eukaryota > Viridiplantae > Streptophyta > Magnoliopsida > Asterales > Asteraceae > Flaveria > Flaveria trinervia. The sequence continues at coordinate 2,847,956 of CM046442.1, forward strand.
TTCAAGCTTGAAAGCAAGATCATCCTGCAAAAGACAGCTTGTTACCACTGTTTTTTATTAAATCTTATAAAGACGGCCATTACAAGCAACTAGCTAATGAACGGATTGATTGGTGCTGTATTCCATCTAACGAGCAAAGAGAAAAATGAAGCTTAAGACAAGGTGGAAAAGGTCATAAGTTGTGCAAATGTCAAATGTGTATTTTAATGAAAAAAATACATATCAAGTTAGTCTAGTCAAAACAAATTATTATTGAAATAATATCATTTGTAATCATATTTGACTATTTTAGTATATACAAAAATGTACATATGTTGGGCATTTGTTTTGGGTCAACCTCTGCCCCATTCCAACCAGTGCACTAAATAGTAGCTTAAGACAAAACAGATAAATGGTTCAGACAGCTTGAAAGTAACCAAGTATATCTTTAATGAATAAACCAGCCTTGTAAATCATTTGGCTAAATAACTAGAACATTACTGAATTTATTTTTCTTTACCAATCATATTTTACACACTGACTATATGTGATAAATGTATACTGTTTTGGACAGAATGTGTTGTGTCGATCTAAAGTGGCCAGCTTCTATCCAACAAAATACTTATATGTTTGGCATACCAAAACCACCGACCAACCCATTTTGCCACCTCTATAATCTTCTAAACATCAACAAGGTGTCATAGATCTAAGAAAATACCTGAGGGTTAAGAAAGTTACTAGTGGTCACAGAACCAAGAAGAGATCTATTAAGCCCCTTGATGTTCCGATGCTCAAAAGATACAGTTCCACCAGGCTGGATTGAAGCCTAAACATTGCAAAACAACAAATAAATTGAATTATAAAATTGCATTCATAAAAAAACATTCAGCAATAATTTGAAAATACAAATTAAATACTCAAATATATAATGTAATATACCAAAGTAGGGCGACCACCACGTCCAGGAACAATACTCCATTCAGTGCTGACTTCAGCTGATTTTTGCTCGAGTTCTTTAAGCTTAATTTCAACAATAATCCCACCCTCGTTTTTCTCGTCTGGGCGTGGATTACTTCAATATTTGAAAATAGTGAGAGAGAATTAATGTTACGTAGTGCTTGTTTCCCAGCTTCAATGTTAAAAACATTCCCTTTTTGAAGCTGCAAGCCAAATTACCATATTGTATGATTAACAGGATATATATCAAAGTATATACTAACAATGGAAGCAAATCAATCTCAATAACTCTTGTATCAAAACAATATCATAGAGAAAACAAACTAGTGAGTACTGACAAATAGAACATGGTTTCTAGAACGAGAAATCATATAGGCCTTCTTATCATCTTGCTTTGATAAAATATAATATTGGCAACACTTACAGGTTCTGTTTATCTTATATTTTGTAGGTGTAACTGTGTAAGCAGTGCTATGAATTTTGTTTCACAACAATTTGCTTTAAAAGACAAGTTCTAACAAAAGAAACTTTTTTCTTTGTTTCTGAATTCTCGGACCGATTAGAGCTAAAAGACCAGCACGTGCTTCTATTTGAATACCACTCTGAGAACACAAAAACAAAGCTTGCAATCTGTAAAAACTAACTTTTAGTGCTCTCAAGAGCGTAATATGCTGCAAGCATAAAAACTACCACTTCTTCTCATATCTGAACTTTTAAGAAAAGACTAAAGCAAAATAGTTAGCTTTTCCATTATTATTTACCATAACTAAGGATGAAAACTTGCAAGATTACTAATGGTACACCTAAACAAGACAACTAAAAAAGAACAAAATCACAGTTACAAACATATGACCATACATACAATAACCAAAGAGTGATAGTCAGCTAGTAAAACTTACCTGTTTAGGCAATTCTCTTTTGACTACTCCAATTTGAGTGTTCCCTTCACACACATTCCCAAGTTTATCTTGAAACTGAATCACAACCCTAGTAATATCACCTTCCACCACCTCACAAACAACTTCATTTGTATTCAGATTCCCAAAATTCACAACCTGAGCACAAGCATACCCTTCATCATGATACCACTTCTGAACCCTATCCCTAATGTTCTGCAACATTCTAGCACTCACATTCCCTTGTGACAGTATCTGCAATATTTCACCGTGAACAGATCTTGGCAACATACACGGTCTCGCCCTCTCCATCCTTCTCCGATAGTCCCTCTCTTGATTTCTCATATAATCCACCTTCTCTTTTTCAGTCATGTTATCATCCACATCAACAGCTTTTGACTGTTGCATTAATCCCACATTAATACACTTAAAGTTCTCAGCTTCTTCCCAAGTGGATTCCGTAAACGATACAGTCAATCCAATCGTCCCATCGGGGTTAGTTTTCGCCTCTAAATCTACTTTCTCAAACATACCACAAGTAGCTAGGGTTTCAAGCTCCTTCTGAAGCTGAGCTTTGGTGTAAACACCACCAGCTCTAAGCGAAACCATTTCAAAAAACGAATCATCCGAACCTACAGTAACAGACTTAACCTTATCAAGAAACACAAGCTCAGATACCTTATACTTCTTAAATCCACTAAGTTTGTTCAATTGAACAACGATATCAGCTGGTAGCCATGAGCATCCCATTCTGGAGACTGATTTTCATCCGCATTAGCTTCAGGAGACAGCAGTCTCCTCAACCACCCACCTCCACCACCACCGCCGCCGCCGCTTCCACCACCACCTCCGCCGCCGCCTCCGGCGGCTCCACCACCGTTACCACCGCCGATGCCGATAGTTGAAGGATTCTTCAACGCAACGTGGAATATAACTCCAGCAGCGGCGGATACTGCGAGATTTTTGATGGAAAACAACGGGGGTTTTGAGTGTTGGCGTTTTGAGGGTTTGTTAGGGTTTTGGGATGAGACTTTTTGGCATCTGATTGCTGTGGTGGTGATAGCGGCGGAGGACGGCGGAGATGGTGGCTTTGTGGTGGTGCGACGTTGACGGAGGCTGAGGAATTGGCCGGTGCCGGCGGCGATTGACGCCATTGGAGATAAGAGGGAGAGAGGTTGAAAAGGGGGTTTATGAGTGAGTCGACTCTACTGCACTCGCTTGTACCGAGATTTACAAATGAGTTGGTGAACCAATACAAATTGGAAAGTGTATTTTAACTTTACCCCGGTGTATGTGTTTTCTTTCCGTTAAAGAAATAAAATTGTTTATAAATTATTTATGAATACCTATCGAATGAGATTTTCTTATTCGCATTCGTTCATTTAGATAATGATATGTTCATAAATTGTTCACGAACATTTATCGAACGCAAATAAACACAAACAAAAGCAAACGAACACAAACAACTGTTCATGCGCATGATGAACACAAAAGAAGCCCGTGAACAAAAACGAATACAAATGATCATAGATTTATTTTAGAATATAATTTATATTTTTACACAAAATCCATAAAATATAAATAAGTACTAAACATAAATCTGACAAAAAAATTAAGAATATAAACGAACATAATCTAACACATTATCGAACGTTCATGAGCGGACATTAACGAACATATTATCGAACGTTCACGAACATAAATAAACGAATGCGGCTTGTGTCCATGTTCGTTCGTTTAACTAAACAAACAAAATTTTCTTGTTCGCGTTTATTAATTTACTAAACGAACGAATATAAACAAACTTTCCGTCAAACAGTTCACGAACTGTTTGTTGTATGTTCAATTCGTTTGTAGCGCTACCAGTATGTATCTAAATATTATTTTTACCGGTGTTGTTCGTCACGCGAGATTATTATTTTTCAGCTTTTGGTTCATGTCAAGCCTTGTCCCGTGCTTCTTCAAATTGAAACACCATGTACACGGTCCTGTTTTTACTATCATCTCTAAACACCTCATTTTATCTAAATCACATCGGTTATTAGTCAATTCAATTACATTAAAATATTTAATATTATGTATTTACTAATCTTATTTTATGTATTCACTAATCTTATTTTATGTTCGTTACTGAAATTACAAATTTACACCAAAAACACTAAATGCATATACGCAAACTGTACGTTCATTCATTTTCTTTTCTTAAAAATATTTAACTTTAACAAAGTAACCTTTTGAAACCGTATGTAAATATATAACAAAGGAATACCTTGTGAAACCACAAGAAAATATATATTAAAGGATTACTTTACGAACCACAAGAAAATATAAGTCAACCTGTGAAAATGTTTGTAAGGTTCGAATGAAAAACAGCCTAAACTCATTTTAGCCCAAACAGACAAATATCATGTTAGGTTCATGTTATATTCTCATTTGCAAAATCCAAACCCCTACTTCGATACTTTCTATTATGAAAAACTTCTAATATCTTAATCAACAAGATTCTTTTGACTTTTTAAGACAAACAAATACATACATGAACATTATACAATGTGTGAAAACATATACATATACATATACACAAAAGAATTCACAATATATACCATGTTTACTCAAAAGGGATTATTGTTTGTCTCTGGCTTTGATTTCCATTTACTTTAGCGTGTTAGAATTACGCAAATAAAGAAACGAAAAGCAAAACTTGAGACACGAAACCACAACAAGAAACAAACACCCTTTCACAAACTTAGTCAAACACAACAAGAAAATTTGACTTTTGAGACATCCAGAAGTCAACCAGCATCTCATTTCAAGATTTTGTTTTCAATTTCTTCCAAGCTCAGCCCTTTTGTTTCGGGAACATAGAGTAGCACGAATGCAAGTGACAGAAAAGCAATTGCTCCGAAAAGGAGAAAAAGATTTTCTGCACCGAGTGACTCCTGCATAAAAAAAATTAATATACGTCCGCTTGACTTTTGACATTTTGACCTTTGATATGTTTGACATTTTGATTGTTAGACAAGAATGCTAACCTTTAATGGGGAGAAAGCAAAGGTTACTAATGCATTTGAACCAAAGTTTGTTAAAACTGCAAGACTGATTCCTTTTCCTCTTGTGCGAAGAGGGAATATTTCAGATACCATAAGCCAACTTATCGGTCCAAAAGATATCTGAAAATGCCAAATTTTCATAAGATAAAAGAATATTTTGTTAGGATCATTGTCCAACGAAAATGTAATTTTCATAAGATACAAAGAAATATTTCTGTTACGATATTTCAACGAAAATATAATTGTATAACAAGTATTATACAACTAATCAAATTGCCTAAGGAAAATATTAGCACATTTGCATCACATAACTTATTAAAAAACACATACAAAGCATATATTAAAGTACATTCAAGAGAACATTTAAGAGAAAAAAGAACTTACTTGGTAACATCCAACATAGAGAAGTAGAGCACCTACAGCAATCAGTGGAAACCCTCCGAGAAATTTGTAATAGGCCGAAAGGAGTAGTAATGAGAGGGTCTGTAACAAAGCAAATACGCAATAGAAATCTCATTAGGAAGCTAATTTCACTAATTCCATTTATACATAGAAAGAAACAGAAGCATACAATTCCACTAATTCCTCCAATAAGCAAAGGTTTCCTCCCAAGATCATCAACTTTCAGAATGGCTATACTGGTCATTAGCAGCTGCAAGAGCATATGTAATATTATAGTCATACACAAGGAAAGAAAATCAATGCCTGCCTTTTGAACCAATATACTTGACTTCCTTTAATTCAAACCAACAAACTGTTATGTGAAATGGTTAAATAAGAACAGTATTAGCTTAGAATGAGTAATTAAAGAAAATGCAAATGAAAGATATAAGAAAAGGATAATCGACATTTTTGGGTATAAAAGCACTCAATAGTGCAAAAAGTTTTTTCTTTATCATTTTTTATTGCACGTACCTTAAAGACACCAATAATGACTGAAACTCTTGTTGCGTCAGCAGCCGCAGAGAATCCAGCAGTCTTGAGTTCATAATTCACAAATTAGTATATATCATACATGAATACAATTCGAGACATAAATGCACATATGTATGGAGAGATAGTTTCTGTATCGCATACCTGAAGAATTTGACCAGCATAGTACAGAACACTTGGCTGTCCGGTTATCTGTTACATTGAGATAATAGTAAATTAAATTAGACAAAGAAAATTAAGATTCACTTCCATGTAAAATAGTGTTACAAAATACTCCCTCATTCCCACAGCAGATGCTCCTAAAAGAGCAAGTCCCAAACACATTATAGTGAAAAAAGGTGTCACAAATGAGATATATATTGTGGGTGTTTGAATTTGGGTTTTGGAACTGATTACCTCATTATTGTGGCTCCAAGTCCCAACAATCAGTTTCTATTAAATTTCTAATTATCTGGTCAAATAATCAGTTTCATATCTGCTGGACAATACTGGTTATCTAAAGGTATAATATAAAATTACCAATTCACCCTACTTATAACCTAATTACGGAGGCTTTATTCCCATTTCAGATGTCTCTCATAATTTTTATTTCACAAAATTGTCCTATTTTATCATATTTATCTAGTAGTTTCTTAACTAATTAGGATTTTCCACACACTGGCACCATCTATCATCTTAACATCAATTTGCAGCAATAGTAGCAAATCCAAACAGCATTTCCTACAATAATATTTGTTAAATCTAAATATCTTATTCCGATCGCTCAATATCACATAATCACTATCAAAATGCACATCCAAACACCCCCATTATTTATAAGCATCAAACAAGATAAGTTTGAATTAGTACTTGCTGAAAAAGGACCAAACCTCCACCAATCACAAATGCTTTCAAGCTTGGGCCTTGAAAAACCTCAAAAATACTCCCTTCCGATTCTTGATCACCACCATAAGCAGATTTTAATGATACAAGAGTGTCCTCAATTTGTTTTTCTGAAACTTTATCACCAGCTGGGCGGCCCCTAAGCTTGCTTAAAGCAACAATGGCTTTCTCTTTGTACTCTTGCAAAGACGCTTTACCTTGAACTGCTCTTAGAAGTAACCATCTTGGAGATGGAGGTAGGCCCCACACACCTAATCCCATTAAAAGAGCAACAGGAGCACTAAGACCGAACATATAACGCCAACCACCTATAGCATCAATCTGAAAGCTGCCTACAAAGTAGCCGAGCTGTAGAAGTACAAAATACTCATTATTGTAGCCTTATACGTCACTCCCTTATGGTTCATAGGCCATACGAGTTGGACTGTGGGTCAAAACGGGTTTGGGTAAAAACAAGGTGGTTAGGTTGACCCGGAACACATTGTCCAAATTTGTTATAACTAACTGGTTTGATTAATGTAATTTCATAACTTAAATGATAATAGAGTCTTCAAGCAAAATGATATAGGAGGTTTTATAATTTATACATAAACTTTAGTTACACGAGGTCCTTTCAACCCATTTGTTTAACCCATTCCCTTTTAGATAATATTTTGACTTTGTTTGTTTGACCAGTTATAAGATAAACATAACCCAAAACAACTTGTTAATAAATAAACAGTTCATGATTGGCACCTCTATTGTGCATGGTTTAACTAAAACCAGAGCAATTTGGGTGATTTAAAAATTCCCTGATCAACCAATTTTGAAACTTCTGAAACCGTGCAATTGTATTTGGTTAACATTTTTTAGCAAGAAAGAGGCCATTTGACAAATTGAACAATATCGTTTGACATATATTAGGATTTCTAAATGTTAGCAAGTATAACATAGCATGTGGTTGGTTACTATCTTACTACTTTTTTTTGTTTCTTAGGAAACCTTGTTGAAATCCTTGCCAATGTTTTATTCTAATTTCTTCTTCATCACAATTCCATGTTTTTCCTTTCACTTTCTTCTTTTAAACAATGATATATTGGATTTTATGTGAAAAGGTCTTTCAAATTTTGTTAGATGTTTGTATGTATGTGTGCATGTGTGTGTGTTTTGTTTATGACAGTTCATCTAAAATGAAAATTGTTACCAAGATTCCAAGAACTATAAACAGCTCTTTTAAAGAGACTAAAGTCCCACGGATTTGAGATGGGCAGGTCTCAGCAATGTAAAGGGGTGCACCATGCATAGCCTGAAAAACCAGAAATGAAAAACCAGTTTTATTAATGTTTCATGGGGTCGATGTGGTTCAAGGTCTGATTTAACATTTAGGATTTATGAAATCTTACCAAACCGATGCCTAAACCATAAAGAACTCGGCCTACTAAGAGAATATTAAGTTCAGGAGCATAGGCAGTGATAGAACCACCAAGAAAATATAGTAGAGCGGCTAATAAAAGTTCACGCTTCCTACCTTCACAAATTGATAGCCAATATTTCACCAAAAAGATAAAGAAATAAATTAAATTGAGCTATAAGAGAACTAATGGTGGAGGTGGCAAAATAGGCATATGAGGCGGGTTGGGTAGAACCTCAAAGTGAGTACAACTTTGTGCGGGTCTAAATGATTCAAGTCAAGGCGGGTCGAGATGGGTTCAGATGAACAGCAAGAACACTTTTTTCTCTGAACTTCTCTATACACGATTAGTGAGTTAAATATAAGAACAAAGATTATACAATTTTTCAATAAATGATGAAAGAGGTTGTTTCCACTACAAAATACTTTGGATGATTTCATTTGACGTGTTTTCTTTTTAGTTAATTTTATTTTATTTTACTAGTTTAGCTAGCTGGATCCAGAACATAACTCAACCAACCCATTCATAAGTAAGGGGGTCGAAATTGCCACCAATAGTTGATGAAAAATGTACCAAGGAAATCAGCAGTTGGGTAGACTAGGATGGAACCAAAAAGAGCTCCATACAAGGAACCCGAAACCTGCATTTAAATAAAGCTCATAATGTAACTAGTACAAGTCGCAAAATGAGCAGGTATAGTAGTTTGTCAAATAAGTTTGGGTGAAACAGTACTTTTTGAAATGGGTCAAGCTAGCAACGTTGGGTTGACTCACCACAACTTTATCATCATTTTCTTAAATTCACAATTCACAAATACTAAAAACAAAAGGCTGCAAAGATTATGAAGGGTTGACAAGACTAAAATGTCCTACATGTTAACCCCAGATCATTACAGCTAATACGAAGCATCAACTGTCAACTATATAGGGACTTAACTATTAATTTGTTACTAAAAACTATTTTGGACTGAGATTGCAGCAGTTTTTGGACTTAATAAAGTTTGGTGTAACACAGGGATGAAATTTCTAACCAATATGTTACATATGATTCTAACAACTTCACTACTATAAGGAATTTGTATTCAATTGACTATGCCAGGGGCAACCTTTACCCTATTTTGATCTTTGGCAATAAAATACAACCAAGTTTAGACCCTATTATATGTTAATGTACTGAAATTTTCCCCTCTAATAACCCAAGAAAAATGTGAAAAATAGGGATACTATGAAAAATAAAACCACCAAAGATAACTTACCACAAGACCAAGTTGAACAGCTGATAGATTAAACCATGTTGTGCCACTAAGCTCTGGTGACTAAACAACACAAAGTAAGTATCAAAAACATGATTTGGAGCATACCGTTTATTTTAAACTTCATGTTTAAAAAACAAAATGTAGTATGCATAATTGATAGCGTATGGCCATTATAAAAAGGTATACATATGTACCTGCAGTGAGAGGGTAGCACCAGAGGTTGCTCCAATGTCATATCCAAATAATAAACCGCCCAATGCTGGGAATAAAAATCTGAAATTTTTATACAAGTTATAATATAAGTATAAAGAGTCTGTTTTTTTACTGCTAAGCACTCTAGACCACAAAACAAAAGTAAAATTTGCAGGTAATGACAAACTGATTTTGTCTGTTTATGGGAAAACAAGGTTTAATCAGGGGTTTGCTTGGATGTGAATGATTCTAATCCTCCGGTTATTTAGAGTCAGGGTAAGTTATACATGATTCGGGGGGGTCAGCCTTGATTCTAGTTATTATCAAGTTAAGCAAGAGGTTGTTTCCACGACTGAGGTTGTTTCCACGACTCAAACCCGTGACCTCGAGATCACATAGAGGCAACCTTATTGTTGCTCCAAGGCTTGCCCCTTCAGAAATTCTTGGAAAAAAATGATATTTGGGATTGTCATTTTGAGACCTTTTACTTTAATGGGAATTGGGATCAAATAAATTTAATATTCTATTACTTTGGATGCATTAAGGAAATGAATGTTTAAAAGATAACCATGATCAGAAACAAAAAATGTGAAGATACACAACAGATAACAGGCTTAACAAGCTATTTGTTAGCACAATTCAATAACTAAATAACTTAATCTATAGCTAAATTTAAAAGAAGCTAACATACGGCAGAATAACAGAAACCCAAGAGAAATCATCTTCGTATGCTTCTTCCCCAGCTGCTGAAGCTCTAACCTAGTATAACATCAAACAAAAACAATCAATCGTACAAAAACTCATAATCACTTGCCCAAATTAACGAAACCCGGATACAAAATCGAATGGTAAAATGTGGGTTGAAGTTCAAACACCTTTAAATTGAGCTTTCTATGTGAAACCAACGGCATATTATTGAACAAGGGGAGTTTCAATTGAGCGTTAATTGGTGAAAACGAGCTGCTAATTTGGGGGAAATTGATCAGATAACTAGGGTTAGACAAATGGGGTTTGTGAGATCGACGAACTGTGGGGATTGGTGGTGTGAATGTGAAGAGAGCTTGAAGTCGTTGAACAGAGGTCGAGTTGAAGCGGTAATCGCCATTTCTGGTGTTGGTGAGTGTGAAGATGAGTGTTATGATCATCTTGTGGTTGGTTTATAGCTACAGAATATAGACTTTTGGATCCACCAACGAGAAAAATATGTGTTTTTAACTGTCTTTTTATGGAGTGATCGAATTGGATTCTGTAAATTGGAACAAACCAGAAGAATTGGAGATGATGAAATCAATCAAACTTTTAGTTGCTAGCAATATAGAGAGCATGGGATTGTTTTTAGGTCATGTTTGTCTAAAGAAAAGTAATTTTTTGATTTTTGAGAGGTAAAAAAATCAAAATATATTTTTATAAAAATTAAAAAGTCAAAATTTTTTTATTTTTTAATTTATTTGGAGGGGTATTTTAGTCTTTTTACCCATTTAAAAAGTTAAAAAATTATTTTTTTGATATTGCCAAAACACCCACTTAAAAAACAACTTATTGACTTATTGATTTTTTCAATAAGTTAATTAGTTAGTATGAAGTGACTTATTAACTTATTTATTCACAACAATTACATTACCAAACACTATAAAATAATTTTTTAATTTTTCAAAAGTTAAAAAATTAAAAGTTAATAAAAAATAAGCATTTCCAAACACCCACATAATATTGTTTTGATATATTTCTAATCTACTTTTAAATACTTTCAAATTTCACTTATTACATATCTAGATATTGATATTATGAGCTAGTAACAATATTATATCTAGGGTTACTACTTTTCTTGTATACTTTTAATCTACTTTTAAATTTACTTATTACACGTAGGATTTTAGATATCACCGGTGGCGATATATTATTTAGGTTGGTACCTCTTTTTATGACATACTAAACGACACCACTTTCCTCTCTAAGTTGCACATTTTTCTTCTCGAGAAACAAAATACTTTATCACCACCTAGCTTAGTTGAAATGGTAATATGTAGTGTTAGTTAAATGCTTCTACATTTGATTTACTGTATCTTTTTTTTAAACAAATACAAATGTATTCGTATAAGACTTTATGTACGTCATAAAAAATCTTTAAATGTACATATACCACTTTTTTCACTCGTTTACAACTTCTAAGGCCCATATACATCTTTAAACACCTAGAATTTTATGAAATTTGTTTATACTATTTACAAGAATAACATATTGAGTAAATATACATATGAGTTATGTTCAGCACAACCCAAATAGTTACTATAATAAAACAATAATTTCTTTTAGGGCAAGGTTGCAGGACTGCAAGGGGTACACACTATCTTTGCAGGGCCACAAGGGGGCACGGTGTTCCCGCTTAGCGTCACAACTCACAAGCCACGCTAGCCTCCCTGCCACTCTCTCACGAGTATAACACGCGTCTGGGTGCAACAACTAACCATTAGAAAGGATGTTTGCATGCATGTCGGATCATATTGAATAGGAAGTTGAAATGAGTTCATGTCATAAGGTAATCATGGCAGGGTGGTGATGGTGCTTGGTGGTGTCTGAGCTACAGCGGTGGTGCCACTAGTCTGTACATTGTAGGCGGTAGCGGGTGGGAATTGTCTGCCTAGTGCCAAAGGTGGCACTATACCCGGCAAAGCTAGCCCGTATATTTTGGGTTCATATGGGTTTTTTTATAATGACCTCATGGGTCATGTTGGATATGAAAAAATTTAAAAATGGGTCAAGATGGGTTAAATTAAAACGAGTGAGATCAACAACGGGTCAAGATGAGCCAAATTAAAACTAGAAATGGATTGCAACGGGTTGTATGGTGGTTTGTCGAGCAACCTAACACTTTGCTCGGTTGCTATCTTAATCCGCTTTTATCACCATAACGTGGTCAAAACTCACTACTCACGAGTCACGACTACAATTTTCCAATCACCGCCTATACTCCCGACCACCACCACCAGCGCCGCTTAATGCGTAACACCATTAAATTGAGAGAGAAAAAAAATTGTGTGGATGCTACACTCATCACGTAGATGAACAAACAAAACACCATTAAAACAAAAATTGTGATTTCAAATGATCTATTTTGCGTACGAATATTCCCATCGATCAAATTAAACAAAAATAATGCAAACAAAGAAAATGAACCCATCTTAACCCCCACCACTCATCCTAACCCGAATCCTTTCAACCCCACGCCTTGCCCGACCCGACCCGCCCATTTTGCTAGTTGTGATCAAATGTATGCTTTTGTTGGAAATGGAGAATTTTGTATCTTTTTTATCTGACCCTACCCGTCTTGACCTGAATCCATTCTAACCCAAACCCGTCCTGACCCGTTCCTAACACGAACCTATTCTGACCCGAACCCATCACCCGACCCCCCCAACCCCCCACCCCCCCCCCCCCCCCCCCAATTTGGCAGGTGTAGGTGGCAAATTTTTGCGATTTTTCTTACCAACTAGTGACCCGTTTGGACCCGCTCTAATATCTAAGCCTTTAGGCAGCCCGTTTCAACCTCCATCATTAATTAGCGACCGGATTTATTTCCTGCTTGGTTCAGGTAATGAACGGCATTAAAGAATCTGGGTGATTATCTAACAGATTTTTGACCCGTTTAGACCCATTCTAAATTCTAAGCGTTTAGGCTGCGCATTTCAGCCCCGTGTTATTCATTTACTACCCAATTCATCACCTGCTTTGGCTCAAGACTGTCAGGTAATCAGGTTTACTAACCATGAATTCTTATCACATTTAAAGCATATAACACTTTTAAATGAATATAATGCAGTTTAATATAGAAAGTTCACAAAATCCGAAAAATATAACCGTAATTACTTGTCCCATGAAAAACATGTGGTTTTCTTCATGGGACTAAAAAGGTAAAGCCCATAAATACTAGGACCAAACAAAAGCTTTCCAACTTTATATACACCAGGTAACCCATTCACCTCATAAACATCAATCACTTCAACTGAGTTCATTTTTGCACTAAAAGAGACCATCAGTTCTCCACTTGTTTTTTAGCCCGGCCCGTCCTCAGTTGCAAGATTTCAGCTTTATTAGGCTTAATCAGAAGTCGAACTCTCCCGTTGCCTGAGATACAAATGTAGATAAACTAAATCCAAGTGCGAGTTAGGTAACAGATCATTGGGTTCAAGTAGAAACGGGTCGTTTTTAATACAAATTGGGGTTGGTTGACCCATAAACACCTTTGGTACTTTTTAAAAATAAATAAATAATTCTTTCATGTAGAAACAGGTCATTTTAATATGGGTTGGGCAGCAAACACCTGTAATCCTTTTCAGATAAAAAATATAAATAAATAATTCTTTCATTGTGATGTAAAAAAATACTATTGGCATAATTATATAAGTAAATGAATAAAAACAATTTAGGAGGTACGTATGCGATAGCCGATAGATATAGATTTTGTGCAACTTTCAACCTGTTTCACTGGTACCCCTTTAATATATTATAAATTGACCCGTTTGAGAATTAACACAATCCAAATCAACCAATTCAAAAGTATATGTGTCGGTTCTAATGGGATAGAAAGAATAACTTTTAGGCAGATTTTAATAACAGCAAAAAGTTATCTGGCAAAATAAATAGAACAAACCTTGTTGAACAGAACATCTTTGTTGTTTATATGCATGATGCCATCCTTAAGAGTGCACCTCCACCTGCTCTTGGCTCGAGTCACCTGCACAATTAAGATATTTAACTTTTTTCACAAAATTATATAAAAAAATAAGAGAATGCATATATGAAACTCAAGGGAAAGTGTTCTAGGCTCTAGCATATATATTATATAATTTTGTAGAAAGACAAAACATAAAAGTTTTGATTAAAGGCCCTAGATCTAAATCAGAGCAATATAACACCAAATCCTTATTTCAAACATTTTGATTAAGGCCCTAGATCTAAATGTTTCAACCATTTTTCAGTTCCCTTCAATCTAAGATCCAAGAACACGCATTCACACACCACAAATAAAGAAGACGACTCTCAGCAGTTAAGACTGAGTTCTGTTTCAAACTTTTACTTTGGTCCATCCTGAAAAGAAATATAGTTGTATCCTTGTATTTCACATATGCAAGTCTATTTATGTAGTGTTGGGTTCAAATGAGACTTAATATCTAGGAAGTAGGAACCATTTTATTCATTGATGATTACGTGTGATCACTACTTCACTACCGTTCCAAAAATAGTGTATTCACCAATGAGCAAATTTGATCAAATGGTTCCTAAATATTTGGGGTTATGTGTGTTTGTGGCCAACATATAATATACCTTGTCGAACTGAGCAAGAACCAGATGCTGGGTATTTAGTTCCTCTCCTTGGTCCACATCATCAAGATCATCATCATCATCATTTTCATTCAAAGGCTCATCTTCATCATCGTCTAAAACATCATTTTGATTGATCAAAGCAGGAGTCGGTGCTTGTAGCTCTGATGGCATTCAGACAACACAAAATACCAAATTTAGACCCAAAAAATCATAAAAGGGAAGAAAATTTGTTTCAAATTAAAAAAAAATAAACCTCTTTACCTGGTGGAGCTGGTGTGTTTGCTACATTGTAATCTTCACTAACTACTCCTTGATAGTTGTAAATCTTTAGTAACAAGAAAGTAATTATTCAGCTATGAATGCTATCACTCACAGATGTTAGTTTTGTTCATTCAAACAATTAAGATCGGTCATCGTTGTAACAATATTGTTTTTGAAATCGTAATAAACAAAGTAATTATGATTGTTTAAGTGCATAAGCTAATACTTCAGAGTCCCATGCTAAAATCTGAAGATTGGTGATTTCAGAAAGTGAATTTGTAATTCTTGAGTTCTTGTTATTAAACCACAAATTCAGCTTCATGTAAGTTCTCAGACATTAATGCTGATAACAATTAGGTGTGTGTGCATAGGGAAGTTAAAGAAACAGAACTACCCAAACACAGCTAGTCATACCTTCAGTTTTCAGTTAAAAATTAGAAGGAAAAAATAAGGAAATATAGAACATGTATAGATCACATAAACTGTAAAGAGAATTAACAGTCAAATATCTGAATAAACAGCATGCGTACATTTGTGTAGAAAGTGCATCATCATAAGGATCTGGAATAGGCCCATCTAGTTGCGGAATCCTAGAAGTCAACTTAAGTCCATGACCAGGTTGAGGATTGCTTCCTTGACCAACCTGAGAAACCAAAACATATTTCCATTTCATCAATCATCATACAAAAAAACGAGAGGAAAAAATTCTCAGATGATAAAGTAGAAATGAACGACATCACATTATTCATGTCCTTTAATGTGTTCTTTGAATTTTGGGCTTGACCATTACGTAATATCTGTTGGATTCATCTTTATCATCTTCCGGAGGTTTACAATAAAAGGTTTGTTACTGAAGATGACACGTGAAAAGGCTATGATTAAAAAAATAGAAAAAAAGAGAGAGAAACCAATTTTTTTCTGGTTTATACTGAGAAAAGGCAAGAGTCATTGTGGAAGATTATAATCAAAAGTGATCACTTTTTCCCATTAGCAGCTGTCAGAGAAATTGGTGATAAACTCATAATAGATTATTAATAGAATCAGTCAAATTAGTTTAATGATGAGAACAATAAATTTATAAGCAAATTGTATTGGACAAACATGCATTAAGCCATTAATTAATTATACAATGAGCCTACAAAAGCATGTATGCAATATTGGTAATCTTCACTACAAACAACCTTACTTATGTGGTGAACTATTTTTAGTGTTCATTACATCTTCAAAACATGTCTTCAATTAATTAAAATAAATACTGTCAGTCACCAAAAAGTATATTTACCTCAAATTTATCAGTTATCACATCTGCAGCTCCATCTTGCTGAGGGATATATCCACCTGGACGATATTGAGAAGATAACTCATCCCGCTTACGTTTTCCAGCCGATAAATGAAAGAAATCCTACAATAAAAGATAATAATCAACAATTAACACTTCTATAAAACCCACAATATATATATGATCAGGTTACTTTTAGTTCCTATAATTGAGAATTGAAATTTTAGGTGGCGATTGGTTTGAAGTTAGGAATCACTGTGAGATGGGTTTGTAACATGGTGAAATAGGAATGAAAATCGGCTTCTATACCCAACGCCCCTCTAGATCCCAATTTTGAGGATATGCTTCCCAGATTAAAATTACACATGCTCTCAACCAAGCATAATCATGCCACTAATGGCACCGTTAATGATGATAAATGCATTTTCGTACATGTTGTTTGACCTTTTGCTTTTTGTGATACAAACACGTTCTAGTAAATGATGTCACTCTCAATTATATGTCAATTACAAAGAACTTGTGGTTAAGGTTATAAATTACAATCACATTACAACAATGTCATAATTGAGAAAGGAGGAAAGTACTTCAGCACAATTTGCCTTTACCTCTAAGCATAAAACTATAAAAACAGAACTCGTTATTCCATAATAATGATAATAACATAGCTATGGCAACCTGAGTTGTTGGTTGATTGGCTGCTCCTCTGTCAATGTCCTCGCGGCCTTCTACGTACGCTGAAACAGTATATATAATAAAGTTATATAATAGAATAAATATATATATAATGCAAGAATACATTCAAATTAATATACATGTTCAATACCACCATTTGAGAGATCTTACCAATATTCACGTCTAGGGGGGGCCTTTGGTTCATCCACGGAGATGGTGCTTGCTGTACAAAAAATGAAATTTTACAAACTCTAATACTTCAATCACTAAACAACTTAAATAATCTTTTTTTCAATTGGATGTTTAGACTTTAGATACCTTATGCTCATCGACAACCAAAAGAGCCAATGTAATAACAAATACACATAATACAAGGAACAACTTTAGCCATAAATACATTTTGCATAACCATCAAAGAGGATAAGAAAAATGCACTTGCCATGTACTGACTAGGCCTCCCAACTTTATCAGGAGCTCCATTCTCATTTATAGAAGAATAATCACTTGGGGTGATGGGTGTACCACCAGTAGGTATATTATATGAATTCTCCATGGTTCCAGGTAGTGGTGTTTGGGCTGTTCCAGGTAGTGGTGTTTGACCAGGCAAAGGTGTTTGCATTGGAGTCTGCAATGGCGTCTGCAGCAGATAACATTCCACTTAAAAAACAAAACCAAGAAAGTATGAGCAATATATGAAATAAAGAAAGCCTACATATAAACCGTAGTTGGTTGATATCGATGACAATACATAACCAACTCATGATCATTTCATATACTCGTCCTCCACACAAGGAGAATCTACAACTATAACCAACAGTCAACTTCTAGATAGTGACTTATTCTCATAACTACGCACAATCGCATGACAATTGACAATTCACAATAAAAATATCCACAGTCTACGAACAAACAATTTCTCACATAACTGCAACAGATTACTCACCGGAGGAAAAAGCATATCAGCGGTGGGAGTTTCATACTCATCGGGACCTTCATACGGCACATTCAGATCATGAACAGTGTTCGACGCGGCTCCCGGAGCCATCGCCTTCGCAACCGCAGATCTATCAATCGGACCGACTATCGCCCCCGCCTGCATCATCTTCAACTCCCACAACTAACCACAAAAGCCACAAACAACACAAATCACACAACCACAGATCCACACAAAACACACCACAACAAAACCAGATCTACACTAAAATCAACCAGCGGAATCAACCAAAACAGAAGAGAAAACACTCACTCCTTGAAGTTCGTTGAGGACGCCTTCTCCGGGACCGCCATTGTTGATGAATTCTTCTCGAACTTTGTTGATGACGTCCTCGATGACCTGGATGTAGACGGTGCTGGTGGTGGAAGTTGCCATTGGAAGGATCGGTGGCCCGCCGGAGTGGTGGTGGTCGTCGTCGTCGGAGATTGTGGTGGTGATCGGAGATTGCGGTGGTGATCGGAGATCGGAGGAGGTTTAGGGCTTCAAAATGGCGGAGGAGTACGGCGGTGGTGAGATTGGGGGTGCGGATTGGAAAAAGGAATAAAGAGGGGAATATAAATAGGTTTGCATCCGTTTATATGCGTGAGGGTCTACGTGTCTTGATGTTCCGTCACTCGAAACTATCATCAGTTTCCCATCCTATCTATTTCGATCTAGTTATTATTATTTATTTCCTTTTATGATTTTTATTATTTCGGTCTCTTACATGAACGAACTGTGTTCTTATGCTACTAATGTTACATTATATTGTTAATGTTTTTTAAATTACTTTTGTTTTGAAACTAGAAAAAGATGAATAAGGAAATAAAAAATTGTATATTGAAATCCAAGCTTTTTTTATCGTCTTATTCTTTTTTTTTCTGGCGTATTTTATTTAATCTTATATTTTCTTTTTTAACTTTCAAATAATCTGTCTTCTCTACCATTGAAGCACGACCAAGTAGTGGTTCGAACCGCTCCACCTTTTAGGCACATACGTTATTGATGCATCATCACTCTTTTTACATCTTGTTTTTATCACCGCGTAGATTGTAAAATAAAAAAACATGCAATTGAATCAAATTAGGTGTCAAGAATTCCCTCTTCCTCTTTAAATTTTCGCCAACTCATTTTCAATTGATTCAATTGAAACAGTCATTGCCACCTTGAGAACATCTAGAATTGTGATGAATCATTTGATTTAATCTATTAATTAAGGTTGACGTCTAAGAATAAACAGGTTTTGAAGCCGTGATCAAACAAAAACACTCTTTTTAATTTAGACATATTCTTCTTGTTCGCTAAGTCATAAGATCAATAAGTCTAACTCACATCTGAATGCCGAGAATGAGACTTCAAGCCATAGATTCAATAATCAAGAAAAATACAATAAATATCTTTGAATTTGTCATTAAAATATGAAATGAAGAAATATGTAGTAAATAAATATTATGTTAGACATTTTAAATAAATGAATCTAATAAAAAAAATGAATGTTGGTACACAGAGTTTAGATATAAATAATACAGTTAATGTTTTGCTTTTTAAGATAACATAATTGTCTGAGGATGAGAGTTATCATTCTTATTTTTAACATTTTCTCTTATCTACATAGGTGTTATATTAGTTTTTCCATCATCCCCCTAACTCTCCCTGAAACATGAAAATGTTTATGTAGCACTCTCATCATCCAATATTTTTAAATTAAATAAAAAATAACTAAAATTAATTAAAAGTTAAACGCTTGTTTATTTTGGTTGGTGTAAGCATTGGATGAACCATACTCAATTTCAATAGACTTTTAAGTATTCCTCACACGTCGTGAGCCAACGTCTTTTTTTTACATTGAATCAGTGTCGATTAAAGTATATTGGTGTTCATTTACCCGTCACTCTGAGGCTCGTCAATTTAGTGTAGATGTCGTTGAATGTTGTGAGCTTCGTATTCATGTCCATCCACCTTAAGTTCATTTGATATATGGTTGCATTAGTACGTCCAATCTGACTTGTGAAATTATTTATCATTTGCTTCCAGAACGAGGACATTCATTGTTGATTTCTGATCATTAGATCTTATAATACATCGACCAATGCCTTTACAAAGGCCATTTCCTTGTCGTGATGAGCATGACAGGTATATCATTGTTAGACTCTGTAGGAAATAGGTTCACTTTTATATTAAAATATAGTAGTTTTAACGATACTCTCATTAGCCATGATATATATTCTAGTACAATACCGTTTATAAATACGACTAAAAAAATAAATATAAACAATATTTATGTACCAAACTTGATTCGAACAAAACCTCTTTAGTATATACTCCAACGAGTCTTCATCACGTTTGAATCTTCAACTACCCTTGACTGCAACAATTAAAAAACAAAATATTGACGGTTGTGCTGAGGATCATGTTAGACACGGGTCCCTTAAAACAGATTTCGCGTCTCTACTCAAGACAACGCGTCTGCCTCTCAGGGTATAACAGCCAAAGCAGTATGTATTGCCGGAGAGTGCCTCGACCCGAGAGATCACCGGGTAAAATATGTGTTATGATGTTATGTGAAAAAAATGATAACGATGATGATGTATGAAGAACAATTTAGAGAATGATCCTCTTTAAGTTTTTATAAAACTTGTTGAATCTAAAGAGAATAAATTTGTTCTTTTTTCTTTTCATCATCATGAGTTTGTTTATATACTCATGCTAAAGACTTCACATTAATGTGAGTTTTATGATTCACAATCAAACCTTCCATTTGATTTATAAAATGTTTTATGAGACCAAATTAAAACTCTCATTTTAATCATGACATGTTTAATACAAATTTTAATAAAAACTATGATTCATAATAAATATTCATAATATTTATTAAAAGACTTGGTCAACATAAAATATTTATTTTAATCAATATATGTCTTTTATTAGCATTAAAGATATTACAACATTTCCTACTATAGTCACCCAAGTTTTATTTTCTTCATTCCGACCACTTAATTTCGAGCATCAATATCAATTCATCTTAGCTTCAGTTTGGACACGGTATACTTCGTTGCAAAACGATAACTTAAACCAATAAATAAATAATTATTTATATAACAAATATATAAATATATTTATTTTGTGTCGAAAATTCCAGCAGACTCTTCATCAATGGCGCCTTGGTTGGGTTCATCATCGTCTTTGGAAGGTTGGGGTGGAAGCTTGGATTTGTGTTTGTGGAACAAACAATTAACATATCATGTGGGTAAATGTTGTTGCATTAGTGAATACATTTGAGGGTATGCCATTCAAAATTGAGGTTAAAAGGATGAGAGATTGTATACAAGAGAAGATTAAACAATGAGGTTTGAATGGATGGCGGATCGGATTGTGAGCTTTCTTTCATTTTCCACCGCTCGGCCCAACCTTTTGTATGTGTCTTCGATTGAATGAAGGCTTCATTTTCTAGATGAACATGTAAAATAATTTTAAAAGTTACGTGAAGATTTGAATAGAATTTGATGTGAGATGAAAGTAAACTGTTTACATATCTATGCGTCGTTGGTTTGTATTTTGATCGGTTGCATCATATGTCTTGTGTAATGGAAAGGGTGGTGAAGTTTCGTGAACCAAATACACCTTTACAATTTATTGTTCCTTTTATATTATTTTGTGTTTGTTTTTGTAACAACCTAGGCAAATCTTATATCGGTTGTGCACAGTAGAGATTCATGGTTTATAAAAATGTTTGGTTTATAATATCACCAATGCATCCTGAGCGCATTTGACTGTGTATGAGAGAAGAACTTCACAATTAAGGTGTTAGCAATCCAGGGATGGGTAACATCCTTAAGAAGTTTTCACCCGGACAACCAACAACAAATCTGTGAGCTCATCGTGAGCAAATCAGACAATATTGATAGTGTGTGGCAAGATGTTACAAATGGTATCAAAGTCACTCTTGTGCCATTCGGGATGGTGGGACAAACCTCATTAAGGATGATGAGTCCCCGGGGGATGTTTATAGGGATACCTTAGGCAAATCCCACATCCATGGATGGGATGGTGGGACAAACCTTATCAAGGACGATGAGTCCAAAGGTGGGGGGATGATTGTAACACCCTAGGTAAATCTCACATCGGTCGTGAACAGTAGAGATTCCTGATTCATAAATATGTTTGAGCTCTAATATCACAAACACGTTTTTGACGCATTGACTGTAGATAAAAGGAGAACTTCATAGTTAAGCGTGCTCAGGAAACAACAATTCAAAGATGAGTGACCTCCCT
Source organism: Flaveria trinervia (assembly GCA_025506515.1). NCBI lineage: Eukaryota > Viridiplantae > Streptophyta > Magnoliopsida > Asterales > Asteraceae > Flaveria > Flaveria trinervia. Next base: position 2,870,270 of record CM046442.1, read on the forward strand.
AAGAAGTTTTCACCCGAGTAACCAAAAGCAAATCCATAAACTTCTCGTGTGCAAAACGGACAATATTAATGATGTGTGAGGCCGGATGTTACAGTTTTAATCTATGATGTAAAAAGATACATATTTGTATTAAACTTATTAGAAGTTATATGGAAAAAATGAATTTTACCCCACACGTTTTAAGATATCTTACATTTGAAACCTATTGATGTTTATATCATTTTAAATCAAAGTATCTATTGTATTTGATATCAATTAATTCTACATGTATTGCATGATGCTTTATGCGTTAATGAGAGAGAAAAAAATCTAATGTTAATTCAAGCATGAAGCCTAGTGTTAACACATGTTACTAATGTCTTGGTGGGTTTTAAACCCAATAGATGATTTCATAGAATTCTACATGCACTTGGAACCCATTGGCTTAAAAAACAAATCATATGAAATAAAAACATGTTAGCCTAACTAAGACTCTTATACGTTAAAGTTCTTGGTGAACTTTGATCATGCGTTTAATTTTGAGTAAGTTTGTGTTCTATACATCAGTTATTAATCGATATTTTTTAAATTCACCAAAGACTTAATTTAGATGAAATTGAAGATTAAATTACAAAATAATGATTCTTTTTACGAAAACGATAGATTTTATAAGACTTATCAAATTTGAGTGTTTTGTTGATTGGTCGAACACATGAACCAATAATAGTTCCAAATGATCTTTTAATACGTTTTCAAACTTCAAATATGAATTGAACGATCAAACTCAACTTAAAAGTTTTTTAAACAAACAAGACATGGTCAAGGTAGGGTTAAAAACAAGCAATTCAAACTAAAATCCACTCCCAACTATTAAGCCGTGATAAAATAGATAATATTAGTTGATATTGTATGTAAAGTTGAATTAATAATGAAAATAGTTGGTTTTATATATAAACCACACAAATGCAACATCATAACAGTTTAATGCCAACATGATGTCAAAACTATGATATGTGTTGTTAGATTCAAGAAGATTTCACAACAACTATTTTATTGGATGAAAAAAATGTGACAACATCATCATGCAAGGTATGCAAACCGTTTTTAGATATTTGCCAATATTTGTACAAACTTTAGTGATCTAACGTTTATAAATTACATATACATGTAAAAAGCACCAATTTCAAAATCATAATCAATTAGTCACACTAATTGTTAAAGTAGTCATCGCTTGAATAGTTGAATCGCTCTCAAGTCTTAACTATGTTCAAGACACCGTTAGGACGCTACACAACAAATTGTGGATAATATAAATAAAAAGAAAAATTAAATTGAATAAAGTTAAAATATTAGAAATAATTTGTTTTGTGAACTTAAAAATAAGTAATTTTCCCGGGAGAATCTTCATCTCCTACGTCTGGTCACCCAAATTAAAAATCAGATAATAATATCCACGTGGCAAACTTCCATTAGCTACCCCATCAACACCTCATCATCCAGATAATATTCAAACACCATCACCCACATGCTGATACACACAGTGTCAAAGCTTTCCTCCAATGGCGATTCTCACATATTGAATGGACCCCAATCACACACTCAAACACCACATATACTCAATCGAACGCTCAGATCACACACACATTCAGCAATGACTCCATCACTCACCGCCAATTCATTCCTCCTAAAACCTCACATCACTCAAGTCTTAATTCGCTCAAAAACCCTAGGAGATTGATCGTATGCGCGAAGAAACCTGAGGCATCTTCCGTTGAATCGGAGAATTCGAATCCCTTTAGGTTTAATTTTGACTTGGCGAAGGTTTCTGATGTGAGATCGTTGATACCGGTGGTGAGTAATCCGTCGTCGTCGGGTACGGTGTTCGGTAAGCGTAAGGATCCGAATACGGTGTTTGTCGCCGGAGCTACGGGACAGGCCGGAATTCGCATTGCTCAGACGTTGCTCCGGAAAGGTTTTAGTGTTAGGGCTGGTGTGCCGGAGCTTGGTGCTGCTCAGGATTTGGCGCGTTTGGCGGTTGATTATAAGGTTAGGGTTTATCTATGTTTCGATTCAAGTTTTGAATGATTGTATCTATGATGAACATTTGATTGAACCCTAGGATCTTAAGTAGATTTGTATTTGCTTGTTGAAGTGGAAACCAAAGGTTATGTAGGAAGTAATGATTAGTAATTAGACGCGCTTTCATGTTTGTTTATTTAATACGAGAACAAATATAAACATCATTGAGTCAAACGAATGTGCTTGTACATATGTCTTGTATGTTCGTTTGTTTTCGTTCGTTTTTGTCCACATGTTTATTTACGTCTTTATTTTGATCTATCTTTTTAGTTACTAGTAGTACTAATTGGTCCACCTGGCGTTAGCACATCACCACAGTCAATTGTTAGAATCAAGCCCTCGGATATATGTGTGCAAATTCTAAAGTTGTATTTGACTAAACGTTTTAACCATCTAGTGATATTTATCACGGTTTACCAGTTGTTGCTTTTAATTGATGTTGTTTATGTTCATTTATGTATACTAGAAGGGTGCCCGCGTAATGCGGCGGGACAACATCTTACATCCGACACAAGTTTTTAATTTTTGTTATTCTTATAGGAATTTCACAAAAGTTTATTGTATTTCTTCTAAGCTAAAATTTACACACCAAATAAATGAATTTTGCATGACGACTTGTATATTTATGCATTAACTTATTATACCTTACAAAATACATATCGGTTTGGCAAAACATTTATATCAAAACGTTTAAAAATACACATTTATGATTGTAGTATCAAAAAGTTTTTAAACATAATAGATTGATATAGAAATCTTAAAACAAATTAAGTTTTTTTGGTTTATGGGTAGATAATGTAAAGTTTTATGTAACTTATAGTAATTATAAGGTTATTATATAATTAAGTGTAAGGGGTAATTTGTAAATAATGTTAAAAATACTATTTTACCCTTAAAAATGGTTGTATTTTTTGGATTAAATGAGGTAAATGTTCTTAATTTAATAGTATCTTAAAATATCATTCTCATATGCTTTATATATAATATAGATTTATAATTTTTAGAATATTAACGCACGAAAATAAATGAATTAGACAACGTTCATTTCCTTAATGAATAAACAACAGATGTATGTTTAAGTTTTCATGTTCGTTTGTTTATTTAGTTAAAGTAAATTGAATGAACGTGAATAAGCCTTGTTCATGTTGGTTCAGTTTGTTTACAATTTTACAAACCCTGCAGGTTATCACTGCCGAAGAATCCAAACGCCTAAATGCAGTTGAATCCACATTCCAAGACCCTGAAGCCATTGCAAAAGCAATTGGGAACGCCACAAAAGCCGTGGTCACAATTGGCCCATGTGAAAATGGTCCAACCGCAGAGATCACCACAGCAGAAGCCCTGCAGTTGATCCAAGGTGCTCAACTAGCTGGCGTGAGCCACGTCACCATAATCTACAACACATCACCACCATCTTTCACCTCAACCAACAATGTTCTTGATGGGATCTCAATGTTTATCAACAATTTGTTCTCAAAATCACAGCCATTGACTTTAAGTGAGTTCATAGATGGATTAGTTGCAACAGATTTGAAGTACACTTTAATCAAGGCTAAACTGACTGATGATTCAGCTTCTGAGAGTTCATACAACTTTGTTGTGACTGCTGAAGGGATCACCGAGGAAAACGACTACAAAGTAATGTAATGTAATGTATGCCATTGTTTCTTTAATCAAGTAGTTTTAGATCTTTGGAAACATTTTAGGAAACCATAAAAAATATTGAAATCCTGTCTGAATTTGAGTTTGATTTTGCATTTCTGATTGAATTATGATCTTGAAAACTGCAGGTAGCGAAGTCTCAGATTGCGTCATTGGTGGCAGATGTTTTCTCCAACACAGAAGTGGCCGAAAATAAGGTATTAATGGATAAGCTTAACTTATAAGTACTAGAGGTGTTAAAATGGATCGGTTGGGTAATGGGTCAAATGAGCCATGGTTAAAGCGATTAACTCTTTGTAAAGCTGGGTTGTGTTGACCCAAAAACTTTTGTCCAATTTTTTGAACACTTCTTATAAACCGTGTGTCAAATAGATTACAAAAAGTCATTTTTACAACAATAATCTGATCGATAGACAGTTGGACTAGTGGTAGCAATGTACTTTTGAAGGTTTCACACTTTCTTTTGTAGTTAATTTTATGTTTTATCTGACCTGTTGGAGTCAAAACATGACTGATTTATAAGTAAAAAGGTCGGAATTTACACCTCTAAAGACTATTGGTGGTATTATCTTATGGATGTATTTTCTTTCTTTGATCATACTTTTATTTGATTAGATAATTATATAAACCAATTATTTAATTATTTAGTTCTTATATTAATACAGTAATGCTTTTATGACTAAAATCAGGATGCAACCTTTAACAAAAAGGTAATGAGTTAATGTGGGGATCTTTAGTGCTTTACTTCATGTTGCAAAAATGTAAATTTGACATTTTATAACTTGTAATCATGACAATTACATCTAGTTTTTATTTTCTATTATGCATAGGGTAACCCAACTATTAAAATTACCTTATAAACCATCCAAATATATAAATGGTTTTGTTTATTAGGTTGTGGAAGTTACTACAAGTCCAGATGCAGCTGCAAAGCCTGTGAGTGAACTTTTCAGGTAATGTGTGTGAAAAATAATTTTGCAATTTCCATCCTTTAAAATTTAAGTTAGAAATGTTGATTTCGACCTGTTTACCGGTGAATATTAATTTCAATGGATCAAATGAAAAAAAATTCAACGGGTCAAATGGGTTGAAAGTTGTTTGAACTATATATTCTTTGTAATCATATATTGCACCATAACTGTATAAAAACCAAAGTTCTTGACAAAAACGCCTTGGGTCAACTCAACCTGGTCAGTTTCAACCTGTATGATAATTATATGTTCTGACCCTTTACCCAACCCGTTTGCCACCGCACCCATTCTAGTGTGATTCCAGAGGATGGTAGACGACAAGCTTACATGGAAGCCGTTGCAAAGGCAGAAGCCGAAGAAGCCACAAAAGCTGCTGAGCAACCAGCAGAGGAAGAAGAGGATAAAGCATTGGCTGCACCAGAGGACTTCCAAGAACTGACCACAACAGCTCAAAAGTCCTTCACAAACCTCATGGACCGATTCAAAACCGTCACCAGCAAGAATCCAGAGGAACCCGAACCCACAACAGAAGATGGCTCAGACCCAGAGGACTCACCAGCATCAGCTCTGTCATGGAAAAGCTAAGCTCAGGGTTTGCATCAGCAGTCAAGAATAACCCAATTGAGCTACCAAAAGTGCAGGTTGCAACAATTAGGGGTCAAGCCAAGGCCCGGACCCTGACACCTAAGCCAGCAGTGGTCAAGAAGCCTGTCGCGGCTAAAAAGGTGGCACCACCCGTGCAGCAGCCCAAACCGAAAGAGTCGAAAGCCGAAGTGAGGAAGATTTTTGGGGGCATGTTTCAGCAGGAAACCATTTATGTTGATGATTGAGATGATGTATTCATTTTAGTAATGTTTCATGTTAATATGTGAACTGTAGTTGAATCCTTGATGGTTGAATGCTGGTTTAACTGGCTATAGCATCGACTTACTTTCATGTGTATCTTGATCTCGTATATTATTTTTCCGAGATGCTATATATTTCATTCGGGTTTTAATTGTGGTTTTTCTTTCAAGATGAGTGAATTCTATACTTAAACCAAATTACCCATTTTAATTAAGATACAGTTAAAAACATTTGTAATTAAGTCACTTATCTGTATTAAATGGTGATAAGCCAATTAAATGTTTGAGTTATTAAGGGTTTGAAGTAACTAAAAATGATCTAAATGTTTGGCCATAAGGGGGGAGGGGCGCCCACGCCGTGAGGGTCACCATTTCACACCACAAGTTATATCGTTCTACGAGTTCTCATCGTGGCTTGCTTCCAAAATCCAACCCCCCTCTACAACTAGTTTTGCATGATGTGGTGCGGCATGAGTGCCCTATCCAAATGTGAGTGTGTGACGTAATGTGATATAATTTGACATGATAAATTGTGATTGGTGGGTTTCATGGTTTGGTGGCCAGTGAGGGCTCGTGAGATGAGTGTCCCCTTCAGCCTAAGTGTTGTTTACACGTATTGTGATACGTAAAATAACAAATGCAAAGTTTTTTTTTCGTGTATTAGTCGTCTTGAATCATAACTGTAGTGAACAAACCAAACCATGACTTATTTTGTATCCAAAGGAACAAAGGAGGGGTGTGTTTTGGGTGAATAAAATTAAAAATATATTAATTAGGCTTACTATTTACATAATTAATAATATGTGATTGTTTTGTTTACAAACATTCAAATTAAACGTGACAATGTTTCAAAACATCCACTATTCCGTTGCTTACTTTCATTAATCATTTCATATGTAAAAACAAACAATGATTTCATTTGAATGCTATTAAGCATGACCACCAATCCTCCACAAATCCAACTCATCGCCCATTAAAGTAGTAAAATTAGCACAAAGCACTGTCATATGTAAGGATCTTTTTATCTGATTATGGTGAATCATAATATATAAATAAGCATGATAATAATATTAAAAAATATAGGTTTTCTTTCTATCATCATCTTTGTCATGTGTTATCATCTTACCTTATAGTTCAAGTAATAAACATAAATATTGTTCATGTGACAACATTCACATTTAAAATCAACATTTTAAAGTTCAATAAAAAGGTTTTCTTTAAGATCCATTTCATTTGTTCAATTCCCTACATTTCAAAATGTTTATGCAACTCCATAAAAAATCAAAAACAATAAGCATATGCAAACCTATGATCATAATTTTGTTATCCCTCTTAGCAATCTTGATGTTAATCTTGATCTTCTCCACCAATCCTTGTTTCCAAACAACCCAAATCATATTCCCAAATATCAATCTCAATTACTTCAAGAACCCAAATCAAGAAACCACCCGTACAAACATTTCCCATATTGTATTTAGCATCGCGAGTGTTGTAAAAACCTGGCATGCCAGGAAACACTACGTCGAATCATGGTGGCGCCCAAATGCTACTCGTGGCTTCCTCTGTCTGGATCAAGCCCCTATCCAACACCTCCCCTGGCCCACCACCTCGCCACGTGTACTTGTGTCTAACCAGACCACGGGTGAAAAGAATGTCCCTTACCCCGTTAGAATCGCGAGAACGATCAAAGACACATTCAACACAGAGAACAAAGGCGTGAGGTGGTATGTGATGGCGGACGATGACACCATCTTTTTTTTGGACAATTTGGTGGATGTGTTGAGTAGATATGATCATAATGGTTATTATTATGTTGGTATGAATGCAGAAAGTATAATATCTAATACTTTATTTTCATTTGGCATGGGGTTTGGTGGTGCCGGATTTGCTTTTAGTTACCCGCTTGCTGACATTTTGGTGAAAAATTTAGATGTGTGTTTAGAGAGGTACCATGATTTTCATGGGAGTGACCATATATTGCAATCTTGTGTGGCTGATTTGGGGTTTTCACTTACTCAAGTAAAGGGTTTTCATCAGGTAAATAATTTCAATCATAGACCTTACTACATTTTGTTAATTTTAAGTTTTAATTCTACAATTATTCGTTTTATAAAAACCAAAATATAATGGTATCTTACTGATCCTATCAAATTCTTTTTACAACATTTTCATAACCGGACAAATCAGGAGGCCACGTTGACTAAGTTAAACAACTAGACGATGTCACAAATTATAATAAATATATGTAGTAAATACTAAATAAATTATCTCATATTGATAAAAAAATTCTTATTTGATTTATTTTATAATTGATTATGAAACAATATAATATAGCATATTAGACCGTTAAATAGTTTAACATGCTTGTTTATGCATTCTTTATTAGAAAGGATCATAATATCCTCTAATAAAGCAAAATAACTTTTTACCATATATCATTTTCTCATACCAATTTTATCACATGTAATATTCTCATATCATGTTTGTCGCATGTCATTTGAATAGAAAGTCCAACATTTAATAATAATATTAAATGCTAACTAAGTTATTATATAATATATCATTCAAACTATAAAAGAATTTATTCAAAAAAAATTAAAACATGCTTTTTTGTTAACAAAAGTAATTAATTTAAAACAATTTTTTTTTGAAATACGAAGTCCTTTAATTACAAAGAACTTCTAAAAATATGACCTTGTTTCAAAAACAGTTTTAAAAAAAATGGAATGTTTAAAATAATTTTTTTCTAAAGCATAGAGTTTTAAACCTGAATGTATAAATTGTTTCTGTTTTATTAGTTAATGTATTAATCATACGTCATTTCAATCACATATTTAAAAAAGCAAATTGAATTTTAATAAAACTATTACTCATACGTCATTTCAATCAAAACTGTTAATTTGTCCGATAATAATCATAACTTTCACTTTTTTACCAACAATAGTTTTATTGATGTAATTATTAAATACTTACGCTTGATTTGCACTCAATTAGCTCACAATAATTATATGAATGAAATGTAAAAACATACAAGCTAAATCAAGCATAAAATAAATATAAATTAAGTGTCAATGTATGATAATTATACTACCGGGATTATCAATTGTAACAAAAGTAAATGTCAGGATTATCGGGTCACTAAGTGTTTGCAAACACAAAACCGTCACTAAAGAATCTATACTGACAATCAACGGTCGTTGTGACCAGATTGATCTACATGGGGACATATCGGGTCTATTATCCGCACACCCACAGACCCCTTTGGTGTCTTTGCACCACCTTGACATGGTTGAGCCGCTCTTCCCCGTTATGGACCGCAGCCAATCACTACGCCATTTGATGACATCAGCGAAAGCCGACCAGTCGAGGATCCTCCAACAAAGCATATGCTACAACCACCACAAGAACTGGAGTTTCTCGGTGTCGTGGGGCTACTCGGTGCATATTTATGAAAAAACCATCCGGCCGAGCGTGTTACAGGTACCGATACAGACGTTTATCGAGTGGCGACGAGGGGCTAAGCCGGCTTTCATGTTGAACACTAGGAGTTTTAGCAAGAATCCTTGTGACATTCCGCATTATTTTTACTTTGATTCTGTGGTGGAGTCTGGTGGCGAAGGGGAGCGGTCGCAGGTGGTGACGAGCTATGTTCGAAGGTTTACACGACGTTTGCCTCCTTGCGTCGCTAATGGGAGTCATTCGGCAAATTATGTGGAAAGGATTCTCGTGATCTCACCGATGACAAGACTTGAAACGGTAAGCTTAATTTTACGTAGCATTAACTTTAGTCGTAATGTTTAAAAAAACAGACCGGAAACTAAACCGTCCAGATTATTGGTTTATTGATCAGACTGATTAATACATATTCAAAAATTGAATGATGTCGTAACTAATTTTAAAAATACATAAACATTACATGAAATTGAACAGCATATTGTCATGTTGTTTATATTAGCAAAATTTTGAAATTTTATTGTGTTAAAAAAAACATGATACTAAGGAGGTATTTTGAAACACATTTAATTTAGCTATTTACTATTTAGAAATACAACCACATAAAAAATGTTTTGAAATGAAATTCCGCTAATAAAGAACCGGCCGGTCTAATAAGTATCCATAGTTGGAGATGGTTACCGATCCAACGAACCGATTGGCTTTTAATACATTACCAAATTGGTCCTAATTTTCTTTTATCAACAATGATCATCGAAGATGTTAATTGATCCACATAAAAGAAAACAAGTGTTATTAAACGCTCTAACTCTAATAACCGACTCACAGTTCTAAAGTAGATCAATTAATAAGGTTCGAACTAGCATCTATGTCTCATCACCGTAGAACACTTAAACTTGGCCTATCATTCTCAAATCATCACTGTGGGCCGACCACTAGGAGTGTAAACGAGCCGAGCCCGAGCTCACTTAGGCTCGAGCTCGGCTCGTTTTAGTTTTAGAAAGCTTGAGCTCGACTCGTCAAAAAATTACTAGGCTCGAGCTCGGCTCGGGCTCTGCTTGTTTATTGTTAAATTACTACATTTTTATTTTTATAATTACTTTTATATTTTTTATAATGAAACTTTTTATATTTAACATAATATATATTATTTAATTAATTTTATCATAATAATATATATAATAATTATGATTTATGTACATATATATCATATATATTTTATATGTAAATAAAAAAAATTATATAAAACAAAAAGCTCGTTTAGGCTCGCGAGCCGGCTCGAGCTCGAAATCTAAAGCTTGAGCTCGAGCTCGTTTCTATAATGTGAGCTCGAGCTCAAGCTCGGGCTCGAGCTCTTTAAGCTTGGCTCGATTCGAGTTTTTTTCAAACCGATCCCGAGTAGTTTGTGAGCCGGCTTGGCTCGTTTACACCCCTACCGACCACCTAAGGGATTTACCCTAGGAAGTTCAGACTCAGATCTTCATTAAAGAAACCAAACCAAACCAAACCAAACAAAACATCCTACCATCAGACTACCTTGGAGTGATTTTGATTTTTAATGAATTACTTAATCTGTGATTTCAGGAGGGAGGTAGGAGGGAATGTTGTGACGTCACACACATGGAGAACGAGAATGTTACAACGATCAAGATTAGGCCTTGCATGAAATATGAAATAATGGGGTGATCTTTATCTTTATGTTAATATTTTGGTATGGTTTTAGGGTTTTCATATTTTGAAATTATTCACAAATATAATAAATATGTACTGCTATTTTCTATATCTTATGTTACTACTCACTTGTTTTTTTGCAAGAGGTAGAAGTGAATTTTGTAACATTAAACCTCGCATGAAATATAAAAAATACTTGGATCATTTTTTATTTTATGTACTGTTTGAAATTCCCAAAACTAATGTTTTTGTTTATCATTTTTTACAAGACTCTGGTTGTCGTTAGTCTATCTAGTTTGATGAAAGATATTAAGTTGACAAAGTGAAAATGACAAAGGTTATAGCGATTCGAAAACAATGAGTTGACCCAAACTTATCTGACTGGTTCGACCTGTAGACATTTATTATCATATGAACTGTTTGATCTGCCATCTTTCCAAACATATGATCATTTGAGTTCAGTTTTTATCGAGTTCAAGCTTGAGCCAGATATATAACAAGCCAAACTCAAGCTTATAAGTTACGTGGATTTGGCTCAAACTTTGATTGAGCTTTTCGAACCAAATGTGATATGTACATAAATTTTAATCATCGTCCAGATACTAGCAACCAATGTTGAGACTGTGAGGTCGTAAGATCTATTAGGGGTAGAAATATGAACATACGTATACAAAAGCAGGTAAATTCATGATGTGTTTATATGATAACGGGTCAACAAGTCAAATGGCTTGAACATGTCAAAGTTGACTATAGACTATAGTATAGTCAAATGGTTACAACACATTTTATTTTGAAAAATGATATTATAATCTCAATGATATAATTTTTGTGGTCGTATTTGACACATTAATTATTTATGGAATTCAGAAAGACCGCGGAAAAAAGAAGCCCTTGACCTGCATTTTGATCCAAATTCATTACAATACATGAACATCTCCATCTAGAATCCAAAAGCATGTAAACACAAGAAGCCAAACGATCATCAAAACCTAACGAGAGGTGCGAATTCAGTTGAGTTAAAATTGAACCAGATGGGTTGTTTTTCAACAAGATACCAGAATAGGGAATGGCTCAATATGGGTTATATTGGATTAGGTTGACCTATTTTGACTTTATTAACAAAGTCAATGGACCAAAATTGTCACCTCTAGTATTTTAAGCAATTTCATAAGGGACATGTATAAAAAACACTAAGAGCACAACCTGAAATCTAAAAAGTTCGAGTTCGTTCTACAACAATAACCAACAAATCAATAACACGGTTACCTTTTTCGTAGTACATACTTGGTTCGGTCCAAAATAATGTTCCAGTTGGTGCCATCAGTGCTCCTTATACTCGGCTTCTTCATTTTTCATTGCCTTCAGTTTTCTGTAGCCATGGTCTGTACCGAATATCCTGACAAAAAGATCTAAATAAGATCATAGAATAAAATCTAAACTGAGTTGCAAAGGTTAGCATCATTAATTGCTCACACTCCTTGAAGGATGCATTTAGTTTCCTTTATACTAAATATAGCAAATAACATGTCCGAATATTGTGAGATGGCAAAAACAAACTAGTTAGTTATTACATTAGATTGTTGCTTATTGATAACTTGATACAGCGGCATCATTATTGAATTTTCCAAAAATTCTAAGGGCATTTTTGTTACCAGGCATGTGTTTTCTTGCCAAATAAAATAAACGAAACTGTATACATACTTGGTTACCATATAAATAGGTTCAATACATGGTTGAACTTAACAGGAAGTTGAATACATGGGTGAACAGTCTGCTCGTGAGGGAATTTGTAGTTCGAGCTCCAATCGCACTTGGCTCTTTAATTAATTATAAATATAAATTATTTAACTATTTTATTATTCACATATAATTTTTTTTGGATATATTTATAATTATATATAACATATTATTTAGTTATTTTATATCATATATATACATTTATACATAACAATATGTATTATGTAACACATATTTTTATATTAGATAAAAATATTAAATTTATATAAATAATAGACTCATTCAAGCTTGCGGGCCTAGTCAAGCTTGGCATATGAAGTTGGGCTCATTTATAAAACAAGTCTAATTCTAGGCTAGAGGTCGGACTCAAGCTCGTTTAAGCCAAACTCGATTCAAGTTTTTAACAAAACAATCTCAAATAGCTCACAAGTGGCTTGGCTCGCTTACACCCGCAAGTGACCTTAATGGAAAAGTTGAATACATGGGTGAATAAATTAGTATTTTTTTAATGCCGGAATCGAATAATGTTCAAATATGGATATATAAGTAATTTTATTTAATCCTTTGATAATCCAAAGTCAGTAATGCTTACCCAAACTTGTAAAACACATTACTGCAACTTCTCGTCACAGTAATAAGATAAACATTACCATGGTTATGATCTAAAGTATAGAAAGCTTATTTAGAGACTTACCAGTCCATATAGACAAAAGTTGAAGCGTAGTTGCCTGATTTGGTATAGATCAGTCGGTGATGATAATCATGGAAATCAGAACTGAAGAATTCAAATAAAATAGAAATTTGTCACACGGTATTATCTCAAAGACGAATGGTAACTCCAAATTATGCATATTAATATACTAACCCTCCATATAAAGGAAGAAAATTTGAGGGGCTCCACGGGAAATGGTAACCACAATGTGCCTCGACTGTTTCAAGAACTCTAACTACCATCCAGAGCCAAAGAGTTATAAGATGAGGCCTGTGATGGCAGGTCCGAAAATAGTAGCGAATCCAAGGAATAATATTTCAGCCGGGTGAGCATATTCAGAAGTTAATCCAAAGGGTGTTGCATACCTGTGAAATAACACCATATGAATTAGTAAATAATGGGAATGGGTCAATCTGGGCTGTGTTTTATCTCAAGCAGGTGAAACTAAAAATGTTGGCGATTGAGCTGAGAGTCACCTTAAGTATTTTTAATGTGCATCAAGCCTTCTAAATTCAAAGATATAGATTATTAATGAAAATAATAGTTTTTGCAAACATATCTAACACATTAATTATTTATGAAAATTAAAAATGGACAAAAAAGTGTCTGCGTGTCAATCAACACGGTTAGAGTTTAGACCCGTTACTCAACCCACCCATCTTGCCACCAGGTGCCTTAACGTACTCATGATGGACGCTATGGACATGTTTGTACAGCCATTTGGTATGTAAAATCCTGTGTCCCCAGTAAAATATGAAATCTTCTACAATGAAGTAGAATAGTATCTGAGTCAAGATCACATTCCTGCACAATTAAAAGGTAAATGAATCACTTACCTAGATGGAAAACACAAAAAATGAAGTGTTAGAAATAGATGAGAAGACGAACAGATTCTATTAAAGTACTTACAACACAATTATAATTTCCAAAACTAGGATGTAACTGATCCAACAACACCCTGAGGTACAAGTACACAATGATCTATAGTAGGAGGTGGCAATTTCGGCCTATTTACTTATAAATGGGTTATGGGTTGATTCGGCTTATGTTTTATCTCTAATGGGTCAAACGGATTAAAAAACAAGTTAAAAGAAAACGGGACGCGCAGGTCAAAGTTCAAACTTGCCAAATGTCGCTTGATGTGTATATTTAATCCATAAAATCCATGTCCTTTATTCTAAACTTAATAATGGAATAATATAATTTCAATCATATTTGACGTTAAATTTTTAAAAATCAAAACTCTTGAACAAAAGGTGTTTTAGATCAACTCGAGCATTTTGACTTGTTACCCAACCCGTCCATTTTGACAACACAAAAAGTGTAAAAGAACAGAAAAACCCGCCTTCTGAGGCACACTATGATTTCAAAGGCCTTGTCAGGCCCCAAATATTATAAAAATAACAATTTTGTTTCGGTTTAGCCTGACTCATTTTAAACCGTACAAAAAATTACCCAATTTGACCCTTGCCCGGCATTTTTGACACCTCTAGTCTTCAACTAAAGGGCTTGTATATAAAGAACCTGACAATACCAGGATGGCAGCGGAAGGCTACTTCTCATTCCCATGAAGCTGAAAACAGGATAGGAAGCAAGCATAACAGGTAGGTTGACACAACAATGGTATAAAAGTAGGCGAGTAATACATTTCTCTTGAGCTTCAGTTGTGTTATTCTTGGCCTGCAGACAAAATGTCAGTTGTTGGTGAATGATGAAATAAGCATAAAATATTTTTATATAAAAACACAGTAATCAAGTAGTGTATGAAGTTAGTTAAAGGGTACATGAAATGCAATAGATAAAACCTGAATTTTGTACTTTTTGAGCCATCCTGCCTTTCTATGTATATGAAAGGAAGTCCTGATAGAAAGAAGACAGACTCATGAAGAATAAAGCTACCAATACATGCCAGCTGAAAGTCACTAAAATGAGTGATCAAGTACTGCAAAAAACAAAACAAGACAAGTCAAAAACAATCCCCATCTCTTTAATCCACAAGAATTTAATGATTTACATTAAACAAAAAAAGAAGACTGAAATTCATGATGAGCTGCTAAATTCTCATGTCAACAGCGTGTGATTTCTTATTCAATGTCAGCATTTGATTACCGTGATTCCACTTAAAAAAATTTATTGCAAGCTAAAGGTACAAAAACATATTAAGCTTATGTTAATAATAAACAATAAAGCATTTGAGTTTTAGATAACCATGAGGGACATGTCAAAGAAAATTCGTTCAATCAAATAAAGTATTTGAGACAGAGAAATAATTGAGTTTAGCCTGCGATATTGAGAAACCAGGAATCTATGTCTAGTTAGATGTTATCATAATACCATGTGATGCTACTTATAGAAAATTTTCACTGTTGTTTAACAAGGACCAAGTTATTGCATGGTATAAACTTATTCATAAGCCTTTTTTTGGTTGTGAATTTTAGGAAGAAGCATCTATTGTGGTCTGCCTAAAATAGACTAAATGGTGATACTTAACTTAATTCTCACACCATCACATGCTCTGCTTATATTGATACAACCCAAAGTATATTAAAGTGAGTAATGCTATGATTGTAATCGAAATTTTGGACTATAATTGACAAATCGACCATACTGCAAAAGATCCTATGATCAATGGGTGTTTCATTTGATATTAGTCATGATCTAACCAATGTTTTCAGAATCGGACTGGACATCGAACAGGAAGTTTTACCAGTTCACTGGATGGATTGGTTGGGCAGGCAGGCCGGATTTAAGAACTGATGATCTAACAATATACAGGAGAGACTGACTCCTTTAATGAAGTATTACAAAATAAATGACTAGGATAATTTAAGACCAGCAAGATTTACCATCAACCTCTAAGTTTTACTTTTTATATATAACATAGGGGAAATGATAGGTGCAGCAATATATCTTAATTCATGTTCCCGCTCTCCATAGTCATACTTTCTACTTTCAAAAGAATTCAATCTGATAGTAAACAGGATGTCCATATTCATATTTTCTATCTCTCATGATTCCATCCATTGAAGCTTCACATTATGCAACAGTATGATCTTCCTACACTAATTTCACTCTCCACACATAGCAACCCATCAAAACACAAATAATAATGTCAATTTCACAATGCACTTGCAAAGGAAACTTCACGCACAATAAACTAAACCAACAACCAACGTTCTCATCACAAATCGGTGCCTCGTTAGCTCGCTTTAACATCAAACAACACTACAACAGCACAAGCTCTAACTCCGTCACTCGCAATTCGCAAATCTAACACTCACCGATATTGAATCAACAGATTCAAATCTAACAACAACTGAAGTGATAACAATCTCAAAATCCGTTTACGAGATCAAATTAGGGCTAAATAACGAGTGTGTGTGAATTGAAAAGCGGAGATAACATACCGTCCAACAAGCTTCAATGACGGAAGCCATGAAATTCACCGGCGATGAGATTTACAAGCGGTGAAGGTGAGAGAGACGACGATACGTAGAGAGAAAACAGACTGTCAAAAGGAATCTGAGAGTGTGGGTCATGGACTCATGGCTTCATATACATACAGATGATTGATGTAACGATTTTGTCCCTCTCAATGCTGGTTCATTCACGTGTACATGTCAACAAGTTGTATGATGTAATTTTTTTTTTTATTTGGGTCGGGTGCGGTGGTAAATTAGTAGGAGTTCAAGTCGTGTCGTAAGTCGTAAGTCGTTACCTTGATTAAAGATTGTGCGTTTGATTCCCGGATGTAGATGTGCATGGAACCAAAATAATTGAATCGTGATCATAATAGTTTACGCATAACTAAAAGATTGAACCTAAACAAAATCGATAGTTTATGTTGGTGCTTTTTCAATTTGTACTCTGTTTTGATTAAAACGAAAAATAAATAAATAGATTAACATTGTGTTAGTTTGTTTGTTATATATGTAAGTAATATAGAAAATTTTAATAAATTGAAATTGTGAATCATATAAAAATATTAAAAGTTACAAATTAAATAAAAAATCTTACATCTATATTATTAAAACTCATAATATCAAGGTATCTAACTCAATCCTGCAAACTAGTTCGATGACCCAACTCAACTCAACAAAAATCCCTCTTGATGGATGTATAAAAACCAAAAGTTTTGATCCCTATAAAAAATAATTTTAAGTCCGTTACTGACAATCAAAAATTTTGATAAAATATCATATCATAGACCAACAATACGATACAGGTAGCATCTCTGATGTCATGTCGTTGTTTGTTAATTCATTGGTTTCTTTAACATAAATGTTTTGATTATGTTTTAATTATAGATTAAAACCGGTCAAATCGACCATGCACATCCCTATTTCCCTGGATTGTCTAGATGACATATCTATCTTAGATAATATAGGTGGTGTGCTCATAAAATAATCTAATATATTTTTATAAAATGTTTTTTTATTTTAATGACTCCAATATTTTCTTTGACTAATCATGGAAATCTTAATTTCGGGAGCTCATCATCGGGTTATCATGGGCCATTGGGTTTGAATATGAAAAAACTATGAAACGATTATATGTTTCGTTGTTTTATCACAGGCTTATAATAGAACTTAAACACTTTATCAGTTGAAAGAAATACTATGACATATTTGATCATTAGACATCACATACAAATTTAAAAAAAGTACGCAGCTGATTAACAAACAATTATTGCATATTTCAAAGCACAATTGGCTTTTCATCTTGCTTGTTAAATAAAACTAGTTATTTTTTCAACACTCCACAGCGGAAATTTAGTGATTTTCTCTCAAGCTACACAACGTGATTTGGTCTCAACTCGTCGAAAATCATACAAGCAAATACCGAAACCAGTTAAAATGCCACAACGATGCTTTCCGTTCATTATTGGTTCACTTCGTCACGATAATATTACTTCAAAAATAATATAAATAAAAGGGTTAAATATAATGAGTTTATATAACTATATAAAAGGGGGATAAAAATGTCATTTCATATTTACAAATAAACAAATGCCAAAAACAAAAAAAAATTAAGTGACCAAAAACTAAAACCACAATGTGCAAGGGGTTATATGTAAATTATCAAAATTGGTGGCTAATGTTAAAACCAAAAAAACTAGCACATCAACCACATTCGTGCATCCCTTATACAATTTCTGATTTTCGTATTCTCACATCACACGATACACAAGTAAAAATTGGCATCAATAACTTTTTCTAGTCTTTCATTAAGAACTAATAAATATATTTTGTATGAATCTTATTACAAATTCGCTACTCAAGTAAATATTACGAAATACTATACTTAGATTATCTATTTTTTTAAGAGGTCATCAAGAAAATTGATTAAAACAATGCAAGTCAACCATGAGATAAAGAGATGTTAATAATCGATGTCAAAAGTCAATTTGCTTTTATATATTATTATTAAGGCCTTTAATCATTCATTTGAATTTGTTACGGGGATAATAAAAGAAAGAGTTGAACTTCCGTTAGGTTTGCATGACATGAAACCAATTGAAAATAATTGTGGTAACGGGTATCTTGGGTCATGCATTAGCTTGGTTAGCGAATGCGTATGTAAGTGTGGGAGGAGTGCCTACACCATACACACCATATTATATCATATTCCCACCAATCATATTTTGTCATGTCACACTACACCCCATCATTGTTTATCTAAAATAATTATGTCTTTGCATTACGTGACGAATGTTACAAAAAGACGATGTCATCAAGTAGCGAATGTTACAAAAAGACGATGTCTAAACAGATTTTTTTTGCTTTTTATTGATGTTCATTTGTCTCATTAACCTCGGGGTACACTATTGTATTTTGTGAACATATATTGTACTTTGTGCTTATGTTCATGCTCTTTCTTTGCAAATGTATTTGTATCTTGGGCATATTATCTTGCTATATATGTATTTATCCATGTTCACGGGGCAAGAGTCTAGTTCAATTGCAAATGCGACCGTTGTGTTCGTGAGCATAAGAAACGTTTTAAAAGTTTCAGGATAACATAAGTATCAATAAAGGGTAGCGACAATACATTCATCTTGTTCTTATTATGAACCACAATCACCATGCTCGTAAGAATATTTTTCACACTATGATTATTAAAAAATATTATCAATGGGCAAATCAATTAAGATCGTCTCAAGCACTTACCAATACGAGAATGACAAGTATTTTCAAGTACAATTATGTTTGTCTCAATTGGTTATATATTGAAAAGTTCTAGACTATCATAGGTATCAATCAGAGGTAGCGACAATACATTCATATTGTTTTTTTATTATGAACCACAATCACCATATTTTGCTCACCAAGTATAAGATGGAAGAGCCTATCTTGCAATAGACTCTTTCTTTCTAATATTGCGAGTTCAAAATATTATCTATCAAGGATGGTCCTATAACGGGAAATATCGAGAGCATGCTCCAATTCTTCCCGAACAAGAACCTCATACTCCCCAGGGTCTGGAGACTTCGTATGCGAGCAAAAATATCAAAACGATAATGAGTATTTTCAAGTACAAGTATGTTTGTCTCAGTCGGTTATATTTTGGTAGGCTTGAATATCATGAACAAAACATTGTGAGCTTATATTTGAGAAAATGAATATTGGTTGATAATAACTAGTTCTAATGGGTTTGTTGTGATACATTATATAAATCCAATATAAGACATGGAAATAAAAAAATTGATGATCACATAAAAAATACTTGATTTTAAATACCACCAAGGGATTAACGTTTTGATTATGAACAAAGGAGATAATCATAATTAAGCATGTTTGTATGAAAAAAACTCATGTTGAGTTATAGAATTCTCCACCGAACAAACAAATACAAAGTTACGTTTATCGTTGATCGCTAGATGTTTTACTATGTAAAAGCTTATTAATAATCAAGAACTAAATTATATATAAATGTAAAAGCTTATTAATAATCAAGAACTAAAAAATATATAAAAATGTAAAAGCTTATTAATAATCAAGAACTAAAGTATATATAAATGTAAAAGCTAGTTAATAATTAAGAACTAAAAAATATATAAAAATGTAAAAGCTTATAATAATCAAGAATTAAAAAACATATATAAGTGTAAAAGCTTATAATAATCAAGAACTAAAAAATATATAAAATGTAAAAGCTTATTAATAATCAAGAACTAAATTACATATAGATGTAAAAGCTTATTAATAATCAAGAACGAAACTATATATGAATTTAAAAGCTTATTAATAATCAAGAACAAAAAAATATAAAAATGTAAAAGCTTATTAATAATCAAGAACTAAATTACATATAGATGTAAAAGCTTATTAATAATCAAGAACGAAACTATATATGAATTTAAAAGCTTATTAATAATCAAGAACAAAAAAATATATAAAAATGTAAAAGCTTAGTAATAATCAAGAAGTAAAATATATATAAATGTAAAAGCTTATAAATAATCTAAATTTAATATATATAAAAAGATAACTGTCTGAGCCCGGGTTCGAACCGGGGACCTCTAGTGTGTGAGACTAGCGTGATAACCGACTACACCACCCAGACGATTTGTTTTGAATCTCAGAGACTATCTATTTCAACATCTACCAGAATCCTACATTTACCCTTCTTCCTCCGCCGTAGCTGTCGACGGCAAACCAGAAACCTTCAACCATCATTCTCTCTCTACAATGGCGTCGCATCATGCAACTCTAGGTCGCCGTACGGTATACAAACAACCTACTTCATATCGTATGTCAATCACCTTTACATTCGTATGATCGATTGAATTGTAGAAGTTGTTTGTTGCAGTTGGAAGAGATTCGTCAAAAGCGAGCGGCTCAGAAGTTGAGCAAAACCTCATCTGGACCAGATCTGACGTTGCCTCCTAACCCTACCGGTATGAATTCTGTTGATTATTAGTTTGATGCATCGTATGTCGTTCATCGTCTGATCAATTTGCGTATCGTTGTTGTGTGTATCGGATCCAGAGGTGTTCGGGATTAAGAAATCGTCAAGCGGAAGTGGAATCTCTGAGGTTTCTTCTCGATTGATTCTCGTTATCTGATTTTTATTCATTAGCAATAGGCAAAGTTGTTGCGGATTTCGTTTATGTTCGTGATCGTGTTCTTATCATTGTGGAGTGAATTGAAGGATGATGCGGATGTTAAGATGTTTGAGTTGTTTGTGTTGTGTGGTTAATTTGCTGCAGAGTGATATTAGTGGATTGGTGTCACAGCTACAGGAGTTGCAGAGAAGGAATGTAGAACTGGAGGAAGAGAATAGAAGACTGAGCTCAGAGGTTTCAAAAATTTTTGCTGCAATCTTGTTGTTTAATCCATCTGTTTACTTTGTGATTGGTGATGTTGATATGGTCTATGACCTTCTTTGTGATTTAGCTTCATTCTAACAAAGTGGAGAATGACATGCTTCAGAAACGCGTCAATGACCTGGTATGTAACACACTACAACCTGGTCTCTTGTTGGATCATGCAGTTGGTTGATTATTTGTTGAACATCAGAAACTGTGCCGTGAACGCTGTAAAATGAAATGCAAATTGCAAACTTCCCCCTGATATATTGAAATATATGCTATAGAGTTCTGTAACCCTAGTGCTGCGACAAATCGTAGACGGTAGAAGGATATATTGATTGTAAGAGACTATGGTTTTGAAAAGTAGGGGATTTCAAACTTTAAATTAAGATCCTTTTCATACATATCACATATGCAGTCTATAATCTACCCTTGTGTGTGTAATAATTTCAAGGGAAATTCAATATATTTGTGAGATTTTATGTCTGTTTCATGCTGTTAATGGCAGGAACAAAACACTGTACCCTCATTGAGAAGAGCTCTCAAGGATGTTGCTATGGAAAAGGATGCAGCAGTTGTTGCAAGGGTATAATGATCTTCAGATTTTCTGTTTATTGCAATGAGTTTCACAACTTTTTATACTAATTTTAACAAATATGTTTTTGTTTAGGAGGATTTCTCAGCACAGGTTCGAGCACTTAAAAAGCGTCTAAAGGAAGCCGAAGAAGAGCAATATAGAGTAAATAATAGACTACAACATCATATTCTACATATATGTCTTAAGATCTATATGTTTAACTGTCTATAAACCACTTGAAACAGGCTGAAGAAGATGCAGCTGCACTAAGAGCAGAGTTAAATTCACTACAACAACAAGCAATTAGCGGCGATCTTGGTGTCATTGCCTCAAGGGGAGGACTGCCAGATCACATGCAAGCTATTGAGAAGGAGCTTGCTGATTTAAAGTCCCAACTAGAGGTTATAATGAGTTTTTTCGCTAACATATTTCCTGAAAAAAATGAACAGAAGAACAAAAAATATATATTTCTGACATACTATTCATCATTAAATAGCAAGAGTCAATGCTGAGGAGGCAGGAGGGAATGTTGAGGCGGCAAGAGCAACAACAACTAGCTGAGGAGCAATTAAGGATATCTGCCATCATTTCTGAGAAAAAAGCACTGGAAGAAAAGCTAACATTCATGTCTAGAGAGGCCTCAGGTAACCTATAAAATCTCGTATGGAAATATAGTTTTGTAATACCATATAAGATAGATCAATTGTCAATATATGATTTCACATATAATAGCATAAGGATTAAAATGCACTAGTTAGACCAATAAGACTTGGGTGACATATTTTAAAACTTATTGAATTAATTCTATAGAATCGCTTGATTACTTTATACAGTCCATCCAAAACCTAAATTAGAATAATCTAGAACTATGCTAAGAGGACATAAAATACATTTGAATCATATGACCTTAACTAAATAGGAAATGTGTTTGTGTTTCACAAAGAAAACGGAAAAAATTATTTTCTACTACACTGTTTCAGCAGTGCATTCCTTTACAAACGCCAACTTTGATTTACTTTTAAGAAATATTTCAGAAAGCCTAATAAAAAGACATCTTACAGAAAACTTGTACAAAGTTCCAACGAGTTCAAAATCAACTTAATCGAATTTACAAACAATTTACTGTCAAAATTTTGGATGTCAGGCTTTGCCTTTTCTGTAAAAACAAACCAGTTTAATTTATGCTATTTTGACCTAAAAGAGCTTGATTTGCATATAATTATCTCATGGGAAAATATACAAGAAATTTAGAAGAATTTAGAAAGCTATAGAAACCGTGGTTTCATTAATCAAGCAACTTATAGCGGATACAATTATAAGAAACAAAACAAAAGGATAATAGCTTACCTTGTTACGTATTTTCATTTTCCTTCAGAACCTTAGGAATTTTGTTATAATATCATGAATTAAAAGATAATCTGCGAAGGCTTTAGGCAGAAATAGAAGTCTCACATAGTCTGTCTACACCCATATATCAAAACAATTTATGGAAATAACAAAATCTGAATTTATAAGGTAATCTCCCGTGTTTTTTTTACATTTATAATTTTGTTTACTTTTTATAGCTTTAAAATAAAATCATATCTTTAATGGTGTTTCGTTGCAGTTCCAGTTCTCTGTCAGAAAACCAATATTTTGATATTGTATTCAAGTTTACTATTAAGTATTATCTTTCCCTACTTCTGAAGATTTCATATTTTATGCAGGAACTTCGGAAAGAGGTGCCCAGTTCACAATGGTAAGGGAAAAACAGAATCTGAAAATATTTATAAGATAAATTAGATCTCCTAGTAGTTTTAGAGGAATCTGAAGGTTATAGTTTCATCCTAGCGATTAAATTCTTGAACAATCTGGATTTTATTGGAAATAAAAAATGTAGAATGTCATGCGGTTCCTACTCAAATTTTTAGTACATTCATATATGCACATTTAGAGAGGGGTCAAATGGAAAAACCTTTTTGATGGGTTTGTTCATATATTTTGATTAGTATTGTAATAATATTAATCTTTTGAAATCATAGATGCTTTAATTTGAAATTTTACAAAAAAATGAAATGTTTGTAGGTCCGCTTGAAACTGACGATTGGTTTCGAATTGCACTAAAAATGGTTTATTCGAATCCAAACCTGTTTTGACTTGTCATTAAACCCACTCATGTTGTCACTTCTACTTCTGGATTCTGATTACCAGTTGGGACGTATTTAACTGTTATGGACTGTAAACTGATTATTGTAGGAAGACAAAGAGAGACTTGAAAAGCAGTTGCATGATATGGCAGTAGCTGTTGAGAGATTGGAGAACAGCAGACAAAAGCTACTGTTGGAGGTTCACATTTTAACTTAGTATGTAAAATTGTCAACGTCATGGCATGACATATGAAGGTTTTTTTCGTTTATTTTGGTTTACAGATTGATTCCCAATCTTCTGAAATAGAAAGACTCTTTGAGGAGAATTCTAACTTATCATCAGCTTATCAAGAGGCAACAGGCATGGTGACCCTCTGGAAAATCAGGTAAAACGCCCAAGTATAGTGTTGTTAACCAAACATAAACTGTTGTTGTGATGCTTTTGATTATGCTTATTTCAACCACATTTGTAGTTTGAATGAATTCTTGATGCTTAGATATGGTAGTTTTAAACCATTTAGAGCGTGCAAAGTTCCAATTCCAGACTGGACTGAAGTATTGAACATGAACCTGTAAATTGAAAATAATGAAACCGAGAACCAGCCTGTAATGCGGTTCCCAAACCAGACTCTGAACCTGACTTGAACTTGGGCTAATTTTTAGCCTAGTTCTTTACCCAACCAAAGTCATTGCATTAAATATAAAAGAAATTTCTGGTTTTGGTCAGGACCGATAACCAAAGCTTTTTCAAACCATGGACCAAGAGCCGGACCTTACGTCGTGGTCTAGTTTGGTTTGAACTGAGTTTTGCACACCCCTTACTAGGCATTAGTCAATTTGGGTTTTGTTTTATTTACTGAAGGGTCAAATGGGGA
The DNA here is from genome assembly GCA_025506515.1 of Flaveria trinervia. Classification (NCBI taxonomy): domain Eukaryota; kingdom Viridiplantae; phylum Streptophyta; class Magnoliopsida; order Asterales; family Asteraceae; genus Flaveria; species Flaveria trinervia. The sequence continues at coordinate 2,895,271 of CM046442.1, forward strand.
AGATCAAATAATTACCCTAAAAATTAAACATGTATATTGGGTTGAACATTTCAAAAGTCTTCAAATACATGCAACTATTTTCAATGCATAGTTCTCCCAAATCATTTTATTCGAAAATTAGGTTAATTACTGAAACAACATAATTTTTATAATCATTTATGACAGCACTCATTACCTAACATGTTTTACGATTGACCTATGCAGGTAAAAGATTGCCTGAAACAAAATGAGGAGCTCCGGATCATGTTAGATACATTAAGAACAGAACAAGCTAGTATGTCCACCATCAATGATCACGAGGGTAACAAACGCAATATGGAATCAAACAAAGAAGGGGTTAGTGAGATTTCTCAGGCTTATACCGCTGAAGTTGTATCCCTAAAGGTTAGCCATACAAACCTCTCAAGATGGGCTTATCTTTGTCTTATTTTACACACGTACACTACTGGTGGGAATTTCATCACATTATTATGAATTGGTTGATTCGTTATATTTTACCTTTAACGAATGAAATTAAAAAAAAGCAGGAAACAAGAATAATGGGTTAAAAGTTGTGAAAGTTGTATTTTTGATGTATAAAACCTCCTAAATCATTTTATACAAAATTTACGTTATGATTGAAATTGTATGGACTTGGATCCAGGGTCAACTAGCTAAAGAACAAAGCAAGGCTGAGACTCTGTCTGCAGAGGTTTTGCAGCTCACAGCTCAACTCCAACAGGCGGTTCATGCCTATAACGGTCTTGCTCGCCTGTACGGTTCTTTCTTCATATCTTGTTATTTCCCTAATGTGGCAATTTAGACTCGTTATGAATAAACGGGTCAATTTGGGTTATGTTTTGTCTCTAACAGGTATACTAAAAACTTAGCTAAATGAGAACATGTCAAAAGTCCCAATGCATGAATGACCTAAACCATTGTAATTCCTAATTTTTCATCACTGTTACAATATTTTTAAATTATATTTAAAACATAAGTTATTTTAAATCCAAGAAAAGAGAAGACAAAAAAGGGTTTGTGGATCCGTCTGACACGAACCATACAAGAAGTTACCCATTTTGACCCGTTACATTTGTACAGCACCACCCATTTACCATTTCTTTAATTTCTCTTTACCATTTCAGTCTATTTCTAACATCAGTTCATAAATTAAGCCTATTTTCATACGCGTGTCGATAATTGCAGCTACAAACCTGTGTTACGAAACATTGAGAGCAATCTAATCAAAATGAAGCAAGACAGCTCTTTGACTGTGCAGTAAACAGGAAAAGCATTTGCTGGTTGAACACATTCTGGTAAACTGTACTAAAAAGATATCATACTATGTATCATTTATTATACTGGTTAAATCAAATTTACAATATATACTACATTGCCATCTTTACTTACTAAACATAAATGAAAGCATCTGGAAGACCAACATTCATCATTTGCCTTGATTAACAAGAAACCATACATGTATAATGCCTTTTAGGACAAGAAACCCATGTTGCTTATAAAGATTAGGAGTTAAGTATGCTTACAAACATCACCAGTAATCCCCACATGAACAAACCCCATCTTTAAAATGATGTATGCGGTTCACATCGCGTACCAAAATTTCTCTATCTGCAAACTTAGACACAAACTTTGTAACAGAATGACAATCTTCACATAACCGTAAATTCTTTGTGATCCTAATCGTTTGTCCTTTAGAACTGTTAATCAACCCAAATGCAACCGCTAATTTCTCACTATGACCCAGTAAGATCCGTTCTTTTTCACCTCGTCAACATTATACAAGACGACTTTAGTCTTGGGCTGATACCCATGTTCCTTCATCTCTGCTGATAATTTGAGTAAAAACGCTTGTAGCTGTTCAACGTGTGGGTTAAACTCATCAACTGATTCAAACGAGTATATCTTCTTTCTCACTTCAATCCAACTACATCCCGGTTTCTTTTCAAGCCCTTGAGTATGTAAAAGCTTCTTCACTCTTAGCACTTCATCCCACAAGCGCGCTTCTGCATAAATCTCGGCTAAAAGCACATAATTGCCGGCGTTAGTGGGTTCAAGCTCAAAAAGCCGCTTGCTCGCCCTCTCGGCTAGCTCAACATTGCAATGTATCCTACATGATCCAAGAAGCGCTCCCCAAACTTTAGGCCGGGTTCAATTCTCATATCTTGTATAATCTTGGCTGCCTCGTCTAACCTATTGGCCCGACCCAAAATATCCACCATACAAGCATAATGCTCCACGGTTAACCGCATGTTATGATCTCTTGTTATCGATTCAAACAACTTTTTACCTTCGTCCACTAGACCCGAATGACTACAAGCACCAAGAACACTCACAAATGTTATAGAACTAGGAGCAATCTTGTTCGATACCATTTCATTGTAAACTTCAATCGCCTTTTCACCAAACCCATGCATCCCATAACTTGAAATCATCGCGTTCCATGAAACAACATCGCGTTTACCCATTTGGTCGAAAACCCGTTTTCCAACTTCAAGATCACCACATCTTGCATACATAGTGATCAAAGATGCAAGAACTGGCAAAACCGAGTCAAGACCTCTTCTTAGAATGTAACAGTGCAACACCTTCCCGTGTTCTAAAGCTGCAAGCGCGCCACACGCTTGCAGCACACTAACCATTGTCACTGAATTAGGCGTCAAATCACGAACTTCAACCATCATTTCACCAAACAATTTGAGCGCATCAAACGGCCTCCCGTTTCTTGCATAACAAGCAATCATCGCGCTCCATGAAACCACATTCCTCGACTGCATTTGGCTAAAAACATAACCCGCTTGCGACACACACCCGAATCTAGCATACATATCAACCAAAGTAGTCATAACATGCACATTGACCTCAAACCCATGTCTCAACACATGAGCATGAACCTCTTTCCCTTTCGGTAACAACGAAACCGAAGCATCCGATGCAACACAAGCCTTAAGCACATAAGTGTAAGTAAACCTATCGGGTTCAATCCCATCTCTGTTCATATCATCAAACAGATTAAACACATCTAACCCACAACTCGCAAGTGTTAAAGCCCGAAAATACGCGTTATAAACGAATATAGTTCTATCAGACATTTCATCAAACACCTTGTGTGCATACTCAATTGAACCCAATACAGAATACATATCTATCAGTTTAGTTGCTAAAAACGGATCTTGATCAAAACCATCGTCGACGAGGCTCCGGTGGACGGAGACGGCGTCGGATAGCGAATTCGCGGCGGCGCATGATAGAATCAAGAGCTCGTAGGTGCGTTGAGTGGGGTTGGGTTCTTGAATGAGGGCTTGAATGGCTTGTTTGAGGTGTCCCTTTTTACAGAGGGATTGAATCAGGTGGTTGGTGGTGGTGGTGGAGGAGGGGCGGAGGGCGACGGAGGAGGGGTGGCGCGTGTGGGAGTGGGGTGGAGATGGGTGGTGGCGCGTGTGGAAGTGTGACTGTTGGATGGGTTGAGGGGGTTGGGAAAACAACCACATGAGATAGGATTCTCCGGTTATGGGTGGTCGGAGCTCCGGCGGCGACGGTGGTGGATTTGGTGTGTTGTTGGTCGGAGATAAAAAGGGGAAAGGAGAAGATAAATGACAGAACCACCGTGGCGCTCGACTATCGCTATGGGATTTAATGTAACATGTTTTTTATTGATTTTTTTCTTTTTTAATTTTTAAATGAATACTCGGTGTCAATTTCTGACACGACCCGAGAACACAACACGAACCTAACACGAAATTTATGGGTTTGAGTTTACTATAAATGGGTTAGGTTCAGGTTGAACCCATGAACCTGTTTAGATAAACGGGTCGGGTTCGGGTTCAACCCAATGGGTTGCCGGATTGATCCGTTTGACCCATTATTATTTAATTTTATTTTTTTGTTTATTTTTTGTCACTAATTAAGTTTCTTATATGTTTTATTTTAAAATTTAAAACTTAAAATAGAAATTAACATAAGATTTCATCACTAGATATAAATTTTATATATTAACTGGTATTTTTTGTTGTAAAATAATTATTTTAAAGTATTAATATGTGAAAAAAAATAATTTAAAAATTCGGGTCAATCGGGTCGTGTTCGTCGGTTCGTGTCAGCCAGTAAATTTTCGTGTCGTGTTCGGGTTTGTATAAAAATTCGGGTTTGGGTCGGGTTGGACCCAAGAACACAACCTGTTTGACATCCCTACGTGTACGTTCGTATTGGATGCGTATAAATCCGTATTTCATCTCATGGACGCGCGTATTTGTATGTATACTGTTTGATTAAGGCAAACTCCTGTATTAAATTTTAAAAAGACGAAATGATGGATATGACGAGAGGTATGTTAAATAAAAATATAAAATAATTTATTCAGCAAAACTCATTTAAATTAGGTATAATTTGAAGAAGAAATGTATTATGTTGTTTGAGCTAACATTTTTAAGAGTTTATCTTTTATTGATCTTTTTTCATTTTAACTTTTTAAGTGTTTGTATAAGTAATGTTATGATGACATATGTTGAATGACTCGTGTTTATTGGGTTAAATCTGACATGGACGATAAAGTGTGACGCGATAAAACATGTATAAACAAGCTTGAATATTGCTTACTATTCGTGAATGGACACGGATATGATCCAATAACCTGGAAATTTGTAGTTTTTTCGCATATAGTAAATCTACAAATTTACATTAAAGTAAACAATTACATTCAACATGCATAGGCTAATGTTCGTTACTCGTCAATTCTTGACTGGAACATATAGTATATCTTAAAACTTTCAAATGAGAAGTCAACTCGTGATCTCGCAAGATTGGTTCAAGATCAACTATTTAGGTCAACATATTTCCTAGATCGATTAGAAACTAACAGACTATATTACTATAATGAAATGATAATCATACATTCAAAAGCACCTAATTCTCATTTTACCATAATAGACATCACCAAACAATAAGATCCAATTCTTTAACTGTTTTTGCATCACATTTCTTTAATTGCTGCAAGAAGAGAGGGTGATGCTCAGTAACTGTAGCGGTGTCCAGCATGGCAGCAGCATTGATGGCAGCATCAATGGTGATGAGACTAGAGAGTGACATGTATAAATTTTTTTAATGGAAATCCAACATACTCTAATTTTATGCCATTATACACTATGGTATTAGAACTTTAAGGCTCTCGAGAAGTGACATGTTTTAAACACTTAGACACTGCTAAGCCAAAGACCCTTTGATAGTTCATGTATAAATGTATTGATGATTTCTAAAACTTGGATGCAATAACTACTAATAGTTGAGGAATCAAATTAAACCTTCTAACAATGTTACAAAAGGGGGTCAAATTAGAATGGTCAATGGAGATTCATATACAGGTGTCATAAATTCGACATGAAACAGATTACAAAACATGATATTCAATTATGATGATTAATTGAAAAAATGGCAATTTGATCATCTGAATATATAGAAGCTGTCCACCAATCTCCATAGCAGCAGGATAATTTCATCTTAAAACAGAAAGACTTCATTGAAAAAGTGTTTTGACGGAAAACTAAAACAGTAGCACGCTCCAGCGCAAGCATTCTAAGTGGTATCCTGAGAAATCTGCATGTGTAAATTCACATATACTAATATAAAATAGTAGAAAATAGATGGCAAAAGAGCGTTAAAAATAAATCACAACACATATTGACCGCTTCGTCGCTTCATAAGTAAATAGGTAGAAAAATGTCACCTCTGTTCAAACAGAGCAAGTCATTCCAGATACATCTCCAATTATAAATTCACCCTTAATCCTTCAAGTCCATTGGAATTACAAATGTAGATTAACTAAAAGGTCATAGCCTAATAAAAGGTTATTGTTCAAGGAACTAGTCTTATAGGTATCTTATTAGACAAATATTATTATTGTTGTACCTACTATAGACTGATATTAGAATTAGTATTTCTGCTAAAGTTGGGTTATAACTTGAAACTTCAGGGAAAGCTATCTTATAGAGTTGATCTTTACAAACGACATAGATCGGCCTTCAAAGTATTTAAAAGGTTAGACTATGACCACCTAAGTATCAGCTTGGTTTCATTTATGCCAATTCCTGCCAAAAACTTGCCAGATAACTGTAAGATAGCATCCTCAAGCTACTTAATTTCAATACTTACTACTTGCTAGAAAATAAGTCAGCTTTATCAATGATCATTTGAGGGTAAAGTTTGATGCATCTCATATAGAAAAACTGAAGAAGCAGAGGTTTTTAAAATAACCAAACTGCAATGGAAGCATAAACTCAAGAAAACATAAATATACATATGTAGAAGTGACAATAGTAAGAATATTATAAAAGACACATCAGAAATAGGAAACCTAAAAGTTAAGTTACGGTACCACACCAAAAAAGAAAAAGAATAACCGGAGAAAAAAATTAGAAACATTCTTCAAATATGTTTTGCATACATGAAGACTTCATGTTGCTATTGTGTCCGGAGATTTGAATATGCTTCATACTAGAAGAGTTCATCTCTATACAACTATATAAAATAAAACTTTTAATGCCAAAAGGGTTATGACCAATAGGCAATAGCAATACAATATGGCTCAAAAACAAACATGTTTTCATGATTGCTATCATCTTGTTGATTGTTTTATTTGTTGCTCCTTTAAATATACACAAAATAATCTCTGTGGATCTTCAATGCGTCTATCCCTCAAATCTTAAGCAATATATGTTGCTAAAAATTATGGTATTCAGTGTCAGATTATGCTTCCTTGCATATAATAGTACTTCAAATTACTCCTTACAGCTTGTATTAACATATAAACATTAAAAGGAAGAAACATACATTTGCTAACAGAAAGACGGACCCCAAATAATATGCATCTCAAACAACACGATGTTAAAAAAAACAACTCATCGTACTGACCTTAAAAGCTCTAGGGTCACAACTTCAATTATAAATATCTTGGTTTTCTATCAGCTGGCTTCAAAATTTGGAAAGAACACATTAAGCTTTCATCAACACTCATCATCGCCCCAGCGTTATCAAATTCACCACAATAATTTGGGGCAGAAAATATTGTAACAAGCTGCCTATCAGCAAAGAATTCATATCCATCTTCTACAACCTAAACCAAATATCAACAATATAACACCAGGATTCTACAGAATTGTGATTAAAAAAATAGTGTTTGATATTTAATTACCTGATGGGCTCGGCAAACAAGATCCATATCATGTTGCATTAAAAACTCTGCAACTTTATCAGCTCCAAACGTATAAGATACTCCTCTATCACTCAATCCCCAACCTTTCACATCTCTACTAGGATCAGACCAGAGTAAATCACAAAGCAAGCCCGAATCCGGGACATCAGTTGGCCGTGCCAAATTCCTAATCTGATCCAAATTTGTTAAATCAGGAGAAAGCCCGCCATGCATGCATAAGATTTTGTCATCAATTAGGGCAGCAGCAGGAAGACAATTGAAACAATCGGTAAATGTTTTCCAAAGTCTAACATTAAAGCGACGTTTACATTCATCATAAAACCCATATATACGGTTAATAGAAGCACACTCATGGTTTCCTCTTAAAAGAAAAAAGTTTTCAGGATATTTGATTTTGTAAGCAAGTAAAAGGCATATTGTTTCAAGACTCTGTTTGCCACGATCCACATAATCACTAGGAATAAATAATTTGCTTCTGGAGGAAATCCTCCGTATTCAAAAAGCCTCAATAAATCACCATATTGCCCATGAATGTCACCTGGAATGAAGAACATATCATGTACCATTGTTTCAATAACCATATGACACAAACATATTTGACTGTATAAATTACAACTTCTGGTTTCAATATGATAGTAACACAATAGAATGCATCCCTCAATATGTAGTGTTAAATTATAAAAGTAGATAAAGAGTCAACTTAGAGAAATTTCAGATGGAAACACTGATTTACATCTAGCATCTATGATATTTAAAAAAAATAAAAAATTGTGATGCGTCATTAACTCATTACATATGCATTAGCAATAATATTAGAAAGAAATTGGATGAATTCCCCATGGCTAGGGAAATGAAATTAAAAGTTGGGATTTTTTTTAACAAAACAATATGATCCCTCCTTCGAACAATTATGGAACAAAAGAAACCAACATGGCATGAAGCTGAACCTAGATCAAATCAAGGTAATTTCTATATAACTAGTACTTGACGTCGATATAATTTGAACCATTATCAACCCTATGATTCAGGAATTCTACAGTCGACATTTTCTTAATATAGTTACATTACTAACCTACAATTTGTTGTTATCGCTCAATTCCACTTTAAAATCAGTTGAAACGTCAGCAGTAGTTACAGTCTCACAGAAAAGAAAAGGCTCAATACAATCTCAACTATAAAGCTTAAGTTTCAGAAGGCAGTAACATATGTATCATATATCATTACTCAAGCACACCAAAAGAGAAGATTAAAGCGTATGAAATATCTTAAATGCAAAAGAATCATCAGTTCAGAAATCAAAAACAATTAGTCAATACTACTCAGACGTCACAATGTCTCTTACATCAAGACATGATTTAAATATGTATTTGGTGAAAGAACCACTTATGAAGAAGAATGCAACACATCAAAATTGATTAAAACATATCATCATACATCACTCATAATCAAAATTGATCACATAACACCAATCAAACCAAAGGAAGATCAATTTTTACCGCATAGCTTAATCGGAGCCTCGAGCTCCAAAAGATTAGGCTGCTGAAGAAATATCTCTCGTGAAACAACACAAAGTTGCCGGATCTCCGACTCCGACAACTGAACTTGCCGCACCGTCCCCACCTGCCGGAACTCCAACAACCGATTGATTATATCATCAAGCAACGCAGGCTCTATCCCCTGGCCATTTTGAGCCATTAATCACTTGATAAAAAACCCCAAAATCACAGCTTTTATAACAAACCCTAGATTTTCAAACACGCATAAACAGAACGATAAAGCACAAATTCCTTCGATAATCGTTAATGGATTCTGTTAGCATTTTCCTTGAAACAAACGTCAAGAAAACGATGGAAATGATGATTCCAGCTTGTATATGGATGTGTGCGTATGAACAAACAGCGATTGATCAACAATGGCAGTAAATTGCATCGAATAACAGATGAACAAATTTATAGAGATAGAAGGAGATAAAATAGCGATCAATGGGAAGATTATGACAGCAAGGATGAGGGAGGTTGCAACCCTACGCGACGGAGATATCGAGTTTCAGAATCAAATTTTTTTTGGGGACGATGAAATCGTTGTGATCTTGTTGATTCAATATTCTGCCGCTATATTCCCCCAATTGAATTGAATGTTGTCTTTTGAATTTTGATTCAACAGATCAAATTTGGGTCAATTTTGGAATTTGGAATGAAACCCCTTATAACGGTGCGTATATGCGCAAAGTGATCACAAACATATTAGAAAAGGAAATAAAAACGAAGAAAATAAAATCAAAATAAAAAATTGTTTGGTAGTCTTTTAATTAATTTTTTAATGCTTTATATGTTTTAATTGTTCAGCATTTAATTGTTTAGATTGTATGTTTCATGAGCACATATCTGAATGGTTAAAACATTTACCTCTGAACGGTTAGGCATTATATCGATACTGAATGGTTAAGAGGTCTAATGTTGAATGATTAAGACATATTATCTGAATTGGTCAGATATTTGTCTTTAAATAGTCAAACCATATATTAGTTCTTAATGGTTCAGATCTTTTAATGATTCAGCACTTAATGGTTTAGACATCTTATTGGTTCAGCACTTAATCATTCAGAAGTTGCCAAACAACCCTAAAAATAAGTGTGAAAACGTTGAACCACCTAAGCCAAAACATATAAAACAATAGGTAAGTCAATTTAGAACCAGAACGTTGCGACACGGTCGTTAAACGAAAAAAATAAAGGTAAAAAATATTGAATCACACACACGTATTGCGGTGTGTTACTCTCAAAGGTTAGCTGGAAATGCAAAACAAATAATTTTGTATAATATGAAAATAAAAAGATATTATGCTTAAATAGTAAAATGTTTAAAAATAATAGATTAAAATTTGAAAAAAGTTAGAAAAAAATAAATGTAAGTACAACTCACTAAATACAAACTACTCATTAATCGTATTAAAATTACTAATTAATATTATATAAATTTAGATATTTGAATCTTGATTGTTGCATTGTGGGCCTGTTTAGGTAGCATTTGTGCACCTTTTGGCTGTTGCCTCGTATTTTAGAGGGTTTATTCACTCATGATCGTGATTATATGGTAAGCCTGTCTCTTTAGTTCAGATGGTTTTCAAGACTTGATTAAAATTTAAAAAATTCATAAGTTTAAAAAGCAATATTATTCTTAAACTGTTATTAGTTATTATCCACATTTAGATTTATATCCATAATCTCTTATCTAAAAAGCAATATTATATTATATATTAAATGGATTAGCTTCACGTTTAAAACCAAACTAGAAAAACTAAAATTCAAATCTAGGAACATGAATTTGGTCTTGAAACTGCAGTGTATGGTTATTGGGTTGTAAAGTACTCGTATGTTTAGGTTGACATTAGAAGATATATTGCAACCTTTATAGCGAGCTACAAAATAAAATATCTAGTTGCATCTTGTGGATGCAAGATTCACATCGAATCTAAACCATGTAAAATTACCGTGTTCTGGCTTATTGTTTTCGTGTGTTTGTTTGTTATTATGTGTGTTTCTGCTGTGTAGATACCTAAATCAACATAGTTTTGAAAACCGGATTGGACCAGCCGGTCGATCGGTTGGACCGGGAATCGGACTTCGATCTGGTCCGGTTCGGTTTTTAAAATCGTTTAGTGTTGAACCAGTGGTCGGACCGGTTGAACCGGTGGTCGGACCGGGAACCGGTGGTCGGATCGGTTTTTTTTTATATATTTTTTTATTTTTTTGTAATTTTTACATATATTTATAAAAAATACTTATAATTTTATCCGGTTGTTATATACGGTCCGACCGGTTGAACAGGTCCGACCATCGGACCAGTAAAACGTCCGGTTCACTGTCCGGTCCGATTTTAAAAACACTGCCTAAATGGTTCACACTGAAATCAAAATTTAGTTTTTAAATCGAATTTGAATTTATGATTTCGAGCCAGATATCCAAATTTGAGTTGCATGATTTTCATTGAATACGTGTACATGTATATATATACTTATTAATTTTTTCTCATAATATGAATTATTATAATAAACTATACAATGGTACATAGATCAAAATTAAATATTTCTTCCTAACTTTTAAGAAATTATTCATTTGATCTCAGTTATCTTTTTAAGAAATATGAAATTTAACAGGTGAAATACAGAAAATGATCTTTTAAAAAGTTGGCCGCAAAATAAAATTTTGGCTTGTCAAATATTTTACTACGATTCATCATTCATCCGTCGAAATTAGTGTGTTTTAAGAAGCTAAAAGAAATGAGTTTACCTTTTCACCAAAGCTTATCATAATATCCTTCTACTATAATAAAAACCTAATTATGAAGAACACATATCAACATCACATTCATTCTTACAAAAATTTTCCCGCATTTTTATCTTAATAAATAATGACTTTAATTACAAATAATATTATTTAAGTTTTTTTAGATTGAAAATGGTTATCTAATAAATTAAGAAAAATATATGTACACTAATCTTATTTCTAAAGAAGCAAAATTTTTATAAAATATTTTTTTTTTCTAAAAAATCAAACTTATTTAAAAATATGAAATATTTTAAATTTAGTTTTTTAAAAAGTAACTTTTTTATAAACCAAAAATAATTAAAAATGAGAGTTATAATAAGAAAATTTACAAAAATGACAATTTTGTTAAACAAAATGTTTATCTTTTTGTAAAAAAGTTAAAAGGTTGATATTATTCTTTTATTACTTATATTTTACTCCTGCGTAATTTAATCATATCTTATCTTAGAATATCATTTTATAATTAAATAAAGTTTTATTATATTTAATATTGTATTTATTCAACTCGTGTAATACACGGATTTACGAAAACTAGTTTAGTATATAATTACATTGATAGCTACTATAATTGTTGCACCTATATCAATTATATATCCGTATTAAAAAGCAAGTGAGGTGCTGCGATGAATTTTTGTTTTGTGGCCACAAAATTTTAAATTTTATGTTTTTGGTATCAAACATTGACGAATTGCTATTTTGATGGAGTTAGATACTACAACAAAGTTTTGTGTTTTTGTTTTATGACCATATATATATATTTTTGCCTCAAACATTGGTGATTTTTTTTGTATTGTAGGGTGTAGCAAGTGCTGTTATTGTTGTGGTATTGCGACGAAGCAAACCGATTATAAGTGAACATCATTGTTGTTGGTATAGGTATTATCAGGATTGGCATCTATATTCGTTTTTTGTGATTTCCGATTAGCTGAGTCGATAACAAACAAAGTCACGTCCGTAAAGACATAGAAAATCAACCAAACTACCGCGCGCATAATGAGGGAGATAACACTAGTTATCACAATTATACAACTTAAAAGTTTTTTTTCTACCCATGTTGATTAGTATCCTATGAATTATAATTGTATATAGATCCATGTAGACATTCATTAAATGCATATATACCTAAACAAAAACTTTAAATGCATACATATCTAACTTATTGTTATGACAATACTACCCTTCCAAAAAATAAATAAACACTTATAGATGAATCTTATCTTATTATTCTAATAAAATGGTAATTAAAATTGATACTTGTCAACACCATATTCATTTTCATTAAAAATTTTTCGTTTCTCTCTCTTATTTAATACTCACATTAATTACTAATAATATTATTTAATTTATTTTTTAAATTAAATATATTTTTTAATAAATTAATAAAGAAATAATATTATTAATGGTAATTGTAAATATGTAATTTTTATCAAAAAAAGATTTTTTTCTAAAACATTAAACTTTATTAATAATATTAAATTATTTAAAATTAGTATTTTTATAGATAAAACTTTTATAAACTTTTAATATATAATTTATAAACTTTTAATATATAAACTTTTAATTTTATAAACTTTTAATATATAAATTTTTATAGTATTTTTATATTTTTGTTTATAAAAGTTTTATCTATAAAAATACTAATTTTAAATTATTAATAAAGTTTGATGTTTTAGAAAAAAATTTTTTTTGATAAAAATTTACATATTTACAATTACCATTCATAATATTATTTCTTTCTTAATTTATTAAAAATATATTTAATTAAAAAAATAAATTAAATAATATTATTAGTAATTAATGTGAGTATTAAATAAGAGAGAAGCAGGAAAATTTTAATGAAAATGAATGTGGTGTTGACAAGTGTTAATTTTAATTACTATTTTATTAGAATAGTAAGAAGAGTTATAAATAGGGAAATACACTTTTAACCATTTGTCAATTATGAGTTTTGCATAAAGGAAATTTGTTAATTATGAAGTTTTAGCAAGAACAAAAACAAATTAGTTATTACATAAATTACTTTTAATGAAAATTAATTAAATTATTTGAGCTTTTGCAACGAGATATATGCATTTCTTGGACAAATATGTTATTAAAGAGTTTTAAATGAGAAAAATATACTTTTAACCATTATATTTAAAACACTTACATTTTGCATTTTGCTTTCTACTACATATGGATTGCCTAGCAGGTGCTACATGACCACTACTCCCGGTGCGCCTTTCATATTGTACGTTGATTGCTATGTTGAACACTATGTTCTATTTGTATTGGATGATTTGAATTTTGTGATCAACATTCAAGTTAGGTTTCATTGAAAGCAGTTTTAAACAATGTTGTAAAAATCGGTAGGTGCTAGTTGGACGACGAGGTAGAGACTAGGGATTAATCGGATTGGAATTTTATATATAGTTTTAGTTTTATATATAACTACATACATTTTAGTATGTAGGTTTAATAAAAAGTTCAGTTTTATATAAAAATATACACATTTGGACGGATTTTCTAAGTTTTTGCCGGAATTTTTGAAAGTCGCCGGAATCCCACCGGAACTCGCCGAAACCCTACTGGAATTCGTCGGAGATTCCGATTTTTGGCTGATTAAAGACCGCCTAGGTCCGATTTTGACCAATTACCGATTTATACCTCCAATTAAGTGAAATCGCTAAGGTGGACTCCCAATTTACGATTAATCAACACCTAAAACCGATTTTGCAACACTGTTTTAAAGGAGGAAAATATACATTTAACCATTATATTTGGTTTTATTATAGGCGAGACGCAACGGGTAAAGTTATAGTTATGATTAAGATGCCTTTCGATTTATACGATGACATCGTATAAACGATGAAGCGTATGGTACAAGGTTTGTTTGCATGATTTGTATTATACATACAAGTATATTCATACAAACAAAAAGCAATCTTGAAGGTGTACAGAAAAGAAACGAATGATGAAGAAAGAAGATACAGTAAAGCTTATCAGTGCAGAGGGATTCGAATTCATCATCGACAAGAATGCCGCCATGGTTTCTCAAACAATTCGTAACATGCTCACGTCACCAGGTCCCTTTCATCTCTTTCACCAACCCTAACCCTAACCCTAACCCTAATCGTTTTCAATTTCTCAAATTCGCGATCTTAATCGAAGAATCTCAGTTTCTGAATCGGATTTGATCCCATTTTGAATCCCATTTGAGATTTACGAGTTGTTGATTGTTGGATTCAGGGGGATTTGCGGAAACTGAGCATCGAGAAGTTACGTTTCCGGAGATAAGCACCACCATCCTTGAGAAAATTTGCCAGTACTTTTACTGGTCTCTTCAATACGCCAGGTTTGATTATTGATCATTGATCATTGATTATTGATTATTGATTATTATCTTGTGTGATTTCTGTTTCCTGGACGTATGAAATCCAAATGTTACATAATTGGGATTTGGTTTAACGATTAAGATGCTAATGATGAATTGTTGATAATTAAGAAAAGGGGTAGTTTCAATAGACAATTGATAATGTTTCGAGGAATAAATGTATGATATGCTTGGTTTTAAAAAGCGAGAAGCGGTGACAAGGTCTAAAAGCGCAACTCGCACTAAGGTGACAAGGTGTAAAAGCAAAACTCGTAGCGCAAAAACAGAGAGCTTTTCGTACGCGAAGCGCTAAGTGTTTATATAATTTTTTTTAATATAATCCTATAGGTTTTTAGCATTCCCACCCCAAATATAGCTATAAATAATGTTTATATATGTTTTCATGTATAAATTACATGTATGTATAATTTCTTTAGCAACATTTATAGCACTTTGAAGCAAAAAAACACTCATTGTACAAGAGCGCGCGTCGGAGGGATGTTCCCCCAAAAAATCACGCTTTTCTTGTGCTTCTCGTACAGCATGCTTCTTGTGTTACAAAAAGCCCCGCTTTTTAAAACCAAGATGATATGTTAGGTAAACATTGGTGGATATGAATCATATGATCGCTATTGATCAGTATCAGGAGCAAAAGTCTGTAGGATGGATTGGGGGATTTGCATATTGATTGTAGCTTTCATTTTGAGGGCAGATTGTTTCTTTTATTGTTGATATTATATTACATATTTGTAAACATTTCTGCTAATCGCAAAGATTTTGGCTCTCATGGCTCCTTCACTAGAGGTGATGTGTTCATGGTAGATATGGACCTTTGGGCACGTATTAATATTGTAGACTTAAGCATACAACAGAGTCGATAGACTTACTGGGATGTTTTTCTTTTAGGATTTATTTTGTTCTTCTTAAACATTCAACAGAATCAGGTGTTATTGGTGGTTTAGTTACTTTTGAACGTTGTAGCAGACATAAAAAGTGTGCCTGTTGTTGTTTAGGTTTTCAGCAGACGTGGCCAATAGCCATAGAAGTAACAGAAATAAAAAGTGAACCTTTTTAATAAGATACACATTAGCCCCCCATAATTCAAATAAAATCGTCATTGACACATAGGCAGCTGGATGCACAGACGCGCTTCTCAGATTGAAGTTCTATGAGACGCACCTGCCATCACACGAAGCACAACACCCATCACCTGGGTTGGCTTTTTACAACAAGGGTTTGTTAATTGTTACCTGCAATGGTGCAATCTATATTTATAACCTAGACAAGTATGGCCTTTGCGTATCTTTTAAAGAGTAGTGGCACCCTAATAAATTTATCATAAACCTTAGTATCAGATGACTGACATGATAATTCTGTCGAACAAAATAGAAATTAAGACCAACTATGATGTCAAGTTTTCAAATAATAAGTTTGATGTTCTGTTCCATCTTTATTGGATCATTAATTTTCTTTTGTACGACATTTTCCATACTTTTGTTAGCAAATATTTTTTTATTAATCAAGTATGTCCTACAAACTTTAACATGGCAGTGGGAAGGAAACTGAGTTCCACATTGAACCTGAACTGACACTGGAATTGATGATGGCTGCTAATTATCTGCACACTTGACCAATCTTGGTATTGACCATTTTACCTTTCTTCTAGCAACACACACACGCATGTCTAGGTACAAGTGGCAAGACGGGTGGGACATGCAGGTTGTCTAGCGGGTCAAAAGAGTTAAAACTGGTTTGATTGAAGCATGCGCTTTTTATACTTTCTAGTATGGGTCTGGGTTGACCTACAAATTAATATCACCAATTAATGTCTTACTGTCTTAGTTATGACTTATGATTACTAAGACAATATTATTGATATGTTAATTTTTAAATAAAGCGATTGAGGTTGTACACCTTGGAAAACTTTCAACCCGTTTGACCTCTATCTGAACCTTTTTGTTTGGCTCAAAACGCAAAGTTGTCTCATTTATAAATCAATGGGTCAGAATTATGTCTCTTTGTTATGTGTTAACATATTTGTGAATCACTTGATCACCATCGTACTTAATTTTTGAATACTGTTGTCAGATAAACCAATCAAGGCTACATGAGGTTCGTGTTGCTGGCAAACATGAAGATCAGAGTGTTGCTAGGAGTTACGGCCCTTAGTCTGGCTTGTAAATATGTAATTGTTGAATAAAACAGTAGTATATTTGCCACAGGAACATGTTGGATGCCAATGCTTTTGACTTTTTTAGTTGACTTCATAATATTCTTTTTATGAATTATTATTTTCACAGCCTAAGGGCCGTTTGGTTTATAGCATTATATACGGAAGTCTACATATTCAACCGATGACACTTTTTCTGTAGTCTGAGTGGTTGCAAATCAACAATCCTAAACCCATTGACCTCTATATGCAACTCTTCTTTGTCTTCAACATATGTTGCATCTTTAGATCTTGAAGTGTTCATAAAAATGTCAATCGTGTTACAGAATCTTGCCAACTGACCCATTTGTAACGGCCCCCAATGAATAATGTTAGGTCCAAGATAGCGCCTGACGAGCCATCTCCGACTACCAAAACTACTACGGTCTCATTAAAAGTTAAAGTTTTTACGAAAAGATCTTTAAAGTTTCAAACATTAATGGATGTCTTTAACCTTAACCAAGCTACCCCCTCCAAGAATCAATGACTTTGATACCGGGATTTAAAGTTTGACAGATAGTTTTAACCCTTTTCATAAGCCGTTGAGTATAACATGATCTTGGTTATCTAAGATCATGTAGATTTAGGACTACAAACGAATGGAACCGGTTATATAATGTTCGGTGAAAAGTTCGTTCATTAAACTAAAGAACACGAACAATTTTTTTATCAATTTAGTTAAACGGAGACCATAAATACATGGTATAAAGTTTGTTTATGTTCATAAATCCATTTGTTTACGTTGAACTTTTTATTTACTTATTAGTCACGTAAATTGGCCTATCATCCCATTACTAGTTTGTTTATGTTCGTTTTTGATGTATATAATAACATCTACTGGTGACTTCAAACATGAAAGTGTCCGTACATTTCGACGATGGTTGTTGAAAAAATTAAAAAAGACGGGTTCTTTTTTTTTATTTATTGCTAATTTGTACTAGTTAACATATTAATTTTAATTACATTATTAAAACAATGACCTAATTTTCTCAATGGCTCATTGTTGATATAACATTCATTTTTTATACGTATTAGTTTGTAATAAAGACTATTTATACGACACTTTTATGATATAACACATAGTCTAACGTAATCTATAAAGATTAACGAGTAAATGCATGTAACACGATACATATGTACATAACAAGCGCCGAAGGCACCAAGACTACCAACGTTCCTACCGCGGCTAGACCAGACCAATCCAGACAAGCCAGTTTCCCGAGCTTGATCTGAACCAAATCAACCAAAGCCAGAGTTAAGAACAGACAACCAGACACTGATCCACCAGCAGACGCTAAAATCCCAGCTCGCAGTACCCTTAAGTTAACATGAGCTATGGTCCCATCACTCACCTCCACACGCGTATCCCCCTCTTTAGCGGTCCTAATCGCTTGTTTGAGCCCAAAAGCAATAAGGCTAGAGAAGAGAAACGAACTAAAAGAGTAGACATGAAACGCCACGAGGTTTTCAGCTACCGAAGAAGTAGTTAGGCATGATTTGTTAGACGAGTCCACTAGCGTGTAACTCGGGTCCATGGGGTTAACCGCCAGCCCGAGGAAAAGGCCTAGAGTGAAAAGAGAATTGACGTTTACGATTCCGTCTAATGCCATCATGTGGATGGCGGTGCTCTTGAGGTTGTGGCGGCCGGTGGCGGTGGTGATGGTCATTTGGTTGATCGGAAAATTGGTTGAAAGTGGTGGTGTTGGAGTCTTGAAACTGAAAAGTTTAAGGTATTGCGTCTCTTTGTCAGCAAGCAAATGAGAAGTAAAAGTCAGTGCAACATTAGATATGATTCAATTTTAGATACGACGCCGTTTTGTGCAAACATTAAATCATTAGCAATAAAGTTTACAAAAAAATTAACGCCGTTGCCGGGGATCGAACCCGGTCACCCGCGTGACAGGCGGGAATACTTACCACTATACTACAACGACTTCATGTTTACTTTTTATATAAATATATTATTTAAATGATGCATTTAATTATTTTAAAATGCAAATTGAGGAGATATAATTTATATATATCATATATAATAATTAGTAAAAAGGGTGTTGTGAATCGGAACAAATATAACCAATAAAATAGAAAGCCTTTTCAGATATATGAAATAAAGTTTGTAATTTGATATCAGGATTCAAGGCTAGACTACATAGAAATAATGAGTCTTATTTATATAAACTTGTGATGATAATCAATGATTGATATGAATTTCGTGCTTTTTAGACTTTTTTAATCATACAAAACCATCATAAGTTAATATATATTTTACATCTTATATGTCATTTTCATAGTAGTTATATGGATAAGTCTCATTGCTAAGAGTTTGTAATGTATGTTTTGTTAGCTGGAATTAAAAAGACATCACATCTTTACTTTTACTATAGTATGTATCAGAACTATTAAACGTAATATTGTCTTTAGCTAGTTTATAAATCATTAAAATGTAATGTGACCGTTGATTTACAACATCTAGTTGTCATCACCATTAGTAATTCCGTCGTCACTAATCGCAACCACCTCAACTTCTAATTGTATCGACCACCACTAAGTTGTATTGAACCCAACGTAAGACCTACCCTAAAGCGTCACACAAACCCGCAACAAGTAGAAATGACGCTAGTATCATTTCACGTCCTAATATATTCATGTTCATCACCACTTCTGATTTGCTTATTAAAAAAAATTACAAAAAAATCTTAAATTTAAGTTAAAATTTATTGTCTTTCTTTCATGCACCTTTTATACACTTATAGACTCACATACGATAAAAAAGGGCTATCTATATGTAATTAAAAAAAATCACACTACAGATTATGTCCGTGTGTTGTCAGTCAAATCTAACACGGATTTGAAACATCTATATGAACCACAAATAGCATCACACACATGAACTCAAAACATGACATGTATATTCATAGGTTGACACAAAAATAACAAGTTAAAAATCTTCAATAAATTTTCTACTTTAGAATTTAAATTTACATAATATTTATTACTTTTATCGAAACATCAATGTTTACGAACAAACTAATTTTTGAATTTTAAGTTTGGGTGTAAAAGAATCTGAAATGTTAAAATTGTTGAAACAAACATGCCCCATTTTGTTTAACTTCTTGTCATGTTTAACTCAAAACTAAGCAAAATAAGCTTTTTATCAAACAAAAATACATAAAAAACATACGGTATATTTATGTAATGTTACAAATGCATATCCATACCTATACCACCATAACCTTTTGAATCCAACAAATATAAAACCTTAAGCAACGAAAAAGAAACGATGGTAATGGATGATGGTGGTTTAAAACAAAAACAAACCTTACAATATGTTTTTTTCTATATTTTGTAGAACAAGTAATATTGTACTTGACGCATATAATTTATAAAACAATTTAACGTATTTTTTATGTATGTTTTGAGTCCGTTTATGTTTCGAGATAAATTTGTTTGAAAAATAGTTGATTCAAATATAATACGTTATCATTCAACGATATAGATTTGAGTTAGTGTATACTTAGACGTAAATTTAGTTTGAAAACAAGTTAATAAACCAGTTGTTTTAATAATAATCGAAACCCAATGTGTTATTTTAATAAAAGAATCATCTTCATCTATAATATATATCTACTATTCATTCATGCCTTGACGTATGGTTATAACGTAGTTTTGATTCCATATGTACGTGGTTGGAATCTTTTAGTGTATGAATATTCTAAAAACTTTCGCATTCACTTTAATATTTTGTTCCAGTATTACTTGAATTATTATAGGCACTCAAAATCATTTGGCTTCGTTATTTATTTTTCTAGCTGACAAATTCCACTCATAACAGGATAAGCACAAATATTGTTATCTTTCTTGTCTACATTTTACGGCTAAATTTAATAAACAGCAAAGTATTTAATTTATCGGTTCATTCTAGCATTTGTTAATAGTTATATTTTTATTTGATGAGATTATTTGATAATCATAACTACTTAAAGGGAATAAATTTTTGATAATGATATTTTTAACATTAATCAGTAGCAGCATGGGGTGTTTGGTTAGAAGGAATGAAATTGAAAAACTAGTATAATTTTCAAGTAAAATTATGTTTGAGTGGGTAATTAAATGTAAAACCCAATAAAATGTTTCACCTCAAATTTATTTGGTTGTGGGATTTCAAATTCTCTCTCTAGGTGCCAAAATTTTAAAATCTCACAACCAAAAGAATTTAAGATGAAACATTCACTTGGATTTTACATTTTATTAACCACTCAAACATAATTTTACTTGAAAACTATATTAATTTCTTCATTCCATTCCATTCTTTTCAACCAAACGCTCACTTAACACTTTTATTCTTGTAAGTTGTAATAACAATGTGTTTGATTTTATTTGGCATTGTTAAATATATATATATATATATATATATATTATAATAATAATAATTATTATTTTTGTTACTTTATTTAATATATTAACTTAAAATTCAATATCAGGATATTCTGCCGCACTTGTACCAACTAGAGTATTACTAGCATTAGAACAACATTTCAACAACTTAAAGTCTCTTTCGTCGTTGAATGGCTTACCTTAAACCAAACCTATTAACAAGGTACCTTTTTATCAGTGTTTTGAATCATAACGCATGCATGTGTATACGTAATATATATGTGGGTGCGTATGTATGTTTATCGATTGGTATGTATATAATACGAGTCTTATACGTGACCTACGACAAAAAAGTGTCATGCAACAAAAGTCGTGGTGGCGGTCGACATTAATAGACCACATAGAGAAGAAACTCCCTCAAGAATGGACGTATTAATCAACAATCGAGTTATTTATAAGTTACTTTGAAATATGTTAAATTTACATGTTATTATTTACGGGGTATAATCGTATAAAATAAGGTACCTTTGTGCCTATTGTATAGTTTTAAGAGGGAAAATAAAAAGTCGATTGTTATTTGCCTTAAAGTCAAGGCCGTGGTGGTAATGTAAATCGGACCTCCTCTAAATTAAATTGTAAACGAAAGTCGAAAATATAAATCTACGAGCTTTAGTAAACCCGTGTATTACACAGGTTAAATAAATATAATATTATATAATAAATTTATTAAATACAAAATGATATTCTAAGATATAATATAATTTAAATTACGTATAAGAAATCCACTATAAATAATAAAACAGTGATATCGACTTTTTAAAATATTGTTTTTTATTTTTTTAAATAAACATTTTGTTTTAAAACAAACCGTATAAAAATACTTTTTTAAAATTTTTTCTTATTACAACTCCCAATTTGCTTAATTTTGTTTTTTTAAAATTGACTTTTTAAAGTATTAATTTATTTAGAAATAAACTAAATAAATAGATTTATTTCTTAATTTACTAAATAGTAAAAAATATTAAAATAATATTTTTAGTAATTAAAGTAATTATTTATAGGAGAGAGAAGCGGAGAAATTTTGATGAGAATGATTGTGGTGATGACATGTGACACTCTTATTTATTCTTTTATTAGAGTAAAAAGATGATTGTTGTGGTGTATGATTGTCGTTAGCAACAACAATAAAAATAAAGAGTGTCATTTGTTAATTGTCTTACGAATTGTTATCGATTAATATGTTAAAGTTTAAACTATTAAGAAATATCATTTTAGCTCCTTTGAGTTTTTAAGGCCTCTGGTTTAGCTCTTATATTTTTACTTAAAAAATTAATTTCTTATGTTCTCATTTTATATACGTGTCGATGTAAATTTGAGTTCGTCTACATTTTAACGTAAATTTTATTCCGACACGAGCTGAGTTAAGTACAATATGTTTCCGTTCGACGATATAAATTAAGTAACTTTACGTTTCAACGTAAGTATAGTTCGGAAACGAGTCGGGACAATTGTTTCCTATAATTTATCGTGCCGTCGCAACACACGGATATATTTATTAATGTATATATATTATTCATGAAGAGTATAAACAAATTATCAATCTTCTGGTTTTGGATGTCTCACAGGCTAGCAAGGTTATCATTATTACAAGTTTGGGCATAAGGGCTTTTTTTCGGTACAACATTGTTCTAGATTTTATGTACCTTTTATTCTCAATAGAATTGCTTGTTTACAGGAGAACCAACCAATCTAAACAATCAAATCCTATGAACCATATGAAAATAAAACATACAAAATACACACAACATACTATATTGGGTATTTAAACATTCCAATCTATCCATATTAGAATTGGACAAAGGGAGAAAGAAAAAAAATATATATATATATAGATAATAAACAACGGCTCCCGTGTTCCGTTCGAAGTGCATCCACCGACAATGAACATGGACGATATGCCGATGAACGACGACGGAACAATGGGGGGAATGGCGCCAACAGCACCCGGAAACGACTCGATGGGTATGGATATGGGTATGGATATGTCAATGACACATATGACTTTTTATTGGGGAAAAAACGCTTGGATTCTTTTTGAAGGCTGGCCAGGAAGTAACACGGGAATGTATATTTTGGCGTTGGTTTTCGTGTTCTTGCTCGCGTTGATAATGGAATTCTTGGCTCATGGTAACATTGCCCCGACAAAATCCAACCAGATACAACGAACAATGATACACATTGTTCGTGTGGTGTTTTCGTATCTGGTGATGTTGTCAGTGATGTCATTTAACATTGGCGTGTTTGTGATGGCGATAGCAGGGCATGCCGTTGGGTTCTTTGTGTTCAAAAAATCAGATAAAGAGTCAGAGGTGTCTTCGATGGCTTGCTAATTATATAATTTGATGGATTTCTAATGATTTGCTTATGTAATATATGGGTTTGTGTTTTAATAACACGCGAAGTAATATTATTGATCTTAATGTTCTAAAATAAACACATTCAATGGTTAACTTGTATTCTGCGATACGAGTAATGATCATGTCAGGTTGATGAGTGATGGGTTGATTCTTTTGAATTAAAAAGTTATAAGTTGAAACCTGTATGTTTATTTGGTAAATAATTAATCATAATTGAACTCAAAAATTCACTTTGAGTATTTATATCTGAATCACGTAATCATATCATATACATGCATATCTAACAAATTTAAGTTCGATTCATGTAATCATATCATATGCATGCATATGTAACAAAAGATGGACTCTATTACTATATACTGAACGAGTCGTTTGTTATCAAATTGTTAGCCGATATTTTGATTATAAGGATCCGTTTCGCTACCCCCCCTATAAAGTCAAGGAGATAACGATCAAACTTATGTCGTTTAGCGTAAATAAAAAACAACAACATCCTCCACGTGTACCATGAAAGAACAACATTCATGTATTAGCTTTTTTCAAAAACATAGAATGTGCGCCTATCGTTACCTTTCCTTACAACGTTCCAATACATTTTTACTGAAAACAATTGTTTTCAAGATCAAGCGTTTTCTAACATCATGGAATATAGCGAGTGCAGTTCCCATGATGGTACCGTGACAAGCCAAATCATTTATAAACGAACAATTTTCCAGTAATGATATATTGATATTACAAACATGTGTCAATATCATTTTTACGAAACTGACAATGATCAAAGTCATGATGCGTAGCACGAAACATAGTCATATATAGTAATTAAACTATAAATATATGTTTGAAAATACTCCTACCATTTATAAGTTACACAACCAACAATTATTAGTACAACTGATTACATTGAGTTATTCATTACACATAAATATTGGAAATTCATGGCTTGAAGTCTCGCTTTAAATAAAACGCGTAAAGTTTAACCAGAACATTTTTTTAGTAATGGAATTTTCTCGTAAGAAAGTTATAGGTACGATCACGACTGAAAATAAAAATAAATATGTAAACCTAAGATGTAATCGCTGAATTAGGGTGTTAAATTTATAATTTCCACAAGCATTAATGTCACACAACGAATTTTTCACACATATCCACTACTTAACACCTCACATACCCACACACCACCACACAAATTCATTGTGTGTGAAAGAGAGAGTGAAAAAGAAACTCCAATGAACGGTGGTCACATGAACGGCATGACGCATATGCCACCACCACCACCAGCAGCCACCGCCACCGGAGGACCACCGGCGGCGATGGACATGACCTACCACCAGAACCACCACCCGATGATGCACATGAGCTTCTTCTGGGGCAAAAACGGCGAAATCCTCTTCCCGGGTTGGCCCGGATCCGATTCGGGTATGTACGCTCTCGTTCTCATCTTCGTCTTCTTCCTCGCGTTTCTCGTCGAGTTTCTATCTCACGCCAATTTCCGCCGGAAAAGCTCCGGCACGGTGACGGCGGGGCTGATTCAGACGGCGGTGCATACGCTGCGAGCTGGATTGGCGTATATGGTGATGCTGGCGGTGATGTCGTTCAACGGTGGGGTGTTTCTGGTGGCGGTTGCCGGTCACGCGCTCGGGTTTTTGGTGTTTGGGACGTGGGTCTTTAGGAATTCGCCGCTGCCGCCGGTCGCCGGAGATAAAAGCTCCGATATGTCGCCGATGATCTGTGCTTGATTATGGGGTAAGGGGTTAGGGTTTTGTTTATTTTCCTTTCATCCTTTGATTTACACCGGTTTATTGATACATATGTAATTTGATTTTCTAAGCTTGAAAATCATCAAATAAATGTTTCTTTTTTACCCATAATCTACAAATTATGTGTTATAAGATTTGAACTATTGATCTCTGTTTACGTAATCTACATCTATTAATCATCTAATATTCGTACGTTATGGTTCAATTGTGAAGCTAAATTACATATTTAGATTTCAGAATAATTTGATTGAGAGTAATCTAATTCGAGTTTTGAGTGTAAATTGAGTTGGAATTAGTTTAATTCGAGTTTTAAGTGTACGTTGAGTTGGAATTTAATTCGGGTTTGAGTGTAAATTGAGTTGGAATTTAATTCGAGTTTGATCAAGTGGGAGGTCTGATGGATTACTTTGAATAGTAAGGGGTTGATTTGAATAGATATTTTTTGAGATGATATTAGAGTTTTAGTAATAAAGTCTACATCAAGAAACGACGTTGATGAGCTATCATATTGAACTCTTACGTTTATAATAAACTTTCCTGAGCTTTTAATATGTAGGAATAAGTGACGAAATTAAATAAATATTGAGTTTGAATGAATAAATATATATTTGGTTGGTGGAGATAATGGAATGAACAATTACGTTATTGATTTTATTCCCTTAAATTCATTTCATCCACCTCTCTTTTTATTTTTTTCATTTCATCCTTTCTTCCATCATTAGTCACCAACACCACCCACTCACCCGCCACGACAACCATTACCGACCACCAAGATCGCTCGTCACCAGCAATCACCACTGGCCACCACCGCGGCCAGCCACCACTACCCCGGGAACATAATCGTTGGACACCGTTGCCGCCGCCTGAAACCACCAAAGGCCACCACCACCGGCCACTGTTGACGCCGAAAACCACGGCCGCCGGAAACAACCTACCACCGGCCATTGTCGACGTCGGAAACCACAGCCGCCAAAAACTACCGCCACCACCACAGTGGGAAACCACCACCGGCCACCGCCACCGCCTGCCATCGCAACCGCTGGAAACCACCACCGGCCACCGCCACCGCCGAAAACCACCACCGGCCACCGCCACCACCGGAAACCACCTCCAAAGGCCAACACCGCCACCGGAAACCACACCGCAAGAAACACGAAAGGCCACCATTGCCTTCGAAAACCACTTCCGGCCAACACCACCGTTGGAAACCACCGCCGATCACCACGTCGGAAACCACCACCGACCACCACCCCCGCTCACCATTACCATCATAACTACTTTTACATTTCATTATTTCTTTTTCATACGTAACAAACAAAGCAAAGTAATGATTCATTTATTAGTAAATGGTAACTAAAATGAAAATGAAATGTAATGATTCATTTTATTTTCTAATCAATTAAATTTCCCTTGTTCATTTCATTCATTCGTTCATTCCATTACTCCATACCAAACAGACTCGTGATAGTTTTTTGTTCAATGGCGGAACTAGAAATTGTTTGGGGTCATTTTTTTTGGTTATTAAATATGTAACGGAACAACAAAAAAATTTAGGTCGTCCGATCCATTCGGGTCGGGTCGGGTCGAAATATGCATAATTAAATTGTAGTATTAACAAAAATGCAATACAAGAGATATAAAAAAATTATATATTATGTTTCCTATGCGTTTTCATCTATTAAATAGACATAATATAATTGCATATCGGCGGATTAGCTTTGTTTACTTGTTAATTCTACATGATTATAGCCCTTCAAACTATTTGTTTAGCTAAAAAATTTATAATTTGGGGTAAACTGGTTGTATAAGTGTTTTATAAACATTCTAATATATGAACTTGTATTGTGTAACCGTAATTTTGTCTCAACTTTATTGTCAATGCTTGTTGGTTAACGACTCATAGATTTATAGTGACATGTTGTAATTTGTATGCTAAATCATTCCTAATACTTGCATCACATTTTGGTTGTAGACATTCAGAAAGGGGTGTTTATCAGTTCAGTCTTAGGAAACTACAAACCAAACTAACCGGTTGGGTGGATGTGATGGTTTCAGTAAGATGATGGTTTCGGTAATAGAATGGTTCTAATCTGACGGTTTAAAGTTTGAACTGATTTCTTCTTTTCAAAATTATCTAAATGAAAGTCTTTGAACTGCAAACTTAAAGTTCAAAACTGTTTGGTAGATTTCAACAATTTATGAAGGTCCAACTATGATGTTATTGGCATGACTATTGGCTGATTCATTCATAGGATTATAAATAAAAAAACCTTTTAATATATTCTCATTTGTATTATAAATAACTAATAAACACAAAATCTAGGACTTAACCACAATCTAATGAAAACAAATTCTAGGGTTTGATACTTTTATTCTAGACTAATAAACAAAGAAACAAAATTAAGTCAAAAATCAATAAAACTAATCTTGAATGGTTGCTAGAGTTCCGGTCAACGGAGCTTAATGGGTCGAGGGATGGTCGCCGGCTGGAGGTCCATGGACGCTGAACTCTAAAGGGGAACATCGATGTTTTAGCCAAACCAGAAAGGCAAAACAATGCGGGATTTGGGTTAGGGTTAAAATACATAAAAGATAAAGGCATAAAACTAATTTAACAAATTAAAAATGAGTGTAAAAAATAATCATTTGCAAGAGTCAAACTCATGACCTAAACTACAATTGGACGCGCACATAAACATGGAAAACCAATAAACCGAGGCCAAATTCTTGTCCTAGTTCGAATTTAGTAATACTAAGGGTTCACCTGTGTAAAAACAATGGGTTCACTAGAAATTTTGATATATGCGATCACTATTAGTTCAAACATCAATGGGGTCACTTGATCTTGTTCCCTGAATGGTAGTTCCGCCACTGGCTCCAGCTATGACACATGAGGCTTAATATTATACCTGACAAGATGGGTGGGTCGGGTTGGGTTGGGTGCCAGGTCAGAATGGGTTCGGGTTAGGATATGTTTGGGTCAGAATGTATTAACTTAAAAATGAGTTAGAATTGATTCAGGTCAAGATGGGTTTGAGTCATATGTGCTAGATCAAAATAGGTTTAGACTTAAAAAATCACATTGATTAACAATTTCATACATAGATCAATCCTAAGGCAAGGGGCACCGACGTTCTAATGAAAGAAAAATATAACTAAGTATTACTTTAATACCTTAAGATAAGGCTGTTCAAACCGCTCGACGCTCGCTTAACATTCGTTCGGAATTTGCTTGAAAATGCTCGTTCGAATTTTTGCTAAAAAAAATACTCGCTCGAATTTTTGCTCAAAAATGCTTGTTCGAATTTTTCCTCGGTTGTAAACGAGCCGATCGGCTCAGATCGATTTGTAACCGAGCCAAGAATAAGCAAAGGGTTATTTGTTTTAGCCTCTTAATGGTACACAAGACATATAAATATATGAAGATTTTTTATTCAAGTGTCAAGGGTTGTTAGTTTCAGTCTTTTATTAGTTTAGATGTCTGAATGATTCAGCATATAATGGTTTAAACTGTTTGTTTCGCGATTTATACATTTGCATTTGAATGGTTAAACATTATACTAATGATGTATGGTTAAAACGTCTTATCTAAATTGATCAGACATTTTCTTCTAAATAGTTAAGCAGTATACTAACTCTTAATGATTCAGATTTTTTAATGGTGTAATACTTAATTGTTCAAACATTTTAATGTTTCAACATTTAATAGTTGAAAGCTCTTATTGGTTTAACATTTATCATTCAGAATCGCTAAACAACCCATCATTCTAACAAAAAATGTTCAGGGTTGAGCCGGGTTTTTTTTCTAGTAATGAGTTTCATCCCGAGAAAGTTAAGGGTACAGTCGCAGTGGAAAAACAAATGAACAAAAACGATTAAAATAACATCTATATTTCGAAACAGAATCGTACTTTTATCGTTAAAGAAATAATAATTATATCTACTCAACCCTCAACCGTCCAATCAAACGCGTCTTCTTTTTCTTTATCTTTTTCTCTCTCTCATCTCATCTGACTTTACTGCAAAAGAATTCAAGTGATTTCACCCCCATAAATTACTCTCACTTGCTTCCACACACACAACACTACTTTCTACTGCAAGTTCTTTCTTGGGACCGTTGGTTATAAACCAAAAAGAAGAATAAAAAGTCAAATCTTTATCAATATTCTTTGAGTTTTCTCTCTGAATCCCTTCAGTTGCAGTGCTAAACTTGGTTTTCCCTGTTGCACCCACCTATACACCTTCATCTCTGAAGAACCCATCGGCATTTTCAACTTATGTACGGTAAGTGTTCGATGAAATGTCTCAGTGAATAAGTGCTTTGAGTTTATCAATGCCTTATGGTTCTTTATTTCATGATTCTTGTTTAGTTTAGTTGTTTTAAAGTGATATTCTTGCTGGGTATCTAAGAATCTTGGAGATTTTTCAATGTAGTTGCTAAATTAACTCACATTAGGGGTCTTTTTTCTTGCTAATTGTGATTTATGTTTTGTTATCACGTTATGATCATGGGTCATCTTGTTTGGAATCACTTCTTGAATCTAACTATAGTTCTTTGTATGAGATTCAAGACTGATAGTTCTTTATATTTTGACAAAGTTATTAATTATTACAGTTTAATAAAGGGGGAAAAAGATAAGAGAATGTGGTCAGACCTCTAATAAGCCTTTAATTTATTTTATTTTGTTTATCTTTTGTATTGTACTGTTTCCTTTGTACCAATCAGAGTTTCAGTATTCAAAATAATTTGAACTGTTTTTCACCCTTATTTTACTCATCTGGGAATCTTGGTTATCTGTTTCATGTGACAATTTTTTAAATTTTTTCTAAATGTCATGAACTGTAGGGCCACTCATTCACACTTTCAGTTTCTTCCTTGTCCATACACTTCAGATGCTCTCTGTTTTGCAGATCTAGAACAACCAATGAACCAATGAAATGCAGCTCACTAAATCTTGTTTTAACCTGTATATTGTTTAAGGTCCAATTGTAATTTGTTATGTGTCCAATAGGGTTAAACTGCATTGCTGATGGTTATTTATGATTCTTAAACTGATAATAATTAGATGTTGAACTATTCTATTTTTTAGTATTTTTATATCAGTTTTGGTTTTTAAGCAAGTAATAGTCATAACTCATGAGAAATGCTACCTATAGGTGGTTGATGATCATGCCAATTTTTTCTTGTTCAACAAACAATATGATTCACATGAGTCTTATGGATTTTTTACTTCAATGTAAAGCAGCCAGTAAAATATTATATTGAAAATGATTCATTTACTGTATTTTGTTTTGGTTCATTGATGTTGTACCAACTTGATTGCATATGTAGGTTTCTTTGACTTGGCGGATATGACTTGACTCAATTTGTTGACATTAACATATGCAAAATGGGTGACCCAATCTCAGCCTGGTCAAACTGTAGTCAAACTATGAGAAACAAATTTGAATCGGAGAAACGGCGTATTTCTTATACTGATTATCATTATGAAGATGTGAAGACTCGACTTAATATGTCAGCATCACCGTCAAATCACACCCAAAAAGTTGGAAATAAAGATGAGATAGTTAGGCACATGTCGAATTTGCCTAGTTATCTTGAAACAAGAAAAGACACCCCTGATAAAGCTTTGAATTTTGGAGTAATGGACTGGGGGAAATTACAGAAATGGCAATATCAGCATCTTAATAATTGTTCACCCTCTAGCAGTAATTCTTCCCCGTTATTTTCAACTGCAGGGTCAACTCCCAAGTCAAGCGTTGGTCAAAGACGCCCTCCTGCTGGTCAAAGACCTCACAGGATGACCCTACAATCTCATTTCAACGCATCTTCGCGTTCAAGCAGCGTTACCAAGTTACAAGATTTTTATCCACCCAAGCTGCAAGAATCTGAATCATCGATTCATACAGTAAATTATAGTGGTAATTCGGCATCTTTGAAGGGAAAAATGAAGTTCCAAGATCCACTTTACAGAACACAAGGTATTGATCAAATTGAAAGGCAAAAAACCATGGTTCCTTCGCCTATGATTTCTCATGAAAATAGTGAAACAGATGAAAAAATTCGTTCATATAGGAATAACTACTCCTTTGATGAAAAAAGATCATCTTTTTCAGTCAAGAATTCGGATCCTAATACAGGTAATCTTACTGCTAGTAAACCAAGAGGTATGTCTCCAATTCGACGATTTAGCTTTAGCAATACAAAAAGAACCGACTCCCCTGTTTGTCGCAAAGCAACAACTGATAATAACACACATGTCTCTGCGCGCTCTCACGCAAGTCCTTTAAGACGGTTATTTGAACCACTCTTCCAGTTAAAGGCAGCAAACTCTCATCAAGTTACCAAAAGTCCCCGTGTAGATTTAGAAATAAAAGCAACTTCACAATTGGATTTGAGAAATGACGCGTGTGAATCAACATCAACAAGACAAGCTGTTTTTCGGTCAGCTGTAAAGAATGGCCAGCCTCTGTTCACGTTTTCTGTTGAAAACAATAATAACATACTTGCAGCCACTGTGAGGGATCTAAGTTCTTCCGGAAAGATAACAGCAACCATTGGATCTATACATTCTTCACCATTGATGAAATCAAGAAAAAGAACAGCAGTTGGTTATCTAATATAAAAAAAGACAAAGGTCATAGTTATGTGCCAAATGTAACAGCTCAAATGATGGTTACAAATCGTGCGATCTATAATTCTAACACCAGAGAGTTCTCATTGTTTCGTGTGAACCCGTATGATGAGCTTGCAGCCATTGTTGTGAAGTTTTCAAGAAGTGTAGATTATGAAGAGGAGAATCAGGATCAGTTTAGCACAACAGTGATTCTACCTGGTGGCAATCATGGCGTATCAAGTAACGGTAAACCTTCACCGTTAATCGACAGGTGGCGGTCTGGTGGTGTATGTGACTGTGGAGGCTGGGACTTGGGATGCAGATTAAGAACTTTAACAAACCAGGTGCAGTTTAGCGGAAGATTAAACTCACCCATTGGCCAGTTTGAGCTTTTCTTTCAGGTACATCTCGTTTCTTAGTACAGAACTCGTTATAAGATACAATACTTAAACAATTTGCCTGCATTCAGTATTAGGGTGTAATTTCTGACATGTTTACAGATCTATGAAGTTGGTTTATGTTATACTTAAACGATATGGTATTTTATGCTAAAATGTATAAGATAAAGGAGAAAGAGTCCAGTTTTATGGTTTAAGCGAGTCGTGTTTATGTTAACCTGTGAAGACTTATGTCGCATTTAATTTTCAAGTTCGTGTCAAGTTTGACCTGCCAACCCATGAAACGACCCATTTTAACATACCTACCCGGTATTGTTGCTAGAGGATTCTAATGTACTGAATAATTTCTTTCAACAGGGAGATGTGATCAACAAGAAGCATTTCTTCAGCCTTTGTCCTATAAAAGAAGGGATATTTTCAGTTGAATACGACTCATCTGTTTCACCTTTACAAGCATTTTCAGTTTGTATATCAGTTATGGAATGCAGAAAATCATCTCAGCGTCAAGAATCCACTACGTATGTCGCCAAACAAGTGACACATGACCCGAATCCAGTATGTTTTGCATCGTTTCCACCTCTTTCACCTGTAGGAAGGGTTTAAAAATGAAATTATTGTTTTTTTGTAAGCTAGTTAAAAAGTTTAGGCAGCTTGATAGTTAGGTATTAGATGATAAAAGTGCCCTGCTTGTTTAGAAGTACTGTGATAACATATGATATGTTTAAACTGTGTTTTTGTGTCTTTTTGATTTGGTGACAACTTCAACCAACTAATGCTACCGACACCCGGGGCCGTTTTTAGTTAAGAGATCTAAACTAATGCTAAGGGTGAAAGTGTATATAATCGAACATGTATCTTGATTATATATCATCTATAAGTTAAGAGATCTAAACAAAATACTCATTTGACCATAATACGCTATAATACAATGAATGTACCCCAGATATGTCGACCCAAATGCAATAAAGCGCGAGTTAGATGTGGATGCACGCAACTAACTCATGAATACATTACACTATATACACAAGATCTATATATAGATGTGGCTATATCATGATACCATCATGAATAATGCTACACAACCGAAGCAACTAACACCTTGATGACACGTCTATGAAGTCCCTTAGACATGCTGCAAACAATTATAATATTTACATAAACCGTTGAAAATGAAAAAGAAAAATCATCTGAAAATATTGAATTTGCCCTCACTAAGAAAAACGAATTCAGTAGCTCATCAAAGATACACTTTCACCCTTACAAGTATATACATTTCTGTGATCCAACATTCAGTCCATACAGACACAAAGGAATATCTATGGCTTCACAAGACATTTAATTTTTTGATCATATAACGCGAATTAAGGCAATACATTAAAGTGAAACAGCCACGAAATAATGAATGCAAAAACCATGCAACCCAACAAGATATTCATGATTCTGCGACCCTGCAAGAAAGTCCGTGGCTCGCTAGGAACCATAATGGGTCCTGTGGCTGACCGGTCAACTGGCTCAGTCTCCGTGGCAGTGTGGGTCGTCTCATGGGTCTGATCCCCACCAACATTTTTCGCTGCAGCACCACAGATCTCACAGATCCTGAAATATCAGCACACATTAAACATAAACATGTGACATTGAATAACCAGAATGAAAAGCGTGGTAAATTCTGATTACTTACTGGAAGTTTTGATGAATGAGTTAAACGGCTTTTATTTTGGTTACACAACACAAAACAAATAGTAGTTTAATTCTACAAGTAACATGTTAAACACGAGCAATATGAAACACTACAACATGAATGGAGTGAATGACAACGACCCGATGTAACCTAAATCATATACCACCAAATATGTCAAGTCGCAAGAAAAAAATGCATAAAGATCAACCTAACCTTGTCCCATCAACTACACCAAACAATTACTAGACTTGTAGGGTGTTTTTAACTTTTAAAAACGCCACATCATCCGTTTTTTAGACCAAAAACCATTAGGGGAGTTTGTTTTTGAAGATAGAAGTTCATAGAGATGAACACCCAAATACATTTGACATTTTCATAGATGGGTCAGGGTTAGGTTTTAATATTAAAAAAAAGAAAATAATATATTTATATTAATAAAATATTTAGTTTTACAATATTAGTTTAAATGTTACGTGTTTTAAGTCAATCTCATGCGTCTGAACAGTGCCCAAGTGCTTAAACAGTGCGATGTAACATTGCTCATGCGCCTGAACAGTACTCATGTGCCTAAACAATAAACTTAATTTTTAAATTTTAATTTTGAATTTTTTACAATAAATTATTATTTATTAAATATACAGTTTAAATTTCAAATTTTAAAATTTTTCTCTAAAAAGTATTTAACTTTTATATTTTAAAATTTTAAAGTTTTAAAATTTTTCATCCAACAAAAGACATAAATATTTTATTTATATTTTATATTAATATATAAGATTGACGTTAAAAAATAAATGTAAAAGGTGATAATGATATGACAATGTTTTTAAGTATTTTTAAGTTTTACCATTAGAGAGATTTTTTGGGTTTTTGAAGAATGAATGTTTTTCTGATGTGTCTGCTGACTAGGCATTTATTTAAGTATTTTTTAATTTCATCATTAGTGATGGTTTTTATTAAACCTTGAAATTTAAGATTTTGGGTATACAAATATACTAAAACAAAACATGTTAGGTGTATAATATTGATTTTAAAAAAATTATTTGAAGGAAATACAAGTTGTTCGAGGTTACTCATAGCTTATCATCTTAACAAACATGATTCCATTAGCATGGCGAGATTGTAGTTAATTTAGTGTTGTGTATCGTCGTACTTAACTTCTTTGGGTTCAAATTTATAGCTACATATAATCTACATTTTGTCACACGAACCAAAATAAAAAAACAAGACTCATTTGATATTTAATTTGTAGCATCAACATTCTAGTGAACCCGTGATGTATAACGATCAGAACGACCAAGGAAAAGACAATAAGAAGGTAATTAAAGTGGCTTTTTTGACTTTTGAACACGAGTTCCGCAAATGATCAATATTTGACAAAAATTATTT
The DNA here is from genome assembly GCA_025506515.1 of Flaveria trinervia. Taxonomy (NCBI): domain Eukaryota; kingdom Viridiplantae; phylum Streptophyta; class Magnoliopsida; order Asterales; family Asteraceae; genus Flaveria; species Flaveria trinervia. The sequence goes on from CM046442.1 coordinate 2,930,987, forward strand.
AATAAAAAAAATCATCATCTTGCTAAACCAAACAGTTTCTTCACTTTATTGAACTTTCATGCATCTTTTCTTAAAATCTTGAAGTATAAAGTGTTGATGTTGCATATAAACTCAAACACAACTATTTTCTTGATTCGAAAATTGACATGATTTTGCTTATACTTAAAAAGATAAAGTTTTTGAGTGGATAACTTTGAACCTCTGTCAACATTTTTGCAAAATTGGTCACACTCAGAGTCAAACTGTAGTAAAAGTAGAAAGAAGGCAATGAAAACACAGAAGAGAGAGATGTTTTTTTATGAAATGATCTTCTTTCCTATATGAAATTCTCATATGTCAATCAAAAAGCTTAGAGAATTCATAAAATTCACCATAATTAGCAGATGTATTTTGACTTTTGTAGTCAAACACTTCATCTTCAATATCCCACATCCATACATCCCATATGTAACATATTGAAAACAAGACACAGAAATCCATATTTCAATCTTCAAAGTTCAAATGAAATGCATCGATCAATCGATTATGATCGAAAAAAAACAACTTTGACCACAAAAGATCAGATTCAAAACTCACTAATTCAGTGTTATAGACTCATAATTAGCCACTAATTTCACAAACAAACTCAAACAGATGATTGCAAATACAGCTTCATATAATCATATCAACAATCAAATCGAATTAGAACACCTTGAATTTATTGAAAACGCAAAAGAGATGAGTGAAAACTTACATATTCCCTTTGATTTTGAACCATGTTTCTGCACATTGTTTATGAGCATCACCCAGATCCCCTTTGCAATTACACCCCAATTCAATACCACCACCACCAACGCCACCGTCACCACCACCATCACCGTCGTACTCCGCCGTATCGCCACCCCAAATCTCAACCTTCAAATGACAAATCCGACATTGCTTCTCACTCTCACTCTCACCTGCACAATGCAACTTCATCTCCACCTCCCCACTCTCCAAATCAATCTCATCTGAAGAAGACACAATGCGGCTGTGATTGTACGAGAAGATTCCAGAAGACCCACATTCGTCGCCGGCGACGGAGGAGTCGATACGCGCCGACGACGACGGCGCGTCGGAGTCGGATAACCCCAAGCTGCTGCCACCGTCCGTCGCGGCGGCGGTGGGTTCGCTGGTGGGTTGAGAAGATCTCAGGCGACGGGTGGAACGGCCGCGGCGGCGACGGCGGCGAGGTGGAGGAGCTCCTGCGACTGACGGTGGTTGAAGGTCGGAGAAATTGTCGATTGTTGACATATTTGTGGGCCAATTTGTGATTTTGTTAGGTGTAATTGATGGGCTTTGGGTTGTGGTGGTGGTGGTGGTGGTCGCCGGAGGTGGTGGTTGTCCGGCGGTGGTTGTCGCCGGTGGGTCAGTGGTGAAAGTGAAATGGGAAGAAAAAGAGTGACCGATACTACTATAGTTTTACAGATGTGTGTCAGATAAAGAAGAGATGTGGGACCCTGTGTTTCTTTATGTGAATTGATAATAATGGGAAAAATGAAAATGTAAGTGAAGATATGAGATGAGGGGTGACACGTGTCGTGATGTGAGGTGGTGTTGATGAAGATTTTCCCGCCATGGGATTCAGTATGGAATCAAAGGGATCTGATGATGGATGGAGATCTGGTCAGATTTGTACTGAAAGTGAATCCAAATGATTGCTGTTGATGGTTGCTTTTCTATGCGAGAAGAAATGGTCAAATGGTAGCGTATCCGTTTTTATTTAGGGATCGTTTGATAAAACCGATGTAAGTTTTTAACAAGTCCGGTTGAATAAGAAGTAGTATCTGAATCAGTTCGGTTAGCATATCATACAACTTTTTATTAAAAGTTTGATGGACCATTAAAAGTGTTTTTTTTTAAATAAAACAAACAAACATTACATTTGACCAAATGAGATTTAATCTTTTAATGAATTATTAAAATGGTATCAAATTCTATCTTACTAACGTTTTAACATGGAAAAAACAAGGTCTCTAGCTTAGGCGTGTGGTTTATGTCCTTAAATCATGACTCTTTAGTGTAAGGTCTAGACGTAGAGTTTGGTGTTTATATATATAATTTGTAATTTGTAAGTCTCGTAGGCTTTAGCATTACATAACTAATTTTGGATGTAAATAAGCTATATATGCTTTGATATCTGAATAACTTGTATGCTTAGTTTAAAAAAAGAATAAAATATCTATCATAATGCTAATGTACAACTAACCAAGTTATAGGTATAATAAATAAAAATTTAAGATATGAAAAAAAATAAACAAGTTAGAAAGTAAAACTATAACATTTAAGAGTGAGAACATAATTTAGTTATAAGAAAATTAAAGAAATAAAAGGTTATAAATAATCAGTCTAAGCTTGTAAAGTCTAAAAATCCTATAATATCCTCCTTTTAGTTTCTTTTTAGTCTCAATTAGGTTAACGACCAGTATGTTACACAAAGTGGACCAATACTTAAAATAACACATAAGTAAATAAATTACAGTAATATGCATATATATGATAAATATATATATGATGTTAAAAAGATAAATTAAAATAAGAATCCTTTTTTTATATAATGATATCAAAAAATTACAATGTTCAGCAATAGAAATAAATGAAGGTAGAAAAACTGAATATCAAAATAAAAAAATAACTAATAAACAAAATTGATAAAATCTACAAAAGTATGTATTGATGATACGCAACTAAAACAAGAAACAATTAAAATTAAAAACTAATTGTTTATAAAGATATAAATACTTATTTATGTAATAGTATTTAAAATTATAAAGGATGAGTAAAAGTAATAGCAATGAAATGTTATTAAAAAACAAACAATATAAAAAATATAAATAATGTCATGAATTTTAAAATTAATTAAGAGAAAATATTATTTTAAAAGAAAATATGACAGAAACTTTCATTTTAATAAAATGATATTGTTAACGGTAATACTAAAATTAATAACTTAATCATTATTTGTTAACATAAATAACAATTTCTTATAAAAATATCAAACAAATTAAAAGTAATAATTGATCATTAATATAGTATTTATTGTAATTGATATTAGTTAATAGTTTCTAAATTTATATTAACTCAAAATTAAAAGATATAGCGACATGTGACAATACACATATGACGTTTAGATGGACATGTTAGAAAGACATCACATGTACCCATAGTTAATTTTTTATTATAAACAATAGATTATAGATTAGATATCTCTCCGTTGTAAATCTTCATCTACATCAGACCTTCATCTCCATCTCCATCTTCATAGATGTTTCTACCTTTTCCTTATTTTGTGTCAAGAAATCAATCCATTCAAAAATTTCTAAAGCGGTCGCCTCGCTCCTCCCTCAAAAAGCTCCCTAGGCACATGCTTTCTGTGCAACCCTCGACTAGTACATCTGAAGCACTAGTAGGTTTGCCTGAGGCTGCCTTGCACTTAGGAGCGCCTCAAGTACACTCCGTTAGACCAAGATCAATATCTGCTAGAAATCACATCACAATAGTTTATAGACGAAATCCGCTCATGACATCACCACTTCATTTGTGTATTTAGCCATTGGTTTTCTTATTTAATGCATTGAAAATTTAGATGATTTATACATAGAATTCATAACTTGTCTAAGCACAATCATAAAAATATTATGTAACAGTGGTAATTTATCGATTCATGAATATCAAAGGCATTTAATATAACAATGTCAGTAAATGCTTTGGTTCATAAAATCGATCATACAAATGGTGTTGGGAGATGTTTATATTTGGTATGTTTAAATTTACGAATGGGTGAGTTTTTCCCCTTGTTTTCCTTTTGTAGTTTTCATACTTCTTCACATATCAGTTCTACGAAGGTTTTACAGGGTTTCATTTTGTTTACTGTATAATATAATGCTGTTTAATCTTGCTTCTTTTGTTACTTTTGCTGAAAGCAGCCAACAGAGTGATAACACGCTTCTATGACTTCAGTTTAATTCATCAGTCCTGCAATCCTCTTCCTAGTTTGATAACATGTGATATGAACTCATGATATCCAACCAAGTCCCACGATTCTAAGTTTAGTTATTCTAAGTTTAGTTGCACGTTTCATTTTATTGCACTGTTTTCACTATTAAAGTTTTGCATTTAGTTGTTTCCATATTTCCACTTAAAAACGGATCATTTAACGAAACAAATAACAAGAAAATGAAGTTAGCTAAAATATGAAGAGCATTTAGGCTGCCAAAAGATAAAACAACCACCTTTACCTCCAATAATGATCATCAGAACTTGAAATGTCTTGATTTAACTAACCAATACGAGAAAGAACTAATTTTATAACAAAATTAACTACATGAGCAACCCACCACCCAACATAAACATAATGAAAACTAAACATCAAACAATTGTTACAAACTAGAGATTTTTTAGATCAAAGTGTAACTGAAGTCATAAACTAGCCATTTATGAAGTTAGGTACCTCGAGTTTTCACGATTTGTTCTCTTCATCATCTTCTTCAATCTTAGGAGCCAAGTAAAACCTTATATAGCCCATTTCAGCAATTTTGTACTCAACAACCACAGGAAGCTCAGAAGATAAACTGATTGTAACAGTACTTGATAGCGGGGTTGCCTTTGTGAAGGAGTTCATATACCGCAATGCAAATGTCAAAGACACTGGCTCATTCATCTCAATAACAGTAGCTTCTTCAGGCTGTTAGCATAAATTCAAATAATAACTATGAAAAAGAATTCATTTAGCAACATTTATCTTCTTAATTAAACCATAAGCATGAATTCATGGAAAGACCCATTTAAGCATATTTATCTTCAAATTAAAACCAATAGGCAATAAAAGGATTCATTTAGGCATTTTTATGTTCAAATTAAAGCCAAAAGTATTAGAAAATATACAACTAAGCAGAATTATCTTCAAAAACAAGCATACAAAAGATCATACCTTATCAACTGTTGTATTCTGTCTACAAACAACATTTGCAGTTCCAATATCACCTCTTGTTGAGAATTTCACACCTTCTTTGGTGACAGAAATCACAACTACATCAAACAAACAACCCATTAAAATCTTCTTTATCAGATCTTGAAACAGATAAGAACATCAAAATTAAAAGATGAATGCAATAAAAACTACCTGTGTCACCAATACTGCTGAGGTCTTTACAAATTCTTGCAAACTCAGATGAAGGCATCCTTACTATGGCATGATACTCAGCTTCAGGAATACCAAGATGCTCGCTATCAATGTCCATTAGTTTCATCTCAAAATCAGCAATCTTATCTTGAGCTGTAGAACATAAGATAACAGAACAAATGTTACCAGTGACAATATTATCCACTAGATGTGTGATTTCACAAACAAAGTTAGTAAAATGCATTATTAGCAACTTGAATTCATGCTTCACAATCAACAAATCTATCTCAAGAAACATACTAGCAACCTTGCTAACAAAGCATTTCTACCAACAGTTATCTTCAAACAAACAACTAAACACAAAAATGTTGAGTTACCGCCAATTCAGTATAGACTAACAACTTTGTCATCAGAATAAGAGAAATCAACAGATTACTGCTTGATGACTGATAAGTTAAAGAAGACTACATAAAGCCAATTATAAGCTTCAGACACTTAATATGATTATGATTTAAAAAATCTAAACAACTAACTAGCAGCCTTACTAACAGATCATTTCTACCTATAGTTCTCTTCAGACAAACAATTAAGCGTGAAAAACGTAGAAAATCTAAAAATTAAAGATACACTACTCACTAGCAACTTAAACATCGAGATAACAGAGATCAACGTATACGCAAATTGCTTGATGAATTATAAAACACTACTTCTAAGCCAATCACAAGCTTCAAACAGTTAATCCGTATCATGATTTAGAACACTGAACACATAGCACACATAAGCAAAACCTAAAATCACAAATTGACCCCAACATCAGCCTTAATCGTGATAAACTGTACTTACTGGGACTCTCGAACATGAAAGTAACAGTATCACTCCCATCATCAGCCTTAAGCGTAATAATATCATCATTCCCCGCACACTTCAGCATCTTCGACATATTATTCAGATTCATCCCCATCGAAATGTTCCGATCACATCGGTAATGCTCAAACCCCTCCGATCTAAGCAGCAGCGACACCAGCGCCACGTGGCTCGAGTCCATCGCCTGAAGCGAGAATCCAGTGGCAGAACAGTCGAAATTAGCATCAGTTACCAGATCCTTTATCGACTCCATCACCTTCTTCAACAGACTCCCCTGAACTAACCGGAGCTCCAGCATGTTTCAGATTGAATTGATCGGAAACAATGGAGGTTTTGAGAAATTAGGGTTAGGGTTTGAAGGTTTGAAGATGATGAAGGGGTGTGATTGTAACTGTGTGGTGAAATGAGAGGTTGGGGTTTATATAGTAGGTTGAATGAAGCTTACGAGGGAAGCTAAAGGCTTGTTTGGCGGGATGATGAAAATAATAAAAGGCTTTTTTGTTCCCGCCATTTTTGTTGGGCTTTTGGGCCTTGGCCCACTTTCTGAAAAATAGCCCAGCTTCGAAAATAATATGAGAGTAAAATTTATGTGGTATTTGAACATTGATAGTAGGTTTTGTATTTTAATTTGAGTGTGTGTATTATATTATATGAAATTGTTGTGAGTGGTTGTAAGTGTAGTAGTGTGAAATTTTATGAGGATTATATCGTGATTTTTTATATTTGAGGAAACGAAATACAATCACCATAATTTTATAATATTTTTAAAAATGGTTGTGAATGGATGGGAAAAAAAGATAATGATAAAAATATAATAAGTTTATTATTTAATCAGCAGAAAAGATAAATAAATAATGTTTTTAATGTAAAAGTAAGGATGAGAATGAAAAAATCAATGTGAATTCTCATTCAACTAATTAAAGGTTGTGTGTTCATGTTGTTAGGTGGTGTGAATCATAATTGAAAAGGTTGGGTCTAAATAGAAAAGATGTTGATTTTGATGTGTTCATTAAAAAAATCTAGAGTTTGTTGTTAAACATAAAAAGTAACTATAGTGTGGTGTTAAGTCTCGTTCAGTCTTTTCATTAGGGCTTTACTTGATTAATAGTCTTATTTGGAAAGTAAATGTAGTTTGTTGTTAAACATAAAATCGTATTTGTTGTTAACAGTTTTTAATGTTACATTTGGATATTGTGTTACATTTTTGTAAAGGTCAAGAAGACCCTGAAAGAGTTTCAATGAACAAAAATGACTCGTATTTTCATGTATTCAAGTTCGGTGTTAAAGTTTTAGGATTACAAAATACGATTTGTATAATGTATAGAATTATATAACTAAAATAGTCTTAAATATATAGTTTATATTATATTAGAATAATAGAATGATTTAGTTTTTTTGAAAATTCGGAACGACATCTTGTCTAGAATTAGTTCAGTCTCGATTGGTTTATAACCCATTCATTTTCAAGTGAGCTTATTCCAAGTGTGATTTAAGTTATTTGCTTTTAAACAACATTAGTTTTTAGATTAACTTTCATATTGAATTTTTCTTTTACAATATCACTTTAAAGTTTTAGGAATAGAGACAAGCCGTATTTTGAAAATCAATATTGTATTAAATTTTTCTTACAATTAGTCTCCTTTTACTCAATAATTTTTAGTTTTTTATTTTATTAATAAAATCTTGTATACACTTTTTAACAAAACCTAACATGCATGTTATGTAACGTTTTTATTTTATTTAAATCACTTGTTAATAAAAACGTTAGATTATGAGCCCCACTTGCTTTTTATAAGTACATATTATCTTTAGCCCCACTTATCTTTACCCCAATTCTCCTTTGATAAGATGATTGAGTTAAAATATAAATAAAAGACGTCAAATGAATTAAAAACATAAGCGGTTAACTAGTATGTCTCAAAATTAAAAGAAAAAAAGGTTGTAGTTTTAAATCCTACAACTATATTTTGTGGTGTGTTTATTAAAATAAAAATAAAAATTGTTATGAACAAAACATAGTTACATAAATATCATGTCTTATTGTTAATTTATGCTTTAAATAATTAAGTCGGATGGCTCATGAATAGTTTTATATGATTTAATTATGACGATTTTATCAAACAACTTAAATAAAATATTTTAGTCATGTTTGTTGAGAGTATCAATATATTTGGTTTCAAATTGATTTTGCTTATGATACAAGTTTTGTTAAATAAGAAAGTATCTTCGGCAATAATATATGTGTGTATAGACACACTTTATATTATTTTATTATTGTAAACGTTTATGATAATACTTAATTAACTTTTAAGAGTTTCAAATAGAAATTAAGTTTTTCTTATAGTTTTTCCATAAAATTTGTATCTAATTCAATATATCGCAACGCTATACTTGTTTTTAGCGAACAATTTACTTATTAAAAGTAGTATTTTTAAAACAAAAACATAACTCAAATCACCTAACACATCATAAATTTGTAAAAATAGCAGCACGTTTCAATAACTCTAAAACTTGATCATGTTACAGTATAACATCATTAGTGATTGTCTCTCTCAAATATACTAGAACTTCAAATCGTTCCAACCATAAAACTAAATTAAATAGTATCTACAAGTAAACAAAAATTATTATTAAAAAAAGGAACTCTAAGGTGTAAATAAATTACCCTTTTTAACACTAACTTACAAATTATTACACTCCAAACCCCTACAATTCACTCCTGGGAACAACATACACCCTAGCTTTGACAACAGACCCATCACCAAGCTTAAACCCCGGACTCACAGCAAACCCAACCACATGACCGGCTGCAACCCTACCTCCGGGAAACCTCACCACACTCTCCATATACCGCGAGTTGAACTCCGCCCCTCTACTCCCTTCAAAATGCGTGGGCGGTGGATCCATCGAAAACGCAAGCAGATGCAGCAGCCACACCGCTTTCGCCACCACCAGAAACTCCCCGTAGAACCTCGTCCGAGGGTGGTTTCCAGCCAACACCTGCCTCCGCTGTTCAAGATCCCCGAACAGCGATTCCTCCATCTTCGGGTGGACAATTGAGATGTACTTCTTTAAGCAGAAGTTACCAAAGGGACATGATGGGAGGATGCCGAGGAGTTCGATAGGGTCCATTGATTTCATGTCGCGGTATTGGGTGAAGCATTCGGATCGGAATTGGGTGGGGTTTAGGAGGGATGAGAGGCTGCCGTCCATGTAGAAGGTCTCGTGGTCGAAGCCTTGGAAGATCTTGCGGTTGACGTATGATTCGAGGGCGTATTTGGCGTGGTTTGGGCCGACGATGGAGTCTCGTGTTGGGGTGGTGGTCGTGGTGGTCGTGGTGGTGGAGGCTTCGATGGATCTAACGGTGGCCGCGATGTCCCAGTGGGCGGATTTCATGAGGGAGAGGAGGAGGGATGTGAAGGATTTTGAGCCTTCTTTTACTGAGCTTATGCATGATTCGAAATGTTCCCGCGTTGGCGACGGCGTAACTGCATTAATAAACAGGTGCGTTAAGTCGGGAACGTTGATGCATAATGTTACTAATTACTAACTACTAACATGTTGTTAGAAAAGAAAACAATTGTAATAGTTTGGTAAATTGCCGTTTAGAGGCAGTTAGCGGTGAATATGGTGCATAAGTACATATCCTCTTAAAGTATTCACAGTGGTTTTTTTATCTTTATCCATATAATTTACATTAAATATCATTACATTTTCTCTCTCCTTTTCAATTAAATAATACTTTCTATATCTTTATCGTTATTTTTTTTCTCTCCTACACTCACAACCACTTTAAAAAATATTAAAAAATTTATAAGGATTAAACTGTGATTCTTTAAATATATCAATCCACAATAACATTTTCTCTCTTCTTCACTTACAACCACCCAAAACCATTCGATATAATATACCAAACACATTCACATACTTTTAAGGGATCCACTGTGAGTGCTCTTATATTGCAAGTTGTCTTATTTACTATTTTATTACGTTAGATACTTGTGTAGTATTTTACTAGATTAGATATTCGTGTGTTACACAGATTGAAATAAAAAATAATATAATAAACTATATATATAAATAATTTAATATATGTTATAGATAACAATATAACATATCAATATATTGTTATATATAAACATATTTAAGTTATAAACAATAGTATTAAAAAAATATTATTTATAATATCCATAAACCTCTTTTAAAAAAAATTAGTTTTAACAATTATTAAGTACAAACAAACTATATTTTGACAAAGTTAATTCTCATTAAATATTTATTTATAAAAATAAACTATTTTCATTAGCATAGTATTAAACAAAAATTATTAAGGATAAATTTTTAAAGTTAAGATTTTTACTAAAATTATAATTTATTGTAGTGACAACAAATGAAAAATCTTAAGTGACGTTTAGGTGACGATAATATGTAAATACTAGAAATTAATCATATGACACGCAAAGATTTTATTTTATTAGATTAGATTATTAACGGTTGTATGTTACAAATACCTATGCATAGTGGAATGCTAAAACACTTGTACAAACCGTACTAGTAACATTGTATAGCAGGCTACAAATAGTTTTACTAGTTTAGTAAACGTGAAATAAAAGACAAAGCAAATACAACTTCTGTAACTTTTGATCTTGAAATGTTCATCTAAAATAATCTTTTATAGAAAGTTGCATCATGTGAAATTGCATTATATTTAAACCAATTTGTTAGATAACGTTACTTTTTATTAGAAAAAGTTGTATGATATGATACAAGCAACCACTGCATACTGTGCTAATATCAAGCTTAACTAGTTTAGTAAACTATTTTCTTCTAACGGCCCAAAAAAAAGCTTTAGTAAATGGTTGCAAGGTACAAGTGACAATGCGCGGGTTCAGTTTTTGTATTTGTATTTTTATATTTTTTGTCATTTTCAGACTGGTAAGTAGTTATGTCGTACAAGTTATTATTGCACAGTAAAAATACTAAAGTATCTACTATACCTTGTAGTTGACTACTGTAGTTGACTTTTTTCTTTGACTGATGATGCGAGTGAGATCTACTTTTCCGACCACCGCTTCCGCCGCTGCTCACGGTGGCGGAATTCAACTTCTCCTTCAAGTTCTCGATCTCCGCCTCCTTACTCTTCATCTCCGCCTTCATCTTCTCCATCGCCGCCTCGTACGGCGCCACCACCTCCCGCAGCGTTACTCCGGCCACCGTCCTACCACCAACCGCCTCCGCCCCTCCGCCACCGCCACCGCCACCGCCTCTCAACACCTTCCTCCGAAACCTCTCTCTCAACACCCCTAGCTTCCTCAGCTCCGCCACCACCGCCACGTCAGCAGACCTCATCTTATCTCCATCCCAAGGACAATGCGCCTCCTGCAAGCTAACGTACGCCTTCTTCATAAACGACACCGTTTCAAACACCTCGTTCATCAGCGTCTCCATCTCCACCTCTCTCTCAGATCTGTACACATCTCCTCGTCCTTTCTCCGTCGCCGGCGACGGCGACTCCGCCGCCGCGTCGCCGTCGTCGTAGAACTTCTCCGATTTGGAGTTAGCTTCTTCGTAATCGGAGTCGTCGTCGCCGGAGTGGACGTCGGTGACGTCGTCGGAGTATCGCCGGACGCCGCCGATTGGATGTAGTAAACACGAGGATGTGACTCGTTGGATCAGATCTGAGAAATTGGCGACCTTATTAGCCATTGTACTGAATCGCCGGAGCTTCTGCAAGTGATTCACACACAGTCGCCGGAGTTAGTCACCGGAGTTAGGTTTAGGTTTCCGGCGACTTGAGCTTCGAAATCGATTTGTAGATGTTTTGATTGTGAAATGGTGGTGAGATGTGTTGAGATTGAAGAAGATGGGGGTTGATGAATGATAATTGATTAGTGTTGTTTGGTGGCATTTTGGTAATTAATGCAAGGTTGTACTTTCACGTGGCCCACGTATTTACGAGGGACTTGATTGATGAACGATTGGGGTTTTTTTCAGCTTTTATATATCAAATTTTGACACTTTTTCAACTAAAAGATGAATATGTTAATGATTATACGGTTGGTCCCTTGTAATATTCATATCGAATATTTTTTTCAACATTTGAATAGTTAAGTGTTTCTAAAAACGTAACACTTGGTACCAATAGTGACCACCACCATCTCTGTCCTGTTGCTGATTTGATCCGGGATAGAGGGGGAAGAGGCAAAAAAACAAGATCGGTCGATGGCGGAAAAGGAATGCCAAGGCGATAATTTTCGGCAAAACAAGGCGTCAAGTAGAGGACAGATTCTGACAACAAAGAAGACGGCGGATGGACCATAGTCAACCGAAAAAGAAGCACTAATTGATTTTCTCTGTCGACACCAAGTACACCACCCTCACTCGTTGTTGATTTAAAATCACCTCCACCTTAGTTGAATAGCTCCCCTTGTTTGGGATCCATTGTCGTAACCATCAGCAACATACTCCGTTGATTAAAACCTAAAAGCAAACCAATCGTGAACAACGAACGAACATCGGTTGTGATTTTGTTCTAGGGCGATGGTCAGGCGATGATGATGGTGGTTATAAGTCGGATGATGGCAGACCATGGCCTTCGATTAAGGCCTTTGCCTATACTGATCATGGCCTTTAGATATGAAATAGAACTAATAGCTTTCTCATTATATCAATACTACTGATTACTTAAACAATGTATTATATCAACTAGTGGAAATGTTTGCGCATTGCGACGGTATGGTTGTTACGCGGTTTTTTGAACAATTTGATATTAGTCAATGCTCGGTGCGTTATGTCGTAAATTAAAAATCAAAATAAGACAACTATATTATTCCAACAAGATTAGTAAAAGTATGGGTGATATTTGTAGTCGAAAATCACTTATTACCTAGATATTAGGGGAGGTTTCATTTTATGAACATAGGTTAGAGTCTTATAATCATTAGAGTCAGTTTTCGGTGGTGATTTGCATAGATCAAAAAAAGTTATTAGAGAAATTATCACCACAAATTACCATCTTGGTTGTTATTGAGTTGTTAATAACCGATAAGGGAAATAAGAAGATGGATTAGCGCTCAATCGCAATGAATGAACGACATTTAAAGTAGTGGTGGTTTTGTTTGGTCACTTTTCAAGTATCATATATTATACTTTATTGTAAATGCACAACTAAAATAAAATGGTTACTTTTTTTAATTTAAGTATGACTTTTTATATGAGTGTTTTAATTCATATGTAAAATTGTCATTGTATGCTCTTTTCACTTTTATCATAAAAGATATAGTTAAATATTAAATTTCTAAAACTCTTAATATGCAATATTATAATTATTACAAATATAAAGATATATATATATATATATAAGTATATACTTAAATATATAAATAGAATTAAACTTAATTTAAATAGTATTTAGTTATAAAAATACAATTAGTAAATAAATTTAAATGTCATTTATAGTATCATAATAAAATAAAATTTAATGAAGTGAATTAAATAATATCATATTATTAAATAATGTATTAGTAATGTTTATTAAATACATGAAAGAAACAATGACAAAAATGTGAAACTATATAAAATTTAATTGATAAATTTATCATATTGTCCCTAAAATGTTTTAAAATCTTAATCAATTCCTATTTATAAGGATTATATCCATGTTACTTCAAAACTTGAATACTTGGCAAAATTACATTTTTTTCTAAAAAGATGTATTATATAACAGTATAAATATAGATATAAGTATTTAAATAAAATAATATTTAATTCAAATAGTATTTAGTTATAAAAATATGATTAGTAACTATAAATTTAAATGTCAACTTATATTATTATTAATAAAATAAAATTTAATGAAGTGAATTGTGTTGGATCAAGAAGGTTGGTGCAACCAAAACTAAACACTTAGAGTATCTTGAGTACAACTGCTGAAGTTATTCCGAAGACAAGTTTAGCACTTCCGAAGGTATATGCTGAACTTCCGAAGCAAAGCTCAAAGGAACTTCCGAAGACAAAGTCTTTGCTCTTCCGATAGTTCAACACTTAGAAGAAATGAAGACTACAACTTCTGAAGTATGAGGTCCAAAGGAAGCCTTAGAAGAAGTAGTCACTTCCGAAGTATAAGTGGTTTCGGAAGAAGTTCTTCTGAAGCCAGTTAACCTTCGGAAGTAGTTACTATGAACCAGTGGACATAAGTATGGTGTTTCTGACACCCCGCTGCAAATCTCTGATATACTGTATGGTGTTTTCCACGCCCATGTAGTTGACCTTACTTTAATCCACTATTCACACTTTATTAGTTACTAGAGTTGCTAACTTTAGTTGGTGACAAAAGATAAGTCATGAATATATTATGACTACCATATCTTAGATAAAACATTATCTAGTATATACAGTTTTTCATTGTAACTCTTGTAGTAAGCTTGTAAGAATCTTTTAATACTTTAAGTTGAGAAGTAATATATACAAGTATATTGAAAACAGTTATCTTGTGTTTTCTTTGTGTTACTTAGTATATATTATAATAAACTCTTAGAAGAACTATGCTTCGTAAGTGTTTATTAGTCAGTTTGAGAGAAATACTTGTGTTGAATACAAAGATCGATTTTGCAAATTGAATAATATCACATTATTAAATAATGTATTAATAAAGTGTATTAAATAATACAATAATTAGAAAAAGTTAATTAAATAGGGGCAAAAGTAAAACTATTACATAAAGCATTTGTATTTGATGATTAAAATGTTATATAGATGTATTATACTTTGAATAAAATTATTATCATATCTTCTAATATATATTAGAGTTAATCTCGGTTTTCGTTCATGGGTTTTGCAAATTGTCTCCACTTGAGTACCAACGTTTATTTTGTCTTTATTATTGGTATAAGTTTTGTGAATCATTTCTATTTTCATCCTTTTGACTAACGGTGTTAACATTTTTATATTAAGTGAGTGGGGTCGAGCTGGTTTTGGAGGTGAAGGAGATAGAGGGGTATTTTGATCTTTTTAACACTCACTTAACAGAAAATGTTAACCCCGTTGGTCAAAAGAACGAAAATAGAAACGATTCGCACAACTCAGGTCAATAATGGAGCCAAAATAAACGTTGGTACTTAAGTGGAGACAATTTGCAAAACTTAAGGACGAAAACCGAAATTAACCCTATATATTATATAATATATATTATATAGTAGTATATATAAAACCTGAATGATTTAATAGTAAACACATTTTTAATGATATTTTGAAGACCTTTGCATTGTAAGTTATGATTTACAATTTTGCATATTTTCTAATTAGTAGAATATCAACGAGTCTATGTGAATCAGAGGTAAAAACCTTATTGTACGAAAAGATCAATCAAACCGCTTAGAAACTCAAAAGGGAATTAATTGCAATCTTATGTTGACTTTAAAACTAAACATAGTAATAGCCAATTTAACTTCACAAACACCTTATTATTCAACCAAAAACAAAATAATGCTCGATTAATTTTAGGTTCTGGACTTAAAAATTGTGTCATTCTATTAGATGTATCTTTAATAAACAATCTGTATTGGTTGTTTAATTACAATATCATTTAAATGTTACGTAAATAAAGAACTATTTCACAAAAAGCTCTTTTAAACCATGTTTATTTGTTAATTAATGTTTGAAGTTCTTATTGATGCAATAATATAGGAAAATTTGTGTTTAGTGTTTGTTAATCTATGTGTAGTGGTTTATTAAATTATAATACCATCCGGGCATATACGTATTTATTATTGTCATTTTAAAACAAGTGTAGTGATTTTAAAGCATTTTTAATACAAGATTGTTAAAAGTTAAAGAAAATTGGTTCACTCACCCATTTTAATGCCCGTTAAACATGTGTTTAAAGCCCCCTTTAATTACGATGTATTGGCTTTAGTGCCCAATTTGTGTCAAACTCAACAAATTTAACGCCCTCCAAGGTCACCACTATCTCTGTTCTAAGGGCTTGGAGCCTTGTAGGTTGAAGCATTCTTAACTATCTTGTAATAATATTTGAAGTTTTACTTATATCTATGTTATTATGTTTGGAGCCCCAACTCACCATCGTCATTATCTATCATGATTCAAAGTTCAAACGCAAATATTACAATTTGATTATCGTAAATTATGCAACTAGTTAGTAATATAAGATGTGTATATATTGTAAAATAGAATTACATAAAACTTTTGTTAATTGTTATGGTTGGCGAATGGTGATTACTCGCCGATTTCTTCGATGATTGATTTGAACGAGCAAGAAATATGAATGTTTCCATATTAAAAAACTAGGTTAGTTACCCGTGTGTTACACGGGTTGAAAAAATTAAAAAAATAACACTTACGAACTTAAATTATAGCATGATATGAGGTATATAACAAATAAATTAAAATGTTAAAACTATCTCAATAGTTTGGGTATATGAAAAATGAATGCAAATAATTTTAAAGGAAAAACGAGAGCTCATATTGCATTAATAAATCAATCTAATAAAAATATAAAATTTGAAAGAAAGATACAATATTAAAACAAAGACTAATTAAAAGTAAAACATATGTTTATAAAAACCACAATACTTTTGTGTAAACAATATTATAAATTGTATTTATTACTTGTATAAATTTATCTAAAATTAATAAACTCAGTTAATACTTTCTATATATGTGTCTAAGGTTATGATTGGAAAAAGTATGTAAGTTATAATTTAAAAATCAAAACTTTTAAAAGTTACAAAATATATGGAAATGATTTTAAGGTAAAAAATCAAGATTTTCAAAGTGAATATGATAAAAACATGTGACAAAGTCTACATGACGTCTAGGTGTACAATCTAATTAGATGCCATGTGGACAATAATTAATCTTTTATTATATGTTATTATAGATTGTCATAGATTATTATAGATAATAATAACAAATTTATAGAAGACATTCTTTACATTTATATGAAATTTATAGATTATTATAGTACACTAGACTTTTTTATGTAAATCTTTTATAACATATTTCATTTTTAACTAGTGAGACCGGTCGTTTTGATTTAAAAGCTTTGATTAACTCTAACTTATGTTGTTTGATTGAGATCTACTAGGAGATTTCAATTAATCTTCACATTTTGTTCTAACGTGTACCTTTATTCAATTAATGGGTCATTATAATTTATAAATATCAATATGATTGGGAAATTATTGAATTTATAGGTAGATAAAATAGAAAACAAATGTATTTCTCATAAAAGAAAATATCATAATCTTTTGGTTATATAATCACTTATACAACATTCAAATATTAATTAAATGATAGCAGAGTCATTTTAACCCGCGTCAACACGATAATCATAGTTTCGGGAAAAATACCTCAAACTCAAAACAAACTCGCGACAACGCGCGGTTTTAATATCTAGTTATATGTTAGAGTTAATTACATAAATAGTTATCGTAGTATTTTTATATTGCAGTTACTATCCGAAACTTTTACAAGTTACATTAATGGTCCTAAGTGTTGTCAAATAAAAAACAATCAAATAAACTTAAAAAACAATCCACTTTCTTAAACACCCTTGTTCTTCCTCGATACTTCCATTTACATTTCTCCTCTCTCTAAAACGTCTCTGCATTCATAAATCAATTGCAATAACAACCTTGTGTGGTGTTGTTACCATCTCTAATCTCATCCCTATATTTCGGGATGTTCAAAATCGGATATAAAGTTTTTTTCGAATATCCAAAATTTGAGATAATGAATTTCAATATCTAATGCCTATCAAATACAGAATTTTGGATACAAATAAAAAAATGGTATTATTTAATAACTTTTATTTAGAAAACTTTCAGATATATAATTTTTAAAAAATGTACCAGAAACATCTAAATTTTTAGCTATTATTTATTATATATAGTTTTATATAAATATTGAATTATATGAAAATTTTCATAAACACTATTCAAATCCAAAAAGAATTTTTTAGGTATTTTAGATTTGTATATTTAAATATTATAGATTCAGTATTCAATTCAAATATTTTTAAACCCTCCAATGTGTGGCTCAACTCCACCTTCTACCCTAAACTCAATCAAATCTAAATTGATGAAAAAACAATGAGTTCGGATGTTTCTTACGGGTTCAAACGGGTAAGATTCATGAAATTTTATTGAGTTTGTTAAATTGATGTTTTAAATTTTAATAAAAGTAGGTGGGAATCACAATGGCATGATAGTTATTAAATTACCTTCAACGGAAATGAATTGTATGAATTGTATTACTATGGAATGAAAATATACATATTCGGTTATGTTATTAAGAAACGAATGAGAGTAATGTGATATTGAACAAACCTGCCTTTATAACAACATGACATTTATTGTAATATATAATAACCGTTAGTAAGTTAAATAGACATTATACACTAGTTATTAAGAAAATCATCTATATAAAGGAATCAAGCTCCTTGGCCCACCATCACAAAACATAACATAACATGGGTAGTACAATGCACTTCCTATTCCTTTTGGTTTTAACATCATGTAATGTCTACTTTGTGACATCAAGCTTCGAGTCATACACAATACAAATCATAGATGCTAACATTGAGAAACTGGTTGTTCATGTTTATTCAAAAGACAATGATCTTGGTAACAAGACAATGACTATAAAAGACGCATTTCATTGGAGTTTTCGTAGGAATTTTGATCAAACAACTAAGTTTGAAGGAGAGTTTTTCTGGTTCAGCGATGATGGTACTGACGTTCGAAAGACTAGCTTTCCAGTTTTCGATAACAATGTCGCACAAGACTGCGGTCAAAGCATTTTAAAGGACCATAAATGCATTTGGCTAGTAATAGGTGTTGGTATTTATTTTTCAAAAAGTGATCCTATCAAATGGGTCTTGAAGTATAATTGGCCACAAAATCAAGTGTATCATTAGGTAATTCTAGGTTGTTCATGATATTCGTTAATAAATTAACTTATTGAATTGAGTATTTCACATCCCATTTAAAAATATAAATTAGCTTTCATTTTGATTGTATTTCTATGGTTGGAACACAGTTTTTTTATTTGTTTTAATCGAATAAATTGGAATATGCATCGCTAAACAACTAATATTAATGTATTCTATTTGAAATAAATTAATTTGAAGATTTGATTGATTTAGTTATCTGGAGATGGTTTCTAATAAAATTAATTAACTTTTGTTAGGAGCTTTGTTTTTGGGAATTTTTTTATAATTCACTTCTCTCGACTTTTTTACTAAAATAGTGTAGTTGTAAATTTTAATTACCAAAATGGTGTAGTTTAATAAATATTTACTAAAATAGTGTTGTTTTAATTTTTTTTTTGTTTTCTCACTCCTACTCTCACTAAATATTTTCCAAAGATTTTCTTTGACTTCCTAAAGATGTTACATAAATGTAACTTTGTTTTTTATTTTCTAAAAATACTATTTAATTGTCTTTTGACATGTTTCGTAAAAACATTTTTTTCCAAATCTATAATTATGGTGTTAAAAATAGACATTTATAATTTTTGTAAACTTATTTCGTAAAAGCTTTTAAATAAAATGTTATGCACACACATAGACGGTCTGAACTTTCAAGTTCGTAAACCGACTAAACCAACCAAATTTCAAGTTACATTAAAAATGTATTACAAAACATCAATACAATAATATTTTTAATACAGTAAAAAACTACCCATTATTTGTAATTAATACAGTAACAAAAACCTTTGTTAGTCACAATCCAATAAAATAGTGATAAATACAATTATATTCCGATTTGATAATTATCTACCCAATATTAATACAATTCAATATTTAATAATGTTCTACCCATTATTTGATAATTATCTTCAAGGACCATTATATTCCGATATTAGTTGTCATTCCTTACTATTTGATCACACCTACAAAATAGTGATAAAAATAAATCATTCTTTTTAAAGGTATCTATTTTGTATCATGATTCGAGAATCGGGGAATGATCGGGGGTTTTAAGGTTAAGTAGAATTAAATTGGTTCTTTTAGATCTTTATCCACAAAATATGGTTGCCATAGGCCCCTATTGAAATCAATGTTTTTGTGTGAAGGGAGAGAATCAACACAATTACGCTAAAGAAGCTTTGTTGAAAAAGGGCGTGTCTTAATTCATCCAAATGTTCACTATGCTTTGAGGGATCAAATCCTCGGATCATGTGTGTTTATTCTGTTATTTTTCAGTTACGTATGGTGTTTTGGAGATCTGATACATAGTGTATCCACAAGGGACCTACTTCGGCCTCTTTCAAGTCGAGGGTATGCCACAAACAAAACAAAAAGATTGTTTATGCAAGTTTCATGACTTCAATTTGGGTATTTGGAATGGGCAAAATAATATCATCTTTAAGACTTAAACTTAAGGCCAATATGGTATCGAAGGTGGTTGATTAAGGATAATATACATCCTTCTCGTGGTGTTGCATAAGGCGCAATTAAAAGATCTATCATGAACCATGATGTAAGTATTCATTTTCTGGATTTCTATTGTAAATGGGGTTGGTTTTGACGCTAGCATCTTGCTAGTGAATTTTCTTCAATAAAAATGTCCTTATGAAAAAAAGTATCTATCATGTGTCCCACTTTTTTTTGTTATAATGTCCGACAAATTAATAGGAAATCTAAATCATGATAAACACTTCTAATTATTTATATATATATATCTTAATAACTTTAGTTTAAATAAATATCCATTTGGTAGTTTAACGTGGTAGACTATTGGTAGGAGTTAAAGATTCTTTGGCAAATATTAGGTTATAATCTTTGTATTAGATTAATTAAAATTGATATAATTTAAAAGTAAGAGTGAATAATTGTAAGTCGCATTCTAAATAAATAAATAATAAATAAATTTGCAGTTGTCAAATTATAATAAATTATAAGAAAACGTTCACCTAATATTAATCGAGTTTTCCTACGGTATCATTAAAGTTATCAAATATTTATTCTATATAAAATCACTCAACTTTTATAATATGGTTGAGGATGTTGTGAGTTTTAAAATATTTTTTTTTAAAGTTAAAGGATCTAGATGAAATATACATGAATATCGAGTTACAAATATTGAATTATATTTTTTATTTTTAACTTGAAGTATAAGTCTAAAACAATTCATTAGATAATCATAAGGGTTTGTAAGTTGTCTAATTGTAAGCCAAGCAAAAAAAAATTTACTAAACAATAAACTTTTATAAAAAATTCCCCTAAAATAAAACACCTAACAAAATTTGAGTGATTTTATTAGAAACCATCTCCTAATAACTAAATCAATCAAGTCTTCAAATTAATTTATTTCCAATAGAAAACATTAATATTAGTTGTTTAGCGATGCATATTACAAGTTATTCGATTGAAAACCAATTAGAAAAGCTGTGTCCAAACCATAGAAACACAATCAAAATGAAATACTCAATTCAATAAGTTAATTTATTAATAAATATCGTGAACAATCAAGAATAACCTAATGATACACTTGATTTTGTGGCCAATTATACTTCAAGACCCATGAGATGGGATCACTTTTTGAAAAATAAATACCACACCTGTTACTAGCCAAATGCATTTATGATCCTTTAAAATGCTTTGACCGCACTCTTGTGCGACGTTGTTATCAAAAACTGGAAAGCTAGTCTTTCGAATGTCGGTGCCATCATCGCTGAACCAAAAAAACTCTCCTTCAAACTTAGTTGTTTGATCAAAATTTCTACGAAAACTCCAATGAAATGCATCTTTTATAGTCATTGTCTTGTTACCAAGATCATTGTCTTTTGAGTGAACATGAACAACCAGTTTCTCGATGTTAGCATCTATGATTTGTATTGTATACGACTCAAAGGATGATTTCACAAAGTAGACATGGCATGATGTTAAAACCAAAAGGAATAGGAAGTGCATTGTACTACCCATGTTATGTTTTGAGATGGTGAGCCAAGGAGCTTGATTCCTTTATATAGATGATTTTCTTAATAACTAGTGTATATCGTCTATTTAATTTACTAAACGGTTATTAAGTATCTTCATATAAACGTTTTTTTAAATACACATTACACACGTAGTAAATTCTACATTACAATATATATCATGTTTGTTTTAGAGGTAGTTTTGTTTAATATCACATTACTGTCATTCATTTCTTAATAACATAACTGAATATGTATATTTTTTCATTCCATAGTAATGCAATTCATTTCCATTGAAGGTAAGTTGATAACTATCATGTCATTGTGAGTCCCATGGCCTACTTTTATTAAAACATCAATTTAACAAATTCAATTAAATTTTTTGATTCTCAACCGTTAGAACCCGTGAGAAACATCCGAACCCATTATTTCTTCGTCAGATTCGACTTGGTTGAGTTAAGGTAGAAGGTGGAGTTGGGCGACACATCTGAGGGTTCAACGGGAAGGAGGTGGTAAGGATGTCCAAAAATTTCTTAATTTGAAACCGTATCTTAAATATCCGAAAATACGAATCTAAAATATCCAACAATTTGGACATCCAAGATTTTAATTTCGTTTTTGGATTCGGATAGTATTTAAAAAAAATTCAGTACATTTAATATTTCTATATAAATTATTATATAATAAATATTAATTAGAAATTTCGGATTCGGATATCCAAAAGTATGATACTTTATTAAAATTATGATACCAAAATGCATATAAACTATCTAGAAAAGAAATATTAATTTCAATGTTTTATTTTTTATAGTTTTATTTTATTACAACTTTTAAAATAGAGTAAATTATAAATTATGTTCTTTATTAATACACGAAATTATATGGTGTGTTCTTTAATTTTAATAATTACATCCATTGTCCTTTTTTAAAATATTTACGCACCTATTTCATGTACAATCATTTTAATTTTTAATATACAGTTAACTCAGTTATATCTCTTTCACATAAGGTGCATTTTTGTTATTTTTCACATCTAATGTGACATTCTGTATTTTTGCATTAATTAAAAGTTAACGCCGTTAATTCTTGTAAGGACCATTGTTGTTATTTTATTTAAAGTGATGAGTTATTTATGTTTATTTCCTTAAATTGTCTTAATTGGAAGTTGATAATGTTAATTATTACTTATTAAATAATAATATATAATAATAATAATAATAATAATAATAACTAAGAAAAATAATAATAATCATATTATTATCAATAATAACAATATGTAAAACTTGATAAACTTAAAAAGGTTTAAAGAAGTCTAGGGGGTTTTATTGGCAATTTAGGAACTTGAAACATAAGTTTCTGCATAAATTAATAAAATCGTAACCAAAGGGACCAAAGGTGTAATTTCGCAAAACTCTAAACCAAACCCCCCCCTCACCCCGATTTTCCGGCGGAGCTCCGGCCATACTCCGTCCGAGCTCCGGCCGCCCCTAAAACCCCTCAAAAACTCTCAATTTTGTTACCAAACCGTTCCAAACGCTTCGTGAGCATGATTCGAAAGCCGTTATGAACCTTAAACACATCTAAACGCCGGTTACAAACACAAACGACGAGTAACCGACAATTCATCAATCATCAAGCCGTTCAACGTTTAAAACACAATAATAATAAAATTAATTGCACCTACATGATCGTTTAATCGTACCTAAACTCCTACGCAACACAATTCTACCTAAATCACACTGAGACAATTCAATCTACTCTCACTTTAACCGCGAACCTGCAACCACTCGAGCACCACCATAGGAGTATTCTAACCACGAATTGACAGGGGGTTTTACATCGTGAACATCATCCGAAGCTCCACACGAAGTTAATTGGATTATCATCTCCATTTGTGCATCAAACTGAATCAAGCTCGGTCGCGACTGATTCTTTGTTTGTTTCTCATCAATTCGTTTTCGAATCGGGTAATTAAATGAATGTATATACTCGAAATCTTGTGGGGAACAAAAGCCCCATGATTTAAATCGATAACAACCTTGATTTGATCTTCAATTGTGGTCATGATCAAACTAGGGTTCGTTCGATTTGGGGGAAATTCGTTGTTACTGTTTTTAGTTTATTAAATCGGAGTCTTAAACGCGTCTGGATGCCTTGGTTCACTGGTTCCCCCTCACATACCGAATTAGAGGTCCCGGGTTCGAACCCGGCGACCTCCAATTCATTTGTTTTTGGCTTTTCAGCCTTTAAAAAAATATATAAAAGTTTCTAAAAATTATAAAAGAGTTTTTGTAAACCTTGATTATTTTTAAAGCTATCCTACTATTTTTCTACAAATTTATCACTTAAACACCTTAACAATTTTCTTATAAAATAAAATTTAACAAAGTTATTTTATAGGAATAGACTTTATATAATATTGTTAAATCATGTAATTATTATTTAAATACCATACAATTAAGGATTTAAATACGACAATTATAGAATTTATATATTTTATAATTAACTTTCACAAATTGTTATAAAAGATTTAATTTCCTTAAAATTGGATTCATGACATCTTGCTCTTAAGCATATATATAATCCCTCTAATTAACGTCATTTAAAAAAAACCCACAAACTACCAATTTGAAACCCTTGTCCCGTTTAACTATTAATTATATTAAATTGTAACCTTGTAAATATATTACTTGTTTTAGGTGCGTTGTGAAGGTCTACGTTGAACGTTGCTTGTTATTATTCTTATTAATCATCAAATATATAATATTTGGTCATGTGAGTATTCCATACCCCCTTTTTATACTTTCACACTTTGGGGTGAAACATGTTAATTTATACTTTGCACTTGTAAACTTATTTGAGACTTGTAAACTTTATGACAATACATCATGTTAAGTTGTGGTTAGTTGAACTTATGTGGTTACCATGTTATGGCATTATATGTACAATCATTAACTATTGCTAGCCCAGCGAAGTCATAGATCTATGGGTAAGACAAGCCTGCTTGGTTGATCCAAGTACACTTAGCTGATCGTATATACTTTTAACGTTTGAGACTTGTAAAACATTGTCAAGGTTTGATTGTCGCATTGTCCATAGCATCCCTAATCACTATATTCACTAATTTATGACTTGAATTGCCATCTTTTATATATACTTATGTATTAAAACTATGGAATGCTCACCAATATTAGTGTTGATCTTTTATTTTTAACATGTTTCAGGTAACGCCCAAGTTTGATTATCTACACTTTGAAGCTTGCACATCTAGGAAGGGACCTAGAATAATAAATAAGATAGAATGATATACTGCGTTCTATGTTATGCTTATATTTCCTTTGAAACTATTGATTGTAATGTGACAATTTAAAACTTATGTTAAAACTTTATTTGGATTTTCTTTAATAGCGTTATGTGGCTATGAACGATCTTAACTCTCACTCCTCGACGTTTCCGCCGTCAAGGTTGGGGTGTGAATCTCTGTCTGTGAAGTTTGGAGGCCGAAAACCCTCGGTTTTGCAGTCGGAGAATGCATTCTGAATCAGCTAGGGCATCACCTGACTGAGGGAGACTGAAGGCCAGTCACCCGACTAAGGGAGACTGAAGGCCAAGGCCAGTCCACCCGACTGGAGGGAGGCTGAAGGCCAGTCACTCGACTGGAGGGAGCTGAAGGCCAGTCACCGATGGAGGGAGACTGAAGGCCATCGGCCGATGGAGGGGACTGAAGGCCAGTCACCCGACTGGAGGGAGAATGAAGGTCTATCACCCAAATGAAGGTCCAGTCATCCGAATGAAGGTCCGTCACCGAATGAAGGTCCAGTCACCCGAATGAAGGTCCAGTCACCCGAATGAAGGTCCAGTCACACGAATGAAGGTCGAGTCGGATGGAGGCCATGCGACTGGAGAGTGTCCATACGCCCAAATAGGGTGTTGCACCCAAGGAGAAGTGTAGTTTAACTTCTGACTTTCGGGGGAAAGTGCAGATGTAAGTTTTATCGTAAAGGTTCCTGTAAGTTCATGTAGGGCGACGATTGAGGCCTTAGAGTGCATGTAGGGCATGATGATGATGATGATGATTTGCATGTTTATGCATGATGCATGTTATGTATGTGATGTTGCCTTGTATGACGTGATGACTGTGCATGTTAATGTTCTTATTATGATGTATGTTTATCTTTCCTGTGGCTTTACGTGTTATGATAATGAATGAAATGAAGTATTATGTAACGTAAAGTGAAATATAATGAAAAGTGGAACATGATGAATGCATGCATTATTGAACGAGGAAAGTAATAAAAGTCTTGCAAGTATTGGATATTGGGGTCCTTCTTTGTGATCGACCATTTATATAGAACCTCTACCGCTTACCTCTAGTACCGCGGCATACGCTCAGCTGTTCATTTATTGACTTCGGCCCAGTAGCTAAATAGTTCGGGGTGTAGCATATGGTAGTGGTACGGAAGATATCCGATGCGCAAGAAAAGATATAAAAATGAATGAACGAATGAAGAAGATAATGTAACTATTATTTATGTGTACATATGATGTATGATCCCATGAAAGAAAAATATGTTTTATTTTATAAAACTAGAACTCACTCAGCAACGCTAACTTTGATGTGTTTCCAGTTGGCAGGTAATGATTGCTGAGAATGGCGCGAGGTGGCTACTCAACTCTTTTGGGATGGCATCCATTCATTTAATGCTTTTGTGATGTAATACAACAATGTATTTTGTAACCAATTGACGTTGTATTATTTGGCAAAAGTTTTCATAATGAAATGAGATGTCCTTTTGAATGTTTCAGCTGCAATATTTTCCTAAGACAAATGTAATTATATGTTTTATGTGTGATGATGATACAACTGTAAGTGTCCCGGAACGGGGCCTTATATAATTTATCTTTTAAACTATGATACATTATTAAATTTTGAATATATAATTATATTTGTTTTTTAATCATAGTTTTGATAAGAATTTTAATATATATGAGTAATAGAAACTGCAGGGTGAATACTAGTGTACACACTGTTAAACCAACCCTTTCAAAATTCAACACCTTAGCCTTAATATGTGAGTTTGCTCATTAATTATTTCTTAATTACGTGCATGTGTTTTTCTAACATTTTGTAATCTATTTTATTAAGGGTCAGGATATATGAATATGAATTCATTGTTATTTGAACACTTTAATATGATTCGTATCGATCAATATAGCTCGTAGTGGTTTGCAATTTATCAAATTAGTCATATATATAAAATGATATGACTCGTATTAGTCGTTACGACTCGTAATGACTTTAACTTACGGAGTCGTAATGAGGCTTATGACTTTAAGTAAAATTCCTATTTTTTATTTTTTGATTTAAATTATTTTTTTCTAACGAATGTTTTTAATATTTTAAAATTAATAAGTGTTAGGATCTCAGCCTCTAGGTTTAATCGATTGAACAGATATAGCAGCGGAATAGCTCAGAATTAGACAAATTCAAGCAAGAACATTCGATATAAAGCGATAAAAGAATTTTGTTATAGAGAGAGAAATATCAGACAAAAGGAATATTGCATTAAGATTGTCGGCCTCTAAGGCACGAAACAGGTGAGTCATCTTTCCTTATAAAGGAAAGAATGACGTAGGCTGATGTCACTTGAAAGTGACATGTAACCGTTTTATAACTACTGATGTAACAACTACTGAAGATGTCAACAACTGACATCTTCTTACAAATGTCCTAAGTGTTAAACATCTTATTTACAACTACTGAAAAACATAAAACTACTGATACTACAACAACTGAAGAACAACCTCTTCAGTTGTTTACAAGTACTGAAAAGGAAACAAAACTACTGAAAAGAAAAAGAAAACTACTGATGAAGAAAAACCATCACAACAACTGAAGAAGCCTTCTTCAGCTGTTGTCATCAGCTGTTAACATCAGCTGATGTCTTCAGTACTTGTACATCAGACTTTGTCTTTCAGCTGTTGATCTTCAGTCTTTGTCTTCAGTACTTGTTGAAGTCTTCAGACTTTAGATCTTCAGCTGTTGTCTCAGTCTTTGTCTTCAGTACTTCTGACGTACTTCAGCAGTTGTATTCTTCAGACTTTGTAGAACAGCTGATCAGGTCTTCTTCAGCTGTTGTGATGTCCTGTGGGACTTAGAGGTTTCTCTGATCAGGCTCATTGGTTCTTTTGGTCCAACAAACTCCCCCTGAACCAATGCAGCCAAAACCTCTAAGTTATTGACGAGTCCCACTTATTGTGGCAGATAGATTGGTCTTTTTATCCTCTTGATCAGATGGGAAGTGACCCTTTTTCAGCACCGGCCTGGGAAGAAGTCTCTGATGATCTGTTGGCAGGATATGGTTGGGAGCTATGTATTGGGGACTTGGACACCGAGCTGTTATCCCAACCATGAGATCTTACTTCCCGTGTATCAGCCTATATGATTCCCTGGTGTAAGCCCTTAGAAACATGATCTGCTCATCCATTGTCAGCACCTCGGGCACACCATCAAATAATCCTTCTCGGCCATACACTTCAGATATGTACTTGGCCTGTTTTCCATTCTTGAGCTCAACCGTGGTTATTTGTCTATAAGCAAACTCATCTGGATGAGTCCCTTCTAAGAGCAGGTTGAGCTCTTCTTGTTTGAAGTTTTCAAGTCTTTTGTAAACCAATCCCTTCTTTATGATTTTGTTTTCCAACATCTTTTGAGGTGGTTGTTTGGCTTCATAGGCTTTCTTGAACTCTTCAACAATTTCCCAAGGGGACACTACAAGAACCATAGTGATGTCTTCGTCGACACCCTCTTCACTTGGCCCTTGTATTTTGAAGGAATTTCTTTCTTGACAATCCGGTGTGCCACCCTAGGATCAGGCCATATCCTTACTTTTTCCCTTTGGTATTGAAAGGTATTAGCAAGGGTGTACAATCTTAATACTTCTTTCTGCATGCTAATCATTGAAGAGGATGTGGCATATGCTTTGTCAATGCTTTTCAGCATTTCCTCATCATGTCTTTGCATCTGTTCCTCTTCAATCTTTATCATCACATCATGCATTTGAGAAGCAGGAGTGATGGACATTGGTTTAGCCTTAGGCAAAGTAATAACTGCAGAGAGTGGCAGTCTGTCTTCATCCTCCTCTTCATCTTCATCAGGCCTCAGTACCTTTCTTTTCTTTTGTCTAGGTACATCACTGGCAGTGGGTTTTGGGGTAAAGGATTTGGTTTTGTGGGTTGGATGGTTGGTTTAGAGGGTAAAAGGGTTGTTTTAGTGGTTGTGGAGGTAGTGATTTTGAGAATAGAGGCTTTTCAGACAGTTTTAGCATTTTGGCTGTAAGGGAGGCTTTAGTGGATTTTGTCAGTTCTTTTCGGTTCCCAACCCCAGCTTCATTCATGCCTCAATCACTAAACCTTTGGAGTATGCTTTAGATGAACAAATCTTGGTGGTTATTGCCAAGATGTTGTCCCTGGTCCAGGCCCTTATTTCAATCAGAGATCTTCCCAAGTATTTAGCTATAAATCTGATCATTATCTCCAGCCTTTCTCTTTCTAAGGCATCATAGCTAGCCCATCTTGAGTTGATCTCCTCTGTTTCCAACCTTCTGATCTCGGAGTCTAGTTGTTGGATGTCAAAACCCTGCCTATATAACTGTTCAATGATTTTATCCATTGAACGGTTATGGTTGGCATCAGCTTCTTTCACCATATCATTCAGCTCCTTCTCCTTCTCAGACTCTCCTTTCCTCTTTTGATATGTGACATGAAAGTCTTTTTGACTTTCATTCACTTCAGCTCTCTTCTCACTCTCCTTCTCCTTCTCATTTACCTTCTCTGATTCTTTCTCCTTCTCCCCATCTGTCCTCTTCCTTTTTCCTTTAACTAACTGACTCTCCCCCTTTTTGGTTGCATTGGGTGCAAGGGTTTGAGCAGTAGAAAGTGATTTGGTCACCAACTCCTCCACCAGGGGTTGTATTATTGTAGGAAGCCTCTCATCAATGGCTTTGATCACTATATCTGTGATCATGGGAGTGATGAGAGGTAGGGATTTTTGAAGGTTAGCAACTGATTGATCAGGATGGTTCTGTTCCTGAGAATCAGTGCCAAAAGCAGAGGCTGGTGGTTTGGAAGTATGATGGCTGAGTGTTTAGGGGACCTTCAGAAGAAGGTGCCATCTGTGGGTGTATTGTGGTGGCAGATGGACTTTCATCCTGAGACATCTTGGCCAGCAGCTCTTTGAGTCTGCTAACCTCATCCTCTAGGATGGTGTTTTGAGCAACTACATCATAGAAGAAGCTCAGGTCATCATCAGTTGATACTGAATCACTTGACCTCCTAACAGAGTCAGGATGAACATGCTTTGAGTGTAGATCAAGTATAGCATGTGCCCCTTGTTCTTGGTTCTGGGGACTTCCAGCCTGAGGACTATGTCCTTCATCAGCTGTTGCCGCTGGTGAGGACTTAGAGATGTTACCAACTGCACCCTGATCATTTGCTGAGTCAGAGGCAGTGGCAGCCTCACCAGTAGTTCGCACCCCCCTTGTCTACACTAGAAGATGGAACATGATAACCCTTGTGCTGTGGGTTGACAGAAGCATTGTGATCCTCCCCCTCAGATGTTGAGGTTATCCCAGTAGTATTGGTGTCTGGGTGGGGGGTGAGGAATGCAACTGCGTCAGCACTTTTGCAACAATTATTGTAGGGCTTTGAGGGGCGGTTGCATCAGGAGAGGGTGTGGAAGCAGTGTGCACCCGGGACGAATGGTGCTCTTCAATGGTAATCCCCTCAAGTGAGGAGGATCCCAGCAGTGTGGCTTCCTTTGAATGGTTGCTTCAGGTTCCTTTTGAGAGGACACCTGAGCGGCTTCGGTTGGTGGAGTCATAGTCTCTACTGGGGGGTTATTGCCAGTAGAGATAACCTGCTGGTGCTGCAGGAGCATCCTCAGGGGACTCACTCCCTGAGTAGCCTTCTTAGGCTTCTTCTTTGTGGGTTTGGAGGGGACTCTGGATGTGGAAGTGGAGGCTGTGGGTTCCAGCTGCGTGGGTTTGCGCAGCTTGGCAGCCTGTTTGAGAGTTTGGTCAGTGTTGTGTCGGGAGTATACCTCCGGCAATACAGCCAAAGCATGGGACTCCCAGACCAACTAGTCCCTCAGCATGAAGCTGATTCTCTATTATGGCCATTATAAACCGAGGATATAGTATCCAACGGTTAGAAAGTGGTTTTGTGGCCATATCCTTGATTTCAAGAAAAATTATTCAGAAAAGTTTAGTGGTTCTTGTTCAAGGATAGAGAACAGTACCTGTTGCCATCTGGAAGACAGTTGATCCCAAGAAGAAGTCTTCGGGGCCAGGCAAACATTTACCATATGAAAAATTAAGCGTTCAGCATCTGGAAAATGTTTCTTCAGGATGGTCGAAGCACTAAGATCACCTTGATATCCATGTTGTCCAAATGAAAGATCAAGTTGGCTCTTAGGATATCCACAGGGTAGGCAGCATCATCTAATAGTAATATCTGGCGGATGGTAGCAGTAGAGATGACCACCTTATGAGAGTTGATGGACGAATGGATAGATTCTCCATTAACAGTTGCATTCGTCCAAAACTGATGTAGCGAATCGCATAAATGATTGGATTTAGGAGGAAAGCCGTTTTCAGTGGTGATTGGACCATAAGATCTATAGCATTATCAATTTGGTCCAGAAGGGCGATTTAGTGAGGTACGCGACACAGTTGTGTCGAGGCTTGAGTTGCATGGTCGCCATTAATGAAGGTGAAAGGTTTTCAGAGCTTTTGAAATTTTAGGTCGTGAAAGAATGAAAAACTCTGAAAGAGGAATCAATATATATAGGGTACGGGTTATGAAACGACTGAAGGTATTGGTGTGGTCAGCAGTTATAAACAACTGAAGACATGGTGTTTACAGTCAGACGTTGAAACAACTGAAGTCTCTGATTTGGCATCAGTAGTTTTAAAAACTACTGAAGACAAGTTGGACTTCAGATGTTGAAACAACTGAGGACTTGGTATTAGTCATCAGTAGTTGTGAAACTACTGAAGACCGTGGTTTTGCCATCAGTTGTTGTAAACAACTGAAGACTTGGTGTTAGTCATCAGTAGTTGTGAAACTACTGAGACATGGTATAGCTTCAGTTGTTTATGAAGAAACAGCAGTTTGTGAACTACTGAAGAGAGAGTACTCATCAGTAGTTGTCGTCAATTCAAAGCCTTTCAGCTGTTTCATACTGTCCTCAACACTTACTCATCCTTTTTGCTGTTTTCAGTTGTTTCATAGGACATCAGTACTTATCTGTTTCTACTGATTTCAGTAGTTGTAACTACATCAGTAGTTTAGAACAGATAAAGTACAGTACTTAAAGCATTTAGCCTTCAGTAGTTATAAAAACTACTGAGGGTAAAATAACTCATCAGTACTTATATGTGACATGGTTACCAATGATCATCAGTAAGTACTGACATCAGTAGTTGTCACTTATTCTAGCTGCAGCATACCAAGCCTTAACACACCAGGTTGTGGAAAGTTGAACTATCAAAGGCTTAGTAAAGATGTCTGCAAGCTCATCAGCACTAGGCACAAACATAGGATTAATTAGACCCTTTTCAAAACAATCTCTTATAAATGATGTCTAATTTCTATATGTTTAGTCCTAGAGTGCTGGACTGGATTTTTGACAATGCAAAGAGCTGAAGCACTATCCATTAATAATGGAGTCTTAGTCTCTGTAATGCCATAATCCAAAAGTTGATTCTGAAGCCAGAGTATTTGGGATGTACAACATGCAGCAGCAATGTACTCGGCTTCAGCAGTGGATGTAGCAACAGATGTTTGTTTCTTACTCTGCCAAGAAATCAAACAGTTGCCTAGGAATTGACATCCACCAGAAGTGATTTCCTGGTCACTTACACCCTGCATAGTCACTATCAGAGAAAGCAACTAATTTGCAAGAATGTCCAGTGGAATACCATAAGCCTAGAGATTGTGTACCTTGCAGATATCTAAAGATTCTCTGACTGGCAATCAGATGAGACTCCTTAGGTGCAGCCTGAAATCTAGCACAAACACATGTAGCAAACATAATATCTGGTCTAGAAGCTGTTAAATACATCAGGAACCAATCATACATCTGTAAAGAGTTTCATCAACATCTTTACCTTTCTGATCAACATCCATTGTGTGGTGTTGCACATGGGAGTAGAACAGGGTTTACAGTTTTGTAATCAAACTTATCAAAAGATCTTTTGTGTATTATCGAACTGATGAATGAAATTCCATCAGCTTTTTTTTGTTGATTTGCAAACCTAGAAAGAACTGTAATTCTCCATTGCACTCATTTCAAACTTCTGTTGCATTAAGGTTGGAAATCCTCACACAATTGGGATCAGAGGATGCAAAAATAATATCAACATAAATTTGAACAAGTAGCTTATGCTGATCCACCTTCTTAATAAATAAAGTTTTATCTATGGAGCCTCTAGTGAAATTATTCTGTAGAAGAAAGTTTGATAAGGTCTCATACCAGGCTCTAGGTGCTTGTTTCAACCCATAAAGAGCTTTATCAAGCTTATATACCCATTCTGGGTGCTTATTATCCTCAAAGCCTGGTGGTTGACACACATAAACTTCTTCTTTTATGTTACCATATAGAAAAGCACTTTTGACATCCATTTGAAAAACTTTAGATTGTGGAGTGCAGCATAGGCTAAAAACAATCTAATTGCCTCCAGTCTGGCACAGGGCAAAGGTTTCATCATAATCAATACCTTCTTCTTGTGCAAACCCCTGCACAACCAGTCTGGCCTTGTTCTTACACATTAGCCCATTTTCATCAGTTTTATTCCTAAACACCCATTTAGTGCCTATTGCACACTTACCTGGGGGTAGAGGAACAAGCTCCACACTTGCTGTTTTTTGAACTGAAGAAGCTCAAGCTGCATGGCTTCACCCATCCATTGTCTCTCAAAGCAACATGATAGTTCTTTGGCTCTAGCTGACTGATGAAGAGAGCATAGAAGCAGAAATTGGACAACTGCTTCTGGTTGAAACACCAGCATTGATATCACCAAGGAGTTGAGTCATTGGGTGATTTTTCAGCTCTGGTAAACAATCAAATCTTGCAAGTGTTTGTAGGACCTTCAGCAGCAGCAGATGTTGATGCAGATTCTTGAAACCATGAAGATGGTGGCAACTCAAATGAAGTTGAGGATGCAGAAATCTCATCAGCATTTGTTGTGGATGGTGCTGCTGGAGCTACAAGAGCATCAGGTTTAGAGGACATCAGGCAGTTGGTCACTAAACCTGAAGAGGTGATTACTACTATCATCATCATCTTCAGTAGTAACACCAGGTGGTGAACTGTTGACAGGAGCAACAGCAGGAGATGATAAGGAACATATGCAGTATGTCCAAATCAAAGAGCTCCACAGGGCTTTGTGGAATCTTGTCCTTGGAGATTCATGAACTTGACATGTAGAGTCTCTTCAACCATCTTTGTTCTGCAGTTGAAGACTCTGTATGCCTTGCAAGTTGATGAATAACCAACAAGTACCCTGCATCCACCTTAGGATCAAATTTCTGGAGCTGATCCTTTGTGTTGAGAATGAAACAGGGACACCCAATGCTCTAAAGAATGAAATGAGAGGGGCCAATGATGTAGAACTTCATATGGAGTCTTCATCAACCTCTGATTTATTAGCACTCTATTCTGCACATAGCATGCTGTGTTGACAGCTTCAGCCCAAAAGGTCAATGGCAGTCCAGAATCAGCCAACATAGACCTTGCAGCTTCAATGAGGGTCCTGTTCTTTCTCTCCACAACTCCATTCTGTTCAGGAGTTCTTGAAATACTAAACTGTCTCTTTATTCCCTTGGAAGGAGAACTCATCAAGTGTATTGTTCCTGAATTCTGTCCATTGTCACTTCTAATACACTTGACTGAGAGGGAATACTGCTTCTCAGCATACAACAAAAGTTTATGATCTTCTGTGCAGCTTCATCCTTTGAATGTAGAAAGAAAGTCCATACAAATCTGGAGTAATCATCCACAATTACCAGACAGTATTCTTTCTTTGCCATGCTCATCACTCTCACAGGACCAAAGAGATCCATGTGAAGAAGTTGTAAGCAGGCAGTGGACTTGGGTTCTTCAATAGGTGGGAATGAAACCTTGTGCTGTTTTCCTTTCAAACAAGCAGTGCAGTTGTTGTCACACTTGAACTCCTTCATAGGCATTCCCCTTACTAAACTATGGTGTATCAGCTGATTCATTTCTTGAAGTTAACATGTCCCAGCCTTCTATGCCATAGATAGATTCTTGAGGAGAGGCCTTGGAAATAGGCAAGGATGACCTTTGAGATCTATTTTCTTGGAAGATCTAAGGCATACACTCTTCCTGTCCTGTTGGCCTTCAGGAGAGTATGAGCATCCAATACCTGGTCAATCAAACTCAGAACTTTGGATGACAGAATCCTGCAGTTCTGGCTTGTGAAAAGGGCAACATGGCCTTTGTCACACAATTGACTGACACTCAAGAGGTTATACTTGAGATTTTCCACATGGTTGACATCATCAAACTTTATTTCCCCATTGGAAACAAAGCCCTTCCCGATGATGTAACCTCTTGCATCATTGCCAAAGGAAACAAAACCCTTCCTTCCTGGAGAGTAGTCATTAAGAAGTGAGTTGTTCCCAGTCATATGCATAGATCCCCCACTGTCTACATACCAGATGCTACTTTGGCATGTTGAAGAGACCTGCATTAATAAACAATCAGTAGTTTTGGAGACCCAAACCTTTTTGGTTTTGGGCCTGGTTCATCATAGATGGTAAACTAACAGGTTTATTGACACGACAGCTTGAGGTGAAGGAGATGGTGTAAAAGAGGAATCCTTTGGCTTGGATCTCCTTTTCTGGGGTTTCAACACAGGGCCATCAAGTGGTTAACTCTTCCTAACAGATGTTGAACCATCATTACCAGCTGTGTCTGATTCTGGGAAAGAGCTTTCAGCTCTAGACACATTGGTATGGTGTTTGATGATGAGTCTTGTGTTGCACCATCTTCTT
This sequence comes from Flaveria trinervia, assembly GCA_025506515.1. Taxonomy (NCBI): domain Eukaryota; kingdom Viridiplantae; phylum Streptophyta; class Magnoliopsida; order Asterales; family Asteraceae; genus Flaveria; species Flaveria trinervia. The sequence continues at coordinate 2,967,012 of CM046442.1, forward strand.
TTGAGCAACCTCAGCTGTTGCCTGTTGCACTCCTTCCCTTTTAGAATTCTTTTTGGACATAGGAGTAACAGGATTTGATGCTGCTGGTACAAACTTGGACTCAAACTCAGTTTTCATTTTAGCCAAGTTTTCTTTAATTTTCTCCTTTTGTTTGAGTTTGGATCCCTTTTGTACCAACAATCATCTGTGAGATGATTGAATAGACCACATATTTCACATGGTTTCTTCTTCATCGTCTGTTGATCATCAACTGAAGAGATGAAACTACTGAAGACTTGCTCTTCAGCAGTTTAGAAGCACTTTTTGCCTTCTTGTCAACTCCCTTAGTAGGCTTCAAATCCTTCCTACTGACTTTTTCTTCTCTTCAGTGCTGTCAGTCATTGGGATTTGAACTCCAGATGTTTCCCCTGCTCTCCAGTACCTTCAGTACTTCTAGGGATAACACTTGGGTTGATCAACTCATTGATCATGTGAGTGTCAGCAGTTGAACCATCAAATCAGCTGATAGGTTCACAGAGGGATTACTACTGACTTCAACTACTGATGGTGCTTTATGAAGTAGTGAATCACATGATGAGGTGGATTGGTCATTACTTTCTCCATCAGATTCTACTCCTGCTCTTGAAGCAAAATCTATAGGAGGAGCAGTGTGGATTATAACCATTCCAAACTTCACATTGAAGCTTTTGCTTACTAAGAAGCATTTCAAAGCCCTTGCAAGATTGTACCCAACGATCACACTCTACTTGGGTGACAGCAAGAGTATCTTTGAGGTCTTTGTACTTCTCTAAGAGTACATCCTCCCTAGCCTTATCCTCAGAGATTTGGCATTTTATTTATAAATCTCATCAGTTTTCTCTTTTAACACAGACTCAAACTCAGCTTTATTTTTGGAAATTACTGTTTTCTAGCTCACATTTTTATTGATTAAAGCCACATTTGCTTCTCTAATAGAGGCAAATGCTGCTATGCAAGTTTCAGAACATAATTTGGCCTTAGCCTCAGAAGATACCTGTGATACCTGTGTTGAAGAGGTACTTGAGATGATCCATCAGAGGATTCCAAAGTCCATGAGAGCTAGATTTCCAAAAGGATGCTCACCACCATGTTGACCAGCACCTGAGAACATTGTTCATTACCAGACATCATCTGGTAAACTGCTCCAGTCAACACTCCTGGTGTGGAAAGCTGTGTTGTTGAAGTTGATTAGGTTGATGAGATTGGGATGGTTGAGGCTCAGGAGTGCATGTGGTTGCTGAGCAGTGGGTGCTTGAACCTGGCCTGGTTGTGGCATGTAATAGCAGGGGTATGGATTGGGCATTGGCCCCTGTGGAACAAAATATGCAGGAGATTTTGGTTGATGATGATACCCAGAATTGACAGGTTGTTGCCCTCTGTTCTGTTGACTATTGCCAGGGGTAGTCACAAAAGGTGCAGGAGAGTTAGATACAGATGATCTACATTCTCTTGCAAAGTGTCCAAGCCTGTGGCATTTATGGCACTTCAACTTACTCTGTCAAACCAACTTTGGTTTTGCCAGAGAGTCCTGGGAATTTCCTTCTAGTTCTTTTGTAGAACTTCTGAGATCTGATATTTATCAAGGCCATTTGGCTCAAAATATCCATCTCTTCTAAGTCATCATCAGCAATCCCCTGAGATCATCCATGATGAAACATAGATTGTCACTATTACTACCAGCAGATAACTATCAACACTCACAAAGGCAGGCTCAGAAGTGTTTGTAGAGAAATCAATATGCTCATCATACTGGCTTTCAGATGACGCATATTCTGACTCTTGATGTCCAATCAGGGCAGTGTTCCCTTGGACAAAATCCCAGTGAGACTTGCCAGATGAAGCCAATTTCCTTTTCTGCTCTATCTCTCTCTCGAATGTAAGCAGTTTCCCATGAAGTTGGGTGAGAGATAGGCGATCAACATCAGCATTTGAGCGTAGAACATGGTATATGTGTTCCATCTCTCAGGCATGATCTTAGGAATCTATGGTTCATCTGACTCCTGGTATATTCATGTTTAACCATTTTCAATTAAGAGATTAAACATGAAAACCGCTCAAATTGTTGAGTCAGAGTCTCACCCTTTCTATGAGAGAAAGTCTCATATTGTTGGGCGAGGATTTCCCTGTTGTTTGCTAAAACCTCATCAGTACCACCAATGTTCTTTGATGGCTTTTCCAGAGTCATGAGCAGACTCACAATGCAGAACCCAGAGTAAATCTCATTAGGAATAGCCCTAGCCAAAATTCCATGGCTTTTGCATCGATTTCAAACAACTTCTTGTCCTCATCGGAGTATTGCTCCTTCTTCTTTGGAACCAACTGGTTTGTTTCCGGATCATTCACCATTGGCTTATGTGGTCCATGTACCACAGATGTCCAACAACCTGAGCTATGGACAGACAGGTGATGGAGCAATCTTCTTTGCCAAATGTTATACTCATTCCTCACCAAGATCGGAGGCTTGGTAGAGGATCCAGTATTGAAAGGATCATCGAAGAAGTAGTCATTGTGGAAAATCAGACAGATTCAAGTAAAATCACAATAAATTTAGCTCAGAACCACACAAAACCTCAATAAAACGGCCAGAAGCGATACACTCTCAATCTCTAAACAGATCCTTGCGAATTTGCTAATTCGATCAAACTTAGAGCGATTGAACAGTTTCAATGATCAATTGTTAGATCGATCAATGATTAACCTGCTCTGATACCATTTGTTAGGATCTCAGCCTCTAGGTTTAATCGATTGAACAGATATAGCAGCGGAATAGCTCAGAATTAGACAAATTCAAGCAAGAACATTCGATATAAAGCGATAAAAAATTTGTTATAAGAGAGAGAAATATCAGACAAAAGGAATATTGCATTAAGATTGTCGGCCTCTAAGGCACGATAACAGGTGAGTCATCTTTCCTTATAAAGGAAGAATGACGTAGGCTGATGTCACTTGAAAGTGACATGTACCCGTTTTATAACTACTGATGTTTAACAACTACTGAAGATGTCAACAACTGACATCTTCTTACAAATGTTCCTAAGTGTTAAACATCTTATTTACACTACTGAAAAACATAAAACTACTGATACTACAACAACCTGAAGAACAACCTCTTCATTGTTTTTACAAGTACTGAAAAGAAAACAAATACTAAACAACTGAAAGAAAAAAAAAGAAAACTACTGATGAAGAAAAACCATCACAACAACTGAAGCCCTCTTCAGCTGTTGTCATCACTGTTAACATCAGCTGATGTCTTCAGTACTTGTACATCAGACTTTGTCTTTCAGCTGTTGATCTTCAGTCTTTGTCTTCAGTACTTGTTGAAGTATTCAGACTTTAGATCTCACTGTTGTCTCAGTCTTTGTCTTCAGTACTTCAGACGTACTTCAGCAGTTGTATTCTTCAGACTTTGTAGAACAGCTGATCAGGTCTTCTTCAGCTGTTGTGATGTCCTGTGGGACTTAGAGGTTTCTCTGATCAGGCTCATTGGTTCTTTTGGTCCAACAATAAGGTTATAGTACTTTGTAAATTTAATCTTTTTCTTTTATATGCACCTTTAAAAAGTAAATCCAAATTCTTTTTTTATTATTTTTTTTCTTTTATACATTTACAAATTTTATAAATCAATTATATGAGTATATTATCATACATCTATTGATTATTCGAATATTTTTATTCTTTATTCTCTATATACACAAACAAATAGCACATATAAGTAATGTTTTCTATATATTACAATCACTTACAACCAATTATATAATATAAAGATTACACTCATAAAATTATAGAGAATGTAATTGAATGCTCCAACTAAAACCTTTATTTATATAATTATAATAAGTATCTTATAAAGTCAAAAAATAAACACAAATAATATTGTTTAATAAATCATAAAGAATGAAAAATGTTAAAAAATAAAAACGGAAAAAAGTTCAGAATCTTACTTACGGTCATAAGGGTTATTACGGACCGTAACGGATAATACGGGTGTAAAATCATGAATTGACTGATTTGATATTTTACCGACCAATACGAGCCATATTGGTCAATACGAGCTCGTATTGATCAATACGAGTCGTATCTAATGCGTGTATATATCAATCGGGGTGTATATATAACATACCCCTTCTATTAAACACTTATATATGTACATTTAATAATTTAAACACACGATGTTTTAAATTAAAAAAAACAAATCTTAACATTTGTAAACACTCTTAAACCATTCCCACCTCATCCCTTATCTTGCTCTTCTTCCTCAAATTGTAGTTAAAATTATCAAACTGCACAATACATATTATTCCCTATCCCTATATGTCTAAAAAAGAAAAACATATAATCCTTTGAATATAGAAGCTTATTAGTTATTTCATATATTTCTTTTAAGATTTATTATAAGTGGAGTGATAAAAAAATAACATTTAAAAAAATAGTGTCATTTAACTAAGATTAGGATACATAAACGAAATGAGATATGAAAAGTATTTTAACAAAAGATAAACAAATTTATAAAATACTATTATTATTTATAAGTACAGACACGATGTGAAACGAAATATGAATACTATTTTCGGGTCCTAACAAAAACACAACCCGTTTTATAAATCGACACCCTTCTATACGTCGTGTATGGGTCCATACGCGGCGTATAGGGTCGAATACATTAAAAAAAAGGAAAATTCAGGAGGGCTGTCAGAGAGCTATACGCCCCATATATCCCTATACGACCACCCTATACGACACATATAGGGCTGTACGACGCGTATAACGAATTTTGACACTGATTACGAGGAAAAATTCAGAGGGGGTTGTCAAAGAGCTATACGCTCCATATAGTCTTATACGACCCCCTATATGACACATATAGTCCTATACGACACATACAGCCTTATACGACCCCTCTCTACACGACGCGTATGAGGTTATACGACACGTATATAAATTTTGAGGTGTTAATTTAAAATATTAAAGTGTTGATTTAAAATATTAAAATGTTTATTTAAAAGAACCCATTATATATCTTATTTATTATGCATATAATTAGTCGTTTTTTTCATATATATTTTTTGTTGGAAAGCTGCGTTTCATTTAGTCGTTAAGTTGCTTGGATCCTTTTACTTGTTAGCATCCAAAGTTCCGATAAATGAGGTTACACGAGTCATCGTATTTCGGGCAATGTTTATGCACACTTCCCCATACTAGCCAGTATGCACGTGCATCCACCCAAGTGTAATTTCCAGATCTCCCTAATCGACCTATTTTCACTTTTGCCTCGTTACTTTCCCAATTAACCAATTTATACCCTAAACTTTCTTATAAAATCCACTCATAGTTTTTAGTTGAAAAAAACGTATTCAAAATCCAAGATACACCGACGTTCATCAAATAAAACATCTCAACTGTTATAATCTTTTCTAAAGCCAGCAAACAAATTAATATATGTTTAGTGATATATGTATGTGAATGTACGTTACATAACATTCGTTTAATTAGACTTACTAGAAAAACAATCACCTATCACATAATAAAACCTTACAAATATTTTAATGGATAACTTCACCAAATAAGGCATAGAAAGTCATCCCATTTTCTTCACTTTTCCCCGAGTGACATTTAGCGCAATGCCATATATATATATTTTTATTTTCTCTAGATTTCCCTCGTTTATATAGAATCATCTCGCTTTCCTCATTCAACCAAGAAAAAAAAAATTAAGTGAGCGTTGATGCCTGTGGATTTTTCACCGAGTCGAAGCTTAAATTTCATCACCAGGACTAGTGGTGTTGTTCTTACTCAGGGCCGGGAATTCCTCGTACTCTCGCGGTTCTCACGTCATGTGGCCTCGTAAGTCGTAACACATTTTCCTAGTTGTGTACTTTTTTTGTTGCAAAATTACAAAGAAAAAAAAGTAAGGGGTACAAATCATCAACTTGACCAAACATTATCAAACAAATAAACATCATCACGGAGAAAAAGTCTTCATGTTCTTCCATGGGGAGTGGGGTTTATCAAGGGTTTCTCTGATAAACACACAGATGCCATTTTTTTGTCATCTCTCTCACACATACTCTCTTTCTCTCTCTCTATAGATTACTGCATTAATGATGCCATTTTTGTAACTCCATATCAATCTCTCACAGAAATCCCTCAATTATGACACATTTCTCCACCGTTACACACCACCGCTTCTGTCAATAATGCCGCACCCCCACATCCGTACAGTCGCCGGAAACCGTCGCAGCCGCCGGTTCGCCGCCTGTCACGGCACCCCAGTGAACCGGTGACGGGGTTCTGTGCATTGTGCTTACGAGATCGTCTCGCCGGTTGGATTCTTCTTCCGGTGAAGTTGCTGTTGAAGGTGAGAAGGTGGTTGTTTGTAGTCGCCGGAGGAGGGGTCACGGTGGCGGTGGTGCTTTGTCGGCGACGGCGCCGGAGTTGCGCCGGAGCAAGTCTGTTGCTGTTGATAGACGCGAGGGTTTGAGCGATTTGGTGGTGGATTCGAGGAGAAAGTCGTGTGATGTTAGGGCTCGGAGTACTCTGTCGGATCTGTTTGTTGTTGATGATACGAAGAGATCTGGAGATGGTGTTCAAGGGTTGAATCGATGAATTAGGGTTTTCGATGTTGGAGACGAAGGACACTGTTGAAGAAGATGATTATGGGATTAGGGTTCGGATGATGTAATTGGGCGAAATGAAATTGATGATGATAATGTTGCAGAAGGGGATCTGAAGACGATGAAGGAGATTATTGATATGGAGTTGCAGAACAAGAGGAAATTTACGGAAACAGCTTCTGTTTTCACGCAGAAATTGCGAAAATGGGGACGAAAGCAGAAGGAAAAGAAGCAAAAACAATGCATCAATGGCGGAAATGATAATGATAGCTCGAAATTGGGGCAATCTGAGTAGGTGATTACGGATTTGGTCGGAGATCTTGCGATACAGAACCTAGGTTTTCGATTGATGCTCATCGATTGTCTGTTGAAGATCCGCGGTTTTCGTTTGATGAACATAGAGCCTCTTGGGATGGATACATGATCGCGAGGACGATTCCTCGGCTCACACCGATGCTCTCTGTTGTCGATAACATGATGTTAGCTCCTGTAAACAGGGTCACAAATACCACCACTGAAAACCTGCAAATGCATTCGATTAGTGAAGATGGTGGTAGTTCTGGTGGTTCAGCTCAATCAAGTTCAGATTCTTCTAGTTCAAACAGAAGAAGCAGTTTAAGTTCATTGAAGAGTTCAAGTATAGATGATGTGAAATCTGCTTCGAATGCTCGTGTTTCACCTGCAAGTGATGCTATTTTCCAAGGGACAAAGTTGGTCATCACTGAAAAGGAGCTAAAAGATTGGCATTTGAATTCCATCAAGAACAACAAAAACATCGAATCTGTTTCAAACGCGCCCAATTTGATTAGTAAAACGAGTGTGACGATCCATCAAGCGAGCAGAAGAAGAAGGTAGAGTCAAGCAGGTGGAGAAAGGTCTGTAATTTATGGGGTCACAAGCAAAAGGTTAATGACAAGAATGGTGACAAAAAGAATCTTGAAGATATCCCAGAAAACCGAGTTGAAATCGGGAATTCAAGTGCAAAACTTGTTAGAAACACTAGTTCTGTAAATTCAAGAACCAGAAGGGATGAATTTGCGTTGGATCGAAACAGGAGCACGCGGTATTCGACTAGTGATCTCGACAGTGGTTTACTGAGGCTGTATTTGACACCATTTAGGAACTCTAGAAGGAACAAATCTGTAAAAAGCAGGGCTCCATCAATGGCCACAGGCCACCAATGGTTTTAAGCTGCACTAAGGTTTTCTTTTAAGGTACTCTTATAACTTATAAGCATCCCATAAGTTGCATAAATCTGTAGATCCTGTTAATTTGTTTCTGTTCTTGTTATGTGCACAAAAGCATAGCATAATGTTACTTGTATCGCGCTTTTGTTTTATCTTTCAGTCATGGGAATAATAGAAGTTCAAGGTTTTTATATCTTGTTAATGTTTTGTAGAAGTAATACATAACATAACTACATAACCACATGGATACAATCTTTTAGCTTCTTGCAATGTGCATGTGGTTTGCTCGAGTTTGTGCCATACATTGTGACGTGAATACACATAAGTTTGTGACGATATTGATACATAATTTGGTCAAACTACTAGTAAATCAGTTAATATGTTGGTTAAGAATCATCATCTTTCTGATCTCGACACACCTAGGCCATTGTGATTTCTTGAATAGATGGTTAACCTGAGTGATGTAAATCTTAGAAATATTATTATTATTATCCATAATCCAAAAGATAGATTCCAGTTACTTTGAAAAGTTTGCAAGCATGAAGCATGTGTTTCTGCGTGTAGATATTCTCTTCCCCAATTCCATACTGAGATGTTCTTTTTATAAGATACCATGAGTTTACCACTCTCTTGATCTGGCATTTATATTTTATCATATGGGATTTTTATAATATGCTAATTATTAACTTACATTTTGACTTTTATAAACTTCATTAGTTCATTAGGCATGTAGCAGTCTCACTTTTCTTTTCTTATCATTGTATAGTAGCCCATAACCAATTTCTTTATTTGTTATTTGTTCTTTAAAGTTATTAAATATAGTACATAGGGAGAATCATATGAACGACCATTTGACCTAATAAGTCTACCACAATAAGTTTTGAGTTCTAAAAATTTTCATTTGATTTTCCTGTAAAAATTGGGAAGGAAACTACAGAAAAAGTCTTTTATGTTCATATGCATTTTTAAAAATTTTCAAGTTTCATCTTTTATCTTTAAAAATCAGCTGAACATTCTTTATGTAAAGCGTTTTGTAACAAGTTACGTCTCTTGATGGATGTCTATTCGTTATGTTATTTAAGTCTAGCGTGTGCAGTTCAAACGAGGACAAGGTTTTTAACCTAAAAGAACTGTTTATGTAATTGCTAAACAATAAAATATTAACAAAAAATAAAATAATCATTAATGAAAATTCTCATCTCTCTCATTTTTATCAACTCTCTCTACTCTTTCTCATCTCATATTATCTTCTTTGTTTGATTGTTCATTTTAAGCAACGGAATTATTATGTTCTTTCAACTGATAAACAATTCTCCACATGCGCATAACTCTATATCCTTATGAACATGAGCTTCTTCCTCATAAACATCTTTGAGATCAACAACACTTGGATGCCCTTATAATCTGCCATAGTCTCGATCTTAAGCATGACGCTTCTTACATTTTCATCGATCACAAATCTGTTTTTTAAAATCAACTTGCGAGCTAATACCTCGTCGCAGCATTCTCTCATTATACCAAATGGCCCCCATCTCAATTGACCTCCAAGAACAGTTTCTAGTGTAGTTTCACTCGGCTTCTTGGCTTTGTATGACTAATGATTTGAAATCGTTTTAGGTAATGGCCATATAGAGTCTTTACAAAATATAGAATTCCGAAATCCATGATTGGGATTTACAAAAAATCACACAGTTTAGCAGTCTTAACTGACATTTAAGGCCTGATTTAAGTCAAACTTTTAAAGTCCGTTTTAGAGTTGGTTAGTAGCTAGATTGAAAAATCATGACTCTTGTGAAACCAAAAAGGTGATAAACATGTGAAGATGAAAGAGACAGAGAGAGTAAAGAGAGAGAGAATCAAAACTAGAGAGTGTGAGATGGGGAAGATTAGAGAGCTAATGAAGATGAGAGAGATGAGTTTTTCATTTTAATAGTTATATTAGCTTTGAGTAAAATTCAAATTGTTTAAGAAAATTACATACATAGTTATTTTAGATTAAAAATACAAATTATGTGCAATGCACGTGTGTGGACTTAGCGATTAAAACTAACGACCATATATTAAAATGATGTAATTTGTTACAAACGTTTTACATAAAAGTTATAAAGCATAATATAAAATATAATTGATAAAATCTACAAATATAAATGAGAACGTTTTCTGTAATTTTTTCTTGTTAAAAAATAGTACCATTTGTACAAATGCCTTGCTTGTCATGTTGTATATCCTCTGTCACATACCACATAGGCCTACAAAAACATAATTTAAATTATAGAGAAATAAAAACTAAATACCACACAAGCTCGCGAACACAATTAATAATTGCAATGAGACGGGTTCCAGATGTGTATGAGTAGTCCCAAACCCAACCCAAATCCCATACACAATGTGTCTCATACTCGACATAAAACCCATTAGGTATGTAGTAGGTATTTACCAGTCAGGTATGTGGCATACCCGTGGGTAATTGGGTATGCATGTGACAATTGTAAAATTACCCGTTAAGTATACCCATCGTGTATCAAAATTTAAAAATCATGTAAGTCATTTTTATACATGTACTAGAATAATTTTTTGTTAGTTCTAATACTTTAAGTTATGTTACAATATTACTGTTTAGTTTTGGGGTTTAATGTTAAGTTTTTATTATAATTTTGTAAGATGCGATATAATACAAGTGATAGCAAGCTTAATAGCTTACATACAACATATGCATATATAATTAAAATTGAGTAAAAAAGCCAAAAAGATTAAATTATATATAATATAATTGTTAAGCATAACAAATTAAAAACTAAAATAACTTTGGATATATATGGGATAAACATGTATGTTTAATTGGGCCAGGTTAACGAGTATACGACACAATCTCATACTCATGAAAAAATAAAACCTAACTCCATACTCGGTCTCATACACGCTCGCTCGACATATCTTAAATGTCTCGGGTCTCGAGTCTAATTATCATTTATAAACACAGACAACACTAATGACCCGACCCACCCATAATTTTAGAAAAAACTCACCATCTAAAGGCAAATTGTGATAAAACTTATTACTAATTGAAGCATAATACATGAAGTACGACTCGAATTCATCACATCCATTTTAAATGGAATAACTCTTTCTAAACCAATTAACTTAACATCAAATATATTTTATCATTGAGTAAATACGTGTCCTCAGTAATGCACTTGACCGCTTCTCCTTTCACTTCATCTCCGACGTCTTTTCTGTAAGTTTTCTCATCGTTTTTCTAACGCAAATTACGATGTGTAAATACGTATCATTGTTTGTTTGTTTGCAAATACACAATCTGAAAACGCTCTAGTTCTTTGATCGTTGCCTTATTTTGTTCCACTGGATCTGGTTGATTTTTGCCTCCGTTATGCTGATTAAATGTTTGAATTACGTTTCAATGTTACAACTCAAGATTCAAATTAGGTTTCGATTGAATGTTTACATGACTACACGAATTATGAATCGAAACTTTGTGTAATGTATAGAGATGATGATTAATTCAATTTCGATCGTTGTTCATGCAATAAAGTTAGATATTAGGTCTCCATGTTACAATCCAGAGCTTCGAATTAGGTTTCGATTACATGTTTACATACTACACGAATTATGAATCGAAACTTTGTGTAATGTCTAGAGATGATGATTACTTCAATTTCGATCGTTGTTCATGCATCGAAAGTTAGATATAAGGTTCCAAATGTTACAATCCAGAGCTTCGAATAAGTTTCGATTAAATGCTTATGTAACTACACGAATTATGAATCGAAACTCTGTGTAACATTGATGATTAATTCAATTTCGATCGTTGTTCATGCAGAAAAAGTTAAAAGAATTGATTCTTTGCTTCACTATTGAGTATGTGTTCATGCTTCATTTACTTTTGTAACTAAGGTTGAGGAGGAATCCAATTGATTATTGCTGTTGATTTTAGCATATGAACTAGAATTAGGGTTTCTTTTCCCAAAATTTAGGCATACAGTTAGAAAGTTGTCTCATGTTATCCTTTTCAGGTCTGAAGTAAACCGAAATTCGTTCAATCGTCTATCTGTTAGAAAAAATGATGGAAATTTTCAGTGATTCTGCTCATAGACAGTTATCACAATTGTTCTATACAGTACTCTTCTTTCATGTTTCCGAATACCTTTTAGCTATCGTGTGTCACGGTAAATCAAAAGTAACCATTGAGTCTCTTCTAATCAGCAAAGATTACATCATGGCAATGATGTTTTCGGTTATAGAATATCTAATCGAACTGTACTTCTTCCCTAAGTTGAAGGAGTATTGGTTGATAAGCAATTTGGGTCTGTTCATGGTGATTTTAGGGGAAACGATAAGGAAGCTCGCGATTCTTACTGCTAAACGGGCGTTTACTCATGTCATCCAGAGGTATCATGAGGAACATCATAAGTTAATTACTTATGGTGTTTATGGTATTGTTCGTCATCCGGGGTATACTGGTTTTTTGTTTTGGTCTGTAGGTACTCAGATAATGCTGTGTAACCCTGTGTCAACTGTTGCGTTTGCAATAATCGCTTGGGGTTTTTTCTACAATCGAATCCCGTATGAGGAGTTCTTCTTGAAACAGTTTTTCGGGTTGGAATACGATGTTTATATGCAACGGGTTCCGTCTGGGATTCCTTTTGTGAAGTGATATTAAGTTCATAAACACCTAACCTCTCTTTTTATACACTTAATTATGCTTTTATGGGCAAAAGTTTCATCATTCATGCCATATAAGAATTTGTATTTATAGAGCATATCACATGTAAATGAATCTTGGATTTCATAATGCATTTGACTTTTATTGATTTGACTTTTGATGTATATTGTCTGAGCTGCTTCACACAAAATGAATGCCATTTCTTGCAAATCGTTTTTTCACGGATACTGAAAGACAAATTGAATATTAATAATACAAAATTATAACTCATTACCTGAATAATCTATAATAATCTATAATAACGCCACTTCTTTCACTTTTGTTGTCAATATCATCACACTAAATTTCCATTTGATTTTGCTTACAAGAAATGTATGTTTTCCTATTTCGCTTATAATTATCCTTGCAAACGAAACCCAGTATAAATCAAGTATAAATCTATGATGATTATGCGAGTGAGATTATTGTTACAAGAAATGTATGTTTTCCTATTTCGCTTATAATTATCCTTGCAAACGAAACCCAGTATAAATCAAGTATAAATCTATGATGATTATGCGAGTGAGATTATTGTTGACAACGAAAGTAAAAGTTAATAGGTCATTGATTAAATGTTACTATGGATTAGTATTAGTTAATGAGTGATAATTTGAATTTTTAAAATTCAATTTGCCTTTGATTTGACGATCGAGCTGAATAGTTTGGACTTGTTAGCTATTTGGATAATGTGATGCAACATGTTCATTGCGTTTGAAGTCTCGTAAACACAACCCCTTTTAGATAAACACTCAAATATATTTGTTTGTGGGTGAGGCAAATCTTTAACCTTTTACTATGGGTAATTTTATAAAATAATAATTAATTTTTAAAAGTGTTTTAATTAGGCAACTCAAGTTTTAAAAGTATTTCAATTAGGTTATTCGGTTTTTATGTTTTATATAAATTATAAGTCTTAACATGTTTTTTAGCATGTTATATTTTTTGTTTCAATTAGAAAATATTTTTTCTATCTTTTGATGTTGATATGAAACGCTGATGTAAATTTTAGGTATTTTTTTCATAACTAACATGTTTTTTATTTATTTTTTAATATATTTTTATATATTGAAATCCTGACCCCCACGTCTTATCCACTATTACTTTTTTGACATAAGAAAATTAATGATGACTTGACTGATCGTTTGATGGTTCAATTTTAGAAAAATATTCATGAGTGACTAAATTAGAATACCTTTGAAACATAGTTTTTATTCTGTGATATTTTCAACTGTCAGGCCTAAGGATTGGTTGGGTTACAGGTTAAAATATAGGAAAAATTCATGTTTGCTTGGTTTAAATCGGGTTTTAACCAACATGGGCACAAGTTAAAACATGTTAATTTAGGGAAAATTCAAAATAGATTCACCAACTATATTTGTTTTTAAAGAGCATTCAGAGTAAGTTTCTCATATTATTGTGAGTGTGTTTTACGTATTATAGGAATGATTGTAAGAGTATTCACATCTCATTTTCTATTTTAATGTGAGTATATTCTCTAAATTATAAATGATGGTTTTTAGTGGTTGTGAGTGGATAAAAAATGTTTAGTTCATCTATTTATTTTGGGAAATACTGTTCAATTCTTATAAATTTTTTAATATTTTTGAAAATGTTTGTGAGCGTAGTAGAGATAAAAGGTAGTGATAAATGATTAAAACGTATTATTTAATTAAAAAGAAGAGAAAATACATTGATTTTAGTGTAATCATAAGAATATAGATAATAAATGGGTTGTAAGAGCATTCACATCTCGTTCCTTAAAAATGTGTGAGTAGAATCTTTAAATATATTGTATAGTTTTTGATTGATTGTGATCGGAGTAGATAGAAAATATTACAGTTCATTAGTAATTTTAAGGGTTCATTGTTCAACTCTTATACATTTTTAAACATTTTTTAAAGTGGAGTAGAGAGAAAGATAATAATAAAGATATAAAAAATATTATTTAATGAAAAAAAGAGAGAAAAAGTAGTGGTTTTAGCAATATTTTAGAACCAGATCAGACGTCGAACCGAAAGCCTTACTGGTTTGGTGGTTGAACCGGTCGGACCAGATTTAAGAATAAGATGATGTCATAATTATATATATAAGAACAATAGAGACCTTAAGGAACGAGATTTTTAGATGTAGGTTAGGAGTAGCTAGTATAGTAGATAAGATTAAATAATGGAGATGATGGTTTGGACACGTGAAGAGATATACAATGTCGTCTGTAAGAACAATAGAGACCTTAATGTCGAGGGGAGGAGGGGTGGAGGTAGGCCCAAACTGACTTGGGAGAAGAAAATTGGATAGGATTTGGTCGAGTTGGATTCTATAGGAACATGGTCATGTGAAGATACATGATTAATGTTAAAGACATTTAGAGGAATTTTCTTCTACTTATTGATTTCATAGTAGGTGCTACATTATTGACTATTGCTAGTGTGTCCTATTGCTTCATATCGTATGTTGATTGAACATGATGTTCTCTTTGTGTTTAGTGATTTGGATACTATGGTCAACATTAGAGTCGAAAGCCTCATTGAAAGCAGCCTTTTTATCCCCTGTGGCAGGGGTAATGTTTGTCTACGTCCCCTTAGGAGTTTGTGTTTGGTGATTGGATCTATGTGCCTTTTGTGTTTGAATCCGAAAGTCGAGCATATGACCTATAGGAGTTTCTTATAACACCGATGGTTGCGATTTCACCCAATTTTACGGGACTATAACTTTAAACAGATAAAAAATTATAACTTTAAGTTCGACTATATTTAGCTTGTTTTCATGTATTCAACCGTTCAAAACATATGTGTCTCAGTTGGGGTGAGTGTTGTGTTCTAAAGGATAGAATGAAAGACTAGAAAAAAGTATTAAGCAAAAGAGAAAGTCAAGATCTTTGATAATTAGTATAGGGTGTTGCTCTTTGCACCCTAGTCTATTATTATCCTATTTTATAATTATTTATTATTACTAATCATTTATTATTACTAATCATTTATTAACTCAACGAACTCAAGCATTAAACACTTTCTAGGAGGCTTTTGTCTTTCTTGGAGGTCTAAGGTTCAAACCTTGGCATGGGTAAATTTTACTAACTTGGTGATACCAACAACTAACTACTAACCAACCGTTCAAAAAAAAATTAAACAATTTCTAACTGCTCATTAATTACCACTTTTAATGATATTCATTACCTATTACACAAGAAATATAAACCCTTAGAAGTTAAAACAAATTATGACTATATAATTTTTTTTCTAAAGTATGTTCCCCCTGCAAAAAAATTATATTTGATTAAATAAGGAGATTTTGAAAACTTGTTTTTCTTTTCATATTAAATTCACATTACAGGAACGAAATTGAGGTTGTTACAATTATACCTAGATATGTTATCTAATATTTAAGTATTACATTCTTACTACATGCAACAATTCCTTGAAATAAATTTAACTAATAAAAATTACAAACTACAAATTTTTTACAATAATATTAAAAACACAAACTTGTGTAAATGATAGTGTTGTAGTACCAAAATCATTTATAACAAAGACAAAAATATGCAGTATAAATAAGCAGCTAATACTTGATGTGAATGAAAACTTTAAACTAAAATATGATAAAATAAAATATCTACTTAAATTAATGAATAAAATAAATTAAGAATAATTGAAATCAACGTCCAAAATTGAAAATAAAACACTAAAAGCGTCTTATCTTTTTCACAAAAGTAGAAAATAAAATTCTACATGCGCATATGAATTGGAAGCAACAACCAGAAAATTATACTAACATGATCTATTTCGGAAGTTTTGAATTGAAACTTTATTTATAAACTTGTATATATAGGTAAAGATGACATTAGAAATATAGTTAAAAAACAAATTTTATTAAATGAGTAAACTGATCTTATTAATTTTGCTCAAATTTTCAAGTTGTTGGACATAATTTAATTGGATTTAGAGAATAACAAAACTAGTGAAGGTAATTAATACGATAGACTAAGGTGTAAATAGAAAGTAAACTAAGATGCAATTAGAAAAACCCTTAGTATATTGTTACCTCCCCTTAAACATTCAACTCTCCCCAACCTCACATATTGCATGAGCATTAAATACCGATTCTTTAGTTATATTTTTAGTTTATCTACTTAATTATTATTCTTAGGTTGTTGGATCTAATATAAATAATAAGGCTTGGGATGAACATATGTTATTAGTTTTATTGATTATTGAAAAATTATAAAACCTTTGAAGTTGAAAAGCCAATCAATTCATCGCCACCAAGTAATTGTATCAGTTTTCTTAAACCATTTGATTAGTGATGTTCACTATTCAAATTGGATTAGAAAAAATCAAACTTAATTTGAGTAAAAAAGATAACCTATTCGAAATTCGATTTTGATATAACTTGACGTCCAATTATGGAATTCGAATTGAATAATGATTTTTTATTCGATTCGAAATTATAACTAAAAATATGTATATTAGAAATTTAGAATTAAAAATTCAATAAGGATATAATCTAACACTTAAATCTTAATTAACATTTTTTGACTCTATGAAACTTGGAGAATATTTTGTATATTATGATTTTTTTGGATAATTTGAAATTGGATCTTTCAAATGAAATTTAAAAATATCAATTGATTAATTATTTGTTTATACTATCTATGAATCAAATAAATTCAAATTTGAATCGAATGAATTCGAATTGAATACATAAATTTTATCAAATATGAATCGAATTCTAAATATTTTTGAAAATTGGGAATTTAATTCGATTTAAATTCAACCTATCTTTTTTGAATTCACATCTAATTCTAATCATGTTTGAAAATTTCAAACTTCTACTTATTCGATACAATTAACTCAAATTTGATTCGATGAACACCTATACATTTGATTACGCTTTCATTCCACATAGTTTGGCATCATGGATCTCAGTTGTACCAAATGGCTCGATGTCATAGTGATTTTTCTTATATTCGTAGAATGGTTGAAAGAGGCAATGATAGAGGCATTCCCATCTCACGTGCTTGTGGAGAAGGTCAATGTATACTCAAAGAACCACCTAACAAGGCAGTCATGGGGTTAGTCTCTACACACCGGATCTTAAGATCAAACGAGTCCGACAACAAGTCTAAGACCTTGAGTTGCAACACGAAATCAAGTGACTCATGCAACGGATCCAAGGTCTTGAAGCATCTCGACATTAGATGAAACATAACTAGAAATGCAAGTAGAAAGATGAGCATCCTTCCGGTAAGTGAGAAATTTTTTATGGATTTTCCTCATAACATGACACATTCTAGGAAGATCTGGTTAATAATAAAGATGATCATGTTTTATGTGATGAAGTTTGTATCTTTGATGGATTAGTTTGTAATCAATCCATGATTATGTTTGTAATCAATTGAACAATTCTTTCCTGACTTTTCACTTTGGTTCAAAGAGAAATCCTAACTTTTCGCTTTGGTTCAAAGAGAAATGAAAGCAAAAAGTTAATAAGCCTTTGTAAATAACAAAGTTATCCTAGACCTAAGACGAGTTCATTTCATTTTCTCTTCTCACAAATGGTTTTTTTCAATATAGAACAATTTAAATAGAAAATGGTATAAGCACTTGTACACAATATTGTTAGATAAATACGAGAAGAGAACCCTATAATATTGTGAAAACTTGCGAAAACTTGCGAAAACCTATGAAGATCAAATCATAACTAGTTTATATGGAATCACATTATTGCATATATACAAGATTTTGTATTTTTATGTATATGTGTAACTTTGCAAGTGTAAAAAAGTTAACGCTAATGTAAGTTTTACTTACAACTACAAGTATATGTGCTTTTCCTCTAAAGATTACAATGAAAACCTATAAAATAATTCATATATTTTTTGTTGTTTTAATTATTAAAGGCTTATTTAAGTTTTTGTTAAATATATGTTGACCATAAATACGAGAATGAAAAGTCTTATGTATACGTAACACTATGTAGAATGAAAAATAGTTATACGTAACTTATATGTGATATATATGTAAAACTATGCTACGGTTTTTCATATGATCCATACCCTTATTTATATATACACATACACAAATATAAAGAGTAGTGATAAAAAATTGTAAATTATGTGACCGGTTTTATTGGTTTTCTCTAGTTTTCAAATAACATTGTCGTTTTTTTAGAATCTCAGCTCTATGTAAGGGTGTCTATACGATTCTAGAAATTCTCTACTTAAATTAATTATGTATTGAATGATCTTGTATATTGCTATCCTTTCGTTTGTTTTCTCTCTTTTTTCTTTTTTTTTTCTCATTCTCTCATATCTTGAAACACAAGATAAAGAAGGGTTTCTCTAAAGAAGTCTAATCCTGATAGACATTACAGAAGAACAATGTGTTCAAAATAGCTCCTTGACACCTAAACAAGCTTCTTGCACCACAAAACTTTACCTTCCAATCATATGGTTTGAAGTGTGAGGAATGTGATTATAGACCAACAACACATGCCATCAACACCTCCAACATATAGATCCCCATAACGCTATCCACTTTGCTTATAGATTCCTAATATGTTGACTAGTTTGGAGGAGATAGTTGTGAGTGTAACGGGCGATTTAAGACTTACAAATTCGTGCTCCAAAACCTGAGCATAGTAAGCGTTTCCATCTCACCAAAATAGTTTTCAATATAATATCTTCTTCTTCTGGTCAAGTACGTCGCCCTCACAACTTTAGGACGATATGAGGTTACGCAATCAACCCCAGCCTTCTTTCTAGACCCTTTAAAAGGAGTCTTTGACTTCTCTTCTTCATCATCCGTATTAACCATCATACATCCGACCTTGTTTGTATACTCGTTCGTTTAGGGATGTATCGACGATATCTTTCTTCGACTTCAATGGAAAACATTCCAAAGCCGATTTAATGAAACCTTGACCTTGTGAAAAGGGATGTTTTTCATAATGTGGATGAGTTTATGCTGCTCTGATTGTTCCCATAATTTGGCAACCGCTTCTCCCATTTGATCGAACTTCCATGTCCGAAAAGCGGGTCCCAAGACAATACGCAGGTGGGCCCTTTTCTCGCTGATGTGGCCCTCGACACATTGGGTCAAACCAGGGGTGGTACAATCACAAAATTCTGGTCTTCCTTTCCCTATGACACACCCTTCAATTTCTAGAGTCATATCATTCCTCGACCATACCACGACACCTAACCATTTAGAATGGTCCGACTGATTAGTAGAACCATTCTTTTCGCGAGGTGGACCCGTCCACTCAGGCACATCAGCTTGAAAACGTGGGCCGATTGGGATTGCTAGTCTTAGTTTATCGTCACTGATGTAGCTGAACCAGTCCATTTGAGTTGACTTCTGGTGTATTGGAGTTGACTTCATGGTTTATGTGTTTTGAGTATATGTAACACCTAATAATAGTGTCAAATATATTGAATTTGTTTCTGTGATGTGTTAATAAACCGAAGGATATTGCAGAACATGAAAAGGCTCACAAACTTCCTTACAAGTTCATTTAACGTGATCTGCATCCTTAACAAACAAGACATAAAAAAGTCAAACTCGGTCAAACTTGCTAATGTCATCACTTTGACAAAATTACTTTAATTTAGTTTTTAACTCTTGATGCCAAAGATTAAGGTAGTGTTTGGTATGCCAAATAACATAAAATTCCGTTTTGAAATGAAATTTACACCGATATATATTAACAAGAAGCACGTCACATTATATAATCAAAATTTTATAAACACATAATACTTTTATACTTTTTAAGAGATAAACAAATATATCATTAAGCTTTAGTAAACTCGTATATTACACGGGTTGAATAAATAAAATATTAATATAATAATTTTTTTAATATAAAATGATATTATAAGATATGATATACTTAAATTACGTATGAGAAATGACTATAAATAATAAAACAGTGATATCGACTTTTTAAAATATTTTTTTAATTTTTTTAAATAAACATTTTGTTTTAAACAAACCGCATAAAAATACATTTTTAAAAATAATTCTTATTACAACTTCCAAATTTGCTTAATTTTATTTTTAAAAAATTGACTTTTTAAAAGTATTAATTTATTTAGAAATAAACTTAGTAAATAGATTTATTTCTTAATTATTAAATATTAAAAAATATAAAATAATATTATTAGTAATTAAAGTAATTATTTAATAAAAGAGAGGAGGCGGGAAAATTTTGGTGAGAATGATTGTGGTGATGATATGTGACACTCCCATTTACTCTTTTATTAGAGTAAGAAGATTTATTACAATTTTTTTTGTTAAATATGTCAAGTTATACCAAAATTGTTATCGGTTACTCTCCCACTCTATGTGACAGTTGTTTATAGTTACATTCTATTATGGTTGCTTGTGGTTAACCCTACCTAGCACTCATGACAAAGGGGTAAGGTAATTTGGCCCTAATTTTTATTAGTATTGTAAACTTTCAACGACAGTACGATGGATGATTGAAATTGACAGTGGCACCAACGACAATGATTTGAAGATAGTGGGTGTCACACCCCGACCGATGGCGGAATCATCGGGGCAGACGAATGTGAAACGATTGTTCATAGCACATGGAACTAAATAAGTTGCAATAATAATAAATATCATTTTTATTGAACATTACAAGACAAAAAAGTAAATACAACACAAACAAGATATATACAACAACATAAGAATTTCAATTAACTAAGTTCAAGTCATATATGAACACAAAGAGATCTTCAAATAGTAAATCTGAAACATGTTAAAAATAAAGGGTCAACTTTGAAAGTTTATGAGTTCCCATGGTTTAAACACACGCATATATATATAAAAGTTTACAAGTAGCAATTCATGTCGATGGTTATGAGTTAGCAAGTTTATAGAACACATACTGTTGCAACCAAACCTTGACTTGATTACAAGTTTATAAGATTGGCTAAGTGTACTTGGTTCCCATGATGAACAAGGATACGTCATCAAGAGCCGATAATACATCGGCTTTAGCACCAAATAGGCTTGTCAGGCCCAAAGATCTAAGACGTCACAAGGCTAGTAATAGTTAATGATTGTAAAGAAAATATGCATCTCATATAAGAATTACAATAACATAAATAACCATGACAAAAAGGTAAAGATGAATTGCAAGTGCATTTACAAGTATCAATATGTTTATAAGTTTAAATTTATAAAGTTAACATGTTTCACCCCAAAAGGTGTGAAATAAAGTAAAAAGAGGACATGGAAAACTCACATGATATATATAAGATGATGATATGAATTTAAACGAGGCTCCAGCAATTTCTTTTACAAGTTACTAAAACGTATTAATTCCAAGATTAAATAATAAGATTATCAATTAAACATGAACTATGGTTTCAATTGAGTTTGAGGGTTTAAATAATTAAATAAATAATGAATCATTTATGTTTTGGTTTAATAAAGATGGTATAAATCAATCAAGTTCAAAAATAGTTAAAAATGTCTCAACAATTTAAGTTATTGATTTAATAGAAATTAAGTATAATATATGAAAAGAAATAATTAATTTAATAATTAATTGTTTAAAACTTGATAAAAGTGATTAATAGAATACTTATTAAATGACTTTAAAAATATTTAGAATCATTTGTAGAGTATTGAACTTTTAAATGATTTATTATATGATCATATAATATAAAATTTTAAGAATAAAGTATAATAGAAAATTGTATTGTTTTATAAGTTTCAAGAACTTAAATAAAATCTTAAGGAATAACTTTAATAACTAATTATATATAACATGGTTAAAT
Source organism: Flaveria trinervia (assembly GCA_025506515.1). Taxonomy (NCBI): domain Eukaryota; kingdom Viridiplantae; phylum Streptophyta; class Magnoliopsida; order Asterales; family Asteraceae; genus Flaveria; species Flaveria trinervia. The sequence goes on from CM046442.1 coordinate 2,989,341, forward strand.
GAAAAGATGAATAACTAATTATTTAAATGATTATTTAAATAATTTTATTTAACATATTGATTTATAATGTTTCAAAATAATCTCCATTTAAAATAATGTGATTTAAGCGATGGATATTTAAAGGAACGTTTGGACCAACAATAATTTACTAATTATTAAAATCCATTTTAATATAAATAACTCAAGAATAACCTTTATTTAAAATATCTTATTAAAAATATTTTTAATTATTTAAATTTAGAAAAATTACAGAAAATTATTTGGTGTCTTTAAAAATATTTAAAGTTTACAAAAATCATTTTTTTTATTTATTAGAACTTTTCTATAATTAATTTAAAGGCTAAAAAACCTTAAAAATAATATATGAGGGTGCCCAGGTTCGAACCCGAGACCTCAAGGTGGTGGTGCAAGTGACTAACCAGTGAACCAGGGCTCTCAACCGTGATATCTATCAGCTTTTAATTCTTAAAAACAAACTTCAACCAAATCCCCAATTTCATATAATCCCTAGATCAATTGGACCCAATATTGAGCCCCAGATCATTGTTATCAACCGAATTAGGTTTAGGGCTATTGTTTCCCATGTAAGAACGAATGTATTGATGTATGATACTTACATGTTCAAGTTGAAACGGCCGACCTTAGATTGTAGAACGAGTCACGGTTTTGTCGTGAAGGGATTCGATTGCAAACGAGTCACAGGATGCTTCTACGGGACTCTAAGCTCGAAAGCCCTCTATTAATTTTAGAGTTTCAAGTCTAGATGTTGGTGTTCGACTAATCGCAGGTCGCGGTGAATGATTTTGATTGAATCTGGTCTTCGGGTTTGTTTAAGGTGAAATTGAGGTTTGTAATCGATTAATGGTTAACAAATGGTCGTTTTTGTTGAGTTAATTAGTTTATTAGTGCGATTTAATGATTGAACGGCTCTAAGATTAAATTCGTCGATTATTCCTTCGATTAAACTTTGAAACCGATGTTTAAATGTGATAAACAAGTGCATTCAAGTTCGAAACATGTCCCAGGAGGAATTGCGAACGCTTTTGGGTCAAGAAAAGATTGAATTCGATGGTTTTTGAGGTGGCCGAAGTTTGGCCGGAGATCGCAATCGGAAAAATGGGAGCGAGGGCTGGTTTGAGTTGTTTTTCTATAATTTACAGTTTCGGTCCCTGTGGTTTTAAAAGTTGTTATTTTATGCTTGAAACCTTTATATTAAGTTTCATAAATTACAATTTAAACCTTAGACTTATAAAACTAATTTGGATAATATATCAAATTAATTATTTGTTAATCTTCATAACTTTTGTAAAGCTTTTAAACCTTATAATTTGATTATTTATTTTCACTTAATAATTAAATTCATGATTACTAATAAAGATTTATAAGTTTATTAAAATTCATTTTATAACTTTATAAATTGTAATAAGACTTTTCATTTAATTATTTATTGTAAAATGATTAATAAACTTTATAACCTTATGGAAAAGAATTATTTACAATCCATAATTATTATAAGTTGTCTAGATGTTTCATAAATGAATAATTTATAATATAAATTGAAAATTTAATGTATTTGATTCATTAAAATTATTAAAATAATTTAATAATAGAAGTTCAAAATGGGTTCGGGTTTGAGTTTTAACTTGAAAAAAATGGCGGATGTTACACTGGTGCGAGAGTTTGGTACCTATATTTTAATAGAATATTTCTCTAATAAATTTAATTTTAAACGATTTTTGTTTATACTAAACTACATACACAAAATACAAGTGTACATATCGTGAGATAATATAGTAACGGTAAGAATTGAGTTTTTATATGTGAACACATGTAGGGGTCTATTCAACAATCTTTGTAATTGACTATAAGATGAGTTATGATTTAAAGAAAACTATTAGTTTAACTTTAAGTGACAAAATTTTAACTTACAAAATAAATTTAAAACCAAATAAAAAGTAAACAAATGATAGATACTTTTGATGATTTTTTTAATTAATGTATTCATCCTAGTTTAAATTCTACTTTAGAAATGTGATAAATTACATGTGATGATTAAAGATCTTGTTTAGTGTACTTAAGTTAATGTTTATAAAGATTTGCAGACATAGAGTTATCATAAATCGACTCTCTAGTGACTAGTGACTTGCTACAATGTAAATAAATTATATGATATAAGTATTTTGAATAAAGTATGGCCTTTGAAACTTAATTGAGAGATGGTATGAATTAGTGAAATTGTCCAATCTGGGTTTTATAAATGTTTATTTGTGACAATCAAAATTCAAGTGTGAGGATATCATGTGGCGGGTTTTATTAGTGTGTTAATACATTTAATTAGATGTTTTATGTATTTATTAATGTGTAAAAAATTACTTTGAGAATGGATTGAATTGCAAGTGTATGAAGCTAAAAATATGCAATTCTAATGCTTTTTGGGGATTTACATTAGAAGCAACGAGCTTACAATAAGAACAAGAATTGAAAAAGAGAATAAACCAAAAAAACAAGGATAGACTTAAATTATTTCCCTAAGGATGAAATTTATGTCATATTCGAATTCTACTGAAGAGGGAACGTAAACTAGGACGTACCACAGTTGTAGAAATTGAGTTTCAAGGGCGAGGGGTCATAAATTACACCCCTAAGGACGTAAATTATGTTCTTATGTTGTCATGGTGCAAAAATTCAAGGTTTGCAACCTTTTTTTTTTTTGGAAAAAGGGTGTTACAAAAATTCAACATTTGGACCATACAAATGATGATTTTTTAGAGGAAAACACACAAGCTTAATTTTTCAAGCAATCGGTACCACAACAACCAAATTTAATTCCATGAGCGGCTAATCAATCCATAATTTCCTCTGGCTCTAGGGTTTGTGTTTATGACACTTGATATCATTAGAGTAGTGTTTTGAATGCTTGATTGAGGGCGGAATAGAATAAACCATTACAAAGTTGAGCATTATAAAGTTGATTCTATTTCTTCAGATTCTATTTCTTCAAATTCATTTCATCCACATTCCTTTTTTATTTATTACATTTCTTCTTCCATCCTTAGTCACCAAAACCACTCGACCACCTACCATAATAACCATCACCGACCACCAAGATTGATCATTTTCCGCAACCACCACCACCACTAGCAGGCACCACTGACAACACCTACCACCGCTACTAATTACACCCCAGCACTACAACCACCACCACTATCATCACTGCTTACCACTGTTGCCCACCATCCCCACCACCACCAGGCACTACCGTCACCCACTACTGCCACTAACCACCTCCGCCGCCCACCGGCTGCACCGACCACCGCCGTTGCCCAGCACCACAATCCACTACCATTACTACTACCAACCAGTGGCCACCGCCGCCACCAACCACCATATAAAAATATAATTTTTGTTAGAAAAAAAGTCAATCAAGTTCTTTTATAGTATACTATTAGTTTTAGAAAACATTATAATTATTATAGATTTCTTAGACAAACTAAAAAGAAGCACGCAAGTGATCGAAAAGTTAAGATGATATAATTTCTAATAATCATTTATATTTCATTAGCCATGAGCTTATTAAGAAGACCGTTTCAAAAATAAAAGTTAGTTTAAACGCTTTTCAACATTATATGGGATTTACATTTACAAAACACAATGTGTAAAACACCAACACTTCACCTTCCAAAGCTTTATTTAATGTTGTAAATGAGTTACTATTTATAGTGTTTCTTGAGTGTGTGCACGACCTTGTGCTTCCCAAGCACAACCTCGTATTAGTACAATGTACATAAAAATTGGTCAGCTCGTATTTGTGACAGTTTTCTAAGCATGGGGTGTGCTTGATGGGGGCACGACCTAATGTTTAGGTTGGGCAAGACCTCGTGCCTCTTGGGGTATGCCCCATGCCTCCTCGACAGGGAACAATACTTTTGTCTTTTCTAAACTAATGAGCATGAGGGTGTGTTGAGGTTGGGTAAAGGGGTGTGCCTCTTTAAACATGACTTGTGTTTGGCTTATAGGGTTTCATTTCTTCAATTTTCTTCTTGTTATAGCTCATTTGGTTTATCTTGGTCTCTTTCAAGCCTAAAAACACAATTCAAAAGATTTAGATACCAAATCATCACTTATAGCAAGAGTTTTGAAAATATTTCATGTGCAAATAATGTAATTTATATGTGTATTATGGAGCACATCTAGGTGGTAATGGTGAAACTACTTTCACACCAAATCCTACTTTATTTATTTTTATATGGCTAGTGAGGATGACCGGCAATTAAAGATGATCATCGGATCGAATAACATTTTATTCGGATTAAGTTTTTTGAATTTTAAAATTTTATGTTTAAAATTTGATATGATCCATACCTGTGGTATTATATCCGCTCCGAAATCCGAATCATCTGTTGAATCGAATATTTCATATAGAACTAAACAACTATTTTCCTATAAAAAAATTTGTATTTTATTTTTCCCTATTCTTGGTTGGTAACATGATCGCAACTCTTTGAGACTTTTAACTCTTACCCCTCTGCTTACTTTGATAATTCAGTTAGGTTCAGAAGAGCAGAAGATGATTGAATTGAAAAATCAATTATAGAATACTATTTTCATTTATAGGATCTAAGTGATCTAACTAGGCAAACCATTTGTGCCGTAAAAAAGTGGCTCCACACTACACATTCATTGAAAGATTACTATTTACAAATTATTTAATTAAAGTCTCATTCAATTTATTCAAATAAAACAAATATTTGAATAAACTGAATTGTAAAAAACTATCTAAAAACCATCCAAAATCTGAATATGGAATTAAGAGTCACACTCGATCTGATCCGATCCTAATATCCGAATAAGTATTATGTTGGTTTTATTTTTTTAGATATGATTCGGATTACGGTTCTTCGATTTTCATGAACACCACTAAAATCCTAGAAACATCTTTTTACACACACTCCAATCAAGATCTCCATTGTTGAGATCATGAATTGATATGTTATTAACCTTATTTAGAAATCATCCAAACGATTTGGTCTATACGGTGTGTTATGAATAAGTCTCAAAATGAAATCATCACATCGATAAATAACCCTAAACAATCAAGAAAAAGGAAAAAGATTAAGTGATTTAAAGTTACAAGCTAAAGAAAATAAGCATCTTTTAGCACAAGTATCTTTTAGAGATCATGCCTAATCTAAGTGATTATGATACATTAGCATCTCAAGTTTTAATTTAATTATTTAGTTCTTTAACTCGTTAAACTCATTCTTATTTGTGGTCGTTCTTGATGAATTGTCAAGGTCAATACAAGAAACAATATTACGATACATGTTTACTGCGAAGATATTGTCTTAATAGACGAGAGTAAAATGATTATGAATGTGCGATTTAAAGAATGGCGCGCTACTATAGAGATCAACGGGCTAAGGAACAGTCTCTCAAAGACTAAGGGGGTGTTTGTTTGTTAAGAAAAACTCTTTTTAACCTCTTTATAACACTTTAGTGGATAAGACGATGACGAGACTGAGATCACCATTGAAGGCCAACTAGTGCCATACAACTAAGTTTAAGTATTTAGGATAGTATGCATAAAGTGACACAGAGATAGATACTAATGTTACACACTGTATCCAGGCAGGTTGGTGTAAGTAGAGGGTGGCCTTAAGGGTACTGTGTGATAGGAAATTCCCGACTTGGGAAATTTTTAAAGGTTGTGGTACGTCAGACTATGCTATATAGTATAGAGTATTGTTTAATAAAAAAGCCTAGACGCGTTACATGGAAATAGCATAAATGAGGATGTTGCGATGGATGTGCGAACACACAAGATTAAGCATGATAAGAAATGACATTTTAAGGTGTAGGTTAGGAGTATCTGAGACAAGATTAGGGATATGAGATTAAGATGGTTTCAACATGTGAGGAGACAAACAACAATCCTTGTAAGAGTGGTAGAGACCCTAAATGTCAAGGGGATGAGGAGTAAAGGTGGGCCCAAATTGACTTGGAAGGAGAAGATTAGATAAGATTTGGTGGAGCTGCATCTATCTGAGGACATGGTATGGGTTAGGAGCATGTGGAAACGTATGATTGGTGTTAAAGATGTTTAGACAAAAGTTCTACTACTTAGGATTACATAGGTGTTACATGATCGTCTGTTACTAGTGTGTCCTTCGTATCATATGTTGATTGCTTTGTTGAACATAATGTTCTCTTTGTGTTTGGTGACCTAGATCATATGGTCAGCATTAGAGCGGGGGCTCTTAGTGGAAGCATCAACTGTATCCTCAGTTCATGGCCACTGATTAATCGTATGAGTTTTCTTGAACCATTTGATTACGCTTTCAATCTGCATAATTTGGTATCAAAGATCTTGGTTGTATAAATTGGCTTGATGTGATAATGAGTATTAATTTATTGGTAGAGTCATAAAAAAGGGCAACGGTAGAGGTATTCCTAACTCGCGTGCTCATGAAGAAGATCACTATACATGAGAACCCCCAAACAAGGCAGTGGTGGGGTTAGTCCCTCCTTACTCACGAGATCTTAAGATCAAACAACTCTAACCACAAGTCTAAGACATGGAGTTGCAACATGAGATCAAGCGACTCAAGTAACAAATCCAAGATCTTGAAGTATCTTGACATTGGATGGAACTAAACTAGAATAACCGGCTTGGGACGAATATGTTGTGAAAGATAAGCATCCTTCCGATAAGTGTGGAAATTTTTACGGATTTTCCTCACACTGACATATGCAAGGAAGATGAGGTTAACAACAAAGATGATCATATTCTAAGCAATAAAATTGGTATCTTTGACGTCTATGTTTGTAATCAAGTGAAGGAGTCTCTACTAACTTTTCACTTTGGTTCAAAGAGAAAATGAATAAAAAAATTAATAACCTTTCATCAAAAGCAAAACTTTCCTAGACCTAAGACGAGTTCATTTTTTTTCTCTACTCACAAATGGATGTATCGAATATAGAACAAATTTCAATTGAAAATCGTCTAAGCACTTGTACATAATGTTGGTTAGGTATAATGAGAGAGGAAGAACGTAGATTATATCGTCACATAACCACTATACGTATCATATCTTTTAAGAACATGTATGATTATACCATTACATAATCACCATATGTATCTTAGTTATAGTAATATGTATGTGTGTCTATACAATTCTAGCAATTCTCTACTTAAATTAGCGATGTATTAAATGACCTCGCAATTTTTATTCTCTCTGTATAGAACTTCAGTGCACGGAAAATAACAATTCTCTCCTTTACAATATGTTTTTCTTTCTTTTTTCTTCTCTCATACGTTGAAACCTGAGATAGAGAGGATTTTTCTAGAAGAAGTCTAATTCTATCAACATTACCGAAAAAACTATGTAGACCAAATAGCTCTTCGCTACTTACACCTAAACGGGCTACTTGCACCACAAAACTTACCTTTTGATAATGAGGTTCAAAGTGTATGGAACTGGTTTATACATCGATATCGCATACCATCAACACCTCTAACATGTAGATGCCTTATTAACCACCCACCTACCACAAAAGTGGGTGTTTTAAGGGCATCGAGGCTCGTCAACCCTATGAGCACGATGAAGAAAAGTAATTGTACAACCATAAACCATGTATGACATTTAGTTGTGAAACAAAAAAACACTACGAACACTACCAAGAGCACATGTTATACGAAATAAAAAAACAAAGCAAGTCGGGTATGTAAATCTTGGAGGCAAAACTCGATCGAATCCCCCTAACCCTAGCCACTTTGCTTGTAGATTCCCAATACGATAATCAGTTTGGGGAGATAGTTGTAAGTGAAACAGGGGATTTAAGACTTACAAATTTGTGCTCCAAAACCCAAGTCGTAGTAAGCGTTTCCCATCTCATCAAAATGGTTTCCAACATAGTATTATCTTCTTCCTGTCAAGTACCTCGCCTTCACAACTTTAGGACGATACGACGTTACACAATCAACCCTAGCCTTCTTTCTAGACCCTTTAGAAGGACTCCTTAACTTCTCTTCTTCATCGTCCGTATTAACCACCATACATCCTGATCTTGTAAGTATTTTCATTTGTCTAGGGATGTACACATTGAAGTAAAAGTCGACGATATCTTTCTTCGATTTCAATGGAAAACATTCCAAAGCAAGCTTAAGGAAATCTTGACCTTGTGAAAATGCATTGTTTTTCAAAATGTGGGTGAGTTTTTGCTGGTGTGGTTGTTCCCATAATTTCGCAACCGCTTCTCCCATTTGATCAAACTTCCATGTCCGAAAAGCGGGTCCCAAGACAATCCGCAAATGGGCCCTTTTCTTGCTAATGTGGCGTTCAACACATTGGGTCGAACCAGGGGTGGTACAGTCACAAGACTCCGGTCTTCCTTTCCCTATGACACACCCTTCAATTTCTGAAGTCATATTATTCATCGACCATACCACGACACCTAACCATTTAGTATGGTCCGACTCATTAGGAGAACCATTCTTTTTGCGAGGTGGTCCCGTCCACTCGGGCACATCAGCTTGGAAACGTGGGCCAATTGGGATTGCTAGTCTTAGTTTATCATCACTGATGTAGCTGAACCGGTCCATTCGAGTTGACTTCTGGTGTTTTGGAGTTGACTTCATGGTTAATGTGTTTTGAGTATTTGTAACACCTTCTATTAGTGTTAAAATTATTGAATTGTTTCTGTGATGAGTTAATAAACCGAAGGATATTGCAGAACATGAAAAGGCTCAAGAACTTCCATACAAGTTCATTTAACGTGATCTGCATCCTTAACAAACAAGACATAAAAAAGTCAACTCGGTCAAACTTGCTAATGTCATCACTTTGACAAAATTACTTTAATTTAGTTTTTTAAAAATCTATTTTTTTATAAAAAAAATTGCCACTAAAAAATCAAACCAAACTAAATTCGTATACAACATTCAATGTTTGGATGACAAAATAAAACAAGTTGATAAAGCTTAGTGAATGTGTTAAATATAAATTTTGACAAGTACATGTATGATACATGAATAAACTCACCAAACTAGCATTAGTATTACTATTATCATCAGCATTATCAATAAATAAAAACCTCACCACAAATGTTTTTTCTAACCACGAGTGTCTATACTTATCGAGGTTTTATTGTTGTTTATAAAACCTCTTTAACTATGTACCTTGGTTTTAAAAACCAGGTGTGACGTAGCTTCAGGTGTGTGCAGTTTTGACAACGAGCGGTGCATATGTTACAAAAAGCACACTTGAGGCACAAAACAGAGTCAGAAAAGCAACATGAGGTGTAGCCTTAACACACGTCTACCAGACAAAGACGACATGTGTTTCATGGTGTTAGAGAATTCACACTAGGTTCTCTATATTATTGTGAGTGTGTTCCCTATATTATATGAAATGATTGTAAGTGGAAAAAAGAAAATGTTATTGTTTATCTATATATTTGAGGTGGCACTGTTGACACGACATGATAAAACATGATGATCTAACATGCTAGACACGAACAAGACAGGAAAACTTATCGTGTCAGTTTTTTTTTCAAACAAGATGGAGTTTTAGGTGGCACTATTGAGTTTTAGGAAGAAGATGGAGTTTTAAATCTCACATAAAACCAATGTGACATCACATATGGTGGCTATGGATTATTGGCTATGGTTGGCGATAGTTAGATGGTGAGTTGCATATGGTTGGCGATGGGTTTTGGTTATAAGCATGGAGTCGAGCACCAGACGATATCAACATATCGTCATTCGCTGGATTTAAGTGACCAACCGAGCACCAGATATTTTAACGGATGCTAGATTTGAGCAACCAACCAAGCACCAAATGAATCAACAAACTTGAACACCGAGATTTGACCGGAAGGTCGTTTCCAACTCGTCGGACTCCAAGAACGACAGTGGGGACGATGGAGAATGATGATCAGGATCGACGGAGAACGACGGTCGGGATCGATGAAGCAGTGGTGATGGGCAGGGTATGTGAATGTCGATTGTGGTAGCTAGTAATGTGAACAAAAGGGAGTAAAGTAGGGTTTTGATTTTAATAATATGTATATTTATTTATTTTTAAATATAAAAAAAATATAAACAAGTCTTAACACGTTAACAAGTATTTAATCTTTTTAGACATAAATTTTATTGTGTCTTAACGTGGCGATATATTTAAGACACAAAACTTGTTCAGCCCAAACACAAAACCTGTTAATTTCGTATCATGTCGTGTTAACATGTTTGTATCAGAAAGTGTCAATCCTAGTTCACCCCTAAAAATTTTTCAATATGTTTTGAAAGTAGTTATGAGTTAGAAGGGAGAAAAGATCATGATAACTTTATACAAAAATATTATTTAAATTGAAAATAGAAAAGAAATTTTAGTGATTTATATTTTCTTTATAAAGATGAAGATGAGAATTCTGATGTGAATCCTCTTATACATATAAAATAAAATATATTATAGATACATTCTATTTATTTCATCATCGTTGTCTCTCTATACATACATATAGATACATAGAAAGAGATAGACATTATGGTGTTTAAATAACAAAAAGAAACATTTGTATAGCACAACCTTATAAAATTCAGGTTCTACATGCATGTACTTACATACTGAATCATATATAAAAACTTACAGTTAAATTTTGAGTACCGTGATGCTAGAACTATAAGAGAAATATAAAAGAAAATTATATAAATAATCGTGCCTCAAACATGTAAACCGTTGTGCTTTTGTGCCCATTGACTTGGTACTGTCGTGTTTTTTACCCTAAACCAAGCTAAATAAAGACGATATGACAACAAAGGTCATCTTCAGTAAATATTTGTAGGATTTAGTGAGGGAAAAAAATCACATAATCCTCTTATGCATCACATTATCATAACGATACCTCACACGCCTATAAATTTATTTTTAATTTTACTTCGCAACTAATTTACATTCTCAAACTTGTAACATCAAATATCATTAAACCAAAACCCCATCCAATTAACGCTTATTATTTTGTAGATCATATATTCAAAATTCAACATAGTTATATTAATGAAGCTGAGAGATTCGAATTACCTTAGCAACGAATCGAACCGTCGCAAAATCGTTCTTCAACGGCGAAACCGTCGCCAAATCCCGAAACCAACTCCGGGGGCAAAGAATTGATCTTTTATAATCTTCTGTTATAATTCCTTCACAAAGAAATCGTTCATCGTAGATCTAATATGATCTCAAGAATAATAATTTAGATCTCTAAATCAGAGAGAAGATCTACACATAGATGAAGATGATGATTGTGATGATAAAAGGTGAAGGGGGAAGAAAAGAAAAACAATTAGTCGGTCGGTGCCGGTGACGGTGAACAATGTTAGCGGCGGAGGTATGTTCTCAATTTTTTAATTTACCATTGTATGAAATAAAATAGGGTTTGGGATGGAAAAAAGAGGCATCACTTGCTATATATTTGAAAGAGGAAATTACTATTTTCGTCCGTATAGTTTGACGAAAATCACACTTTCAGTCTAATACTTTATTTATTATACTGACGGTTTAATAGTTTTAAAATTTGTTTTAATTTTTTCTGAACCATTAACTCTGTTAGTATAATTATGTTAAGTTAATATAATTCATCTATTTGATCGAAAAACCCCCAAATTAAAGAACCCAACATTGAATCGGAGGTGGGGTGACAGTTTGCACCAGCGACGACAACCACCCAATCTCACGTCATAACTCATCTTCATCTCCCTATCTCTCTTCGATTTTCACCGGATCTATAAAGATTTGCAGGTTGTATGAGGTGGTGTGTGATTATGGTGGTGGCAGGCGATGATGGTTCAGGTGTACGATGGTGGTGAAGGTGAGCGATGGTGGTGGAGGTGAGCGATTTTGGTGGTTCCAGTGTGTAATAATGGTGGTAGCGGTGGCCGGAGAGGGCAGCGAAGATGGTTCCGACGACTTCCGGTGTCCGTTGTGGTTCTCGTCGGTGAAGGTTTCGATCCCTCACTGTTGTTCGAGGAGAAGAAAGAGATCCGGTTCGCGAGGGCTACTCTGGCGGTGACAGTGGTCGGGCAGTTGGAGGTGGTGGCGGCGAGAAAAAGAAAGAGAGAGAGAGAGAGGAGAAGAGAATAGAAGAGAGAGAAAGAGAAAGAGAGAGAGAATAATTGTGTGGATATGAGTGGTGATATGGGTGAGGATAAGGATGGGTTATAAATATTCAGGGGCATAAAAGTCTTTTTATATAATTTGATAGACCAAATACTAACAGTGTTAACACCTTGGGTGAAATTGAAACAAAACTTAAAATTATTGGACCGTCAATGTAATAAATAAACTATTTGACTGAACTCGTGATTTTCGTCAAACCTCAAGGACGAAAGCAGTAATTTACTCTATTTGAAAAGAAAACTTTCTTGATGTGCCTCTTCATGTGGTTGTTGTTCATCAACATTCATTTCTAGGATTAAAAATAAAAAAAAAATATAGGTTAATAAAAGCTTGATAATTTATAATAGGTTTACATATATAAAAACACAAATAAATATACTATTTTATTCAATTTCTAAAACTATAACTAATAATAATGTTTTAATTAAACACTCTTTTGCACATAAGTAAACCACGGAATGAAAATCAACATACAAATTGTATACATACAGAACACAAACAAACACATTAATAAATATGGTAATAAACGTTCATGATTCACATAGAAATCATCATCGAACACATTATCAGAATGAGTGATGAATTATCAACATTCCTTGACAACCCATCAGACTACCCGCAATGCAATAGCCTGCATTTACTACATACATCCTAGTTATCACTGTCACATCAGCTTTTTACTCATCCTTCATACATGCATCATTTCTCCTTTTTTTAACTCCAACCCATCCTTTCCACATGCAACCTCTCTCTTCCGCATCATTATTTCTTTTTTAATTTTTCTTTAAAAACTTTTATTTTGTAGTTTTAAAAAATTTAATAAATAAATGTAAAAATATATTTAAATAATAAACAATAAAAACCAAGATAAAATTGAATAAAAATTAAACTTGCATTACATAAAAAAGTTACATTTCCTAGAAAAAGTAAAACACATATATTTAAATTAAAATAGAATTACGATTAAAAATCAAAATAAAACTTAATGAAACCATAACCTAAAATTAAGCTTTTTACTCGGGCAAATCTACTCTTCATTAGCTTCATTAGCTTGCTTAAGATTCCAGAGATTTTCCATTAGATCGTTGTGTAGTGCGATGTGAGTATCTTTGCTTCGTAAGGATCTAAACCTCTGTAGATAGTGTGCAAACTAAGTGGGTGCCTCTCCATTATAACTTGGTGGCTCAGGCTCATGTTCTTCACGGGACCATTCAGTTATCATATGACCTTCATCTTCTACAATCAAATTATGTAGAATGATACATGCGTGCATTATATCACCTAACATTGGTATGCTTGTAGATCTTCCAGGGTCTCGTATTATTGCCCACCTTGATTGGAGGACACCAAACGCTCTTTAAAATCCTTTCTACAAGACTCCTGTCGTCGCTTAAAGTATTGCATTTTAAGATTATTGTTTGGCGCATAAACGAAACTCTTTACCAGTGTTGACCATTTTTGGGTAATTGCCATCTGCAAGATAGTATCCTTGCGTGTACTCATTCCTATAGTTGCACTGTGGTGCATTCCCTTCTAAGAGTTGATTGAATACTGGTGATAGATTAAGAACATTGATATCATTGTCTGAACCTGCCACTTCAAAGAATGCATGCCAAATCCAAATGTCGTGTGATGCCACAACCTCCAACATAATGGTTGGATGACCATGATCACCTTGAGTGTACTGTCCTTTCCAAGCTGTTGGGCAGTTTCTACAACCCCAATGCATGCAATCTATGCTTCCAAGCATTCCAAGAAACCCATATTTTTCAGAATGCAATTGTAGCAATCGTTGAATGTCATCTTGGTTGGGCCTTCTAAGATATGGTGGTCCAAAAACCTCAACAATAGACCTATAGAACTTGTGTAGACATTCCATGGAAGTGCTTTCACCAATGCATATGTGCTCATCACAAACGGGCATCTCCATCCTTTCAGTCTCTATTTATGTATTTTCGTTTGCCCTTCCGCCTAGAAGAACTTCCTTCTTGTGAATCAGTCGCATCTTGAGCATCAAGCTCTGCATTGCTAATTCTTTTACATCATTGGAAATGAGATGTTGAAAGTGTTGAATCAACATTATCGGGATGTTTTGTTTTTGAATTGTAGATAGAAGTGTTTAAGGTAAAGGGATGTGTGTGTGAAAATGGCTGGTCTAGATAGGTATATATAGTGAAACTAGTCGTTATAAACTAGCCATTAAAAAACTAGTCGTTAGAAACTAGCCATTAGAAACTAGCCGTTAGGAATTTGAATTTTTTTAATTAAACTAGTCGTTGGGAATTTAAAATTACATTGCATAGAATGAAATTACATTTCCTAAAAATAAAGATACATAAAAAGAAATTACATTTCCTAAAAATAAAGATACATGAAAAGAAATTACATTTCCTAAAAATAAAAATACATAAAAAGAAATTACATTTTCCTAAAAATAAAAATACATAAGCAAGCGTTAAATACGATTGTAGCCGTATTTCTCGCGGATTTCAGCGAACATTGCCTCGTCTTCGGCTCGTTGAGCTGGATTCATGTAAGTCGTTTCAAGTAAGAGTAATTTTTTTTGTTTCATCTCAAGCTTATTTTCCTCAATTTCATAGAATTTATCAATTCTATGTTCGAATTCTATGTTCGAATTTGCTGATCGATTCACTCTTAGCACGATTGGTCAAGGATATCTCATCAATAAGCTTTAGCTTCCTCGTGTCGTATTAGACGACTCTATTCCTGCTTTGCCCTTTAGCTTGGCTTTGGCCTTATCCCTCCTAATTGGACGTGTTGTAGCAACATGCTTAACTTGAACTTCAAAGTCTTCTTTATTAACATCTTCAAGTGATATTATGGATTTCAAGAGATCGACCAAAGTTGGTATCGGAAGCAGAATTTGTATACCCCCACGAGCTGTTACTTTTTGTTCTTTTAGGTGGTTGAAAACCATGAACATGCGTAGCAGAGTTATACTTACGATGATCTTTGACAACATTCCATACATGCTCGTATGCGAAAGTAGCAGAAGCCTTGTTAGATGGATCGTTGATATACAATTGTTTAGCTTCTTGGATGTACTTGTCATCTGACCAATCGCTCCTATAACGAGATTTCACTTGTAGATACAATTCATTAAATCTATTCACCTTAGATTTAAACATATGCCAATGGCTTCGTAGATTATGAGCATCTCGTGGAATTACAGGTTCACTTTCATTATAGTATTTTTCAACCTCACTCCAATAGGCATCCCTAGTTTGGTTGTTTCCAATGATTGGATCCACGGAACTCGAAATCACACCTTGGGCAAGCAACGCCTCATCACTATTAGGCCACTTTGTCGATTCGTCTTTGTTGGTTGCTTGTCATTCTTTACGTAACCCTGTTTTTAAACAATTGTAAATTTTTTTGTTTATATAATTTCTTCTTATGTTTGGTGATATTCTATTTGTATTGCATTAAATGTAAACTAATTCTAAGATGGTTTACATATATGTAAGATGTCATGTTTTAATTACATGTATATGTTACATATACGTAACACATCCTGTTTTTGTTACATGTATACTGTGTTACATATATGTAACACTACTCTTACATATATGCAACACTACTATAGTACTGAACTTGATTAAAAAATAATGCTAAAATAAAGTCAGTTTTATGAAAACAATGAAGATGCAGTCACACGTTTGATTTTTTTTAACTTAATTTATGATGGAGGAGATAGATGAGTGAAAATCGAAATTTTAATGGTGGTTTCTAAAACTAATAATTTCATGTTACAAATTTTCCCTTATATCATTAATAACATCTCCTTAAATTTTGGGTTATTTACTAAAATAACATAATCAATATCAACCATTAATCTAATAGATCAATGGCTTAGAAGTGGTTTTTATTTTTTTTAATTATAACAAGGTTTCCATTGGAACCCTCCCCTATATATATATATATATATAGGGGAGGGATCAAATGAGAACTAGCTTTTTTGTGAGAACTTTAGGAACTAATCTCAACCACTAGTTCTCAATGGTAAAATTATAATTAACAGAAACATATTTAAAGAAATTATAAATGAAAAAATAACATAAAAATAAAAAATATAAAAATATAAAATGTTCCCCAACTTTCTCTCTTTCATAAAAAATATACAAAATAAAAAAAATTCCCGTTTTTTTAACGAAATTCGTTTTACATATGTGTAATATCGGATTTACACATGTGTAAATCCAATACTACACATGTGTATAACTAGATTTACACATATGTAAACAACGGATGTACGATTTTTTTAGAAAAATATATCAATATGGTAGGCGTTGGAAAGATAAAAAATACTGAATTTTATGGTGAATTTTTTTTGAAAAAATAATGTTGTGAAAAAAAGTTACGAACGTTTAAAAAAAAGGGGAAAATGATATGTGATTTGCATGTGATAAAAAATGAATGGCTGAGATTGGTTCCTAAAGTTCTCACAAAAAAGGTGGTTCTCATTTGAACCCTCCTATATATATTATATATATATATATATATTATTAGATTTAGTGAACCCGTGTATTACACGGGTTGAATAAATAAAATATTAAATAGAATAAAAATTATTAATTATTAAATAATATGTGATTTAAATTATGTGTAAGTCAATACTATAAGTAATAAAACAATGATATCAACTTTTTAAAAATTTATATTATACTTTCTTTGTTTTTACTAAAAAATAAATCAAA
The DNA here is from genome assembly GCA_025506515.1 of Flaveria trinervia. NCBI lineage: Eukaryota > Viridiplantae > Streptophyta > Magnoliopsida > Asterales > Asteraceae > Flaveria > Flaveria trinervia. Next base: position 3,006,229 of record CM046442.1, read on the forward strand.
CATTTGGTTTTAAAAACAAAACACATTTAAAAAATATTATTTTTAAAATATTTCATGTTTTAAAAAAAGTATGATGTACGTTCTAGAAATTTTTCTTTTATAAAAATTTGTTTCTCTAGAAATAAACATTAATAAAAAGATCTATTTCTTAATCTTTTTAAAAATAGCTTATAATCAAAAAATAGAATTAAATAATACAATTTGTTAAAAATAAATGTAGTGTTATCATGTGGCATTTCTAATTTCCATTTTATACCATGTGGCATCCTTAGTTATCATTTTATTAGAATATATATATATATATACACACACATACATTTTTAAACAAATTAATTCAATAAATATTTAGCATTTAGTTCAAAAGTAAAACCCTAAACCGCTAACAATAGTCACTGACCCAACATGTTATTCATACAAATTATTATGCATGAAATGAAACTGATTTTTAAGACATTAAAACTTAATATCTAGCGTATTCATTCCATCTCTCTGTAAATGTGTACCGCAACAGTTAGGCTATCAAAATTGCTCCTCACCCGGTAAGAAAAATAATATTAAAAAAATACTTGTTTGATTTTTTGTTAGGTTATAAACGAGCAGATTGGTTTGGTTCGGTTCAGTTTGTAAACGAGCCAAACACGAATAAAGGTTGTTTTAGTTCAACTCCGTTTGTGAACAGTCCGAAATTTCACTCACTTAACGTTTAACTTATGTTTCTGTTTGATCCCCACGTAACAAATGAAGAGTAATCTCATCAAAGATCAATAACCAATCTAGTTCAGTAATTCAAGGAGAAAAAATAAATTCAGTACAACCACCAATCTAGTTCACTAATTCAAGGAGTTAACGTCATGAGCAGCATACTCAAATGAATGTGCTTTAGAAGTGCTCGAACTTAACTTATTATACAGATGGTTTTAATCTAATTAGTCAGTCTGGTCTGATTACAAAAGTACGGAAACTGAATTGATAGCAAGATTTGTTACAACAAATAACCTAAGAAATAATATTTCAATAGCCCGTGTTACGTAGACCTCTCCATGAACTTCTTTTTATGTGTTTTGGAAGAGTGTATAACTTATACACGTAAACGTATAACAATTGCCACGTAACACCTATGTATTCCCCATACATGTTTGATGGGATGTGGCACTGTATAAGAGTACCCAAACGTGACACGTAACACCTACGTATATATGCTAGATTGATGATGATGTGAAATAACAAGAAAGTTCGTGGGATTAAATCATCGTTTGGAAGAAGTTTGTGGTTGTTGCTAATTTGTTAGAAAACTAAACTAAACACGTTTTATATGTTATTAGGTTTTCTTATTACAAAAGCTATTAGTCACGTATATAAATAGGTATATTTAAGAGGACACATGTTCTCTTCCTATGATCTCCATTTTGATTACCTTGATAAATGTATTGTATTATATATAAATTTGATAATAAACTTCAATTTTCCTCCATGTGGTTCGGTCAAAATAATGGTTTTCCTCCAAACATGTTAAAATGGTGATTTTACTTCCTGTGGTTTGAAATTCATCTAAATGATTTGGGTTGTGACGGTAGTGGTGCGAGTGATGAAGATGATGGTGGTGTCGGAGGGACTGTAGGGGAGGTAGTGGTGGTGGAGCGGTGGGTGAGACTCGAGAACGTGCCACCCATCTCAACTTCCCTGATTCAAATGAAGATTGACGACTTGAACAACCGGTGGTGATGGTGATGGCCGGTGGTGATGGTGGTGGCCGGTGGTGATGGTGGTGGCTGGTGGTGATGGTGGTGGTTGGTGGTTATGATGTTGTAGGTGGTTGCGGGCCTGTGGTGGGTGGTGACGATGATGATATGGGTGATGGTGTTTAATGATGATGGATGAAAAAGATGTGAGTGCTGATTATATGATAACAATTTATTTATTTTGTTCAAGTCTTTTTAAATAATACAAAATTAGCCCTCACATATAAAATACCGAAATACCCATGTAATTAACTACAAATTTTAACGTCTTAGTGGCTTGGAGTTAATTGAGATTAATTTCAAACCACGGAAAGTAAAATCATGATTTTAAAACGTTTAAAGAAAAAACCGTTATTTGACCAAACCACGAGAAATAAAAGTGAAGTTTACTTCAAATTTTATAACTATACAAGATGATTATCCCTAATATCAAACCATAAATGTATACCTATTCACTAAATATGATTTATATCAAATAACTTTTTAATTATATCTTTAAATAGTAATCAGTATTTGTGATTTGAATTAACCATATTCAATATTTCACAAAATAATGATACGTATGTCCTTAACCAGGTGTCACGTTCAAAAACATATTTGGAATACATACTAGATAATATCATTTAGTGTATGACTTTGAAATCACATGATATTAGCAATGTTATCATATATTTTCTGTGATTTATAGATACAATACTTTTGACAAACTTCTTATGAACGGTTGTATTATATAATGAAATATACCAGAAGTAGTACGTGTTTACACACTTAGACACTCATTTTAAAACATCATAAGCATTTCAAGCAACCCAGTTCATAATATCATCTATAATCGTTCAGATATTACCTATAAGATCATATGTAAGTGCCAATATTGCCATATTTGCACCTTAAAACACATTAATACAATACATTTGACTAACTTGTCATGAACCATTGCATTATTTAATTAAAAAACAACATATTTAGTAGAGTAAATTACAAATTGTGTCATTTATTAATACATGAAATTACACCATGTGTCTTTTAGTTTCAATAATTGCACCATATGTTTTTTTATATAAAGTTTACACACATATTATCCTTTACACTAACATTCGTTAAAATTTACAGTTAAATCATGTATGTGTCCATCACATGAGAGACATTTAAGTATTTTATATTCTTACAATCAGTCAAAAATAATTTATGTTGTTTCATTCATGTCACATTCATGTTAGGTGTTCAAAGTTTAATGTTTGAAATTTTTGAATAGTAAAAATCACTATCGGTATATGAATATCTAAAATTCAGATATTTGAAATTTCGGGTATGGATACAAATAGCGATTTGAATATCTGAACTTCTTTTTTCTTTTTGCAATATTTAGATAGATATTATTATAAAAAATATTGTAAAAACAACACGCATAAAAAAATTCTAATATACACTAACAAGTCCCAACAAAAAAACGTTTAACACTTTAAAATATAACGAAAAGAATTTTAAATTTTTGGATGATTTTAAAAATATCTTTTGTTATAGTTTTTAAAGTGTTAAAGGTTTTTTAATTTGGTTGAGACTTTTTAATGTATATTGTGTTTAAATTATTTTTATAATTACAATTATCTAATTATTCCAAAAAACGAAAAAGAAATTCAGATATCTGAATCGTTATCTGTATCCATATCCAAAATTTCTTATATTTGAACTTTAGATATCCAAAATTTCTTATATTTGAATTTTAGATATCCAAAATTTCAAATACGGGATACGGATAGTAATTTTAACTATTCAAAAATTTCAGATGTTCAACTTTAAACACTCGAACATGAAGGCGACGAGAATGAAGCGAAGTAAAATTAATTTTTACTCATTGTAAGCATGTAATCTATACTACTATATAATATAGAAAGCATGATTAAATTGTAATTTTACATCAATTTTAAGATGACATATGAAAAGTTGTAAACTTTAATATGTAATGTCATAAGATTTATTCCTATTTTACCCTTTAAAGCTTTAAATACTTATACTCTATCATTTCCTAATTAAATTTAAAATATTACTATTATATTTAAGTACTGTTATATTTAAGGTTATTTTAATCTATCTATATCTACAATACTATATAATATAAATAACTTTAAAGCTTTAAATACTATTATAATTTTAATTCATTTTTAGGACAATTAAGAACAATTTTATTACATTTAGTACAAGTGATTATGAATAAATAACTTGTTATTTACAAACTTGCTCATCCTTATAATACTATAAATATGTTTGATATCCTACATTAATCAAATAAAAAAACAAAATAAGAGTTAGCACAATAAGAAAGAATTAGCTAAAAACAAAATCTAAAAATATTTATACCACGCAGCATCGCGCGGGTTTTACCCACTAGTATATATACATGCTCTCATGTGAGTATCACATGTCTGACTTAACTGTAAGTTAGATGAAGGTTAGTTTAAAGAATGATAGATATGCAAATTATTTATAAAAAAAGTTCTATGTAATTATTTAAACTTAAAAGATATAACATGCAACTTTATATATGATTAAATGATATAATTTATAATTTACTCCTTTACTATGTACATACACACACATAGACATAATGGTTTTTGTTTATAGCGGGTGAACTCAACACAATATGGTGAGGGTGTTTGAAATTCATAATGCTTATATTTATCAAGTGATTCAAATTTGAAAAAAAATTACATTAAAACTTTGATTAAAATAAGACATCACATCAGTAAATTCGAATTTAAAAATATTATTTTAAAAGTTAAAAATAGAGAAGTTACGGTAAAAATATCAAAACCTTAAAATAGTTTTAACAATTTATACGTTTCTACTTTGATAACTTATACATTATCATATATAATTTCATTTTAGATGAGATTTCTGTCGAAATGCAAATAAAAATAAGTACGTTCTAACAATATATTAGAAATTTTATTAAAAACATATTTTAATAATTGTAGTAATAATGATCAAGCAAAAAATAAATAGAAAACAAAACAAAAGTGAAAGCACTAACATTTACTATACTTTAAAAAGCAAGGTCGGTGATCAAAAATATTATGCCACACAACTTGTTTTGTAAATATATATTAATAGAGTGAATTTAAGACTATTAATTAATTTTAGTGGAGTGGTATGGTCTTTGTCACTTGAGGTACTAAACCCGGGTTCACATCCTGTGAGTTTTTTTGGTTATTTTCTTTTTAAACCTTTATTTTCAATAACTCTTTTCTATAAATTATTATATACTTTTTGTCACTGATTTCTTTAAAAAATCGTTTTCGGTGTTGGATTTGTTTACTATTTTAATTTTTCATGACGTTTCAATGTTAATTTTATTAACGTAAATTCATGACAATATTTGTTGTTTTACTTTAATCTATACCGAGTTATGTATACACGACAACACGCGAGAACTAAGTCATGCTTATGACGTGATGTGTAAAGCAAGTCGTAAGACACAAAAAATTAACATACTTATTTCTATTAACATTTTGACGTCAAAACTTTTTTTGCTACAACGCCACCGTCGCAACGCGCGAGAAAGGTCGGTGGGGTTTCCCCCGACCTTTCTTCCACTCCTACTCTTAATCTTTACATTTTCAGCCCACTTACGTTTTAAAAACTTTGTAAAATATCAATTTAACTCCCTTAAGTTTCTAAAGTTCTGAGTTTACGGCCCCTATGCAATGTAAATTCAAGTCTCGTCTACGTTTAGACATAATTAGAAACGACTCAGGTCAAATAAAACATGTTTCCAATCTTAACTCTCTACACTTTAAGACTGTATACGTTTCGATATACGTCTATGTTTTGACATAATATTATGGTGCTTATTTTTATGTACTCTTTGAGCTGACCTATGTTTCGACATTGGTTTATATGGAAACATGTCGGGTCAATGTAATATGTTATCATCTACTACACGTTTGGACGTAGATTTAGTTCGGAAACAGTCAGAGCGATTGTAAGTTTATGTTTTGACAATAACTTTGTTTGGAAAAAAGTCAGATTAAATATTAAACGTTTTTGTTCAACGTTACAGATTCGAGTTACTCTACGTATTGATGGGAATTTAGTTCGAAAAAGAGTCGGTTGATTGTAATTTATATTTTATTACGGTTACGTATAATACCACGACAACGCACGAAGAGTAATAAACCTAGTTAAACCTATAAACCATGCATTTCAGGCAATCCATCTTTCATAATATTACCAATAATCCATTTACATAACATTTAAACCTGTAAACCAAACACAACTTTCATAAACTCAAAACAAACATCAAAACCTTAAACCAATCAATCCCATGATCTTTACCCAATCTTTGCACAAATGCACCTACTAACGAAGAGTCCCAACAGCCCTTTTATAAGTGTACCACCTAGCCACAACAACATAAGCCCCCAAATTCAACACACTTAAAACACTCAAAAGCCAGAAGAAATTCTGCAACTGCCCGCGGTTCAGATTATCCGGTATCCACCCGGGCTTACCGCCTTTGGTACTAATCGACATCACGATCGTCACCAGCAAAGAACTCAAGTAGTTCCCCAAAGAAACCGTTGTAAGCGATAAAGCTGAACACAAACTCCTCATGGAATCAGGTGCTTGATCATAAAAAAACTCCAGTTGTCCGATAAACGTAAAGACTTCAGCGCAACCAATCAAGAAATACTGCGGGACCTGCCAGAAGATCGACATCGGCATGTGTTCTAGATCGTAGTAGTTGTTTCGTTTCACGATATTGAGCCTGATGACCTCTAGAGTCCCGGCTGCCACCATTGCAAGAATCGAGATTACTAAACCTATGCCCATTCGTTGGAGTTGCGTGATACCTGACTTGTGGCCCGTGTATTTGCGGGCAAAGGGTACGAGGACCCGGTCGTAGACCGGGACCCAGAAGATTACGCTAAGGGTGTCGAAGATGCTGAGTGATGCTGGTGGGATTTCAAAGCTGTTGATATTTATGTCCATGTAAGAACCTTGAAGGACGAATAGGTTGCTCATTTGACTGTAGACGGCGCTGAAGATGATGCCCGTGGCCCATATCGGAAGTAGTTTGATTATGGATTTGAATTCCTCGACCTGGGTCACGGTGCAAAGCCGCCATGGATTGATCGATCCTTTGGCGTGATCCGATTGCAACTCCATAGCTGCTTTGTCCAAGAAACTACAAAAAAGCGCGCTTTAGCATATAAGAGACGGGGCCCGGTTTATGCCATGAAATGGCAAAACGAGCCTGTTTGGGTTACGGGTCAAAAAATATGAGAATTAAAATGGGTACTTTTATGTATTGCCGTAAGGGTCAAAATGGGTTCAGGACGATACAGGTTATTTTTATACAACATGAATTGACCCGTTTTAGCATAAAAAGACCGAAATAACCGAAAGCATGTTAGTTTATTTACCTGAAATCTTTGGTGTGATCAAGCTTGCGGCTTCCCACGATCGTAGACTTGGCATCCGCGGTCTCGTACAAAAGAGACTTATCATCGGGAAGGTGAACCCTACGTTTTCTCCACGAAGCCACAATGACCTGGCAAATACGGGTCAACGGGCTCCCACCCGGTTTCTGATTCCGGTATAGTCGTGTCCCCGAAAAGAACGATACAACCGCGATAGCCATGGCTACAGCCGGGATACCAAACCCCCAACCCCAACCCACATTATCTTGGACCCAAACAAGAAGAGATGATGCAATTAATGCACCAATATTGATTGAGAAATAAAACCAGTTAAAGAAAGAACTCTTGTGCTTCTTCTCCACCTCATCATCGTCATCGAATTGATCTGCACCGTAGGATGAGACACATGGTTTGATCCCACCGGTTCCGAGGGCCACTAGGTAAAGTGCCACAAATGTGACTGCTACTTGTGCACTGGTGGCGTGACAATCCTCTTTTGACACGCAAATCGGCTTTAATCCCGGAACAGATGCTGATACTGTCAATAAGGCCATACCCTAAACAATTTTGAAATCATATATGTTAGAAACTGTACATATGAATGGGTTGGGTAGCAGGTCAAAACGGGTTCATTTTCATTTGGGCTGGGTCAGCACGTCATGGTCCCTTTTCAGCCCATAACTAAACACATGCTTTTGGGAACACTTTGGGTGACTTCGACCCGTTTGACCTTTTACAATTTAGCTAAGTTATAACGTTTTAACTGTTTGACCGTTGGAGAATAAAAATACAACAGAGAATCCAAGTATCCAGGTATAAGACACATGTATGATTAAAATCACATATATAATCAAATATGTATGTATGTATGTAAACGTACGATGACATAGATGATTGAAAAGATGGCAATGGTCCAGTATCTGCCTAGATAAGCATCCGCAAGAAACGCCCCTAATAATGGTGTGATGTAACATGTTCCAGACCAATTTGAGAGGTTCTTTGAGGCGGTAGCACTATGCTGATGAAGATTGTTTTTGAAATAAAGTAACAGATTTGTGCTCATTCCATAGTATGCCAATCGTTCACAACACTCGTTACCTGTTAAACAAATTGAATCATCAAAAGCCGCCTCATGAAAACGGTCAGTGTTTTACTCTTAGGAGTCAAACAAGTTGCTTTTCGACTTCAAAATTGACACTAAACAATTCATTAACCATACAAATAAATGATGATTAGTAACCACTGTAACAAAACTGTTAGCATAGAAATAACCTGAAGATTACAAAATAACTCTATGTGCATCAAACTGATGTATAAGAAGTAATAGGTTTGACTATCAAAAGTCAAAAGTGCGCGATTTTACCGAGAATGAAAGGGCAGGCCTTCCAGGTGCCTGTAGTCTTCCTGTTAGCAGGGTTGTTTTTGTAATCAACTGTGCCATCTTTAGTGTATGTATCTTCTTCTGTATCAACCGCAGCGGATCTATGCACGATTTCTGTCATTATTTCAGAGATCTTACCCCTTCAAAGTTCAAAATCAACTAGTTTTGCTCTATGAATGACTGATCAAACTCATCAATCACTGCAAATATATAGGGAATTTGTTAAAGAATTAGCAACCATGAGAGGTTTACATGCCAAATAATCAACAGTCAATTTGCAAAGAACAAATTTATGGATTATATGTACAAGAAATCTTGAATCTTGATTTATAGTTTAGTTAAAACTTCTGATTAACAATCAAACTTTTGATCCAACAACTCTCTAAATTGACCTTCAGAACAAACACTAAAAAACGAATCTTCTCATCATAGTCAATCCAGTCAAATTATATGCCACCAATACTAATATAAAATTAAAAAAATATAATTTAACATACAGTTTAAGTTTTTTTAACGGCAAAACAAACAGCATGCAATATATTCCTAAAATCTACCTATTCTTCAATTTATTAACTTGAACCCGCACCGCTTGATAGATAGTATGAATTATTATCCGCTAATAAATTATAGTTTGGATTATTAAATCTAATTGATTTTATGAATCTGAATCTCGATTCAATTGAGAATTAAAGCGAACAAGATTATCAAACAAACAATGAAAGAAACATAATCCAGCCCATAAAAACCTTGAAACCGATCAAAATTATGATTTTTGAACAGAAACCAAGTGTTCAAAATCAAGAACCTAATCAGATTATTAAACAAACAATGAAAGAAAACAAGTTGTACCCAAAAATAATCTTGAAATCGATCAAAGTTGTAGGCTTTCACAAACACCCAGAGTTCGAAATCAAGAATCCTTTTCAAGAACAGAAGATTAAACAAGAAAAACGAGAGATTTAAGCTGAGAATCCGTAGTGAGATCGAGTACCTGAAGAATAGCGCAGCAAGTGAATTTGAGTATTTGACCATATGTGTGAGAATGGGTGTATAAAATTAGGTTTTAATGTTTGACTTATGGGTCGCCTTATGATGACAAGGAATCTTGAATGCATAATTGCGGTGTGCCAAAAGATTCATATAAATTAAGCTTTTTCTTTTTCTTTTTTGAACTGTATCAAAGAAATTAATGATTCATGTGACCCACTTTGTTATTTTAACATCATCTTTATATCTTTATACTAGTTTTAGTAAATTCGTGTATTATACGGGTTGAATACATAAAATATTATATAATTAATTTATTGATTATAAAATAATATTTTAAGATATGACATGACTTAAATTACGTATGAGAAATGAATATAAATGATAAAACAATGATATCAACTTTTTAAAAATTTGTTTTTATTTTTTTGTTGAAAAAATAAATATTTTGTTCCAAAACCAACCGTATAAAAATGTTATTTTTAAAAATTCTTATTATAACTCCCAAATTTAATTATTTTTGTTTTAAAAAATAATTTTTAAAAGTATCAATTTATTTAAAAATAAACTTAATAAATATATTTTTTCTTAATTTATGATATTAAAAAGTATTAAAATAATATTAATAGTAATTAAGGTAATTATTTAATAGGAGAGATGCGAAAACTTTTGCTGAAAATGATTGTGGTGCTGACACGTGTCACCCACATCTACCCTTTTATTAGAGTAATAAGATAAGATAAGATGTATCATAAAACCTAAAATAAAAAAATAAATATATGGTTGTTCTTTTTATTTTTACGTATGATGATGATTACTATCATATATTATCACGAACAAGACAATTTTGTTAGTCGAGTTAAACGAATCAACATGAACATAGATCATGTTCGTTCATATATCTTCGTGAACGTTTGATACATGTTTGTATTTTGTTTGTTTATGTTGTTTAATTAAATCTTTTATATTTTATATTTTTATTCATTAGTTTTAATTCTAAACAATATGAAGTTTTGGTTATACTATACATCTCCGTTAATATTAAATGTTTAATCATTTTAGTTTCCGTTTGAATTTTGAAAAAAAACTAATTGTTAATTTTTGTGTTAATTATGTTTATAAAATTTTCTCAAGTATGTCAGATTATTATGTTGACTAGTAAGGAACCCGCGCGATGCGGCGGCGATGACATCGACATATTTCACAATGCAATATTGACGACATCGACATATTTCACAATGCGATATTTGTTTTCTGGATGCATGCGTGGCTTCTATTGTATAATCTATTTATGTCATGAGCATCACAAAACTCAATTAAATAATAACACACGAATAAGAAAATGTTTTTCATAAACATAGTACGTTAAAACTAAATATCTGAGCACACGAATAAGAGAATACAAGTCATAAACATAGTACGTTAAAATTAAATATCCGCATGTCAACTACTTGGATTTGATGAGATCATTTTTTGTCATAAGCCTTACACATCTCAATGACCTCATCAATATGTTTAGACCACCATTCTTCATCGATGTCCAAACTGGAAGATTCTTGTGTCACTTCCTTTTTTACCACAACTAATTCTTGATGCGGACTTTCCTGCATTTTCTCCTGTTTGACTGAAACAGGCACTGAAAAATAAATGTTAGTAGTGTTTTATTAAGACCAGAAAAGTATATAGATTAAACTATTAAACTATAGTATAGATATGTTAAATTGATACCATGTATGTCTTGAAGTTCCTTCTTTGGTTCATCCATAATAGATTTCTACTTTATGTAATAGAAAATGAACAAGTCAGTATGTTATAAAGTATATATATTTGATAAAAGAAATCATGTCTTAACTTATATTTTTAATTTGGTTAGCAATTAATATAGAGTAATATGTAATTAGCATACATTCAGAATATAAAAAACTTAAGGCACACAAATCTATTAACTTACTTTCATTTATATACACATGCAACTCATTCATCACGTAACACTTCCCGATAGACAACATTTGAGGTGTATACTCCGTGTCGTCTAAAATTCTTTGAAGGATGCACTAACACCTTTGTATTTTCGCGTGATATCCCTCTTGACAATGCCACATAAAGTTGTCCATGTGAAAACACAGATTTCGGTAGATAAACGTCAACGTGCGGAATTGTTTGACCTTGAGCTTTATTAATTGTCATTGAAAAGCTAAGTCGAATGGGAAACTGTTTTCTTTTTAGTTTGAAAGGGAACATGTCGTCTTCAGAAAGACATAGAGGGATTCTTGGCAAAAATACTTTTTTCCCAATATGTTGGCCAACAGCTATTTCCGCATCAATAACATTGTGTTGGAAACCTTTACATATCAATCTTGTGCCATTACATAGACCATGTGATGGATCGATATTCCGCAACAATATTATGGGACATCCAATTTTTAGTCGAAGCTTATGAGGCGGCAAACCACTCACAGTTAGTGAGTTTAAGAACTCGATCGGATAAAAGTTGTTATGATCGTCTTCTGCTTCGTCAAAACTATAGTAAATTTTTTCCTCCCCTTGAAATATATCGATCATTTGATCATTAATCTCATCAACACTCTCATTTCGAGTTGATAGAATTGCTCGGGAGATTATATAATCCGAAGAATACAAATTGTTTGAAATAGATGGAAAGATGGCATTAATCAATTCTTTTATAGAGTTTTCTCGAATGGTGCATGGAATTGTCATGTCATCAGGTATGCGAATAAATGTTCCTTCAATTGATTCTTCGGTTCCATCACCGACTCTTAAAAGAAAATCAGAAAACCACGGGTCATTAAGCGCTCTCATATTTATGGTCAACCGCATCTTTTTAGTCAAAGACCAAAGAGGCGACATTCTTAGGCTAGAGTCTACAATCTGTGCTCGAGTGCCACGTTTAATAACCGGCAACACTTGTCTGAAATCACCTCCCATAACCATTATCTTTCCACCAAATGGGAGACTAACGCCTACGATGTCTTGCAACGTCTGATCAACAGCCTCGATCGCCTGTCGTTTTGCCATTGATGCTTCATCCCAAATGATTAATTTAGATGACCTAAGTAGTTCAGCGGCCCCACTTTGTTTTTTGATGTTGCACATCGATATTATTAAGATTTATGGGAATCTTGAATCTCGAGTGAGCCGTTCTCCCTCCTAGCATATTATTGGCTGCAACACCCGATGAAGCTGTTGCGAGAGCAATAATACCACGTGAACGAACTTCAGCAAGCAACGCTTTGTACAAAAAAGTGGACCATCTATAAAGAACACACCTGGTAAATCATTATTCACATGCGTCATTATCTCATCAAACACGACTTTTTGGTCTGAATTAAGTGAATGTTTTGCACATAAGTGTTCAGCTTCAACAACTATCGCATACTCCTCTTGCACCTCACGATGACGTACTGATTGTAAGTGAGCATCTTCTGTTATGTCTGGAAGATCGAAATCATGGAGATTTTTACCCATAGATTGTAGAAACACCCTAATTTCAGTAAGAACTATATTTTGCACTCGTTCACCACTATGACAATGTAACCTATGGTCTTCAGATAATGAGTCAAAGTGGTCATTCCATAACTTTCGAACATCTCCAGGTTCGCAAAAAATTATTAGAGTCGCGAATAACCTTCTAAGAGCCTTGGGAAACTGAAATTGAGACGCTTCTGCGAGAGATTGCGATAAACTTTCATCGTTCTCAATTAAGCCTATCTCAAGAGCTGCTTTTCGAAACTTTGTGTGCTTTACGCCATTAACTGTGCAAAGATCTTCAAAAGAAGTAGGCCCTTTAACATTTGATAAAAGTAGGTGTAAATAATACCTTTCTCCTTCAGCTGGATTAGCATAAACAATACGACCTCTTTGTGGTTTTTGCAAACGACGATTCCAACGACACGAGCCTACATTCCACGTGAAGTGTTTTGGAAAATCTTTATACAAATATTGTCTTGCTGTTTCATCTACTCTATTTGTATAAAAAATGCAGTTAGCATGGTTCTCTTATCTCTTTCTTTGTCAACAATTTCAGACATTATATCATTATCTCTAATCTAACATTTGATGATTAGGAAGATGTAGTTGTAAGGCCAACACAGCAGGATGAATTTGAGAGAAAGAGAGAAGGAAAAAATGCGCCACATAGCCTCTGGGGGTGATACATATCGCGCATCTTGAAATTTCTTTATCTCATTAATGACAACCTCTTGCTCATCTTGATCGATTTGAATAACTTGTTTATCATGTCCTTTGTAAACGTATTTGAATAAATATTTCACAGATTTTATACTTGAGCAAACTTCTACATTCATGTGACATTGAACATCATTAAAAGCCTTGGGTTATATGGGACCACCCATTTATTATCAAGAGTTTTTCCCCGTACATCCACTTTTATTCCATTATTTCTCCTTCGATATAATGGATATGCATCGTCTCTTTGTGTTGTCTGTTCATTAAACTGCCTGGGATAGCAAAAACGACAAATTGGAGGATCACCCTGTATGCAAGGATTGTTTGTTCGTAAATGTCCGCAGGGACCATGAATCATGTGCTTGACAACAACCTCGTGCAATTTGGATATCTTGATATGTCGGGAATTTCAGCACACACAATCTTATCATAATGGTCGGGATTATTGATTTTGTGTTGCGGGTACATGATAAGAAGAAAATGTGCATGTGGCAAACCACGCTTTTGAAACTCGATGACATAAACGTATGCTTTGACTTCTCCTAGAATATGTTTCTTGAAGAGTTGTTCCTTAAGATCCTCTAATTTAGCACGAAACACTCTTGAAACAAGCTCTGGACGATCTTGTGCGGTTTGACCCACTTTCAAATTATCACATATCTCAGGCCACCGAGGATTACATGTCATTTTAAGGAACAAATCAGGCTTGCCATCATCTTGAACTAAAGTCATCGCATCTAGAAACCAACGACGCATGTCGCGAGGCCCTCCGATGAAAGATGAAGGCAAGACAATCCGTTGTCCCACTCTGTTTGGATTAACCTCACCAGCATTAACGCAATCCACAATACCTTGATACAAATCTGCTCTGATCTTAGACTGGTTTCGTTCACAAAATTGTAAACGTTGCGTCTCAATCTTTATGTAAACATCTACAGCAAACTGTTGTAGCAATCTACCACCGAAAGAAGCACGTTCTCAACAGATTGAATTTGGAATTTGTAACAGTAGTACTCTCGCATAGCTACGGTTGTTCTACCACGTCGTGTGTTTGCCTCTGAATAATTAAAAATAATACACGTTAGGGTGTTATTTTTTATCATCACTTTAAAAGATACATAAATTGTTAGTACCTTCCATTTCTTCGTCGATGTTGTCATTATTGTTGTGAACTTCATTGAGTGGTACTCCTTGACGTGGTATGTTAGGATGCCAACCCGACTCACCATTAGGAAAAAATAGAGGATACGATAATGGATCGTAACAACTAAAGTAAGGCTGGATAGTTTGACTATATTCTGACCTACCGTACACAACAATACTTCTTTTGTACGAAGTGATATTGTCGTTACCTTCCACCCAAATTCCAGCAACCTATAAAATGTTGCATTATAAATATGTAAATCAATATGTATTGTACGGTAGAAGATCCACACGTTGAAGTAAAAATAAATTATTTAAACCTCGGATGTCGTCGGTCGGTTGTACACCCTTTGGTCAAGATCCACGGAAGCATTTAAAGTGACTCTATAGTTGTCTAGAGGTCCTAGTTCCGCAAGACTTCGAAATGTGTTGACATATGGGTTTGTAGAAAGAGCACGTGTTACCATCTCAGTGATGCTTCGATCAAGATTGGGCCATTGGAGTCTATGATCTAACTCGGTATCAGATCATAAAAATACAACTGTAAATACCTAGGTTTTCCATCCCTCGAAACTAATTGGTCGATTTTGTGATATATTCCTTTATGTGCACGAAACGTATAGACACCGGTTCTCATATTGTTTATTGCATCATCCAACGTCACACCCATTGAGGCGAAAGAAAAATTGGTGTTATAAGCACGTATGTTTTGCCTAAACATTTTTCCAACTTCATCTTGCGACGTGAAAAGTTGGTACAATTTTTCTGGAATTTCTGAATTTGCTAATATTGTTTTTCCACTCATACAACAAAAGGTTGCAAATTCAAATGTGAATCGTTTGGCTCCACAACGAGGACATGGACTACGTTCCTTTAAGACACGATGATCAGTAGGTATACCATCATAAACAAAATTATAGGGATCCTCTTTTATGTCCGAAATGTTTCAAATGGTTCCTTCTATTTGAACACCTAAGGAATTTGTTGTAATAAGTAACAGGAGTTGTAAAAGAACGTCAAGTTGAATGAAAAAACTTTGTTAAATAAATAGAAACCTTGTGATGTTTCAGGTAAGACTTCATTGAAGACACGATGGTCTCTAGGTCTACCATTGTAAACAAAATTATACGGGTCGTCTTCAATAATCTCATCTCGGATGGATGGTTGATCAATAACGTCAGAAAATTGAGGTAATAGTGTTCGCGGTTGAATTCGAATACCTAAGGAATTCCAAGTATTAAGTGATGAAATGAAAAGATGTCAACTTTAATAATGAAACCATTGTTAATAAACTATAAACCTCGTGATATTTCAGGCATGATTTCGTCATTTATAAAGGGGAGTGTTGTTGTCGGAGTACTATCATCCGTTGGAGCACATCTAATTTGAATACCATTTGAATTACGTTTTCCATCGGCTTTGCGTGTATGATAGCATGCTTCATCTCGAGCCTTTCTTTTTTCAGTCGAACTACATGACACATGCTGTTTTCGCATTTGTGTTATTTGACTACTATTAGTTTTCAAGATTCTTAATGGCGTCCTTTCAATTATTGGATCACTTTGGGGGACATGGCCTGCACCAATCTTTGATATATTGTTATTCTCTTTGAAAGAAGCATAATATCGTCTATTATACTCTTTCCTTTTTTCAGCTGACGTAGATGCACTTGAGGTAGCGGGTTCATTACAATCTTTTGATTGCCCATTCTTTTTACGTGAAGCATAATATCGCGCGTTGTACTCTTTTTGTTTTTCAACTGACGTAGATGCACGCGAGGTAGAAAAATCAATATGATCTTTTGGTTGCCCATTAGTCATTGTAAATTGATAAATACCTTGTAAATTAAATAAAAGAGACTTATCTTAGACAATCAATTTATGAAAATATCATTACAATAACAGTAGACTACATGTGTTCCGAGCATCATAACTGAAAAACATTAACAGAAAAGTTAAACTAAAAGTGGAAAGTTAAACTAAAAGAGCTGGTGAAACTAAGGTCTTCACAAAAACTACACCATGGGAACCACGAAACAAGTAAGTAACAGGATAAAAACATTCCAAGAGCTCTGCATCCATTTTAATTTCATAAAGCTTTCCCAAATTGGTCATCACAAACCAATTACCATTTGTCATAAAATGTGTTATCTCACACCATATTGACAGCGGGATAGGAGGGATCGTAGAACATGACATGACCTTAATCCAGTGCTCCCCTTGTAGCAACCATAACTCAACTAACATTTCGCGTATGCCAGTACTAACAAACATGTGAAGTTCATTTTTTACATTAACTAAATCTCCGATATAAATTCCTGCAGAAGGAACCGGTGGAAAGCTTATCTCTTTAAGCTGCTCTAAATTAGCATCAAAACAAATGACCACATTTATTCCTCCAACACAGGACTCGCAAACAGTGAAATATAAAGTATTAGCACATAACGTAGCAGCTTATCTCTTTAAGCTGCTCTGAATTAGCATCAAAACAAAGGCATGATTTCCTAGAATAAATAGATGCACAAAGTACACCACACCTACGCTTTACATGCAAGACCTTGTAATCATTATAAGCATCAATGTACAAACCAATAGCGTCAGCATTTTTTTCAAAAAATCCATAACAACGACAATGAGGTGTTGACAAATACTTGTAAGCACCGGTGACTGGATTCCAAAGAAGCAACTCAGATGTATGATTCAAGCGAACACACAACAATCCATCCAAATGTGAACGAATCGAGACATCATGAAATGGAAATGGGACGATAGTGCTTGGCCCATAATCATCGGTTTGAAAGTCAATTGGACGAACAGAGCATATTTGGTCTCCGATTAAGAGGATTCTCTGATTGGATGAATTTAATGAGCGAGAGCAATGTACCCTTGCAAAGTCTTCTGTTGATAGGAAGGTATACCATTCCTTACAAACAGACTTAAAACGACATACAACCTTTGCTGGCAGCCTCGTTAATATCTCAAATATCATTATTTCAAGCAGTAGGGCAACCATGGTGACACCTTCGTTCACAAATATTGACTAATTATCTGTATAATATAATTCTCCTATGAATTAGTATTTAGGTGAAGAAAAGTGTGGTTACATTACATATATAGCATACTACACAATACACTAATATAAATAAATATTATGCAAAGCAAAACATAGTTCTACTAATTAATGCTTAAAATAATATTGTCTACACAGATTGTGAGGTTGATATTTTGTGTGGTAATTAGTTCAAACTTTATATCGTTTTTTTATTAGGGTTGTTGGTTTCAAGCAAACTCGTTGTAATAATCAATGTTAAGTATAATGTCTGTGTTATGATTTGATTTATTTGTCTTTCTTTTGTTCTTTTATAAAATTTATAATATGAATATGAGATTATGTTTTTTATAGTTAATGCATGAGATATGAGTATAAGTTCTTTGTAACTTCGTTACATCAAATTCCAATTAGAACGCAAGAAAAGCCAAAACATTAAAAATAGACGTCTAACCATAGAGTTAATTAAAGAGTTCATTGTAAACATGTTAAAATGAACATGGACTCTAAGGACGACCAATCCTTTCAATATCACGTGCTCGGGCATGTTTGGTTCGTAGGCAATCGTTGTTAAGTCTGTAGAAATCAAAATATTTTCTGAAAACAAAAAAGAACGTATAAGTTTACGTAAGGCATAGAGGTTTTGAAATAGTATTTTTTTTAAAATATATATATTTATAAGGTAATACATACCCTCTGGTAAATGAACCAATTTCACTCGAGATGCATACACTATAGAATTTGTTGCGATTGCTAGATAAGTTCTAAACATATTTGTCTGCTTCGAGTCATATAAAAGCATCTGTATTGTGTGACCGCTGACACATGTATTTAAATTTTGGATCACAAACAAATTGATTATATTTTTATATACGGCGAAATTATAAAAAATTTTAATATTTTATGCAATCATTGACTTACGTCGCATCTTGAAGAACCAATTCAAAATGGTATCGTCCTTTTTTTCGTTTACCCATGACAATCCGTCCAACAACATCTACAATGATCATAACTGTTCTTATTGAGAAAATTTAGGTATATCTAATATATCTATCAAAAATAGATAAATCGAGAAACTTAGAACGTACCAATTATTAACTTTTGGTGTCTTCTATCATGCTTAAGAATTTGAATAGAAGGAACCAATGGATACAGACAAAAACCTCTCACAAATGGACTTTCAAATGTAATAAGTTTAGTGTATTCGCTGATGACAATCTTGACCTCACCACATAACAAGATGTACTTTTCATATGTCGGATACTCTTGATATTTCAAATTCTCAATTTGGAAACGATTAAGTACAAATACATTAGCCACCAAATCCATATTATTATAAAAGTCCATTAAATGTTCCGGAACAAACGCCGCTATTTTTTGTCTCTAAAAACAAAAAGAGTGTTCATAATGTAAAATATTAAAAATAGTTTTATATTTTGAAAAGGAGAAGAAAATCACTTACGTTTTGATCAAGAAATATAACCAATAATTTGTTCTCAACAACGACTTCTGATATGAACTTAACCCAAACAAAGGGAATAGTATACCAACTTTCATAATTTGTGAGTGATGAAAAAGAGTCAATAACGGAATGAACATCCATGCTTAAATTAGACCTCCACTTTTTTATTTAGTCTGTAAAAATATTGAATCATTTAATTTTAATTTTAACACAAATAAATGTATATTTTATTTTTTGAGGAAAAAATAATGTAACTTTTTACCCATTTGTAATTTCAAAGGATTATCTCATTTAATATTTTTGTATATATTTATTTTAATTTTTTATGAACTTATAAATATAAACACTTATTGAAGTATTAATATTATTAATGAATATTTATGGGTGGTGTGTTATGTTAATTAAGATTAAAAATTATGATAATCAAGTGTAACTATGATATTTAGAAATTAGACGATTAAAATTTTATACTTGGAACATGTATAGATTTGGTTGAACTTGAGCAATTACTTATTATTAAACTTATGATAAATAATAAAGCTTATTGAATATTAAATATTATTTAATAATTTATGAATATTACTCGGAGATGTGTATATTAATGAAGATTGAGAACTGTGATAATTAAGTCTAACTATGACAATTAGAAATTAATGATTCAAATTATGTACTTAGGACATGTACATATTGAGTTGAGCATGATCAATTAGTTATCTTTTAAGTTCATTTCTTTTTGTAAAGTTAATTGACATTGATACTACATTTAGTAGATGTTAAAGTGTAACTGTGTGTATTAGTTTTAGATGGTTTAAAATTTTATGTCTATTATATTTTGGGGGTATCTATCGATCAAAACTCATAATTTATAAAGCTTATACCTAGATGCCAACATTAAAATTTTATACTTGGAACATGTAGGGAATATGTTTAATCAACAATAAAGGAATCCTATACCTAGTTTTCTATAAATTCTTAAAAGAACACAATATCAACATGCAAGTAGTAGGTGCTCTTTCAATTAAAATTATTAAAGAAATACCAGCAATCAATATAATATAATAATTCTTTACCTGCACAAGCTCTTCCCAAATACAATAGCAATGACCTTGCACTGTTAAAACAGATAAATAATTAGAATGGATTAGATTTACAAAACCATCATAAAGGAGTTGCCATCTAAAATATAAAACTAATGATTAATGAGTAAACATTAAGCTACATTCTTCAACACATACAATCTGCACTCATACAATATGCACTCACTATGACAACAACATTCAATTTATCAACTTTTTTGATCTGAACTTTAAACCAACATTCAATTGTTCCAAATTATTCTTTCTAACCAAAAAAAAGAAAAGAAATGAAAGATACCTTTCTAACCCAAATTCTTCCACCTAATGAAATGAGTTTCAGCTAATAAGATGTATGTCCACTTGACCCAAATTCATGAATTGATTTCTTTTTTATTTTAGTTATGACAATTGATTTTAGTTAAGTTTGCATATTGATAATTAGTAGATATTAAAGTTTAACTTTGTATTAACTTTTAGATGGTTTAAATTAGAGAATATCGATTTATTTTTTGGGGTACCTATCAATCAAAATCATGATTTGTAAAGCTTACACCTAAAATGTCAACACTGAATAGATGTAGGCAATAAAGCATGGTTTTGTATAAATTTTTAAAAGAACAAAAAAGGAGTACTATACCTAGTTTAAAAGAACAAAAAAGGAGTCGTAGTCCTAGTTGTACTAATTATTTACAAAGATACTAAGTGTGAAATTATGAACGAAATACCAGCAATAAAATGTAATATACTAATTATTTACCTGCACAAGCTCTTCCCAAATACAATAACAATGACCTTGCACTGTCAATACAAATAAAAAAAAATAGAATTATATAAAAGTTTTCCCGCGTTTATTTATACGTGTGTAACAATTGCTATGTCTTCAATTTTTTAGTGTCTTCAATTTTTTAGTGTAACAAAATGTATAAGAGCAACTTTGGAGATTAAACTTACCTGCAGAAGCTCTTCCCAGATGCTGCAATTGCTATGTCCTGCAATCCCCAAGCAACACATAGCATATACAAACAGTAAAAAACACAATTTTAATCCCCAAACCCAATTTCATCATATACAAACAGCAAAAAACTTAAGAAAACTTTCCCTAAACCAACAAATAGCATATAGAAACAGCAAAAAACAACAACTTAAGAATTTCATTGTTATTTTCTTTAGAAAAGAAAATAGCAACGTCTACTCATTTAAATATATAAATGTGCATTACACTATCATAAGCCTACCAAATTAGTTTGGAATAATTGCTTTCGGCTCAATTATGGGTGTATCTTGACATTTGACCTCAAACCAAATCTCAACTTGACTCATGCTCTTAACTAAAGTCTATTCATGTTTTCCCAACATCCTTGCAATCATGTACATATAGCGTTTTACCACTGCAATGCAATTACAAGTTCAACAATGATCAATCGTCATGAAACATTTTAAAAGTGGTTCTCTTTCTGAATTCCATTCAATACCTCTTAAAGTCAGCAGAAAATTATCTTTGACTTTTTCTTAATCTAAATCATAGGTATAGAGCAACTGTCTAAAATACCAGCAAGGAAAGTCAAACAGTGGATCAGTTAGTAAACTGTCTCTGTAGTTTATTTCAGTTGCATATATATTCTAGACTGAGCTTTGGCTTCTGTAAATTGTGTTCTATTTCATTGTTATTTTCTTTAGAAAAGAAAATAGCAACGTCTACTCATTTAAATATATAAATGTGCATTACACTATCATAAGCCTACCAAATTAGTGGGATAATTCATGATCATATATAAATGTAATTTAATCAACCATCACCTTAATGTTCTACCAAACAAACTGATCAAAACAACTCACAAAAGTATACAAAAAAGCTTATTTCTCCTATATCAAATATAAGTCTCTATTTATAAAAGAATAGTAAAATCGTTAATGATGTGTCCTGAACTTTCATACCTATCCTAACATGTGCTTAAAATATAAAAAAATTAAAGCCCCTTTGCACTAAGAAATTCCAATAAAGTTAACAACCATAAATTTACCTGAGCACCTAATTCAACAACAAATCTTTATTATTTCAAAAAAAATATATACAAATACGCCCGATCAATTTAGAGCAAGATTAACACAAATTTTGTACTAAATAATACGTTACAATTGGGCCAACAAAATTAACTAAATCAAAATAGCCTAACCTCGACAGCCAATACACACATGACATGTTCCATTGGCGAGCATGATGGTTCCAAAATAGAGAAAATAATACTTTTATTTCAGGGATGGCAACTAAAGAGAAACATGCAGGATTGGGGGCAATATGTTTGCAGCAGCTAAAGAGAAAATAATACTTTTAATCCTTGTTGCTAAAGAGAAAATAATACTTTTAATTTCAGGGATGGCAACCATATGCAGGCACTCTGACTCTATCCTAATTAACTGAATCTAGAATGATAGAGATGAACTTAAAACAATCATTACTAATCTATTAGCTCTTCATAAATCTAACTCAGAAACCCTAAATTGAAATATCCATATACTACTTTCATGAAATGTTGTAGAAGACATCAGAAAAAACCCAATCAATCAACCCTCAACTTATTTGGTATGAACATTCTACTAATCACCAAAAATACACAAACTAAATGTCATCAACGGGTGTGTAGAATCAGCTCAGAATCTGAGACGATAATGGATGCCACATACAAGATTAGAGCAAAAATAGAGCAAAGATATAATAGGAGAGAAGAGCAGGACTCACGTACGGTAGAGGAAATCCTCAAACTTCACGTTTTGAAGTTGTATAAAGTAATTCTTCACGATTGGGTGTATAAATCGATCCGATTGTGTGCCCATTTGAAAATGCCCGCCCATTTGAAAATCGAACGCATACCTTCTTTGAAAATCGATGGCAGACCTTCTTCTTTGGTGATAATCCTCAGCCATTTTTAGATGTGCAGAAGAAAAGAAGGTCACAGACCTTTTTCTTTGGTCTTGGCAGTTCCATTTTCAGATGTGCAACAAAAGTCTGAGGATATGCAGAAGAAAAGTCTGAGGATTGTAATCTGTGAAATGAATCGAGCTTGTACCCTATGCAACAGAAGTTGTACATCTCTTAAAATTAAGAGATTTGTGTGAAATTACATGGTTGCCCTTCTCAAATGAATATATATATATAGTATATAGATTACGTATTTATTTTTCATGGATTCTATGTATGCTTGTGTTTTTAAAAACCACAGATTTTGTTAAGTACTTATTTATTTTAATGATTCTATGTAATGCTTGGGTTAAATACTATATATTTTATTATAAAAATATATGATTGTGTTGTATTTATTTGTGTACATGCACGTCTGTTTGTGTTTATTATATTTCTGGGTGTTTTTTTATATTCATACATACATTATCAAAAAGAAATTTTATTAGTAAAAATAAAAGTAAAATAGTTATTTAGTAAATTAATTTAATGAAATATATAAAGTTTATTATATATACCTTACAAGAATTATGTAATTGACGTTTTCAAACAAACATGTAACTAACGAACAATACATAGATGTCCTATTTACAATAATATTTGTATAATTAGTAAGTAGGGTATATAATGTAAAAGTTATAGGCTCAATCGTAGATATCCTAGCTGACTTCTTCCTCACCTGTACAGATCTGATTGAAGATATTCCATTAGAAACGGATACAATGTAACTTCCGAAGATTAAATGATAGGCGATCCCAGTTCGATACTCGTCTTGTTGCACTTCTTCGAGTTCATGACAGATAGCCCGCTAGACACTGCTTGGCTTGTTAGCAAGAAAACGCATAAAAGAATGCCATTTATCGACCAATAAAATAGGCTCAAATACGTTAGTATGTAACTGTCATTCCCTATGAGAGAGATACGAAGCAAAGGAGGAATAGCTAAAATCTTATTTTGGATAAAAAAGAAAAAAATCATTAGTCACACATCATGATAATTCCTTGGACCGAATAAGTTACGTCAAACTACAGAAACAACCCTTAATATGTTTTTAAATCAAGTTCAGTCCCTTATCTTTTCATTGCAAGAAACCAAAAGCAAATTTCTTTTCTTTTTACTATTTTAGTCTATAGGCTCATTTCAAGAGTTCTTTTTTCTAAAAGAATTTGGATAAGAAAATAATTTATCAAACAAGATGATTTGAAACCTATTTATCAAAGTGATTTTTTTTGTTTTCTAAATTTTAGTTATTCTATTACTAAATTTACAGGTTTTAATTAATCAACCTATATTATCCTTTTTTTATTTTATAGAATTCTTAACAATTTTAGTAAATTTAAATTGTGTCATTTATTAATATACGAAATTGTATGATGTGTCCTTTAGTTTTATTATAATGTCTTTTTATTAAAAGATTTGCACACATATTGTCCATTATACTACTCTCATTCAAATATATAGTTAACTCAGTTATGTGCGTCCTTACATGAAGGGTATTTTGTTATTTGCTTTTCACATATCAACAAAAAAAATTAAAAATACAAATTTTAAATGAAAAAAAATGATATCAAACCGTTGTGTAAGTCAGTGAAACCAATCTCAATGTGTTTTCATTCGAATAGTCGTCAAAAATTTACTGACAACAACCTCCAATAACATTTAACAAAGTTAGAAGTTAATGTCATTAATCAACAACAACGCCTGGAAATAAAAAATAAACATCAAAAAATACTTGTAAATCCTTTATCAATTATTCATACCAACAAATACAAAAAATTAATAAGGAACACAAACTTAAAGGTAACTTGTGATTCTTTGAATTGCTTATATAACTGGAAAAGTCAAAAAATGAACTATGATTTGCTCGTTAATCACACAACATAAGCCAGAATTTAAAAAGCAACGAATCACAAAAAGCGAATTATAGATTTGAATGATTACTGTCATTTTTTGTTCGACTTCAAGAGGTTTTAATACGGGTGACATGTTGTAGGTGGTGGTGAAGACGTCTGGTGCTGGAGTATCAAAAAGACGAGAATGTTGGATTTAAGAAGGACGGCGGGGTTTACTGACTTACCCAATGATCCGATATCTTTTAATTTTAATTTTTATATAAAATTGTTATCTTTTTCATTTGTTTTATATGTTAGATGTGAAAAGAAAATAACAAAAAACACCTCAAATATATAACGGAGTTAACTGTACATTAAATTAAAGTTAGTGTAAAGAACAATAGGTGCATAAATATTTTAAACAAAGGACATTGAATATAATTATTAAAACTAAAAGACATAACATATAATTTTATATATTAATAACGACAATAATTTGTAATTTACGCTTATATTTATCTTTGTGGCACTTCTCAAGTTCTCATAATCATACTTACTTTAAATTTACTATAACATATTTTTTTCATCTTTAATTGCGGGTCGTTTTCTTAAAATTTGAAATTAGACGTATTTGTTATCAATCATCTTTCTATAATATATAACAAACGTTGTTGTCTTTTTGTTTGGCAAAAAATATACTTCCTATAAACGGCAATCATCTAACTGTAGAAATATTAAATAAGACACTTAGTTCAAATAGTATCTAGATTTGTAAAATAACACTCTTTTCTAGATAATTAATTAAACAGTATTAGAAGTATATTTTGTTGGTGTTAAAAAAATTCTAATTGTTGAAAAGCCTCGGAATATTCTTAATATAAAATGTAATGATAATCAACTTAACCTATTTTAAGATATATTTAAAAAAAATACACGAAAAACATTTTAGTTACCACAAAAATTAACTATTAATGCTTTAACAACCTTCATAAATTGTTTTGTTGTGATTATGTAATATTGTAATAAACAAGGGTAATGTTCACACTAAGAGGTGGATCGATATGTTTGGAGTCTTCTTAAACGTCAATGTGGATAGTGAAGGTTTGGAAGTAGTTGACACGCACTTCTAATTGTCAATAGAGGTATGTAGTCCACATCTCAAGAAGTTTATTACGTAAATCAAAATACTAGTCAGATTTAACTTTCATAAAAAATATACTGGTAGTAAAATAATATACTTTCTAACTAGAGTTCTGTTTAACGGTTAAATAATTGAAACTATATTGTAGTTATTTTAGAAATAGAGTAGATGTGTCCTAACAAGTAAGCTGGTGTTTGTTTTTTACCAAACATTTTCCCCATCTTTTCATATGTGTGCATGCAGACGCGAGAAGAGGTTTTGAGTGCGCAGAGTATTTGTTTTTTGGAAGACGTTTCATTAAAAAACGTCTGCAGGAGGTCTGCATGGAGAAGATGTGGACCTATGTCTTCTGAGATCTTCTAACCTTTTCTCACCTCCTCCACCTCCCCCACCTCCCCCATTGGCCGCCCACCTCCCCCCACCGGCCAGACCACCGCCACCCCACCACCCCCACCGGCCGGACCACCGCGCAGACTGCAGACGTTTTCCTGCAGAAAAAACAAACAGCACCTAAGTGTTTGCATCTCAAAAAAATTGTTTTATCAGATTTGAAATTGGTGTGCAGATATTTATAGGCTTGTAAATGAACCGAATGACACGAATATCAACATGTTCGTGTTCGTTCATTTAACTTTTACCGAACATGAACACATAATTGAACATGATCTTTTATCGTGTTCGTTTATTAAGAAAATAAAAATGTTCGTGTTCGTTCATGTTCGTTCGTTAAAAAACTAAATGAACACTTTACGAACATAAACGAACACAAATGAACAATAATAAACGAACACAAATGAACAATAATAAACAAGCATAACTGAACGCACAAATCACAACGTTAAATAATCATTTTGGAACTTTTAGGTATATTAGTGTAAATTGAAATCTCACTAAACTTATAGATTTATAGTATAACATAATACACTTATGCTTCAAATATTAACACATAATACCCTTTTATTAATATATTAATATATATATAAATAAACAAACAATAACAAACGTAAATGAACAAACAAAGCACGTGTTCATGTTTGTTCGTTTAATTAAACGAACACACAATTTTTGTTCATGTTCATTTATTTACTAAATAAACGAATATAAACGAACTTCACGCTGAACAATCCATGAACGTTCGGTTTATTTACATATCTTGATATTTATGCATATAGTCATGTGATACATGAATGTTTAGCGGTGCGTTTATTCTTGCCTTGTGTAGTTATTTCAAAATGTTAATGTGTTATTTGATTTTGAAGTGAGTAAATGAATAATCAATTATCTTTATTATGCATGATTCAATCCAAGTTTTTTTATGTATGAATTTGTTTTTCTTCTTTTTTTTTCGGATAGTCTCTTCCACTTTTGGAGTTTGAATCCAGTTGAGATGTTTATTATATATTTTCGTAGTAAGGTCTTCTCAAACGGAAAAATATATAACCATATAAGTAATATTGACATTTTAACAATATTTTTGAAATCTTTTACTTTTACGCTTTGAGTTTAGAGTTAAAAACATCATGGTTATATGACGTTGCTTGTATGTATATATACATCTAACTGAACTCGATGTATTCTTTTATTTAAACGTATTATGCCAGTTTAACACCCAAACAATTTGAAGTTTTCTTGCTCTTTTATCTAAAACTATCAATTATCGTTTCCAATACGTGATGAAAAGATTAAAGTTGCAACACATTTACACTTTACGATCCTAGTTCTACCTAATAAATGTAGTATGGATTCGCTTAAAATATAGAAAACTTAAATTTGTATCTTTTATATTTAACGATGTTCTCAAAAGCACTCCAAACTGCCGGACCATATACCGTCTTAATAACTGGTCTCGCATGATAGACTGGGACGATAACCCTTTCATTGTTCACTTTCACAACGTTATCATGTTATCATTTCTCTATAACTAGGGGTGTTCAAAAAATTCGATATCCGAAACTATCCAAAATCCGAATAAATCGATTTGAATCCTTATTCGGATATTCGGATCGGATTTCATCCGAATCCGAATTTCTTATTCGGATTTCGGATTTCACAATTCTTTTATTCGGATGATTTGGATATCCGAATTAAGACTTCAACTATATTTCTAGTCTAATACTTATTACTCAACTATTTATCATATTTTCAATTCAATACACAATAATATTTACACATTCTAGTAATAATCTTAAATAATTATATAATAATCGACTGTTATTCTAAATTAGAGATTCTAATATTCGGGTTTCATATAATTATCTATTATGTTTTAATTTTGAATTTGCGTACAAGTCAAATTTTTTTAATTTTATATCTTTTATTGTTATTTCCAACTTATAAAATATTAAAAATAAAAAATTAGCAAAAAAACAAAAACAAAAAAAGAGAAAAAAATGTTATTTGGTTTTTTTGGATTATTCGGATTATTCGGATAAATTCGGATTATTCGGATATATCCGAATCCGATCCGAATTGAATTCGAATAGATTCGGATCGGATAGAAAAATCCTTATTCGGATCTGATCGAATATCGGATAGCGTCCTGAAATTTTCAAATCCAAATAATCCGTTATCCAATCCGATAAACACTCCAATCTATAACAATCTTAACATCCTCCAATATACACCTTATTTTGTGGTTTCACTTGATTTATTTGAATGAAGGCCAATTATTGCAAATTGGAATATATTGAAACTCTACTAGTGGGCAGTGGTCCAGTCTACCTCAAGCCCACGTCCATTTAAAGGCCCATCCAATAATACAACATAATTTATTTCTACTATTACTATAACTTATATGGTATAAGTTATATGTAATGTTTTCATAAGTTTTGAATATGAGGTTGCGGTCTCGACACATATAGTATACTTTTACTTTTTCTTTATATAAATTTGATTTCTTGTTTTTAACACTCGTTTTTAGAAAGATGTAACTTTTTCTTATTTTCAAATATAACTTTGTTTTTTTATCTACTTTTTGAAATTTAAATTACGTTTCTCTTTACGAACTTTCTCACGTTAATGTCACCGCTGCAATGCGTGACAACATCTATGACTTGTATTTAGGTTTTGATATTCAACTACAAGTACTCATAATTTTTTAGTATGGAATATAATGGTTAATTCAAATTCGTAAGTTACTTTTGCATCGATGCAAAACACGTTTCGATATCTTTTTGAGTATGTTACGTCTTTATATTTTCATTACACAAAGTGCATCTTTTGTGTAGCTAAAACTAACACCATTGTAAACAAACTTTTTTTATGGTTTCCCATATCACGTGAGAAGTAAACTAGCATAATATGAAATTATCAAGATTTATATAACCATAAGACGTATATAATGCAAATATTCATAGTTTATAACCACTGTTTACAAATGTAATAATACGTATCTACATGTTACTAAGAGGTTTCTTGTTCTTATTTAAAAGGTAAAGGTTGCTTAATGTTGATGAATACGCATATATTTTATTATGCAAAAGATATTATTATAAGAATATTATTTTTTAATCTAAATGATTAACGAATGGGGCCACCTATACCCTTGGGCCTCGGTGGCTATTTACAATCCAATCCAACCCAACCCAAATTAAGGGTCCCAAAAAGTCACAAACGTAATGGGGGTACAAACTAGACTTTTCTCTCGGTTTGGTTGCGGTTTCAAACTAGATTCACTTTCAACGAAAACTAAATCCGGCATTCGGTGGAACCGGCCCGGTTTCAAGGGCTGACCTAGGCTTTGGGTTGGTGGGCAGCCGCGCCCGTAAGAAAAATATAGTGTTATATGCATGTGAAAATCCGCAGCGCCCGCCTAAAATTATACAATCGCCTCACTTTTGCCACTAATGAAAAATTTTCTTGGTCTGCCATTGCCTGGTTTAAAAACCGATATTCAGAGATGGAAGTGATGTGGTTTGTTCATCTAATTCTCAACGTTGGCATCACCATCTGTCGCACCACCATTTGCCATGGTCGTGAATTTGGGGATTTTGACCTCCAATAGCGATACAATTTACTTGGTTCTGACATAAACCAAGCAAACATTTGACCACACAAAGTAGGCCCGACAGTTACCAATGTTGCCGCAGTGAGTTAGAATGTCAAATGATGAGTATATAAGTTCATTAGTTCTTTAAACTCTAAACAGGTTGTTCTCTGCATATGCTTATTTTTATCAAGATTTTAACGACAACTTTTTCTATGGTTCAACATCCTGTCTGCAACACATGAGTTAGCGTTCACTAGTTCATGTTCGTCTCCACGCACTAACGCGGTTGCATGTAACCCTATTTCTCATTCTCTTTATGTATGTATGCAAATATGTATATTCCTATATCGGTCATGAGCTTAATCTTTACCATTTTTTTGCTTAATCTTTACCATTTTTTCTTTAAAGGTTGTTGTTTCAAATTCCATTATTATATTTTCTTGGAAAACAATATTGTTTTCAATGTTTTGACGTCCATCTTTTAATATAACGAACGTGTACAAAAATTGAGTATTAAAATAAGCATTCAAACTTTTCAAAAAATAACAATATTCATTCGGGGAGGAAAAATTGTTTTAATACATAACTCATTATTTTTTAATGTGTTACTTTAATAAAATAGTAATAAACGATGATGGAGCACGAGCAGTACCCCCATCTTTTTCCAGCAATAAATATTGAAATACTTTTGTTTATTTAATATGATTTATTTATATATTTTTTTGGGAAAGAAAACAACATGCCTTACCCCTTTCGTCCATCAAGGGTCACCTACACTTACGGGGTGACCAAATTAATAAAACAGTTTTGTCATTTTACCATACTAATATTTCAAATTTAATATTTGATGACTTTACAATTTATCAGCATCAACATCTAATAATTAAAACATTATAATAAGCTAACTTCTTTCATTTTTTTGTCAAAGTTTCCTAATTTATTTGGGGGTACACCTACATAAAATGATTAGGAATTTAGAAGTTCCAGTTTTTTAACTAAATATAGTAATTTGAATAACATTAGTTGTCAAACTGGTTTTTCTATTGGCTTAGTGGTCAGATCGATTTTAAAATTATGTGAAGGTATGTAATTGATTTACAAAACTTTTTTTGTTTTTGGCAAACAATCAAGGCCCAGAACATGTGACTAATAACATCATGTTTGTTAACAGGAAGGTCTAGTCGGCAAGTCAAACAAGTTACATGGTTGCTTCCCTATTAAAACATTTAGATCATCCCATCGGGTCTTATTGAATATAGTCCTGAAAACTAGACAAAAGTAACGACAATAACAAATATAAATATGTTAAAGAAAGACAATGTTAATCGAGAAAGATTTAGAAATATGCCCTATAACCAAAATACATGCAACTATTGAAGTTAATCTTAATATATATGTCACTTTTTTCTCATGGAAATTAAAGTTAAACAAATTACGCACTAGGTCAAAGAACAACCCAAATGTTTAGCAACAAAATCAAAGCTTAATGGCCAGACATCATCACAAAGTTATATTTACAATGTGGGTGTATAATTCATTTTCTTCTTTGAAACCAATAGATTTTATAAAAACTCTCAACAAAATATTGTAATCGGTGATTTTACAAAGTTCTTGACCCATTGATCCATCAAGGTATTGATAGCAGATGTTATTATAAAATTATTTTTTCTATTGTAATCTTTGTATAGCTTGTTATCTTTTCAGCTCTCACAAAATATTATAACTGTATGAATTTATAAAAAATATTATAACTGTATGAATTTATAAAAAATATTATAACTGTATGAATTTATAAAAAATATTATAACTGTATGAATTTATAAAAAATATTATAACTGTATGAATTTATAAAAAATATTATAACTGTATGAATTTATAAAAAATATTATAACTGTATGAATTTATAAAGTTCTTGACCCGTTGTTACACCGGTATATTGATAGCAAATTAGGTATGAAGTATGAAGAGGAGTCGCCATTGTTAATGAGGAGTGAGGGAAGCCCCAACTACTTTTTGGGGTTTTGGAATATTATTGGTGGATGGAACTACTTCTGCTTCAATTATATTTTATATTTCATATCATTTTATGTAAAATATTTGACATTAAATTATTTGTCTCGTTTGGTTTTCAGTCTACAAACTATAAATTGATTAATAGATATGACGCAGGAGGTGATGTAAGCATCTATATATGTTTTTAGAATTTTTCCGTATTTGAAATGATGTCGGATGGAATCTGCAATGTTGATTACTTGATTGATGCTTAGGGCTACGATGGTAATTTAATATTAAAATATGTTATTTTTGTAAAAGGGTTCGGAAAGAAGTGAATCTATAAAAGAAAAAAAGAAACATATTCAATTAACAATTATTTCTTTTATGAATTAAGAATAAAATTTTAGATAAAAGGAGGATAGTTTAACTCTTAACTTAAATATGTCTTCACAGTAAACACCAGGTCCAGATTTCAATATAGAAAATAATTACAAAAATAATCAATATATAGTAGCTAAGTTTAATATATTTCGATTAAATTAAACGATTTAACGTTTATACAAAATTTCACAACAACAGAAAAATATTAAACTTGAATGACTTTACCACAAAAACAAACGTAAGTGACTTTTGTAAAACACCGAACAAACTTATTTATGGTGAGGTTTCTTGAGCGTTTTCGAGTTGGTAGTACTTTTGTAAAAGATGGGGTTGTGGTTGGTTTATGGTTAAGGTTATGTGTGTGGTAGTTTTGCGATGGTTTGGTGGTGAATTTAGGGAGGTTGGTGGTGTTTGTGGAGGGAGGAGAGTGAGTGGATTAGTGGGTCTAAACCCTGGTGTTAATTGGCGTTAAGTTTGAATTTGGATGAATTGTTTGTTTCAACAAAATATTTTGAAACACAATATTAAGACAAAAATTAAAACACGTGTATAGAAACGATAAAAGTGATGTAAGCTACAGACCGAAAAACATTTAAGTCTATTATAAATGATAAAATAAATACCATTAACAATAACAATAGTAGTAGTAGTAGTAGCAATAGTAGAAGCAACCGGAGCAACAGGAGCAGGAGCAGAAGCAGCAGGAGCAGGAGCAGGAGCAGAAGCAGCAGGAGGAGGAGCAGAAGCAGGAGCAGGAACAAAAGCAAGAGCAGGAGCAGGAGCAGGAGCAGAAGCAGGAGCATGAGCAGAAGCAGAAGCAGGAGCAGAAGCAGAAGGAGCATAAGAAGCAGGAGGAGCAAAAGCAGGTGTAAAAGGAGAAGCAGGAGCAGAAGAAGGAGAAGCAACAGGAGAAGCAGAAAAAACAGGTTGAAGCACGAACAGTAGCAATAGCAACAACAACAATAGTAGTAGTAGTAGTAATAATGATAAAAATAATAATAATAATAGTAATAGTAATATTAATAATAACAAATGATATATAATTAATAATTCTTTAGCAGAAAAGGTTAAAATCTCGTCGAATCCAATCGGATGTTGAACAAATTCACAAAAATATAAGTTGGCAAGGCTGAGAATCTATTGATAGCTCCTCTCTAACTTAATAAAAAATACTTTTAGTTTTTAAAATCAATATATGTGATTAGAAAATGACCCTTTAATTACTTTAATTGCAAGTGCAATCACACAATGTTAACATATATGTTTCAAGTTTTAACGGTTGTGATATACCAAGATCAATCATATATATTAAAGATAAGTTGGAAATACTCGCGCGTTGCGATGATACAGTTGTTACATGATTTTTTGGGAATTCGATTTTAGTTAATATCGGCTCGATGTGTTATGACGTAAATTAAAAAATCAAAATATAATTATTGAAAAAATTGAATAAAAGAAAACAATTACGTATATTACAAAAGTTATTAATACAATTATATTATGTCACGCCCCAACCTTGACGGCGGAAAGGTCGAGGAGTGAGAGTTAAGATCGTTCACAGCCACATAACACTATTATTAAATCCAAATATATTATTCATAAGTTTGAAAGGTATATTACAAGCATAAATCTCAAATAAGAAAAACATAAAAAGTAATATAACAAGCTCAATCATTAAATTAACTAGGTTCATTCCTAGGTTTTATTGCAAGCTTCAAAAGTCCACTTTAAACTTGAGGATTTCTTGAAACATGATAAAAATAAAAGATCAACTATAAATAGTTAGTGAGTTTTCAAGGTTTTCATACATAATATGATAAAATTACAAGTAGCAATTCATGTCATAGGTCATAAGTTAGTAATGTTATAGAACACATATCGTTACAACCAAACCTCGACTTGATTACAAGTATATAAGATTGGCTAAGTGTATTTGGTTCCCATGATGAACAAGCATACGTCATCAGGAGTCGGCAATACCTCGGCTTTAGCACCAAATAGGCTTGTCAGGCCCAAAGATCTAAGACGTCGCCAGACTAGCAATAGTTAATTATTGTAAACAAAAATATGTATCTCATATAAACACTTACAATGCACAAATAACCATGACAAAAATATGAATTGCAAGTGTTTTACAAGTCTAAACGTTTACAAGTGTGTTAAGTATAAGTAATCATGTTTCACCTCAAATTAGTGTAAAAAGGTAAAAAGGGGCAAGGAAAACTCACTTGATCAATAAGTATAGAATATCGATTAATAAGAAATAATAAACAACGCTCCAACGCAAACCTTCAATGTACCTAAAAATATATATATATATTTACAAGATTAAAGTTTAATTGTAAGATTAACATTTTAACGCGAACTAGGATTTCGATGGAAATTTAGGGCTTGTCAAATAATTATGTTTAACAAAATGAAATAAATTTATATTTTCTTAAAGGAAATATATATATATTTATATTTTATTCAAATATGTGAAAAGAAATAATTATAATAATTTAAAAGGTTATATATAAAGTTTAAATAAAATTTTTATAACTAAAATTTTATTACTATTTAAACCAAATTAATTTAAAACGGAATATTTAGTCCATAGTATTTTACTAATTATTATTTTCAATCTATTTTATTAAAAATTATTCAAACAAGCTTTGCTAAAATTTTTATTAATAAAACATTTTTTTTAAACTTAGAAAAATTTCAGAAATATTTGAAGACTTTTGAAAATATTTGACATTTATAAAACTAATTTTTATATATATTAAATTTTTTCTGAAATTTGTTTTAGGCTAAAAAGCCTTTAAAAATAAAACATGAGGGTGCCCGGGTTTGAACCCGGGACCTCATGAATAGGGAAGGAAAGTCTTAACTAGTGAACTAAGGCACTCAGCCGCGGTTTACTTGGGTTTCCAAAACTTAAAAACACCAACACAAAACAAATCCCTAATTAACCTATGAACCCTAATTTGTAATCCCCCAAATTGACACGTATTCGATGTTGTTACACAAAATTCCCATAGGGCATTTGATCTCCATGTGAAATCGAGTATATAGCAGTGTTTAATTACCCGATTCGAAGTTGACCACTACAAGAACAAACGAAGAACACGTTGCGGCTTGGTCGATGTTGGTTCACGATGCAAATGTGGATGATAGTCAAATTCATGTTACAGGAAGTTTCTAATGATATTAAGGATAAAGAGCCATCCGTTAATTTCAGAATATGAAGCCCAAAAGATGGTGTTCGAGTGACTGCAGATTCGTGAAGAGGATGGTGACAGAAATTGATGATTTAGTTTGATTTAGGTGCAATTGAAGTTTGGGTTTGATTAGAGAAAGATAGACGTTCGATCTAGTTGATTTAATTCGATTATTATTAGCGTTTAAGGCTCAAACGGTTATACGAAGTGATTATAGATCAGTTACACATTTGATTCGACTTGTAACGGTGATTAATCACAATTTTACTACGCCTTGAGTTCGAAACATGTACGCGAACCGTTTCAGAGCGGTTTGATGATCAATTTTATAGGTTTCTGGTGAGTTTTAGGGGTGGACAGAGCTTGGCCGGATCTCCCACCGGAATTACGGGGTTGGGTGGGGGTTTGGTTTAAGTTTAATAAATTTACAGCTTTGGTCCCTCAACTTTCAAACTTTATTATTTTATGCATAAACCTCTATTGAAAGTTTATTAATTGGCAAAAGCAAGCACTCAAACTTAGTTAGATTTTTGTGTTTTAAACATTATTTAGTTTCAATAACCTTATAAGTTATTGTTATAGGTAATTTTACCATTACTAATATTATTATCATTATTATTAACATAAGCTTGGTTATTATTATCGTTATAATTATTATTATTATTATTAATCTTACTAATATTATTATTATTATTGGTATTATTGTTATTAGTATTATTATTATTATTATTATTAACCAAATTAAGTTATTAACTTTCAATTTAAAGAATTAAAGGCATACAACTAAATAAGCATAAACAAACCATAAGTTTCATAATTGACAACTTTGGCCCTTACAAGAATAAACGACGTTAACTTTTAATTACGTAAAAATACAAGATGTTACAATTATCCCAACAAGAATAGTGAAAGCATGAGTGGTATTTATGGTCGAAAATCTTTTATTACCTAGATTTTAGGAGGGTTTATTTTATGAATGTAGGTTAGAGTTCTATAATCATCGGAGTCAGCTTTTAGTGGTGATTTGCATATACCGAAAAAAAATTAATGGAGACATTATCATCACAAATTACCATCTTGATTGTTATTGAGCTGTTAACAACCGATAAAAGAAATTGGAAGAGGGATTAGTGCTCAATCACAATATATAAACGACAATGAAAGTAAATGGTGATTTTGTTTGACCACGTGTATATGATTTAGCATTTGTATTATAAGCAATCATATGTTATACTTTATTGTAAAATCATAATTGAAATAAAATGATTAATTTTTTGAAATTTAAGCATTACTTTTCATCTGGATGTCTTAATTCATATGTAAAATTATCATTTTATCCTCCTTTTACTTTTATTATAAAAGATATAGATAAATATTAAAATTATTAAACTTATAATATGCCCCTAGATAAATATTAGTAATATATTTATTATAAATATGAAGATTTATATAAGTTATATACTTAAATATTTAAATAAAATAATATACTTAATTAAAATATTATTTAGTTATAAAAATATAATTAGTAAATATAAATTTATATGTCAATTTATAGTATCATAAATAAAATAAAGTTTAATAAAGTGAATTAAATAATATCATATTATTAAATAATATATTAATAATGTTTATTATATACATGAAAGAGACAATGACAAAAATGTCAAGTTTAATAAAATTTAATAGATAAATTTACCATATTACCCTTATAGTGTCTTAAAATTTTAATTAAATCTCTATTCTACCCCTCTTAAATGTGATGGACTTATGTGTACATGTTGCTTTAAAACTTATATTTTTAACAGAATTACATCTCTGTCCAAAGAGATGTATTTTATAGTAGTATAGATATGATGGTTTTCAAAAGAAAACTAAATTAAAGTAATATAGCTGATAGGAATTTACGTTATTGAGAAGTTATTGAAGATATTTTGATGTGGGCTTAAATGTGGATAAGCACGTTATAGTCTTTTTGTAGACTTAATATCGCTTATCAAAAGAGGCTTCACTGAATGGTTATAACTTGGGCTAGAAGTTTTCGTTTTGGGCCTACGATCAGTTAAAACAACCATTGACGCACGTTTTCACATCATAGGTGGTTTGGGTCATCGTTTCGGCCCAAAACGGCTTATTTTACGAGTTATTTCAATTTTAATCTTATTTTTACATTTTATTGGACTTTACATTTCGCCCAGCTTTTGGCCCGTTTATGTTTTATGACTCATTCGACTTTTATTTTCTTTCTTTATATGCTTGTAAGAGATGAATGGAATGATTACTGAAATTTATGAAAAAAAATTCTCTCTATCACTATGTGTGTTAGTGTGAATTCCTAATTATCGGCATTATTTGCGAATCAGTCAGAATGTAAGAAAGCTGGTAAAAGAAATATGTTTGCTGGCCCTGAGAAATGGAAAGATGGTGGTGAGGCTGATGAAAATTATGAAGACACTCCAAAATTTGACGAAGAGCTTGAGTACGTGAAAGAAGATGTGGCTGGAGACGTGGGAACATGCCTGGTGGTTAGACGTTCATGTTATACACCTAAGGCAAAGGACAATGATTGGCTTAAGCATAACATCTTTAATTCAACATGTATCGTTTTAGGGAAGGTTTGTACTTTTGTTATTGATTCAGGGAGCTGTGACAATATAATTTCTGAAGAAGCTGTTAAAAAGTTGAGCCTGAAAACAAAAAACCACCCTAAGCCTTATAAGCTCAAATGGCTTGCGAAGGGAGGCAAAGTGTCAGTAATCAAGCGTACCCTTGTTTCTTTTTCTGTTGGTAAAATAAACAGGACGAAGTCTGGTGTGATGTGATCCCTATGGATGCTTGCCTTTTGCTATTAGGTAGGCATTAAGAATATGATCGTAATGTAGAACATAATGGGTGTTTAATACTTATAGTTTTCTATTTGATAACGTGAAGATTACATTGTTACCCACTAAATCCAAGGAGGTGGCTACTAAACCTACTGCTACCCTCTTGACTCTTTCTTAGTTTGAGAACGAGCTGGAGGCTGGGGATGATGTATCGGTGCTGATAGGTAAAGAAGTGCTTGAGGGTGCTATTGTTCCTGATGTTATGGTTCCTCTACTTGAGGAATTTTTCGATGTTTATTCCACTGAATTGCCTAATGGTTTGCCACCTTTGCGTGATATCCAACATCATATTGATCTAGAACCTGGATCACAGTTGCCTAATAGCCACATTACAGGATGAGCCCAACAGAGCATGAGGAGTTGCGAAGACAAGTTGAGGAGTTGGTATCTAAGGTCCATGTTCGTGAAAGTATAAGCCTTTGTGTTGTTCCTCTTTTGTTGACTCCAAAAAAATGGCACTTGGCGCATGTGTGTTGACATTCGATCTAGCAACAAGATTACCGTGAGATATAGGTTTCATATCCCTAGACTTGATAATTTGCTTGATCAGATTAGTGGTGCTACCATTTTCACAAAGTTGGATTTGAAGAGTGGATATCATCATATTCGTCTTAGGCCTGGTGATAAATGGAAAACTGCCTTCAATACTCATGAAGTACTGTATGAATGGTTGGTAATGCCTTTTGGTTTATTAAACGCACCAACCACTTTTATGCGTGTGATTAATCAGTTGCTCAGACATTTTATTAGACAGTTTGTGGTTGTGTATTTTGATGACATTCTTATTTATAGTGCTTCTTCTAGTGAGCACCTCATGCATGTCAGATAAGTTTTGTCCTTACTTCACAGGGATACTTTCTATGCAACAACAAACAAGTGTGTTTTTATGACCCCAAAAGTTTTGTTTTTGATGTATGTTGTTTCTAGCGGAGGAATACAAGTGGATGAATCTAAAGTGGCAGCTATTACAATTTGGCCAACTCCCACTACCATTACTGAAGTTCATAGTTTTTCATGGACTTGCTACTTTTTATATACGATTCATTTCACATTTCAGTTCTATTATGGCTCCAGTGATAGATCGCATGAAGGTGAAGACGTTTGTATGGACAGCGGAAGTCGAACTTGCTTTTCAAGTTATAAAAGACAAGCGCACCACACCATCTATTTTGGTATTGCCTGATTTTTCTCAAGTATTTGAACTTCATACTAATGCCTCAAAAGTCAGGATTGGTGGGGGTGCTTAGTCAAGGTTGGTGACATGTTGCTTACTTTAGTGAGAAATTGACAGGTTCAAAGTTGAGGTATAGTACTTATGATTTGGAGTTTTATGCAGTGGTCCAAGCTGTAAAGCATTGGCGTCACTATCTATTTCACAAAAAGTTTGTTTTGTTCACTAATCATGATTCTTTAAGTCATATCCATACGCAAGACAATGTGTCACATAAGCACGGGTGTTGGTTAGCATTTCTTGAAAAGTTTACTTTTTTAGTTAAACACAAAACTGAAGTTTCAAACCGAGTTGTTGATGCCCAAAGCAAGAGGAGTAATTTGCTTGTGTATATGAGGGTTGATGTGTCGGGCTTAGATGTCATTCGTGACCAGTTACCTATTGATCCATATTTTTCAGTTATTATGAAGGATGTGTAGACTGGACAGAAGTCAAATTTTCTTGTACAAGATGGTTTTCTGTTCAAAGGTAATCAACTATGTATTCCTGATTCCAGTCTACGTTTATAGATTATTAAGGAGTTTCATGGGGAAAATCACGTTGGTTGTGATCTTACTTTACAGTAGGTACAAACTTTTTATTTCTGGCATACCATGAGGAAATAAGTGGATCGTTATGTTAAGAGGTGTCGTATTTGTCAAGTTTCTAAGGGCACAACTAGTAAAGTGAGCCTCTGTATGTCATTGTCGGTTCCTTTGCAACCATGCGTTGATATTAGCATGGATTTTGTGTTGGGGATGCCATGTACACAAAGGGGTAACGACTCTATCTTTGTTGTTGACAGGTTTTCTAAGATGGTTCATTTTATTCCCTGTAAGTAGACTACCGATGTTGTTAATGTGGCACAACTTTTCTTTCGTGATGTGTATCGGTTACATGGATTGTCTTCTTGTATTGTTTATGATCGAGATACCTGATTTTTGAGTCACTTTTGGCGCAACATATGGAGGATGGTGAATACCCAACTCAGTTTTAGTAATGTTTGTCATCTACAAACGGATGGCCAAACTGAAGTTGTAAATCGTTCACTTGGTAATTTGCCGCTTTGTCTAGTCGGTGATCATGTGAAAGCATGGACCGGAAACTGTACCAAGCTGAGTTTGCTCACAATCATGTTATTAATTGAAGTACGGGTTTAGTCTATTTCAGGTTGTTTATTCTTCTCAACCTTGGGGCCTACTTGATTTAATGTCATTTCCTGCATCTGGCTCTATTCCTAAAAAGGTTCAAAATTTTGTGAAGGGATTGCATGAAGTTCATAAAGTTGTTCATCATAACTTGACCAAGCGAATGTCAAGTACAAAAAAGTTGTTGATAAAAAACGAAGGCATGTTGATTTTGAAGAATGTGACTTTGTTTGGGTTGTGCTAATTAAATATCGTTTTTCAGTGGATGAGTACCACAAGTTTTCTGAAAAAGATTGGTCATGTTGAGATTGTGCAGAGGATAAATCCCAATGCATATCGTCTAAAATTGCCTAGTCATTTTCGGTGTTTTAATGTGTTTAATGTGAAACATTTGTTGTCATATCATGGTAATTCTTCTGATGATGAGGCCGTTGAGAATTCGAGGACGGAATTTGTCTATCCAGGAGGGAATGATGTGGGCCCAAGTGTGGATGAGCAAGCTATAGTCTTTTTGGAGATCCAAGATCGCTTATC
This sequence comes from Flaveria trinervia, assembly GCA_025506515.1. Taxonomy (NCBI): domain Eukaryota; kingdom Viridiplantae; phylum Streptophyta; class Magnoliopsida; order Asterales; family Asteraceae; genus Flaveria; species Flaveria trinervia. Next base: position 3,047,964 of record CM046442.1, read on the forward strand.
AAAAGGGGCTTCACTGAAATGGCCATAAATTGGGTTAGAAGTCTCCGCTTTGGGCCTGCGATTAGTCGAAATGACCGCTGGACCGAGGAGCATGTTTCCACAAATGTCGTAGCCGATTTGGGTCATCGTTTTAGCTCAAAAACAGCTTATTTTATGAGTTATTTTAATTTTTGTCTTATTTTTATATTTTGTTGGACTTTACATTTGGCTCAGTTTTTGGTCCGTTTATGTTTTGTGGCCCATTCGACTTTTGTTTTCTTTCTTTATATGCTTGTAAGAGATGAGTGATATGATTATTAAAGTTTATTAAAAAAAATTCTCTATATCACTGTGTGTGTTAGTGTAAATTCCTGATTATCGGCATTCTTTCCGAATCAACAATAGTTAGAAAAATTGTTTCTGATATTTTCGTTGAATCAACATGTTCAATTTTTTATCCTTCTGTTTTCTACTGCATCACATTTACTTTTTATTCTAACAATAAAAGCCAATTAAGTTTTAATATTGTTTTAAATGATTTTTGAAATTAAATGGCTAGGTATAAGTTTATTACCATTTCGTGATTTGTTATTTCAAGTTTATTCTAAAAAACGTTGACTACAAAGAAAAAAAACCATTAAATAATAATCAAGTTCTCTATTTGTTAAAGTTGAAACAAAATAAACAATAAATAATAACCAAATTTCTTATGTTTAAAAAACTTTATACATATGCCTTTTCTAATTGTAAATTTAGCACTTAACCACGTGCTAACAATCCTCTGTTATCATAAGCTTTCCTTATACTGGATTTATCTCACGTATATTAGAGACTGGCACGATACAAGATGGAGGTGATTAATAGCAAAATGATTTTAGTGAAATAAAATAAAATATAATAAGTTAAAATGTATGATTTCCTAAGAATATAAATAGCTTAACGAGCTATTTTCTAAATTTAGTTTATTTAGTCTTAATACTTAACATATTTTCCTCAAAGATTTACCACTAAAGCAGGAACATGTGGATGACGGGTTTAAGATCAGGTAGGGTGGGAACATTTTCTCTAGCCCCTCAGATACTTTATAATCCTCTAAAGATTTACCATGGTATGTAACATATAACATGTTCATTCAAGTTGAAGTGGTTCAATTTGTACTCCCCTCATCCGATAAACACTACTTGATCCTTAAAACGCTTAGCGTGACTCATATGCACACTACCACAATCCACCTGGTTTAATGTATTTAATATTAATTAAATTATGTTTTTAAATTTTATTTCAAAAAACATTTAGTATAGTTTAGGTATAATCCTCTTCTGGTTGGATACTTGAAGTGATTTAGGATAAAACGAACTTAACATAGTTTAATGGGATAATCTTTAGGGTAGTAGTGGGGTGCCATCCCTTCCACTCTAATACTATTAGGGTGGAAGGGGCACATGCGCTATGAGGCAACGGATGTCTCGGCATTGTCCAATATCATCGTAGTCACTCTTGTTTTTACGCCGCATGGTGTTTTCAATCGGCGAGAACTCACTGTGTCTCACCCCACAACCCCTTTCAATCGGCGAGAACCATGGTGTGGCATGATTGTCACCTTCAAATTTTATGATATGGTATGTTGTGATATGATTTGAGATAACAAATTATGATTGGTGGATTTATAGTGTAGCGGACACTCATGACATGAGAATCTCTCCACCCTTACTACACAGCTTGATATTTTTTAGTAATAGGTTCAAGAATCAACAATTATGAAAGGGATTATATGTGACCATGTGATTAACAATTTTACCAATCTTGACAAACAAAATTTGACAAAACGATAGTAAACCCTAAACTTATAAATTGAACTTCAATAATTTGTAAGTATAAAACTATAATACCTAGAAATCAAAATTGTAAGCTTGAGGAATGGCTTAGGCTAGTTTTAAATATAGGTTTCGTTGATGGTAAGCTACAAAAAGAAAATGTATAACTTATTTGAATTAATATTTTTTTATTGTTAATGCCAAAATCGTTTAGATTATTTTAAAATAACCAGACGTTTATTTATTTAAAATTCCCTCATCACTATCTCTTCAAAGAAACATATTGTGGATATGTATGCATATATTCTAGAGAAGCCCCATTGACCAGAATAATTGTTATGATGCCCTTTTTTCCTTATTTGTATATCACTTGTATTTTATACACACACTAAACAATATTCCCCTTTATAGTATTAAATCTTGTAGTCCAACATTTCTTTAAAAAAATAAAATAAAATAATAGTACATAAATTTGAATAATCTAATGATATAATCTCTATTTGGTTGCTTGTATTCAAGTATGAATAAATTTTCAGCCGATAAAAACTATTAAACAACTAATGTAGATTGATAGTTTTATTCTTTCTTCAAAACGAAATTCCTGTAAAGAAGAATAAAATCTATCAGGGAGATGCTAATAAAATCAATGGTTTTTGTAACTTTGAGATGCAGAATCATATGCGTAAACATGGGATTAACACAGCTATAGCCAAAAAGGTAATGCAAATCGTAAAAGTTAACAATGTATAGAATAGAAAATAAAACCCATGAAGTATTATATAGTTCATCGATTATTTATAAATGTATAACGATAATAATTAAACAAAGAACTTAATTAGGCCATATGCTTTAATTATTATCAAAATAGTTACAATAAATCTCACTAATATATTCTATTGAATGTACAACAAGTTAATTGATTTAGCTTCTTGTCTAATTTCATGTATAGTAACTAAGCTAAAAACCTGTTATACGTTAAATAAAAATATTAAATATTTAATAATCAAAAAATTAATCTCAAAAAAGTCAACAGTTTTATTTAATGTTAAATCTGATACAAGTAATAAACCTGTAACATGTGAAGATAAATCTAAAAAAACATATAAATAGATATAAAACATAATACATTTAATAAACATATTATTTTTAGAACTAAATTATAAAATTACTATTTAATTTATGTATATTATTTAATAATATTATAAAATCATGTTAAATAACAAACTAATATAATTATAGCACACGACACAATCATTTACTTAGGCCAACAAATGTTATTAGTTCGGCCACATGTGTAAACCTAATGATGAAAAGTCACCCACGTCCACGTACATAAAAGACGTTGGTGACCCGGTACATCCATTATTACGAGGGAAACCTACCAATCAAAGACCCTTTGTGATAAAACCTCTAGGCCACTTGAAACGTACTACACCAAATGAGACTCGATCTGTAAATTGTGACATCCACTTTGAAGCATATGCATTATTTGATGTCTTATCCCAAACCAATTGAACGATGGTTCATTGACTATTATTTATTAAATCTAAATCTACAAATGATGAATAATAAATCTTCCCTTAATTTTGACGCTTGTAAGGCTGTAATTCATAAAAGGAACTTCACTTATAACTGTTATGTTATATATATTTGGTATAAATATAAAATCATTTTAGTATATAAATTCATTTTATATTGGTTACCGATGGCAACATGGTGATGGTTTGGCTTGGGTTTTTTTTAGTTTTTAGGTTTAAATTTGATTTAACTGTGTTTTTCTATAATGATATGTTTCTCATTTTGATGGTGTTTCTAGGTAAGTCAAACTTAAAACATTAAAAATAATATGAACGACTCACATTCCGACTCAGAAAAGCTCACTCGGATGTTATAAGTAATTTCAAATAACGTTAACATAAATCAAATTCCTTTATTATGTTTTTTAAGTCATAATTATTATATTGGTTATGAGTCGTACTTTATGACATGTACCCGATACAAAGTAAGTAGCTTGATCTAAATAGGTTTAGCATGCAATCATTTGTAATAAAACGTTAAACTTATAAGTTAGAAGTTTAGTTACAACTCATTCATCTAAATGGCCTGTTAACAAACCTTTTTAGACTAATAAATAACACGAGTCATATTTCAGTTACGTAAATCAACAATGATAGGACTACGATTGTTTTGTCGACATGTATTAATAATTAAGCACATGACTTTGATTAGAGTTACATATAGTAGCCCTTCCACCTAAACTATAAATGAATCCCCACCTTGCTTTTAGGCACATGTAATAAGTCAAGTCGATTGCTGGTTAGTGATTCGATATTGACTCGTTAAAAATTTAAAACACATTAAAAATGTGCTCACATCCGTGCTTCACATGCCAAAATTGACAGGAATAACGAGACTAAACAAGCCCATGATTTATGTAAAAAGGCATACTCGAAACCTAAACAAACACATGATTTATATAAAAAAAGGTTGTATTTGGTGCTGATTTAGCTTCCACGTTAAGCATGTTTCAATGAGAGTTCGAATCGATTCGTGAGTTGACGTAGGAAGTGTAGGAAATAGGTTAGTTTTTATATTAAAAGATAGTAATTCTAACAATACTCTCGTTAGCCATGAGAAATATTATAGTACAATACCGTTTACAAATACAATTAGAAAAATAAATATAAATAATATTTATGTACCATATTTGATTCGAACATCCGTCTTTAGTATATACTCCAATGAGTTTTTACATAATATTCTTGACATGAGCCTTCATCGCGTTTGAATCTTCAATTATACCCCTTCACTGCAACAAGTAACAAATAAAAGATTGACGGTTGTGATTGAGGATCGTGTTAGACACGGGTCCCTTAAAACAAATTTCACGTCTTTACTCAAGACAACACGTCTGTCTTTCAGGGTACAACAACCAAAGCAATATGTACTGTCGGAGAGTGCCTCGACCCGAGAGATCGCCGGATAAAATATGTTTTATGATGTTATGTGGAAAAATATTAAAGATGGTGGTGATAAAGAACAATTTAAAGAATGGTTCTTTCTAAATTTTTTATTAAACTTGTTGAAACTAAAAAGAATAAATTTCTTTTTTTTCTTTTCATCATGAGTTTTGTTATATACTCATGTTAAAAACTTTACATTAATATAAGTTTTATGATTCACAACCAAAACTTCAATTTGATTTATGAAATTTTTATGAAACCAAATTAAAACTCTCATTTTATTTATGACAACATTCATTATATTTATTAAAAAACTTGGTCAAAAAATAAAACATCCATGTTAATCAATTCATGATTTTATTAACATTATGCAAAAAATTGCAATAATTTTCCATTATAATCACTCAAGTTTTACTTTATTCATTTTGACCACTCAACTTTGAGCATCGATATCTAATTAATCTTAGTATTAGTTTTGACACGGTGTAGTTCGTTACAAAATGAGAATTTAAACCAATAAATAAATAACTATTTAGATAAAAAAATATATAAATATAAATATTTTGTATATAAAATTTCAACACGAAGTTTTACCCAACATTTGTGCAACAGACTATTTTCCACACTTGAATCCTTGACCTTGTTCTCTGAAGTTACAAATCAATAACTTTACTAATTGTTTCAAACCACCCTCATGATTTATATAAACATAATGATTTTAACATATACAATACACTATATATAATTAAACGGTTAATACTATTATAAAAAATAGATAAAAATAAACATAATAATTTTAATCTATACAATACACTATATATTTTATATTACCGTTAAAATTATAATTATACATAAAGATGGTTATATATGTACATATATAGAATATTTAATGTATAGTAAAAAAGATGATGTCTAAGTAGAGCATAAGCTAAAAAAATTCTAACAAACTTTACTTGAACTTCAAATACAAAGTTTAAAAACATATCCAGCTCTCTCAGCTCAAGCTCTACTAATCGAGCCTTAAAGCTCTCTCAAACGAAAAGAGTTTAACTCCCGATAATCTTTTGTTCTAATTGTCTAAAAAAAGAAAAGATAAGATAAGGCGTTTTACTTCTCTTTAAGGTCACGGATTCAATCATTTACATATACGAACAAAAATATTAATTAACCAATTAATAATCAGCCGTTTAAAAAAAGTAACTCGAACTTAAACACGACTTCAACTCGATACATCTACACCTCTGTTGGTATTCTTTTATATGAAAAATAATAATCAAAGTAGAAGAACAAAAACAATAAAAATAATAATAATAATAATAATAATTAAAGAGAGGAAAGAGTGCACATTAAAATAGTGGCTACATCTTTTTAAATTGCTGTGCCCACAGCACATCTCTTCCAATCATAATTCACCACCTTCTCCACCTCTCTCCATCTTTAGATTCATTTCTTCTTTGTTCTCCTTTCTCCTTCACAAACCCCAAAATCCCATCAATTTCAACACAAAATTCCCCCAATTCACAGAGATTTTAGGGTTCTTTAACCACTCTCTTCACCAATTCAACCTTTCCCCCTTCCAATTTCAGAAATCATGCTGAAACCATCTAGGGTTTTCGTGTTCTTGACGCTTATCAATTGGGGGAACAGAGTTGTTTAAAGATTCATCCTTTTTTGTGTTGTAACTGGTGAAGATTCGACTTTGATTTGTGGGTGTTGTTTAGATTGAAGTTTGATGAAGTGGGAAACAGGTATCGTGTCGAATTCGTCGAAGTGGATGGTGGATGAGAGCTTAAAGAGCACAATTTGGACCCCTGTTGAGAACAAATTGTTCGAAAATGCTTTAGCGAAGTTTGATAAAGACACCCCTGATCGGTGGCAGAAGGTGGCGGAGATGGTGCCGGGGAAGACGGTGGCGGATGTGCAGCGGCAGTATAAGGAGTTGGAAGATGATGTCAGTAGTATCGAAGCAGGGTTTTCACCAAAGTATCGGTATAGCAATAACAATAGCAACAACACTAATAATAATAATAATAATAAAGCGAGTTCTTTTATGTTAGAATGGGGGGATAGTCATGAGTTTGATCGGTGCAAATCGCCACCGTATGTCGCCGGAGGGACGATGTCTCCGGTGGCTGTAATGGCCGCAGGCCGGCCGGTTGAGCAAGAGAGGAAAAAGGGTGTTCCTTGGACAGAAGAAGAGCATAAGTAAGTGATTGTGTGTGAGTTTATCAAATTTCGATTCGAATTCTTGATGAATTGATTGTGATTTGAAATGGGAATTGTGGAATTTGATTGCAGGTTGTTTCTTTTGGGACTGAAGAAGTATGGGAAAGGAGATTGGCGAAACATATCGCGAAATTATGTTGTGACAAGGACGCCTACACAGGTCGCGAGTCATGCTCAAAAGTATTTCATTCGACAGCTTTCGGGTGGGAAAGATAAAAGAAGAGCAAGCATTCATGACATAACAACGGTTAACGTCAACGAGAGTCAAAACCCTTTGTCGAAAAATAAAAGAACATCACCGGAGCAATGTAAATTTCAATGGAATCAACATAATGATGGTGGTGGTGGTGGTGGCGGCGGTGGTGGTGCGACCGCGGCATACAACCAAACAAATGCTAATATGTTCATGGGTAATGTAGGGTTTAGAATGGGTGGTGGTGGTGGTGTTGGTGTAAGTGAGTTTTATGGTGGTCCTCAAAGCATAGGGTTTCAAATGCAACCAACAATGCATTACCCTCATGGATGATCAAATGTGTTTTAATGGTATGTAGTAATTTTGAAAATGTTTGATTTTGTTTTGGTTTGTTTTGAGTAGTTTTCTATGATGTTTTTGCTATCTTTCTTGTGGTGTTATCTATGATGTGAATATTATAGCTGTTTAGCACCTTATGATCATAATGTTCCTAGGAACTTTGCTTTAGAACAACATTAAAAAGACAAAGAGCCTCATAAACATCGAAAAAACTTCTCCATTTGAGTTTATCCTTTTGGTATGATGATGATTGTTTCAATCATAGTATTAGTTGTGTACATTTGTCTTGTTTGTGTAGATACGAGTAATGAACGAGCCTTGTAAGTGTGTGTTCTCTACGTGTGACTAATCGTCTTTTACTAGGTTATCAACAAAAAAACACCTCAAAATAAAGTATGTTGATTTGGTTTTGAGGTGGACAATGAGTCTTTCTTGTTGGATTAAAGCATCTTTAATCTTGAATCAAAAAAGTTAACTTTTCTATCAAAGCATGGGTCGTGCTATAGTCACCGTCATATCAATATAATTCTACATATGTATGAACAAGCCTTTATCTAAACGACAAGGAGCGTGTTGCGTCACTTGTAGAACATGACTTAAAGTAGACCAAAATCAAATTGTGTCGCCGTTTGGTCATGATGTTAGTTTCGTTGTAATATAGAACCATTCTTACATCAGGCCCGAGTATCATTTGTAAGATTCTACGTATCTAGTATGTAATCATAGTGTTTTTAAGATACTCGATCATCATCCAACCAACTTGCGAGCAACCAATAATGAGTGATAATTAATAGTTGAAGTTTGATCGAATAGGAATTCAACTAGAACATTAAGCATCTTATCCTTGAGGACCATGTTCATACTTCTTTTCCTTTTATCTTGGTAGATATTTCTCTAGCTACTTGTCTTTTAAGACCTTACTTATAGATACACTTCTTTAATGATTAGATTTAAAAACATGATTTTTTTCCACAAAGTAATATTTATTGGTCTAACAAGACCTTAAAGTAGTCTCCAACCGAAACAAATAAGACATTATAAACAAACATAAGTGAACACAAATTAATGTTATAATAACGCATTTACATAACATATACTCAAGAAGCTTACACAATTTAAGAGTTAGAACATAGAAGACGATGACGTGAAACTCAACACCAATAGAACACGGCATAACTAATCGTTATATTCGTTTATAAAGCCCTAGATCTTAGTCCATCTTCTTTGGACAAGTGATATCCTTTTCACTCTCCACCATTCAATCATTAGGCATTTATACTTAACATTGTTGACAAAACATTCATGAATGTCTAGAGACCATCCACTTAACACGATATTGTGTTTGTGTATGTAACATGTTTAGTTTCTACAAACGTTTGGTAATATTGTTATTATGTCCAAAAACTCCGACGAAATTGCGAAAGCAAAATATTTTATGAAGAAGGTAAAATATTAAGTTATTCTCATATTTGTTTTAAAGAATTTTCAAAAAGAAAATATTAATTATTTATCAACCATATTGAAATAGTGAAAAGGTAGTAGACAAACACCACACATATTGCATTGGGGCAAGTCTACTTGCTATATAAATTCCCTCACTATTGATGGTTAAATTCTTATTCTTTTTGGGTAGATTGATGTGGAAATCAAGAAATGGAATATACTTAAAAGGAAATATTAGCTAAGTGCTGTATAATAAAGTAAAAGAAATAGTTTCTCTAACGATGTTTAATGTGGGTCATTGAGAATTGAGATTATATCTCCATAGATCCCTTATGTTTTTTTTATGTTTTTTTAAGAACAATTAACTACGAGGAAATATTATAACCTTGTCATCTTACTTTTAAATTTAAACACCTACTATCACTAGCTTATAACCTACATGAGACTAACTCATTTAGAATATCTCGTTTGATAGAGACTATTGTTATTTAAATAAAAGGTTTAGGATTTAAATCTTAAAATGAAATAGTTTAATTAAATTAATTTAAAAATACGATTATGGAAGATTTGTTGTTAGAGAAAATAAAAATGTATCCCCAACATACAAGTCCTTTAATTTGATTTTATGTGGTATCGCTATCATGTTAAATGTTATCTTAAAGGTTGTTTGGTAGTCTCTTATTGATTCAATGTTTAAAATGGTTCAACATTTAATAGTTCAAAGTTTTTATTTCGCGAGCAAAATATCTGAATGGTTCAGACATTTACATCTGAATAGTTCAAACATTTATCTTTAAAAGGTTAAACATTATACTAGTGTTGAATGGTTAAGACCATTTATCTGAGTTGGTCAGACATTTACATTTGAATAGTTAAATGATATATTAGTTTTTAATTGTAATCGGATCAACTGAGCTTTATTAGAGGTCATATGTTATATTATATTTATGAACAAGAAGGAACATCCACATTGATCGACAAAATTCATGTTCAAACTTTACATTTCAACCCATACCCGAACGGAAACAAAGGATCGTATGTGTTCGTATGAGAATCCATAGGCAGTTGATCAACTGTTTTAAACCACGAAACAGGAAGCAGCCCATGGAACTCGTGATCTCCAAAAATAACATCACTTATCCCGTTTCCTTCAGTTCCCGGCAACCAAGCAGCAACCAATGCATCCAATGAATCTAGAACTGACGGATCTAAAACCAATGGCCTGCCTGATATCAGGATTGCAAGAGTCGGGATTTGTTGCGCGACAAGTTTCAGTAATTCGTCTCCTTTAAAGGGAATTGTGAGTTCTGAATTATCACCTCCTGATTCAACATAAGGAGCTTCACCAACGGCCACGATTGCATATGAGAAATCATGTTCGGAAAGTGTTTTAGCTGTCGGGTTTTCTTCATATACCACTTCAGTGTTGTCACCGAGAGCTTCTTTTACAGCATCAAGAATTGTTGTTCCTGCAGAAATTGTTTTTCAAGTTTTAACATGTGATACGATAGTTTGATGAGTGACGATCGTGTAAATATGATATTATGTAAGTGTTGATGTTATATACAAAATGCACCCATGATTAAACACAGTAATTATGACCTGTTCATCAATAAATGGTTTGATTTGGATAATCACACTTTGCTTATGGGTTCATTTGGGTCAACTAAAACTATACAACGGGTCAATGAGGGTCTACTTAAAATCATCCATCACTGCCACTACCCGCCATAAAAGCAAATATAGCAATGAACGCAATTTGATAACTTTTCCTTTCTAAAACGACCCATTTTGGTTAGAACCCGTTTTGAGCTAAACAAAATTGATACTTCTTAAAACAGTCTGTTTTGACCAAACCTGTTTTCATAGAAACAAGTTTTGACCCGAACCCAATTTCAAGTAACCCAACCTGTACATTTTGCCAGGCTTACCCAAGATTAAAGGTACCACTTATGACTTACCGATTGTGATTCTTCCACTGGTACCTTCCCATGTGGAAGTCCAACCTCCACATTGGTAACCCAGATCATCTGCATGTTTGCCAGCAACGAGTACCTTTTTAACATTTCTGTTTAATGGTAGAAATGGGTTTTCTGGATCTTTTCCGTTCTTCAACAAAACCAGTGACTTCCGAACTGCTTCACGTGCTAGCTCTCTGTGTGGCTGGAACAATGATTTAATCATGTTTAATAAAAATAAAGCAAATAATGGGGAACAACTATAGGTTAAACGAATTAAATTATTAGTCTGTAAACTAGGGGTGGTACAAAAAGAATTCGTTTATCGCCTCAAATGGGTCGACTCAACCCATTTTGATACTTCTTTTTCTATAACAGCTATTTTCAATTGTAGCCCATTTTGACAAGAACCCATTTTATCTGACCCGTTACCCAACCCACGCGTTTTTTACCAGGCTAATCTGCAAGTATACCTTGCTGCCCACAATACTGAGCAAGGATCTGTCTGCCATGGGGTGTTCAAAAAGCCCTGCAGCAAATTTAACTCTTAATATCCGTTCAACAGCATCATCAATTCTTGCCATGGGTACTTCTCCTGATTCTACCAAAGATGCTAAATCCTCTAAAAACAACTGATATCTGAACGGAACCATCACCTGCAAGTTTCATATATTTGAGGGGTATGAACTATGAAGTGTAAATTATTCGGATTTGTGGAGCTATAATTTAGTATACCATGTCAATTCCCGCGTTAATTGCAATTGAAACAGCACTTCTGTAGTTCGAACCATAAGGATCATAGAACCGATCAAGTGCTTCCCAATCTGTAATCACAATACCCTGTACAAAATTTCTTTAGTTACTTAAAAATACATTCTATACACGCACACAAAAACCCAATGAAGTGTGGGACGCAAATCGCTTTGTTTTAATTGCATAAAAAGATAACCAACCCTGGTCTAGTTTTGGTTGTCAAAAGTTCTAAAATTTTGATTAAAGTACACCTAAGATAATCGGTTTTCAAATGTCACATTTGAAAAAAAGTCAATTTAACATTCTATTAGAAGCACAACATGGGTGAGTATTATGTTAGAGGCAGACAAGATGATTAAGTATTCTATTAGAGGCGACGAAATGGGTGAGTATTCTATTAGAGGTGACAAAATGGGTGAATCAGGTAACAGATCAAAAAGGGTGATTCTTTGGTCCTGGTTGACCTTTCAATTTTTTTATCAGAGATCATTACGTCAAAAGCAATTACAAAGCTTCACTGTTTCTGTAATATTTATTTTATTTCATTTTTTTGTTGATAAAATGTTTAGTAGGTATGATTCAATAGAAAAACACAGTCACTATACGAGTTTCAACCCAACTGACCTGGTTCCTTTTAATTTAAGCTTTTTTTTACTTGTTTAGCTAGTTGGATATAGAACATGACTCTAGTCAATCAGTTCAAAGGTAAATAGGTCGGAATTGCCACCTCTATACTCCTTAAATCATAAAACAATGTTGTGTAGAACTCAACTAGCATTCCACAAGCAGATTCATGACATGTTATACTTGCCTTAAAACCAAGCTTTTCTTTAAGGATATCTGTTAGGAGATAACGATTAGCGTGCATTTTAGTTCCATTCCAACTAGAATAAGATACCATAACAGTGCAAACACCCTTTGAAATGCAATCTAGATAAGGTAGCATGTGAATATTCTCCAAATCTTCAAACGAAATTATAGTATTCCCTTCATTTTTTCCTTTGTCAGTACCTCCGTCTCCAACATAATGTTTTGCACATGCCATAACATTGTTCCTAGAACAAAATGATCATTAACATGTCTAAACAATGTTAGTAGTTAACTAAAACACAAAACTGCTAATTTGACACTAGTTTTATATATAAGAATGGTGATGGTTTTCACTTTACCTTCCAGCTACATAAGGATATCCATTTTGATGGTCAATGGGGGGTGTCCCCTGCAAGCCAGTTACCAGTGATGTCATCTTTCTAACTAATTCGGTATCTTCACTATAGCTTTCATAACATCTACCCCATCTAGGATCTTTGCATACCTACCAACATCAATTCAACTAATCAGCACAAAGATGATAGTTTATTAGAAACCTTCCCAGTTTCATAACGCAGATATGAGGATATCAGATTTTGATGAAATATATGATGTATTGGTATAAATCAAGCAAGCCAAGTTTCTATGATAGATTCACAGGATAAGAGAAACTGACAATTAAAGTTGGATAAACTGAAAATATAAGTCAAATTGAAACAATGTTGTGTTAGGACCAGACCAGCACGCCCCTTTCGGCTGCTGACTGCCCTCCTTGCCTGTCCGGTTGTGTGTGTTTGGGCTAGAGATGGGAAAAAAACCAGTTCGGGAACCGGTTCGGCCAAATAAACCGGAACTGGTTTCAAACAAAAGCCGGTTGGGCCCAAACCGACCTGCACCGCCGGTTTCCCTTCGATTTCACATGTTCTGGACCTCAAACCGCCAAACCGGTTTTCAACCCGATTCCCAAACCGGTTTTCTATGTTTTTCAAAATAAAAATTAGAATTTTAAGTTGTTTAAATTGTTTCTATGTTTTATATTTTATGTATTTTACTTTGATTTTTAAGAGTAAAAGTATTGAATGAATTTGATTTTAAGTCGTTTGTAATGCTTCTATGTTTTAATTTACAAACAAAAATATATAAATGCATCTTGTGATTATAAAAACAATTAATTGTGTATTTAATTTATCATCTTCATAATTTTTATGATTTCATAGTTTATATTTTTAATTATTTTGTAACGATTATTAAAAAAATAAAAATAAAAAAACCGAACCAGTTTCCAAACCGACCCAAACCGATTTCTATAGGGTTGGGATTTCGAAACCTAAAAGCGGTTTGGAACCTGAACCGGTTTTGACCGGAGTTGACCAAACCGTTTCGATTTGAAACCCAAACCGGTTTTCAAAAATACCCGGTTTGTATGCCTCTAGTTTGGGTTGGTCTCTAGTTAATCAGCTGGTTCAGCGGTTCGCCGGGTTTTTGTCTGGTTCAAGCCACGGTTCGGGGGTTAGGGGTTCGGGGAAATCCTTTCTTTTGTTTTTTTTTGTTTTTAGTTTTTCCAAATTTGACGAAAATTTTGATAAAAACTCCTTTTATTTCCAACTTTTAATTAAAAATATATAAAAGTTTGAGTTAATTGTTCAAACTTGGTTTATGTATAAATACATTTATTAGAATATTTATATTATTTATTACATCATTTAATGTCAGATTCATCTTTTCAGTTTTCACTCGAGGAGAATATGTATGAATAAGTTTATTAAAAATTTGAGTTATTTCGTTCAAACTTGGTTTATGTATGTAACTCATTCAGGCAAATTCATCTTTTCACTCAAGGAGAATATGTATGACTGCAAGATCACTACTATGTTACAAATGGAGGTATCATAACCAGGAAAACGATGGTTTTCAAACTATTAATCCAAAAAATAGAAGTCGATCACTGCAAGTAGCAAATTATTGGTTTGATGAGGATATATCATATATATAACTTACAGCAACACAAGGAGCAAACGCATATTGAACACCACTAGCCCTAGTTTCCAACGCAGTTGCAGCACCTATCCTCTCCACCAGATCTGGATCTCTGCAACACATCAAATCAAATCAAATCAAGCTTATTACGCAATTGTAAGAGACGAATTCAACGATTTTGTGCAAAATTAACACCAACCTGGTAGCACCAAGGCCAACATTATGAGGAAAAACAGTAGTACCGTAAACATTATTATTTCCATGAACAGCATCACTACCGTAGAAGATCGGAATACCTAGCCTCGATCCTACGGCACCGTTTTGAAGTCCGTCGATCATCTCCGCCCAATCCGCCGCCGTCGCGTCCTCTTTCGGCTTGCTTCCACCACCGCTTAACACACTTCCTGCAACAAATCCACACAAATCAAATCAATCAACCAAAACGAACAACTGTTCGTGTATACTAATATACAACATACAATTTACAATATACGATAATGATCGAACAAATGAAGTTACGCATACCTATACAGAGATCTCTGATAACATCAGGAGTGGCAACGGCGCGTTCGATCTGAGTCATCTGACCGAGTTTCTCTTCGAGAGTCATACGCGATAGAAGATCCTTCACTCGAGCTTCGATCGGTTCATTTGCGTTTTTGTAAACAGTATTCACGGTGTCTCCCATTGTTACGTGATCAGAACGGCGGCGGTGTGATCGGAACGGCGGCGGTGTGATCGGAAAGTGACGTAATCACGGGCCGGCGAGGTGCAAACTCCGATTGATCGATCGGAGTGAGAGGATTTGAGGTTTTTGTAGGTGAAGGTTGAGAGGTAGATAAAAGAAGAGTGTTTGACCGTTTGACTGTGCCGGCGAATTCCATCGGAACAAAGGACCCACGGGGATGACGGGGGTGTAATAAAATATTCTAAGGAAAATATGTTAATTCCAAATTATCAAAGACAATTTGTAATGTTAAATAATAAAATATTGAGTAAATCACTATTCTGGCTCATGTAATTTACTCATTTAACTCGATTCAACTTTAAAAAAATATTTTGACATATCAACGTTTAATTTTTCTTAGTTAAATGTAAATGTATTATGATCATTTTCACTTGAAGTACTTGTTATGTAAATTTTAAAGTTATAGTATTTTTAACATATTTTTAAAATTATAAATACAACCATCACATACAATCACCATACCATATTTCAAAACTCAACCCACCCATCCCTTACCCATCGTCTTCTCCGCGCAAACTGAAGCATTGCTGGCTCGTCACCGCTGGCACACCCATCTCCTTATACACCAACATCATGACCTCCATATCTAGGTATTCCACCATCATCATCACGCTTCTCCATCTCCAGAACCATCATACTAACACATCTCTACCACCACCATTCTTCACCGTTGTCGGCACCGACGACACACACACCACCATAACCGCTGGCGCTACCGATCTCATGAGTTTGCATCGCCACCACTATCGTTCTCAACACCACTGTAATCTCTCTCTCTCTCCCCCCTGGTGCGAAGGTGGTCACCAGTGGCTTCGGCGGTGGTTAGGGTGGTGGTGATTGGATTTGGGTTTGATGGTGATGGTTATGCATATCTGAGTATGACTATGGTAGTTGGATGGTGAATAGTGGTGATGGGTCAGGTTGTGGTTCCGGTAGCGTGTGACAGTGGTCGGCGGTGTTGTGTTGGCCGGTGTTTGACAATTATGGTGTTAGAGGACGATGAAGATAATGAATTGATTATTAATTATAATTAACAAGGGTAGAATGATCATTTTAAAAATACGCATAAATAACCCTAAGCTTTAAAATTTACATAAACAGTCTTTAATGTGAAAATGAACAAAATACCATTACATTTAACATAAAAAAAAGTTAACACAGTTAGTATTAGGGGTCAAAATAGTTAAAAAAAACGAAACGTTGAGGGTTGATATGTCAAAAGATTCCATTTTGGGTTGATAGGGTTAAATGGCCCCAACCCTAAGGGCCAAAATAGTAATTTACTCTAAAATATTTGTTTTAGGATAAGCATGATAGCTAGCTGTTTTACAATTTTGATTTGGCATATATATTTAAATCTGGCAAGTGATAGAAAAGTAGGTTAAGAGTCGTTTCGAGAATAGTAATGTAGCTCGCGTTAAGTTGTGGCTACTGATTATAAACGACAGACATGCTTTAGCAACCGACTTCACTCCGGTTATGTTATCATAGCCCGTGGGGCATATCGGAACTAAACATTGAAACAACAACATACCCACAAAACCATCGGGAGTTTAAGAGAATTTAGTCTAGATGACCGATAGCTTATCATCATCGACTTAGGATGCACTAAATGATAGCGTTACACGACTATCATCTTAACGGCAACATCACCACTACAATATACCCAACGGAGGCAGATGTTCAAGTAACCTATCATCGATCTCATATGACGAAGGTTCATCATCATCGACACAATATTTTTTACAAACAATGGCATACTAAAAACATAATCACCTAATGAAGGAAAAATGATAAACATAAACATATAAACAATGATGAATATCAAAACATCGTTGTATAGAAAAACAATCACAAAATCTCAGATGAATTATTCATTAACCTCATCGACACAATAAACCTGCTAGCATTTGCATCGATTAAGAATACCCACCAAAAAGACCAGCGGTTAAAATAAGGGTTTACCTCAACAGGGTAACGAAAACGATCCCCACAATTGGAAGGGACCATCATCACCACTGTTGACATTCACTCTAGGTATGGGTAGTTAGGCGAAACCCATTGGCATTGCAAACAGTTCCCATCATCAACATTAACACCAAAAGAATGTCCACAACTGTAAATCAGAAAACCCTAAATGGATATCGGAGAGACATGGTGGCTAAAGGGCAAGAATAGTGGTAGCACCACCATTGCCACCAATCTTGATCGGTAAAAGACAGGCACCCGCTCCACTTTAGTTCTAAAAGGGGGCACAACGGTTGTCAGGCCTACTACCGACACCACTGTCACAAACAACATAGGGAATCAAACTTGGTCGCCATCACGATTTTTGCTACTACCACCATCAACACAAACCATAATAAGGGAAGGAGCCACTGCATGCGATAATAGCATAGGTCAGAAAGGGCTAAATAGACCATAGGTAAAAGAGTGGGTGCTATATAGGGGGCCAACATCAATCGGGAGGCTAGGACATACCATTGTTGGCAATAACATTGAAGAAACACTGCTAGAAGAAGAATAAGACAAAGAAAACCAAATAAATGAATAGACAAAGAGGTGGTAATACAAATAGTAATTCTATCATAAACCTTAAAAATGGTGAACCAAAAATACATGTTGATTCCTATATCAATTTATATAAAGGTAAAAATATGAAATATTAAAATCAACTTATTTAAAGAACTTAAAACCTCAACAAATACCATTATACTATATATACCATCACACACCACTTGTTATGTGTATTTCACTCATTTTTTATTTTAGTTCTACCTCCTATGTAATATAACAAGTATAACCTAATTTTCTATTTTATTAATATTATTAGGAAAATTATTTTTAATAATTCAAATAAATCATTTTATAAAAACTAAACTCTAAATCTGGGTCAAGTTTTCAAGAAAATTCTGGAACCAATTAAAATGCGAATTTAAATTAATAATTTTTTTTTAATCAGCGTATCCCATTATATTACAATTAATAATGTTTTGTCAAGTTACATCAAAATAGAAGGTAGACGGGCAACAAGCTGCGCCGCCACCCCTTTCTGAATAGCAAATCCTAACCTTCCAAAAACAAATCCTTGCCTCCCCGGGGTTGAGCAATGGTTGTCTATGACCCGTTGGACCCTGGTCAAAAAGTTGATAGCTTCTGGCGCTAGGGAGCCAATGTATCAAAGGCAAAGGAACAAAAGCGTGCTGGTTCTCTGCGCAAGCTTTAGCATGTTTATCCACTTTCTTTGATTCTGCCTTTCTTGCGGCTTGACCAACTACAAAACCATTTTCCCGTAAACCAACCAAGGGGAAACCCTTGTGAGGTCCACACAAGCATGTTTGCCCCCAGCCCAGCCAAAGACGAGCAGATCCGCTGGTCGCAAAGTAGACCTCCCCTCCATAGGGTCCGTGAGGAATTCACAGGGGCTTCTTTCTTAGCAGAAATCCCAGCTCTTCTTAGAATGTCCCCCAAAACATCTCGTACCCAGTCATGCCGATATTTGAACCCAGGTAGCTCTTTACAGTGAAGGGCGTGCTCCCCATATTATCCATACAAGCTTTACGACATATCGGACATGTTTCATCTTCCGGGTACATAGGGATCATCAACCGGTATTTGAGAATTGCTCTATATTCTACTGGAGACATGCACTGTCCCAACCCTTCAATCGGGATAACGGTCAAAAAGTCCTGAGCATGGGGGCCCTTCAGGCACTCAAACACCGCCTTTTGGCGGGATGACAAAGAAAAAACTTCTCCCAGGCTTTGAGCGATTTTGCTAAACAGAGCATTCGCCAAAGTTGTTTGTGGCTTCGAGGGGGCGGTGTCCTTATTAGAGAAACCGCCAATATCCAAGTCTGGGAGAAGGACATATAAGCGTTCAAGCGCCTGCTGATAGTCCGGGTCAAGCCCGAAGACCCCACTGTTTCGAAGGATATGATCTTGTAGTTCCCAAGACTGAGCTCTAGAGGCCACAAAAGCATAAGCCCCACATCTCGAGCTGAAAGGAGTCCCAAACCACCGAGACGCATTGGCAAAGATGCCAAACGCCATTGGAGATCACCAAAAAAAGGCCACCACCCACGACTATGTCTTCTATAGCCTCCCTGAGGCCATCATCGAACCGAGATACCGCATCCTCCATCAAATGGGGTTGACAAGTGCGCAACCCAAAAAGTAACTTAGCAACTCCCATGCACGACCTTAGCAAAAGTAGTTCACATTGGGGATTCCTAAGGCAGGGCAAGAGTTTCATGAGGTCAACCGCTCCCGTGGCCCGCCGCCCAGCCAACTCCTCAATAAAGCTAGGATCACGGCTAACAGCTCCTCCAAGGAGCTTAACCCCCCTCTCTGGTCTACCAATCCCTCTCGGGAAAAGTCCGTCCTGAACTTTACGCCCATCGCATGTCGGCCAAAAAACCTCTGTTTTCTTAATGTTGAGATAAAGCCCCAGAGATGGCCCTTCCACGTTGATGATGTCTAAGGCCTTAGCAACCTCAGACGCGTTGCCGATAATCGTTCCATCATCCAAATACCAGCGTGAAACAAAAGGTTACAACGGTCCTGGACCCGAAGAATAAAGGGGTGTAAGGCAAGGGCAAAGAGAAGGGGCCCTAAGGGATCTCCTTGTTGAACTCCGGTAGTAGCCCCAATACAATCATTACCAACATACAACTTAGCAGGCTGAGCATAAAGAAATTGGACCCACCGATAGATTGACGGGCAATGCTGATGAACCTCTTGAAGGAAGGTTGTGCGGTCGACCGTGTTAAAAGCATTAGAGAAATCCACAGTAAGCAAGGCCAAGGAGCCGTCTTCATAACAAGAGTTGAGAAACCTGTTTGCACTGTGAAGCACCGCCTCTGCACCATTAGGCATCCCTACCCCAAATTGAAAGTCCCCCAAGTGCTGGGCCATGTCTTTCCCGACCTTCTTCATCACCACCTTAGAAACCAACCTTCGCCAAATGCACCCCAAAGCAATAGGCCGAATTCCGTTATCAGGCTTCAATAAGGGGGTGAGGGGGCCGAAGCAACAAACTCAGCAAGCACTTTAGGGCAAGATCCCTCAAGCAATAAGTTAACAACTTCAGTAATGCTCGTAAGCAAACCTGAGGGGGTCACAGAGCAATCCCAGATACAACTTTGAGTTTTATTGCCAATGCAATCCCAGATTCCTGAACAATGTGATTATCATTGATAACATGGTTTGCATTTTATTTTCATTTTATAACTGTAAGTAAAGTCAAGTAAAAATCAAAATTAATCTTTGCTAATATGTTTTTACAATTGTCATCAATAACAAAGTAAGATTTGTAAGTGTAATTTGTCATATTATAAATATGGTTTATTATCAACCACATCTAATATTTGGGATCATTAAAACTAATTTTTCTTTACAAACGAGCATATCATGCTAGTATATCTTATTAAAAATGCAAGGTGGTGAATAATGTCATCCCACCTACCTTTTACCACTAATTTTCCTTTTATATATTTTATCACTTCCTTGCTGCTGCCTGCTGCGGCGGCGAAAGCAGCTTAACACTAGTTTATATTAACACAAGAAGGTTTTTGTACATGACATAATTTTAGACTTTTTGAATTTAATTTTGTTGTTTATCTCTTCAATCAAATAATCACATTAACTACTACAAATTTTATTAATTTTCTTTTTAGATTAAAAATATTTTTTGAATAAATTATAAAAGATATATTCTATAAATTTAATTTTTAAACAAACAGTTTTTTATAAATATGATTTTTTAAACATTAAACTTTTTAAAATATATTAAAATCTATGCTTTTGGAAAACAAAACATTTTTATGAAACGAAAATAATTAAAATACAATGTTACAATAAAGAATTTTATTAAAATGATTTGTTTTGAAACAAAATGTTTTAAAAAAGTAATTTTTTTAGAAAAAAAACAAGAATTAAAAAAGTAAAAGTAAAATATGATATAATGGTATCGTATGTAATTCAATCATCTTTTATCTTAAAATGTAGATTTATAATTCACAAATTTCTATAATTATTTAATAGTTCATTTACTTTTTTAACAGCAAATTGGATCACTAACGAACCATTGGCCAACCCAATCATCTTCATTACTCGAATAAGTAACACGAGACCAATCTCAAAAGTAAACTCATCATAGGTGTAATAAAAAACTCTTGGCTCCATCTAAAATTTTTTATCACTACTGAGACTCAAACCCAAAAACTTCTTATAATTAATATATTATTTACTTAACTCGTATATATATATATGTATATATATATGTATATGTATATATATATGTATATATATATATATATGTATATATATATGTATATATATACATAAAAAAAGATGGTTCTCAGTTGAACCCTCTCATATATATATATATATGTATATATATATCTATATATATATCTATATGTATATATATGTATATATATATGTGTGTATATATATGTATACACACACACACACACACACATATATATATATATATATATATATATATATATATCATTAGAGCATTTCGGGACAAGGCAAAAGTCACGCCAAAAAATTAAAATAAAGTATTTTGAGCGGTTATAATGTCGTTGTCAACTTATAAATATTGGCCACAACATCAAAATAAAGGAATTTGGGTGATTCATCAACTTAAAATATAGTATTATGACGTGTTATGAGAAGTAAATATTTAATTTAAAAAGACCTATAGTTTTAGTCAAACATTTGGTGTGTTTGTTTTAATATAATTTGATGTAAATAATATAGTTTAGTGAATCAGTGGATTAGCTTTGGTTTAACCCAAGTAAAATTAATCATTCTCGACCAACCAGAGACGGACACAAAATTCAATGTCATGGGTCGGATATATCTTTTTTAACGGCAAACGAATAATTTTTTAAGCCTGGTCATTCGGGTAAACCCATTGGCGAAAGGCCACCCACGCTCGCGAACACCGACAACATTGGTGACCAGGCTCGCCCACCATTCCAAGGGAAACCCATCACCTAAAGAACCATTATGGTAAAACCCTTGGCTCACTAAAAACATATTAAATCTAATGAGACTCCAACCCATAACCTCCACTTTGGAAAGTCATATGGTGTCTCCTCCTAAACCAGTTAATTTAGGACTCATTGACTCATGGGTCGGATATTGATAAAGATTTGTTGTCTATCGCTAAGTATTACAAATTAATTTTTTAAGACTAGGTCACATAAAAAATTATAAAAGAAAACACAATTATCGTTGAAAACTTCCATCCTCAATCCAATTACATCATCTAGAATTCTAGATAAATCTTCTAATGTAGACTACAATATAAATAATCAAGTTATCATTAGCAAAGCATTCAATCAAGAAGTTTCAAGCTAACAAATAATCAAATAACAAAGTAAAATTAAAAATAGAAGTTTAAAAAAAAAATACCTAACCAACAATAATGGAGCGTTTGGTTAGAAGAATGGAATGGAATGGAATAGAATTAAGAAACTAGTATAATTTTCAGGTAAAGTTATGTTTGAGTAGGTAATTAAATGTAAACCCAAATTAATGTTTCACTCTCAATTCATTTGGTTGTGGGATTTCAAATTCCCTCTCTAGGTGGAAGGATTTTGAAATCACACAACCAAGGAAATTAAGATGAAACATTCCTTTGGATTTTACATTTCATTACCCATTCAAATATAATTTACTTGAAAACTATACTAGTTTCTCAATTTCATTACATTTTATTCTTCCAACCAAACGCTCTCTAAGGATTCCATTGAAAATAATATAGTAGGGGGATTGGGTGAACAACAATAATCAAACTATTTACAATCGATCAGTGATCAATCTAGTCGTTCCTTTAATTGTCGTTAATATTGTAACATTTAAGATTCTAATTAAACTATTTATTATTTAGAAGTTTAGTTGTTTAATGGTTGGATTAATGGAAGGATAGACTTAACTTTTAAAATACTTATCGGGAATATGGATGGCTGATTTTGCAAGAGTTAATGGGGCAATGAGCTTTATTATTTAAATAGTTATTGTTTTTAAAACTTATTTTTTTATATAATATGCTAATTAGATTGTAACAGGTATATATTTTCAAAAAATTTAAAATCTTAAATTGATTTTTCGTCAGGTTCGATCATAATTTCACGGGGGTCGATCGGAGTTCAGAATAAATTATATATAAGAGTATAAAATATCATCCCCTGACAAGATAAGATGGTCATGACATTAAAATATGTGGCTTTAATTTATAAAACACCCGTCAATGATATCCAAGCATAAATCATCTCGCTTTAAATCTCGCTTACTATATAATTTAGAATTGCTACGCCGTTAATCACTATACATTGGTACTTGTAGTGAATCTATGACCAGCTAGGGCTTGAAGAACAGGTAGTGCCGCAAAAAGATGTGGGATATAGCAAGTAAGCATAAAGAATCTCCCTTTAAAAGCGGCTACAACATAACAATGTCCTAATGTTTGATACTAGATGTTTATCTTTTTGTACACAAACCGTTATTTTGTTGCGCCAGACTATACAACTTAAATGTGTCGTTATCGATTGAAATCCGCCACGTGACGAGGGGTGAATCCTCTAGTTTCAATTTAAATTTAGTTACATATGGTTAGTGAATGTTATGATGGATTATGGAATAGGTTTGCCAACAGTGACGTATGAAGTATGTAGTTTCAAACAGTTCCTTACATCTTATACAATTTGTTTTCACACGTTCAACTATCTCGATTTCATTCATCATTATAGTATGATAACCATTTGTGATAATTTATTTTATAATTACAGAAAATGTTTTTTATAAAACAAGTTCAATAAAATGATTTGAGAGTATTTTTGCTTTAGAAAAACTAGAGTTAAAAATGGTTTACATCCCTAAGGTTTTATAAAAATAATCATTTAAATCCAAAAGTTTAAAATTTAACATTTACATCCAAACGTTTTATTAAAATTGTTATTTGAATCCATTTAATTACACCTTACTAACACGGTTAACTTTTTCCATTAACTTTACAACATAAGAGTTATATTAGTCAGAACGATTTCAAACTATAAAACAGCTCACGTGAGTGTTTTCATGCGTCCAATCTCTTTTGATAATTACAATTATGATTTGACCTCATGATAATCTTTTGTTGTTTTATTTTGTTAATGTATTTTGTTTTATTAATTATGTTACTTATGTCTGTTTTGTCAAATCATAACCTCATAGGTTTCTTTGGTTAAAGTTTAATTATAGCTATGATGATTAATATTTTATAATTTTTATTCATGGATTATTAATATTATATTGGTTATTGTTCTTATATATATATATAATATATATATATATATTTATTTATTTATTCTTATGGTTATGATTCAAATAGTTTGTGTCATATAACTTGTTTGTTGTTTATATTATTTTTGTGGTGTATTTTTTATAAAGATAAAAATAGTCACTTTTACATGGTTATTCTTAATAAAAGAAATGCCAACCTATCATTTCTGGTAATTCAAAATCACAATGGTGACTATAAAAAAAATTGAACGTAAAGCCCCACATGTAGGATTGAATTTTTATTTTGCAATTGTTTTGATTAAAATACTCTAGTTTTGAAAACTTAATGAAAAAATTAACATTGTTAATTAAAAGTAGTTAAGTGGATTCAATTAATAATTTTAGTAATCCTTTTGATGCAAATAAAAAATTTAAACTTTTGAATTCAAATAATAATTATTATGAAATCACAAATACATAAAACATATTTAACTCAAAATTATTATGAACCACAAGTACCTAAAACATATAACAATTGATCTATTTATAAGTAAAAGGATAAAATTTTCATCCAGGCTAATATCTTACTTTCATGACATTTTCGCTCCTCCATGTAAATGTCCTGGGATTGAAGGATTGACAATGTCAATCATTTGTATTTAAAATGGAAATTTTATAAATACAGTCAAATAGATAAACGAAGCTCAAAATACGGCCCGTAAGGTTTTCACAAGCCATATTTCTAGACAATTTCTGCAAGAAATCTCGTTAGTCATTCAATGCTTTAACGGGCCATAAAGTGGTTTACGTTGAATAATTTTATGACCAGTGAAAGACTTCACAAGCCGTTACGTCCTTGACTTATGCTCGTGAGTATCTTCATGACCCGTTATTATTTTGCAAAAAAAGATATAAAAAACATTTGCACCAACATTTAGGACAACCACAATATGGTATAAAATAGTACCGACATTATGACTAGAGCTCAAAAACAATTTTAAGACACACTCCAGACATCTTTTAATCATGTAAAGTACACATTGAATAAACATGAATCTTTACAAAAGACCCGTAATCAATACCTAATAACACCAGATTTTAATATTCATTTCCTTGTTCTTTTAATAGTATGTGATTGATAACAGACATACCATGAATTCAAATGCTACTATCTGATTTGTTGGTTATTAAATTGTATTGTGTATTTTAGTAAAAAGTGACTTGCTTTTCTAAAAAAAATATATAAAATATTAGAATTAACAAATCGTCTCGGACGTGTTTGGTAGAGTTGCTATGTGTTTCACATAATCATATCAAAGTCTAAAACGTGTGTCAAAACTACTTACCGAAAGTTTAAAACGCTTGTTTTATATTAAATAACCATTGCTTCCTAATCACGTGCTAGCCCCATTGTTCGTCCCCTTTCTCCACCTCTACCGAGATGCACGGTCTTAGAACATTCCATAATTAGAAACAACTAGTCATGAATTTGAATTTTAAGCAACATCTGACTCCCATCCCAATCAGAGTTGGTTCGAAACGAAATGACGACTTAAATATTTGTACTGTAAAATTAGCCAAAATGATGGATTCACAACTATGAGGAAGCATAAACAAATGAGCGATGGCCCAAAAAAGATGCTTACGGTATAGTGATGAATATAGATTGGTGAGTTATTATGGTTGATTCTTTCTCTTTGTTTTTTAAAGTTTTTATATGTAAGACATAAATAGTTCTTATAGTTTGATATTTTAAGTTATATGCATAAGTGATCTCTTATAAGGATGTTTTGATAATTTCACCCTAAACACCTAAACTAATCACAACTATGAAAACAAAAACTTCAAACTTATTTCTTTTAAACCTAGCAACCAAATCTATTACTTTGATAAAACCACTTAAAACTATATATGTAATTAACTCAAACGTTAAATGAAACACTGAACTCTGATTTTAGCTTAAATGTGTATCTAAGAAAAATAAATGGGATATAAAACTAACAAGATGAACGGAAGGAAATGATAGCAACAAAGAATCTCCATCAAACCCCATGGATGGAACATACAACATGATTTGAGGGTTGCGACCATTAAAAAAGAGTGTTTATTTTTTCTATATTTCTATCTTTATAAAATTTTATACAAAATACATAAATAATTCCTTAAATATCAATAATTTTAACAACCACCAGCATAATCTAGTGACAAAAATAATATGACTGGTTCAAATCTTAATCGAGACAAACGAAATAAATTTAAGTTAAAATGAGACAGAATTAAATCAAAACCGCTAAAAAATACCAAGAATTGTAAAATTTTACTTTCTCACTCGTTAAAAATAACAATAATAACAATAATAATAATATATTAATATATTAATATGCTGCTATCCATAAATCATAAACCGGATAGAACTGTAAACATTTGAGGGGAAAAGAAGATAACACACACACACACACACACTCAATCCAGAGCTTCTTCACACACAACAATGGCGACATTCATAAAACCCTCATCTTCAATCTCCTTTCTTTCATCTTCAATCTTCTCAATTTCCTCAAATCAAACCCCTTCATCTTCTCTATTCACCAAACCCCCAAAACCCCACATCCCCAAATCCTCTGCAATCCGGTCGGAGCTCGCCACCCTCCCCATCCTCTCCTTCGACGGAAACAAGGTCGGAGAAACCACCCTCCGCCTGAAGTCCGCCAGCCCCAACACCGCACGCGCCGTCGTCCACCGCGGCATCACCACCGACCTCAACAACAAACGCCGCGGCACCGCCTCCACCCTCACCCGTGCGGAGGTCCGCGGCGGAGGGAAAAAGCCCTTTCCCCAGAAGAAGCTCGGCCGGGCCCGCCGTGGGTCCCAGCGTACGCCGCTAAGGCCGGCGGAGGAGTGGTGTTCGGCCCCAAGCCACGTGATTGGTCGGTGAAGATTAACAAGAAGGAAAAGCGGCTGGCGATATCGACGGCGTTGGCTTCAGCCGCCGTGAATGGGATTGTGGTGGAGGAATTTGGGGAAAAGTTTGAGAAACCTAAAACGAAGGAGTTTATTGAGGCGTTGAAGAGGTGGGGGATTGATCCTAGGGAGAAATCGATGTTCTTTATGACGGAGGTTGATGATAATGTGGTGCTTTCGAGTCGAAATATCGGGACTTTGAAGATGCTGACGCCGAGGACGTTGAATTTGTTCGATATTTTGAATGCGGATAAGCTGGTGTTTACGCAAGCTGGATTGGATTACTTGAATGATGCTTATGGGGGGGATGATGATGAAGATGAAGATGAGTATGAAGATGGTGATGAAGATGAAGAACAGGGTAATGAAGGTAAGAATAGATGATTGAGTTTAAGTTGCATAATTAACAGTGATTGAATGTGTTTTACTGAAACTAGAGTGATCAAGATTGAATTTGAGTTGCATAATTGACGGCAAGTAGAAGAACTTTTATGACAGTGATTGAATGTGTTTTAATGATTTTGAATTGATAAAGATTGAATTTGAGTTGTATAATTGACTGGTGATTAGAACCCTATAACAGCAATTGATTGTGTTTTACTGAATTTGAAGTGATCGAGATTGAATTGGAGTTGGGGTAGAACTTTTATATTGGTTATTGAATGTGTTTTACTGAATTTGAATTGATCACGATTGAATATGAGTTGCATAATTGACTGGTGATTAGAAATTTATAACAGCAATTGAATGTTATTTGCTAAATTTGTATTGATCAAGATTGAATTTGAGTTGCATAATTGACTGGTGATTAGAACTTTATAACAGCAGTTGGATGTTATTTGCTAAATTTGTATTGATCAAGATTGAATTTGAGTTGCATAATTGACTGATGAGTAGAACTTGATAACAGCAATTGAATGTGTTTTTTTACCGGATCTGAAGTGATCAAGATTAAAGTTTAGTTGCACAATTGACTGGTGATTAGAACTTCATAACAGCAACTGAATGTGTTTTACCGAATTTGAATTGATCATGATTGAATTTGAGTTGCTTAATTGATTGGTGATTAGAACGTTTACTGGCAATTGAATGTTTTTTACTGAATTTGAATTGATCAAGATTTATTTTGGGTTGCATAAGTTACTGGTGATTAGAATTCCATAACAGCAATTGAATGTGCTTTACGGAATTTGAAGTGATCAAGATTGAATTTGAAGGGCATAAGTGACCGGTGATTAGACCTTCATAACAACAACTGAATGTGTTTTACTGAATTTGAATTGATCATGATTGAACTTGAGTTGCATAATTGACTGATGAGTATAAGTGTATAACTTCTTAACAACAATGAATGTGTTTTACCGAATTTGAATAGATCAAGATTCAAGATTGAATTCAAGTTGCTTAATTGTTTCTAAAAATCCAGAAACTGTTCTTAAACAATAAATTATATATCTTTGATTGCATTGTTCGATTGGGTTACTGATTGCCCTTTTGTTTCAACATGACGAAACAGGAACAGAGGCAGAGGAGATTGTGTTGCCGCCAAGTGATGCTTGAGACCCACTGCACTATACAACTTCTTTAACTCATTGAACAATCATTTCTTTTGGTAACGGGTTATGGATATTTCCCATTTGTAGTTGTATTAAATTTCTTTTGGTAAAATTATATTTTTGTAGCAGATTAAATGGAATATTGTCATATTGATAAGAGGCATTGAGCTGTTTGTATGTTTACTTGTGTTCCATTATGTTTGCACCAGTTATAAGCTTCCTAGTGCAGAGTACCAAATTCTTTCTTTTGAAACAACAATGGTTTCTTGTTCTTGATCTTCAAGAAATACATGTATTGATTATGAATCTTGTAACCAAGGCCTTCCAATAATCCAATCATCCATTGTATATATCATGCAACTATGAAGTTTGCAGAGTTGAAGACAATAAAGGAAGATGGAGATGCCCAAGATAACACACAGATTTTCATTTCACTTGTGTGTGGGAAAGAAGTGTTCGAAGCTTTGGTACTCCTGAATTTAAGGATGCAACAAACCTCACAACCAAAGAAAAGGCGCGCCATATTAGCAGGCGCAACAAAAAGGAAGTCACTGCTTTCAATCATACAGCACTTTCATGATTCAGTTCTAGGAAGGTAAGAAAACATTGATATTTTCCTTTTCTTTTTTAAATTTCTTAAAAGGGTTTTGTTTACATTTCTAATTCTTTCTCTAATTTTGTTCCTTTATGTGATTAAGATGGAAACTTCTAGTAATCATAATTCATACATGTAGTTTGGGAGAATATGAAGTATTATTAGGTATGTAGAAATTAGAATGGGCTTGATAGAGATCCAAAACTTGGTGATCAAAATTGTGAAAATGTTGGGTCAAAATTGTTTATGTTGTGTTAAGAAATACTCATATTATTCATGTATCGTGCATTTTTTATTTTTTATTTTTTGCATTTTGTATCTGTTTTCGCCTTTAGTGCTCACTGCACCATTTTAGCCTAGTGTTTCACTGTCATTGGGTTTGCATTTCTTGTTTATTGAACGTTTACAGGCATGAACCATCCAAAGGTTATAATTGCAGGATCAAAAAGTAAAAGACGGATGGATTTTGCCAATCAAGCGAAAACTCAGAACCTCAAAAGGTTCAAAGGGGTGGTTGGTAAGCATTTGATCCTTCTTTAGCTTGGGTTGAATCCTGTCTCACTTTTCTCCTGTTATAACCTTCTAAAGACCGCATGTCCAGTGCAAGCTACAATTTACATGTTCGTGTTCCTATGAGTTATCGGGTTCTCATGGCTAACTCGGAACTCCAAAAATAGGTAGGTAGCATTTGGCATAGTTTGTTCGTGTGCTCTGATTATTCTTTCATTCTTGTAGTAGATGGACATACATTAAGACCAAACAAACAGTGTAAGGATTTTGATTTTACATTGTTTTAAGTCCTACACAGTTTTTGTAAAGTAAGACTGCATACATCAAATATCGAAATGATCCCCTCCCCGACACCTACTTAACGTGGGAGTTAATATATGTAGTTTGAATTCGAGGATTCTAGTTGATTTTGTCCAAAAATCACAAATCCTATCTTTGATTCGAAAAATCACAAATCCTATCTTTGTTGATAACCCGATTTAAAAATTCAGAAAGTGATTTTGATTTTACTTCTATTCAAATTTTGATATGCTCCAAGTACAATTAAAATACTAAACACCTATTCAGAAACCTACTTATTTGGTGGTTTGTACCTGCGACTATTTTCATTCAATGTGATGTCTTTATTCAATTATTTCTTATTTTCAAGTTGTTTTTACATATTTAGATCTAAAAGTTAATAAATAAATCTATATCTGAAGTGAATTGTACGAACAAATTCAATCAGATAATCATGAAATTGGAACAGAGATGGATGGTAATTCGTTAACGTAACTTTGCACTCATGACTCACGGTTTTTTTTTGTTAAGCATGTGAAGGCTAAGTTGACTTAAATCACATGAACACGTAGTTTTTGTTAAGCATGTGAAGGCTAAGTATGTGTTAGTTTATTATTGAATCTCATTAACCTGTTATGTGTACTTAACTCTAACCATTTAAACACCCTTTCAAATAATTAAACTATAAGTTGATCATATGTACGAGCATACGAGCCAAGCGCCAGCATAAACTTTAATTACGAGCCAAGCGCCTATTTGTACAACCAATCTACGGAAGTGTCTTCAATTATTGTTTGGGACTAGGAGACACTATGCTGATGAGTTTATAGTAGGATGAAAAGTGCACGAGACCTTAAATACTTAATATAATACCTGCTGACTCTAAGTTACCTAATCGTCAAAAGACTGATTATTAATTTATTAAAATGTACCAAAATTTTCCTATGCTGGATACATCTTTCCCAAAACAAAAAAATACTAAACCCAAAGCAAAATACTTCTACAAAACAAAACCAAATAAAATTTAACGCAAAACTATTACTCTGAACTTTACCATTCCATTTCTGAAACAGAACAACTATGCCGCGATAAAACTTATTATCTCTTATATTCGTTTTCACTTTCATGGTTGTGGTGGTTAAACCTCATCGGAGTCGACATTCTCCAATGGCTAGATCGGGTAACAAGTGTCACTGGCACCGGTGCTCCACAGAAATTGTGCATAAGTACCGCCGTAGAAAGAGTTACGAGGATCAAGCGAAAGGGCTTCTAAAAAGGTCTCTTCAGCAGCCCATAAGTCATTCTTAGCATGCCATAAAAAGATTGCGTATTTACACAATGCTTCTGCGTCTTTTGGCTCAATTTCTGAAGCTTTTTGAAGTACTCTTCTGCCCTGTTTTGTAACAACAAAGCCAAAAAAACAAACAAATTAAGGTCGTTCTTTGTATAAAAGAATTATTATTATCATGAGAGCCAACACATTTTATCAATTTGCATGAAAGGACTAATGTGTTGCCTTAAACTGATCAAGATATGATTAAGTGCCAATGTGTAAAAATTGTTGAAATACATAACTCTTCATCATATAAGGGGATATAAAATCAAAATAAAATGATGAAATTTGATGAGTTAATAGTCTAAATGACATCTACATTAATTAAAAAAAAGTCTTGCATAGCTTTCACATATGTAGCTAGTGTGCTAGTAGCCAATACTTGTTATTTATTAAAACATATGTATGTATTAAACAAGTTAAAGAGATTCTAGTATATATATCAAAATTAAACTGAGATACTAGAAACCAGTTATTTTTGTGATTCTAGCTCTAAGAAAAACAAGTCACGATTTTATAAACTAGCATTGAATAGTATAATTATATTATTTTTATTGTTTATTTATGATCCGGTGGTGTAAATTCTAATCCGTTAGTGTAAGGTTTTGGCTTAACAGCGTAAATTTTTATAAATATCGAGTTCGTCCCGCTTAAAAAAATTAATTTCTCCCAAGCCCCCTACGCGGATGTTCAAGCTCCGCCACTAAACTCACTCAACTCATGCCCTTAACGAGCTATACGAGTAAATACGGCCGTTAGTAACTTATAGCTCAGGACGCCATTACATGTCATATTCATGTAACGGGACTAGTAGGTCTCAAAATACCCGATAAGACGAGTATAAAACTAGTTTAACTATTTATTAACCGGTACCTTTTGTGATCTTGACGAAATAGGTAGAGAAACTGAGCATAATTAGCCATAACAAGCGGGTTATCGGGTTCGGATACTAAACCCATTTGATAACGGAGCTCCGTTTTCAAGTAATCTTCTCCGGCGAGTTCTTCCCCCATTCTCACCGTCACCGGCGACACAAATCCCCCTCCGCCACCGTCAACACCACCGTCTCTGGCCACTTTCCACAACTCCTCTGCCTCCGCCACCGTCGACTCCCATAAACCCAACTCCTCCGCCTCCGCCGCGTCGCCGGAAACCTCCTCCTCTGCACTCGCCGGAGTTACAGTCGACGACGAACCACCATCAGGAACAATGGTTTGATGTTCAAAATACTCATCATACTTCCCATCACCGTCGGTGCCGCTGCTCACCGGCCGGGATTTCCCACCACCGCCGTTGATTCCGCCGATCGAAGCCGTTTTCCCACCGGAATTAACAGAATCAAGCTTTTGGTTCTGATCAGCGACGGTGGAGATTGATTCCACCGTCGCCGGAGACGGCGGTGCTGCAACGGCGACGTGATGTGCCATCGAGTGGACACTGTAATTCGCCAAAAGGATCATCACACACACCATTAGATTGGGTGTGTGGGAAAAAACCTGCTGAAACAACCAAACGAAAGATGCATTCATCTCCTTCTGAACCCTCATCAAAATCCCTTGTAAATCTTCGAAGAATAACATCTCTCGCATCTGCAGAGTGTAGCTTTGAAGCTCTCGAATGATGAACACCATTGAAGAAAAAGCTTTCTTTATCGAACAATAAGCAGATTCCCCTGCTTCTATGACCCCTTGTTCCCATTGCTTCTTCCTCTGTATAATCCTCAACGATAACGGTAGCCCCATGCTGTTCGCCTTCCGTTCAATACTCGCCGGAATCATATCCCCACACCAATTGGTCCCCTCGCCGGAGAATTCGTCGGAATTTGGTAACTCCGACTCCGGCACATCGTGATCTTCACACGAATCGATGTCGTTGTCAACGGATAATCGGAATCTGAGGGCTAATTCGTGAATCTCCTTCGCGAATTCGTCATCAAAGTATTGTGAATCGAAGGTTGCACTCACGATTCGTTTGATCGGGGGTCTGGATAATTTTAGGGTTAGGGTTTCGCACGATTGAGATCTGTTGAGCTTCTTACCGAACACCGATGACCGGTGAACATACCGGCAGACGAACGAGACATCGGTTAAACTACGTCGTTTCGATGAAGGTGAAGAAATTGCAGAAGATAAGGTTGAAGATGATGATGATGAATGTGAGATTGAAGGTTGTGACCAATTCAAACAACCAGTCACCTTCACTCCCATTAGAAAGCTCGAATTGCTTTCACACCCAAATCTCCAAACAATCGAAGCGAAATCGAACAACAATCATTCGAAAATCACAAGGGGAATGCGATTATAGCAACTGAGATGAAGAAATCAAGCAATCATCAGTTTATCACCCACTTAACACGTAATTTGAGGCGCTAAAGTCGGATCGAACGACAGAAATCAACGGAAAATGGAAAGCAAAGTACGATTGATGGATGGTGGGTGTTGAATTTTAAAGGGTCAACGAGATTCACTGATCTTGAAGGGTTATTATTGGTTTCGCCGGAAGTTATGGCGGTTTTCCGGCGAGTGTACCGGAGATCAACGTAAGAAAAGGTGTGTTTGAGGGGAGATAAATAGAGGTCAAGAGGAAAGTTGTAAGGTATGAAGAAAACTCTAATGTAAATGTCGATATCAAATTTCAATCACAATCGTATTAATTGTCGTATTAGATGTGAACCGTATGTTGTATGTATGTGGATTGTATGTGTCCGTATATGAAAAATGAAGTTGAGATTTGTCTTTTTGTGTTAGGAATAAGACGTTACTATATGTGTAAGGGACCACGTTATCATTTTGTGGGTTCAAGACGATATAAATATCATGATGTTTTTTCGAATGTTATTGTTATAGGAAAATGTAGGATTTCTACTAGGGGTCGAAAAAACAAATTGGTTAAAACAGACTAGACGAATTAAGTATGATCATGTGGGTAGATTAAAGTATATGATTTTTAGTAAGAATATTCGTAAAGATATAACTCGTTCTTTACACAAGCAAGACACGTAAGATTTTTACTCATCTTTTCATTGGTTTGATTTTTTTTGGTTTGACGGAGGGCACAACGTCTCACATTTTTTATCAGTAGTTCAAGTAACAATATCTAACATGGTTCACAATAATAAATTAGATAATTGGTTTGGTTTCATGGTGTTCACATAATTATGTCTTAAAACGAAAATAAAGTTTTATATGATTAACTAATTCCAATTCATAAAATTTTTGTGAACCAAACGCTAAGTGTGAATAATGATTTTCCACTTGGTGGTGGAACAACGTGGGTCCATGATAGGGGTGATGTCACTGGTTTCGTGGAGACACTGACTTCACGTGATTCAGGATCTACGGATTTTGGTTCACTCAACTTGTGCCACGTGTCCCCACCGTCTTCTTAACTTTCTTTGTTCTCCAATAAAACGTGAAACCCCACCAACCTATTTTCCATTTCTTCCTTTTTCTAAACAAAATGTCAAAAAATATACAAGTCAACTACTTTCATCAAGCGGGATGCATGAATGATACATCAATTTTAATGGTAAATAGATGAAATGTTTTGTATGATTTGTGTTATTTTAATAGTTTTTATGTATTTATTTCACAGTAGGGATTGCATTTGAACCAGAAAAAAAAACTTACAATTACAAAAATAGTTGTTCAACTTAAAACATTTTTGTTTCGAATGAAACTCAAACTCAGGACCTCTTTATTTTAATAGATTTTGCTTGAGACGATACTTGATACAACATGATATGTGTTTTGATAACCAGATCATATATTAAATGGTACATCGTTGTTTACTGACGAAAGCAATAAGAATATCAAATGACACTAAAAGTTTTATTTAAATAAAAATACCAAAAATATAACATAACACTTTAAAACGATAAAACAATTTAAAGGATTTTATTACTAGGATGACAACTTAATAGAAAGGGTGATTACGTATTTTATTTATTTATGTCGAGTACCTCATAGAAGTGCACCTCTCCTCTTATAGTAGTTTAACATTGTGAACAAGAATTTAGCTAGAAGCTACATGACGAGAAACAAACAATTACAACCAAAAAAATATATGAGAGGATGCACTTTGTAAATTACAAAATACTAAACATTACTTATTGGACAATATTTTAACTTAAGCAAACTGACCTACAACGTATCATAATGAGACATTGGTATAAATTTAATAGTATGCCTAAAAGAATATCTATCATAACAATCAAACAATATTCGATGATGATATCCAAATATGTAAATGATCTATTTTTTAAAGTTTAGAGAATAAAATACAAAGTTTTTTTTTAACCTGCAAAACATAAATAAGAACAACATTTTTTTTTTGGAGATTAAATTTCCATACACAAGTACAAGTTGCTATTGCCATGGTACAACCCCTTAAATAAACGACTCCGGGCAAAAAATCATTGAAACCTCACCGGAGTTTGTTGTCTCCGGTAACATCTCAACAAGATTCAACCTGATTATCACCGGTGGCCACCATGGTAGTCACCAGCATTCCGACCACCACCCTACCGTCGCACCACCGCCTCTCTCCTCCTCCTGCAACTACTCATACATCAGCCCATAAAGATCGATACTTTTCAACTCACCCAACAATTTCACTCATCAACCAATGTTCGAATTCGAATCAACTCAAGCAAATTCACGCCCAAATGATCCGCAATGGGCTTTTCTACGATCCCTTTTCAGCCAGTGTTCTCGTTTCCGCTTTTGCTCTATCTCCTGTGCAAGACATTGATTATGCACATAAAGTGTTCGATGAAATTCCCCTACCAAATACCTACACTTGGAACGTGCTCATTCGAGCTTATTCTTCGAGTCAATCGCCAATTCGAAGCCTTTTGATGTTTACCCAGATGATCCACCGGTGTAATGAAGTGTTGCCTAATAAGTTTACTTACCCTTTTGTGATCAAAGCTGCAGCTGAGCTTTTGGATAGAAGAGTAGGGGAGGTTGTTCATGGGATGGCTGTTAAGATGTTGTTTGGTTCCGATGTTTTCGTGCTTAATTCGCTTATACATCTGTATGCATCGTGTGGGTGTTTGGATTCGGCGTATAGGGTTTTCTTGAATATCCCTGTGAGGGATGTTGTTTCTTGGAATTCCATGATTACGGGATTTGCACAGGGTGATCGTGCTGATGAAGCGTTGAAGTTGTTTCTTGAAATGCAAGATGCAGGCTTGACACCCGATGAAGTAACAATGATGAATGTGTTAACCGCTTGTACAAAGAAGTTGGATTTGCAGGCTGGCAGATGGGTTCATTCAAATATCGAGAAGAATGGGATTAGTGGAAGGTTGAACTTAAATAATGCATTGTTAGATATGTATGTGAAATGTGGAAGCGTAGACGATGCAAAGAAACTGTTTGATAAGATGCCCGAGAAGGATATTGCGTCATGGACAACAATGCTTGTTGGGTATGTAAAATCAGGTCATTATATCACCGCCAGGAAGCATTTTGAGAGCATGCCTAGTCAGGATATAGCTGCATGGAACGCGCTAATCTCAGCTTATGAACAATCTGGTAACCCGAAAGAAGCTTTGGATGTTTTCAATGAGCTGCAAATAAGTAACAAAGCAGAACCTGATGCTGTGACTTTTATTAGTACACTCTCAGCTTGTGCTCAAGTGGGCGCGATGGATATGGGTGGTTGGATCCATGTGTATATCAAGAAACATAAGGTCAAACTCACTTGTCATCTAGTAACTTCACTGATTGACATGTATTCGAAATGTGGCGATCTGAATAAGGCTCTAGAGGTGTTCAATTCTTCTGATGATAAAGATGTGTTCGTCTGGAGTGCCATGATTGCTGGTCTTGCAATGCATGGACATGGAAGAGATGCAATTGAACTTTTCAAGAAAATGCAAGAATCAAACATCAAACCTAATGGTGTCACTTTCACGAATTTACTATGCGCGTGTAGCCACACGGGATTGTTGCAAGAGGGAAGAGATTTCTTCAAGAAAATGGAGCCCGTTTATGGAATTACTCCCGGGGTCAAACACTATGCTTGCATGGTGGATATGCTTGGGCGCGCGGGTCAGTTGGAAGAAGCTATAAGTTTAATAAAAACAATGCCAATGCCTCCTTTAGCTTCGGTGTATGGAGCTTTGTTAGGTGCATGCAAACTACATGGAAACGTAGAAGTTGCTGAACAAGCTAGTGCACTTTTGCTTGAATTAGAGCCGTGGAACCATGGTGCGTATGTTCTCTTATCTAACATATATGCTAAATCAGGAAAATGGGATAAAGTTGCTACTTTAAGAAAACGAATGAAAGATGTGGGATTAAAGAAAGAACCAGGGTGTAGTTCAGTTGAAGTCAATGGTGTTGTTCATGAGTTTGTTGTAGGAGATAATGCACACTCACAATCCAAACTAATATATGGAAAGTTGAATGAGGTTTTTGAGAAGTTAAAGTCAAACGGTTATGAACCAAATCGGTCTCAAGTGCTGCAATGTGTTGAAGAAGAAGATATGCAGGAACAAGCATTGCATCTGCATAGTGAGAAGTTAGCCATTGCTTTTGGGCTTTGTAGTTTGAAAACAAGTCAACCAATTCGGGTAATGAAGAATCTTCGTGTTTGTGGGGATTGTCATAATGTTGCAAAGATGATTTCAAAGGTTTATGATCGAGAGATTTTGTTAAGAGATCGTTACAGGTTTCACCATTTTAAAGCAGGGGAGTGTTCATGTAAAGATTATTGGTAAGTCATTAAGTTTTAAGTATTTGAAATTTTGACTAGAATATCAACATATCTATAAGAGTTCAAAGAAACTATAATATCTATATATAGTAGAGTAAAATTCAGGCCAAAACTAGCAGGATTACAGCACGAAATTTGCAAATATGTACACTTGTAAAACTAATCCTCAGGAATTTGGAACAAGAGGTAATTTCTCTACGCACATGAACAACCTCTTTGTGTTTTCTTTCAAGAGTATGGCTAGATCAATTATCTCAATTGCTTCAATATGTATCCAAGGATCAATTAACTTCACTCCTTTCAAGTTTTCCCTGCAAAACGGTCATGATCGTGTTCTCTCGTTCCCGTAAACAAAAAAAGTCAAAACTTTTAGCTCGATAAATGGTGAAGATTTGACCAGTATTACCCTCAACTTGTCATGCTGGTTAGGTAATGGGCCAAACAGGTAACTACTAGAAAGATATTTATTTTAGTTTGAACGTTACTTAGAAAAAAAGGATCTTACTGGTCGCGATAACACTTCAAGCATAATGAATGGTTGCAACCGGGCAACACCACTTTGCTACAAGTTTCCATGCAAATCCCGCATTCGGCTTCCCTTTCCACATCAGCATCCGAGAGCTTTTCCTTCTCGGGATTGCCCTTTCGTGAGTAGCTCGTTAACCATATCTCCTTCTGTTTCCGCTCCTCTAGATCAGTAATCACACTTTAGAGTTGCATTTCAAGGGAAATACAACACCTGTGTCACATAAACAGATTAACTCATTGCCATTCAAAAAGAAAAACAGATTAACTCCTACATTAAAACATTCTTAACATGCTACATATCAACTTCAGATGTCACCATATTCAGAATTCTCACCATAAAACTGCCTCATGCTTGCTTTTCTTTCATGAGATGCATATATATATATGTTTCATCAGTATATATATGTTTTAACAAACATAGTTGCAGCCTAAAGTGAATAAAGGATCAACCTAATGTTTTATTCACTTATTTATTTTGGTAACAACAAGAACCCGTTACCAAAAAAGTCACAAGAACCCCTCTACATCCTACTAACCAATGGTAAAGCGCAACAAGAACAAGCTAAGCAATGGTAAAACGAAGTTGCGCTGGATTAACGGCTTATGAGGGAGTTAAAGACCGAAAACCGGATGAGAACATGAGGCTTGTTAGAGGGAATCAAACACTTAATCTTACATCACCTCATACTCGACTAAAAAATGATAAAACACAACTTGTGCTAGACAAATAAATAACTTTCAAATGGGTTAAAGACGGTTTAAGACGTCTGCTAAAGAAATTCAAACACTTACCACTAGGTCATCCCTATAAAGATTTAACGTCTTTATTTATATATTACTAATTCCCAAGTTTTGTGTGTATTAAAGTTTGTACCTTAAGCATAGTGGGTTCTACCCACTTTTGGCTTTTTAATATTCAATTATTATTTTTTACTTTTAACTCAATACATTTATATCTTTTACAATTAACCTCTGTAAATTTTCACTTTCCACTTTACCCTTATACGTTTCATATTTTTACAAGTTTTTCGTTTTACGTTTCGGCCTAAATTTTATGAGTTAACACACTGCAACGTGTGTGTGTGTGTGATTTTAGGTTTACGCTTACTTTTTCCATTTAACGGCCTGTCACAACGCGCGAGTACTAGATCGACTTATTTATTTTTTAATGTTTATGTTTCACGTGTGTGGTTTAATGTTTTTATATCTACTTTCCGTTTGGTTTTATACTTTCATATTTTTCATTTTTATTTCTTTTTTAATAAGTTTTTCGGGTGTTGGTGGTTGCTAAGGTAGTATGACATTTTTTGTACTTGATATGATTTTAGGCCCCCACCGTAACACAGGAGGCTTAATACTAGTTTATTACAATAACGAACACTAAAAGTTTACCATATAAATGAAAACTCGAATCAAGTTATCAAACCAAGGGTGAAGGGAGGGTCGGCTCTTCAATATATATAGTGAAGCCTTTTTCTTGGGGCCCCGATTTTTTAAGGCCCCCCAAATTTAAAGGTAAGTTTTTGATTCGGAGTGTTCATCTTGCAGAAAAACTATCTACGAAGTTTAAATCAGCTTACTTTTGAATGTCTTGCTCTGTTTCGTTGTTTGAAAGGTTCCACGAGAGAGAAGACTAAGTTTAGTTTAACAGTCTGTTTAAAAGCAAGTTGAAGAACCGAATGAATGAGCTCTTGTTAACTTGTATTTTTTTTCCTACCATATACGTATATGAGTATATAAAACAATTTAGGATTGAAAGTGAAAAAAATCTTTATAAAAAGGGTCCCAATTCTATCATTTGTTTCGTGCCTCTGAAATAATTGAGCCGACCCTGAGTAAAAGGCTCAACAAATTTTACTATCTGCCACTGCAAAACGGGCCAACCGTACAGAGTATAGACTATAGACAATATCCCAATTGGCCCGTTTTTAAGCCCAACACATTCTTATGAAAAGCCACCGGATACTCACGTCGGAACCACCGCCGGAAGAATGGCCGACAACAGTCCACGTCGTCTCCCGCCAGTTTCCATCCCCTTAAATGTCCAAACTACCCCTACTCTTGACACCCAATCATCTCCCCCAGGGACACTTCTGTAAATCACCACTCTCATAGTCGGCTCACATACCCTTCGGCTTCAGCCTCTCAAGTCTCAACTTCACCTTCACACACACACACACACACACACACAACTGAAGATGTCCGTACGAACAAGACGAACGTTGTTCCCGGAGGTAGTTATTGAGAGAGACACCGACACCGACGAAAGTTCCGACGAAGAAGAAGAAGAAGTAGAAGACGACGTCGTTGAGTCTGATGATCACGCTGAAGAAGAGGAGATTGATGATCATGAAGGTAAAGACGATGGAGGTTCGTCTATTGCTGATAAGAAAGGGAAAACGCCTATTACTATCACTCTTAAGAAAGTCTGTAAGGTAAGAACCCTAGATATCTTCCAATCGACTTCAATTTGGGGATTTTAGTTTCTGTTAATGTTATATAATTATATTCATTTTAAGACCATTCACAGTTGGTATTTTCACTGTACAACTATGTAATTTTTTTAATATTTTAAAAGTAGGTACCAGTGATGATAGAAAATGTAACGATAAAGATATTAAAAGTATATTTAATTGAAATAGATAGTAGAAACTAACGTTTTAGTGTATATATGAGAATGGAGATGGGAAAGTTTTTATAAGGGATTAGACTTGTAATTTATAAGCAACTTTTTCAACTATTAGACTTGTTTTATATTGCAAAATTTATCTAAGGTATTAAACTTGTACCATATCATCACTTCGGGCGACAATGTGCGTGTAAGGTTTATAGATAAAATGAGTTTTCTCACTTATTACACTAGTATTTTGAGTTGGGTTGTTTGGTTTCATAGGTAACAACGGTATCAGAGCCAAACTGGTGGCCCACTCTTACCATCGTGGATATTGGCCTTTAAGCATGATTGAATGTTATGAACTGAAATCATTGTAATATAGACTAAATTGGCTCGTTTACTCATCGGACTAGTCTTTTGGATTAAATTTTTCTTTATCTTCCCTAATAGTTATATGGTTATATTGTTGGTTATGTGATGGTTACTTTTTTTTAGGTTTGTAAGAGAACGGGGCATCAAGCTGGTTTTCAAGGAGCTACTTACATTGATTGTCCTATGAAGCCCTGTTTCCTCTGCAAAATGCCTGGTATATTGCTTTCTTGTTGATTTATCTATCAGTTAAATTGTTCATGAATTGATAACTTTTATGAAATTGAATCTAAAAGTTAACTGATCTTTTGTAAAATTCAAGATGCATGTCTAATATTATGTTTGTTTGAATGCTGAAGGTCATACTACAGTCAATTGTCCTCACCGGGTGGCTATGGAGTTTGGGGTTATTCCGGCTTCTCGTAAACGTACACATAGCTCTTTGGATTATGTATTTGAACGCCAACTTCGCCATGGAGTTCCTTCGGTAAGTTTCGGGTTACTGGCTCATTGCATCTTATAGTATTACCATATATAACAAAGTAAATGGCTGTAAATTTGTTTCTCTCACATGTATTTCTTTCTGTGTATTGGGTTTGATATATGATGGTCAATAGATCAAACCAGCATTTGTGATCCCAGATGAAGTGAATTGTGCTGTGATTAGATATCATAGTAGACGGTTACATGCTTGGAATTTCATCCCACTAATAACAATATTCTTCTATCAGGCGATAAGGTTAGCTTGCACATTTTGAAGCTATTATGAGGTGAAGCTAGTTTTGATTTTCTTGATTTGATTCTTATTTCTGAGTTTTA
The DNA here is from genome assembly GCA_025506515.1 of Flaveria trinervia. Lineage (NCBI taxonomy): Eukaryota > Viridiplantae > Streptophyta > Magnoliopsida > Asterales > Asteraceae > Flaveria > Flaveria trinervia. The sequence goes on from CM046442.1 coordinate 3,090,735, forward strand.
ATCTTTATTTTAGAAAGGGCAATTGGGAGTTTGGGATTATGGCAAGGTGTATGAGAAGACTGTATATGGGAACATACATACCTGTCTACTTAACAACATGAAGTAAGTTATTGTTATTCCATACTACTTGCATATGTGAGTGACAATAAATCTTTGCTCATGTAACACTTGATATAATTAATTTGCAGGTTCGGTCCAGCAAACGATGGAACAGTTTATACCGTATCTTCTGATGGAACCGTAAGCTGCACAGACTTGGAAACTGGTTTCTCAACTTCATTGTTGAACCTCAATCCAAATGGATGGCAGGTACTCCATTTGATTGTTTTTGATATATTTTCCAATGTGAATGTTTCTTTATAAGTGTTCATTTAATAGGTCACTCGATCTTTAAAAGTTAATTCTACTTTTTTATAAGTATTTGATGACGTGCATAGGGTCGTAACAGCTGGAGAATGTTGTATGGTATGGAGGTGAATGCAGAGAAAGGTCTCGTGCTTGTTGCAGATAGTTTTGGATTCTTACACATGTAGGTTGTCTCACTCGTTTTTCTAACTAAAGTTAATGTATTAATGAATGTTTAATCACTTAATCTATGGACATTTAATATTACATATAGGGTGGATGCAAGAGCCAATTCTAAGATAGGAGATTCAGTTTTAATTCATAAGAAAGGAACCAAAGTTGTTGGATTACACTGCAACCCTCTTCAGCCAGATCTTCTCTTAAGTTGTGGAAATGACCACTTTGTAAATATTCTATTCTCTTTGACATCAATTTTTTGATTTTTTTTGTTCATCAAGTAATATGTGATTATGAATCTTAGGCTCGGATTTGGGATATGCGGCGCTTGGAAGCTGAATCTTGTCTTCACGGGCTTGCTCATAAACGAGTTGTGAACTCTGCTTATTTTTCTCCTCTTAGCGGGAGTAAGATAGTGACTACCTCAATAGATAATCGAATCCGTGTGTGGGATTCTGTTTTTGGTAACTTGGATACCCCAAGCCGAGAAATTGTGCACAGTCATGATTTTAATAGGCATTTAACTCCATTTCGGGCTGAGTGGGACCCAAAGGTGATGCTTCATTTTGTTTCCTTCAATCCCTATGTTATTTATCCTGGGAAAATATTAAAGGTCTATCATCACATGGGTTGTATATAAAAGCTACTTGAAAGGGGAACTGATAAACTGGTCAAATCTCTCGCAAGTTTATTTAATGCGGCCAATTGTTTAAAATGTTCTGTGGACTTTCACTGAATATGTACATAAGTCCTTGGATTTTATTTGTGCATGGTTATATTCCTTAACTTTTAAAACTTCAAAATAAAGTTCTTGAATTTTTTTTCAATGAGTCTGTTTTCTTTTTGCATGATTACATTGTTCAAGTTTACGAAAATAGTGGGAAAGTAACTTAGATATGATTTAGTCTCTAAATCCTTTAAAATGGACCTTTCCTTAAGTTTTTATTCCAAGGATTTAATTATTCAAAATCAAGCCCAAGGTTTTATGTGGAATTTAACAGAAGTTTATAAGAGTTTTTAACTATTCTCTTTTTAGTGCTTACAAACCCAATCTATCTTATTCAAATATTTAAAATATATTATAATTTATAATATTGTTTTTGTAATTATAGTATAAGCATTGACTGTTCATATAATCAAGATAAAAATAAAAAAGAAAATGTTTTTGATCAACCCAACCCTATACTGCCTTCTTCCAGCTTTTGCTAAAATTAACCCCTTGAACGTTTCATCTCTTACTGAAGACGATCTTATATGCAGGATTCATCAGAGTCTCTTGTTGTTATCGGGCGTTATATAAGTGAAAACTATAATGGAGCTGCTTTGCATCCGATTGATTTTATTGACATCAGCACAGGTCAACTAGTTGCTGAGGTCATGGACGCAAACATAACCACAATTAGTCCTGTGAACAAATTGCATCCCCGTGATGATGTTTTAGCATCGGGTAGTTCAAGGTCAGCTTTTGACTTCTCTTGAGCATTACTATTTGCATTTTAAATATCATCTTTTGATCCTCCATAGAACCACTAGGCTCTAAGGGGTGCTTGGGTCTACATTTTGAAAGTAGTCATGCGATAACAACCGTACCTAGTATTTTCCACCCATAGCAAAACTATTGGTAGGGTCTGTCGAGAGTTAAAAGTTAAAACTGGTATGAAACTGACTATTCATAAGTCCATAACTTGTTGGTTGACCTTCCATTAGGTCGCTATTTATTTGGAGGCCAAAGGAAAAGTCTGAAATGGTGCAAGAAAAAGACAAAAGTAAAATCATGGTTTGCAACGGAAAAAACAACAAGAAACTTGGAGATGAAAGTGACAACGATGACGATGATGATTCTGGTGATGATTTCTCAAGCAAAAAGGGTAAAAGTTTGAAGCACAAAAAAGTGAATTTAGTAATAACGCCATGTAAAAGCAGCAAGAAGAAAAAATCTTAAAGTCTTTACCTATGTTAAAAGGCGCGTGCCTAGGCGCGTGCCTAGGCGCTTGTACACGCGACCAGCTTAAGAAGGCAAGGTAAGGCATGAGCCTTGCACTTTTGACTAGCCAGAGGTATAGTATATATGTGGGGGGGCTAATACTAGTGTTTGTCTTGCTTAAACCTTTTTGTTTTAGTGTTTTTTTTGGAGCTGTGCTACATTCTATGATCATTTGTAGATAGTCAAAATTGTGTGGTCTGCTATTTTTGTGCTATGTTACAGCAGCTAGCAGGTTCTAATATATATAAGTTTGCCCCTTTTAACTACATTTTGGCCTGAATTTACTTGCTTATGTTTTAGAGAGCATGTAACAGTATAACATTAGCATCGGTCCTGCACTTTGATCGCGATTGCCACCATGTTACAGTTTTTGAGTATCTATCGACCCAATATACAGATTTCTTGGAGATAAGGTTGCGGCTGATAATAGTATTCAAGTTTAAAGTAAGTAAACTAGTACTCCCAAATGCAAAAGTTGTGAGGATCTAGTAACCAATTTAACATTGATGGTAAGCTATTTCACATGGAGATGTAAATTCTGAAGTAGCAATCATATTGTAGCTATTTCACAGTAAAACTCATTTGACACCATAGAAAAAAGGATTTACAATCCATTAAACATTCTAATGGCTTCGTTAGAATCTCTATTGTAAAGAACACGATCAAATAACCAAGTTGAAAACTCTACAATTTAATACAAAAGTTCAAAAAATCAAATAAAAAACGAGCTCTAGTAGCTACCCTTTACGATTAATATTTCCATCTTTCTTTCAAAAACTTGAAACTCCAAAGAAGTAATCGCCTATCACAAGTTTTTAAAATTACATCTTTAAAACTTCTGGTGATTCGGGCGATTGTTCATAAATACAGAAGAATATCATCCTACAAAAAATTAGACGGCAATTAGTTTAGACTTCATAATATGATAATGTAGAAATATGATGAGTCGACATCTCTTGTGACTACTTGATAAAAAGGAAAGTTGTCTCTTAAAGATTGAGGTCATAAATTGCAAGTTATTAGATTAACAGGCAAAACCATTTCATAAATAAATCCAGTGACAATTTATGTACAAAATTGTTTGGATAACTCATTAACTCTTTAGAGGGGACAATGTGGAGTCTGCTTTCACTTGAGGAGGCTTATGTTGCAAAAATCCTCAGCGTTTCAAGTTTTTAATTGTATCAATATATATGATCTAACGAGGTTAGTATCACGTGATATAATATGTGCATATGAATTATTAGATTGTTTCTTAAAGCAATATTTTTTTATTTACGATGATATACATGCAAGTTTGTCTACATCTCACATTACTCAAACCTTATCGATTAATTCACTGGCTTTAACTATGATTGTGGTATAAAATATAATGAATAATATCAGTTTTTCTCTTTTATTTCTCTTTGTTTCATCCTAATCTATACTATTATATATACATATTGCATTGATAAAATGGTAATTTTATTCGAAGTGTAAGACACTTATACAAAATTTTAAGTATAACATACAAGTGTTTTATACAATAGTTCCACTTTTGTCCCTATTTAATTAACTTATTTTAATTATTGTATTATTTAATACACATTATTAATACATTATTTAATAATATGATATTATTAATTTCACTTAATTAAATTTTATTTTATTTATAATAATATAAATTGACATAATCATATTTTATAACTAAATATTATTTAAATCAAGTATTATTTTATTTAAATATTTATATCTATCTATACTACTATATAATACATCTTTTTAAATAGAAAAGTAATTTTACCAAGGTTACAAGTTTTGAAGTAACATGTATAAAAGAGTGCAAGACATTTAAAATCAATAGAATAGAGAACTGATTATGATTTTAAGACATTTTAGGGAAAATATGGTAAATTTATCTATTAAATTTTATATACCTTGACATTTTTACTCCTGGTTTTTTTATGTATTTAATAAAACGTTATTAGTATATTATTTAAAATATGATATTATTTAATTCACTTGATTAAATTTTATTTTATTTATGATACTATAAATTAAATTTTATATTTATATTTACTACTTATTTTTATAACTAAATACTATTTAAATTAAGTATTATTTTATTTAAATATTTAAGTATATAACTTATATATATCTTCATATTTATAATAACTATAATACTATACTTTTCTAGGGGCACGTTGTGAGTTTAATAATTTTAATATTTATCTAATCTTTTATAATAAAAGTCAAAAGAGAATCGAATGATAATTTTGCATATGAATTAAGACATTCATATTCAAAATCATGCTTAAATTTAAAAAAGTAACCATTTCATTTTATTATATCCTTACAACAAAGTATATAATATAAATGTCGTTAATTCATCACTTCACGAGAGAGAACACGAGGGATGAGTGACAATCGACCTACCGCTCTGTGGTTTGTACTAGTAGATAAGGTAGTTCATGAGTTTTTATGCGATTGAGCTCTAATCTCTTTTTCATTTTCCTTGTCTATTGTTCACAGCTAATTTATAGTTACAAGTTCTCCATTAACTTTCTCCAGTCTAAGCAAATCACTGTCGAAAGCTGTATCAAATGTCACACCCCGACCGACGGCGGAATCATCGGGGCGGACAAATGGGAGACGATTGCTCATAGCACATGGAACTAATTAAGTTGAAATATTATTAAATATCATTATTCAATAAACATTACAAGACAAATAAAATAATAACATAACAATCAAAATACAACCAAAAACATAAGTCTTTCAATTAGTCTAGGTCCAAGTCCTATATGAGCACAAGAAGATCTTCAAGCAGGAAACCTGAAACATGATAAAAATAAAAAGGTCAACTAAAAAGTTGGCGAGTTTCCAAGATTTTCATACATAATATAACAAGGTTACAAGTAGCAATTCATGTCATAAGTTATAAGTTAGTAAGGTTATAGAACACATATCGTTACAACCAAACCTCGACTTGATTACAAGTATATAAGATTGGCTAAGTGTATTTGGTTCCCATGATGAACAAGCATACGTCATCAGGAGCCGGCAATACCTCGGCTTTAGCACCAAATAGGCTTGTCAGGCCCAAAGATCTAAGACGTCGCCAGGCTAGCAATAGTTAATTATTGTAAACAAACTATGTATCTCATATAATCACTTACAACACAAAAATAACCATGACAAAATATAAAGATGAATTGCAAGTGCTTTACAAGTCTCAAACGTTTATAAGTGTATGATGTATAAGTATCATGTTTCACCCCAAAATAGTGTGAAATAAAGTAAAAAGGGGGCAAGGAAATTCACATGGAAGACTCACGTGCTATAAGTTGCACTTAAAATAACAATAAGAAGATAAGATGATTCCAACGATTCTTTCACGATTCAACCTAAGATTTAGTGTCATAGGATTAGAATAAAGAAGGGATTGAGAAATAAACATGAATTAGGGTTTCATTTGAAATTTGGGGTTTTGATAATTAGGTTTAAATAAAATAATATAACCAATTATATTTTGATTACATAAACATGGAATAAGTTGATTAGAAATTATAATATAAGATGATAATGAATCATTAGTAAAAATAGTAATATCACTTAAATGTTAATAATAATTGAATAGGTAATGGTGGAGTGTAAAATAAGTAATCAATCTAAAATTATTTTTTTTTAAAACTTGATCAAAATAATTAACTTGATAATCAATTATTTAATTGACCTGAAAAATAACTTTAAAGTATTTAAGTTTGATTTATAATGTTTTTAAACTTTTGAGTAGTTATTATAAAGGTTTCATAATATTAAAACCTTTCAAAAATAAAGAACTAAAATATATATTACTTAGAAGTCTTAGGAATTAAATAAAGATTTTAAAAATAATTTTTATAACTACTTAAACTTATAAATTATATATTTTTATAACATTTTAACAAAAATTAACAAAGTTTTTGTTAAGCTATTTATTTTAAAATAGTAGATTATATTATCAAAATTCTTTAGAAATTAAATTAATAATTTCTAAATTAAATTTAAGTATCAACATAAATTTTATTTTAGTTGAATAGAATAATAGTAATTTTTGTGAGTTAGTTTAATAAAAAAAAGGATTAAAACAAAAGATTCGGGGTTGCCCGGGGTCGAACCAGGGACCCCTGCTGCATTAGCTCATAGAGTTAACCAGTAGGCTAAGGCCTGCTTTCTGTTAAGATTCTGAAATCATATTTAAAAAAAAAACCTTGTTTTAGAAACCCCCAAATCCATATGAACCATAGTTTCGGGTTGCATCAAATTGAACATCCAAATGATATGGTTAACGGAATCAAACATAGGGCTTTTATTCCTTGAGTAAAACCGAGTATAATGATATATATAACTTACATGATTGAGTTCGATTTGATGATCTTAAGTTTAAGAACGAGTCGCGACGATGTGATCGTTGATTCATGGTGCAAACGTTGTTCTTAATCAAATTAACTTTGCAGGAAGCTTCAGATGGTGATTCTAAGTAAAAACCCTCAACCAATTTTGTATAAAAGAGCCTCGAACATGGATCACGATTAAGTTGTAGGTTTGATATGAAGGTGGTAACCGAACAGGGAGTTGGCGAGTATCACATATGCAATTGGGGTTAGAAGTTGATTTAGGGAATCGATTAGAACATTTACAACCGAATTAAAATGTCAATTTGATCAGTTTCAAGTCGAATGATCTCTATGATATGAATGTTGTTCGATTTTAAGTTTAATTGCGATGGCTTTACGGTTTGCTCGAATTGATGAATGTTAAAGTTTAGAAACTGATTCAACTAGTTAAAATGTGGCTTAATTGCGTTTTAATCGAGTCTGTTGGGTGATTGGTGGTCGCCGGAGGCGGTGGCCGGTGACGAGGAGGTGTCGACGGGGATGGGGTTTTGGGTGGTTTGGGTTATTAATTGAAGTTACACATTTGGTCCCTTTAATTTGAAAGTTTAACATTTTACGTGAAAAACTTATAATTTAAGTTTTATAAATTACACTTTTCACCCTAAACTTAATTTAAATGATAATTCCATTTATTTTATAAAATATTTATCAACCTTAATAATTTTTTAATAAGACGTCTTTATTTAGTTATTTATTTTCGAATAATAAATAAAGCTTTATAATTTTATAAAGAAAGAAATTATTCATAAATTAATGACTTGTTATGAGTTTTTAAATGATTTACCAAATTAAAAATTTGAAATAAGAAAATAAATTCACAATATTGTTTAAACTATACTTATAAAGCATTTGACTCATCAAAATAAACAGAATAATTTTATATAACAAATTTTCCTTCGTATGAAACTTTAATATGAATTCGGGTTTGGGTTTATAAATTTAAAAAAATGACAGATGTTACATCAAATAATCATAAAACTCTAACCTACATTCATAAAACGAGCCTCCCCTAAAATATAGGTAATAAGTAATCTTTGACCACACATATCACCCATGCTTTCACTATTTGATTGGGATAATATAAATAATTGTTTTCTTTCATTCAATTTTATTAATAATTATAATTTGATTTTTAATTTACGTCATAAAACACCGTTCCAATACTAACTAAAATTGAACTCTTAAAAAATCATGCAACAACCATACCGTTGTAACACGTGAGTATTTTTTTATTATCTATGTAGACGCTGTATAATAATAATTTGGTGTTTGCATTCTACTATGAATCATCTATTATGAGTTAGAACTTAGAAGTGACAAATTGACAATAAAGTGTTATAAACCCAAATCTCAACTGATTCTCACATCCTCCAATCGATTATGGAGGCAAACACATCATCACCAACAGACATTGTGGTAGAAGAATTCAACAAGACGAAGAAAGATTGGGATGAAGCATACGTTCAAACCCTAGCCCACATTCAAGCGATCGAACAACACGGGAGATCAAGATCCACCGGTGACGATGTCGTGAAGAAAGAATCACTGCCCCGATTGAACGGCCTTGCTCAAGACGCACTGGCTACGATGTCCGCAGCACTATTCAATCTTGATCTTCTCATCCCACAGCTTCCCACCGATGAGCATATTCAAAACGCCCAATTCACGCTTCAATCGTGGAATGAACAGATTCAAAGGTTTGTGGTTGTCGATTGTTTATTGTTGTGAGGGGAATTACGAGTTGTTAAACTGGTTTTGATTGCCATCATGTTTATCTTTGATTTGTTGGAGGATTTGGCAGAATCAATAGTATCTTTCATTATATGTTTGCCCTAATTTTGGAGCAATGTTAAGTGGTTCTTGAAATTGGATTCTAATGTACTTAGTTATAACTTATAACTTTCAGTTGCACCAATCATTGCATTATGATTACGACTAATTGCAATCAGTACTAACACACTCGCTTAATTTCTAATTTGATCACTGGACTTGCTATAATTGTCGAAGGTTTATGGTGGGCTCAAGGCGCAGAAGGTGAGCCTTGGGCTAGGCGCAAGGTGCTTAAAAAGTTGGGACTTTTTAAGCGAGGAACATGGTATAAAAATACCATTTTTAGGTGGTATATACATGCTTTAGGCTTATTTTGGGCTAGTTTAGGTTGATTTTAGGCTTGTCTAGGGCTATTGTAATTGTTTCAGACCTGTTCGGATAATGCCAAGATTTGGCCAGAACTTGGTTTGAAAATGTGTCTGAGCGCCTGAAAACGGGGCTTTATAAGCAAGGTGACAAGGGTTAGCTGGGTTGCGACTAAGGACCTAGGCGCACGCCTTGTGGGCCTCTGACAACAAAGGAACTTATTAGACTTTAACTAAATAACCTGTAATTGTTGTTTGAGTTGAATGATCTTTATAGTAGGTTGTAAGAAGTTGGATTGTTCTTGCAATGGTTTCAGGATTTTTTATTGTTGGAATTCTTAAGAAATGAATTGAAATTTTGATTATAAGGTGGATGAAACCTGAATATCTATATTCATTTTTTATATGTTTTTAGTTTGCGGTCAAGTCTGAGAAATGCTAATCTGCAAGCAAAGGCTAATATGAGGAAAGCCGCCCAAGAAGAGGTAATAAACCTGATTTAGTTATGTTTTCTTACTGTTATTTGAGCTTTTACTCAATCTAGATATCCTTTTTTATCTTGTTTTATTAAGGTGTTTGACATGACAATTAGAGGTGGTAACTTTGACCCATTTACCTTGGATTGGTTTGGATTGTGCTTTATTTCTAACAGTTAGTGTTAATGGGGTAAGCCAAAAAACAAATAAACAAGGTACCTAGTAAGATCCCACCATAGCAGGGAATGGGGTAAGTACACAAGCTAAAATATCTAACTAAAAAGAAAACGGGTCGAAAGCCATATGAAGTGTATTAAAACACGTAAAAGCTCCTGAATTGCATTGTCAAAAGAAGGTTGCGTTATCTTAGTTTTTGTAGTCAATAACAAATTAGATATTTGCAAATTATATTTTGTTGGAAAACACATGTTTGCTGCTTGGCTTGACCCGCACTAAACTTTACACATTTTAACTGGATACCTAACATGAGTGATGATACGTAACCAGCTGGGTATCCAGTGGGTTGAATAAACCCTGCTCAACTCGTGGAGCAACCCAATGACCCAATCAAGTAGAAGCTCCCAAGTATGGGGAAACCAAGTATTGGGGGTGATGTTAGTGGGGCAGTTAATTAGCCAAATAGCAGTAGCAGTAGAAATAGGTTTGAATGTTCATTGTTTAGGGTGTGAAGTTTATCAGTATTAAGATTTCATTGTAATCGAAGACTAGCCCCTCTCGAATCAGGCCGACTATCGTTCCTGTTTTCAGTGTATTCAATCTGAAGTTTCCAGTGTCTATTACCTGACCTGCCAATTTACCACCTCTAACGACAATAGTTCATTCTTTTGATAGTCATTTGAGTGCACATTATGTTACTATTCTTTTTATTATATTTTTATGGCATATGATATTAGTTCTTTATATATATCAGAGGGAGCTTCTATTGGGAGGTGGAGAAGAGTCCACAGTTAGAAGGCGCAATCTACAGTATGCATATTATGTCCTTAATCATAATGCTATATATTATATAGCATGGATATGTTGTTTTACAAATAACTGTTACTTAAAAGGTGCTAAAAATAATGTATTTTTCCATCAGGACAAAAGCTGGAATGACATCAGCAGCAGAGAGCATTACAGAGAGTCTCCGTCGTACAAGACAATTGATGGTTCAGGTCATTAATCCTAAAACCTTTGCTCTGCATGTAACTTATACTTATTGTTTACAAACAAATTCTTAAAAAGAAAATTTAAAAACGATGTTTACAGGAAGTTGAACGAAGTGGAAGCACACTCATGGCTTTTGGTTAGTTTTGTCTACATATGTTATATTCTATTATATTTCTACTTCAAGTCACAATATTCAGTTCAATAACACAAATCCAATCCAAACACCTCTTATACAGCTATGTAGTAATGAATACAAAATTATAGTATTCTGTAGTATGCACTCCACTTGCTCAAATCTTGACATTGATTATAATATTAACCATGTTCATGTATTCTGATGAAGAAGTTTTGTTTACTGCAGAGGAATCAACAGGAGTTTTAAAGAAAGCAGAAAGCGAATATAAGGGTCATGCATCATTATTAACGCGAACCCGTACCTTGCTTTCAACAATGAAACGCCAAGATGTTCTTGATAGGTCAGCCTAATTATTGCTTTATTGTACAGGTGGCAATTATATGTTAGTAAATTACATGGAGCTTCAGTGGTAAACCGAAATTTCACTTTTGGTCCTTTATTTTGTAAAATTACTCTTCTGCTTGATTATCTCCATTTTTTACATCTTGTGGCTTCCGGTGTAATTGGCTTGGTGAAGAAGACAGAACTTGTTGACCATATGCATCATTTTGTAAAAGAAATGACCAAAAGAAATTTTGACTTAGACCATACGTGTATTTTACTCTTATGTGTTTAATTATTTTTATTTAAGTGGGGGGTTAACCCGTCAAAATGGGTTAAGATCAAATCATTACTTTTTCTTGTTTGAGTGGGGTTGTGTTGACTTGAGAGTTGATACACAACTTTGTCCAAGATTTAGAACTTTTTAAAAAAGAAATTAAGGTGTTAATATGATTATGAATACTAATTTTTACAATACTAATATAATTTTATAACAAAACAATTTATGAGTTTGTAATAAAGCTACAGATTTTCAACCTGTTTGGCACTATTGCTAATTCTTGATCTTACCCATTTGACACGTTAGGATATTACACATCCCAAATTGGCTCCTTCATAAATAAACATGTCAATATTGTCGCATTCCTTCTTGTGGTTTTTATGGTTAACTTTTATGTGAGCAGGATTATACTTGCTGTAGGATTCCTGTTGTTCTCCTTAGCTGTTCTTTATGTTGTTTCAAAGAGAATAGGAATACTCAAGTTGCAGAGAAAGGTTGTTGGTGCAATTAAAGCAGGTATAGCTGGAGATCCTATAAACAACATTGTTCAGATCAATGAACCTGTTGTTCCAAACGTTGACTTTGACTTAGAACAACCAATGCATGATGAACTGTGAATGTTTCAATCATATATGTACATGAACATACAAGTTAGGCATGTATAATTTTGTGTACAATAGACTGATTTTGCCTTCAATTTGGTAGAGTTCAAAATTTTAATTTGTTTAATTGTTTGTGTTTTTGTATCCGACAGCTTGTTTTTTGATGTTATTCTTTTACATGTTCTATTTAGGTTTGACTTGTAAAGTCAAACATTTTAAATCTCATGAGTGGAAATGATATAGATGTGAACACTTATGAAACTAACCAACGTTGGTATTTTATGAAAAACTTGAAATTTAAAATTTTAAGTTTGACCTGTTTAAAGTCAGATCATGGAAAAGATGCAGCATTTGACTTTTAGGGTCAACTATATCTAAAGCTTGGTATTGGGTAATTCCTGAATTCATTATGAAACAATGGTAGCTATGTAACTTCAAAATTGCTAATTTTGACCTGTCTATTCTTTGATCATAAGAAAAGAGGCACGGTTTAACTTATTGCGTCAACATAGTAAATCTTGATCGTGGAATTGATATTGACTCTCAATTTCATTACAGTAACTGTGGTCGTGCTAACTAATAACGATTTTTACACATTGATCTTCGAATTATAATAACTTATATGATAATCTTGAGATTAACATCTCGAAGTTTGACGATAAAACCGGTGTCACATAGTCACAATTTTTTTAAACTTCTAATCTATCATTATCAACCACCCATACATACATGTTACAGAATTTAAATCATAAGATACCTTCCCATCTAAATGTCCCTTTATTTATATGTCACATAGTCACATGAGACTTAAAATATCCAAATACTTAGGTACTTGTTTATTATTGTTTATTTAATTTTAAAATGAGAACTCATATATCTAATAAGGTGTAATTTGTTTTTTCAGAGATAAAATATATGAAGACATCTATAGAAAAAAAGATATACTAACTCTGCAGTTTGCAAAAAAAATGTTTGGTTTTTAATTTTAGTATAAACTAAAATTTAAATAGTTTTGCAGAAGTTAAATAAACTGATTTTTCAAACTTAAAATAGTTCTTTAACATTAAAATAGTTATACAACACATAAAATAATATTCATAAAACAACAATAATATGTTTAAATCATCTATTTCATAGTTTGCATTAATTACTTACTAATTTCATCTTGTAACCGATTCATATATTCCTGATCCGATACAGTACCATGTGCTTCAAGCTTAGCTTGTCTTCATCAGCGTCAACGTGCATATGACTATTTCGAAATGACAAATTAGGTTAATCAAAAACCAAACCATACAAGTTTTTAACAAATCATCAACCTAAAATCAAAAACCAAAAAAGTTTCCAACACACCATACTACCTTAAATCACAAACCAAACCACATTCAACCAAAAAAAATAAAAGCTTAGACTAGTAACCTAGATTAACACTTTTCATAGAAACAAGGAACTCGAGACTTCTAAACAAATCAAAAGAATCAAATTTAATCCATACTCAACCACATCAATATGTATGAAAACAAATTTAAACAATCACTTCAACAGGAACAAGGTTACAACTTTTCGGTATATTATTAATGTATCAATAACAACTTTCAATTAGTAAGGAATCGTTAAAAAAATAAGCTTAAAATCAGAAGTATCTATAAACATTTTGTAGAATTGAGATTAATCCCGATTAATAAACGAAATTCTGGGATTATTTAAATCCTATAACCCTATTTTAATTCATAAATTTAGGACAAACACATATTTAGTTGTTCTACTTTTAGGTACAAAAATCAACAATTTGCTTATGTTCATTCTCTAGAATTTGAATGGAACCAAATACGGTATTGCGTATATTATTCTAGTTCTATGCATTTAATACATACATGTATATATGCTAACAATAATACGATAAACAACCTAACATATAATGACATACTGAAAATGGTGAACTAGTCAGAAAAAGCACTACACAAACGTTGTTTTCTTCTACTCGTCATCTTGTCTATAATATACAAAGGAATACGAGTCGAGAATAATAATTTTTAGGTATATTTATGTGAAAAAGCTTGTATAAAATAATATTTTATTTTTTTTAACTCTATATACCTTAACAAATAGGTATCTACTTTATATTCACGTGTAGTCAATTAGTCATAGACAATATAATGGGTTGTTTGGCAACTTCTGAATTATTAAGTACCGAAACAATAAGAGGTATGAACCATTAAGTGTTAAACCATTAAAAGCTAATATATCGTTTAACTATTCAAAGACAAATGTCTGACTAATTCAGATACTATATCTTAGTCATTCAGCATTAGACCTTTTAACCATTCAACATCAGTATAATGCTTAACCATCCAGAGGTAAATGTCTTAGCCATTCAGACATGTGCTCGCAAAACAAACAGTCCGAACCATTAAGTGCTGAACCATTTAGATATCTGAATCATTAAGAGACTGATTAAGAGTCTGCCAAAATGCCGCTCAAACTGCTTGGACCTTGAACCGAACATGTAGTTGATTCAGTTCAAACGGGTTGAACCACCGGAGGTAGAATGGGCTGGCGTTTGACAATTGACGGTTAAATGGCAGCTAGTGCATAAAGTATTGCTATGTTAGTTATATCGGTAAAATTAAATTATATATTGCAGCATGTTGATTTTTTTACACTATAGTTCAAAATTAAATAGTTGTAACGTGCGACATAACACACTAGTTTCATTCATATTTATAAACGTTTGCAATACAGTTTATAAAAATAATATTTTAATATATGAATATGCTCTTAAAATAGTTACTATATTTTTGAGTCCGGTTAAGTAGGTTTGACCGGTACTGTTTTATAATCAGTGCAGCTAATTCAGGTGCATGCTTCATTTGCAAAACATTTATCATGAATATAAATGACATACGTGAAAAATTAATAAGCAAAAAAAAAAACTAGACGTTCAACCAACAAAAAAAATTGAGTATGAATAAAATTAGTAAAAAGTCAAACATGTTATATCTTTAAAACATTTATAATGATATGCTAACATAAAACAAATATGTGAAATTCGTGATTATAAATATATAATCTGATCTAAGGTCATTGGTATATATTCCCCTTCACTTCACATACGAGGCACCACATATTTATTTCACCATTTTTTCACTCCACCTCACCATTAAAAAATGATCTCATCTAATGTTACGCCCCTTAATAATTGATTGTATGTGTGTAAAGATACTCACCAACTCAACCAGTTATGCTAGGGCGTTAACTTGGGACAAGTGCTAACAAATCCTAGATCAACTGGTTTAAGAGTAGACATTATATGACTTTTTAAAATAAATGTAATGAGTTGAAGTCTCACTAGATTCAATATGCTTCAAGTGGTCCAAGAGTTTTATCACAGTAAGTTTTTGGGTGGTGGGTTTCCCTTCAAATGGTAAGTCAACCGGGTCACCAGCATTGTCTGTGTTCGCAGACGTGAATGACCTTTTCCCAATAGGTTTTAACTGGGTGACCGGGATTAAAAATAATTCGTTAGTCATTCAAAAAAAAACTTGCAAGACAAGGTCTAACATAGTTACATACGAACAACGTTTAACTGCAAATATATACACTATAAATGAACATGCATGTTTAATAGCTAGAAGTATTAAACCAAAGCCTGTGTGTAACTAACTATTATGAAAGCATGTGGCTTAGCTCTCGAGACCGCGGGGCACATGTTTGTGTCTTGCGAGCAAGCTAAAGATGTTTGGAGATGTGGCGTACAAGAAGTTGGCGTATTCCATCATCTTATCATTCGTGTCGTATATTTGAAAGTTGAGAAACGATAACGTTTTCAGTAATTGTAAATAAAGTCATGACACAATGTGAAGGAGATTAATATATCAGAGTACTTTTATTTGGATCAAAGGTAGGGCAAACTTTAATATGTTAGAATGGAAAGAGTGGTGCAGTTTTAATCTTGTTATTGATAATATGTACATTAAATATGTACTGTACTTTTATCTACTAGTTAGATATGTGTTTATAATGAAGTTTTCTTGCTTAAAAAAACAAGAAAAGGTAAATAATCATTTTGTTTGTTGTTGATTTGCATTAAATTGTTATAATCATTTTGTTTCTTTGAAAACTCCTATTTAAGATGAAATAGGTTTATTACCTGTCGCGCGTTGCCGCAACATTGTACGTGACGTAATAAAGTATATATTACAATCGACCCGACTCGTTTCCAAACTAACTTATGTCAATACGTAGAGTAACTAGAATTTATCCCGTTGAAAAAAAAACGCTTAATATTAGACCTGACTCTTTTTCAAAAAAAATAATTATTGTCTAACATAGGCTTACAATCGCTCCGATCGTTTCCGAATTAAATTTACATCCAAATGTGTAGTAAATAAAAACGTATTATATTGACCTGACACGTTTTCAAATAGCCAATGTCGAAACGTATGCCAACTCAAAACGTAAATAAAATTAAGCACGAAAACGTTTTATATTGGTCAAACTCATTTTTGAACAAATATTATGTTAATACATTGACGTATGTCAAAATGTAGACAATCTTAAAATGCATAGATTTAAGCAGAAAACATTTTATATTTGACCCAAGTTGTTTCTAGTTATGTCTAAACGTAGACGAACTTGAATTTATATTGCAAAGGTGTAAACTCAAAACTTTAGAAACTTAAAGAGGTTAAAGTAATATTTTATAAAGTTTTTAGAAAATAACAGGAGCTAAAAGTGTAAAGATTAAAAGTAGGAGGGAAAGAAAGACCGGATAAAAACATCACCGGCTTTTTTTTAAGTTACAGTAATTCTTCCTATTAATGAAATATTAATTTATTATTACTCTATTATATAAGTATTTTTTTCATAACGTAATTTAACGAGTTAACGGCGTAAATAACAATGCGATTTTGTTTTTATTCAATTTAATAAACTGTTTACATAATCCATATATTTTGTCCGAACAACGTGGTGACATGCTGACATAAAATCAGTTTCACTAATATTTTGATGTTTTTTATTATTTTCATAATATTTGTCTAATAGTAAACATCATTAAATACTAATAAAAGTCTTTATTACTTTTTTATTTACTGTGGGACAAAGTGCAAAACCATAGTTTAAGAACCAAATTGAAGCCTAGTTTGAAGCTGCAACTAAATAAACTCAAATTCCAAACACAGAAATCCATTTTCAAGTTTTCAAAAGATTATGGATATGATGTTTGGTTTTGGATGTTTATATATATGATTAGTGTGGGATTTTGTTAGGGTTAGTAAATGCGGGTTCTGTGGTTAGCGGATGAACGATGGTTTCAAATTGGCGATTGAGGAAGGGCAAAAGAAGTTTCATCATTCGTTTTGTCATTGGTTTTTTATAGTAGTAACCTAAGAGAGGACAAATAAGAAAATGATGAGAATACAGACATACATTGTTTCTGTATTGTAACATTGATACTTGATAGTGTTGTTTAGAGGTCGCTGCATAAGTACGTTTGTGAGTGTCAATGGGATATCTAATAAAATAAGACATAATCCATGTAAATTTTATTTTATTTTATTTTAATTTTAAAACAATTTATGTTTTTCTATTGGGGCTAAGGTTTCTCTCATTTATAAAAAAATATTTGGATCTAAAAATAGATTAAAATCGCTAGAAAAGTTGATTTGACTACTTTAGAAGGAAAATGACCTAATTTGAAAGAATGTTTATTATCATATGAAATGTGTTCATAATTGAAACTTTTAGACTATTTTTTTAATTTAAACAAACCATATGAAACATGTAACTAACTCTTAATAAAATATATAATCATCATCACATAATCATGTGAAGTGGTTGTCACTTAAACTCAACCATCATTTAAGGTAGTTTATGTCCGATTCACGCATAAACATAAAAATATAAAACAATTACATACACGCAAACAAGTGCCATATTTTTTATGTGGGGATTTGGTTGTCAAAATCTGAATTTATTTTGTTTATGCTTTAAGAATATTTAACTTTTTAAGTACCCTTTAACCATGATTGAATTTATTTATATATATTTTATTAAACAACATCACCTAATTTTTAAAGTTATCTAAACTACTCCTGAACAACCTTCAAAAGTTTTTAAGTTATATGTATTATTGGACTAACAACACAAGTGGTTGAGTTAAATTATACAAATAAATTTCAACAGAATTAGAATGTTATCTTATTGTAATTGCAATTTTATAGTAGTACGTCGATATAAATTACCATAGACTATTTTGACCATTTAAAAAAATGATTCAACATATTAGATTCAAGTTACATAATTTTATATACGTTCAGGTTATGATTGAAGCTTTTGATCCAAATAACGTTATGCCGTTATGGTTACATGAATTCTTGAAAAAAACTACCAAACAAATAAATACATTTCTCAATACATCAAATTAGGCTAAAATCTTAATCATCAATCATACATTAAACCAATAATTCTAATCATAACTGGTTAAGATAACATACTATAGTATCTAAATATAAGAATGTCATACTTTCCAATATCATTCTGAGCAAAATGTTTAAAGTTAAAATATGAAGTTTTTTTAACAATTATTTTCCTACTGAAAAGGTTGTGAGTATAGTCCCGAATGTAAAACAGATAGATATTTCCAATAAAAATAAGATCTATATTTTAAAATAGAGTCGTATATTTGTTATTGAAAAAAACAAAAAAAAATACATCAATACATTAATAGTGTGAAATGTTTTAAGTTGAAAAAAGAAAAGGCGGGAAGCGCATTCGTCAACCATATTTTTATATTAAATAAAATAAATAAGACCAAAACAATTCTCTTCCCCCAACTCACACCAAACCAAAAATCATATTAAAAACACCACACACTTCACACCAAATTCTCTCTCCATCTTCTTCTATGTGTGAAATTAATGCTTCTTCACTACACATGTGCTCAATCAACTCATCTTCAATCTCCATCTGTATTCATCATTCGTCTCTTCTCTCACTACATTTGTATGCATATATATATATATATACACATGTCTGTATGTATTCATTCTCGTTGACTTTGCAGGATCACTACGCAATCGCTTTATCTGCAATCGATTGAACAGATCTGGTGAACGGAAGTCAAACAATGGGGAGTTACAGAGTGTGTTGTTGCTTCACACGGCGGTTTAAGGTGACGGAAGCCGATCCGCCGTCTGATGTGAAAGAGGCGTTTCACAAGTACTCCGATGGCGGAGTTCACATGACCGCTGATCAGTTGTTGATGTTTATTGAGGAGTGTCAGGGCGGTAATGGTGGTACGGTGTCAAAATCGGACGCTGAGCGTGTTGTGCAGCAGGTGCTTCTTAAGAGGCATCCGATTGCTTCGTTGATTAACAGGAAGACGCTTACGTTGGAGGATTTTCATCATTATTTGTTTAACTCTGAACTTAATCCTCCGATTGGATCTCAGGTATTTATGAATGTTGAAATTCTAAATCATTTTTCTTTTTTTTCAAACACTTAACTAATCTTTTAATTGTTAGATTGGATTTGAAATTTTAAATCGACATGAGTTCTGATAGAAATTTGATTGTTAAACGTTGCATCAGATTTAGTAACTGGTAAATTGTTGATTAACGTTTTAAGGAAGTCAAATTGATTTGAAACTTACTATTGATGTTTGTTACCTTAATTAGTAGACCTTGTGGTTAGATTGATTTAATTTGGGATATATTGCGGTTATTTGTCAAGGCAAGTCAACAGATGTGTAAGCTTGATTTTTCGATTTTTGTGCCATCTGTACTATTGGAAAGCAATTATGTGGACAAGTGATTTGACTGATGCAGAGACGATAACTTAATGGTAAATAGTGTCACTGAAAAGTGAGAGTATTTTTGTCTATATATGTATGTAGATTTAAATCCAATTAGATATTTGAAGCTACATTGAGGAAAAATGTCTTTCGTATGTGGGCATGTGACAGTGAAGATGGCCTACAGTCCACTATTGGAAAAGTAGTGATGGAGATGAAAGATAGAAGTTAAAATATGTGGTGACTGTATAGTAAATTGTATAAATTATGATAAATGACGATACTAAGCATAATAAATCGACCTCTTCTAATTGTTAATCATTATTTGTAGAAATGTTTTGTTATACAACAGTACAACACAATATCTTTGCTTACGTGTATAGACTCATACCTCCGGTGCAGTTTTGTATGACATGCGTAACAATGAAGTAGGCAACAATTAAACATAGATATGTGCACCGCAAATGCCTTTTATGTAGCAATAATCTACTTAATTTATTGTGTATATGCTAATAGTTTATTTTGAGTTTCTGAGACGTTTTCTGTATTCCCATTTTTTTATGTTTATTTAATGAGAGAAACTAATCAAGCCACCTGATGTTTGGATATGGCTTCCCATGTTAGGTTCACCAAGATATGACTGCTCCTTTATCGCATTATTTCATTTACACTGGCCACAATTCGTACTTGACTGGAAACCAGTTAAGTAGCCCTTGCAGTGATGTCCCGATCATCAAAGCTCTGAAACGAGGTGTAAGAGTAATAGAACTTGATTTATGGCCAAATTCGTCTAAAGATAATGTGCATGTTCTTCATGGAAGGTAAGCAACATATATATCTGCAATTTCTGAACAGGGGGGTGTGGGGTCCTTGAGGGGCGTGTAATAAAAGTTTTGGGGCCTTCACTGTCAATATATACCTAAAGATATGATGAAATATCTAAAATTCTAGAGTTGTTTTAAAAAAATTGACTTCTTCTCTAATTCCATGATTGCATATAAAATTTTGTTAACTGTCCTTGGCAGAAATTGGTTTTTCCAATATTTTTTACAGTTTTATACAGCTTTCATATCTAGTGCCTCGTTTTACGTTTTAGTACTCAGATATTCTTGCATAGGAACTCAAATAACTCAGAGACACACTCTTTCTGAATCACTAATATTAATGGTTAACCTATTGCTTGTATGCATGCAGGACCCTCACAACACCTGTGGAACTTGTAAGATGTTTGAAATCAATCAAAGAGCATGCTTTCACAGCTTCACCTTATCCAGTTGTTATCACACTGGAAGACCACCTTACACCTGATCTTCAAGCGAAGGTGGCTCAGGTGAATATGTTTGCTGTTTTTATTGTTCAATAAAGATTCTATGTTAACCTGGGTTCGGCATCTAACTGTAACACTTGGCGCCAAACAACCATCTAGCCTATAACTATAGGATTATTGTCAACCTATTCAACCACAATAATTCTTTCTATCTGCTTGTTGAGGTCTATTAGTGTGTATTATGATTTTATGACCCTCCATCATGTTATGATGTTATTAATGCTCTCACGCATCGTTTCTAGATGGTCACTGAAACGTTCGGGGAGATGTTATTTCGCCCTGAATCAGCTGATTTCAAAGAATTGCCATCACCTGAAAACTTGAAGTATCGCATTTTAATTTCAACAAAACCTCCAAAAGA
The DNA here is from genome assembly GCA_025506515.1 of Flaveria trinervia. Lineage (NCBI taxonomy): Eukaryota > Viridiplantae > Streptophyta > Magnoliopsida > Asterales > Asteraceae > Flaveria > Flaveria trinervia. Next base: position 3,112,262 of record CM046442.1, read on the forward strand.
GTACCTTGAAGCTGAAGAGGACAAGCGTACTAAATCACAAAGGATTAAAGATCCGGTTGATGATGATGTTTGGGGTGAAGAGCCCTCAAGAGCTACTTCTTACAGAGACAAAAACAATAAGGTTTGTTGGTTGATGATAATATTTATTTCGTTTCTTATCCATGAATGTGTAAATACAGGTTGTCTTTTATCTTAAACGTGTCAAATTTATAAAAAAATATATATTGCCATAAAGGAGAACACGTCAAAGGATTAAAAACAATGAAAAATTGTATCTCAAAGATATTGTCCTTCCAGCATTCTTGATGCAAATTATCTAAACAAATCCTTTAGCCCTTTATCTTTAAAAATATCATTTTGCAGTGGATATCATTGATATTCTATTAAGCCTTTTCTAAGAAATGTAGAAAGTTAATATGATCTTAGTAACTAAAATCAAGAAAAAGATCTTAATTCTACTAAAGCAACATTCACCCATACCTTGTTGCCAAGTGGCATTGGTGATTGCCCACCACAAAAGTTTTGTGTGTTCAAATCCTTGCAAGAGCAAGGTCAAGAGTAAAAAATGTTGTTCAAAAGAGAAAAACTAAAGCAAATGTCATAAGAATAATCAATGAGATTCTGTATGTAATAACTGCATCAGGACAACACTATAAAAGTTTAGTAAGCTGTAGAATATTAACATGTCTCAAACTTCAGAGAAGGGTTAAAGGCTGTAGAAAATTTACTTTTAACGCTTACTACTTTAATAAACTAACTTTTGTAATCATAAATAGGGTACTAATTATGTATACAAATAATAGAAAATGGCAGTAATGTGTGCTTGTCAATCTCACTAATAAAAATGATAAACTAAACGGTTTTTCCACCTTTGCAAAGTGCTTATTTTCTAGTGGACTATGCGTTACTTATATGCAGGATGAAAGTGATGAAAGTGATCATGATAATGAAGATTCAGAAAATCATATAAAGAGATCTGATTCATGTCCTGCTTATAAAAATCTAATTGCTATTCATGCTGGCAAACCCAAAGGTGGTTTAGAGGAAGCACTTAAAGTCGAAAAAGACAAAGTTAGACGCCTAAGTTTGGCAGAACAGGCGTTGGAAAAGGCTGCAGAGCGCCATCAACAGCAAATAATCAGGTATAAAAAATCAAACTATTTTTTCAGTTAACAATAATAATAGTCAGCACCAGTCACCAAAATATGTAAGAAAAACCAAACATGGACCCTTTTGCTAGTCATAGAAAGGATCATTTTGAAATAAACAGAATAGAAGGTTGATATTGTAACATTGCAACCAACACTAAACATGTAGTTGGTTGTTACTTAAAACCAAAATGAGAAGACTATGCAAAAGTTTAGTCCCCTCTTATTTATTACATAACAGACCCTTGCTAAGAAGCTCTTGTTCTGATACTAATAGCAGTAATTAATATTATTTTTATTGCTAGTATTATTATATGCATTGTGAATCTTTCTTGAGGTCTAAGTATAAGATCTCTTCTATATTCCAGGTTTACCCAAAAGAATATTCTGAGGATCTATCCTAAAGGCACACGTTTTACTTCCTCTAATTACAAGCCACTAATTGGTTGGCTACATGGAGCTCAAATGATTGCATTTAACATGCAGGTGTGCATGTTAGATAATGTTATATCTGTAAAACCCATTTAATTGGTAATGTTGATTGATTAAGTTGAAAGTATTAATGCAGGGATATGGTAGATCACTCTGGTTAATGCATGGAATGTTTCGGGCCAATGGAGGTTGTGGTTATGTGAAAAAACCAGATTTTTTGATGAAAAGTGGGCCCAATAATGATGTGTTTGATCCCAAGGCAAAGCTTCCAGTGAAGACAACTTTAAAGGTAGCACACTTATCAAATTCGTTATGTAAGCCGAGCTTTTAGTGAGCTTATCTAGAGTAACTCACGAGCAGCTCAACTTCTTTGTCACTAATTTTTTTTTGCACTTGTTTGGCCCATTTGACCGGCGCCTCTTAAACTAAACTTGACCTGTTAATAATAATATTAACAAGAATATATGTGATTTAACAGGTGAAGGTTTATATGGGAGATGGATGGCATCTAGATTTCAAGCAAACTCATTTTGATGCATACTCCCCACCAGATTTCTACACAAGGGTAATAATAAGCTAATAACCTTTAATCTCATTACTTAAAATTTTCACATTCTTTCACAAGGCAACTGCCGGTGTCTGTGTCTGAGCGCGCTTTGAGCAAAAGTCACAAAAAATGTATGTTGTAAAAACACAGGTGGGTATATCGGGAGCACCAGCTGACGAAATAATGAGAAAGACAAAACCGAAAGAGGACACATGGACGCCTGTTTGGAACGAAGAGTTCACATTTGAACTAACACTCCCTGAAATCGCTTTACTTAGAATTGAAGTACATGAATATGACATGTCTGAGAAAGATGACTTCGCTGGTCAAACCTGTCTTCCTGTATCCGAACTGAGGCCCGGGATCCGTGCAGTCCCGTTGTGTGACCGCAAAGGATATCCCTACACTGCAGCAAGACTACTCATGAGGTTTGAGTTTGTGTCATAAAAACCTCACTTTATCGCGGCATTGTCTTAATCTTATGAATTTTGTAATAATATCGTTGTATATATAGTTGGTAATCACGAACTAATAAGCCCATCCAAACGTCTAGTGTTCGGTCCATTGAACCATTTTCAACTCTGAGTTTCAACTTCGGTTGCTTAGTCATAGCAGCCTGTTTTTTGACCACAAACCGGAATAAGATCTTATGTTCGTTATTCATTATTGAACTTTTGGCTATTTGTTCACATATCTGTGTATTCATGTGTGTATGTACCAACTACTTTTAAAAAGTAGTTATGAACCGTGTGGGTTTAGTTTTTAGTTAAGCTGAAAAAGTAAAAAAACATACTTTGTTTAAGCCCAATCCAGGTTCTGGTTTCTGGCCCAGTTAAGCCCATTTACAGACAAAAGGCGCAATATTGGACTGATTAGGATATTTTTCTGGATAATCCAACTAAGCCCAATAATATTAGCTAAACTTAACCCCAATTCAGGTCTTCTCTTTTAGTCCAAGCAGCCCAAGCCCAACATACCAAGATTTTATCACAAGGAAAACGTAAGCCTAAGCCTAAGTGCCTAACCTAACATTGTTTTTGAGTATGAAGTTAATTCTTTTTTTATATTTTTTATTTATACGGTGACTCCTACATGTATCAGCTCTTACTATTGGACTATCAACCTAAGTGGCATGAAGTTAAATAAATAAGACACAACTATCAACCTAAGAGTTTTGTTTATTTTTGTTTCTTTTAAAGTATATTTAACGCAACTAAAACAATAAAAAAACTCTAATTTATTATATTGGCGGACTTAAGTTTAAATCTCGTAATTCTTCATCTTTATGTCTATATTCCATTTGAACATCATTTATTCAATGTAGGTTGTGATTTTATCTTGTCTCATACGTTAGAGTATAGACAAGTTGCGTGAGCTTGTCAATAAATGATTCTCATTGTAAGAGAAATTAATTGGCATCCACTTTGTCCGTAAACGTTTGAAGTTTCACACACTTTTTGGTTTCTATCATGAAGCAAATATGCACCTAGTAAATAATGTGATCATGAAGAATATGAGATATTTACCAAAAAGACAAGAAAAAAGATAGTGTTGAAGGGAATATATTTTAAAGATGGGATAGATTTGACAAAACTTTATAAATAAAGGGTAGCTTTTTGAAAAAGATTCTCAAAGTGGAAGATTGAATTAGATTCATAACCATAAAAGATTTAAAAGGAAAGGTCAAATATGCACTTATTATAAAGATGGAAAACAACCTTAACATGTATCACACTAAAGGGCATAAATGCCATTTTATCATGATGTTTGCCAAAAGACAAGAATAGTAGATTTCCCTGTCATGCACTCCCTTCTTTTGCAAGACAAAACCAAAAAGCTATACTTAAAAGGTTAAAAGTCTTATTCATATAATGTATTAGTTATTTTGGGTATCAAAAGTTATAAATGTGAAAATATCAAAAGTGATGTTGTAATCAGATTTTTATAAACTGTTCGGTTAGGTAGTTTTAAGATAGCGGTCAAAAGTTCAAGCAAGCGGAATGGTAACCTGAGTGTCTGGTCAAACTGAAAGTTCAAATAAAAAAGTTTAAAATTGAATTCTATAAACTTAAATGAAAAGGTTTAAAATTGAATTCTATAAACTTTTGATAAAAGTGAGATTAGATCCCCACGATCTACTGTTTTTAAGGGTTAAATGCTTTACACACTAAGCCAACAACTTGATTTTTCGTTAAAATCATAACTAGAATATATAAATTATTATATATTCTATCATATAGTATTAAGTCTATATTTATCATAAAATATGCTCATATTTCTTCTAAGATATATATTAATTATCTTACTTTTTATTTTATTTATGATATTATTTAGTTCTTAAATGTGATCCCACTAATAAACTAGTAAAACAATCAATTCGGTATTTAGACTATATCATATCTTTATACAAGAGACGCATGAAATAACTTTACATAGCTACTTTGTTTATGTGTATCATCAAACATACTAACATTAACCATGTAGATGAAAAACACAAATTGCGTGAAATTACTAGTATAAACAAAAATATAAATCGAATGTACATATTCATAGATGATTTGTGATACCCTTGTCGAATACGAAGCTGGAAAATGGTGTTCTCACTTCACATAAAGATCTTTAGATATAACCAGTCTTTCTTTTATTTTTTTCGCTTTAAAATAAGTTAAATCCAAATGTATAACTCCATAAAATTAAATTATCATCCCAATTCATACCATTAGCACAATTATGATTTATATAAAATTAAATAATTTAATGGGATAGAGACGGAATATGAGGACGAAATGTGTGTTGTTTTGTTCCTGTAAAAAAGTGACACGTGGAAATGGGGTAAAAGGAAAACGTCCTCAGCTGTTGGGCAAAAGGAAGTAGGAGTCTTATGATTTATGAAGAAATAAAGGAAAAGATAAGGATTGAGGGGACACACTTTCTTAATATGTATATTTGTATATAAAATTTATTTATATTTAGCTTTATTAGTGATGAGAATATAGATAATGATAATACATTAAATAGTCTTTTTTTCTTTCAAATTAAATATTTTTTTTATTAATATATTGTTCTTATCTTTAAAGTTTTCATATAAATATGAAAAACAACAAGTTTAAAGATATGTAAATTTTAATATAAGTATATGCATAGGCTAAATAATCGTACTAGATGCATATGGTGCAAACACGTGTAATCAACTTTTTAAAAAAAAAATTAATTACGTAATTCAAATTTTAAAAGTTTTCTAATTAAGACATTTAGTTTTAATGTTTTATATAAATTAAAAAATTTAATATTTTTTTAGCATGTTATACTTTTTGTTTCAATTAGGAATTATTTTTTTTTCTTTTGATGCTAATATGGAAAAGTAACCTAAATTTTAGATACTTTTTTTTAAATTTTTTCATATTTAACATGTTTCTTATATATTGAAAATTCTGAGCCTCGCGCATTCTTCTCCATTACTTTTTTGACATAAGGAAATTTGATAATTACTCTATTTGATCGTTTAATGGTCAAATTTAAAAAAATATAAATTGATAACTAATATAGAATACTTTTGAAAACTGGTTATTATTATGTGACATTTCTCATTTTTAAAATGATAAATGTTAGAGTTGAGGAGAGAGTGAGTCTTCGGGTTCTTGTGCAAAAATGTCTAAAACGTAGAATGCGAGTGAATGAAAGTGATATGAGAGATGTGGTTATTGATAATCTATCGTAGAAGAGAGAATTTTGTTATATTATAGCTTTTACGTTGTGTTCCCGAGATTAATAAACGAAAGAAAAGAAAAGAAAAAAAGTGAAAGGAAATTAACGAGAGAAAAGAAATGAAAAGAAAAAAAAATTAAGGAGAGAAAAGAAATGAAAATAAAAGAAAAGACGTTTTAAATTTTCGTGTTCTAGAGTTCGAAGGAAATGAAAAAAAAATTAAGAAATTTATGTGTTTAATTTCTTTTCTTTCCATTTCCTTCCGTTTTGAAAGGAAAGTTAGAAGGGAAAATTATTGAAAATTTTCTTTTCGTTTCTTTCCATTTCCTTCCTTTAAAAAACTCTGAAACACAAAGTTTTTTTGTTTCCTTCAATTTTCCTCCTTAAAAAAACTTGAGAACACAACTATTTTTCACTTTCCATTCATTTTATTCCATTTCTCTCCTTAAATGAGACTTGAGAACAGAGCGTTAGTTCAAAAATGTGAAAAGAAAATAAAAACAGAAGTTTAACTTTTGAAACGAAAAACACACAAACTTATTTAACCATATTCCTAAATCTAAAATATTGTTTATTATTAGACTTGAATCCACAACTTACAAAAAAAGATAACTATTATGTGCAGGTAGGTAACAATTAATTCGGTTATGAAAATTTCTTGGGGCTAACCATGAACTGAACCAGACCTAATAATAAATAAGTCTGAACTGAATTCAACCGATTAAACCGAATTATTCGGTTTATTCAATTCAGTTACCCAATCAAACCTATTATTATTAGGTTTTATTCGGATAATTGAACCAAGTAACCAAGATTAAATGGAAACCAAATTCCCAATGCAGATATAGTTAGTAACCGAACTTACAACCAAATTGTGAACCGAATTCACAATTCGTTTCGGTTTTTCCGTTTATAGATACAATTTGATTTTCTGATTTTTTGAACACCAACACATTAGATACTATGATGATACATGTTCTTAGTAATAACTAATAAGCTTTTGACTAAAATGTGAATATGAACAAACTATGGTTATTACAAGTTGAAATACAAGTCATCGTTAAAGGACAACTCCCTATCTTCCCTTCTATCTTCGTACAATACACTTCTAAAGGCATTAAGAGACATGTGAACCTCGTAGATGCAATTTTAAACATATTAAAGAGACAAGAAGAATTTAACTTTTTGTAAATGAACAACAAACTAAACATATGTTCTCACCATTTACCGTAGGGTGTAATAAAGAGCTGCACGTATGAAGTGACATCAATCATGCTCTAAACCTTTAACCTTTTTAAAGTCGATGTTCTTACACAATAACACTCAACAACTGAGCTTACGAATCAGCCATAAAATAATGGTGATCTTGTGATTGTAAATATGTATGATATACCACACCGTCAGTGATAAAAAATACCACTTATTCATATTGATCTCTTTGTTTATGGGTTACAAAATTATATATAATCTATCTAAACTTCATGCACTAAATAACGATATAGAAAACATATACAAGTATATTACAAGGAATACACAAGTTAGGTTCGTGTATATATATTGAATTTCAAGTTAATATCTCCATCTTTATGTGTTTATGGTATGTGGTGAAAAAGTGTTAGACAAGAGTAGTTTCACTACAAAGTTAAACACTTAGTTATTTATTGACATAGTCATTGTGAACAAGCAACTAGAAACAATGCAATTCATATTTTAGGGTTTGTCATCACTCATCAGAGGTGTACAAAAAATGGTTCCGATAAAAAACTGGTAAAAAAACTGACCAGTTTTGAAAAAACTGGTTTGAACCAAACTGTTAAAACTGGTTTCTAGTCTAATCCAAACCGCCGGTTTGTATACCAGTTTGATAGCCCGACACCTTAAAACCGATTCAAAAATACAAAAACCATAAACCGATAAAATGGTAAAAACCCAGTTTTTTAAGGAAAACCGGTCCAAATCGGTTTGAAGGACCAGTTTGAGGGGTTCAAGTATTTAGTGAGCCAAACCGGTTTATAAACCGGACCGGTTTGGAAAAAACCACTTTGACCACAAGACAAAAGAACTGGTTTGGTTTAAACCCGAACCGGTTTGAGAAAAAAACTGGTTTGTACCCCTCTAGTAGTCATGCGGTTACGTATAGATCTAAGTAATTGTTCTGATCAAATCAAAGAAACACACGCAAGCATATAAATACATCCTAATATCAACTTTTCACTTTCATATAATCGAGTCTGTTTTGTTAGATTCATGTGGAAGACAAAACTACGGTAAGGATGCACTTAGAAACATGGTTTTGAAAATCGGACCGGACCGGCCGGTCCGACCAGTTGGACCGGGAACCAAACTCCAATCCGGTCTGGTTCGGTGCTTAAAACCGTTTTACTATTGAACCAGCGGTCGGACCGGTTGAACCGGCGGTCGGACCGGTTGAACCGGCGGTCGGACCGGTTGAACCGGGTTTTTTATATACTTTTATTTTATTTTTTTTGTAATTTTTATATATACTTATAAAAAATAATTATTGTTTTATCCAGTTCTTATATCCGGTAAGACGTCCGGTTCATTGTTCGGTCCGATTTTAAAAACATTGCTTAGAAAGAGAGAAGTCGTACGAGGTAGAGATTTCCTTGAAGAAAGGATGGGAAGGGGGAAATCATATGTAGTTTGTGACGACAACGATGGAGACAATAGTGGTGTTTAGAGGCATGAGTCGTTGAAAAGATTAAATAACATCGACGAGGAGGAAATATAGTTTGATTCTAGAAAAGAAAACGATTAAGGTGGAATGTTTAAGATATGAAATCTATGAATGTAAGTAATTATATAATAAATGAGAATTTTTCTTAATATATTTGTTTGTTTAGTGAAATACTTAAATCACAATTTTTTTATTTATGGGTTAAATTTAAAAATAGAGTAAATTACCATTTGCATCCCTCACGTTTTCTCATTTTAACCATTTGTATCCCTATAGTTTCAAATTCTCGATTTCCCCCCTAACGTTTCATTTTTGTCACCGTTTGAATCCAAATGACTAACTCCGTTAAATTGTTCAATTAACTTTTTATGGAAACAACTAAATTGCCCTTAAGATTAAAAAATCAAAAAAACTTAGTGGGACCACCCACATCTTCTTATTATTCTCTAACCCCCAAACACACATACTCTCTCTCTTTCTATCTTCTCTTCATCACCCGCCACCATAAACACCACTATCACCATCACCACCACAACCTCCCCCTCGCCACCACCGTAGGAAATCGTCGGATAAACCCACACCACCATCATTGCCCCTCATCAGCATAGTAGCAACCCATTAGGTCAAGCCATAACATCACACTGCCCCTCACCACCGCCATAGCAACCCACCACCATAGCCTTCTCACCACCATTGTAGCAATCTATCAGGTCAACCCACACCACCACCACCGTCCTTCACCACCAACATAGCAACCCACCACCGTAGCCCATCATGTGACATTCGTCATTTTCGACTAGCTTTGTATTTGTTATCCTGTATTGTAAACCCGACTCGTTTTGGTCTTCGGATCTTTGAATATTAATTAATGATGGATTTTATGTTGTAATCATGTTTTATACTTGTCGTGGCGTGACCCACAGTTCGTTTCAGCAAAATCAATTTTTTTAACATTTTTGGTTCGTTTAAGGTCCGGACTTGTATTTTAACCATCCAAACCAACCAAGACCTAACCCATAACTATTCTAAAACCCTCCAAACATGTAGATACCTGGTCATAATTTATTTAAATTAAAATTTATTTTAAATAAAAGAATCAAAGTGTATCCTTTTACCCACCGGACAAACGCATTACCCATTTCCTCAAACCCTAATCTTTCCCTATAAATACCACTCATTCTCAACCATTTCACCTGCACATTTTCATCTTCTTCTCCCAAAAGTTTTGATCTTGTAAGTTGTTCTAACTAGTTTTGCTTATTTTGACTTTAAAAAGTCAACGAAACCGAATCTTGCATTTCAAATCATTTCGGGTATGTAATTTTGGTTATTTTCAGTTTTTCTAAGTTATTTTATGTTCACAAAACCATTTTCATCTTTATTTAAGTCTTGTGGGCATTCAAACTCATATTTATGCATTTTAGACCCGTTTGGGTCGTTTTCGGGAAGTTTACTCGATTAACTTTCTTGTTTGAGTTTAGATCTGGAAGTTTACCTTATTTTTAGTTCAATGGTTTTGGACATGTGGTAACCATCCTCGGGTTCATACCGAGTCAAAGACCGAACCAAACCGAACGCTCGTTTAAGCACTTTAAATAACTTTTAAGTGACCATGTTACATCAAACATTTTAGATCTGAATTTTTCTTGATATTTTAGTTATTATATGGTTAATATGGAGGTGTAGAACAAATCTTGGCTTGAACCCAAGTTTCGGGCCGAGTAAAACCGAACACCCGTTTTAACGACTTAGTCAATGTTCAAACCACCAAAAGTTCAATCTATCTTTTTAGTTATGTTTTACTTTATATTACTCATATTACTTAAGATTTTGGAAGTGTTAGAACAAATATTAGCTCAAACCAAGTTTCGGGTAAGAATAAACCCGAGTAAAAGTCGAACTTATCGTCTTAACGAGCTAGTCACCGTTCAAAATGCCAAAAGAAAAATCTTTCCTAATTTTTTTAACTTATGTTTCACTTTATGTTATTTGTATTAATAATGTTATGGTATGACGGAACCGAACTTGGTTTTATACTAAGATCGGGTTTAAGCGAATTTCTTTATTAATTAAAGTCTTAAACTCGGGTTTAAGAGAGTGTAAGTCAGACCTTGATGCTTACATTAATGGGATCGTGCATACTAGCACTAAACCAACTCCCATATGTAAAACTTAACAATGGTTGAGTAAAACTAAACATCAAGGACCCGTTTTCTTGTAAAACTCATTTTATACTTACGTTATTTAAACACACTTTGTAAAATATAACTAAAACTCCCGAAAACCCAAGCCTTATTTTTATGAACTTTTATACCATTTATATTTCATCTTCAATACTCAATACTTACTCAAGATCTTTCAATCTAGGACACACACGTTAAAACCGTCGGACTCGCTTACTTGAGGATTTTATTCAAAATTCATCAACGTCATTTTATTCCATGTGAATAATTTCATCCCGTTTTCTCTTCTATACTTTGGGGTTAGCAAGCATACTTACTTAACCAAAAAAAAATGATTTAACATCTAGATCCTCAACCCACAACCTCTAGGTTATGTGTTGCTTAGAATAATTGTCCAATTGTATGTTATATACCTCATATGATTAATTGCTACATGTTTATTGCTTTTGATCGTTTAGCCTCATCCTCATCCTGAATAAGTATGATCATACGCTCCTCCTTGTAATATGGTAGTTTTATCAATTAGAAAGGAGTCTCATTTATTTATGATTGATATACCTCAATTGTCACTTTTATTTACGGCTTCACATATTTGAGTTGTGAATTTTTGCCTTATATTATATTTATAAAGGCATGGAATTGCTCACCAACATACATGTTGACAAAACATATTTTATGCAATGCTATAGGTTTGATTATCGGTTGCTTGAAGATTTAAAGACGTTACTTTATTTTGGACCGTTAGGTTATTAGTTAAGAACTATTTATTTTCTTGTATTTGTAAGAACATGTTATGAAATGAATGAGTTGATTAAATATTGTCACTTTCATAGTGTCGCGTGCATTTGAACAATCTTAGTTGCGCCCCGGCATGTTCCGCCGCTTTGGTCGGGGTGTGACAGATTGGTATCAGAGCCATGACTATAGCATAGGTGGTTAGACGTAACGACCTATTATAGTTTATGCTTTAGGGTCCCGAAACGTGTTGCCTATACGTGTTACCCTACTTGATTGTTTATTTGCTCTTATTTACTTATTTATTTCATTTACCCTCATGTACACACACACACGCACACACTTTTATAGAAATCTAAGGTATCCTTACCTTACCTTAAAAAAATTAATTAATTAATTCATTAATTAAAAAAATCAAATTATGGATCTCAAAATTTGAGTTTGGGTCCCAATTTTTCGATATTTCTCATCTCCTTAAAGCGTGACATTATAACGGGTTCGTACTAACTGGAAGAGGGAAAATACCTAGATGTGAACCTTTGGCAAAATGATTCCGAGAATCAAAGGTGATTTACTTACCTGGAATGTTCAAGTCAAAGTGTTTGACCTTATAGGCCAAGCGAATGCGCGTTATATGGGTTGCTAACTTTAAGCAGTCACCGTAACCGTTCCGGTTACCTCCATTAATATTGTTGGATTGAAATATGAAAGCCACGGTGATACGTGGACTAGTGTTTTGATCCCTCCCTCGATTTCGATTGTTTTGAGTTGAAACATGAAAGCCACGTTGATACGTGAACTAGTGGTCTTGACTTCTCATTTTATCCCATTTTATGATCTTGGTTGAAACATGAAAGACGCGGTGATTCGCGTAACGTTTCGACTCCCCGCATTACCTCGTATTTCCTTAAGATTACTGTCGGGACAACAAGTCATGGTGATTCATGGATGTATTTCCCGCCTCAAATCTTAACGTTTCAAATATATATATATATATATATATATATATAATATATATATATATATATATATATATATATATATATATTATATATATATATATATATATATATATATATTCATGTGTTAAAATGGTTTTTTTATAAGGTTCACAAAATATTTCACTACAATCTCATATTTACATTAATCACCATCATATTTGAACTAGCTACCCAAAATCTCATATTGTCTCACTTTTATTATTTTTAGAATGCCTCCTCTTCATCGTCAAGCTCGTCATGCACGTCGAACTCGTCGCCCCAAGAACTCCGACCTTAAGATAGCCGAATTGGTTACAACTCAAATGGCTGCTGTACTCCCCACCCTTGTTGCTCAAATTCAAGCTATCCAACCGCAACCTGTTGCTACTCAAGTCACACCCTCTCATGCTACATTAACTTATAACAATTTATGGGTGCCAATCCACCGAAATTAATGGGTGAGGATTGTGCTACCACGCTCCTTCAATGGTTTGAACGCATGGAAAGCGTGTTCTTGCACTGTGAATGTCCGGAGGCCAAGCGAACCACTTTCGCATCAAGTGTGTTCGAGCTAACCGCCCTAACGTGATGGAATAGCATCATGAATGCCAAAGGAGTGGAAGTCGCTATGACTCTCCCTTGGAATGAACTGAAGGATATTGTAACATCTCGTATTTCCGTTAATTAAAAGTTAATTTTATTAATTCTTATATGGGTTATTTAGACAATTTATGAATCTTGTTGGGCTATTATTGTATGATTCTTTGTTTAAGTTTCTAAATTAAGTAAATAATAATAATAACAATTATAATAATAACAATAATAATAATGATAATAAAGATAATAATAATAAGTTATCAAAGTTAACAAGTTAAAACTTAATTAAGTTCAAGGGGGTCTAATTGTCAAATTAGAAACTTAAAATATTAAGTTTGGGCATAAAATAATAAGAATTCAAAGTTGGGGACCATTTGTGTAACTATTTTAAAAACCCAACCCCCTTCCCCTTTGTTCCCCGTACTTCCGGACCGCCGGCAAGGCCACCGCCGGCTCCGGCGAGCCCTTATACACCAAATCAGACGATTTCGTAACCCATAACCGATATGAATCGTTTCACATACGTGTTTCGAACTTGAATGCACCTAATAATTGAGAATACACGTCGGTTATCAACCCATTCGAAGGCATAACCGAACTCGATAAGTTCCAAAACCTTTCGAACATTAAAACACTATAATAATTCAATTAGTTCAACATAACCAATCATCTATCTATCAATAATCGATTGCAACCACCAATTACACCTGAAACAACCACAAACAATCAGTTCGATTACACCCTTTTCATCGCAACCTGCAACACCCGTAGACCACTTTCCGAGCTTGTTAACTTATAATTATCAGAGGGCTTTTCATCGTGGGATCACTAGAAGCTTACTGTAAAAGGAATTTGAGTTCCATCGACGATTTCATCTTGAATCGGTTCTCCACAGTCGCGACCTAGGTCCATAACGCGAGCATCGAATACCAAACGAATCAGTAAGTTAAATACATACATATACTCGATTTCACATGAGGAACAAAAGCCCTAAACTTAATTTGATTGATAACTTTGAATTGTTGTTCAATTTGATCGATTGTGGATCTAGGGTTCATGTAAATTGGGGTTTTGTTTAAACTTTGCTTTTAAGAATTAAAAGTGGAGTTTTATCACGGCTGGAAGCCTGGTTCACTGGTTAAGACAATGTTCCCCATACATGAGGTCACGGGTTCGAACCCGGGCACCTCATGTAATTTTTTTTAAAAAAAAGCCTTTTTGGCTTAAAATTAATTAGAAAATTTATAATAATTATAAAAATGAATTTTATAAACCCTAAATATTTTTAAAGTCATCTAATTATTTCTTAGAAATTTATTCTTGTAAAACTTTGAAGTATTTTAATATAAAATTATTTACAAATGTATTAATGAAATATTTTTATAAAAATTAGATTGTTATATAATACTTAAAGAAATTAATTAATATTAGACCTTATATTTATGGATTTATCATGATATTTATAGAATTTAATATAACTTTATAAATAAAATCACAAGTTATTTACAAAGATCAATTTCTTTAAAAATAAATTTATAAATGGTATTTTTATAATATTTATTTACTTTATAAAAATCCCCAAAATTCTAATACTCTAGTTCATGTTAATTCGTTAATCTTATTATTAACCTAAATCTTATAATATTTATATATTTAGGTGCCTTGTGACGTTTTATCTTGGATCGACATATTTTTATTCTTATTAATCTTCATTATATACTTATTTGACAGTGAGTTTTCCTTGCCCCTTTTCATATTTTCACACCAATTTAGGGTGAAACATGATAGCTTATACTTGATACACTTATACTCATTTGAGACTTTTAAATCACATGCGATTCAACTTATTATTTTGTCATGGTTATTTGTGTATTGTAAGTGATTATATGAGATACATAGTTTGTTTACAATCATTAACTATTGCTAGCCTGGCGACGTCTTAGATCTTTGGGCCTGACAAGCCTATTTGGTGCTAAAGTCGAGGTATTGCCGGCTCCTGATGACGTATGCTTGTTCATCATGGGAACCAAATACACTTAGCCAATCTTTTATACTTGTAATCAAGTCGAGGTTTGGTTGTAACGATATGTGTTCTATAACCTTACTTGCTTATGACCTATGACCTGAATTGCTACTTGTAACTTTTTTTATATTATGTATAAAAACCTTGGAAACTCACCAACTATTTTTAGTTGACACTTATTTTTATCATGTTTCAGGTTAACCTCAAGCTTAAAGTGATCCTTTTGAAGCATGTTATAATCTAGGACTTGGACCTAGATAATGAAATAAAAAGTTTTTCTTCATGTTATGTTATGTTTGAGCTTATTATTTGTTTGAGACTTATGATGGTATTTCACTTCAAGACTTATGATAATAATATTTACATTTTAATATAGCGTTATGTGGCTGTGAACAATCTTAACCCTCACATCTCGACGTTTCCGCCGTCAAGATTGGTATCAGAGCCCATAACTATAGGGATTTAGGTTATTGGAAATGGTGACCTAGACTATAGCTTATGCATGAACCTCATAGGATAATATTTATATTCTTGGAAATATATATATTGTTACATGCTACATAATGCTATACCTTACTTATGTGCAACTTGATGCCTTAGCATAGGTTTGCCTTGTAATTGTTTAAACTTTGTTATTAGTCTCCCTAAACTTAACTTTGACTCTTTGACTCTCTCCGACAAATGAAACTTCTTAATCTTATTCTCGTCAAAACGTGGGAACTTATGTTTATGATTTGAATCTTTAGACTTATGTCTAATCTAAGTTAAATCTCATCAAGGTTTTGATTACATGAACCTAAGAAATTTGTGTGAAACATAGACACCTGTATTCTGGATTTCCTGGCAAAAAGCCCTCGGGCTAAGGCAAGCATATCGCATAAATCCTACGGGACTAGTTATGCTTACCTGGGGATTTCTGGGATGAGTGATAAACTATGGTCTACATAAACAAATTTCTAAGGCGAGTGGGTCAACTTACCTTGACGTGTCAACGTTTCCAAATGGTGATGCGTTACCAAATGGAACCATTCTATGTGCCTTACAACTTTTGTCTTATCCTTGTTGAACATCAATCCTTGTTATTCCAATTCTCATATCTAACTCATTTGTATATTCCAGCATGTCTCGTCATCATGGAAGCGTGGAAATTCCGATCGTAAGTTAGCCGCCATGATTGCTCGACTAATGGCTGTTGTCATCCCGACCATGGTTGCTGAACTTAATAGCACCTTAATGACCAACGCTAGCAACAATGGAAATGGTCATGGAGAAAATAGCAACAACCAAAACGGGAACAATCAACACGAGAATAATCAAACTTGCACCTTCAAACACTTCAGCTCTTGCAAGCCCACTAGTTTTAGTGGCAAGGAAGGAGCCACTGGCCTTCTTGAGTGGTTCGAAAGCATGGAGAATACCTTTATCAATTGTGAGTGTCCCGATGCACTCAAGGTTCGTTATGCCACTAGTATGCTCCAACAAAGGGCTCTTACCTGGTGGAATAGCGAGAAGAGAAACCGTGGTCCTGAAGCTGTGCTAGTACTTACCTGGGAAGAGTTCAAGAACATCGCCATCGCGAAGTTCTGCCCAAGAAATGAATTGCAAAAGTTGGAAGAAGAGTTTTGGAATTTGAAACAAAATGATGGTGATCATTTGGCCTACTCAACTAGGCATCATGAGCTGAGTATACTGCTGCCCCATATGGTCGACACTGTCCCCGCAACATCGAGAAGTTCATTAAGGTGTACCACCCCAAATTCAAGATGCTGTGGTGGGTAGCCGACCCACAACCTTGGAAGAAGCCATTACTATCACCGCTCAACTCACCGAGAACCATATACGAGCGGGCACCATGTCTGTGAAGGGTGCAAAGAAGGTAGAGAAGACGGCTACCGAGGTTGTTAAGGAGACTAAAGCTGAACCGTCTTACAACAACAACAACAACAGAAGCGCAAGTTCACACCAGCGCGTAACTATGCCGTGGCTGCACCCAAACAACCCCAAAGACAACTTGTACCTGCGGCTACACCTGTGGCACAAGTGCCTGGGGCTAGGGCTTATGCTGGTCCTCAGCCGATGTGCAACACGTGTAGGTATCATCATCCGGGGAATCAACCACGCTGAATTTGCACCTTATGCGGTAAATATGGTCATTTGGTGGCGACTTGCCACCGTGCACCTAACAATGCCGCTGTGGTCACGAACCGTGTTTGCTACAACTGTGGGGAACCTGGCCATTTTCGCCCAAATGCCCTCGTCTTGTGGGTAATGTTCCACAAGCCTGAGGACGTGCTTTCAACATCAACGCTAACCAAGCACAAGCAAACAACGATGTGGTGAATGGTACGTTAACTCACCTTTAACTTTTGTGATCCGATTCATTTCATACTTTACCTGTATCGTTAAATACCTTAAAAATTGAACAGGTATGTTCCTTATTAACAAAACTTATGCCTATGTCCTATTTGATTCTGGAGCCGATAAAAGTTTTGTTTCATTAGAGTTTGAACCCATACTTGCTAAGCCACATACGAAACTAGAAAGACCTCTTACTGTTGAAGTTGCCGATGGAGAACCGATCACCGTTGACGTTATCATTCGTGATTGCATCTTAAGTCTTGACACGCATGATTTTCTCATCGATCTTATCCCTATGAAACTTGGAAGCTTTGACGTCATCATTGGTATGGATTGGTTAGCCAAACACCATGCCGAGATCATTTGTTTCGAGAAGTGCATTCGTATACCGTTACCCTCTGGAGATACGTTGAAGGTGTTCGGTGAAAAATCTTCCAAAGGCTTAAACTCATGTCTTGCACTCAAGCCCGAAAGTGCTTAAGCAAGAAGTATATGGCCTTCTTGGCTTACGTGGTCAACACGAAAGTCAAAGGGAAAGAATTTAAGGATGTCCCTATCGTACGAGACTTTCCTGAAGTATTTCCCGATGACCTTAGTGGTTTACCTCTCGTGCGTGAAGTCGAGTTTAAAATTGACTTGATACCGGGAGCAAACCCCGTGGCCAAGTCACCATATCAGCTTGCACCATCGGAAATGCAAGAACTCTCTAGTCAACTGCAAGAGCTGTCCGAGAAAGGCTTCATCCGTCCTAGTTCTTCGCCTTGGGGTGCACCTGTTCTTTTCGTGAAGAAGAAAGATGGATCGTTTCGTATGTGCATCGACTATCGTGAGCTTAACAAGCTTACCATCAAGAACCGTTATCCTCTTCCTCGTATTGATGATTTGTTTGACCAACTTCAAGGAGCTGCTATTTTCTCGAAGATCGATTTACGTTCTGGCTATCATCAATTGCGAGTCCATGATGGTGATATCCCAAAGACCGCTTTCCGTACTCGTTATGGACACTATGAGTTTATGGTGATGCCTTTTGGTTTAACCAATGCTCCTGCTGTTTTCATGGATCTCATAAACCGGGTATGAAAGCTTTATCTAGACAAGTTTGTGATCGTCTTCATTGATGACATACTTATCTATTCCAAGTACAACACCGATCATGAACTACATTGAGATTGGTTCTTGAATTATTGAAGAAAGAGCAATTGTACGCGAAGTTCTCGAAGTGTGACTTCTGGCTCGAGGAAGTTCAATTTCTAGGACACGTGGTGAATAGACAAGGAATTTACGTTGATCCTGCAAAGGTGGAAGCTGTGAAAGATTGGTGTGTTCCTACAACTCCTACCAAAGTTC
Source organism: Flaveria trinervia (assembly GCA_025506515.1). NCBI lineage: Eukaryota > Viridiplantae > Streptophyta > Magnoliopsida > Asterales > Asteraceae > Flaveria > Flaveria trinervia. The sequence goes on from CM046442.1 coordinate 3,131,015, forward strand.
GTTCTTTTCTTGGTCTTGATGGTTATTATCAGCGGTTCATTGCCAATTTCTCAAGGATCGCGTAACCGCTCACTACTTTGACACAAAAGAATAAAACATTTGAGTGGGGTTCCGAGCAAGAAGAAGCTTTTGAAGCGTTAAAGCATAAGTTATGCAATGCTCCTATCTTGACCCTACCCGATGGAAACGACGATTTCACCATGTATTGTGATGCATCTAAACAAGGCCTTGGTTGTGTTCTTATGTAACGAGGGAAGGTCATAGCTTACGCATCGAGGCAATTGAAGGTTCACGAGGTGAATTACACAACTCATGATCTTGAGCTTGGTACTGTTGTATTTGCTTTGAAGATTTGGAGGCACTACCTGTATGGTACGCAATGTATAGTCTACACCAATCACAAAAGCCTTCAACACGTTTTCAATCAATAAAATCTCAACATGAGACAACGTCGTTGGTGGAGTTGATTAGTGTCTATGATTGTGACATTCGTTATCATCCTGGTAAAGCAAACGTTGTATCCGATGCACTAAGCCGAAAGATTCACAACAAGATGATCTCATTCCAAGAAATTCGCGATCGACGTCAATGGTTTGACACCTTGGGTGAGTTCGATACTGAGATCCAACTAGATGTCAACGAGACTACCGTATTGCTACAAAACCTGAGAATAGATAGTGACATTGAGTCTAGCATCCTGGAGGCTCAACAAATGGTTCAACGAGAAGGAAGAATGAAGGATGAATTGGAGCATAATCTTCTAACCCAATTGGAAACGAAACCCAATGGGTTGATGTACTTCGCAAATCGAATTTGGATTCCAAATCGCGATAACATCCGTACCTTTATTATGAACAAAGCTCATCAAACTCGTTATTCTATTCATCCTGGTTCCGATAAGATGTACATAGACCTACGTGGTCAATATTGGTGGCCTGGAATGAAGAAAGACATAGCGACTTATGTAGCTAAGTGTCTCACGTGTACGAAGGTTAAAGCCGAACATCAACGTACAAGTGGATTACTTGAGCAACCCGAGATTCCTATGTGGAAATGGGAACACATATCCATGGACTTCATAACTAAGCTACCCCGAACCTCCGAGGACATGATAGCATATGGGTGATCGTTGACCGATTGACCAAGTCGGCGCATTTTATACCATACGTGACACTTACAAAACATCAAAGTTAGCTCGTATATACGTTGATGAGGTTGTAAGTCGTCATGGGGTACCTCTGCACATCATATCCGACCGAGATGCTCGTTTCACTTCACATTTTTGGTCGTCTATGCATGAACTCTTGGGTACACAACTCGATCTAAGCACGGCTTACCATCCTCAAACTGATGGTCAAACCGAGCGAACGATCCAAACCCTGGAGGATTTGCTACGCTTGTGTGTTCTTGATTTTGGTGGTGATTGGGATACGCATTTACCGCTCGCGGAATTTTCGTACAACAATAGTTACCACTCGAGTATCAAGATGGCACCGTTCGAAGCACTTTATGATCGTAAATTTCGTTCACCGATCTGTTGGACCGACATTGGTGAAAACTTCATCACTGGTCCTGAACTTATACAAGAGACGACCGATAAAGTTTCTATCATTCGCAAGAACCTTGAAGTGGCGAGAAGTCGACAAAAGAGCTATGCTGATAAGCGACGTAAGCCATTGGAATTCCAAGTTGGGGAGATGATTCTTCTTAAGGTTTCACCGTGGAAATGTGTGGTTCGCTTTGGAAAGAAGGGCAAACTGGCTCCAAGATTTGTAGGGCCTTTCAAAATCCTGAAAAGGATTGGAAAATGGCTTATAAACTGGAACTACCTTCCGACCTTAGTGGAGTTCATCCTGTGTTCCACGTCTCAAATTTGAGAAGTGCTTGGCTGACGAAAGTCTGCATGTCCCGTTGGAAGACATCCAGATTGACGAGTCATTGCATTTTGTCGAGAAACCTGTAGATCATGGATCGCATAATAAGAAGACTAGAACCACAACAACTCCATTGTCAAGGTGGGGTGTGACAGATATCATGCTCAAAAAATTTTGCCCCAAGCATGAAATTCAAAAATTGGAGGCCGAATTTTAGGATCTTAAACAAGATAGCGGTAACAACTCCGCTTACTCAAACCGCTTCCACGAGCTTAGCCTTCTAGTGCCCCATTTGGTTACCCCCTCGAGAGGGCAATCGACAATACGTTTCGGGTTTGCCAATGCAAATCCGAGATTCCGTCATGAGTAGCAGCCACAACGCTTAATGATGCGATCACTCTTGCCGCCGCCCTTCGGAGAACCATGTCAAAGCAGGGACTTTATCCCGAAAGGATTCCAAGAAACCAAATGTCAGGCCATCACCGATCCATCTCCAAGCTCCAAAGTTGAAGCCCAACCCCAATCCATCAATTACTCCAACTCATCTCACCACTCTAAAAAGAAGCATAAACCAAACCATCGAAACTTTGCTGTCACTCATCCAACTCAACCTCAATCTCAATCTCAAGCTGCCCAAAATCGAAAACCTTACACCGGTCCCCATCCCTTGTGCAACACTTGTCAACGCCACCACCCATCTTACTCCACTTGTCGCCAATGCTCAAATTGCAATCGTTACGACCACCTTAGCAATGTGTGTCGTGAAGCCTCCGTGGACAAACCACTCTACCAAGGTTTGTTCCGTATAATCCTCAAAACCGACCCATGCCTTTTGCTCAACTCCTCCTCAACCGAGAGCTTGTTTCAATTGTGGAGACCCAAATCATTTCCACAATGCTTGTCCCCGACTCACTTTTGCAAATCAAGCCAAATCATTCCTGCACCATACTAGACAACTCAGCCTACCAATTGCAAACTTACCAACCTCAGTACCACAACTCATGGCTCCTCCGTTTCAACCGCTCCAATCAATTCAAGCTCCTCCTCCCCCGCCTTCGAAGCTCCACAAGTCACCCATGGCAACCAATGGCGTGCTTTTATGATGAATGTCAACCAAGCCCAAGTTGCCAACGATGTGGTGAACGGTACGTTTTTAATTAATGAGCATTTTGCTTCAATTTTATTCGATACCGGAGCTGATAGGAGTTTTATTTCATTTAAATTTGAATCAACCCTTGCCGTACCCCATACTAAACTTTCTCGACCTTTTTTTGTCGAAGTCGCCAATGGTAGCTCAATCACTATTGATTCGGTCATCCGTGATTGCATACTCACTCTTTGTAAGCGTAAATTCTCAATTGACCTCATCCCGATGCAAATGGGAAGTTTCGACATCATAGTAGGCATGGATTGGTTAGCATTGCATCGTGCCGAAATTGTTTGCTATGATAAGTTTATTCGAATTCCACTCACCATGGTAAAACTCTCAAAATCTTCGGCAAAACTTCTCCCAAAATCTCAACCTCATGTCGTGTTCTCAATATCAAAAGTACGTACGCCAAAAGTACGTTCCGTTCCTAGTCAAGCGGTGGCAAAAGACCCCGGAGAAAGGAAAATTCAAGACATTCACGTTATTTTTGATTTTCCTGATGTTTTTCCCGACGACGTCTCCGGTCTTCCACCCATCCGTCCCGTCAAATTTCGAATCGATCTTGTCCCCGGAGCAACTCCCGTAGCTAAGGCTCCCTATCGTTTAGCTCCTTTTGAAATGCAAGAATTGTCAAACCAACTCCAAGAACTTTTAGATAAGGGTTTTATCCGTCCAAGCTCATCTCCTTGGGGTGCACCTGTTCTCTTCGTGAAAAAGAAAGATGGCTCGTTTCGCATGTGTATCGACTACCGTGAGCTCAATAAACTCACCATAAAAAATCGTTACCCTTTGCCTCGAATCGACGACCTCTTTGATCAACTCCAAGGTGCAACTTGCTTCTCCAAAATCGATCTTCGATCGGGTTATCATCAATTGCGTGTTCACGAAGATGACATTCCCAAAACTGCTTTTTGTACGCGGTATGGACATTACGAGTTCATGGTTATGCCATTTGGATTAACCAATGCACTCGCAGTATTCATGGACCTCATGAACCGCGTTTGCAAACCATTTTTGGATAAATTCGTAATTGTATTTGTTGACGACATCCTCATCTTTTCTAAATCCGAAGCCAAGCATGAGCATCATTTACGTTCCATGCTCGATCTCCTAAGAAAAGAACAACTTTATGCCAAATTTTCGAAATGTGAATTTTGGTTAAAAGAAGTTCAATTTTTGGGTCACATCGTTAACGATAAAGGTATTCATGTTGATCCCGCTAAAATTGAGGCCGTAAAAGATTGGAAGACTCCATCCACACCTACCGAAGTTCGATCCTTCCTTGGTTTGGCCGGGTATTATCGGCGTTTTATTCTAAACTTCTCCAAAATCGCGCTACCCCTCACCGCATTAACTCATAAGGGAAATCTTATGAATGGGGACCAAAACAAGAAGAAGCTTTTCAAACTCTTAAGCATATGCTTTGCAATGCTCCTATCTTAGCCCTCCCTGAAGGAAACGATAATTTTGTGGTATTTTGTGATGCATCCAACCAAGGTCTCGGTTGCGTTCTCATGCAACGAGGTCAAGTTATCGCTTATGCCTCAAGACAACTCAAAGTTCACGAGAAAAATTACACAACTCACGATCTCGAACTTGGTGCCGTCGTTTTCGCTTTAAAAATCTGGAGACACTATCTTTATGGTACAAAATGTGTAGTATTCACCGATCATAAAAGTCTTCAACATATTTTTGACCAAAAAGATCTGAACATGAGACAACGGCGATGGGCCGAATTACTTAGTGACTATGATTGCGAAATTCGCTACCATCCCGGTAAAGCGAATGTCGTGGCCGATGCCCTTAGTCGAAAATTTAATGTTAAATCTATTTTGCCCCATAGCATTATCATCCAAACTGATCTTCAAACCGCATCTATCGAGCCCAGTGCACCTCCGTTGATGAAGGTAACATGTACGAAGAAATGTCATATGGAGCCGAACTTCAACTCGAAACTAAACCCGATGGCTTACTTTACTTTCTCAATCGTTTATGGGTTCCCGATCGTGACGAACTTCGTACTTTCATTCTTGACGAGGCTCATAAGTCATGTTATTCTGTGCATCCCGGTGCGGATAAAATGTACTTCGATCTTCGTCCCATTTATTGGTGGCCCGGTATGAAAAAGGATGTGGCACTTTACGTTTTAAAATGTCTTACATGCTCAAAGGTTAAAGCCGAGCATCAAAGACCTTTCTGTTTACTCGAGCAACCCTCGATTCCTGTTTGGAAATGGGAAGACATTGCCATGGATTTCATCACTAAGCTCCCAAATACCCGAAACCAAAATGATAGTATTTGGGTAATCATCGATCGATTGACCAAATCGGCTCACTTCATTCCGATCCGAGAAAAGTATTCCGTGGAACAACTAGCTCAAATCTATGTCCGAGAAATCGTGTGCCGCCATGGTATACCAATGACCATCATCTCCGATCGTGATGCTCGTTTCACGTCTCATTTTTGGAAATCGCTTCAAAATGCTCTAGGTACTCGCCTTGACCTTAGTACCGCTTACCACCCTCAAAACGATGGCCAATCCGAGCGTACAATCCAAACCCTCGAGGATATGCTTCGATCATGCGTACTAGACTTTGGTGGAAATTGGGACTCTCATATTCCGCTTATTGAGTTCTCCTACAACAATAGTTTCCATTCTAGCATTGGTATGGCTCCGTTTGAAGCTCTCTATGGTCGCAAGTGTCGTTCTCCGATTTGTTGGAACGAGATTGGTGAAACTCAAATCACAGGTCCTGAGATGGTTCAAGACACTATCGATCGTATCGATCAAATCCGCAAGAATCTACTCGCCGCTAGAAGCCGTCAAAAGAGTTATGCCGATAAACGACGAAAGCCTCTAGAATTTCACGTCGACGACCTTGTCCTCCTCAAAGTATCTCCTTGGAAGGGGGTAGTCCGTTTTGGAAAGAAAGGAAAACTAGCTCCTCGTTTCGTAAGCCCATTCAAGATCCTCGAAAGGATTGGAAAAGTGGCTTATAGACTCGATTTACCGAAAGAACTTTCCGGTGTTCATCCTACCTTTCATGTCTCAAATATTAAGAAATGCTTAGCTGAGGGTAATCTCCACATACCACTCGATGAAGTACATATCGATGAGACAATGCAACTTGTTGAAAGACCCGTAGAAATTATGGATCGCAACGAGAAACGAACCAAACGAAGCCGTATTCGGTTAGTGAAAGTTCGTTGGGAATCAAGATGTGGTGCTAAATTTACTTGGGAAAGAGAAGACGTCATGAAGGAAAAGTATCTGCATCTCTTCGTCATAGCTTCTTCCTAATTTTGGGACGAAATTTCCAAAAGTAGGGAATACTGTGACATTCGTCATTTTCGACTAGTTTTGTATTTGTTATCCTGTATTGTAAACCCGGCTCGTTTTGGTCATCGGATCTTTGAATATTAATAAAATGATGGATTTTATGTTGTAATCATGTTTCATACTTGTCGTGGCGTGACCCATAGTTCGTTTCAGCAAAATAAGGTTTTTTAACATTTTCGGTTCGTTTAAGGTCGGACTTGTATTTTAACCATCCAAACCAACCAAGACCTAACCCATAACTATTCTAGAACCCTCCAAACATGTAGATACCTGGTCATAATTTATTTAAATTAAAATTTATTTCAAATAAAAGAATCAAAGTGCACCCTTTTACCCACCGGACAAACGCATTACCCATTTCCTCAAACCCTAATCTTTCCCTATAAATACCACTCATTCTCAACCATTTCACCTGCACATTTTCATCTTCTTCTCCCAAAATTTTTGATCTTGTAAGTTGTTCTAACTAGTTTTGCTTAAGTTTGACTTTAAAAAGTCAACGAAACCGAATCTTGCATTTCAAATCATTTCGGGTATGTAATTTTGGTTATTTTCAGTTTTTCTAAGTTATTTTATGTTCACAAAACCATTTTCATCTTTATTTAAGTCTTGTGGGCATTCAAACTCACATTTATGCATTTTAGACCCGTTTGGGTCGTTTTCGGGAAGTTTACTCGATTAACTTTATTGTTTGAGTTTAGATCTGGAAGTTTTACCTTATTTTTAGTTCAATGGTTTTGGACATGTGGTAACCATCCTCGGGTTCATACCGAGTCAAAGACCGAACCAAACCGAGCGCTCGTTTAAGCACTTTAAATAACTTTTAAGTGACCATGTTACATCAAACATTTTAGATCTGAATTTTTCTTGATATTTTAGTTATTATATGGTTAATATGGAGGCGTAGAACAAATCTTGGCTTGAACCCAAGTTTCGGGCCGAGTAAAACCGAACACCCGTTTTAACGACTTAGTCAATGTTCAAACCACCAAAAGTTCAATCTATCTTTTTAGTTATGTTTTACTTTATATTACTCATATTACTTAAGATTTTGGAAGTGTTAGAACAAATATTAACTCAAACCAAGTTTCAGGTAAGAATAAACCCGAGTAAAAGTCGAACTTATCGTCTTAATGAGCTAGTCACCGTTCAGAATGCCAAAAGAAAAATCTTTCCTAATTTTTTTAACTTATGTTTCACTTTATGTTATTTGTATTAATAATATTATGGTATGACGGAACCAAACTTGGTTTTATACTAAGATCGGGTTTAAGCGAATTTCTTTATTAATTAAAGTCTCAAACTCGGGTTTAAGAGAGTGTAAGTCAGACCTTGATGCTTACATTAATGGGATCGTGCATACTAGCACTAAACCAACTCCCATATATAAAACTTAACAATGGTTGAGTAAAACTAAACATCAAGGACCCGTTTTCTTGTAAAACTCATTTTATACTTACGTTATTTAAACACACTTTGTAAAATATAACTAAAACTCCCGAAAACCCAAGCCTTATTTTTATGAACTTTTATACCATTTATATTTCATCTTCAATACTCAATACTTACTCAAGATCTTTCAATCTAGGACACACACGTTAAAACCGTCGGACTCGCTTACTTGAGGATTTTATTCAAAATTCATCAACGTTATTTTATTCCATGTGAATAATTTCATCCCGTTTTCTCTTCTATACTTTGGGGTTAGCAAGCATACTTACTTAACCAAAAAAAATGATTAACATCTAGATCCTCAACCCACAACCTCTAGGTTATGTGTTGCTTAGAATAATTGTCCAATTGTATGTTATATACCTCATATGATTAATTGCTACATGTTTATTGCTTTTGATCGTTTAGCCTCATCCTCATCCTGAATAAGTATGATCATACGCTCCTCCTTGTAATATGGTAGTTTTATCAATTAGAAAGGAGTCTCATTTATTTATGATTGATATACCTCAATTGTCACTTTTATTTACGGCTTCACATATTTGAGTTGTGAATTTTTGCCTTATATTATATTTATAAAGTCATGGAATTGCTCACCAACATACATATTGACAAAACATATTTTATGCAATGCTACAGGTTTGATTATCGGTTGATTGAAGATTTAAAGACGTTACTTTATTTTGGACCGTTAGGTTATTAGTTAAGAACTATTTATTTTCTTGTATTTGTAAGAACATGTTATGAAATGAATGAGTTGATTAAATATTGTCACTTTAATAGTGTTGTGTGCATTTGAACAATCTTAGTTGCGCCCCGGCATGTTCCGCCGCTTTGGTCAGGGTGTGACACATCACCACCATCGTAGCAACCCATTAGGTCCACCCACACTACCACCACCGCCCCTCACCATCACGACCACAACCACCGTTATTTGCGAGAGTCGATAAAGAGCCAATCGTTGATACACCGCTTCGTAAGAGGAAGATTCATTTTTCTTGATCCGCCTGGGATCGTGGAGTAGGTTAATCGAGGCTTTACAAACTCAAACTGTTGTTGGTTGATTGCAAAGAAATAGGGCTTTGGTATGCCTATGAATGTTGAATTGGATTCAAGCTGAAGGGGTCAAGCTTTCGATACATCTTTAGATGTAGGTTTAGGGTTTCTATTGAATCAGAAACACCGGAGTTACCATCGGAGTTGTCTTCGGTTTAGGGTTTCTATTGATACATCTTTAGACCGGGGGATCTCTGGCTATGATGGTGGTGATAGTGGTTGCGGTTGTGGTGATCAGATTTTAGGGGTTGCAGTGGTGATGGGTGGCTACACTGGTGGTGATGGGGAGTGTGACGGTAGTGATAGGGATGCGATGGTAGTGATGGGGCTGCGATGGTGGTGATGGGGATACTATGGTGGCGATAGTGGTTGCGGTGGTGGTGATGGGTTGTTGCGGTGGTGGTGGTGATAGGCAGTTGTCATGGTGAGGACCAGGTGGTTGTTGTGGTAGTGATGGGGGTGGTTGTGGTGATGGTGATTTGAAGAAGATGATGTTGATGAATAGGGTAATTTCATCATTTTAATAAAATTTTAACAAAACATTAACAGTGTTAGTCATTTGAACTCAAATGGAGATAAAAATAAAACGTATAGACTTAAATGAAGATAACATAAAATGTCAGGGGCCGGATGGCAATTTTGAAGCTGCAGGGATGCAAGTGGTTAAAATGAACAAACGTCAGGGATGCAGATGATAATTTACTCTTAAAAATATATTGACTTCGGGGTAAATAAATATAAAAGTTGACTTCAAGGGTACCCGTCGGTCACACCGGCGAGTTCTCCCTTCTTAAATATCGTTGCCTGCATGATTCCAACATAATTGTCTTTTTCCTCAGAACCCGCCGGTGCCATCGACGAATTCTGGCTTTTTCTTCAATGACTTTGACCGGTCTTGAAAAGAGAGAATCCGCCAATTGGACCGACGGGTTCTTTCTTATTAGGGTTGGTCGAGTGTCCGATGTTTAATATAAACACATTCAACTATCTCACATTTTCATAAAATCCTGAATCCTAAAAAATACCCTTTAAACCAAAAACCAAAAATCTTCTCAAACCAAATAAAGGTTTTTGGTTTGAAGGTTTGAAGGTTTTTTTAGGAATCAGTATTTTATGAAAAGGTGAAATGGTTGAACATGTTTATATTAAACACCCAACATCCGACCAACCCTAATAAGAAAGAACCCATTGGTCCCATTGGCGGGTTTTTTCTTTTCAAGACCTGGTCAAAGTCATTAAAGAAAAAACCAAAACTTGTCGGTGGCACCGGCGGGTTTTGAGGAAAAGAACAATTATATTGGAATCTTGCAGGGCACGATATTTAAGAAGGGAGAACTCGCTAGTGTAACCGGCGGGTACCCCTAAAGTCAACTTTTATATTTATTTACCCTCAAGTTAATATATTTTTAAATTTAACCCCATAAATAAAAAAATCTTAAATCACGCGGATGAATGCTTAAACTTTTTAGTTTACTAATAAATTGAAGATTTGATCAAGGGTCAAATGAAGATAACAAATGGAAAACAATTTGTGACCACCACCGAATGTTGGAAGATCATGAAAAGTCCAAAAGGGTGTCATAGTCACACACAAAGTGCTTTTAGAAATGGGGCCCATCCAAGGGTAAAACTGGAAATTAAGAAAATAGAAGTGCGTTATTAGCCAACCGAATCCAACGATATCGTTACATAAAAGGAGGAAAAAAAAGGTATGATGTGACCTCGTTTTTTTCTTTTTACCTTTAAAATAATAATTATTGTGGGCGCCTCAAATAATACTTTTTAGAGTTTTTTTGCACTAGTAAAAAAATATTTATTAAAATGAGTTATGTGTAAAATAGTTATCAATAGAAATGCTTTTAATAAGTTATTTTTGTATCGCTCTTTATTTTATTGGATATAAACACGTATATTTAAAAAGATATGGTTTTCAAAATGTTAAGAAAAATATTTCTAATCAAATTAAAAAAAATTGTTAGGAAATTCTAGAAGTAATTTGGAAACAACCTCTCTAACTTTTTTTTCATAAATTAATAAACTATTGAAAGTACTTTTTTACGAGAATCAAATAACTTTATAAAAATATATTTTGTTTGATGTCATATTGGATAAAACATATTCAAAAAACTGTATTTGTATTTTCTATTAGAAATGTTTTTATTATTACGCTTTTCAAGTTGTTATCAAACTAAAATGATCCATATTTGTCTGTAAACCCATGTATATAATTAACCAGCTGTTTTTACAACCTTATGATAAACCATTAAGATGTATTACGAAATAAGTGATAGTCTTTTAATCATTCAACATGTTTTTTAAACTCACTCATTAAAAGAGTACATGAAACAATAAAAATTGTGTTTAACGCTTAAATTACAAATTTAATTTTTTTTTTGAGAAAAACAACAAATGCAACCAAACAACATGGAGAGAAACGATGATTCACTCTATTTAACATAAACGGTCATCAATAAAATTTTAGAAACCTAATAATACTTCATTCATCAATAAAATTAGGTAAAATATTATGTTTGTTGTGTAAATGATCTTTCACATAGGTTAAATAGAATAATGAATTCAAACTTGATAATCAATTAGATGTAATCATTAAATAAGTCTTTATCGGACGTCAATTGTTGTATCACCATAACTTATAAATAACTAAAACTTTTATGCAAATGAAGTATTTTTCATTCATTTTAAAATTATTAAATGGTTTTGTAATTTTCCGGAAAAAATGAGAAAATGATAGCTAGAGACTTTATTGTGACGGATCACAATCATGTTGTTGATAGCATACGCATGAGGCGTGAGTGCATTTTCATACTAACTAATAGTGCACTCGTTAATTTATTAGTGGGATTTGTATCCATTTATTCCTTTTCATTTGTTTTATTTTTCTTATGTACATTTAAATTCAATTCTATGATATTAAAAAAAATCCGTCATAGATTTGTTTACAACAATATAAATCCGTTACCAAAGATTTAAATACAAATCTAGACAATATATAGTGCATGCAGTGAAGGTTATAATTTTAAGTCAATATACGTCTATTAACGGTGTATTTGTATTGAGCCAGGTCATCAAATTTTATAACCGGATAATTAGGTCACTGACATGTTTTATAGTTTTATGATAAATCTAGGATTATTTTTATTTGGTTCATAACTTGGTATGAGTTATGAGTGTGAATTTAGGAACTTTATAAGTTGATTATAATCAATTCAAACTTAATTGTAAAGTTAACATTTTTTAAAATGTTTTAACTGGCGCTAAACTTTTTTTATAAAGTAAATATTTTTGTTCATCTTTGTTTTTAATGACTAATTAGATCATCGATAAACTATTGATTCACTTAATCATATTCTTAGTACGGAATTTTAAAGCAATAAACTAATATGTATGTCTATTTAATCATTTACTACTAGCATAATTACAATTTGTTTGATAGAGGTGGATGACACAACACCTAAAAGTAACATGTTATGAAAAGAATTTTCAACTAAACCCACAATACCCGGGTCACTATCAAGGAAAAAAAGAGGTATGTGACACTTTATTTTACATATTCAAAATAGTTTACTTTTTATATCTAGCATATTTGCTTTTTAATTAAACAAATCGTATTAAAATGATATTGTTTGATAAATTTGGATTGGTATTCCTATAAAAAGTAATTTTTTTTTATTTTGTTTCACTAATTATCTTTTAATTTTTTATTGAATTCCTTTAATGTTATTTATGAGAGCATCATTAACGGGCTATCGAGCACCTCCTCTCTCATTTACATTGACACTACTTGACCCTTTAGCTTACTGTACATATTCCATTCCCATCTTCATGGACACGAGCTAGAGGTGCATAGAAAAACCGATTTTAAGCGGAAAGTCTACACCACTCATAACATGGTTTTTAAGCTGGTCAAACCCCTTTTTAAGATTTTTTTTTTATAAAATCAAGTCGGTTTAGATGTTGTGCAACCCTAGCGACAATAGCACCAACTTAAATGATTTAACAAAAAAATATAGGGTTTTGTACTCCTACTGTTATTGCTAGGATTACCAAATGTGAATCAGTCATACGAGATATCAGTATGTGCCTTTAAAACTTGGTCATCCAAGTTTCAATTTGATTTTTTGAACCTTGAACAGACGCTAGTCCACCCTTCATCAAATCTAGAATTCAAGTTAGGCCTCTAAAAAAGTTAAATCACCGTTAACCAACAAATTTTATGATGCTCCATCCTCTCTCTCTTATTTCATCCGTAGTCTTCATCAAAGGGCATTTATCCTCATGAATGACTTCTTCCTGTTCTCTTTCCTTCACATAAACTACGATTTGGTATCCGTCGGTTGTGGATGGTCAGAAACGAGCTCGTTATAACATGCTATAATTTTGACACAAAGAAAAACTTACAATCGGAAACACAAGCCACACAAGTCGTAAAGTTTTATGTCTTCTTTCCTTATGTTGCATGGTCACCTAAGTCATATAAGGCAACGTGTGAGTGAGATGTTTCAACAACAAAGAAAATAAATGCCAAATATTATAAAATACAACATATTTATATTTTTAAAATATAGAAATCTAATTATTTTTGTTATGGCTTTGTAATTCGTGACAATGTTTCTCGGTAGATCATAATTTTGTTATGGTTTTGTAATTCTCTTGCTAGTCGGGTTTTATATATAAAATTTCCATGTTCTAAAATTTTAAATAATCAAGAAGATGTTAGTTATGTAAGATGGTAAAATACTGAATAATATTATTGTGTTAGGTTGTAATATATATAAAAATAACAAGTAACCCTGAAATCTAATTGGTCCCATAAACTCATTATAATCAAATCTTAATAATATATTTTAATAGCTTTAACAACTCATTAGTTTTAGTTAGGCTTGGTTGGTTTACGAGTATCAATTTGAATGTACAATAAAATTTATTTTGATTACCCACGAAAAATGTACCATATCATTGGCTGATGTAATATTACTTAACGAAAAGATATATTGGTTGGGTAAAAGCATATTCCAACACTTTGGATAACCACTTGACTAGTAAAATTAAGATATGTCACTGTATACATACATACATATGCACTTATTTGAATACAAACGTATATGTGTATGTGTGTGTATTCGGTTATTGCACCAACTAGATATTTTCATGCAAATCATACGAAATATTTAAGGCAAACTGAATGTTAATAATTTAAATTGTGATATATTAGACAATAATAATTTCTATTATCAATTTAGCTAATAACAATCCAAATTTTATTTTTGTTGTCGAGGGCAATCATACTATTTATTTACACTTGATTTTCGCTCGATTTTGCTGTCGAGGGCAATCATACTAGCATAATCATTCACAATTATCACCACGAACAAAATTAGAATCGATTTACACTTGATTTCAACTTATTTTTCACTCTCTTTTTCATATAATTTAGTATGTATTAATAAATTATTAAAAGAAAAACATCTATAGTTTAGATGTTTAATAATTTAGTTACTTATTTAAAATAATAATAATTTAATACGAGAAAGACAAGAAACACAAATATTGATATACTAGCTTTAGTTAACCCGTTTATTACACGGGTTAAATAATAAAGTATTAAATTGAATAAAATTTTATAATTATAAGTTATACGATTTAAATTATGTATTAGTTTTTACTATAATTAATAAAACAATAATATCAACTTTTTAAAATTTTATTTTTAAACTTTTTTCCCAAAAAATAAATTAAACATTTTATTTCAAAACAAAATTTTAAAATTTTCGTGTTTAAAAAAGTATATAACGTTTTAGATAAAATTCTTTTTATAAAAATTTGTTTCTCTAGAAATAAAAATTAGTAAAAAGATCTATTTCTTAATTTTTTAAAAATAAATTATAATAAAAAAGAATTAAATAACATAATTAGTAATTAATATAGTTATTTAATATGAGAGAGAATCAAGAATTTTTTGAAAATATGAATGTGGTATTGTCATATGACATCCCTAGTTTTCCTTTTATAAAAATAGAAAGATTTGTTTTAACATATTTTATTTAAAAAGAAAGTCAAATTTATTGTTTCTATAATTTTCGTATTTATTTATTATGAGAGTGAGACGGAAAAATGCTTTTTTATATGCTAGAATGATAAAGCGTGTATTTTGTTATGCTAGAATGATGATAAATATTTTAAATATATTATTGTATTATATGTTATAAATTATAAATATAGATATGACAATACTGTATCAAATTAAATATACCAAATTTCATCATTTCTATTTTTTTAAGTGGTGAAGTACATAGAAACTATTCGGAGTTACAAAATATAGTAAAACTAAATAAATCAAAGAAAAATAATGTGATGATTTTTTTTTCTTTCAACTATATCTAACTATCTTCTGTTTATATATATAATACTAATTATCAAGTTAGTTATGTATTATATATTGACTGTATGTTTTATAGATTGTACCTTATTTTATTTATTTTTTTAATTTCATTTTAAACCCTATAGTTTAGATCTTTTACATCTAACCCTACTATATTTTTTATTTTTAACGTTGGTCTCATATACTTTCATCTTTTATAACTTTTGTGTTTTATGTTTCGGTCAAAAAATTTTCAAGTTAACATACAGTCACATGCGTTTGTGGTTTAACGTTTTTACATCTATTATTTTCTGTTTCACTACCGCGTTGTGTAATACACTTCATTCTAACTTATACACATTAAAACGTCGCAACGCACATGTCTGGTTTAAAATTTTTACGTCTATCTTTTGTTTTGTTTTATTCTTTTTATTTTACAAGCTTTTATGGTATTGGTAGTCGCTAGCAACGGTGAAACAATGATACTTTAGTTTTATGCCTTCATGGCAACGAGTGGGGTTAAATAGTAGTTTTTATCTATTTATATCAAATGAAGCTCATGCTAAAATTCTTTTTTGACGTCTAAGCGTTGTTTAGAGTTTTCTGGACTTTTCCAAGTACAAAAGTAAGAAAGCACTTAAAAGTGTATAGAAAGCATTTGTCCAAAATAGAATAATACTCATTAATAAACAATAAAACCTATTGATACACAAATAAAGAAAATATACATGTATGTTTTTTTGTAGCCGGCAACAAAACACATACCATTAAACTAAATCCAACTCTATCAAGGAGATAGAGAGAAGACAAGTACATTAAATCAAGAAAGAAGAAATATTAAACACACACTAATTATCTCTATCTGATTAGTTTACTTTTTCTTCTGATTACAATTCAAAGAAAAGAGGTTGTTATTATATTGTCAAAAACCACTTCACAATTTTTTTTCTTCAGTCAAATATATCGTCATTCTTTTTTCTTTCAAATGAACCATATTGTTAACAAAGTGTTTACATGTATTAACTTCCTTTACCTATAATGACCACTGATTAAGAATATGAATCCAAACAATGACTCGATGACTCACAAAATGCACTGAAAATTCGCTTGATGTCTCCAAAACCCAACTCAATTTATCTTTGGTTCCATCTATGATTTTTGATATACGTCCCCGATTTTATCAACTCCCTTAATTCGGCCACTTTAACGAACGTTTTTGAGATACATAAACATGTATATACATTTTTATATAGGGGGTGGTTTAAATAAAAAAAATATTTTACTTTAAAAGTTTATAAAGAAGAGTATGATGGTCATAAAATTATTTCATACTA
Source organism: Flaveria trinervia (assembly GCA_025506515.1). Lineage (NCBI taxonomy): Eukaryota > Viridiplantae > Streptophyta > Magnoliopsida > Asterales > Asteraceae > Flaveria > Flaveria trinervia. The sequence continues at coordinate 3,147,600 of CM046442.1, forward strand.
CTTTTTCACATATGTACATTAAACAAAATATTGATATATCCAACTAATTTAGATATTTTACTAGCTTGCGCAACAACTTATGGTTATATTATCATCCGATAAGATATATTAATATCAATCACTTCAGTTTTCAATACATTTTATATTTCTATTTTGTTTAGATGTGTTGGTTTGTTGTGTTGTTTTGATGTATTGTTTGTTGTATTATTTTGTTGTGCTTGTTTGTTGTGTTTTCTTTAATGTTTTGTTGTGTTGGTTTGTTATTTATATTATATAAATATATTGTGACGTTTTATGTTATTATGATGTTATGTTGTTTTTGTTCTGTTACGTTACTTTTGTGATGTTTTTAAATTATTTAATACTAAAATATGTATTTTTAGTAGTGTTGTTTTATAATATTGTAGTATTTGATCATATAAATGTGGTGTTTTTTGTTGTAAATTATGTGGTTTTTTTATAATTCTTAAAATGTACTATTTTATGGAAAACAACATAATTTTGATAAAACAACATAACTTTGTAAAGTGCAGCTTTTTTTTCTTGAAAAAGTATAACAATACTATAGTCAAATTAAAAAAATAAAATATGTGATTTTATAGTGTACTTTAAAAAAGTAATATTGTATGAAAAAATTATATACATTTAAAAAATAGAGAATTTGAAAAAGTTAACAAATATGCGTATTCCAAATATACCATGCATCTTTTTTATCATCCACTTGAATATTAGCATTTTATTAGTGTTAGATTAGAAATTTTAATGGACTAGCTTGTTTTCTAGGCTTTTTAGATGAATGAACTTTTTCTTTTAATCAACCTCTTTGTATATCGTAAAACTCTCATTTATGCATCATGTTAACTTTGATGGCTGACATTCTTGGGTTTTGGAACAAGTTTATAAAATTAAAAAGCATAAGTTAAAAAATCAATTATAAAAATAGTGTACAGACTTATGAAAAATATTCTAATCTATGTTATCTGCAAACTTTAAAACCTAAGTTTAAATTGAAAATTAAATAAAAAAAATTGTCTGTTAAATATTAAACCACGATTGATTATAATAACATGTTTAACTTAATAGCAACTATACGTCTAAGTTTTTAAAAATAATGTTATATCTAACCTGTTATAACAATGTGTTCAAACTAAATACAACAATGTGTTTAGCATACAACAACTATACACCTTATTTGCAAAAATGTCTAAACAAATTGTGTAATGATAATTTGTGTCGACACCATTAGTACGTCTTAAAATTCTTTTAATTAACGGGCACATATATCCTCATCATAAAACTCACATTTAGCATCTCGAGAATTTCATAAGAGAAAAACATATGTGTAGATGATGCATGTATATTTTTTAAAGTAACTATTTATTTGAGTTATTGAATTTTTTCTAGCCTGCATTAGCTTACCTTTATTATTTATTGATTTAACAATATAAACGTTATTCATTTTTTTCTAGATGACTTTGTACGTGTCAAACTTTTATCATTATTTTCATTTTATATTATTTCTGGATACATCCTAATCCATTTGATCCCAATAAATCATTGACGTGAACACCTAGTCCCATTAAAATTCATCATTTCGTTTTAACATTTTATTAAACAAGTGTCGGGCAAACATTAAAATTACAAGTGTTCAACCCATTTTTGACTCAACACATAGGTGCTAACTATTTCTAGTTGATTAATGATCAATCCACATCCATCTCATTTCACAATAATTTTAATAAATTAAAAGTTGAGATGTGTACACTTCTTATTTGATTTTAAGGAATTACGTAATTAACCTAATGAAGACCAACTAAAGATACATTGCATAATCAATCTAGTTTTTTAATTTTTTTATTTTAGGTCTAAAAATATACAACCATAGTGTAATCTTACCTTAACTAAAAATTTGAGCCTAACTTTTTGTATACGGAGTTTAATCTGATTTTAACGGATCTGTTTTTACGGTCAGTCATTAAAAATCTTAAGACCCATCAATACTTATAAGATTGCATTTGAAAAAAGTGCCTTGGTTTTTGCTTCGTCTTTAGCCCCTATAACGCTCAAGCTGGCCTTGAACGTCACCTGTGTTATAGTTTTAATCAATTTTGTTTTTAGGTATCATTTATATATGCAATTGGCACCTTTAAGTGTTTTTAACTTTTAAGTAGTAGTTTAAAGGCGGATCATAAAATATCAGTGTTTTTAATTTTGTTTTTAACTTTGTAATTGTTTTCAGTTAGTCATTAATAAAGTCAGTACATAAGGCTCCCATATGGGTGATTGTTTTAAAGGTGTCATGTAATGTTAAACTTGATATATGTATTTTTACCCTAGATTTTTACAAAAGTTTGTTTTTACAACTCATACTCATAACCTTCAAGTAACATAGAAGCAACCTTACCATTACGCAAGGTCCCACGATCTTTAAATTTAAAATTTTATATTTTCACCAATCTACCCCACTATAATACCTTCTTAACCATTCAAGCACTCATTTCACTCATTGATTTAAACCTTCAACACTGCATTCTAACAATCATTCACCCAAACTCAAACTTGTTTTTTCAAACTCAAACTTGTTTTTGCGAGTGCTAAACGCATGTTTAAACCATTGTGAAATATGAGTGTAAAACATACTTGATGAAAGCCACAATGGAAGAGGAAAGAGACATGCTTAGATATTTTCTTGATGTTCCAGCATTTTTATTAAAAAAGAGGTTGTATTCAAAATACGGTATTTGTTGGTATTGTACGTTACATCGACTAGTGGTATCGTGTTGGTACCATAAAAATGTAAACAATATCAATCAAAAAATTTAGCACCGTTATATAACTGCTTTTAGAACCAAATCACTACAACTTCATATGTTTTTTGGCAACATGTGCAGCGAAATTCGTAACCCGTCACATCATGCGAGGTAAAATTCAATTAATTGTCTTTGTATTATTCTTCTCTTGGGGTAACTATTGGTATGTGAATCAAAAGGGTTTTCCTCCCCATGTATAGGAGAATTTTCTGATTCCTTGATACGAGGGCTTTCCAGTATGTCTAATGAAGACAATTTTATAATCGAGAAAATGTCGTGTCTATATGTTGAAACACCCAGAAACTATTGTTGTGTTTATATGTCATTTTAGAAATTTAAGATGGTAAATAAGATGAATACATCGTAACATTTATAGGGTTGGAAATCTAGTCACTTGAGAATATAGCCGTTCTTTAATATTATTTATTAATTTTAGTTATTTTTTAAACATAAGTTTATTTCATATTAAGTTTAATTCATTTTATATAATATTTTTATTTATTTATCTTGTATTCTTCTCTTGGGGTTTCCATTGGTATGTGAATCATATGGTTTTTCAAACGTGCATCAAAGGGTTCTCCTTTACATGCACGGGAGGATTGCCCCCTCTACAAAAGGGTAATCTAGTTCCTCTATACGAGGGTTTTCAAGTACCTCTAATGAAGATAGTTTTAAAACAAAAAATATATCGTAAAGAAAATTATACTATGTTAAAAGAAAACCACTACAGTAAATTAAAGTAGAAGCAAACGATATTGATGTAACATTAAGATAAACTGACTGATGGTAAGATGAAAAAAAAACCACTAATGTGAAAGATAAACCAATAAATGGTAAGATCGAACGAAAAAAAAGGAAAACCACTATGATAGTTTAAGACACCTATAAACTCAATTAATTACCTTTGTTAAACTTTACATATTTCATGCTTAAGTGATGAAGATAAAAAATATATAAAATAGTTGGTGAATCAAAACACAGCTTTCTTTCTCTGTAAAAAGTTTGACAGTGACATTGACCTCCATTGATGCCAAGCTTGGCCCCTCTTCATCAAGTGGACACGGCATCTTTCTCTATCACACAAACACAAACACACACACACACACACTCACTCCACTTTACCACATAAATCCCACAAAAATCTTTCATTTCATATTCATTCACCTTCTTCATCATCATCATCATCATCATCTTCTTCTTCAAGCATCTATTCCATCATACCCCACTCCACCAAAATTCCCCTTTCCCCAATAAATTATCCCAAAAGCCCTTGAAGTTAACACCCCCCCAACCATTCTTTATTCAAATTTCACTTCAGGTGTTCTCTCCCACAATAATAATAATAAACCACCCGTTTCTGTTTCTATTATTATTATTATTATTGAATAGTTAGGTTACAATTCCGTAACAACCCAAGAAAGTTATATAATAGTTTATAGATATATCATATATCATATATATATGTTAGCCGGTGATGCCAACGCCGGTGAGCTCAGCCAGGCAATGCTTAACAGACGCGGCGGCGCGTGCGCTAGACGACGCCGTCGCCGTGGCGCGCCGGCGGAGCCACTCTCAGACGACATCTCTTCACGCCGTATCGGCTCTGTTATCTCTACCCACGTCCACCCTACGCGACGCGTGCGCGCGTGCACGCAGCTCGGCTTACTCCCCTCGGCTCCAGCTCCGCGCGCTTGAGCTCTGCGTCAGCGTGTCGCTTGACCGGCTCCCGTCGTCTAAAGCCAAAGCCCCAGCCGACGAGCCGCCGGTGGCAAACTCCCTCATGGCGGCTATCAAAAGATCTCAGGCGAACCAAAGGCGCCAGCCGGAGACGTTTCACTTGTACCAGATGCATCAACAGTTGCACGGGACGCAATCGTCGTTATCGAGTGTTAAAGTGGAGATGAAACACTTTATATCGTCGATTCTTGATGACCCGATTGTCAGTCGGGTGTTCGGTGATGCGGGTTATCGGAGCACCGATGTAAAGATCGCTGTTTTACACCCTCCGTCGATCTCTGGCTACCGGAAATCTTTATCTTTTCCGCCTGTATTCCTCTGTAATTTACCCGATCGAAGTGGGATTAACTTCCCATTTGCTGTTGATCATGAAGAAGATGATGATTTCAAGCGAATTGGGGTTGCTTTGGTGAAGAAGACATCAAGAAATCCGTTATTGATCGGAGTTTGTTCCGACACCGTGGTTGCTGGATTCACGGAGTCTTTAACGACTTTAAACGGTGTAAGCAACGGTAAAGGTGGTTTCTTGCCTGCTGAAGTTGAGGGTTTGAGCGTTATTAACATCAGCAAGGAGATTCGTGAGTTTGTTGTGGGGAATTTGAGTGAAGATTTGATGAATTTGAAGCTGAAAGAGGTGAGATTGAAAACAGAGAGTTGCAGAGGCTGTGGGTCGATTGTGAATTTTGGGGATTTGAAGTTGTTTCTTGATGGTGAATTGTTGGAGAATGTTGTATCAGAATTGAGTAATTTGGTTCGTGATCTCGGTGGGAGATTGTGGTTGATTGGTTCAGTTGAGAGTTATGAGATTTACATGAAGATTTTGGGGAAATTTCCTAATTTGGAGAAAGATTGGGATTTGAATCTGCTTCCGATTAGTTCTTCGCGATTGAATCCCAGCGGATCGCGATCAAAGTCCAGGTGAATGTTATTATGTTAATATGAATCTTTATGTTATGTAAACTGCTGAATGGTGATTTTGAGTTTCTGATATTGATGTTCATCATCTGACAGTCGATGCTCATGATAATTACAGTTTGATGGGGTCATTTGTGCCATTTGGTGGCTTCTTTCCTGCGCAAACCGAGTTGGAAAACTCATCGGCCAGACCCAGAATGGATCAATCTGTAAGTCGTTGTGATGTCTGCAATGAGAAATATGAGCAAGAAGTTTCGATTGTTATGAAGGGAGGCGGTACGACATCTGTTGTTGATCAACAGTCTGCAGGTTTAGCTTCTTGGTTGCAGGTTCATGAATCTGATTCAGCTAAAGGAAACAATGTTCTAGAGGTGTGTGATTTCTTCTTAATTTTGTTTTGTTGGTATGCTACACAGGGTGTCCATCGTGTCGTGTTGATTGCTTTGGTTCCTAATATGAACCTTGTATCTCATTTCCAATTAACATACTTGGGTTTATATATTTAATTTGAGATTAGAGGAACCAGATGAAAAAAATTGGAAGATGATGAAGTGATTATAGATAGTTCACACTTTTTTAAATCAGTCCCCATAAAATCTATTTAGAAGATTTTTCAGAAACCTTTAAACTTAAACTGATTTACAGGTCAAATCATATGTTAAGTAGGTCGTGTTTGGGTTGATCTGTTTAGTTAACAAATAATATTATTAGCGAACCCAAAACCTGATCATATAGGTGGTGTGTGTCGGGTCATGTCAGGAATTGGCACTAGTTATGGGTAACATATAGCACATCTTTTCAGTGCAGGCTAAAGATCATGGCGGTGTATTGAACGTCCGAATCATGGCTCTCCAGAGGAAATGGTCCGATATCTGCCACCGTCTCCATCATAGCTCGTCACCGCAACAAGACGCTTCTCAAGTTCGGGCCCGAATCCCTTTTCATCACCACTTCCAGCTCGATCCCAAGAGGGCACAAATTAACATCCAAGATTCAGATCAAGAAAGCAGATGTAGAAATTTATCACCACCTGTTGACTTTTTTGCAAGTACTTCATCATCTTCAACAACTTCCATAACCACAGACTTAGGCCTGGGAACCATTTATGTCTCACCTGACCCAGACCCGAGACCACAGGTCCATGAAGCTTGTCCTCGAACCTTCAATGAGCCTAACTTTTCAGCTAAAATAGATGAAACAAGCATCCATGTTTCAAATGAAAAAGATTATAAGCAACTGTACAGAGCACTTGCGGAAAAAGTTGGATATCAAAATGATTCCATTCGGGCCATCAGCCAAACGATCACACGGGTCAGGGCTGGGCCCGGAAGGCGCCATGTATGGTTTATGTTTTCTGGGCCTGACCCAGTGGGCAAGAAGAAGATCAGCAGTGCTCTTGCTGAGGTTGTTTTTGGCAGCCCAGAAAGCTTGATTTCTATAGATCTAAACTTTGAAAATCAAATGAGTCACCCGAGTTCAATATTTAGTCGTCGAAATGTGGACTTTTCTGATCCATCATTTAGGGGAAAAACCATCATGGAGTTCATTGCTGAAGAGTTGACCAAGAAACCTCAGTCTGTTGTTCTTCTTGAAAACATAGATAAAGCCGATTTCGTGACTAAAGATAACCTCTCTTGGGCCATTAAAACAGGAAGGTTATCAGACGCCCGTGGTAGAGAAACCCGTATAACTGATGCAGTCTTTGTGTTCACTACAAGCAATGGTAAAGAGGAAAATGAAAAAGAATTTTTGAGCTATTCAGAGGAAAGAATCTTGAATGCGAAAGCCTTGCAAATGAGAATTTCAGTTGAAAAAACCGAACCCGGGAACTCAAGTTTACTCCTTTCCCCTAAAGATTCAGTTTTTAGAAACCCCGAAAGGTCGAGAAAGAGAAAGATCATCGAAATGGGCGATTTTCAAATTTTGGTACCAAAAGCCAAGAAACTGAAATCTTGTTTTGATTTAAATCTTCCATTGGAGGAAACCGAAGAAAGTGACAATGACGTGGTTTCTGAAACTAAGGACCTATGGTTAGAGGAGTTCTTGGATCAAGTTGACGAGAAAGTGGTTTTCGACCCGTTTGACTTTGACTCTCGGGCTGAAATGATCTTGAAACGAATCAGCGAATGCTTTGAGAAATCTTGTGGAAGAAATGTTTTAGAAATTGATAATGAAGTAATGGTGCAAATACTTGCATCTGCTTGGGTCTCAAATGAAGATGGTGTTAACAATTGGATTGAGACTATACTCTCTAGAGGCTTTATGAATGTTAAGCAAAAAGGTGTGGATGATGAATTTGTGGTGAAATTAGTGGTTGTTGAAGGGGCTAACATTGAAGAAGATGATGCATTGTGTGTTTGTCTTCCTTCAAGAATTATAGTAAAATGATATGTTTTAGGTATGTTTTGTTGTAATTATTATTGTCATGTATAATGCTAGTGTTAGCAACCTAATCAGCCGAGTTTTGGCTATATCGTATCATATCATATCTTATAATTTTACCAAATCTTGCCCCTCTACTATTGTTGAATTACCATATAACAAATGAGTTTAACTCAGGTGATGTCTCTATTTAACATGTTAAAGATGTTAAAAGCTTTTGTGTATACTTCTAATGCATATCACTTTTTATTAAAGAAATTTATAATTACAACAATATCATATGTCATGTCTGACCAGTGTTGGAAAAATCGGTGCTAGGTGTCAATTAATCACGAGGAATCGGAAATTCGGAGGGCAACCGTGGCGATTTCATATAATTGGAGGTAATAATCGGTAGTCGGTCAACGGTGGTCAAAATTGAACCTAGGCAAACTCTAGGCGGGCCTAGGCGATCTTAATCGGCCAAAAATATGTGATTTCGGCGAAATTCCAGTAGGGTTCCGGCGAGATTCCTACGACTTTTTGGCGACTTTCAAAATCCGGCCAAAACTTGGAAAATCCGACAAAAACTTGGGAATTCCGGTCAATGTGTATTTATATATTAAACTGAATTTTTTATTAAAATTACATATTAAAAGATGTGTGTTTATATATAAAACTACAAATTATATATGAAAATTCAAATTTAACTAATCCCGATTAATCCTTAGTCCTTACCTCGTCGCTTGCTTAGCGCCTAGCGATTTTTATAACATTGTGTTTAATCTTTTCCTCATGCCCGTGGTGATGTAGACAAGTAACAAAATCCAACCACATCACGAATATCTATTGATCCATATATTTCAAAGTTTAGCGTTTAAGGTTTACGGTGCATTTAAAAGTAGAAAAGAACGATAATGTAGACAAGGTGCGAAAACGTTGTAGAACTTGAACGATAAGGTTGGCCCAACGATGATCGGTAAATAGGTTAGATTGACTATCATGAGAGCCCAACATAAAGTAGATGTCATGTCACAATATATTAGAGGTGGCAAAATGAGCGGGTTAGATTGAGTTAGTTGTTAGGTCAAGGTGAGTTTGGGTTAGGATGAGTTATTTTAAAAAAAGGTTAGGATGGGTTTGGATAAAGATGGATTCAGGTCAGGGTGGGTTCGGGTTTAGATGGGTTATTTTAAAAAGTTTTATAAATTAAATATAAAATTACCAAAACCTAATCAAGCAAGTTTGTGAAAAACTTGAGAAAAATTATGATTGTCAAAGTCAAACACATTTATCAAAAATCAACTAACATTGAAAAAATCACAGGACATAAATGATGATTGGGTTGATTACCATCAATAATTCGACGATTAACGGTTACAACAACTTTGATGGTGAAATGATACAACTTATCATTGTACATCAACCTCTTTCATCTACCATTAGTTTGTAATCATGTATAAATACTAAATAAATAGTGTAAGGAGACCGGGGAAATAAGGACCACATTTCAACCTATATAGTGACATATTCTTTCCAAATGAAAGATGATATATCGTAGGCCTCTCAAAAGAAACTCAAATGTCTTATTTTGGGTTTGAATGAGTTTTTTTAAATGGGTTAGAATGGATTTATAAAAATAGATAAAGAGATCAAGATGGGTTGAAAATATACATAAAAAAAACTAATATGGGTCAAGATGGATATTTGTCCTATCTTCAATTTTAAATATGTCCATCACCATCTCAAATGCCAAACTCTAAAGCCCCTAAATCGCTACCCAAATTGAACCACCGCACCCACATCGAACGAACCTCGCATCTCAAATCGATCATCGCTTAAGCAAATCGACCACCGCACTCATATCGATCGCACCTTTGCTACCCAAATTGAACACCTGACCCACATCGATCGAACTCCACAACCCAAATCGATAACCACTGATACAAATCGACCACCGTACCCCACGCGATCAACTTTACAACTCAAATCGATAACCGATAAAACAAATCAATAACCATACCCATATTGATCAACCTCTGCTTACCCAAATGGTGTTACAGCAACTAATGGTAGATGAAAGAGGTTGATGTACAATGATAAGTTGTACCGTACAAGTTGATGACACATCATAGCATATGGTCGTATGTATGCCAGATAAGTTGTACCGTACAAGTTGATGACACAAATCGGTCCTTAAATTGATTTCATTTGATCAGATATTATATGGTAACGTACTGTTTATGCAAAATATTACAAGAACCCATGTTTCATCATTTTCGAAATGACCATGGTTTTGATGATATTATAAGGTAACGTACTGTTTTGTTTTCATATACATTGTCCTGAAAGTGATGATGAAGCAAAAGATATGGTTTTGAAATATGCCAATCGAAAATAGGTCTTCGTAGTTCCTATTTTCAATTCTCTAAACACATACATACACTCACATACATAACATCTATAATATATAGACACACAAATGAATGTTTGTATAGCTTGTGGCTTGATTAAGTTTTCAAGCACATCTTTTGATCATGGTTAACAAAAGTGATAAAAAATACCGGTAGCATTACTACTTGTTAAATATAATATTCCATTCGCCTGAAAGTTACGTGTTTTTAACGACAGCAACAACAACAAAACTTATTAAAACGTGATAGTATATAATCAAACAAAACGAGAGAAAGATATAGGGGGTATGAACTAGGTAGACCCTTAACAAGAGATGAATGACACGTAAACTATTATGATTTGTAATTAATTATATATGGTTCTTTTTTGAACTACAACATTCTTTTATTAGGGGATTGCATCCGGGAAGAGCTAGAACCAATACGATGATACAATTACGACCAAATATTAGAGAAACTAAAATTACACCATGTCAAGTAGTGGATCTTCACATCCTATATTTTATCTAAACAACACATTTGTCTTAACGCCTTCAACAAGTGTTGACTATTACATCAACATGCACTTGTATATTTTAGCGTTTTCCGCTTTTCATGCAAGTCACACAATGACATGTCCAAGGCAAGGTTGAGGAAACCTAACCCCAAGTGGGAATATCGAATATCACTCCTCGGACCTGATGACACTCAAATCCCTAAAACTTAGTGAAAATTTACCAGACATCACTAGAAACTCTTTTGTTGTTACGGACAACCCGTATAAAGAAAAAGAATAACCGATATGATATTTATATGTTACATAAAGAAAATAACGAAAAAAACAGGACAATAGAATTATCGTCAGCTCGTTTAACAAGTTTACCTTGACGAACAGGTTTTTATAGTATTCGTGAAAAGAATCGGTTTAATGACCTGTCAAGTTTTCCAAACATCGTACGGCCCGCAACAGAATCACGCCACGTGGTCCAGTGCAATCAATGGTGATCCAACACCTATTATTCTAGATAGCCGCCATCTACACCCTCAATTTTCCCCAAAAGTTTGCAGCCTTCGTGGTCAAAATCCCTTCTTTATCCCTGTATTCCAACTTTTTGGCTTAAAGATACCCACAATCATCACTCATCACTCCGATGCAATTTCCCCAATTACTCTAATCAATCCACCGGAAAACCACCCCAACTCCGGCGATGTATTGGTTCAAGAATCTCACCCGATTCACCTCTCCGGCGAACCACCGCACCACCACCGTTAAATTCACACCTACTCTCTTCTCTCTGCAATATATCCACCTCTTCAGCACCACCGCCGCCGCCGCAGCCGCCGATGCCGGTGGAGATGCGGTGGCTCCGCCGATCTCCGGGCTCGGACCCACCAAGAAACCCGGCAAGCCTAGGGTGGTGGTTCTGGGGTCCGGTTGGGCCGGGTGTAGGTTGATGAAAGGTATCGACACTAGCTTGTACGACATTGTGTGTGTTTCTCCTAGGAATCATATGGTGTTTACTCCTTTGTTAGCTTCTACGTGTGTTGGTACTCTTGAATTCCGGTCGGTTGCCGAGCCGATTGGTCGGATCCAACCGGCGATTTCGCATGAACCGGGTTCGTTCTTCTTTTTGGCGAATTGTAAAGGTCTTGATGCGAAGAATCATGAGGTATGTTGCCATGTTGGTGTGTTTGAGTTCAAGAATCTTTGATGATGATGATAAAGTTTGAATCTTTGATGAATATAATATGCAAGAAGTGGTTTTTTTGTTAAATTGTTTGTTTAATGGTTAGTAGCCCCATCTGGGCATGTTTAGTTATCATGAAATGAATTATAGATTTTTGTTGGTGGTTTTAGTGTCATTGGTGTTTTTTAGCAAATGAGAATGTCACGTTAAAATAAACATTGATATGAGTCAAAGGTGATGAGATGATTACATGATGAGTGAATGCTTATTCTAGGCTATTCTCATTTCTAGATAGTTAGTAGCCTTTGAGGCCCTGAGGGTCGAAACTCCTAGACCAAAGGTCGTTCTATGAGGCCACACTGGGGCTATGGGTCCAAGTGGCAAAACCCTGGTAATACAATAGTAATCGTCATTAGTAACTAAGATCATTGGTTATATTTGCGAAGACATCAATAGCAACTAAGATACCGGGGATAGAGTTGCTACTAAATATTCCAACTTGACAATTATAACTCCCTAGTTGTTACACTCTTTCAAGAGAGACTGCAAGTGACGAAGCTTGAGCACTCTTAGGGGGAGGGGGGAAATTGGTTGCAAAGGAAACAAATTCATTTTCATTCTCCACATAATTTTGGTCTTATCCAATAAAGGACTTTATACACGTGATATACTTTAAATTGACAGTGATTGATTCAGAAATCCACTCAAAAATTACAAAATACATATACTACAAATTTGATTTATAAATTAAGATTATACACATTGGAATTTGGATGATAGTAATATGTTATCTATCTCTAGCTTTAGTTAATTAGTTAACTGATTCTTGATCATTGATCATGCTTAATGTCATTAATCACAAACAACTTATGAACAATTAGGTGCATTGTCAAACAATAACAGATGGAGTACGAACAATGGAACCATGGGATTTCAAGATTTCGTATGACAAATTAGTGATTGCTTCTGGAGCCGAAGCTTCGACTTTTGGAATCAGTGGTGTGAAAGAACACGCGATTTTCCTTCGTGAGGTGCACCACGCGCAGGAAATCAGAAGAAAGCTGCTTCTTAACTTGATGCTCTCTGATGTGCCAGGTATCTTAGTTTTAATACTAAAAAATTTGTTATTTTTAAGTTAAATATTTAGGGTTAAGTTTGTGGATTATGGTGTCATTGCAGGCGTTTCTGATGAAGAAAAGCGTAGACTTCTGCATTGTGTTGTTGTTGGAGGGGGTCCCACTGGAGTCGAGTTCAGCGGTGAACTTAGTGATTTCATCTTGAAAGATGTTCGTCAAAGATATTCTCATGTGAAAGATTACATAAATGTTACCTTGATCGAGGTGAGGTTTATTAGTTTGGAGTTTATTCCTTGGTGGGTCAACAGGTTGTGTAACAAGTCAAAATGAATATTGTTTCTAGTCGGGCTCGGTTGACCTGCAACAACCTGTTAATGTAGCCCTAATTACAGTTATAGTCTAGTTTTATTGATTAAGTGATTTCATTAAGGATGTTGTATGCATTGAACAACAATTTTGGTGACTTTTGACTTGTTCAAACCTGCTCCTTCATTTGATTTGTTTCCAATTTTAATAATTTTTTTTATTTGACCCGTTACAAACTTTAGAACTCAACTTATTTTTTAACAAATGGCTTCAAATTGCCTCCTCGAGTTCTTTTCTTAACTTTTTACTCTACATAATTGTGCATTTTTGCAGGCCAATGATATCTTATCTTCATTTGATGATCGCCTACGCGTATATGCTACTAATCAATTGATCAAGGTGAATGTTTATCTCTGAAAAAGGTTAATAATGGCATAGTATGATAGATACAATACAAAGATAACTAGTAATTGTAGTTCTTTTTAATAAAAGTTTGAATCTAAAAGTCAAAGCAGATAAATTACTGTTTTCTTCATCTGTACTTACATTAATGTATTTTTTGTAGTCTGGAGTTCGTCTAGTTCGTGGAATTGTGAAAGATGTTCAACCTAAACATATAGTTCTGAGTGACGGGACTGAAGTTCCATACGGTTTATTGGTCTGGTCTACTGGCGTGGGTCCCTCGTCTTTCGTTAGAAATATTGATCTCCCAAAGGCTCCAGGTGGAAGGTAATAAAAGTTGATCTCAAACAAGTCAAATTCGTCGAATATTTTTATAGCTAAAAAGGGAACCGGTCAAATGAGTTGAAAGTCACCCAAAGCGTAGAACTAGTGCAAACTAGAATACAACCTTTTAAGTCATTTTAGTTAGACACTAATTATTAGAATACAACCGTATTATAATTGACCTGTTACCCTACCCGCCCGTCCTATCACTTCTTTGACGGTAATACATTAGTTATTTATCAAAACATGAATGTTTTATGTAGGATTGGGATTAATGAATGGATGAGGGTACCATCTGCACCAGACATTTTTGCAATTGGGGATTGTAGCGGGTTCCTTGAGAGTACCGGTAAATCCATTCTTCCGGCTTTGGCCCAAGTAAGTGCACCTGACCTGACCCGACCCGACCAAAATGACATATTACTCATTTCTCTTTTCTTATATGTGATTGCACGGGTATGCATATATGTTTCAGGTGGCGGAGAGAGAGGGGAAGTACTTAGCAGAACTGCTAAACAAGATTGGTAAGGCGGGCGGTGGGTACGCCAATAGTATTGGTGATATGGAACTCGGGCCCCCGTTTGTTTATAAGCATTTAGGAAGTATGGCAACTGTTGGGAGTTATAAGGCTCTTGTGGATCTCAGGCAAAGCAAGGTAAACCAATTATTTCAATCTTTAACGGGTCAAAAGGTCAAAAGGAAAACTGATCGAAAGGATCAAACTGGTCAAACGGGTCGAAAGCTGCACAAATTGTGCTTTTAAACTTTACCGTGTTAAAATTGTGTTATTAAAAAGTATAGATGATTATCAAAGTTATTTAGATTTTATAACAAATTCTACTCTAGTTTTGTGAACAATATAAATTTTGTAGATAAGTTGTTTCGGGTCAACCCAGCCTGTTTCGATCAGGATGAAAAGATTGCCTGTTTTGACCTCTAAGTGGCTCGGCTGCTCATTTTGCCACCTCTAGTTATGAATGGGCCCAGTGTTGCAAAAATCGGGATTAATCGCCGATTAATCGGTAATCGGCACATCACCTAGGAAATTTGGGCTAATCGGCCAATTAATCGCTAGGCGGTCAATGGAGGTCAAAATCGGACCTAGGCGGACTTAATTGGCCAAAAAACTGTAATTCCGGCGAAATTCCGGTGGGGTTCTGGCGATATTCCGGTGACCTTCTGGGCAAGGTCAAAAATTCCGGCCAAAAAATGAAAATTCCGGCTAAAATCTGGAAATTCTGGCCAAATATGTTAATTTATATATAAAACTTAACTTTTTTTGATTTTACATATGAAGATGTGTGTATTTATATATAAAACTGAAAATTATATATAAAAATCCCAATCCGATTAATCCCGATTAATCGCTAGTCACTACATCGCCGCCCGACTAGCGCCTAGCGATTTTTACAACATTGAATGGTCCGATTCACGTCATATTTAATCTTTATAACATGTGAAAAGGGTTAAAACTTGAAAGATAAAAAGGAAGGTGGTCATATGAGTTGAAAGTTGTCCAAATAATACTTTTAATGCTTACAAACTTCTAAAAGAATATATTGATGTTATTGTTGAAAATTTATAATTTTTGTAAACATATATTATGGGTAAAGAAGTTTATATTTCTGTTTTGTATCAAACTTGCTCCTTCAACCCATACCAAAATACCACCCGTTTTGCCACCTCTAGTATTACTATATTTTTAAGAGGATGTTTCGAATTGTTTGGAAATCTTTATTATTTTAGGAAGCAAAAGGTTTGTCAATCGCGGGATTCACTAGTTTTATCATCTGGCGTTCTGCTTATCTGACTCGCGTTGTAAGCTGGAGGAATAGATTTTACGTGCTAATAAATTGGCTAACTACCGCCGTGTTTGGTCGTGATATAAGCCGGATATAAGCGTTGTCACACCCGCTGTGTATAGTCTTTGCTTTCTTTTTATTTCTACAGTTTATTATGTAAAGATTAAGCGCTTTATAAGCATCAAATACTGATTTCTAAAGTATATGCGATTGTTTAGATGGTTTATTTTAGATCTTATTTGCATACTTTTATTACCACTTATTATTATAATCCTATCCACATTCAGTTTATTCATTTGAGTAATTATTTTTATTTTGAGCTTTAGCATTAATCAGTATTATACGTTGTGTAATCTGAACTAAACTATTTCATATGTGTTTTAATGTGGTCAAACATAAATGATTCTACATTATAACTTTTTTGTGTCACCTTTCTTACATGCGACGTCAATAAAACATACATTTGCTAATAAATTTGCGACGGGAGTTTGGTTTGTGTATCTCGTATTGGCTATAAAGATTGTCATTAGTATTGTGGTAACGTGACGAACCGAACGGAAAATAAGTGAACATCTAGAGCCAATAGCTTTTACGACGAGAAATGTTTTAAGGTTTTACGTAGAAGTGAGACCCGTCGCGGCATGTTTTTTAACCTGCGTTTGGATATCTAAAATCGTGGCGGATATTTCTTGCTCTTTTCCAAAGGACATTTATACTATTCATACTCATCCTTTTTAATAAGTATAGTAATTATTATTATTATTATTACAATAAAATTGATATACAACTTAATAATAATAATAATTGAATTTGTCGCTGGATCATTACTATTTTTATTGCTAATTGTACCAATTCGAATAACCGCATCAAACAAATATTCTATAATAGTTTCCAATAAGACAACGTTACAACCAAGAAACACAAACATATATATTAAACACCTCTGTTAGTGTTACATCACCATCACTAAATATAACACGATCATATAACATATGTATTTTTTTTCTTTCTCAACAGGTAGGTAAACTAGTCACAATGTTATCGTTCATGTAGACACAATTAGACGTGTCGCTTCTTCTTCGGAGGCTTATGACGCCTTCCTCTAGGATCATGCCCTTGATTTGCCGATGGCTCACCATAGTCGTTAAGATGCACCCTTAGCACCCTCCTATGAGTCGTTATCGTTGTTTTTATCGTTGTTTTTATCCCCTCTTCACCTTTCACAAACAATATTTATCGTTAAGTAATTTAGACAAGAAGATTTCCCCGACCCGGCCCATAAGACCCGTTTCAAGAACGTAGAATGTAAGAGAAATTCAAATGTTAGAACTTGTGCAACATAAACACAAACATATAAATATGCGAAAATAATATTATTTTCATGACAAAAGCTACTAATCGAGTCAAACTTTATCGAGTTCGAGTTCTTATGAAAACAAACTTGATCAAAACATATAACGATCATGTTTGAGCTTATAAAGCGTCAACTCAAGTTTACATTTATGTTTTTCTCTCATCATATACATGTCTTAATGTTCTCCGGTCAATCCCGAAACAATTTTTTCGTCTAACTAACACATACTTTTTCGTATACTTGCAAACTCTTTAAACATCTTTCAAGTTTAGCTTAAAAAAACCTTTATAGTTTCACCCTAACTCATTTTGCTTAGAATCATCTCGCTTTTAACTCGAACCCATTTTGACCTGTTACTTAACCTGCCTTGGCTTTTTCGATTTGTAAAGCTTAGAGGTTGTTTGACAGCATTTTAATGACCATTAAGAGGCGACCTCTTAATGGTTTATAACCTCTGAATGGTTAAGAGGTAACCATAATACTGAATGGGATGTTACCTTTTAACCATTCAACATTAGGACTAACTATTAACCATTCAGATGGTATAAACTATTAGTCAATGTTTTCATGACCGGATAGAATAGATCACCTGAGGTGAAATCGGAGTTACCGCCGGCGAAAGAAGCAGCCAACAATAATAATGCTAGCGCTGCCGCACACGGCCGCATCCGTACAAACCCTACCGCCATCGCCATCACCATCGCTATCTCTTTCTGTGTGTACGTAATAATCGATTTGATGCTCTGAATTTTATACACAGTGAAGGCGTTGACCTTTGACGAATCGTGGGCGACACGTGTGAGTTTGACTTTCTTAATCTGGACTGACCGATGATATCGGGTCAACTCTTATAAAGTGTGTGTGCGCCTATCTCGTTGTGTTGGGTTGTCTCGGTTTCACACACGTATGCTCATAATGTTTTCTAACGGAGAATTAACAAACACTAACCTATTATAAATACTATGTTAGAACACATATATTATATGAGTGAAATAAATATAAAATTTTAAAATCTAGAGTTTTAAATTTGTATTATATTTATTAACCATTAGTAAAATAAGAGTAATAAATATTTAAGAAATTGTAAATGACAAAATAATAAAGATTAAAAATATATTTTAATATATTATATAACTGAAATCTTATAATTTAGTATACCTTAATAAATCATTAGCATAAGAAGATTTATATTTTAGATATATAATTATTTAGTTTATTTACTTAAAACACGTATCTTTTAATATTTTATAAAAACTTACCAATAACTAAGATCACTATTTACCAGTTATTAAATAACTCAAACAAAATCAAAAAGTGACTGGAAATTAATATTAGAAATTTTTACATCATTTGATTGTATAGAGAAATAAGAAAAATTATTAATTTATAATAAAAGAAAGAAATATAGAAAAGTAAATGAGAAGTTGGTTTATAATTAATTACTATATGCGTTTGATTGTTTATAATTAATTACTATATAGAAAATTATTAATCTATAAGGAAAGTAGAATGTGATTTTAGTAAATATTCAAAATCATTAATTACTATATGCATATGAGTTTAGGCGGAAAAACCAACATTAAAATGTATAGAATCGTGTCATTTGTCCAAAACAACTTTGGTTTATTAGAATAGATAGATAAGGAAAGTAAAGTGTGATTTTAGTAAATATTCAAAATCATTAATTACTATATGCATATGAGTTTAGGCGGAAAAACCAACATTAAAATGTATAGAATTGTGCCATTTGTTCAAAACAACCTTGGTTTATTAGAATAGATAGATAAGGAAAGTAAAGTGTGATTTTAGTAAATATCAAAATCATTAATTACTATATGCATATGAGTTTAGGCGGGAAAACCAACATTAAAATATACAGAATCGTGACATGTGTTCAAAACAACCTTGGTTTATTAGAATAGATAGATTGGCAAAGCTATTTTGATCTTTTTTTATCAATAATCTTAATTTTTGATTTGGTAGTGTAAATTTTCGGTTCGATAATAAAAACCTTTTAATAAAAATATATATAGAGTCTGTTCCCCTTAAACATTGCAGAAGCTATTTTGCTTATATATTTTAATTCAGTAGTGTTAATTTTTGATTCGTTAGTGTAAATTTTTTGTTCGATAGTGGAAACTTTTTAGTAAATATATATAGAGTTCGTCCCCCTTAAACATTGCCGAAGCTATTTTGCTCTTTTCTTTTAACAATAATGTTAATTATCGACTAGTTAGTGTAAATTTTCGATAATGAAAACTTTTTAATGAATATATATAGAATTCGTCCCCTTTAAAATAGTTTAGTTTCACCCCACCCTCTTTTCAGATTTGGTTCATTCTTTTGCCATTGATTCTAAAATTACAGTCGTAATAATATGATGTTTTATTGGACTTTGACCTTTTAAATAATCACCATTAGAGTAGTCAGTGGCGGAGGATTAAGGGGCCGGGGGGGGGGGGGGGGGGGCGGTTGGGGCGTCTTTCTTTTTTTTTTCGTCGGTAGTGTTAAACTTTAATCTGGTAATGTAAATTTTTGGTCGGGTAATGTAAATTTTTATATAAAACTCGAGTTCGCCCCCTAAAATAAATTAATTTTGCCCCCACCCCCATACGGATATGTTAAAGCTCTGCCACTAAAAGTAGTTATAGTGAAGAAAAAATAATAAAACATCATCGAATTTGTTTTTGCTGCGGAATCTGTCGGAGAAGATGAAGATGTAATTAAGAAGATGAAAGAAAACTTGTGTCGGGTGTTTTTAGGTTTTAATTCAAAAGTATTTATTATTTTTGTAAGTTTATGTTCTTATCTATATTAAACATTTATGTTTATATGTTTATTTTATTCATGTTATATTATCTTATCGCGTGAATTACTTTACCACGTTATTTGCATTAAAAAATTTGTTGTTTTATTTCTTAATTATGTTTATATTATTTATTTGGTAGAAACTTCAATTACCAGCTCGTTAAATCATAGTATTTTCTGGCTTCTGGTAAGTTGATTCTATTGTTTATTTTGTTTAAAATTAATCTAGTGACAGTAAAAATGTGAAAACTTCAAAACATGTTGGTTACAATTCGTTTTTTTTATTCACCTGATAAATATTTTTATGTACGTACGGTAAAAACAACATGACAATTGTGACCCTTCAGATAAGAAGTTTTGGTTATATGCCACTGATACAGTATATGTTCATGACGAACTTGAACCCTAATTACTTAGAGTGGTTGCTACTAACATCTTGATATCATTAACTTAATTAGCACACTTTATGCAGGATCAGGAACAAACAAAATCGATTTGTGATATTTTGTACATAGTTTTACCATATTTTTTTACAAGAGGTTGTTTAACACGGTTTATTAATCCCTTGACCTCTTGATCACAAAATAACGACCTTATTAGTCGCTTTAATGCCCGTAGTCAAAGTTGAGTACGAAAGTCAAAGTTAAAATCAAGTTAGGATTTGAGCCTTAATCATCACAATGAATAAAACTCAAAGCCAAATAAGATTATAGTTTGACAAAACAAAACTATCTTGATAGTTTTGAGCATGTGTTTACCTTAACTTCAAGTCACGTACATTGTCGTTCTCATGTTTTTAGCTGATATATATTTTATAAACTAATTCAAGTTGTATTTGTTAATCAAAACTTAAATACATGCATGTCGTATTCTAATCCTCAACCGTCCATTTTAATGCATTTCAAAGCCAAGTTATCTACCAATTTGTTTAAACGATTTTTAAAATTAATTCACGTATTCGATTATTTCCCTTAAAAGACATTAATCACTGCATTTTGTAAGATAACATTCTTACTCATTTTTGTCAACAACGAAACTCTAAGGGAGCGTTTGGTTGAATGAAATGGAATTGAGTTAAGAAATTAGTATAATTTTTAAGTAAAATTATGTTTGAGTGGATAATAAATGTAAACCCAAGGGAATGTTTCATCTCAAATTTCTTTGGTTGTGGGATTTCAAATTCCCTCTCTAGGTGGAAGGATTTTGAAATCCCACAACCAAGAGAATTGAGGTGAAACATTCCCTTGGGTTTACATTTCATTACCCACTCAAACATAATTTTACTTAAAAATTATACTAGTTTTTCAATTTCATTTCATTCCATTCTTCCAACCAAACACTCCCTTTAAGGAGCGTTTGAGTGGGTAATAAAAGGTAAAACCCAAGAAAATGTTTCATCTCAATTCTCTTGGTTGTGGGATTTAAAAATCCTTCCACCAAGAGAGGGAATTTGAAATCTCACAACCAAGAGAATTGAGGTGAAACATCTATTTGGGTTTACATATCATTCCCAACTCAAACATAATTTTACTTGAAATTATACTAGTTTTTCAATTATATTTCATTCCATTCCATTCTTCCAACCAAACACTCCCTAAGGGGGCGTTTGGTTGGAAGGAATGGAATGAAATTGAAAAACTAGTATATTTTTCAAGTAAATTATGTTTGAGTGAGTAATGAAATGTAAAACCCAGAAGAATGTTTCACCTTAAATTCCCTTGGTTGTGAGATTTTAAAATCCTTCCACCTAGAGAACAAATTCAAAATTCCACAACCAAAGGAATTTAAGGTGAAACATTTTCTTGGGTTTTATATTTTATTACCCACTCAAACATAATTTATTTGAAAGTTATACTAGTTTCTCAATTCCATTCCATTCCTTCTAACCAAATGCCCCCTAAGTATATACATGCACGTTTATATATACTAGATGCATGATACATTGACACCTGCATAGATTGTTTAAAAACCTTGTGGCTCACCCAAGGCTTGCTATTAGCTTGCTCAAAATCGGGTTGTTTGTAAATTAGCCGAGCCCGAACCATAGTTGGCTCAGCTCATGACATGTTTCTTAGTTGCCTCTCTCGTAGGCTCATTAATTTAAAGTCTAAACCATAAATTATAAAGTAATCTAGTCACATATTATTTAAATACACCACATATATATGCTCTTTTTGTAAGGTCTTTCTCGACAAAAAATTGAGAAAAAAACATATCCTCATTTTGAATTTTTTTTTAAAATAAAAGCGAAGAAAAAAACATATTATTTTAATACTATGTTATTTTTTTAAATACCCCACCGACCTTTAATTTTAAGATATAATTAATATTAATATTTAAAGAAGTTAGGAGATGAAAGTATCAAAATCTAAAATGGAATGGGAAGTAAAGGCCGTGAGAAACCCCACCGACCGACTTTTACTTTTAAGTTATAGTTAATATTCTCTATCATTTCTGTATAAATGCAATTTTCTTTATTTATTTATGTTTTTTTTTTAAAGTTTTTGCACATTTCTTGCTGGGCTGCTGCTTTGCTTTGTGTAGTGGGCTTTGTTAGATTGGGCTATTGATGCTTGACAAATGGGTCGAAAGAAGCTGGCTCGGTAATGCTAACCCACAAACACAATTACAGTTCATTCTTTAATTTAATAGAAAATTGATGAGTTAAAAATATAAACACCATATTCATTTCGATAATAGCTTACAACAACGTAAGCTAGGACTACTTACAACTTTCGACCCATTTGACCCATTTTTGGTTTTAGTGTTTCCTAATTGATCACAAGCTTTTAACAAATATAGGATGGTAAGTTTTAAGTTATGGATAGTACGAGTAATTGATTAAAATGGGTAAGGTTGTCCTCCAAACACTCTTGATCCATTTCTTTTGACATTTTTCTTCTCTTATGACAACTATCATCCGAGATTTTTATAAATAAATTCTCCACTCCTACACGATGCAAAACAAGAAACAATACGGCATTATTATTTGATACTGGAAATTGATACACTATAATTAACCCGAACAAATATTCATAAACCAAACCATATCTTGTACGACCTTATGAACTAAAACTTTATACAAAGTTGATCCTTAATTTCCTTTAGGTGCTTAAGAATGGATTTAGTAGGAGCTTAAGAATCGGATCCTATATGAATCAAAACGGGTCGGGTTCAGTGGTTCGCTAACTTGATTAGCCATAGTAAATCCAGTACAAGGAAATTAACGAGCTAAAACTCAAAAAATAAGCTAGACGATCAATTCCCTATAAGTTTATGTTATTTTTAATTACAAAACTTCATTCACTTCATAATCAAACGGATTCAATTGAAACTGAAATAATAAACACTCTGATGAAATGAATAAAGGGAGAACAATTGGATCCCATCAAAAGTGAATATTTTTTTAGATTGCCCTATGATTAATTTCACTATGATGGACTTAATCTCTTTCCATGAGTCGTTCAAGGACAACCCTCTAGAGGAAAGGTTATGCGAGCAATCATTATTACTATCTTCTGGTGCATTTGAAAAGCTAGAAACAATTGATTTTCTTCAATAAAATATGTAATATCATAAGACTAATTGAAGAACTCAAAGCTCTTAGCTTTCTATGGATCAATTGAAAATAAAAAGGAATGTCATTAGATTGTAGAAAATTGGGCTATTTTATTTTTTATATTTGGAGATTCATGTAGTTTTCTCTAGCTGTGTATTACCTGGCTTAGCTTATTTTGAGGGTGACTTCTGCTTGATTGAAAATTTCAATATAAAAGTATGTCTTAAAAAAACGTTAATTCGTTAGACTGTGGGTTCAATGAGCACTTATGAAGAAACTGTATAGCACACTGGCACACCAACAAATCATTAACAACCTCATATTATCATTGGCCCACTAAATACTAAATGCACTTTTGTTATTTCATGTTTTCCGTCAATTATCAAGAGTTTAATGGTAGCTCAAGGCAGCAAGCTAAGGGGCCATGTAGTCTGTTTTATATCTGTCTCAATGACATTATAATAAATCAATAATATATAGAATTAAAGTTATTATCTATAAAGAAAAGCAAAAAAGGGACCATGATATAGATAGATACTAGGTCTAGTTGCAGGATGAACATGATTTCAAGCAAAGAATATAACATTTTTTTGCCATCTAAGTTTTCCCTTCCGATGAAAATGTGATATCTACATTACTTTTTTCAAATCGATTATAACATGTTTAAATATAATTCAACGTATTCTATTTCAAAAAAAAAAAGTTTCTTTTTTGAAGCTATGTTACAGTGTCTAAAGATGATAAAGTCCACAAAAACCTTATCATATATGACATATGAGTATTTTAAAATTCGATGTTTTTAATGTCTTGTCTTTTTTAATTATGATTGTTAGGATTATTATTAATATCTTACTCTTAGAGACCTTTTGTATGATTATATTTTGCAATTGAAGTCCCTTTTAAATGTGGGTGTCGAATTCTCAACTTTAGAGGCGGCTACACTAGAAAAATTAATGAAAATTGTAGGGTCCCATGCCCTAAGCAAGTTGTATTGTAGGGTCATATAGCCCTTAACCACACAATCTCTCACTTTCAATTTGTAACTATTCACAAAACTGTTGGGACCAATGTTTTCAATTGTCTCACGCTTCCTCTATAATTGATTGGTGAAAACTTAAAAGTAAAAATATATTCACGATTAAGGTAATTCTATTTGTAATCAAGTTTTTAAAACCATGTATGTATTAAAAATTGAGTATATATATTACTTTTATATTTAGCAAATAGGTTTGTAAATTGTAAAGAGGTGAGAGTTTGTCGAACATAACCCTAAGCTTTATATTTGTATGTTAACATTATCAAAGATGCAAAGTTGAATTTGTGAAAGTTTAAACTTTTATGTGTCTGAAAATATGATAAAAAGATGTATTATTATTTGGTAAATATTTAATAATGAACTTTGAGAAAAATCTAGGGGTTAGTAGATATTTATTATAAGATTAAACTTACCAATGTAAGTTATAAAACTAGTTTAACCCATATACATAGGGACGTAAGTCGTAACCTAAGGGGGTCAAGGTGTTCCGATAACCCTTCTTTTGATTTTCGTTGTAATATATAACTTTTTTACAAAACATAAGTTTTACTCGTTAGTTTTACATAGAAAAAAAGAAACTTTAAATATACCTAGAAGTCCATATGTTACCACTCTTATGCATGTTATAAGGCTATATTCCCTTATATGGCCAACACCATAATTAGTGTAAAGCGTAATTGTAATACACCATAATTAATGTGTAATTCGAAAGTTAAAATTAATAACAGTTACTGTTTAATTTTCACTTAAACTACAATAAATGTCATGATAATCACACAAAATCAAAAAGATTTCGCAAACACACACAATGTATACAATATATTAGCCCCAAGGTAGCATTTAGTATGTGATGATAAAATATTGTAATTTTAATTTAAAATCTACAATAAATGTTATGATAATCGCACAAAATCAAAAAGATTCCACAAACCCGCACAATATACACAAAATATTATCGTCCCAATGCAACATTTAACATGTGATGATAAAATAATGTATTGTTAATTTAGAAGCTGTGAATTCAAATCCCACAAAATAAAATAGATTAAAAGCAAAGAGCATATGTCGGTCAAAAAAATTATATTAAAAAATCGTTTTACAAAATAAATATTATTTAAATTTACTTTTTGATTATTCAACAGCAAACATCTATATATACACGAGATATATACGTGAAGCAATATCATCCTAAACTTCACATGCACACAATACAACACAACACAACAAAAGGTATCCATCTATCAAAATTCTTTCCCCTTTTCACCTTCTTCATCCCATACTCTCACCTGAACACTAATTTCACATCTCTCCAATGGCGGATTTCACCATTTTCATTCCATCTGTATGTGCATTAATCTCTATGTTAACCTTCAATTTCATGCTATTAGCTACATCAGTGAGACCATTTCATCCAATTCATCAATCGAACCACTCCGAATGCTCATTGTTCATGGGTTCATGGGTCCACGACGAATCGTACCCGATTTATCAAGCTTCCTCGTGCCCTGTTATCGACCCGGAGTTCAATTGCCAAATGTACGGTCGACCCGACTCGAATTACCTCAAGTACCGGTGGAAACCCGCCAATTGTGAACTACCCAGGTCAATTTCAATTTCAATTTCAATTTCAATTTCAATTTCAATTTCAATTTCAATTTCAATTTCATTTCAATTTCAATTTCAATTTCAATTCAATTTCAATTTCAATTTCAATTTCAATTTCAATTTCAATTTCAATTGAAAGTTGAAGAACTGAGGAGTTTTGATTTGAAAATTTGGTTGATTGAGCAGATTCAATGGGATGGAGTTTCTGATGCGGATGAGAGGAAGAAGGTGATGTTCGTCGGAGATTCGCTCGGGAGGAACCAATGGGAGTCGTTGATTTGCATGACGTGGGCAGCGGTGCAACCGACCGCGACCAAAATGATAAGGGGCGATCCGCTCACCACATTTAAATTTATGGTAAAATGTTTATACATAAAATCTTGCTCTGATACCATAAAAGATATTATTATTATTGGTGAGACACCCTTATTTCTCTCTAGACATATGTAGAGAGAAGTAGAGAGGGTGTTTTGATAACCAACGGGTGTACTGATAATAATTGAATGTGATAGGAGTATGGGGTGGAAGTGTCGTTTTATCGGGCACCGTATTTGGTGGATATTGTGGGGGTGGGTGGGCGGAGAGTGCTGAAACTGGAGGAGATTGTGAAGAATGCGAGGTGGTGGATGGGCGCCGATGTGTTGGTGTTCAACACCGGTCACTGGTGGACTCATAAAGGTGCACTTCAAGGGTTAGTACTTTATTATCGTTTGTAAACTTTTTTATATTTAAGTAAAAGATTATAATAATCATAAACATAAGTAAATTGTTCAGGGGGTGAGTTGGTATGATTCCGTTATTGGTTAATAATAGTGATGGTTATAATATAGGTTCGCTTAATTTGGTTATCTACTCATATATAATCACAATGGATCATAAAATCAGTTTTCAAAAATACAACCGAAACCTTATGTTTAGTTCTTTTAGTTCACTTTTTTTTATCATTTTGATTATGGTTTGGTATTTTTACTCTCCTGTGATTGTTTGGTCAATAAAAGAGTTATTATTACAACATAAATTAACAATAATTAGTATTAATTGATGGTGGGCAGGTGGGACTTGATGGAGTCTGGTGGGTCTCTTTATGAAGACATGAACAGGCTGGTTGCACTGCACACGGGCCTCAAAACATGGGCCCAATGGGCTGATTCTCATGCTCAATCAACCAACACCCGAATATTCTTCCAATCCATTTCCCCTACTCATTACAAGTACGTGTACCTAATTTTACGTATTATGCTAGAAACTCATGTAATATACGAGTTGAGAATATGAAAAGATGCATTTATAAGTTCTTAATATCTGATACTTTTTTCGATAATATATCATACAACTGACCCATGTAGAATTAAAAACCAGTTATCTTAAAATTATACTAACCCAAAAGATATAAATATATCAATAAATTTTTTCTTTTTCTTTTTTAAATTATACCTATACGGCTATAATAATATGTATAATTCAAAATAGTTTGATTACATAATTTAGTTGATAATATATAAAACTTAAATTCAAAACAAAAAGACTTATTATTAATTTAGTTTCTAAAAATAAAAAATTGATTAAAATAATGTATTAGTTTAGGCGGGAATTCTTTTTATGAGTAAAAGGAAAGTGACGTGTAGAATTCTGTTTATTTTTTTATTATATACTATAGATATAGATATAAATATTCTAGATAATATAAATGAAAAAGGATGTATATATACACACATGAGTGTTTTTTTTTAACCAATATTATGTTGAAAACTAGAAAAACCATTATAAATCACTTACAAAAGTATTATGTAATTCTCAATATTCTCAATATAATAATATTAACTTTTCTTTTGAAAAGCATAATAATATTACTATATTAGTTCGGTAAGGTATGTGTGTCGGTGAATTATTGAAATGTAAATGATAGAAAAAAGGTTAGTGTCGAACTGTCGGCTGGTGGATGATAGGATGGTGAATGGTCCATTAAGCATAATGGATCAACCAATAAGTAGCTGTTTCAATTGGGCCCTGTTTTATTAGCAATGATTTCTAGCCACAACTTTTTTAGTTTTAAATGTAAGCCTGTAACCTGTTACGAGTGTTAGGTACCATATTTAAACTCTCATTTTGTAGAAGGTTAATTCGAACCCATTAGAACAACCGGTTCGGGTTTTTTTGACTGAGACGTCATGGTCAACCTTTAAGCCCGTCAGATCAAGTAGTACCGAGTCTAACAAAGAAGCATGGTTTTGCATTATACAGGTCGTAGGGTTTTGAGACGTTTGATATAAATGTTTAGTTCTTTTAACCTACTAGTTTAACATGTTTATGTTATTTGTAGAAGTGTATTATTATATTAATTTAGAAACAACTATACTCCTGGTGTTTAAATTAACGTATTAGAGTCATAATAGTTAAAAAAAATATTTAAAGAATATTAAACAATGTGTTTTTTTATAAATTGTTAATGTATTCATACAGCTAAAAATATTCGTATATTGTAATTAATTTTCCATTTTCATAATATAGGTACAGCCTTTTAACTAATTTAACTTCTTTCTATAGTTAACTTGTTTTATTTAATACAGAAAAAATAATAAAATGCACAAACACCTTAAAATTTGGTGGTGGATATCATTCCCCCTTCATATCTCTTGTGCAGTTGTGTATGCTTTCTTTTGCAATAAATCAATCAACAGTTTTCTCCAACTTTTTATTCCCTAATAACTCCAATCAACTCATTATTGGTTGAAACCTTTACAGCCCGTCGGAATGGAGCGCAGGGGCCACCAGCATCGGAAAAAGCTGTTACGGGGAGACAAACCCGACAAGCGGTTCCACCTACCCCGGAATCTACCCCGACCAAATGAAGGTCATCGATATGGTGCTAAGGGACATGAGACATCCAGCATACTTACTCGATATTACAACCCTTTCGGCAATGAGAAAAGATGCACACCCATCAATTTACACGGGTGATTTGAGCCCGGGGCAACGGGCTAACCCAGATCACTCAGCTGATTGTAGCCATTGGTGTCTTCCTGGCTTGCCTGATACATGGAACCAACTATTTTATACCGCTTTGTTGTTTTAGCATTGTGTATATTGGCTTGCATGTATAGGCAATTTATTAAAATGTATCATAGTATTTTTATTTTTTTTTTGTTATTCCTTTGGAACAAATTAAGGTAATTGTTATTAGGGCCTTTTAACCTTTGTATGCACTTTCAATCAAATGTAATTTATGTGCAGGTTATTGTTATTAGGGCCTTTTGAACTTTGTATGCACTCTTAATCAAATGTAATTATGTGCAAGTTTTAATGAATTTAGTAGTTTATTGTTGATCAAATGCAATTGTAAAATTGTAGCATCATATCGTGTGGGCCTTTGTATTCACAATTATTATGTACTTGTATCAAACTGTTTGGGCCTTTCTCTGTATTTACCACCATGAGGCATGAGCCTATGTGTGGTACATAAAACCGGCTTTTGTCTAAACCAATTATGTTTTCAAATTAGATCGGATCGAGTCAATCATAATCAAAATTTGTTTGTTTGGGGAAATCGAAGGGACGCGTATCATTTGGCCCAAACCGGTGATTAAATCAACCGGTTTTGAAGCTTAGAAGCCCAAACTTATACAGAATGATTCTGACTGGATTAGCGAGCATAGGTAAAAGATGATCAAAATAACCGAAGCTGATCTGATACATATTTATATTAACAAAATAATGTCAAATGGTAAAAAAAGGTCAGAAAGGTAAAAAGATGAATAGTTAACAATAACTAATGGCAATGGCTTTTCAAATGGTTTGAACCGTTTTTGCCAATCTGGCTCCTAACCGGTTCCAACAGTAAAAATAGAAAATCGGTTCAAAACCAACAATCGAGGTGAG
This sequence comes from Flaveria trinervia, assembly GCA_025506515.1. NCBI lineage: Eukaryota > Viridiplantae > Streptophyta > Magnoliopsida > Asterales > Asteraceae > Flaveria > Flaveria trinervia. Next base: position 3,177,652 of record CM046442.1, read on the forward strand.
ACCGGTTTAAGCCCTAAATTGGTATTGGTCAAATGTAGAGGTGGGCAAGCTTGCTATTTTTTTTTCTTTCCCAAACCCGTTCACATTAAGAACCAAACCAAAATTTTATTGATAATTATATATCGGTTTTAGCCAAACAAGTTGTGAAATTGGTTAACCAAAAATATTCAAATCAGTTGCAAACCAGTTTGGGCCGAAAACTAGCCAATTTTTTTTATTTAAAAACAAACGAACGTACACACATTAATAAAAAATTCTCTTTTTATTCAAATTTAAACATTGAAACAAAATACAAGAAAAAAAACTACATAATTTTTAATCATCTTGTCATCATGTAACCGGTTTGAAGAGGGGAACAAGCTATTAAACGGCTAGTTTTGACCTCCAACAGTAAAAAAAACGGTCATATTGCCAAGCAGGTTTGTTTAAAAGAAATGTTTTGTAAACTGGTTTCAGAGGGGAACCAGTTTCTAAACCGGGTTGATACTTACGGTTGCCGAACTGATTGTGAACTTGAGGTTTGGTACTTTCATGTTTCAAACCGGTTTTTTTTACACCTCTAAACGACTAAACCAACGTGGGTTACTTATTGTTAAAAACCTATTGTAAAGCCTTTTAGTCGAATATTGGGCTCGAAGCCCATGATTACAAAATAAACATAAACCACCCAAAGACAAAATGGGCTAACCTATTCTTAAACTCCGTTATCAACCTTAGCCGTCGATTTCTGAACACGAATATCAACCATCAGATCAAAACAACTTTACACTATAACATTTCATCTCTTCCACATAACCCTATCTTCAATTAGGGTTTACACTCCATTTTCATGATTTCATCTGCCATTAAAGGTAAAAAACTTCTTATTGCCTTCATATGGTATTCAAACATTCAATATAAATCACCAGATCTGAATGGTGATGAAATTGTTCAAGTTTAGTGTTCATATGTTAATAATTTTGAACTGCTTGTGATATTTGATGTGAATGTGAAAACAATTGGGGGAGTGATTTGATTGTGATGAGCCAATACAGACCTGTAATGAGTTGCGAGTATGATCGCAAATTAGTATGAACATCTAAGGGACTGAATCGAATTATCTCCTTCTGTAATTAAGTTTTATGATTGAAATTTTTATTAACATTTGTGGCTTCTTAAATTTGAATGAGGATTTGATGAAATCGATTGATATTTTCGAGTTCTATGGATTGAAGCCTATAAAAATGTTCCCCTCGCTATCCGGTGTTGCTAATCGATGTTGCATTTGGACGTTGGGTAACTACATTTGCTAGTTTATTGTTGGTTTCAAATATTATGAGCTTTTTGTGAATAGATTTTAATCCTTTTTATGTTGGGTTTTTTTGTTTACCACAGCGAACTAACCGAAAACCGGATAAACAGATATTGTTTTAGTTTTTTTGTTAGCGAACATTGAACTGAAAGTTTATACCTTATATCAATGTTTTTAGAACCGAGTAGCACGTCCGATCGATTGGACCGGATTTAATTATATTTTAATTATATTTATATATGTAATTAAATATAAGTAGTTTATATATGATTTACATATATATTTTTATAATTATATAAAACTTAACTATATTTGTATATCCGATTATTAATTTATGTTTTAACGTCTCGTTTTTACTCATTAAATTTAAAATAAAAAAAAGAAAAACCGGTCTGGTTTTCTAGTCCCACCAGCGGTTCGGGACGAATCGGCCGTTTCGACCAGTTCAAAACAAGTCATACCAGACCGGACCAGACTAGCCCCCGATTCGTGGTCGAACTGGTTAAACCGGCCGGTCCGCTCCGGTCTCAACAACATTGCCTTACATGAATATAAACTCTCGTTTGGTTAACAGAATTCTTAGAAATTGGAATTTGAAAATTTTTCATTCAAAATTATGTTTGATTGATCAATCGATGGAATGAGAATTGGAAAATTTTCTCAAATTTGCTCTCATTCACTGGAATTCACATTTTTTTTATTTACTTATGAAATATTTAACAATTTAATGAAATGTTTAAAATTAAAATTCCAGTTTCAATTAAAATTAATCAACCAAACATGTTATTATTAACAAAATTCCAATTCCATTTTCAATTTTAATTTATTTGCAAAACATTCTGCCAACTAAACGGGCTTCTAAGTTTTTATAGAGGGAAAGTTGTTATATAACCAAAAGTTTATATATACATTGTAATTGTAATAAGTTTTATACTTTTATGACATATGCTTTCATTTCTAAATGGAAAGGATAATCGAGTTCAGAAACGGTGATAACATATAAGTTAAAACCACTTACAATCAAGTTTTGTTAATTGGTTAACCAGGTCAAACATAAATTAATTTATCAAGTTGCTAAATTGGGTAGTTAATCAAACACTTTATTTATGACAAAATCTTAAGTTTTGCATTTGATCTTAATCAATGCATAAAGACTGCCTAATATGAAACTTTCCCTCGTAATGTAAATGATATATTAACTAGCAAGAAACACTGGAATGAAAACAACTATATGGAATGATAAAAGCTGCTCGAGCACTTTTTTACCTAAAGACATGTTTTTGAGCAATCTTTAAATAGAAACTGATAAAACCAAATGATTATGACCTTAACATCAACAAATATGGGGTAGTTTTACGTTGTAATTGCTTTGATTTTCTTCCTATTTTGTAATTTCTTTAGCACCTTGTTAGCTTTTTATGTAGAAAAAATGCAACACATAGTCATGTAGAACAACATTATTCATTATTTGCTTTGAATTCTCATTCTTATGTTTATGTACATGGTTATGTTTATGTAGAAAAAATGCAACACATAGTCATGTAGAACAACATTATTCATTTATTTGCTTTGAATTCTCATTCTTATGTTTATGTACATGGTTATGTTTATGTAGAAAAAATGATGGCAGACGTTTTTCTTGTAGAAAAAACAAACAACATCTTAATCGTTAGATCTAATGTTTTCATGTTGTCGGATGCTTTAACATAAAACTATAGAAATTCATTTGTGCATTCATATACTAAGTCAAGAACATCATAATTGAAAAAGAGAGAGATTAGGATCATGTATGATTTGCTCTTGTTACTAATATGCAAGGAAGCGTAAAAAAATAAAAAATAACTTATCAACCTTTGATTTCTTGCTTGTGCCTCATTATTCCTCTCTAAAACCACACAAGTAGATTCCTCAACTTTGTGTTCTTTTTAAAGACCAACCTTCCTAAATGATATTATATAGATTCATGGGTTTAAACTTCATCAACTTGACAATATTAGTATCCCAGGTCTATTAGTATAGACTTGATATTGTTTTATAAATAGTTAATAAATAATACATTATTCGAGTTTTTATCATGAGATATTATTTACACCTAACCCATTTCTTTTATTCCGAGATCATGTTACCACAAAAATCGTAAAATCCAGAACATAGCTTGCATTGAGCAGGCGGTCTTCATACGGGTTAAACTCAAAAAACCTGTGAAAGTTGGATTTGAATTGAGACCTTTACTAGAGGTGTCACTATGCTACTCTTTAGAAGGTTTACACCTATTAGTTAATCCTCATTGTAGTTTGAAATGTTTGTTATTTAAAGAGTATCTCTTTCATGTCTCATTGATCAAATTAAATCAAAACTCAACTACACTTGATGGCTTGTACATGACAACTTTAAAAATGTCTTGGACCCCGACTCTCTCTTTACACGAAACAAACGGATATCACACTTTCGCATCCACGATGTATGCTGGCGCATTAAACTTTTTAAGTCTTGAGTGCAACTAAAACTCACAAATGGCTAGCACTGCTTCAAAATCTTGTTTTCATTATACACATTTGAACATCTAATTTATTTGTATCGGAAATAACTCATACTTGGAACTTTCAAGATTTATATCTAACATGAGTTTAACAAAATGTGTGTTTTTATCGTTATTATTTCGTTTATTAAAATTCAACAAAACTAAAATATGGATCTTATTAATAACATCTTTATTTCCTAAAATTAATAAGAATTAAAATCTAAATTTAAATTATAGTAGAAAATCAATATTTTATTTCAACTATAAAAATTTAAATCAAAGAAATTAAAATCTCTAATTCTCTTTACCGTCTCCGTCACCGCCTATCACGAACTAATAAAACCAACCAGAAAACTAAATATGAATTTGATTAATAATTCAAAGATAGTCATTTTGAGTATGACGTGACAATCGACTTGTTCTTCCTTCAAATTTAGAAGTATATAACCGACTTTTTGACTCTTGACACCGTTGTTTTCCATCACATATGATGTGGTCAACATTATTTTTAATAAGACTTTTGCTTATGTTCTTGTCAATTTGTCGTATGTTCTCAACATCTTCTTTCCAACTGTTGTCATAAAACAGTGTTACTATTTTAATTACGTAAAAATAATAATTTGTTTCACTTAAATTGACACGAGTTTGACTCTTAACCCCAAAAACACGCATCTGAAATAAATTAAAATAATTATATTCAAACCTATTTAAAACGTGCCATCTGTCCCTAAGCTTTTCCAAGCAATTAAAATTAAAATTAAAAAGATGCTATGTACAACCAATGATGCATCATTTACAAGTAGGTGTGAGATATTTATTTTATTGGTAAGTTGTGAAAGCAACATACCGAGTGTAACGAGTCAAACACACCTAATATTAATGTTATTCATCCCTTTAAAGTTTAAACAAATAACGTGTTTGACCTTGTATCTTGTTTTGACATTATTGTCCTTCACTCCAAAACTAATTACGTTAGTTTATTTAATTTTGAAGTAATAGACAATCTTACACAACGAATGTACACTCGGTCTTATATTATTATTATTCACATGGCATTTTTTGGTTTTAAGTTAACCAAAATTTAATTAGACGTAATACACAAAAATTGGTGAATTGTGATTATGATTATCCTATATAAAGTGAACGATTTATTTAGGATATATACATTAAATTAGTGATGTGAAAATATAAACGAGATGAATGAAGTAGTGTCTTAAAATCTATAAATTAGTATCGAGAATTACAAAATTATGATTCATGGTAGTGGTATTTAAGAACTATTTAATTAATTAAAACACTAACTAAAATAAGTAAGCTGGTTTGTTTAGTTTAAAATTCTAATTGTTTAGTTTATAATTCTATTTTTTTGTAAGTTTTGCAGTTTAATAGTTGTGATTTGAAGTTTAATAGTTATCCGTCTAAATGTGTAAGTAGATTAAATGTTTAGTTATTCATGGTGTTTTAATCATGAACCACTTTTATCAACTTAAAACTAACAAAAGTTAATGATTCAAAAAATAATCCAAAAAAATTAATACAAATTATAAGATTGATATAGCCGGTCAGTCCAACGGACCCGTCTAATCCTGTTGGTTTGTTTTGTTGTTATTTGGAAACCAAAGTTAATGATGAGGTCTGAAATCATTGTTAAAACTGATTAAATCGGAATATATACACCCTAATTCATACCAAGATGATTTCATTTGTCCCGTATATATTTAAAAAATAGTGATTATAAAGTTATGTAAGTCGTGAATAACATGATTTCGTTTATATTGACTCCTTTTTCTCTTTTGACTTATATTTGACCTCTTTTAAAATTTTTGCTTTGCTTCTTTAAGAAAGTAAACAAAGAATATGTGAGAGTTCATATTACAAATCCACCAAATCAGAGTATTTAGCTATTTTATCTTTGGTCTTTATTTAATAATTAAATTGCACACCATGTGATTATATTTTATATGCGACGAATAGGTATTAAAATGTAAGGATGAGCATTGAGTTGGTACACATAATCACATGGTTGTTAGTTATAACCAAACTTATAATTATTATTTTGACTTGTAAGTTTCCATAACCAACTGGTTTCGTTTATAAACCATACGGGTATATCTTTTATGTAAAACATATAACGATTAATTCGGTGCAATTGAAATGATAAAATATCATAATCCTTTCAAATTATAAAAAAATAGTGACAAGTAATACATATTGTTTATCAAAAGTTACAACAAAAAATTTTCCACCATATAACATATTATTATTTATAAAAATGGTCGATTTTTTTATCCATCTAGTTTGGTAAATTCAATTATTCATACACGCCCGACTAATCAAACGAGTATTAAATCAACCATCAAAAGAATCATAACTGAACAATTAGGTCTCGTTTAATTTATAGAATTCTTAGGATTTAGAAAATTTTTCACTTAAAATCTTGTTTGGTTGAATTGAAAATTGTTCTCGCATTCATTAAAATTCATATTTTTATACTTAACTATGAAATGTTTAACGATTTAAATGATCGTTCAAAATTAACATTTCAATTCGAGTATAACCAATCAAACATGTTATAATATTCCGATTGCAATGCCATTAAAAAAAATTACGCGAGGGGCAATTTAGTCCATACACAAAAAATAATAATAATAATAATAATAAATTGTACAGCAATGAAAAACGAACACAAATCTAACACGGAGAAGACCAAAGGGTCCCACTTTGACCATCATCACCCCCAAATCTCCCATATATGATATGTATATAACTTCCATCACAAACATCATCAAACCCATAAACAAAAATTCAACCGTTACAACTTACAAACATAAAAAAAAAAAAAACCAAACATGTGTACCGTTGCAATCTCAAATTCACCTGTATTCTCTCAATCACCACGAGTCTCCTCATCAATCTTCTGCAAATCGTCGCCGGAATCTCCGTCGCCGTCGTCGCCGTTCAAGTTCCGGCTGCAGAAACCGCCGGCGCCGGGGAGTGGACTCATCAGAAGCTCTAACGACGATGGGCCCACTTCGTGTTCTCCGACGTTGTTGAAAAGGAAGAGACCCAGTAGACTGGATATTCCGATTGGGTGTTTGGGGTTTTCCGGCGACCGGTCAACGCCGTGTGCGGCGGAGGACCGGTGGAAGGATGTGGAGGTTGACGAAGATGAATATTCTGTTTACTGTAAAAGAGGGAAGAGAGAAGCAATGGAAGATCGATTTAAAGTTCATATCGATTTCAATGGAGATAATAAACAGGTGATTTTCTTTCAAAATTGTAAGAAATTTGTTTTTCAGTTTTTGTTTTGTAAAAGTGGTGTTGATCTTGTTTTCCGGTGACATTTTCAGGCGTTTTTCGGTGTATTCGACGGTCATGGTGGATCAAAAGCTGCAGAATTTGCATCAGAAAATCTTCAAAAGAACATTCAACATGAAGTAGAAAAGAGGGGTGAAATCGAAATCATTGAAGCAATCAAACAAGGGTATTTAACAACAGATACAGAGTTTCTAAAACAAGAACAACGAGGTGGAGCTTGTTGTGTAACTGCCATCATCACCTCCGGCAATCTGGTGGTGTCAAACGCCGGCGACTGTCGCGCCGTCGTCAGCCACGGCGGAGCCGCCGTGGCCCTCACCTCCGACCACCGCCCTTCAAGACCAGATGAGAAACAACGAATTGAATCACAGGTAAAAATTCCCACATAAAGTTCACATTTTTATTACATTTTTATCACATTTTATAGAATTTGATCACTGAATCTTTATGGGTGATTTGCAGGGTGGTTATGTTGATTGCATTCGAGGCGTTTCTCGTGTTCTTGGATCGCTTGCTGTTTCAAGAGGAATCGGCGATCGAAGTTTAAAACAATGGATTACAGCTGAACCCGAAACCAAAATGTTCAAACTTTTGCCCGAATACGAGTTCTTGATCATGGCTTCTGATGGTTTGTGGGAGAAAGTTAGCAATCAAGAAGCGGTTGATATTGCTCGACCCTTTTGTACATTGACGGATAAACTAGAGGCCGTTTCGGCTTGCAAGAAGCTCGTTGAGCTCTCGGTTTCGCGAGGATCGCTTGATGACACGAGTGTGATGATCGTTCATTTGGGTCGCTTTTGTGATAATTGAACTGGGATTTTATAGAATTCGATGATTGTAATAGGATGTTTAAAAAGATCATCAAGAAACATTTTTTTGAGGGTTTTTGATGATCCTAGTGTTTCTTTTTGATGTTTAATATTCTTAACTTGACATGACTCGTTGCAATACTAGAATAGTTTATTACTTCATTCAGTCGTTCATTCTTTTTAACCCTGGTCATATACACTAAACATGTTTTCTTTTAGAGAAAATGTAAGATGCTATAAAGTAAATTCATGTTTTTGGCTTTATGTCAGTTTATGTCACAACCCGCTTAAATTCAGCTCGTAACATATGATATTGTAGAAATTCTAATTCTTTAAACGTGTTCAAGATAGTTAGAGTACAAGTAATAAGGCACGGTGTACAGTTTGCAAGAAGCCAAGAAATGAGCCGTTGAGGCCATTGATGAATCAGTCAAGATATGCTTGCTAGTTGTTACATACTTACGTACCCTTGTTAGTTGAATACTTGAATAGTTGCTAAAACCAAATTTGGGCCCAATGGCCCATGAATTTTCTTGCTAAAATACCAACTCTAGCCATGGGCCTATAGCTCGTAACTTGTGCATAACTTAATATTGAAGATGATAAAAAGTTAACACTTTGTAATTCACCTTGAGCTATTTAGTCTCTATAAAACTTGGAGTGGACTCGAATGCATTTTTATCTTTACTTATTCTTCGTAGAGTTTACTAGTTTGCTTTTTGTCATTTTAAAATGTATAGTTGTAGATTCTTAACTTGTTATTTAAGATTTGTATAAAAAATATAACTTAGCTCGCTAAGCCTTGGACTAGCTCGAGTAGAATACAAGCTAAATACGAACCAATTTCCAGCTTGGATTGAAGTTTATCAGTCAAGCTAGTTTGGTTTGTATTGATATTTGCTCTGGGTTGAATTATGCTACTTTGACTCGGATTGCTTTTGAATAACCTAAAAACAAGTCATAAAACTATATGTAAAAAAGTTATTACGTCCTCTTACGAAACAATAGTATGCTAAATACCGCAAAAACCTCACTTACCTTATACCATTTTTATATAGATCACTAAAACACGTGTAAATTTTAGTATGTTTAAAATAAATTTAAAAACACGACTCTTTTATCTAAATCCACAAAATATTCACATGCACACATACTTTATACTTTTTAAACGCAGTTCGCAAAATATGAGATAGTATCAAAAAAGAGTGGTGATAGATAAATAAAACCTTTTTTTTCAGTTTTGGACACGTTTTATGTGATTTGTTTTTCTCAATATATGTGTGTATGTATGTGTAAGGTCCATTACTAAACACTAAATTATTATAGAGAAAAAGAAAAAGAAAAAACTTAATAATATAATATTTTTTAAAAAAGTATCATTTTTAATACCTTTTTTATTATAAATTTGAAATTTAGTTACTTTTGTTTCATAAGAATTTTATTTTTAGAAGCCACAAGTTTTAAAATATATATATATTTTTAAAAGTTTGAAAATTTGTTTGAAAAATTTTCTTATTTTATAAAAAATATTATTTATTTACGAATTGCATTTGTAGAAAGATCTCTTTTAAAAAGATATTTATATATGTAATATGAAAAAAAATTAAATAATATCATTTGTAGTTAATGTGTTATTTATTATGAGAGAAAAACAAAAAAATAAAACTTAATAGCTCTAGAATTACGACAAGTGCCATACAAGTATTGATAAATGATAGATGTATATCAATGAAAAGTGTTAATTTTATTTCAAGAAAAATGATTAAAATTGTATTTTAATTATATTTTATATTAAAAGTTTTTAATATAATGATTATTTTAGTTATAATATTTGGTGTTTTTAATAAAACTCTATAAAATATATCTTGAAAAGAAAGGAAGAAATGATTTGGAGTTTGGGAGTTAGCAGACAAGCAAATCCACAGGATGTGAGGCCTTGTGTTGAAGGCAACAACTACAACCCCATGAGAATTGTATAAAGTATTGTCATCGGATTCTTTCAATCTCACCTCAATCGTTAATAACAATATATTATATAGTTTGCTATATTGGTAGTAAGACTTATATTTCTTATATTATATAAGATTCTAATTTTATGTGTTTCGTTAGGATCGATCTCTTAGTTTGAAGGGTATATTTTCATCTTTTCTTATTCATTTTTTTCTTTTTTTCTAATTCTTAAAACACATGAGGCTAAAAACACATGATGATTCGTAACTGTTCATAAAAAATAGGTGGTTTTGTGTTTTTTAAAGTATACCCACATATGGTATGTTTAGTTCGCAAACTATGATCATTATTAACTAGTTTTGTATTATTGCTAGACCATCCACCCGCTCATGAAAATTTTAGTGAACTAACTGAACTAGCCATAAGCCTTTTAGACAACTACTCTCGATCCTCTTGGAATTTTGTACACGAAATAATTATATTTATATTTTTTTATATAAATAGTATTTATTTATTGGTTTAAGTTCTCATTTTGTAAGGAATTATACCGTATCTAAACTGAAGCTAAGATAAGTTAGATATCGATGCTTAAAGTTGAATGATCGGAATAAAATGAAACTTGGGTGACTAGAGTAGGAAATCGTTGCAATTTCTTGCATATTGTTAATAAAGCCATGTATTGGTTAAAATATATGTTTTATGTTAATCAAGTCTTTTAATAAATATTATAAATGTTTGTTATGGATCATAACTATTATTAAAATTAATATTAAACATGTTAGAAATAAAATGAGAGTTTTATTTGGTCTCATAAAATATTTCATAAATCAAATGTGAGTTTTGATAGTGAATCATAAAACTTACATTTATATGAAGCTTTTAGCATGAACATATAACTAACTTTTGATGTGAAGAAAAAAAAAAAGAAATTTATTTTTTTTAATGTCAACAAGTTATATAGAAATTTAGAGAGAAACTCTCTCTAAATTGTTCTTCTTACACCATATCTATAACATATTTTCACATAACATCATAACACATATATTACCCTATGATTTATCGGGCTTGATGCACTATCCGGTAGTACATATTGCTTTGACTGTTGTACATAGAAGACAAACGTGTTGTCTTGAGTAAAGACGCGAAATCTGTTTTAAGGGACCCGTGTCTAACACAATCCTCGGCCACAACCATCAATATTTTGTTTGTTAATTGTTGCAGTCAATGGGTATAGTTGAATATTCGAACGCGATGAAAACTCGTGTCCAGAATACTACATGTAGACTCGTTTGAGTATATACTAAAGACGGATGTTCGAATCATGTTTGGTATATAAATATTGTTTATATATATTTTTTAGTCGTATTTTTAAATGATATTGTACTAAAATATTAATATTTTCTATGGCTAATGAAAGTATCGTTAGAATTAATATTTTTGAGTGAAGAAAGACACGAGCTCGATGAAAAGGGGCACAACAACCTTATGATGAAGTACTGTTGTTTATGTGATGTTACGTGTTAATGTTGACCGTATCTCGATCAAAGGTGTTTTTTATTAACATTCGTTGGATAACTTTAAGTTTATTTCTTAATTAAAACTATACATTATTTGAAAATATATAAGTATTTTAAAAGTAGGTGGTACATTATGATTTATTAAAAGTAGCTCATGAAAGGCTGTATATTGTAAAAATGTAAAATGGTCAATGAGGCTATGATGACTAAGCCTGAAATGTTGGTCAAAAGTTGAAAGTCAAATATAAAAAAAGTCAAAACTCAAAAGTGGGGACTGAGAAGGGTGTCAATTACAAATGTTGAAGCTCGAGGGACGATTAATGTAATTATTATTCGTGACGACCTTTGCCAAGTGCCAATGATGAGCTAAAATAAGAGGGTGAATAGTGAAGGAGCACTCAAAATCGACAAACCAACAAAACATCCCACGTCTTATGTTTTATGTTTTTTTTCCTCAATCTCGTCGCAAAGACAGCTTCACTTATCATGTCATCTTTTAAACATTAAATCAAACAAGATCCATTTAATTAAAATATTCTTAATTATTAAAACATATCTAATAATGTGTCAACAACTAATTAAATATTGGTTTTGTTAATTATCTTGTTTTTGACTTTAAGAAAATTAAATTTTCCCTCAAGAAATCAAATTTTTACACTTGTGCATATGAGAGAAAACGCAAACTGTTTAACGATGGTGTGTTTAACATTTGACCACAAACCTCAAACCGATTAACCTGAAAACCAAAACAGACCAGAATTTGGTTACAAAATCGATGAAATCGAACGAGGAGACCGAGGAACATGAAACCGAACTGGTGAAAACTATTCATGTAAATATTCGCTGTTTTCCCAATTTTAAGTTGTGTCCAAACTGGATTCAAATTCGGTTTATGGTTGGTTTTGACAATTTTGGATACGGTTCCGTCGGTTCGGTTTTGGTGTAGCTGAAAAAATAATCAAATCCGAGGAACTTATAACAGAACATTTTGATGCGTTAGAATCCAAACAAACGAAGTCAACTAGTTAACGATGATTGATATTGCACCAATGTTTGATAAAGATAAAAGTTGAAAAGGAAATTAGTTATTTTTTCGATAGTAATACGTAATTTTAAGGCTTATAAATTATTATTAATCATGTTTGAATCTAAATGCCTTAAGTATTAAGAAATAGTTATTAACATAGACGGACAAAAACTTTAACATTTGACATCCTTTAATGAAATCAATCGTTTATATAAAGGCAAATCTACTCATTTATCAACCACCTTTAGTTTATTATGTTTAAATATCTTATTAAATAACATGATATTATCAACCACTTGAGTGGATGATATTTGATTCATACATTTGATAATACCTTATTCTTAGACAATCAAAAAGTTTCACTCAATTATGTGGTTATTTAGAATAAAGTTATCACATAATTATGTCTCAAAATTAAGAGTTGCAATCAATTTGTATTAGATACATTTTAATTATATCAACTTTATATTTCACCATAAATCAAGAATAAGTTAAATTGCAATCTCCCCATATTACAAGCACCTTTGATAAAGGAAAACTCTTGTTGTCACATATCGAATTAAAATACTAAGTATCGATTATAAATTAGGTATTTTATACATAATATAAATGGTGGATGCTTACAAACCTAATAATAAGAGAACTGCTTATACAATTGCTCCCATTATGGTGAATATTGATATAAAAATAAGAAATTTGATAAAAGTTACAAAGTATGTTGTAGTCGAATAAAAATAAGAAAGTTTGATAAAAGTTGGATGAAAGATACAAAGTATGTTGTAGTCGAATAAAAGTAAGAAAGTTTGATAAAAGTTAGACGAAAGATGCATGTAGTCAAAGGGTTTGACTTCTTGAAGAAATAATTAGTGGGATGGTCAAAGAATTAAACATAAATATATGAAATTGTTACTTGTTTGGTGTTTAAAGTTGTTTTAAACAAATTGAGATTAAAGATTCTGAAGCTTCAAAATGTATAAGTCCAATTTCTTAAGTTACACATGTAACACATCAATTTGGATCTTTCATATGCAGTTGAAAAGTTTCAAAGGTCTACTTCAACTCTCCTACTATATAGCTTCTCAATTCCGTGTATTTATTTTAGAATTTGAAACATGAATCGACAAAATATCTTTTATTTTCAAGGTTTTCTAGCTCTGAACTTTGTTTGTACCAAAGGTTGCCTAAGCTTTACGGTTTAACATTTCATATACCGTATGTTTTTCATCCAATATACTAACTGGTTTGTTTTGTTTGTTTGATCTTCGGAATGATATAAAGTTAGCTTAAATCCTTAGCGTGCGTGTTTATAATGTCTCAAGTGTCAAGCTTGTCCAAGTGATCAAAATATCAAATGAACGAAATTTAAATGGATGTAAATCGAGGCTAATAACTTGAACAATGGGGTCACATTAGAAAACTTAGTGGACTTGAATCATATATTTCTATGCAACAAGCAAGTTACATCAACATTTTGTAAAAACACTTACATTTAAATTTATATTTTGAATTTTTTTATTTAAAATGGTTTTTTCAGGAACATTACAAGTAGATATTACTAATTTGATGGTTACATATAGACATTCACCATAACAAAATATTTGAGTATCATAAAGACATTGTTCTCGTGACACAATCACAATATTTGTATTTTTTACAAAGGGTAACTTTGTAAAATAGTAACCAACTTTCAAAAGTGTTCCAATTAAGTAACTCAAGTTTTAAAAGTGTTCCAATTAGATTACTCATTTTTATATTTTATACAAATTAAAAGTCATAACATATTTTTTAGCATGTTATACTTTTGGATTCAGTTAGAAAATATTTTTTTCTATCTTTTGATGCTAATATAGAACGTTGACGTAAATTTTAGGCACTTTTTTTAATTTTTTCATAATTAACATGTTTTTTTTATTTTTAATATAATTTTATATATTGAAAATTCTAACTCCAATGTTTTTTCCATTATTACTTTATTGTCATAATAAAATTTGGTAATGACTCGATTTGATTGTTTGGAGGTCCAATTTGAGAAAAATATGCATGAGTGACTAAATTAGACTACTTTTGAAACTTAATTACTATACTGCGACATTTTCCATTTTTATAATATTCAAAATCCATATGAGTTGGTTTACATCAAAATCCAGTTTTCATGTATAAAAAATGATTTGGAAACATGTTCACATGTAATTCATATTGCCTTTAAAAAGCAATGCAAGATTCAAGAGCAAATATTGCATGTGGATATGTTGCCCAAGTTGTGTGGGCAAAGACAAAAGGAACAACTTGTGGGATGAAATTTTTCTAGAGTAAACCAAATGAAAATACATATTTAATGTTATGTTAACTTCAATATATATATTGAATTTCACAACAACACCCAACATTTGATTCATGTTATTATATGCAGCTAATTTTTGTTAAATATCGGTAGGTTTACAGGGTATATAAGTTATTCTTATAATGAACATTGGTTTAAATTTAAAAAGTGTGTGAATTAGTCATTTTATAAAAAAATAATAACCAAATAATTGGATTAAGTGTTTAATTGGTTAAATAATACTAATTACCAATTTTGTAATGCATATGAAGTTGTATATCGTGCATAATTTGGTTGTACTCGTCACTTGGGCACTTTTGTTTCATCTTTTTGAGTGATTATTGTATTTTTTTGAGCGATTTTTGTATTTTTAGGGCGGTTGGTTGGTTTTGGTATTTTATTGTGCAGTTTTTGTATTTTGTGTGCGGTTTTTTGGTTTTAAAGGGTGGTTTTTATATTTTCGATGTGGTTTACCGATACTGAGACAATTAAAATTATTTTGATTGTATGGTTTTCGACAAGCCATGATGATAATGAACACACTAACGCTACATAGTACGAAGAAAAACGACAAAATTTCCACCACGTGGGGCAGGGAAATACTAGACTTTTTCATTTCGGATTAAATTTTCTTTTCTTATTTAATACGAGTTTTTTCAATGTTGGTAGACACTGTCGGTGATATGTCGTTGGTGCTAATTCGCATAGTTTTAGACCCGTTGCTGCAACGTGTGGGATTTAACACTAGTTTATTTTTATTTGACAAAAAAACAAGAACTTATGTAAATATATGTTGTTACCGCATTGTGTATATTGCTTTGACATCTTTGTATGTTATTTTATGTCATTGAAATGGCTGAATTTAGTTTTGATGTAGCTGGTTATTATTATTCTTATCATTATATTGTTCAAATTTTAAATGAGTTGTACTCTTATCTTAAACAAATATAAATTCCGTTAAAATGCAGAAAAAGATAGTTATGTTATTATAATATTAAATTACCCGGTCCATGGCCAAATATAAGTTTTACTTTACCCCATTATAATCATTTGTTAAGGCTTCTATGCGATTGATTATTTAAAAATGCTTTTAAGCAATAAATGATCGAAAATATAGTTTGTTTATGTAAACATTAAATGTGTTTCTTCGATTGCCAAATGGCTAAATCTTTAAAGTTTTTTTAGGGTAAGGGTTAGGTTCATTAAATATAAATATATGTTTACCGTTTTGAACGGGTATTTCTAAATGCACCCTACTTTAATTTCTAATTACACTCAATTTTATTTTTTTAAAAGACTAAAAATTTATTAGCCTTTAAAAAAATTAAAGTTGGGTGTTATTAGAAATTAAAGTAGGGTGCATTTAGAAACACCCAACTCTAATATATTAATTATAGTTAATTATAATTTAACCAATCAAAGATTTGTTCATAAAACCAAGATTGATCAGTTATATATATAAAGGGTATTACTATTTGCCCTATAATATATAACACTCTATTTAAAAAGCATTAAAACCTAAACAAATCATTCATTAATAACTCAACCATTAAACACCTTTTAATCATTCATTAAATATTACACAAGAATTAAAACATATTATAATTTTTTCTAATAAATGTTGTTTAATAAACGATTTGTTTCTAAACTTTTAAAAAGTCTATATATAGATATTTTAAAGTATTTAAATAATTTAACATTCTAATATGAAAAAAACGCTTTAATAGAATATTACATACACATTTTGGATAATGTCAAGTTATCAAATAATTATTGGTTGATCATTTCTGTTAGTTTTAATTTGTTAGAAACTTTTTACTCCGTCTATTTATGTAATAACTAAAAGTTGCCAGTTTCTTTACCTAAATACACACGGAAACAATCATATTATTCGGTTTTGTAGAGTTGACAGTTTTTTTACCTAAATACACATTGAAACAACTATATTAAAAGTTATTAGTTTATTTACCTAGAAACTTTTTAACCCGTCTATTTATGTAATAATTTGGTTTTTTTACCTAAATATAGTATTACTAGCTTTAGTAAACTCGTGCATTACACGGTTTGAATAAGTAAATATTGATGTAATATATATATATATATTAATTATAAAAAGGTATTTTAAGATATGATATGACTGAAATTACGTATCAGAAGTGACTATAAATAATAAATAATGATATCAACTTTTTAAAATTAATTTAAAAAATAAATATTTTATTATAAAACAAACCGTATAAAAATTTCATTTTTTAAAATTTTCTTATTACAACTCCCAAATTTTATTAATTTTTGTTTTAAAAAATTGAGTTATTAAAATATCAATTTATTTAGAAATAATCTTAATAAATAGACTTCTTTATTTCTTTATTATATATAATAAAATGTATTAAAATTATATAATTAGTAATTAAGGTAATTATTTAATAAAAGAGAGAGGCGGGAAAATTTTCATGAGAATGATTATGATGCTGACATGTGACACCCCCATTTACCATTTTATTAAAGTAGTAAGATTTATTTTTTTCTTAATTATATTATGACACTTTCTAACAAGGACAGTATGATAATTAAAAAGATTTAAAAAACACAACAACAAAAAGCTAATATAATAGAGTAAGGTGTAAATAAAAATTAAATTAGGGTGCAATTAGTTTCTAATCAAATATATTTTATTTTACTCTAATAAAAAATATAATAAAAATATAAAAAGTGTATGCATGTAGTATCTTTTAAATCAGTTTTATTTAAACTATTTTTTTGAAAAATTTTTTTTGATTTTAAGGTCTAATATAAAAACCCTCTTTTCTAAAATATATTAGTTATTAAATGAAAAAAATATTGTTTTATAAGTACTTTTGTAAACATATAAATATTATTTGTTTTATAAGTACTTTTGTAAACATATAAATATTATTTGTTTTATAAGTACTAAATGAAAAGTTATATTAAATAAATAGTTGTAATAAATGAAAATGTAATGATGATGGTAATAAATAAATGATGACTATATTTATTAGGAGTGAGTGATTATGATAAATTATATAATTGATTGTATTTATTAATAAGATTAGGTTTGTAGAGTAAGGTGTAAATAGTAACATCATTTTTTAAGATAGAATAAAATTTATATAATACTAATTATCAATTTGATTAATTCATTATAGTTGTATAATAAGCTTTAAATGTTGTACTCGTAACATCCATTTAGTCAACAATTTTTAAGTGTTGAGTTAACCTTTTAAAATAATTTATATATATTAATTATTAACTTAATGTGAATTATTGGTTGTATCATATGTATTAGTGTGTTGTACAATTTTTGTATTTTTTTTAATTTTTAACTTTTTGTTTAAACTCAATATTTTATATTTTTACAATTTATCCCTAATATTTTTTACTTTCAAATTTGGTCTATATATTTTTCATATTCTATAAATTTTTTGTTTTATATTTCAGTCTAAATTTTGCGTGTTAACATGCCACTACGTGCGTTTGTACTGGTTCAACGTTTTTACGCTTATTTCCTACGTTTAACAACCCCTTTGCAACACGTTTTTCCTATCTTGACTTACTTATTGTTTAATATGTTTATGTTTCATATGTATGGTTCAACGTTTTAACATCTACTTTTGGTTTGATGTATTTTTTATTTTTTTATTTTTTTCTAATACAAGCTTTTACAATGTTGACATGAGTTTACGTCTTCCGTTGCAATGCAAGAGAGCTTAATACTAGTTATTACTGATATGAAGTTTGAGATTGGTTCTAACTACCAAACATCTACCGTATAATGTCACGGGGAATATCATAGAATAAATAAAAAGTTTGGTTACAACACATTGGATTTAATTAATTAAAGCGAAAACTATCAAGCAACAAAAATTTTATTTACAAAGAGTGGTTTAACCAAAAGATAAAACATGCATTAAAAAAATTCTCAAAATATATTTTTTCTCATTTTATCTTAAAATGTCTTCCTCATAAATTTCTTATACAAATTCCCTATCTACGGGTGCATGCCCGCAGAGTATGGGCACCCCATTGCTTAGCTGCATATGTCTCTTTGTGGCTGGTTTTGACATACAGGACGTTCGTGCAAGTCTTTGAAGGCGCCGACACATTGTCTACATGAAACATTTCAAGGATAAATTTACGAGGAGGACATTTTAAGAGAAAGATGAAGGAAAGAAACATTTTTTAAAATTTTCCCTAAAAACCTACAAAACCCCTTAAAATTTAAGAAAATACTGTGTTGTTTTGAAAATGAATGCTAAATAAAAACATATAAAATTATATTATATTTTACCTTCTCTGTATCATTCAACTCTGCTCGTTAAAGTAATGGTTTTCGCGTTCTAATATTTTTGGTTTTATATGAGACCATAGAGGTCACTATGCCGTACTTGTAACATGTGTATTGGCAATTGGAGTTAGTTAATGCACGTTGTAATGTCTACCATCCAATTGGGTTGGTTTTTATGTCTCCTTTGCTTGTTTTCTTCCCAGACATCACACAACTTCAATTTCTCCGAATCAAATCTAAACATTTTACTTCTTTCACTCATATGCTTACGGCTAGGACGGAAAACGAACCGTACAAATATGAACAAGGTCTTGTTCGTGTACGTTTGTTAAATAATAAACTTATTTATTAATTGTTCATGAACACTTACCGAACAGGATATTTTGTTCGTGTTCGTTTATTAAGAAAATTAACATGTTCATGAACTGTTTACGAGCACTTACCGAACACAAATGAATACAAACAAAGTAAACGAACACAAACAATTGTTCATGAACATGACGAGCGCAAAGCTCATGAACACAAACGAATACAAATGATTATGCATTTATTTTAGAATAAATTTTACATTTTTTATTACAAACATTACATTAAATCAATCAAAAATAAATAAATACTTAATATAAATATAAAAAAATACTTGATATAATAGTCATAAAAACAACTGACACAAAAATTAAAAATATAAACGAACACCTTAACGAACATAAACGGACACGTTATCGAACGTTTACGAACATAAATGAACGAACACGGCTTGTGTTCTTGTTCGTGTTCGTTCATTTACTAAACGAATGAACATAAACGAACTTCCCGCCGAACGGTTCACGAACTATTCGCTGAACGTTCAGTTCGTTTCCAGCCCTACTTACGACAAAACAAACAAACCGGCGTCTATTATGACACATAAAAATTAGAAGTTATGATACATAAGATTTAAAACGGATATATGAAGGACTTATAACAACTTCAGATATAAACCGTTTCAGATAGACATGTATAAACCGTTTCAGATAGACTTATAACTGTGAAATCTTTTGTTTGGAACTTACAATAAATAATTAAGAACATGTTGTCTTCTGTTAGAACAAGATAAGAGAACAAACATAAGAAACCCGTTAAACAGGCAATTTGGTATTTACGTGATTCATGGTTGTGGATTTATCCTTATACCCGTTAAAATTCATAAAATGACATTGTTAATATATTTTGTTAAAACAGAATAGAAGAACAAGTGCAACTAATCCGATCAAACATATACAAACTTGTCTTTAGCAAATCTTAATTGTGAAATCATCTTTTTTTAACGGCTAATTGGATCATTGATGGACAACTGACCCATCCGATTATATTCATTACTCAAGTACAAAACATGAGGCCATCATCAGGAGTAAACTCATTTTATATGAAAAAACCACATGACCCACTTAAACACAACACATTCAATTATTTTTATAAGATCTCATGGTAGATCACGTTAAGAAATTGTGAACCCATCTGTATATTGTGTTTACTACCCAATTTTGATGGAGTTTAAATTATACGAATGTATCACTATTAGAGGGTTTTGACCATTATAAACTAAGACCAAACAATTATTAATCAAAATAAACCAAACCGTTACAAATGCTTCGATTCGTTTTTGTCTTACAGATTTGGCTTAGCAGACCTTTATAATAAGAAAATATTATATACGATCAAAGTTGAAAGAAAAGATAATATTTCAACTTAAAACTTAGATAACTTTCAGAAGTATTGTATTGTTAAACAAAATTCAATCATGTGTATATCCCAACATCAAATGATTAAAGCCCAAGAAAAATATAAACAATTAGGTACTTACGTAATGTGTTTCGGTTCAGTTAGCCCAAGTAAAAATAAACAATTACGTACTTACTTAATATGTTTCGGTTCAAATTTTCAGACCGGTTAGATTTTCTAATGGGTTTGGAATATTTTACATTTTCAAACCAAAACCAAGTAAAGATAATGAAAAAAAATATTATATAAGAAACAAATACGATGACAGGCCCACTTATGTGAAAACACAAAGAAATGGTCTTCTAGACTCATGATATGTGGTTTCATGTGTGTGCACGTTAAAATACATACAAACTAAAACAAATATATACAAACTAAAACAAATATATGTGATAAAAGAAAAAAGTAGTATAGTTTATTGCAAGTAAAGATGACCCTTGTCAAGTGATGTTTTGATGTCTTGTGCTAACCAACAAAGAAGGCATGAAGCAAGATCTTGAATTGGATACTTCAATTTGCAACTGACACATTTTGTATGGTTGAGGTTGATGTCGACTTGAGAATAAGCCATTCCTCCATTAATTCCCTTATGACAAATTCACTTTCGGTTACAACATTTACTCGCATCACAACACCCAATATATATATATATATATATATATATATATATATATAATATATATACTAGAAGGATGTCCGCGCAATGCGACGGAACAACATTTTACATCCGACACGAGTTTCTAATTTTTGTTAATCTTATAGAAATTTTATAAAAGTTTATTATATATTTTCTAAGTTAAAATTTAAAACACGAAATAAATAGATTTAGCATGATAACTTATACATTTATGCATTAAGTTATTGTACCTTACAAAATACATATCGGTTAAGCAAAAAATTTACACCAAAACATTTAAAAAATACACATTTACGATTTTATTACACCAAAACGTTTAAAATACACATTTACGATTGTAGTATCAAAAAGTTTTAAACATGATAGATTGATATAACATAAATCTTAAAACAAATTAAGTTTTTTGGTTATAATAACTATAAGGTTATTATGTAACTAATTGTAAGGAATAATTTGTAAATAATATTAAAAATACTATTTTACCTTTAAAAATGGTTGTACTATATGCATTTAGTAAGGTAAGTGTTCTTAATTTAATGGTATTTTAAAATACTCTTCTCATATGCTTTATATATATAATATATATATATATAGGGATGTATTCAAATGAGAACCAAAAATTTCTAAAGAACCAAAGAAACCATTTTTACCCACTCATTTTTCCTTTTTAGTTTCAAAATTTTTTTATTTGTAAGGGTATTATGGTAATTTTTTGATGTTAATTTAGTTACTTTTTTACGTGAAAATTCACAGTAAATAAATTTTTTAATGATTTGACTATTGTTTGTGTTCGTAAGTGAAAAAAATATGCATATATGAATATGTGCATCTATGCATTAAATTTAATGCAAAACAAGCTTTGAAGTGTATCTTTAAAATACAAAACAACTTTAATAGGAAAGCGAAAATATAAATGGACAAATTCATAATGGGAATCAAAACCTAAACGGTGTATAAGACTTCAGATTTAAAATAATTAGTAATTTTATGATAAAGAAATATTATAAACAAATATGCTTTGAGTAAAATTAAAAAAAAATAAAATAAAATATGTGGCTAGAAATAGTTCTTTTGGTTTTTTACAAAAACTTGATTAACTTTTTAAAAATAAAAATAAAAATATGTGGCTATAAATGGTTTTTTTGATTTTTTTCAATTTTTTGGTTCTTATTTGAAAGTCCCTCTATATATATATATATTATACACGACTATAATACTTTTAAGATGTTAGTATATAATATATATTTTCTAACACGGGTAGATCTTATTATATAAGTGAGATGTTACCGAAAGTTTTTGGGTTATTTTTAAATAGTGAGAATTTGTTGTTGGTAAACTAACGAGGTTCGTTAATACTCTGCTATATATTAGGGAAATCACAAATTGCACTTGGAAAATGGTGCTTAAAAGGTTATGGAAGGAAACACAAGAAGTAAGTTTTGAACTTTGACCTCTTTTAGAGCAAAATCATGTGTTTATCACCGAATCATGCAATATCGTTTTATGACAAATAAAGTTTTACATAACACTTTATGTTTGTGTGACATCATTTCTCGAAGACAATAGATCTGAAACCATATAAAGAAAATAATGAAGAAGAGTGTAATAAAAAAGATTTGTAAGAATAAAGCAAATTCGTTAAATTAGATTAAAAGGTAGACACAAAAAATTAAGTACATTAAAAATTCCAGGTATAAAAATATAAAAAGGTAACAAGTTTGTCACTAATTATACACGAACATAAAATAGACATGCAAAGTTATAGGTGCTTCATGATTATAAAGGTAAAACATTATCTGACATAGGCACATAGACGTTAACGTATAGCATATCTGAAATGAAGTATTCTCGTTAGAATAAACGAATATGTGAATCGGGTTTTATGCGACACTTGCACAATCAAGGGGCCATTAACCTTTTCTATACCATACCGAAGTTGGTTTCTAGTCTATCTCATATTATCCCTGGCCATATGTTTTCATGTGGACAAACGGTACTTGTTTCTTTGCTATTGTGTTATCCATTTCAGATCTAATATATGGTTATTTCGTTTTCATGTAGATTTCAACATCTTTAAAAAAGCATCCACTTATAAAACAGTTATACATATAACAAGAGAGTCTACATATCAAGTACTTTTCAAGACCAATAATATTACAAGAATAGTTACAGTTGAATAGTAAATTATGTGGTTATTGTAATTCTTGATGTTTTTAAAACAACAACCTAGTATAATATAGTTCCCACTTTGCACAGAATTTGTGTAACGTGAAGAGAGCAGATCATTTCATGGTCTAACGTACATAGTCTTACCCTGTATTTTTTTGGAATTTTAGTTTTCATAATTTGAACCATAACCTTATGATCTCAGAGTAACAACTATATTGGTTGCTACCAAGGGTTCAAACTAGTCGACTTGCTTATAGCTAATTGAGATTTGATTGTTAAATAGTTTGCAACGACCCTAAGAAAAACTCATTTAATCATTGCGTCTGAGCCAGGTACGCTCATAAACTCAAAGGAGCTTTTTTACTTATATATTTTTATTTTATTTAGTTAATATTTTTATGTAAATAACTTTTATAATATCTAAACTTATGATAAGACAATTATATAATATGTATACTGTTATATATAAAATATATAATTATAAATATATATAAAGATAAATTTAAAAATAAAAAAATAATATCTAAATAAGAAACAAACCGAACTCGGGCTTGAAAAAGTATTGTCGAACGGAGCCAGATGTTTATAAATCAAACTCAAGCTTGAGATCTCTTACACCAAAACGAACCGAGTTCAAACTTACACGGGCTCAGCTTGACTTGACTTGTCTCGTTTGCACCCCTAATTGTTACGAAGTACGAAACCGCACTTTATTTTAACAGTTTAAAATACTAAATTCCAAATGGCCTTTGAGTTTCATGGACGCCGAGTTGACACGTCGACATAGGCATATCTACCGGCCTTTGATCGTTGTTTCTTGTTGACGTGAGTTAATATCGGATTGCCATGTCAGCAAGCGGGGCCCACCGCCAGATTGCCTTTTACCTTTATCGCTGTCCCCTACTCCATGTGTTCTGGTGATCTCGTTTTTATTTGTCACCCACAAATTAGTTTATACATTTAATATATTTATTATAAAATTCTTCAAAATTTAACTACTTCCACCTAAATATATAAAGACGTTTGGTAAAAAAAAGTAAACACATACACAAGTATTAAATATTTAATTAAGAATTAAATAAAATCACCTAAAAAGGGTGTGGTTTTGTATTTGAAATGAAATGTAGAATGAAATGTTAAGTACGTTTGACGTATATACGTATGTATGTCTGGACGTTGCAGTAGAACTAGAACCTATTGGTCAGAATTATTATAAGTTTATATTCTTTATTGATTACAAATAGAGGTATATTTATGTGTTTTTTAGAAGAAACTTAGATTTTATTTCATGATTCATATGCTTAATAATAAAAAAATAATTAAAATGAACTCATGGATTTAGCTAAATTGTCAATGTATGAGCAATTAAATGATTATTATCTTCGATATTATCTTCGATGCCTATTGTAAGGGATAGTCCGTGAGAAAGATATCATGCGAAGATGACAGACTCTTTAGACGACCAAAAATTCAATGAAGTGCTCAGAAAACGATACGAAAATTTCTGAGTTCTTCTTACTTGAATGTGTTCTTGTATTCATGTGTTTTATACACATGTTTTATTTATAGACGTTTTTATGATGTGTAGCGAGTATGCTTTCAAAATAAGCGTAATTTGTATTATTAATTTTTTTTAACCAATTTTTCGATACAAAAATTAAACAAAAAGGGACACGTGAATGCAGGGTTATCTTACACATGCATAGTTTGTATTACAAAGCAATGGTATTTTGTCACAAGGCTAGTTTTTTTTAATTGAAAACCATTTTGTTTCGTTTTAATAGTTTCTTTTCTAATATATTGAAGCTATGAATGTCAATAAAACCAAATAACAAGTCTACATGTGTTATATGACGGTTAGTAATTAAAAACTTGTAAAAGAAAGCGGATATGTTTAGCTCTTATCCACTTATATCTACATATCCACATGTTTGTTTTTTAGGCCCCATTCCATTATACAAACCCTTACTCTTTCAAATACCTTCAAATGTGTCCTTAAGTGAATAAATATCTACCGATCACAAACTTTAAACAAATAGAATTGTTTAGGTTCAAATACCTTCAAATGTGTCCTTAAGTGAAGAAATATCTACCGATCACAAAGTTTAAACAAATGGAATTGTTTGGCTGTTCTTTTTGTCTTTGTATAAAATATTCTAATTTGTAAACATAACTTAGTTTTTGTCTAAGTAATAACACATGAGAAAAAATCATTAACTAGACATGTATACATCACAATATTAAGGTAGGTAAGTAAAAATATTTAAAAAGTCAAATACTTGATTATGGTAACGATAAAAGTATATTCATTGCATAATCGATTTTAAATAAAGATAGAATAATCGATTTTATATAGAGATAGAAGAATCGTGTAAATACCCGCAACTGTTAAATTTATTCCGATACTTACAATGGGGTTTAGTAACACCTCTGTTCTCCTACATCGATTGTGAGTTTCAAAATTCTCTACTTAAATTTTAAAATTCTCTACTTAAATCTACTTGTGTTTAAACGTGTCATATACTTATATTACAAAATCCCAATATTATTATAAGATTTTGAAGAAAATGTTGTAGAGATAAATGGTGTAGTTGTTTAAAATCTTCTTATTCTAATAAAAAAGTAAATGATAGTGTCACATGTCATCACCACAATCCTTCTCATCAAAATTTTATCGCATCTTTATCTTGTTAAATAATTAATTTAATTACTAATAATATTATTTTAATATTTTTTAATATTTAATAAATCAAGAAATAAATCTATTTATTAAGTTTATATCTAAATAAATTAATATTTTAAAAAGTCAATTTTTTTAAAACAAAATTAAGCAAATTTTTGAAGTTGTAATAAGAAATTTTTCTAAAAATGTATTTTTATACGGTTTGTTTTAAAACAAAATGTTTATTTAAAAAAATTAAAAATAATATTTTAAAAAGTCGATATCACTGTTTTATTATTTATAGTCATTTCTCATACGTAATTTAAGTCATATCATATTTATATTTAATAAATTTATTATATTAATATTTTATTTATTCAAACTATGTAATAAATGAGTTTATTAAAACTAATAATTTTATAACATAGAATAAATGTAAGAACGTAAGATAGAGAGAATACACGTGTTTGTCGATCAATAAACTTAACTAAATATACGAATTACTATATAAAAATTTTAAAAAAGAATAATGAAGGATATAAATCCTCTTTTATTACCTCCAACTATCAACTATTAAGATAAGGATAAAACACCGTATCATTCTCCCCTTATCTCACGCCAACTTTCATCTTCTTCTTCATCTTCTATAAATACCCCATCATCTCCCCCAAACAACCACCAAAAACCCTAACATCCACAACTCCAAAATCACCACTCAAAATGACCAAAACACCCAATTGGATTCGAGGCAACTGCATCGGCAAAGGCTCATTCGGCACCGTTAATCTCGCCGTCGACAAATCCGACGGCACCGTCTTCGCCGTTAAATCCGTCATTAACAACTCCGGCAGGTTCTCCGACGCTCTGGAGAACGAAATCCACATTCTGAAATCGTTATCGTCAAATTACGTTGTTGGGTACCGCGGAGATGACGTCACGCCGGAGAATGACGCCACGGTGTACCGGAATTTGCACATGGAGTACATGCCAGGTGGCACTGTAGCTGATTTGGGGAAACAGAGTGTGGATGACGTCACTGTTCGGAGTTATACAAGGTGTATAACGTCGGCGTTGAGCTACATTCATCGGAGGAATATTGTTCATTGCGATGTGAAGGGGAAGAATGTGTTAATCGGGTCGGATCCGGGCGTCGCGAAGCTTGCGGATTTCGGGTCGGCGGTGGAAATGGGTGCTCCGATCACGTACACCCGTGGTAGTCCGTTGTGGATGGCGCCGGAGGTCGTTCGCCGGGAGTATCAGGGGCCTGAGTCCGACGTGTGGTCGTTGGGGTGTACGGTCATCGAAATGGTCACCGGAAATCCAGCGTGGCAAGACCGGGGTGTTGATACTCTGTTTCAAATAGGGTATTCCGACGACCTACCGAATATTCCGGCGGAATTTTCCGGTGAGTTACGGGACTTTTTATCAAAGTGTTTGAGAAGAAATCATTGGGAAAGATGGAGCTCCGATCAGCTGCTACATCACCCTTTCTTGTTACCCTGTTCTTCATCACCGGAGTTGAGAAAATGGTCGCCGAGATGTGTGTTCGATTGGTCGGAATCGAGTTTCTCCGACGTCTCTGTATCCTCTGTTTCCGACGAGATTGAAGTTTCACATGTGAATTTGAATACTTCGTATGCGAGACAGAGGATTAGTGAGTTATCATCGAATTCATCGGCGAATTGGGATTCCGACGGGTGGGAGTTGGTGAGGGATACGGTGGTCAGCGCCACCGTTGACTCGTTGGAATCGGAGATTGCAGAAGAACAAGTGGTGGTGGTTTGGCCGGAATATTCTTTGGCGGTGGGGAATAATGATGGTGAAGGGATAATAAGGGGAAGTGAAAGGACAAATCGGGAATATGGAGATTCAAACGGGAGTTTTGATGATGATGGTGAATGTACCAACGACCATGCGCAGAGTACAAGAGGTTGTTGCAACAGTAGAGACATGGATAATTATGACAGTTGTTATGTGTTTGTTTCATTGAATACGTTGTTATTGTTTAATCCGAATTTATCCGACATATTTATTATGAAATTCTGTTTTTGTTTAGTGATGGACCAATTTCTGATCTTGTTGAAATTCATTATTTTCCTACTAATTTTTCCAACTAACTTCTATTTTAACACTTGTATTAAAGAAAACCACATATTACACAATACACATCAATATTAGGACATGTCGTTTTTAGTTCGTATTAAATGAAGCACAAATGCTCTTTAATTCATACGACTTACCAAAATCTTTTTTCTCCTAATGAAGATATGAGAATAATAACGTAGTCTAGTGAAAATCATTACATATTCTTAAAAATGAATCGACTTGATAACGAAAAGTAGGTTAGTACATTTATAAATATTCAGCCATCAACCACCGTCGTGAGTCGTCACATACACCATTAGAACCACCGTCGTGAGTCGTCACATACACCATTAGAACCACCGCCACCATTATCACCACATCATCGTCATTGCCGCCACCACCGCACTATCATGACACCACGGCACTATCATGACGGTGAAACCACCGCACTATCATGACGGTGACACCACCATAGCCTCCACCTCACCTATTGCAATCACTTTGACATCACCTCGTCGTCATCTTCACCAATGTATCCGTCTTTGCCACCTCACCATCTCAACCCATTGATATCGTTCATCATAAAAGGAATACAGATCAGATCCAAGTATATTTTAGATTATAACTTGTTTTAACCTGAACAAAATTTATACTTTTATTAGTTCATCCGTTTGAACCAACATATTTAACTCAAATCTTGTTTTCAACTGTTATAGGCCAAGTACACCATTTTACCATATATACATAAACAATTTACTTAACATTAATGACATTTTAAGAAACTTTTTAGTAAAACTAAATACATTGAAGATATTAATTTCTTGCACGTAAGATGAGTATGGAGTTGGTAAGAACATGAACATGTGTACTAGGTACGAAGGAAGTAGTTGATGGCACGTAAGAGATTTGCAGTTGCACGCTAGACATCCCAATTCCTATTTCCTAAACATGTTTACTCTATTTCAAGTAACTGATTCCTTCTTCTAGATTCCAACATTTTTCATTTTCTTAACAATTTGTTAGTTAACATTGTACTGAACTTTTTTAGCGTATATGAAAATTTGTTACCACTAAACTCATGTTGCCAATGCATTTTATTTTGGTTGATTTTTATACAATCGAATCATGTTGATCGCAGATTACTTTGACAGATGACTAAAGAGATGTTTGTTTTATTCTTTTTATGATTTATATGTCTAAGTGATTCAATATTTAATGATTCAGACTGTTTGTTTCGCAAACAAATATCTGAATGGTTCAAATATTTGTTTCTAAATGATTTAAACATATGTCTTTGAATGATTAAATATATACTAATGTTTAATAGTTAAAACATATTATATAATTTCTCAACCTTTGAATAATTAATCAATATTCTCTTTTAGGATGGACGATACAAACTTCAGTAGGCTATATATGTTCAATCTAACAGTTTAAGACACGGAGATATTTTTCCATCATGATTATTTCAAAATATTACTTCTTATCAGAGTATTCACAACTCATTTCATATTTTTATTCATATAATTATATTAAAAATCATCATTTTTTCTTTTTTTTTAAATTTATTATTATTTTTTTTCTCTTATTCACTCACAACCACTTAAAATATATTAAAACCATTATATGATTTTAAACAATGATTCCCAAACTATAAATTGAATAGTAAATTTATTATATCATTCACTAAAACCACTTATAACCATACCATATAATACGGAAATATAGGGAATGAGATGTGAATACTCTCATTAGCATACTTATTTTAGTAGACTTTTTAATGAATTACATTAATTTTTAGTTTATTTTAACCCAAACCCAACCTAACATTTTTTTAACCTACTCATTCATATCAAAATTCATCTTAACCCAAACTCATTCCGATCCGACAACCAACCCAATACAACACACTATTTTTGACACCTTACAAATAGCTTTCATAACAAGGCATGTCAATACACTACTAATAACAAACTAATAACAAGATCAAGTCAATTGCAGCTTACGTTGAGCAAGTTTCGTTCAAGCATAATTCGTCACATAAAAGTATTCACATTCAGAAAATTAATAATGTTTGGTAAAGAATATATCCTCAAAGTATGATATGATGGCAATACTTGGCCAATATAATTATATAAGTGGATTAACTAATTAATTGTGTCATGTTTAATATCTAATTTAATCGAGTACTACTTAGAACTATGTGTTAATTTAGTAACTAATATAACTTAGTAATATACTAAGGTTACGAACGAATGATAGTTGATAGATGATAACTAATATATTTATTACTAACACACTGTGTAGTTGTATGTATATGTATAAGTATTTGTATATTATTTTTTGGTTTGTAATTTTTGAAAGTCAACACATTGATCGAAAGGTCAATTAACAAGAATCAATCACTAAATTCTATTTACAATTTAGTTAGAATTTTGTTTTACTTTAGTTTAATTATCAGTTCAATTATTCAGATTGAATATTAAACACCCTAGTTATAGTTATGACAAAACAAAATAATAATTAAAGTCTAGATTGTGTTCTAGTACCCAATATCTTTAACCGTAGTTGCTTCTTGTTCTTGAAAATCAGCAATCTAGTAACAACAAAACAATTACAATATTGCATCCAACTGCGTCCCCATTTTCGATTGTTATAACTTAACCTTGAGACATCCTATGTATACACGACATTATACTTCTCGCGAAAAACATATGTTCGTGAACATCTTCACAAAATGTTTTTTGGTCACTTAATTACATAAATGGATTTCTTTAGATCTTTGAATAATGAATTCATACGAGCATGTTAGTTACAAGACAAATTGTTACTTACAAAAATTAGTAAAAAATTAAGTGACTTTTTAACGTTTATATATTTATGTTTCATTTAATACATATGTTTGAGCATGCACTCTATTTATGTCGTTGGTTGTGACCTTGTGGGAGCAAATATAGGTATGTATGTTATTATGTGGTCATAATGTTGGTCTCAAACTCACTCTCTGTCTTGTCGTTTTATATACGATTAAATTTCAGTATTGTATATCATAATAATATTTATTATTATACTAGATACTATCTTTCTCAAACTAGAATTGAATAAACTAAATAAGTTATTAAGTCGGAGAGGTTCCATAGATTATATCGAACCAGATAATATGTGATGGTGTGATATGTTATAAACATAGTCGGCTAAACGTTTTTTGACCCACCAATCGAATTAGAAAAACGAGATCTTTTTAAAATCACAATCTAAACAAAAGCAAGTTAATTAAATTTCTTTGAATAAAAGCAACAAATAAAAGAAAATTTAGCATAACAACTTAAGCCTTTGATAGTTGATTTAATAAAAAAGAGGGCTAGGCGAAGTCGATTCAATTAATCAGAGAATAAGAAACATAGGAATGGTCGTTTACTTTGTGAATTGTCTAAGGGGGTTTCTTTAATAACCTATCAAATCATCAAGAATTTTTTCGACACTCAACTATCAAATATTATTTCTGTTTTAAAATTTCATTGATCAATATAATACTAAAACTCATTATAATAATTTTTTTAATAAATGGGGCCTTTATTTTTTGGTGGCCCCAAGCTCATTGCGTCACAACTTATACTGTAGAGTCGGCCCTAGTTATAAAGAAACGTTACAATACAAGTGAGACCAATTTACTTTCAGGTTCGGTTTTAGTTTTACTTTCAGGCGCGAATAATCCACCACGATCTCAAATATTAAAAAATGAATACAAAAATGAATCGTAACGACGATTATTCCAACATAAAACCTTAAAGCGTCAAGAAATACACAAAAACATGTCACGATAGTTGTCGCGCCGTCGTAAAACTGTGACATCTACTTCTTGTAAAACTGAGCATTACCGTGTCATAAAACCCAAAAGTGCGCTTAGCAATAAAATTCATACTCTATCATAAATACGATACAAATTACAAAAAAAGGAATAAAAACTTGATTTTGAATACAACTATATTTTCAACAAACTTTTATGGAAATATTGACAAACTAAAGACAGACATAAATTCCGTGTTAAAGAAAGGATTATTGGATTTTAATAATCTCAACTTTTATTTATTAGCCGAGATTATTTTAACTCAGTAAATGTTTACAGACACTTCTAACTTTGAAATTATTTCCTTTAATGATCCCTTACTAACTGATAGTAAATTCTTGCTAGTTTTTTTTGATGAAATGATGTCAATTTTAAGTCATTTTTCAACTCCAACACCGTTTAGTCTCACATGTATGTTTTTCATTGTCTAACATCCATCATCATCTGAAATTTACCTCCAACGAGTTCGGTGGTTTAAATTAGGAGGTGGAGCTTGACAAGTTTTTGAGTGTTGAATTTTCAAAATAACAGACTTGATGATAGATTTAAACTTTTTGTTTAGTGTTTTGACCACAAAAACAGTTCACGTCATCGAAAACCTATCGGGGTTAACTCTTAATTAGTAAGAAATCGTTGTAGCAAAATAAACTTAAAGTTAGAAGTATCTGTAAACATTTAATGAGTTGGGATTAATCTCGGCCATAAATGAAACTTTAGGATTATTAAAATCCAATAACCCAAAAGGTATGAAAGTAATTTATTATATAATTAAAAATTAATTTGAAAATTAAAATACTAAATATACTATAAGGGTCATTATATAAACTATAAAAAAACAAGAAGAAGAAGAAAACTACTATGTGTCAAAAAATATTACGGATGGGTACCATTATTTAAGTTGGTTTTAAAGTATAAAAGAAAAAAGCTTTGTGGTTAATATTAAAAATCTTAAATTTTTTTTGTAGTTAAGATTGTGTTATTATATAGATAGATAAATGGTTTGTTATGTGTTAGATATTGTTACTAGTTGGTTCGTTTTCTTTTGAAATCATGTAGTCGTGTACTCTTGTTTAAAATTTTTGTCTGTGGTGTCGTAAAACCTAAAATAAATTGTATATTGACTCCAAGAACTCTCAACTATTTACAAGGTTTATTGAAATACAAAAATACTCAATATTTGATATTTAATAGTATTTTCAACTCATCTCCTGTCTTCGACCTCATTTTAGCATCTTAACAAGATCATCTAATAATTCATTTCGTCCTATCCCTCAACTCTACATCTCATCGGCATATTTTTAAGGAAACTAAATATATTCCTCATATTTGGGGGTTTATTACTAAATCATATATCTATTTTTTTGTATTTTTTTTCTTTTGAGTGGATGTGAGTGAGATAAAAAAAGGTATTTAATTTAATTGAGTCTTAGTTAATTGGGTAGAAAAAGATATTAAGAATGAAATGTGAGAGAATTTTAAAAAGGAAAGATATATCTTAAAATAATATTTTTTTAGCTAAATTATAAATCTTGAAATGAAAATGAATAATCTAAATTGGTATATTTTTACACCTTGCCAATTATTTTGTTTAAAAGTTACTACTAAACATAAAGATTGCCAATGTCTACCCTCATCTACCACCCCTACATATAAAGAAAAACTTTTCTAGACTATTTGTAGTCCTAAAATTAAACCTTGACAGAAAATTAAATAGTAACAACAATGAGTGTCTTGATCATATAAATTTTTTGACTTTCAAGAATCAACAGAACCACATGAATCATTCATGCAAGTTAACATACTACGCTAATAATAAATTCAATTAGAATTGTCAAAAGCAGACCTTGATGACTTCAAAGCATAAAATTAAACAGACTACCATGACCTTGTAGTTCAACAACATTGATGATTGCCCCGACAAATATATTATGAGTTCAAACCTTTGTAAGTTTCAGAATTAAGATTAACTAGTATTAAGTCAACCCGGCAAAACAAGCCCATATCTTTCATTATGGGTCATTATTGGTATTTATAAAAGATAAGTGGATGAGTCTCTGGGCCTAAAAAATGTTCATGGGTTGGAATGGGCTATAAAATTCTAATACTTATAAACCGCGGGTCAGGATGGGCGAAATAAAGAAAATGGGTCACTGGGTTATCAGTCAAATCCCTTCAAATCGAAGCAGAAACTAGCGAACATCCCTCTCAGTCGAATTTCTTCTCAGTTCTCAGTCAAATTCGTTGCCTGTTGCCACTGAGTTCTTCCACATCCCTTCTCAGTTCTTAGACATTCGAAGAAGAAACATGTGATTTCCCCAACTATGAAGGCAATGGCGATTTCGAAAGTTTCTTCATTGGAATTGTAACCCTAAGAAGATCATAGACGAAGAAGAAACACGTGATTTCCCCGACTACGAAGGCAGTGGCGATTTCAAAAGTTTCTTCATTGGAATCGAAACCCTAAAAAGATCATAGACGAAGAAGAAACACGTGATTTCCCCAAATCCGCATATCTCCCAAATCAGAGACAAACTATTGGTAATTTTATTTCAAACCCACCTCTTAATTTTGAAGACAATCGCTTTACATTTCTACAAAAAAAAAATTCATTGTTGAATTTATGAAATGGGGGTCCGTATTGTGTATTTACTTGGTTTTTTATTGCTCTATTAACTGCACATTAATGGGTTATATCAATTGTTGTTTCCTTTGATTTTGTATCGTTTATCATAACTGCATATTAATAGGTCATTATAATTATGCATCAACAATTAATTATTAGCCTATTTTCATAAATGCATATTAATGGGTCATTTTAATTCTTGCACCAACAGTTAATTATTAGCCTATTTTATTTTGAATTTTTGATTCATTTTGGTAATATTAGTCTGTATCGTTTAGTTTACCATCCGTTTAGTAATATTAGTTTGTTTTCTTGACAAAGATTGGATGGTTTTTAACAATTTATTTTGGTTTTCATTATAAAAATCAATGTTAATCTATTGGATGTTCAATGTATTTGATTTTGTTGGTTGTTATTTGGAATCTACGGAAGAGATTAATTGTTGGATTTTTGTTGGGGGTGTGTAGGAATATGTAAAATAACATTGATTTTAATTATTTAAGCCTTAAACCTTGTAAGCTTAAAAACATGATTAAATAGTTAAATGATTAAATAATTGTTATTAATACACATTTTGTCATCTCTAGTATTTAAGGGTTAACGTGGGCATATAATTAGTAAAAACTACTAGTTAACTTGCAACTAGTTACAACTATCGAAAGTATTGAATTTTATAATGTCATTCTTGTTTTAGATACGTTGAACTTTTGTAATACATATAACTATTTTAATGTTATGGTTTATTTATTTGTAGAAGACATCAAATATGTCAAATAACACTGATTTGACATATTTGTGTTGATGTATTTGATTAGTTGGATGGGTTCGAGTCATTTGAAAGCCAATTTAAAAATACCGAGAGAGAAAAGTCACACTTAACAATGTATCTCGAGGAACCTTCACTTGATAAAAAACAAGAACTTGATGTTTTGCAATATTGGAAGGATAATCAAGGATGGTATCCACGATTGGCTTTAATGGCTCGTGACATTTTGAGCATTCCAATCACGACCGTTGCTTCAGAATCATCTTTTAGTATTGGCGGCCGAGTTATAAGTAAATATCGAAGTTCACTTGTATTTTCAAATGTCGAGGCATTGTTATGCACACGTGATTGGTTGTTTGATTTAGAAGGTATCATGGTTAATTTATTATATTTGTACCTTTAGATTGCATATGCTTTCATGTTTATGTGTAACGTTAATAGTAAATCATACATCTTTTATTTCATATATTCAGATGAGAAGGAGAATGGAAACGAGATGGAAGAAGATATTGTAGAAGATATTGAAGCATTGATTCCGACTTATGATAGTATCAACTTTTAGGTAATATCCATATTCATTCTTCATACACTTCAAATATTGTTAATTCGTGTATTGAGGTTTCATTAATTTTCTTGATTATAGTATTGTCTTTGGAGCTCCAAATGGGTATAGATGAATCAACAACCTTCATCTTTGATTTGAAGATATTTAAAGTGGTTATCAATAGTTAAGGTTGTGTCTTATGTTTCTTTTTTACTAATGATCTTTTAATTGTGATTTGAAGTGTTGTAATAGATAAATAGGTCCAAAATTACATATGAAAACAAATGAAAAGGCTTCCAAAACTCCAAACATGATTCAAACCTACCAAAACACTCTGAATGTACTAGTTTACATGGGGTTTTAAACGTTTATTAATGTTTGAAACAAATTTTATTTGTAGTTTATATGTTTTTAATGGTGTGTTGGAAATTAAGAATTTTGTAATTTTTGGATTTGACCCATCCTGACCCCACTCATCCTGACCCGAACCCATCCTGATCCGTTTCTGACCTGAACCCATTTTGACCCGAACCCATGTTGACCCGAACCCGTCCTGACGCGTTACGTAACCCAACCCGACCCGCCCATTTTGCCAGGTCTAGTATTAAGACTCTTGTGTTGCGGGGAGATATAAAACTATATCAATTAACACTAATATCATGCCACCGCCAGCAACCTTCAACACGGGAAGAGCCCACATTTGATAAAATAAAATCAAACAAAAAGTAACGTAAAAACGTTGAAGCACACACAAACGTAAAATATTAAAAACATTAATTAAGTCGATCTAGGACCCCTCACGTTTCAACAGAGCTGTTAAATGGAAAAAATAAACATGACATTGTTGAACCACACACACATTACGATATACCACTCTCAAAATTTATAACGAAATGTAAAGCGAAAAAACTATAAAAGTGAAAAATATAGAGCAACAAAAAGTAAAAAGTGAATGATATAGGGTTAAATAGTAAAAAAATATAAAAGTATTGAGTTTAGAAAAAATAAAAAAACCCATATACAACCTTTAATGCTTAATGTATAACAATTAATACACTTTAAGGTTGCTAATTAGTAATATTTAAATTTGATTTATGGGTAAAAAAGTTGCGGTTCAAAAAACAACTTACTAATCCGGCCGAACCGCCAAGACGAACTAAGCCCAAATAATAACAGCCCAAGCCCATCCCACCAAGTACCAACAAACCAACTGGCCCAAATCAAACTACAAAAACCCCTTCACATCTTCATTAGCGTATAACCCTCACATCTCGCCGCCGTTACAACCTCCCGAATCTCCGATCTCATCCCCTCATCTCCGGCGACACCACATCATCTTCTGAATCTCTTCACATCAATGGCCAGCAACGATCCAGAGCACAAGGAGGAAGAGGGGACCACCGCCGGAGAAGACGAAGACACCGGAGCACAGGTCGCTCCGATCGTCAAGCTCGAAGAAGTCGCCGTCAGCACCGGTGAAGAAGACGAAGACGCCATCCTTGATCTGTAACATCTCACACCAGATCTTGCTTTTTATACAGTTTTATCGTTCACAGTTTTGATTTTAGGGTTTGTGATTGTGCTTTTAGTAAAGCGAAGTTGTATCGATTCGATAAGGA
The DNA here is from genome assembly GCA_025506515.1 of Flaveria trinervia. Taxonomy (NCBI): domain Eukaryota; kingdom Viridiplantae; phylum Streptophyta; class Magnoliopsida; order Asterales; family Asteraceae; genus Flaveria; species Flaveria trinervia. Next base: position 3,215,424 of record CM046442.1, read on the forward strand.
TGGGAACCAGTGGAAGGAGCGAGGTGCTGGTTCGGTTAAGTTTTTGAAGCATAAGAAGACGGAGAAAGTTCGTTTGGTCATGCGTCAGTCGAAAACCCTAAAGATCTGTGCGAATCATTTAGGTATGGTTGAATAGGATGTTTTGTGATCTGATTTGGGGATTTTATTGTATTTGGGGGTTTTTGTGTGTGTGATTTGATGTTGTTGTGGTGGTGTTGTAGTTATTCCTACTATGACTGTTCAAGAGCACTCTGGGAATGATAAGTCATGTGTGTGGCATGCTGCTGATTTTGCTGATGGTGAACTTAAGGATGAGTATTTCTGCATCAGATTTGCAACTGTTGACAGTAAGTGTGCTTTTGATTAGTTGTATGATATTGATTCAGTGAAGTACCATTAGCTTTTGATGCAAGCAATCTCTAAAGCTAATTTTGGAATTCGAGTTAGGCGATTGATTACTAGAAGGATAAATTCATGTTTTTTTTTATCAGTATCATGAATCATCTATTGCTATTGTTTTCTGTTCTTATGATTTTGGAATCATTCATTTGTTTTAGAGTTTAAACTAGGTGATTGATTAGTAGTTTGATTAATATTATTTGTTACTAACAATAGATGAATAATCTATTGTTTTTTGAATCATTTTTAGTTTTTTATTCAATTTTTATTCTATTGTGTTATTAATAAATTAATCTTTGAAATTGGGATGAAATGATGTTGTAAGTAAAAGGTCTGAGCAAGATGTGGTGATGGAAGTGAGATGTTGGTTAAACATTGAAGAGGGCCCCTGTTCTTGTTAAAGTTATGACATTGTGACGTTCGCAACCTCTTCTATATTATAAAACATACCATTTGCATATTCTATGTCTTTGGTGTCGGGTTGTAACAAAAGGCGTGGGTTGCATTCTAGTATTGGATGCTAACTTAGACTTCTCCCAACATTTGTGTCCCTAGTTGCTACAATGTCTTGTCTTTTCATCCCACTTCTTGCATATGATCACAGTTTCTATGCTGATCATCCCTCTGTTTTGTATTAGTTTGTAACTTGTGATTGTACTTGTTTTTGGATTGGGTTTGAAGTATCAATTGGTTTAATGTTGTTTTTAATCTTTCTGAATTATAGATTGCAAAAAGTTCATGGAAACATTCCAAGAGGTAGCAGAGTCTCAAAAGGGCAAAGAAGAGAACAAAGATGCTACAAATGCTGCTGGACTGCTCGAGAAGTTGAGTGTTGAAGAGAAAAAGGAGGAAGAAGAAGTCAAAGACAAGGATGTCAAAGCCGGTGAACCTGAAAAGGTTGATGAAGTCAAAGCAGCTGATTCCGAGAAGAAAGAAGAGTAATGATGCATCTATTGTGTGGGAACGGAGTTGGTCTGTTGGTTTGGGTCTTGGTTTTGTGTGATGGTTGCGGGTCGGGTCGGTCAGTTTGTGTTCCAATTTGGAGCGTTATATGAGTCGGGTCGCATATAGATATATGGATTTTACAGATGGTGTTTTCTACATCTGTTTGGAGTATTGTTGTCAGGTTAATGCCTATCAGCATACAGACTGTTATTTGTTTTTCTACTCTTGTTGGAGTCGTTTTTGATTATTTGATTTGGGTTTGTTATTTATTAATGCTTGCTACTTTCTTTTCGTCACCAATTAAAAAAGATTTAAGTGAGATGATTCATATGACAAAAAGCATTTGCATTGAAATTCCGATCTTTGTCCATCAATTTGTTGATGATGCATAACATTCACACACATTTTAGATTAATATTTTAGGATAGAATTCTGGGTACATAAAAATATGAAGATTTCAGATTTGCTAGCATCGAAGCCGGCAATCTGGCCTTACTGTCAAAGTGGTGGTAGCGAGTTAAAGTGGTGGTGGAGATTCAAGTTGATCCCCAGTGGCCTTTGGGTTAAAACGATCAGTTCTTTTTATTCTAGTAATCGGATTTGAAGAGGACTTGAATGTAGAATATGATCGTGTAGGGTTGGGGAAGAACATAACAGGTGTGTGGAAGAACATAGTGAATATAGAATCTAATCTTTTTGGCTTGAAAATTAATGTTCCAAACCTTATAAAGAGCTCCATTTGGTGCGATAGTGACAACTGGACCGATGGTGCAAGCCTAAAGGTATGTTTTATATACGTATATGCTTTGCAGTCGAATATAAGGTGTAGGATGATGGACTGGCTAAGAATCCCTGGAACAACACAGCTATAATGTGGAACTGGAAAAGAATACCATCTTAAGAAGGGGTACAAGTGACCCACAGCAATGCTTAAAAGCAGTAAGGAATCGCACTCTCACACACAGGAAAGACTTATGGTCTTGGCTCGATGAAGACCAGGGTTAGCTCTTGACGTGCCAACTCAGACGGGAAAGCAGGTCCCATTGAGGGTGAACTTCTTTGGTTGGGGAGCCGTTCTCGACAAAATCCGGCTGAAGAAGTGTTTCTACATACATTTTCAGCAGTTTCTATGTGTTTATAGGTTTAGCCATTTCAATGATTAAATTCTATATGGGTCGTATAGCCTCATACGTGTCATATAGGGGGGTCGTCTAGCTCTATACGGGGCGTATAACCACTCTGACAACCCTTGAATTTTTTCTCGTAATCAGTGTCGAAATTTGCTACACGTATTATATAGTCCTATAAGTGTCGTAAATGGGGTCGTATAGGGCTATATATGGGGCATAGCTCTCTGACAGCCCTGAATTCTCCTCGTTTTCAGTGTTTTCAACTTTATACATCGCGTATGATGACATACGAGACGTATAGAATGGTGTTGATTTATAATGTGTGGTGTTTGTACATTAGGACCCTATATATATATTTGAAATAAATCAGTCATGAACTTTAACAAACATAAACACAATAACAATTTTTGTTTCAAATTATCTATAGAAGGAAGGTTCTACTATAAAATATGTGAGGCTATATTACTTTACTGTAATACAAATGTTACCCTTAATTAACAGCTTCGTAATATTGTGTATGATGTTCCATGATTCAATAAAAATGCCGAACCTGATGGAAACTACTATAACAACTCAAAAATGAATCAATAACCATCGATTAGCGTTGTATTTGTTGCCTTAAGTTGCAATAATAAACCATTTATTATTAATACACAAATACAAATATTTCAAAATCATCTAACTAGACCGATAAACGTCACAAAATATCGTAACCAATACCGTAACTCTGTAAGATGACATCTTGATATTAGTAATCAATAAAAATTATTATTTTTTAATCTTTTTCTAACAGCACATATACTTCAAATCAAAATGACACTTGATATAAAGGAAATATATATTTTTAATATAAAAGGTAATATGATATAAATCAGTTGAAAAAACAGAGCATAACTAATTTACGAAAAAATATTCAAATGCCACGCTTAAGTGTAACCTTACTCAAAGCAGAATTTGCGTTAGATAGAGATCAACTCATGGCGTACACTCAGACCATGATGATTTGAATGCTTACACCAATAATTATTTGGATTTTAATCCATCATTAAGAAAAACGTTAGGTTTGTTTCCACGACCGTTAAGAAACTAGTAATCTCGTAATTGATTATTTTTCTTAAAAAAGATATCAACCATAGAAGATGATCGTTCGTAAAAGCTCATCTTCTACCACTAATATTGCCGACTCCACCATCCAACGCTAACGTCTTACAAGTCTTGTGTTGTGTTATCAACAATTAGCATATTAGTATATAGGAACTCTATTAAGTGTATGTTCTCTAATAAATGTGTGGCTTCTCTAGTTTTGGTTCTTCAAGTAAAAAAGGTTTGGAGTCAAACCAATGTGCCCATAAGTAGTCATAACAATTAGTATTAAATAGTTTCTTGAACTCTATTCAAAATTGATATAAATATTGCAAATTCTGAAATCATTCCAACACATAGCACCCAACAACGACTGAAATCATTTTCAGAAAAACCGTAGCTTGGAATGTCGTCAATATGAAACGTTGCCATAAGAGCTATAGGAAACCTCAATCGCCTCAATCGCATTGCCATAAACTAATAATCGTTACGCTTTACATAAACAAAATATCACCTTGCTTGTATTTAGAAGTGCACAAATCGGATTTTGACTCAACCCATTTCAGTTGTGTCGAATACCATCAAAACATGTTTAGAACACTAACAGAAACGCATCCTTGTTCTTACGTTGACACATGCCTTCTAACATTTGTATCAAACCATTATAAGTTTCATGTACGATCTTTCACATTACTTGTTCATTCATTCGTGTGTCGGACTCACACAATAAAGTAAGTTGATATATCAATTCATAAAACCACTTCCCTTTGATTAAATGTAAGTTGATCAAAGTGAGTTGCATTCTAATATCCACAAGTACATAAGTAAAACTATTAACATTTGTTTGTGAACATCATCTGTATAACCAACTTAACCAACTTAACCGAACCGAAATAACTATACCACAATTTTTTTATTTTAAAAACCTAGATAAAATGAATAATAACTTTAAATATCAACAAGATCAAACCCTAATAACTCAAAATCTATATTGTTTACAAAACCTCATCTCTCTCGAGATTAACATCCAAAAACTAAAAATTAAACTCAACGATGAAATGAATATAATTTGCCACACAAATACACAACAAACTTGCAATTGAGCACGAGATTAAGCTACTAATAACGAAATCAATTTGATTGAAAGATGTAGCTTCAACAATGTTTAGAAACAACGACTGAACTGATTCAGAAAACGTAAAACAGATCATCATATTAAACGAAAACAAAACGACGATTGTTCCAACACGAACTAAAGCAAAAACCTACCAAAACGACATCAGAAAACGCGAGATCGGCGAATCAGATCGAAAGCTTGCGACGATTTACTTGGATCTCTGTCTCATCTTTCGACGCTTCCTCTTCAATCTCCTCATTCTCTTCTTCTTCCACTGTAAAACATCGTTGATCGAATCTCAGATTTAGAAAATAAAACAACAAATTGAGTAATTTGAGATGCAATTGACGATATATGTTGATCGATAAACCGATTACCTTAGCTCTCATGTTGTTGACGGAGGTTTTCGCTGTACCAAAAGCCGCAGGTGACGGTGGGTTCTGGAGGTTTCGTAACGACGATGAGAAAAATTAGGATTTATATGGTGAAACCCTAGTTTTTGAAACTGATGTGGGCTGTAACTTGGGCTTGGTCCAACATATCCTAGCCCATATCTGTTACACTATTTTCTTATCGGGCTAGAGCTACAAACGCATCACAAGTTCATAACCCAATCCATATCAAACCGGTTTTTTCCAACACGATCCAACCCAACCCATAGTTTTGAGAACGGTTCTTATTCGGTGAAACCAGGTTCAAATCGGTATGATCCGAACCGAATCAGTTCCAATCCAATTTAAAGATATTGTTCCCCTAGTCAAATCGGTTCAACTTGCTTCGGTTAAAAGCAAACTGGTTTTGACTTTGTTGACTTAACACGATCCGGTTTCGAACCCGACCCGTACATCGCTAGCTTACCCCCTTAGCAGAATTTTCTTATTTATCATGAAATCGAGTCGTGTATTTGCATCTAATATAAACTCGACACTTTTTATACTTCTTTTGTGACATTGGATCACGAGTTCAAGTTGTGTAAAACAACTTACTGCACTTAATGTAAGGTAAGGTTGCGTAAATCATATCGTAAATGAATCTGGCCACTGTGTAAAACGTGAGCTAAGTCATTATACTTATTTTGAAACTAAATAGTAGACGATGCAAATCTTAGACCTCTTTGTAATAAAAAAGTTTGGATAAATAAATGATTATACACGTTTAATACTTCAAACAATGATACATTTACAAGAAGTTATGATCATTTGCAACTTATATATGATTTATAAAGACATGGATGGTAACCTATAAACTTTATCAAATTATGTATATCAAGATTACAAGAAATAAGTAATCGCAACTAATAATATTTTTTATATAAGTTCGCTAAAGACATTATCTTATTTTATCTAGCAATACTTGGTGGTGATGCTACTACTCCATATGAGTTTTTATTGGTGAATTTAAATACTTAAAATAATGTTAGCTTCGATCACTATCGTTACAAAGCCGAAAATAGCCATCCAATCTTGCGTGTATCTTTTCTTATCCACAATCTAGGGCGTTATGGGCATGCCACAAAATTCAACATTTATTCTTCATCAATATTTAGAAAAGAACTAGTATTCACTCCCCGTGTTCGGCGATAACGTAAAACCATGCCAGATAGCAACAACGTTATGCTTTCGTTAGTGATCACCAACACCGGAAAAGATTGTATTAATAAAGAAATAAATAAAATCAAACAAAAAGGTAGACTTAAAAACGTAAAATATTAAAAATAATAACCAATGCGATATAGGACCCACACGTTGCGACATGATCGTTAATGACAAAAATAAGCTTAACGATGTTGAACCACACATGCTTGTTTGGCATGTTAACTTTTAAAATTTGAATCAAAATATAAACTAAAAATTTGTAATGCATAAGGATCACTGTAGAAGTTGTAAGGGTTAAATTGTAAAATGTGTATAAATTAGATTTAAAATAAAAAATTAAAGGAAAAACAAAAAATATGTATAAATTTTAATGCTTAAATTACAACAATCAATACAGCCTTTAATTCATAATTAGTATATATTAAATTAAAACTTAAAAAAACAACAAAGATAAATGCAACCCACCAAAGATGTTCACCGAAATTGACTATGAGGAAAACCTTGTAATATTATCCGGATAATGGACAATTTATGATGTGAAAGCCCATGAAACAACACACCAACTGACCAAAAAGGTTCGAATATAGGAACCATCAGATGCCATATGGAACCACCTGAACCCACCACTATCCCCTACTCAATTCCTTCAACCCCATCTCACAATTCGATGTTTCTTTAATCCAAAATCAGTAATCACCTGCAACTGATCATCAAATGGGCACTGGTTCATCGATAAACCACCCCGCCGGCGACGATCACGCCGGCGGTCAACTCTATGTGTCCCTCAAGATGGAGGATTACACCCCCAAAGGCGACCTTGTTCCTCACGTCTACGGCTCTGTTCCTCTCGTTGGCTCTTGGGACACTTCTAAAGCTGTAATTCATCTTTATGTTGAATGATGATGATGATGATTTGTGTTGAATTTGGTTTTAATTGGGATTTGGTTCGATACCCATGTTTTGATTTTGGTTGTTTTTCTTGTGGTAGCTTCCAATGGAGCGAGAGTCGAGCTCTATGTGGCAATTGAGCTTTGTTGTCTCTCCTAATCATGGTATTGTTTGATTTCATTTGTTTGTTTAGTTTGTGTTATTGTTCTTAACGTTAGCCCCAATTTGATTATTGTAGTTTAATGAACAAACTGATGAATTTTAAGCTTAGTGATTGATTGATTGATCAGTCTGTTTGCCAGTTGTTGAAGTTTCATTGATCAGTCAGTTTGCCGGTTTTTGAAGTTATTGTGATTTATGGTTTTGAGTAGATATTAAGACTCCAGTTTGATAATAGAAGTTGAACTAAAACGGTTCGTTATGAAGTTGGAGGATGGTTGTTTGATGGGATTACTAATAACTAATAACACCATGTGTTTGCATTTGTGTTTTGAAACTGATTGGGCAACTTGAAGTCACAACAATCAGTTTTTGTGGTTGGATATTTTGATTATCAGATTACTTAGGGGTTGAATAATAGGTTTCATAATCATTTGTGGTTGTTTTATATATTTTCATTAACTTATAAGATTTACTAAACCTCAAACATGAAACATCTGATCTTTATAACTCAAACAACAGAAGCACATCCCAACATCATCTTCTATAGCCTGTTTTGTTACAGCTGATTCATGGTTCTGATAATCGTATATCATGTAATCACTTTCTTGTTATGTTTTTAGAAATGCTGGACTTCAAGTTCTTGTTGAAGTCAAAGGATAAAGATGAACCATGCATAGTGGAGGAGGGTCCCACAAGGCAGTTCATGGGCGGGTCTTTGCAAGGGATCGCAAGGTTGGCTCTTTTTAGGCTGAATACGGACGTGGTTCTTGAATATAGGGTTTGTATCAAAGTCGATAGGGTTTCACCCTTTGATCTTGCTGCTAGTTGGAGAGCTTATCAAAAAAATCTTGAGCCCTCAATGGTTCGTGGGATTCCTGATGTTAGTATCAATCACGAGAGTGGTGAGGTATGGAATTTGCACCTTTATTAATAACTCTAATTGCAAAAAGATGCTTGTTATGTAGTTAAACTAGAGGTGGCGAGATGGGGTTCAATTAGGTTGGGTAACGGGTCAAAGTGGATTCTGCTTAATGATTTGGTTTGTAAGTATGGGCAAAACAAAACGGTGTGAGTTGCAGCTGGGTTGAGCCACAACCATATTTTATCCACTTATTATTATTTTTTTGATAATTACTTATTTACTTACTTTGTTGATTATGATTAAAGAAACACTATTATTATAAATAATAATCTAAGCATTTTAAATAAAATAATTTAGAGGTTGTATGCATTATAACTAGACTTTTTGGGTGACATTCAACCTGTTTGACATTTCATCTTTTAGCTAATGTTTTAATTTGACCGATTTGACCCATTTGACCCATTCGAGTTAAATCCACCGCTGAAATCACCTAGTTGTAAGTAAGCGAGTTGAGATTGCCACCTCTAGACTAAACAATTATGCTGTGATCCATTTTCTTCACAATGTGCATGTTGATATACACATACACATGTTTAAAAGGTGATCATCGAATTATTACAATTCAAGTTGCAATAATCAATACACGTTTTACAAAGTGAGTATCTGATTATTACACCTCAAGTTGCAATAATCAATATCCAACTTTTGGTTTACTAAATTTTGTAATGATTAACAAAGAGCATAAAAAGGTTGCTTTTATACCTTGATTTATCTGCTACTTCCCGTGGACTCGGATTTGCCAAACACTTAGCACCACAAAGACTTCTTATTACTTGTTCAAGTAGATTATCTATTATTGCACATTTACACTTCATGTTTAAAAGGTGATTAATAGATTATTACTCTTCAAGTTGCAATATTTAAAATGTGATTATCTTATTGTTACACTTAAGTAAAATTATCTTTACATTTCAAAGGTTAAGAAAATATATAGGAAATGATAATGGAAGTAGTGAAACTGAAATATACCAAGTAAAAATAAATTTAAACGAAGGACGCGTGGATATGCTAATTGAATGACAGTTGATAAACTCCTTCTAGTCTGTTACTATCTATTATATGTATAGAGTTTTCTAACACTTAACCACCATCAAAAATCATTAGTACTACAAATAGCAAAAACATATTCAGACACTAATGTTACATATTTTCGTAGTTGATTATCTAATATTATTATTCGACATCACCTTCAAATGCATATCCAAACAGCCCCTTCAAACATGCTAGGATGGGAAATATGATAATCTAAATCAATGTATGTCATTTTTCATATTAAATCATCCTTGATAAAAATTAAGGTTATGTCATCATCAGTTTTGCTATAACCAGTGGATTGTTAAATTGGATAGGTGGTTCTCTTTTGATAAATCTTATTTAACTGTAATCTTACTCAGAATGGTTTATCAGCAAGTTTGGATCTCGATCTTGAACAATATGTGGTCCCTACTCCACCTACTTCTGTGGTATATGCAGCTAATTTGACAGAAAATCCAAGATCTATGAAGCTTGATGGTTCAGAAAAGGGTGTGGGGCTCATTGATCCTCCCCCAACTATAAAGGTTACCTTTTTTGATCATATATTAAGCCTTTGTTGTTCTTAACATGAAATCATGCAGATTTAGTAATTATAACTGTTTTCTTTTTATCTAGTGTACCTATTATATCCTTTTGACCCTTTAAAGATAAAACATAACCTGAAGCCAACCATTCATAACTCAGTGGATCAAATAGTTTACGCGTGCTTATGGCATTTGAATAGGAACCTGAAGTTGTGGACTCTGAAAGAGAAACTGTAGGTGTGGATCCTGCTAAAATGCACCATTCTTCTGGCATGGTTGAGTCAAAATCTGTGGGCACGTTTTCACCAATACAGAAACAAAATAATGAAGAAGGACTTTTGGTGGATAGAGGCGTGGGATCTAATCGGTTAGTTAAATCTACAAGTGTAACCGACTTACCTGATTCAGAATCCAAGGTTTATACAAATTAACCATGTAAAATATCTCTAGGGCTGTTTGGATTCGTGTATTAAGAAGGATTTATCTGATATTTGGATAAACAGATTTTGCTTTTAATAACCAATTTTGATTATTAGTTTCATTGTTGTTAAAAGACAACAGATATCCAAGGGAAATCAAATTACCTATTTCCTTTTTTTTAAACTATTTTGAGTGACTTTCACTCCCATATGAGAAAGCAGACCTCCTATTTTTATAAAAACATCCTTTTTTGGTATTTTTATGTATTAAGTTATAACATAAATCATCACCACAATTCAGACAGCAAATCCACCAAACGTCGTCTCCTACAGTGCATTTTATTACATATGATCTGGTTCTTATTATCCGAAATCATGTAATCACTTTTAGAACTCACATCCAAACATCCCCTAGACTTTTAGGGTGCTTTTCGTTTTTTTTCACTTTGTAAGATATGAAATATTTAGAACTCAATGCCGGCTGCTGCTGGAGCTGTTGCTGCTGCTGCTGTTGCTGATCAAATGCTTGGACCCAAAGAAGATATGCATCTGGCAATTGTCTTGGTGGGCCCATGATAACCTTATTAATTTGTGAGGTGGCAAAATGGGCGGGTCGGGTAACGTGTCAAAATAGGTTTGGGTTTTCTGGTACAGGTTAAAATGGATTGGGTTGGGTTAGGTTGGGTTGGGTTGGATATCATTATAAAGGTGCACTTAGGTGGTTTTTAATCCATTTTATCATTTTTGTTATAGCTAAGTTTTTCATTTGACCCTTGAACTCTTTCCATTTTAGCTAATTTTTTATTTGACACATGAGCTGTTTGGGATAAAAAATTGCCACTTCTGCCTTTTATGATTCATTGCCTTGAATTTTGTTACTAAAAAAAATTCTAAAAGGTTTGGTGGTTGTGGTAGGTGGGGTTGCCGGCCCGTGGCAAAACCTTACTGCTGCTAAACTTACTAGGTATCTTCGTTGGTTAGGTCATGACACTAAACATTTCAATGTTGGAAAGGTGATTGCTTTCTAATACTTTATTTATAAATTTATATATTCTAAGCCATCCATTAACCTATTAAGAAAAATAATCTGATGTTATAATTCTGTTGTGACAGTATCGGCGGCTTAAACATGGAGCTAGTCTGGTACACATGATTTTCTTGACACTTGTTTATTAGTCTATCCATCTTTGACCCTTTAAAAAACTTCTGAAAGTGAGAATTTAGTGCAGTATTTTACTAGCATTTTAATGACTTAGCTGACATTTGCATTAGTTTTATTCTCAAGAATTATTAGCACTTGTTTTCTATATAACGTCAGACGCATATCACTGATGCAGAGTGCTGACTTTTTCCGAGTTGACAATCCAGAAGGCATGGAGGCCCGGAATGAGGTTAATGCCCAACTAAAGTACTATGAACATATTTGTTTTTCAATTCTTTTTATGACCTGCTTGTTCATATTTTATACCGTATGAATTTATCATAGTTAGGGACATTACATAGTTATCAGAAAGAAGCTAATATTACATAGAACTTAAAAAAAACATAATAAAAATGTTGGCACCAAAATATTCAACATAATTGAATTAATATTTTAACACGATATGGTATAACGTATTGACTTGTTTCTTTGCAAATAGTTTTAATACATCACGTGCTACTAGGTAGCTGCTCTGGCAATGGATGACATGATAGCTTGGATGCAAGAAGGTGGCCAAGTAAGTCTTTTTTTTCTTTTCTTTTTTTAATTTTTATCAGGCAACCATGTAAAGCCAATCATAGACTAGAAGGTGCGTGTGTGAGCGTCTACCACCATCCATTGACACACCCCTCATTCACAGCATGGGTGGGACCTACATGGAAGCAATACACAAATAAAATTGGTGTAAAAAGTGTATATAATTATAAAACACAATTACCTATGGTAGTATATACTGTGGTGGAGATTCTGGATCTAATCATGTGAATAAGGAATCCTACAAGTGTAATTTTATTTTGTGTAGGTGGCCATCTTACTTATGAATGAGTCACTTTGGTTATGTTCTATTCTAATGGGTCAAACAGGTCCAATTGGCCAAAGTATATTTCTAATGCATAAATCCTCCTTGGTCATTTTGTTCAAATGTTTATATCATTATAATGATATAACTATTACAATCATGTTATATACAGAAATTAATAGTTTCGGGCCATATTTTGGGTCATCCTGGCCCAAACCACATCTCTACATACCAAGAAATTACCCTTTGACCCTTTACCTAAAGATTGGGACATTTATGTTACTAGAAATGTTTTGTTTGCATGTAGGTAGGAATATTTGATGCCACAAACAGTACTAGCAGCCGAAGGAATATGCTTATGAAGATGGCTGAAGGCAAATGCAAGGTATGTTTTTGAAGCCAAACTAATTTCGTATTTATTTAAATATTAACATGACAAAGACATATCTCGAATGATTGTCGATGCAGATAATCTTTTTGGAAACGATATGTAATGATCCAAAGATTATTGAAAGGAACATAAGGCTCAAGGTTCAACAAAGTCCTGATTATGCTGAAGAGTAAAATCACTCCCTCACATTTTGGTTAAAAGTTTGGGGATATAAAGTTAAACTGTATGTATATCTACAGGCCAGATTTTGAAGCCGGATATCAGGATTTCAAAAGGCGACTTGAAAATTATGAAAAGGTAGCTTTTGAATTTTGGGTCCCATCTTTATTTCATGAATTATATTTTTTCAAAACTACTGGCAAAAATGAATAAAGCACTTAATTTTCCTCTTTTTTTCTAGGTGTATGAGCCGGTGAATGAAGGTTCGTATATTAAGATGATTGACATGGCTAGTGGGAAAGGTGGCCAGATACAAGTAAGTTTACATTTTTGTTTATAAATTTTTGTTTTAGATTAGAAAATGAATGAGCACATATATGTATATGTGTTTGCGTGTTATACTTCAAACTCACCAATATAATTTCTATTTTTTTTCAGGTGAATAATATTGGTGGATATCTCCCTGGACGTATTGTGTTTTTCTTGGTATGTTGTAGAAAAAGTAAATATACATCTCAGTTTACATGTATATTCTCATCATGTGTAAACAAATCAGATAATAAAGGCGAACTGATAAAAGATGATATTCAGGTAAATACTCATTTGACACCCCGTCCGATTTTGCTTACAAGGCATGGAGAGAGTTGTGATAATGTTAGAGCAAGAATAGGTGGTGATGGTGTTTTGAGGTTTGTTCTTTCCCGTGATTAGAGGTGGCAAAATGGTCATTTGGGAGGTTTGGTAACGGGCCAAAACGATTTTTTTGGTAGGGGTTGGACCAGGTTGAGTTGACCAAAGCGCTTTTTTTCCCAAATTTGTTTAATGTTATTAAGTTGTGAAATTTAATTACAAAATAAATATCCTTTTAATATTAATATAATTCTTCTAGTATACAGATTTAGGAAGTTTTATTCACTAAAGATTAATTTGCGCAATGTTTGGCTGTTTAACTCGTTTTCTTTTAACCTTTTTATTTTCATTTCTGTTTGAGCCTTTAGAGATAAAACATCGACCCATTCTTTGTACATTCATCTAAACAAATCTCTGATAAACACAATAACTCTATGGTTGTACCCAAGCTATTTATTTATTATATTTGTAATTTATTCAATTTCTTTTGAACAGTGGGAAGGGCGAGCTGTATGCAAAGAAACTTTCCACCTTTGTAGAGAAACGACTTCAAAACGAACGAGCTGCTTCTGTAAGAACTCTAATTGATTCTGTTTGCCTTCTTTTTAAATTTATTTGTTATTTTGTAATACTTATGTTCCATTTAAGAAAATTTATTTGGTGAATGATGATCTTTGGTTCTTCATCTTTCACAACATGTTCGCTTTAAACTTGTAGATATGGACAAGTACATTGCAGAGAACAATTTTGACTGCAAATCCAATAGTTGGATTCCCAAAGGTTAGTGTGAAGATTGATTATTTAAATTATCACTTTTTAGTTCATGAAATACTTTATTTCTCTTCTTATATAGATACAATGGCGTGCACTTGACGAGATAAATGCCGGTGTATGTGATGGAATGACATATGAAGAAATAAAAAAGAACATGCCCGAGGAATATGAGTACCTTTTTATCCCCAAATCTACGACCTTTATACTTGCTAATTACAATTTTTTTGTATCTTTTTTTAATTTACAAAAACACCATTGACTCATGATAATCAAATTTATCATAGTCTCTACTCTCTAGTCCATATTAAGGTTATGCATACCTTTTATGTTTATATTCTGTTATCTGTCATGTGTTTTTTCTCTAAATGAAGACTTTTTTTACTTAATTCATTGAAGGTCGCGAAAGAAGGATAAATTGAGGTATCGGTATCCTCGTGGAGAGTCTTATTTGGATGTGATACAAAGGTTTGTCATTCTTACCTGGTGAACTACAAATTTGACATGTTCCTTTTAAACGGGGATCAATTTGGGTTGTGTGTTATTTTCAAAGCCGAACAAAGATGTTTTTGGGTCGATTCGAACCGTCTCAATCCACACTATAGAAAACTACCCATTTTGACCCCACCCATTATGCTTCATTTGAACCGCATTTTTCAATATATGAGTTATTTTCTGATTCATATAATTGGATGTTTAAAAGTTAAAACCTCAAACTTTTGCAGGTTGGAGCCCGTGATAATTGAGCTTGAACGGCAACGAGCTCCTGTTGTAGTAATATCTCACCAGGTTAGCCTTCATATTCATCCCAACTCTTATTTTTATTATTTAGTTAACAATAACCATCAATTGGTTAATGAAGACTCACCTTTAGAACTCAATAACCATGAGTTAGTTATTATCAATGGTCCCTCGGGCTAGGTTTTAAAGTCTCGTATATTAATAATATTCGCGATTGTTTTTGGCATTTTACAGGCTGTTTTGAGAGCATTATATGCATATTTTGCTGATAAACCATTGAAAGAAATTCCACACATTGAGGTACAACAACACATGCACTTGCACACACACTCAAAGTGACAGTTTCAACACGTTCATTTACAGAAAGGGTCGTTTAGGGTTATGTTCTATCTAAAACGGTCAAATAAAACAAATTTAGCTAAAAGGGAAACGGGTCAAAAAAGAGACATGATATTAATGTAGAAATTGACATAATATTATATATTATTCACGGGTCAACCTAAACCTGATCTGATTGCACGTAATGTCACCTCAAGGTATACTGATTTTAATGTTGTCGTTTCAGATGCCATTGCATACAATAATAGAGATACAAATGGGTGTCACAGGAGTACAAGAGAAAAGATACAAGCTCATGGATTGAGATATAATTTCCTACAAAGGTTACGTTATTCGCTTGTAACTTGCCAACACTAACGGTTAACAAGTACACGATGTAATCAACTTCTAATTCCCACAAATGACTCGAAACACTACACGAAACATTGGTTGCTGAACATTGTAACCGTCATCAATGATATATTGAATACACATTTGAATATCATAACTTCCAATAGGGCAAGCAGTGTGACAATCGATTTGGAGTAACATGTATAGCACTATCTTGTTATCTATTAGCAACATGTTTGTTTTTTCACTAACTGAAGGTTAAAAACGTTTAAATTTGTTAAAAACTGATCATATGTATAGCGAACTATTCTGAATTTTTAATTAATGTTACGAACCTTTTGAAACTACTTTATAAATTATTTAAATATGTATAAACAATAAATAGTTTGGATGACTAGTATAACCTTAGTAAATCAAATACATGACAAAGATAATTGAAAATTGTCAAATTTTAGATGTGAATAAGAAAAAACTAGTAACTATACGTGTGCGTTGTACATTGCGTGATGACTTATAGAGTACAATTATTCTAACTCATTTCCTAACTAAATTTACATCGAAATGTAAAGTTATTCGAATTTATATCGTCGAACAAAAACATATTATACTTCCCCTCACTAGTTTCAAACAAATATTTTATATTTAACCTAACTCGGGTCCGAATAACATTTACGTCAAAATACAGACAACTCAAATTTACACTGACGCGTACATAAAAAAAGAATGCAAGAAATTGTTTTTTATGTAAAAAATTACAAATGGTAAACCTGAAACTTTAGAAACTTGAATGAGTCAATATAACATTTCTCAAAATTTTATTAAAAAAGGACTTAAGTAACTATTTTTTTTGTTTATTATGTCAAAATACACATCAGGTAAATCTAAAACTTTAAAAACACGAAAGGACCAAGGTAAACCTGAAACTTTGAAAATTCGCAAGGGTCAACGTAATATTTCTCAAAGTTTTATTAAAAATTTAAAGGTTAAACATGTCAACTTAAAAACGTTGAAGGTGAGCTTTGGCTAGTGTCCTACTTACTTTTATATAGATGGTTATATTTGTTTTATCATTACGTAAAAATAAAATGGATTTGAAATAGACTAGTTTAACGTAAACACTAATTTATAAATATCTTGAAAATCAAAATTTTGAACGGCTCTAAATATTTAATTATTCCTTGATTAATAAAATTAAATGTTAACTGTTTAAAAACTTAGAAAAAAAACAAAATAATCACATGTCATATTTGATATTTTACAAAATCTAACATGTATACGGGTCGAAAGCAACTTTCTGCCTCACAAATCCTTGCAAACTGGACGGTTCAGATTGAAACATATCTTTTTATATTTCCGAAATAACCAGCGTTCATGCTACAGAAGAATTATATATTTTTAAAATTATTAATTAGAATCAAGTTAAAAATAAGTTACATATTTTTTATTTTAATATATATATACATATATATATATATACACACACATACATACGAGCTTTAGTAAACCCGTGTATTACACGAGTTGAATAAATAAAATATTAATATAATAAAATTTATTAATTATAAATAATATTATAAGATATGGTATGATTGAAATTACGTATGAGCAATGACTATAACTAATTAAACAGTGACATTAACTTTTTAAATTTTTGTTTTTTAAATTTTTTTCCAATAAAATAATAAACATTTTGTTATAAACAAACCGTATAAATTGACATTTTTAAAAAATTTCATATTATATTTCCCAAATTAATAATTTTTGGTTTTAAAAATTGAACTTAAACAATTTTTGAAATATTTTGTATTTTAAAAACGTTTTATTATTTAGAAAAAATATATTTTATAATTTTTTTGTTTATTTAGAAATAATATTAATAAATAGATCTCTTTTTTAATTTATTAAATGTAAAATAAAGTTAAATAATATTATTAGTAATTAAGGTAATTATTTAAGATGAGAGAGAGACAAGAAAATTTTGATGAGGATGAATGTGGTGATAAGACGTGACACCTCAAATTACTCTTTTATTAGAGTAATAAGATAAGATATATATTACATAGTTATTTAGTTAATTAAAACGAATTTACTAATGGTGGGGGATGCACCCTCCGAGCGCCCAAGGCGTGGGCCAGCACTGAGCAGCAACACTACCACCATTTATCTATTCAAGTGGCATTTACTTGCTGTGAGCTACCCCCAATGCTACTGTTGCACTAGTCGTTGCACACCCATCACCCTAACATCTGTTTTCTTTTATCGAATCGAAATTAGCTTTCCTAGACTTACAACGAGAGACATTGTTTTGCGAAATGCGTAGGCTGAGACATGAAGATTTTCCTTAACCGCATGATTATGTTCCCGAGCCGATGTTGAAAAATGTCTTGGGAGTTTGATTATTGATTTTTAGTTTAAGTATTTTTAATTTTTAATGTTTTTATTTTAATATAGTTTTTAATGATAGTTTGCAATTATTTAAATTATATGAAGTTATTATTAATGAAAATTATTATTACATTTTATGATATGAGTGCTTCTTTTAAATTTGAACAATGATGTAGTGTGATGTAATTTAAAATGATAAAATATAATTAGTGGGAATATGATGTAGTATGGTGTGCGCCTCCTCCGCCCTAAATTGTATTACCCATATATTTACCAAGAGATTTTAATATATATTTTTGCATAAGACCACAAATTCCATATCTTGTCAAGTTTAAACCTTCTATATAAATTATACAACAAAATTTGCATCTTCAAATACTTAAGTTTTAACTTCAATTCAATACGACAAATCTCGATGATCAAAGTTACATATTTAAAAATTAAAAATTGCAAAGTTACAAACAATTACAATACCAAAAAATTAATATGTAAAAATCTACCAGTAAAAGTAAGAGTAAAATAGTGTTATTTAATAAGTTAATTTTCTAAAAATAAATAAATATGCAATATATATGTTTTAGAAATGAGAAATATATTAATGATCTTTTAACTTAGTAAAATATGTTAGACAATGATCTTAGGAATGATAAATGGTAAAATAAAAACCCTTAATAAAAATACTCATCCGGTTCAAAAAAGAAAAACAACAAAAGATGAGGCGGTGATGGAAAATGTTTATCGGAGTGATACAAGTATACAACTATTGATCACATGACTTCAAAATTCTTATGGTAAACCAGTGCCACCACTTACGACTTAATCATGCAAGGGTGTGTCCATTTCAACCTAGATTAAACTGTTTTCATTCTCTTCTTTTTTTCGTCGTCGTTAACCTATTATGAACTCGTCTCTCAAACACATACATTTGTCATATAAAAGATCGAAAACAGTTAGTATGTATGGAACACCATTTGTTTTCTCATTAGCAAGAGTAAACTACTCGAAAACCACAAGACATAATCTTACACAAACGTGTATGGAATTTGAATAAAAGCTACAACTGATTTAGGAATTCAAATTCAAGCCCAAAGAGCAAGAATAGACATGGAGGTAGAGCCAAGAACAAGGGCCAAAAAAGATGTTTTTTTCAACCATGTTTCTGAATTCATCAACTTATTATGAAAGAAATCAAGAGCAATCAGATCCACAAGACCCATGTATATGAGTATCCTGAAGATAACGAGCCCAACAACCCTTCCATGATCAATGTGTTCGGGTTGCTATCATCATACCCCGTTATGGAGAACAATATCATCCCCAACGCTATTCCCATCGGTGTGGTAATAGAAAACATTATACACATGTAAGCCGATGTCCCAAACTTAAATCCCGCCTACACGCCAGAAACAAATTACATACAACTCGTTTATGAGTAACCATCAAATTAGATTAACGTGTTCACATGACCCGAGACTTACCATATATATTTACCCAAGTACGTTTGGCCAGAAACTAATTAACCTAAACCTATACCCATGTATTGGTGTTAAGTTCATGTTGTGTTTTCTTGTAGTGTCAAGCATTCATGTTATATTTAATGTGTTAAAAAGAAAAAGTCACCAAAATAATCGATTTTTATACATTTTTGCAACAATTTTTTGACAAACTTTTTTTTATTCCTTAATGAAATATGTTCACAAATTTATGTATTACAAAAATTCACATGTGCAAATGTGCAATCTATTTCGAAAAATAAACATTACCTTATTTTTATTTCTTAAAAACAAAATATTAATCGTAAAAATCATAGAAAAAACAAAACAAAAAAATCATGTGCCACGTTTGACAGAATGTAATGCACACGGGCTCCAAACGACTTTTTAACACAAAAATCAATGCAAAATCAACGGTTCAGATTAAAACAAATTTATAACCGTCCCCAATACTCTCACTACTTTTGTCGATAAAATGATGTAATTTACTTATAGTTGTGTGTATAAATCACTTAAATCTTATTTTTAAGAGTAAAATAAACAGTTAAATTAATAGAGTAGGCATTTATGTCCTATGTGTATGTTCTAAGTCATTCACATCTAAAAAAAATTACATAATTGTGGTTATTTTTACTGTTAAATAGACAGTGTGTGTTTGTCGATACCAAAAAATAAGACGGTTAACATTGGTTACCTGAGCGATACAACCGCCGAGCCCCATCCCTTCAAAGATCTGATGAAACGCCAACGCGACCACCAACGGCTTAATCGTGCAGCGGTTCTGCGACATTCCCATAGTCACTCCAATAATCACGGAGTGAAATATTATCCCAATCTCCAACACCTGTGACACCATCCTCTGCTTCATCTTCACCACCTCCTCCTCCGTCAAACGCCCCCTCTCCTCCACCACCACCACCGTCATCTTCCTCATCTCCTCCTCCTCCCCCACCCTCAAATACCCACCACCACCACCACCGTCACCGTTACCGTGACCGTGACTGTAACCGTCAACGTGTGATGTCGCCGTTAAGTCGACTAACAGCGCCGTCAGCACTCCGATCAACGTGATCAGCCCTGAGAACGGGAAGTCCTTCCACGGGTGACGTGTCGACACGTGGCAGTCGGAGAGAGCGTCGTAGGCGTCGGGGAGGACGTGGACGAGTGACGTGGATAATATGACGCCGGCGGCGAAGCATTTGATGGTTAATATCGCTTTGTCGTAAAGAGGTTTGCCGTGAAAGAGGCGGGAGAGGATCACCGGAGAGGATATTCCGGCGACGCTGGTGGCGAAGATGAGGAAGATGGAGGTGAGTTTGAGCGTCGCCGCCGCGGCCCCGTCGCGGCAGCCGAGGGCTCTGGTGGCGGAGTCGACGGCGCATGAAGATGAAGTCATGGTGAAGTTTGGGGTGTAAGTCAGAATTCCATTAAGGGGTGTTGGTGTGTGAGTACTAATATTATGTGTGTGTGGGGAATGTGTGTGATCTTAGGATGATTTCCACCAAGTTTGTGTGGTGGTGCATGATGAGTCCTTTGTCTTTTTCATATGCTACTATTCATCACCCTCATCTATGTTTGATTAGACTAGAAACTAAGGTTAAGATTTGTTATGTGTGTTGCGCCCGTGAGATTAACGTTGTTAAGTACATACGATGAATGTATATGTTATGTTCTTGAGTTTATGCAAGTAGAGAAAAAAATGAAGTTTGAAGAAAAGGAAGAAATAGTTATGTTTTAGAGTTGTTTTAACGAAAGAATATGAAAGTAAAATAAGAAAGTTATGATCCTGAGTTTACTTAAAAAGAAAAACGAAGAAGAATAAAAGCTGAAGTTAATCATCTCAAATCAAAAGAAAATAAGAAAAGAGAAAAAAAAGAAAAGAAAAAAATTTTAGTTCTTTTTTCATTTCATTTTTTAAGTAAACTTAGGAACACAACAATAGAGTTGTAATGACTTGGCTCTGTAGATCGAAAGTACTGATGTTTTTGGTCAGCATCGGTTACATTTTATATGGCACCAACACTTACCGTCAATCGATATAATCTACAATACCACAAAATTAACATACTCCAAATGCAACTTTATTTATAACAAAATTTTTAATGTGAAAAATTAATGAAAGAATAGATTGAAGAAAAATCACATCAATGAACAAATTAATATATAAAAAGTGTATATTATACATAATACAACAATTAAAGTTAAAACTGGAGGGATAATATTGAAAAGTTGAGTAGTGGTACGTGGCACAAGCCACCGACATTGCTAAATTATCGTTCGTTCATCTAGCATTGAACTTGTTCATGAACTCATAATCAAATACAAATAATCGTCCCTATTCATTTATTATGGAATTGAATTTGTTTATGAACACTTAACCAAATGAACACAAACAAACTTAAACGAACATTAATATCAACACTTTTAATCCAAACATTAGACATAATCACTTAACAAATACAAAGTTGAGTACTTCAATAATAATCATAAACATTATTATTCTTTAGACAGATGCAGGTTACACATAACAATCATAAATATAATTATTTCAAAATAATGTCTAAAAGATCTACATTACAATTGACTTTTCTTTAATGTGAACAAGTTTCAAATGACTATAGTTTCTGGCTTAAATTAGCATATTATGACATTACCACTAGAAAGTATCAATGTTAGAAAACACAAAGCATTCTCCAACAACTAATTGCCACTGAACCGTAAAACTTGTGTTTTTCACAGGTGCATTTTCATCTCAAAATACAACCAACTGTCATATTAAAGATTTCTTCCATAACATAGATCCTAAATAATAAAGTGACATAAATAAAGTAATAATAAAATTATATAAAGTGTAATAATTCAAACAAAAATATAAAAGGATGAAATATAATGTTAAACACGAGATTTCAAGTATAATTATTATTACTTTAAATTAACAATAAGAAGAGAATAATTATAGTCATTTGTTGGCTTCATTTGAGAAGATGGATGCAAGTGTGTTGTCACAATGTTGTCATTTGCAGTGAGGCAACATTAGCTATCTCGTGAGTCGTAACAGGAAGAAAATGATAGAATATCATGTTTTTTATGTATAAAAAGTGTTGGGGTGTGGATTTTGTGCTTAAATAAATCGAGCTCTTTCTTTTAAAGCCTATATCAAGTTCAAATCTATTGTTTAAAATAAAACACATACGAATATATGATTGTCATCTTCTTGTCATTATATCTTCTTACATCACATTTTATAGGAAAAGAATATGCCATTAAATCTTTGTTGGACTTTTATAAAACATGAATACAATTAATTATGGGAGTTTTGGGTTTAATCTCTTTTGATTTAGAAACTTGAAGTTTATTTATATATCATACTTTCTTTTTTCTCTAGCTCGGTTAAAACCATAAAAATTATATATGGAGGCTCCAAGCTGTTACTTTACTTTCTTATACATGAAGGCGACACTGAATTGTTTAAAACGTTTTTTTTGGTATCAAATCATGAATACAACACTATTTCGTGTTGTTCAACTAAGAAAGTTTACAAAGTAAATTCTTTTTAAAATGTAATGTAACTCACATGAGCTATAATACTACATATAAATTTACGTGTTAGTTTATTATGAGACTTGAACGTTTAATCACTTATGAATGAATACTTTTTCTACACACCTTTGTATCACTAGCTCACAAACCCTTTGGTATAATTGATTGTTTATCTTTGTCGCTGATGGGAAAGCCTTGAATCAATGAATCGAACAAACCACAAAACCAAATGTAAGGCCCGATAGACCGGCCTGTAATGATCGAGTAAAAAAAGTGATACAGGAGCAATAGCTTGAGCACTACGAAAGCTAAACGTAAAGCCCGACATAACCATGCTATATCAGCAAGACTAACAACATGCTTCCGTGAGATCCATTCTATTCACCATTTGCATCAAACCACTGGTACTAACCTAGTGATACAATACTTTGTTTCAACACAAATGAAAATAATAAAATGCAAACACGTTTATTTCGTAAATGAACCAACTCAAATAATAAAAACGCCTCGTCTATATTCATTCGGTTTGTTTAGAATCCGTAAGAGTGTGTTACCCTTAGAAAGGAGAGGGTGTGATCCGTACAAAGGTGATAACAATTGTTTTAT
Organism: Flaveria trinervia; assembly: GCA_025506515.1. Classification (NCBI taxonomy): domain Eukaryota; kingdom Viridiplantae; phylum Streptophyta; class Magnoliopsida; order Asterales; family Asteraceae; genus Flaveria; species Flaveria trinervia. The sequence goes on from CM046442.1 coordinate 3,239,028, forward strand.
GTAATTTTTTGACATTCTTCACGTTGAGGGCAGTATTTGACGCATCAAATACCTTAGGGGCTATTACTGTTATTAAGTTAAATAAAGGTGAGTTAAAGTGCTTCATGACTAGCTCTTTCCCTTGTTGCCCTTTTTCCCTTTTTTCTCGTACTTGCTTTTTAATAATTTTCTTTTCATAAGAAATTATTTGTTGTTATATACTTTTAGAAAACGTATTACATTGATAACGTATATAACTACAATTAATAAAAAGTGTGATGTGAGTATATGTTACTGTTATTAAACAGAAACAATGTAAAACCATTTTAGGATTACTTTACAAGTGAATGAATTCTGATTTTTTAAAGTTACAATATGGCCCCAATTACAAAGCTGAAGTGTGGGCTCTCATACTTAGTTAGACTTGTAATTTGAGCATTATACTTTTCTATTTAATTTTTATTGTTTTTAGTCCAATCAAAATTTGCCGAACCATGATTTTGTTTTTCCTATTATGATTTTTGAAATATAATATTTTATTAAATCTCAAATATATCTTGCGAATATTTATTTCATCAATGTTTTGATGCTAATTTTAATCGAAACAACATCATTCGTGATGATGTACAAATCATTAAAAAACAAATGTACAAATCGTTAAAACGCTTCAAGGTTTCAAATTCTTTTACAGTTTTTGTTTCAATGTGAACTTTTTCGCTCAACTTTTAAATATAATGATATATAATATTGCGGACTTATATTCGTGATCTACTATCTTTTATCTTTAATTTATCTTTTATAATTACTAAATATTATATGTAAATAATCAAAATGAATTTTTTTCAATAATTAATTTAAAATTTTTGTATAGTTATCTGTATTTTGTCATTATTAAACAAAAATGATTAAAATTCTAAAATATGAACCTAAAATTACATATAACCCATTCAAAACACACACACATGTCAATTTAATTTGTCAAACTTTTTTTTCCATTTATAATAAAATATATAAGAGTAAAATGTCATTTTCATCCTGACGTTTTATTAAATTTATCATTTCAATCTAAATTTTTTTTGTCATAAATCACTGTGGTTTACCAAATAATATCATTTCCATTCACTATACTAGCTCCGTTAAGTTCTCCGTTAAATATGAGTGTATTTTAGTCTTTTTAACACCCTAATTGTCCAATTAAAATAAAGTCAATTGATAAAATATTCAATTAAAACTAAAAAAAAAATATGAAGCAACTCGTGAGACCGGACACTTCAGTTTAAAATTTTGATTAACGTTAACTAGTTTAGAAACCCGTCTACTACACATGTTGTATTAAAAAAATAAATAATAATTATTTAGTAATATTAAAAATTAAAAAATAACTTTTTAAGATAAAATATGCTTAAAACTACGTATAATTAACCATTAAGTAATTAAACAATAACACTAATTCCTTTAGAAGTTTTGCTTTTTAAAAATATTGATTTTTTAAAACTCCAAAAAATTATTAAAATATTTGTATTAAAAAACTTTATATTTCATTTTAATACAAACATTTTAATAATTTTTTGGAGAATTAAAAATTCAATATTTTTTAAAAGCAAAACATTTTTAAAGATGAAAATTTGAAAAATTATTGTTATTTTTTAATTACTTAATGGTTAATTATATGTAACTTTAAGCATATTTTATCTTAAAAAATTATTTTTTAATTTTTAATTGTACTAAATAATTTTTATTTAATTTTTTCATACAACACGTGTAGTAGACATCTAAACGGGTTTATTGATTAACTTTGTTTTAGTTGGACAATTAGGGTGTTAAAAAGACTATAATACACTTATATTTAACGGAGAAATTAACGGAGTTAGTGGAATGGATGTAAATGACAATATTGGTAAACCACAGTGATTGAAATGGCAAATTCAATAAAATATCAGGAATGAAAATGACATTTTACTCAATATATAATTGCTAATTTAATAAACTTATATATGTTTCTATATTTTTGTAAAGTTTATAATAGAGTTTATTGCAACTAAAAGAAATAAATGCAACATAACTAGGAACAACACGTGTCTATCAGTCGCTTCTTTCATTCCTCACACATACAAGCAACACGCAACACAAACAAGACACAAAACACAAGTCTTACAACACTTAAACATTATTATATATCACTCCCGTCGTGTGAATAAGTTGTTTTTAGTATTGATTTTTAGTTAAAGAACTCGTTTATGCTCCGGAAGCTTAGGCTAAAGCTTGTATATTAAGCGATTTTATTAAAATTCAAACTCATTTAATCTCAATTTGATTCGAGTTTTTAGCAAGTAAAACTATAACAACTCACAAGCAGTCTGAATCATTTATACCTTTGTTGTTCATGTAGAATACTTTAAATCAAACTTGGATAATCAGAATCGTGAAAATCACTTTCAGATAGAAATTATTTGATGGTTCACCCGAATAAATCAATCGGATATAACTCAGACGAGGTCAATAATTAATATGATTTTTGTGTGATATTCGTGAACCAGAAGAAAGAACAGAATGACCAATCTCTTTCGAAATCAATATTTGAAGGGAAGGGGATAAAATTGCCGGTGGTAATTTTCATATCAAAATGTTACACTTTTTACCCTCCAGTTTCACTTGTGAAGTTTCACACTTTTTACAGCTCGGTCCTAGCCAGGAGTTTTGTCCCTTGAACCCCACTATGATCTGCCGCCCCTTGGACCCTGCTCCAAGGGGCGCTCCCCCGGAACCCCGCCAAGGAGGCATTACCCCCTTGGAACCCTTATTGCTTAGGGTGTTTACCTATAAAAGTTTTTTAATTTTAAAAATAGAATAAACTCAAATAAGTATGCACACCTCACCTTCTAAACTTGTTTATTTAATATTATAATCAAACTGATCGTTAGTAAATATAATTAAAATAAAATACCTAACACTCGACAACCTCCAAAGGACCCATGTCGCATCCACGATTGGTACGGGTCTTAAATTTAGAAAGTTTAGATTTATTTAGGTTATAGTATATATTTTAGTTAACGTTTTTTAGAATAAGATAATAATATGCAATAATAAGAATAGCGTATTTATGTAATACGTTTCGTATATTTAATATATATAGTCTAAAGTTTTGATTAACCCATGAATTAGTTCGTTAAATTCTACCTTCCAGGCTTCAAGTTCCATCAAAGTAGAGGTGTACAAATTAGTTCGAGTTTAAAACTGAACCGGTTTTTTTCATCACGGGGTCAAACCGGTTTTTTTAATCAGTTCGGGTTACAAACCGGTTTGGCTATTTGAATACTTGAACCTGTCAAATCGATTTGGACCGTTTTGAAACCGGTTTATTATTACAAGCCCCTTTTTTTCCTATTCAACCGGTTTTTAATTTTTAACCAGTTTGAGTGTGGGACTACCAAATTGATGGTTCGGATCGGAATGGACCGATTTGTTTCAAACCGGTATCGTTTTTTATCCGTTTTTTCCCGAACCGGATTTTTATATACCAATCAAGATCTAAATTCTATACTTAGCTAGTTTCGGGCATGTATTACACGATTGGTGTAAAAACACACAGATTAGGCCCACAAAGCTACAAAAGGCCTTCATTAAGCTTAGGAAGCCCACTAGACAATTGTATATATATTGACTAAGCTTTAGACTTTAAGCTATAGCCTAGAGAAAACAAATAGAGATGGTCTGAAGATTTTCTATATCGTTAGTTTCAGACTCACCAGGCTAAGCCGGTAATTCAATAACTTGTAGGAGATAGTCTGAACGTGTTATCAAGCGGGTCAACTAAGTCAACAAGTTATAAAATTACCGGCTTAGCTTACACGACTATCAAGAATCTGATAAATATGTCGTTTTAGCTTACCAATTCCCCACCGGCTAAGCCTGCAATTGATACGACCGGGATATTTTAACGTCTATTTTTGATAAGTTTCGGTTAATTTTGTTTATTTTGCTATTTTAACGTCTAAAAAAATATAATTGAAGTGCATACAGAGAATTTAATCAAGGATTTCTTGAAAGAAAAACTCACACACACTCTAAATTTATTCCTAATTTCACACCACTTGTTTAAGATAAGACTAGAAATCCAGTCTTAAAAAAGATACCTTACAACACACATGAAAAACTTTGAATTAAAAGTATTTATTTGAATTAAGATAAGACTAGGTAAAGATTTTAATTGTCAAATAAAATTGTCAAATAGAAAGAAAGAGACATTCGAATGTGGAGGGAAGATCCCATTTCAATAATTCACGTTATTTCATTAGGCTATCCATGTCATCAAAGATGGTAATATCTCATGTGATCCGAAGTTCATGCGATCAAAATGTGAAAATACTCTCTTACAAGAATGTAAGGTAATAATATTGTATATTAAACTCAAATTTATCCGACCCCAGAAGGTCTTAATTATTTATGCGAAAGTCACGTGCATCATGTTAGCTCTTTTGTGAGTGGATGATAAATAAAAAATAATGAGAATATATAAAACATATTTTTTTAAATAAAAGAGACGGAGAATAATTAGTGTTTTTAATGTAAATATATATTATATATAAAACATATACTATATCTAGTAAGTTAATACATATATGTACAAGTAGTCATACAAAATTCATTTAATTGGTATTTAAATTTTAGCTTAGGAAAAACATAACATACTTTTGTAAAACTACTATAAGAATAACAAAATATTAAATGCACGTGCCCGATGTAAAATGACACCACATTGCATTGGGCGGACACCCTTCTAGTATAAAGATAATAATGTAAAAGCTAGTGTGAATACTTTAAAATGAATAGAATACTACTTCTTCATCTTAATAAGTAAATATCCATGGGTTCATGCTTAACTAAAACTAAAGAAAGACTTCAAATGGTTTAGGTTATATTATATTAGGTTAGAACCCGTGTACTACACGATTGGTAAAAACAAAAACAAAATGTTTTTAACTTTGTTTAACAACATAGTAAATAAAAATATTAGTCTAACACATCAGTTGTGGTAATCAATAAAATAACATAAGTAACTTTAGACAAAAAAAGTTATGTTATAGATCTTTAAATATTTCTTTGTAACAACATTTTTTGTTTCATTACTAACATTACCATCTTTATAAAAAATTAATAATTTGACTTAATCTCTATTCTTAACTCTTGATAATGTAACATATAGCTATTAATGAGTGAAAACCAATTCTTTTAAGAATTAAGATGATAAACATGATATAAACAATGAGTGATAAACGTTATATAAAACATCAACCTTAATAATGATAATAAGAATAGTACTAACAATAATACCAAAACAACACATAACACTAAAACCAAGAGTAAATCTAACAAAGACAAAAGATAACTTCAAACATTTAAATTATCCAAACAAAAGACTATGAGTTAGTTGAACCGAAGACTTAGGGGGAGGATGGTCTCCATGAATAACACTCCTTTTACACCGTGAAATCAGTAACATGATAAAAATACATAAAGTTGTTTCATCTTTATATCTATCTCACAAAACTCTCAACAGTCAATCATCACAAGCTAGTTGCAATTGGTCATCATGTGTGAGATGGAGCACCATTTCAACAACGACAAATAGTTAATGCAGGGAAAATTGGAGTCCTTCACACATGTTTCACCTTCCATTATGAGGAGTTTAAATCAAAGCCTTCTTATTTTTAATGTAAATAAGTTGTTGGAAGTTAACACGAATATTACACATGTAACTTATTCTAATGTAGATGAATGTTTAAAATGCAAAAAATAAGCATTAGGCAACATATGCACAATGTCAATTTACATCAACGGATTCTTGAAATTTTGGTTAGTTATCAGTGTCCTCATGTATATTCAATTATCAAAACATTGAATTCTTAAATGCTAGTGATTTAGTGTAAAACATAAATGAACTTAAATAAACCAACTAATGTGTATGACTATCTGAAATGCTAAAGAATTAACATTTGTTAGCATGTATAAAATGTACACATGTATATATTATGAAGTAATGGTATATTTAAATGTGACATATAACATCTAACCTAGGGGAATTTAAAAGTCAATGGGGAAGGTAATAACACTACTCACCATATTATTGATCTCTCATCCATAACCATGTATTCCAATTGCATTCTTAAATGCAACAACAACATCCTTGGGTATCATATCTTTCGAGCACTGGTATGCATATGATTCAAGCTATGCGAATCATGATCTTCCACATGCCAAACAAACCAACTGTCCCATTTATATAATTTAGCAACCAATCTTGAAACTTATCACACAAGTTCAAATAAATTAATTGAAATTAGATTGTGAAAATATATTTAAAATTCTTTCTTAACTAAAAACATTTATCACCGGTCAATCGGGTGCTTTTCACACATCTAAGCCATTAAACTTACAAAAAAGTATAAGGTATTTTATTTTTGTTTCATAATTTGATTGGTTCATAAAAAAGGTATAAGAACGTTTGAGAATTCATAGTTTAAAGTATTTAAATATGAGATTCTTGGAAGAAACATCTTTTGTTAGTTCCAGTTGAATTCAATTTATAGTTGTATCTATCTTATTTTAGCACATAAAAGTGCTAAATTCTTATACCTAAACTAACAAATGTGTTTCTATTTATTTTAGCACATAATACTGATGTATTTTTTTTACACACAAGTGACACAATATAAAAGTTGTGTTTCTAGTTATAATAAAAGTGCTCTATTTCTATAACCAAGTGATCCAAAATAACAGCTTCATTCCTTCTTATTTCAACACATAATTATGTTGAATTTTTATACCCATCAGACTCAAAATCATAGTTATGTTCTCCTTTCTTAACACATAAAAGTCAATTTGTCCAGTATTAGTAGATAAAATGATTTCTTTCACTTCTAAATCCCAAAATATTTGATTTTATATCCAATGACCCAAAATCACAGCTGCGATTTCTCCTTATTTAAGCACATAAAAGCGTTGGATTTTTAAACCCAAATAATCAAGAATCACATATGCGTCTATACTCATTTCAATAGATAAAAATGCTAAATGTTTTAACCTAAATTCCATGAAGTTAGTAATGGAATAATATCAACACTTGCTAATAAATGAAGTAATTAAAGATAAATTTAAGCAATCTAACAACATAATATATCATGAATTCACTTATGTCTTATCCATGATTCATCTTCCAATATAATACAACACACAACAATAAGTATTTTAGTCGGTTATAATCAAAATTTTTAACATAAATTAAAGCAAGGTAAACTACTTTGAGACGGGGTACTTATCTTTACGTTGACTTGATTCACTGTCTTTCTTCTTTAACATGGTTATGGCCTTCTTTGGTTGGCTTTGTAAAGTCAATACATACCTCATGTAGTTCATAAACCCAAATTCTAATTAGTAAAGAAAAGGCTCCAATTTCGTTGACTTCCTAAAGTCAATACATATCTACACACGTTGAAGATCATATGTCGTTTATGAAAAAAAATAGTTCTTACATTTCAAACATGAACTTTCAACAAAAAGTTCAAACCTAAACTAATGAATATAAGAATCACATATCTACATGTGCATATGATTCCATCATATATGTATGCTTATTTACCTGTAAAATTATATTTGAGAGAAATGTGATAAAAGCTATAGCAATTAAACATTTGAACTAAAATTATATGCATAACTAAAGTAGTTTGCCCACCTTCCCAACAAATGGTATGAGAAAACATTTTGTACAAAATATATATCACAACGCGCTAGTGCAATTAAAGATATATTAACCACTATAAGCAATTACATTGGAGGCTCGGGGGATCACCGAAGTTATAATTGAAGAAGAGCTCAAAAGAAGATTGTATAGTAATTACTGTTGTTTAATTCCTTAAGCGTCAACATGTATGGTAATTGATATCTTATTATAAATAATAAATTACTAACGGGATTATCAAATACAAAAGAATGCGAGAAATTATAATCACAAGCTTAACTTGTCATTTTAAGCACGTAACCTGCTGCTATAGTGAAAGAATTTAGTTGCACATAAAATGCGTCAGTTCATAACAATTTGATTAGTTAAGGTAACGGTACCATTACTCCATTAGTTATGATTTGCTTGTCGTTTTACAAGGTCACACAACATAAACTCAACATGTTTTTTTTGTTAAAGATGGCGGTACCTTAATAATAATATTAAAATGTATGTCATGACTTACCGCACACGTACACACACATACATTTATATAACCAAAGAACAACAAAGAATATTACATACTCAAAACAGTTACAACCTGATTCATGACCATGTATTAGTCAAACATCATATTAACCTTTTTAAGTCATTCCATTCAATTCAATAAACATAGATGCACAAATCATAAAAGAAAAGAAGAAAAAGAAACATTTATTGCTTAGCCCCTTCGATGCCAAGAATTTGATTAATTCCCTATCCACCGGCAACAAGCGACTTCTCTCGAGTATATATTGTCACACCCCCGCTTATTGCGGAAACACGACGATGTAACGGACGGAATCGTCATAACACATTGTTAATTAATAGATATGCAATAAATGATGAAAGTTAACGTGTTATGACGTTCCCCGATACAAATGGAGACTTGTGTCGTAGTTAGTTAATTCCACGACAAACATAGTCATACAAACCAATATGTATAAATCCCACAACCCGTGAACAAGTGAACATAAAATGAGTAATAAATAAAAGTTAATTTAATTTGTCAAAGACATCCAAAGAGTTTAAATAATGCAATTATAAGGTTGTCGCTAGGGCAGCATCCCTAGCTATCCCTATTGATTGTTACCTGAAAAAATATACTCAAAAAGATCAACATATTGTTGGTGGGTTCACATGTTTAAATAGTAAACAAAACTTGATGTTATGTAATAGTTTAGTAGGACACGAGTGCATACATTTATAAGCAAGTAATATCACATGTAAACATGAGCATCACACCTAAACCTACAATGTACACACAAAACTTGTCAGAACATATTTACCCTAGGGCCTGTACCTGGCCACTGTTAGTCCCAACTAGTATACTAATAATCAAAGGTGGGGGTGTCAGCCTAATAGTACTATTAATACCTGTACGTCTGCTCCAACATTGGAGTTAAATAGTTGTGAATAAAAAACCACGCAACTAACTCATGCATACAAAACAGTAAACACAACAGTCCCAAAGATTGAATAAGTTCACAGTATAAAAAAGTGAGCATACTTTTCTCCCTAGTTTATAAATATTTAAAATGAAAACAGGGCCGCGAAACTCACCTCAAAATAGCAAAGTTCCAAAGTGCTTAGTAAGAATGTCAAATCACTATAGAACACAAAACACCAAATAGATTACTGAAAGGCCACGTTGACCTAGTTAGATGTAGTTCTCAAAGTCCAGCCCTTAGTGTCAATCATGATCCTTAATTTTGTCATTTAAAAAAGACACTTAATTAATTTTAAGTATTAATCCTGTCTTCATTTGATTATTTAGGTTCAATTTATTTTTTAATTTCAATAAAATATTTCAGCATGATGACCTGATTGCGCACTAGTTTTGAATAAACTGGTTGGAGCTCGTAATGATAATAAAAAGTTGCGTAATAGGAGTCATTAGAAAGATAAGACTTTAAGTTAAACTCCAGAAAAAGAATCAACTCAATTGGATAAAATATGAGAAATATATGACTCGACAAACACAGACCAACCTGCTGCCCAGATTCGTCAGTTTTGACCTTCAGTTTTGTGTGTCGTGTTTGGAGGACCAAACGATGTCGAAACGATGCGAGACCACTTGGGCTAATTAGAAGACTATTTGAAATTGTTTTTAGACTAAAAGTTAGACCCATTTGGAGTTTTTATGACCTCAATACGACCTTCACAAGATGACCCGTTTTTCTAACAACAAACTGTCCAAGTTCTCAGCATTGTCTATTGGATTCATAAACTCGGTTTTCGACCTTCATTGACCCAAAACCCATAAGAACGATTAATATAAGACCCCAAAGATGACCATTAAGTCCAGATTTCATGAGGTTAGAATCCCAACTCAAAGATCAATAAACAATCAAGAACAAAGACACTAGCGTTTTACCGATCGGTGGCTCCAACACTTGAACGCCAAGATCTTCCAAGAGTTATCATCCTAAAAACGAAAATAAAGAAGAACACATGAAGAATCTTATTATAGGATGATGAATTTCATCAAATACAATGATAAAATAAAGAATATATCAATTTATTTCTTGCTAGAGAATGATTGGATGAACAATTCGGATCAATACTTGTTCTTGAATGAAGCAATACATCAAAATTAATGGTTTGTTGAACAAAGATGATGATTGTCGATGGATTAGATGAAGAACAAGGAGAAATTTTTGTGGTGGCTAGGGTTTCCAAGGAGAAGGTGGATTAGGGTTGCAAAAGTGAGAAAACAAGGGGAAAGGCCCCCTTATTGATTCTTGGCCGATTAAGGGGAGGGGAAAGGACCTTCGGGGCCTTGGCCCATCACGTCCATTCTCGTGTCACCTCATTTCTTGTGCCGTTCAATTTTTACGTTTTTAAATTCCTTGCGTTAAGACCGTTCCAACGAGCTATTATATGCCCTAAGAATCAGATAATTTATATTTTTGAACTAATTCAAGTTTAGTTACTAGACTTTAGAAAAAGTCCATGAATGTATGATTTGTTGGTTTTTAACATAAATTTTGGCGTTCTTGATTAGTTTAATACACAGGACCTTGTTTGATGGCAAGCCCAATGGCCATCTTGATGGCTAAAACCCTAGGCCCAACACTATGCCCTAGGACCATTAATTTAAAATTTTGATTAACATCAAAATGAACAATCAATTAAGGTCAAGCCCAAATATGACCAAATCAAAGTCAAAAGTCAAAAGTCAAAGCCAAAGATCAACACACCTGTTTTGATGACAAATATCACATATATTGACTACAACCAGATTTCCAAAAGGAAAAAAATACATAAAAACTATCTAATTTAACAACAAAACAACCCATATATAAATCAATGAAGGATATAACAACAAATAATGGCATGTTGTAATCAGAGTGAAGAGAAATCAATAAAATGATCAACTAATCATTTGTTAGCAACCAATTTCCTAGTAAAATATGAATAAGTAACGAGCATCAAACACCTTTGATATAAAAAGGACCGTACAAGGAAGTTCTATTATGGAGGAATTTGTATATAAAATACAAGATACATCCAAATCAAAACAACCAAAAAACATGTAGTTAGATTAGTACCTACAGATATCGAACACCCAAATCCCCTGGTACAAACATTGCTAATGGAGAGCTATTAACGACGAACACCGCAAGCAAGACGATGGATTTCTGAAAGAAACGAAGAAGGATCAAAACCCATAAATCATCACTTAGTTTCTTGTTTAAGAGCAACTGCAAATGTAAACCTTAAAGTAAGAATTGGGGTGAAGTTAGGTTCTTGCTTGTAAGAAAATTAAAATCGATGCTTGTATTCATGTGTTGGTGAGATCCAAAGATTAAAATCATTCCAATTATAGACATTCTTTTCTTGATTCAGTTAGAAATTTGTGATTTAGGAAAAAGAATGAAAGATCAAGGAAAGAAGAATACCTGGTTAGAACGATTGGGTAACAACGAAGATGGAAAAGGTGCTTTGGATCTAGGGTTTGTTGTGTGAAAGAAGAAGATGAGATTAGATAACCGGGTATTATCATGGGTAAGAAAGGTCCACGTGAAAATGTAATACGGGTTAGGATTTAGGCAGGATTCGAAAAGAGAGCTTGTATGAGAGTGTGCCACGTGTCAAATTGGTGGTTTAAGAGAATGTCATGTGGTTTAAAAAACATTTTTTTATTAGAGTTTATAGATGTTTTAATAATTTATAATTATTATTATGACCATTAGGGTGACCTACAAATTATAAATAACTGGTACGTTGCCTTGATTAGCTGTTAGATACTTAGTCACTAAAAAAAATAAATCTATGGATATTAAAACTTTTAAGTGTTTTGTAGTGTTAAAAGAGAATACGTGAAAATAATCTTCACAATCAGTAGGTGATTAACATGATTAAATGTATATTTTTGGGATTTGACTATAGAAATTAAATTTTATAAACTATAATGCAATAATTTACAAGAGTTGGTGAAAATATATTTTGAACAATACATAAAAAAGGAAAGCAAGAAAAGGGACAATATATCCTAACAAGAAAAGCGAGAAATATCTATACTATTATATAATACACTAGTTTTAGTAACCCTGTGTATTACACGAGTTGAATAGATAAAATATTAAATAAAATAAAAATTATTAATTATAAAATAATAGGCTAAGACATGATATGATTGAAATTATGTATGAGTAACAAATATAAGTAATAAAACAATAATATGAAAATATTATTTTATTTTTTGTTTTTTTAAAAGATAAATAATTACATATTTTGTTTTAAAAGAACATTTTAAAAAATTTTCATTTTTAAAAATGTTCTTACTATAACTCTTTATTTTAATTATTTTTTAATAAAAAATTACTTTAAAATACCAATTTTGAAATATTACATAAAAATAGTTTTATTTTTTATTGAAAAAAAATATTTTATAAAAAACTATCTCTATAGAAATAGTATTAATATAAAAATTCTCTTTCTTATTTTTATTAAAAAGCTAATTATAATTATAATGTAAAAATAAATAGATAATATTATTAGTAATTAATATGATTATTTAATAGGAGAGAAAAGCGGAAAAAATTTGATGAGAATGAATGTGATGATAAGAAGTGTCACATCTATTTATCATTTTATTAGAGTAAGAAGATTTTAAAATTATAAGATATTAATTTTATTAAAAATGTAAGACACATATACAATATTTTAAGCATAGAGTACAAGTGTTTTATGCAATAGCTCACTTTTGACCGTATTTAATTAACTTTTTTTAATTATTAAATTATTTAATACACATTATTAATACATTATTTAATGACATTTTGATATTTTTACCCTTGTCTCTTTCATGTATTTAATAAACATTATTAATATATTATTTAATATGATATTATTTAATTCACCTCTAAATTTAATTTTATTTATAATACTATAAATTGACATTTAAATTTATATTTACTAATAATATTTATAACTAAATACTATTTAATTAAGGATTATTTTATTCAAATATTTAAGTAAAAATAATTTATATATATCTTTATATTTATAATAACTATAATACTAATAATTTTCTAGGGGCATAAAATGAGTTTAATAATTTAATACTTATATATATCTTTTATAATAAAAATGAAATGAGAATAGAATGATAATTTACATACGAATTAAGACACCTATATGAAAATTCATGGTAAAATTTTAAAAAATTAACCATTTTTTTATTTATGCGCTTAAAAAAATAACATATGATGCTTATAATATAAATGCTAAAGCATATATATGTGACTAAATAAAATTGTCATTTACTTTCAATGTAATTCATTCATTACAATTAAGCACTAACTCCATCTTCCTATTACCCTTGTTGCTTGTTAATAGTTCAATAACAAGAAAGCATTAGTTTATTATTGATAAATCATATGATACAATCAATTTTTAGAAAACTAGTTTTAGAATAAGTGATGATAAAAATATACATATAATTTGTTTGATGTGTTACTCGTCGGTCTTAACGTATTACCAATGATATTATCCCAATACATTGATTCTTTTTGGATTGTGTGTTTAGATTTTTTAAAATTTTACTAGAACGTAACTCTAACTTTTGAATCTCTAACCTTTTAGTTTGTGAGCTTTCTATGGTTATTTTCTATCCACTTAAAAGTGTTCAATTTTTTTATTATTTTATTTCTTTTTAATTGTTTTTTTGTAAATTTTGGCTATTTCAAGTGTTGATTTTTTGAAAACTTTTTTGTTAGTCTGAGATAAAAAATTAAGTATTTGGATCTCAGGAAGCATAATTATACAAAAATTCATAAATTCATGAACTAATTTTATATATATATATATATATATATATGGGAGGGTTCAATTGAGAACCATCTTTTTATAAGAACTTTAGGAACCATCTCAGCCACTTATTTTTTATCACATGTCATTTCTCCCTTTTTTTAAATGTTCGTAACTTTTTTTCACGAAATCATTTTTTCAAATAAAATTTAGTATTTTTTTATCTTTCCAACGCCTACCATATTGATATACTTTTCTAAAAAAATCGTACATCCGTTGTTTACATGTGTGTAAATCTAGTTATACACATGTGTAGTATTGGATTTACACATGTGTAAATCCGATATTACACATGTGTAAAACAAATTTCGTTAAAAAATGAGATTTTTTATTTTTTATAAATTTTTTTATATTTTTTATGAAAGAGGGAAAGTCGGGGAATATTTTTGTGTTTTTATTTTTTATTGAAAAAAAATATTTTATAAAAAACTATCTCTATAGAAATAGTATTAATATAAAAATTCTCTTTCTTATTTTTATTAAAAAGCTAATTATAATTATAATGTAAAAATAAATAGATAATATTATTAGTAATTAATATGATTATTTAATAGGAGAGAAAAGCGGAAAAAATTTGATGAGAATGAATGTGATGATAAGAAGTGTCACATCTATTTATCATTTTATTAGAGTAAGAAGATTTTAAAATTATAAGATATTAATTTTATTAAAAATGTAAGACACATATACAATATTTTAAGCATAGAGTACAAGTGTTTTATGCAATAGCTCACTTTTGACCGTATTTAATTAACTTTTTTTAATTATTAATTATTTAATACACATTATTAATACATTATTTAATGACATTTTGATATTTTTACCCTTGTCTCTTTCATGTATTTAATAAACATTATTAATATATTATTTAATATGATATTATTTAATTCACCTCTAAATTTAATTTTATTTATAATACTATAATTGACATTTAAATTTATATTTACTAATAATATTTATAACTAAATACTATTTAAATTAAGGATTATTTTATTCAAATATTTAAGTAAAAATATTTATATATATCTTTATATTTATAATAACTATAATACTAATAATTTTCTAGGGGCATAAAATGAGTTTAATAATTTAATACTTATATATATCTTTTATAATAAAAATGAAATGAGAATAGAATGATAATTTACATACGAATTAAGACACCTATATGAAAATTCATGGTAAAATTTTAAAAAATTAACCATTTTTTTATTTATGCGCTTAAAAAAATAACATATGATGCTTATAATATAAATGCTAAAGCATATATATGTGACTAAATAAAATTGTCATTTACTTTCAATGTAATTCATTCATTACAATTAAGCACTAACTCCATCTTCCTATTACCCTTGTTGCTTGTTAATAGTTCAATAACAAGAAAGCATTAGTTTATTATTGATAAATCATATGATACAATCAATTTTTAGAAAACTAGTTTTAGAATAAGTGATGATAAAAATATACATATAATTGTTTGATGTGTTACTCGTCGGTCTTAACGTATTACCAATGATATTATCCCAATACATTGATTCTTTTTGGATTGTGTGTTTAGATTTTTTAAAATTTTACTAGAACGTAACTCTAACTTTTGAATCTCTAACCTTTTAGTTTGTGAGCTTTCTATGGTTATTTTCTATCCACTTAAAAGTGTTCATTTTTTTATTATTTTATTTCTTTTTAATTGTTTTTTTGTAAATTTTGGCTATTTCAAGTGTTGATTTTTTGAAAACTTTTTTGTTAGTCTGAGATAAAAAATTAAGTATTTGGATCTCAGGAAGCATAATTATACAAAAATTCATAAATTCATGAACTAATTTTATATATATATATATATATATATATATGGGAGGGTTCAATTGAGAACCATCTTTTTATAAGAACTTTAGGAACCATCTCAGCCACTTATTTTTTATCACATGTCATTTCTCCCTTTTTTTAAATGTTCGTAACTTTTTTTCACGAAATCATTTTTTCAAATAAAATTTAGTATTTTTTTATCTTTCCAACGCCTACCATATTGATATACTTTTCTAAAAAAATCGTACATCCGTTGTTTACATGTGTGTAAATCTAGTTATACACATGTGTAGTATTGGATTTACACATGTGTAATCCGATATTACACATGTGTAAAACAAATTTCGTTAAAAAATGAGATTTTTTATTTTTTATAAATTTTTTTATATTTTTTATGAAAGAGGGAAAGTCGGGGAATATTTTTGTGTTTTTATTTTTTTTATTTTTATGTTATTTTTTGATTTATAAGTTTTTTAAATATGTTTTTGTTAATTACAATTTTATCATTGAGAACTAGTAGTTGAGATTGGTTCCTAGAGTTCTTACAAAAAAAACTAGTTCTCATTTGATCCCTCCCCTATATATATATATATATATATATATATATATATATATATATATATATATATATATATATATATATATATATATATATATATATATATTATATATATATATAACATGATAATAAATAATAGGACATTGAAGTATGTACTAGTTGTAGGTACCAAGATTAAAAATACATATAGGGAAACACAATGGATTTGCAAGTCTTTGTAAACAACAAGAACTGACCAAATAAAGACAATATGTGTTCACCTTAATCTTAGGGGAGAGTGATCATGGATCCATGTTTATGCATGGCAAGAATGTTTGTCTTCTTAATTATAATAATAATAAACATTAATTGGTTCTATATGTCTTCTCATCAACCACATATATCAATAAGTTAGAGCTGTATATCATCAGTTGAGATCAATCGAACCATATATCTAAAGTGAATCACGCGAGCTAGTTTAAGACCTAAATGGGCTGGTTGATGGTTTAATTTTGATGGTTTAACGGTTCACTTTAAACTTTAAACATCGACGTTCGATCGATCATCATTATTGATATATATATATATATTTAGAACTTGTAGTTACTTATATTATAATCATATTACATCTTAATCTTTCAGAAATTTAATTTCAATCAAAACTAAGGATTTTCAAGAAAACAATCATTCTAACTTTCAAACCTTTAAAACCGAAATCTATCCAACCAACTCACAATACTCAACCTGAAACCAAGTTAATGGTTAATTTGGACCAAAATTTTCATCAAATGATTGATATGACACTAGACACTTGAAAATGATATTAAAGAAGCTAAAAGATAGATATTCAACGGTTTCATACAAACATCAAAATACAAAATGAGTTCATGAAACTCGTTCGATACAAACTAATATAGTAACAAGTGCTTGTAAATAACAATAATAATCATCAAATCAACCTTAAAAACCCTAAACATAAGCGAGTACCAACAACATCTCACTAGAATTCTAGAATTCATATAGTCAGATCTAGAGTACTCGCCCATCTTCGACCGATCTTCGTGTGTTCGTTGTCTTCATCTAACCTGCTACAATGTTGTTTCTTCTTTGGAGAAGAAGGGAATAAAGAAAGAGACAAAGAACTATCTTCTTCTTCATCTTCATCTTCTACTGATCTTACATTCATACTCAATGATAGATTCAAATCAAGACCATCGTCTACTGCTTTTCGCTTCTTTGATTCGACCTGTGGACTATCAAATCTTTGACTGTCCATGAGTTGATGATCTACAAGAGATGACTTAGTGTTGTGTATGGTATGTTTGGTTATCCATTGTTGCACCAATCTTGCTTTATGATCTTCAAACTCATGATTTCCAATCTTGTAGTTGTGTTTCTCCATAGATGAGTTCAAAATCTTGTTGGTAGAGAAAGATCCATTACCATTGATCAAGCAATGATCTTTCATAATATTCGCGGTGTTTCTAGATATCAAGCTTGACCCGTAATCACTACATTGATAATGTGAAAGAATCACGTTAAATTCAAGAATATAAATACTTAAACAAGCAATTTGATTAAGAAATTGATCATGGGTACCTTGGATTTGGTCTATGTGATCTTGGAATGAACATGGGAAGTTGCAATAAACTATGAACATGGTGATTGTTTCTTGTAGCATAGTAGTCTCCCTCATTAATAACTAAAATTAGAAAGTCAAAGAAATTATTACCACTGCAAATCAAGAAAGATCAAGAATCTTGAAAACCCTAATCTTAAAAATGGAAACTTTACACATACCTTGGCCTTGATCATCTATCCTCTTGCTTCTATACATCTATATTATGCAAGTAAAATACAAAAGATTAGTATGTCAAGAATATTGAAATTAGTCAAATTACAAGAAAATTATTAAACTTTTGTATTATTATTGCTTATTACTTGTAAATGGCTTTTCACATGAGCAATGTTTAGATCCTTTATGTTCATAAGTTGTAAAACAAGTTTAGGTGTTGCTCCTGCAGAAACATGTACAAAGTAAGTCAAATAACAATCATTTACACAATCAAAGGCCCAAAAACAAATACAACTTCTAGCTTGATCGATTTCAAGATCGAATTAACCGATAAACTACATACTTTCTTGACCACCGAGTCGTTCAACAGCTCGAACAAATATGTCATGAAGTTCAGGAGTCCATCTCAATCTAGGCATCTTGGATCTAACATACTGCCTAACTCGAGTTGATGTCTCCATCTTCTGATCACCCTCTTGCTGATCCACCGTGCTGTTATTCCCCGAGCTCTCACTAGATTTCGTTTTAGTTCTATCATCATCTTCTTCTTCTTCTTCAACTTTCCTGCAACACAAGTGATCATTGATCATCTCTGAACCATCACAGTCACCATCTTCCATCGTCGGTCTTCGATCTTTACAAGCTTTCAAGACCAGAAACTAACTGATAATAATAATCAAAAGATCAATCACCATGAGAACAGACATATATTTAGCTTTGAATCTGAGAGATGATTGACTAAAAGAAATGGGCAAGACTAATAATATCATTTAAAAGTCTAAGGATGGACTTGTCTATATATGTATGCTTCATTAAACAATGAAATATTCTATTCTAATTAAATGCATGTACATACATAGACACATATATTGACACATACATACATGCATATGATAAATGCATGGGTCATATATATATATAACCATGGGTCATGACCATGGGACCATATGTATGGGCATGGTTTGTAAGAAATGAGACCAGATGTATTATTGATAGAGTATTTTTAAGCATGAAAGGTAGCTAAGTTGTCAAACAAGAAATTTTCCATGAGGTATGGAGGACTTCTTCGCCCTATTAATAAATGCTTTTCAATTTTCTTACGACAAATGGCTGATTGCGAGAGTTGTACATCATTCTCACAATGTAGCGACCCCAATTTACGTCAACGATTTTAAATAGAGAGTTATGAGAACCGCGTGAATACTTGTATCATTTGTGTTTCCTGTATTAACTTTTAGTATATCTATCAAATACTACTTTAAGTGCATTATATGATTCGATCTTTATTAAAAAGTTGTAAATATCCAATCTACGTCTCTTGTTTTTTTTGTTTAATTACTTATCAAACGATACACCGAGCCTAAAAATCTAAAAAGACTTGAAACACGCGTTGTGTAAAAGCTTAGAGGCAAGCGAATTGAATGATATGTAAAAGCTTAGAGGCAAGCGAATTGAATGATATGTAAAAGCTTAGAGGCAAGCGAATTGAATGATATGTAAAAGCTTAGAGGCAAACGAATTGAATGATATGTAAAAGCTTAGCAACTAAATGATGCAATTTCAACAAAACTAATGTGATAATTATGTTCGGTTTTTATCATATAGGTCTGGGACTAACAAGTAAGTTCAATTTATTATTAATACAAAACTTGTCAAATCGTTTATAAGCTTTCTTCAAATTTTACCCATACATAATTTGTAATCAGAAATTTATAATAAAATTATCTAGTTGTTTATAAAGTTACAATTGTACCGTTTATGTCACGTTTAAAGTTTATGGTATAATTATTGTTATTTTAATATGCTTATCCAAAATACATTTTCTAAAGTTTTTAATATATATTATAGGAGTAGTTTTCTCAGGATAAAATGCACACACTAGTAATTTAGACACGTCACGTGGCGATGTAACGATTTTTCCTATTATTTGGACTTTCATTAGGTGTAAAAATATTGCGTACATTACCCCTCGTTTTTTATAGTGTAAAATAGAAATTTAATCTTTTATTCTTACGTCAAAA
This sequence comes from Flaveria trinervia, assembly GCA_025506515.1. Taxonomy (NCBI): domain Eukaryota; kingdom Viridiplantae; phylum Streptophyta; class Magnoliopsida; order Asterales; family Asteraceae; genus Flaveria; species Flaveria trinervia. Next base: position 3,259,235 of record CM046442.1, read on the forward strand.
AACTTAATATGCAAAATATTAATATCTTACACGTCATGTTATTTAAAAAACTAGTTTTACAAACGTCATTTATTCTAGTATAAAAAACAATGATAATAAATGTATAATTTATATTACACAGAAAAAAGTTGATTTAATTTATTAAATATAGTATTTGAATAAAATCGCATAAGGAGCGTTAAGGGCGTGTCGGGCAACTTCGGACATAATGTATACATCTTTACTCCGTATTGTTATAAGTTGATTCCATGGTTCAAATCTGTAACACCCGGCATCTCATACGATCAATATTGTTTGTTTTGCCCACGATAAGTTTACGGATTTGCTTTTGGTTGCCCGGATGAAAACTTTCTAGGGAGGTCACCCATCCATTGATTGCTACCACCTGAATACGCTTAACTATGAAGTTATCCTCTCATCCATAACCAATACGTCCATTATGCATTGATTATATTAGAGACCAGACATTTCTTATGAATAAAAAATCTTTACTGTTCATATAACATTTCTTGTGAATTTATATAAGATGTCACAAAACCTATAACATTAAGTAATGTGTTAGCAAGCTTATCGTTGTTTTAAGATCCGTTCTTGATAATATTCAGAAAACGAAGGTAAATTATTATTTGAATATAATAAAAATGGTAGATGGGCATGGGGCCCAATGGAGAAATTAAGTGTGTGGGGATGCTATCGGGTATGTCGGTCGTTGACGGATTCCATTTGGGATGTTACGACCCAAACAAATTTCTTCTTTTTTCCACTTTGTTCAATTTTCCATAAGATTCCTCCTGTAACCCTCCACTTCTTTTAAATAATATTGGCATAATTTTCTTAAAATTTTATAAAAACTATTAATTAGCTCGCTTGTTGTTTTGCGAATATATAGGGTGAAGATCACATGATCTGACCTATGATACATGACATTTGGAACGATTTTGCTGATAAGAGATTTGCCTACTCAATTGAAAAGGCAATGAGTCAAGAAGTATGATTTATTGCTTATTGTTGAATCGGGTAGGGGATCAAGCTTGGGATTGCGCCTTGTGACCTTCGCATCCTAGCTAAATTACTTAGGCCACTTGTTTAACATACAAGCTGATCGACGTAGAGTTTTATGCTAAAACCAATTGACAATAGATTTGGTAATTCATAAGATTACATACGTTTGCATACACACATGCATATCTAATGCTTTTTTCAATGTTGGGTGGATTGTACCCAACAAAATAAGAAGAAAACATGAATTTCTAGAAGAATTTGAAAAGATCACACGAATAGTGTTTGTGTTACGTCCATCTTATTGATTAGATATTTATATTATGGATATAGATATAATCAGAATTATCTGCCATTTTGTAAGACGCTTGGATCCTTTGTGTTTGTTTTTAACGTTATATCACATTATGTGCTTCTTTTAATTATGTTACACTCAATTCTTCATTTCAATCTTATAAATCATTTCAAACTAGAGATCGAAGAACGGACAACTTTCTTTTTTTTCTGCATTAGGCAACTTATAAGTTTTAATTGTATTATAATAGATTTCATAGCAACTTGCAAATAAATTGTAGTAAACGATAGTGTGTAAACAAATTGTAAATTGACAACATCAACACTAAAAATACACAAATTGTAGAAATTAACATACATCACTAACTGACAAGAAGCAACTAACTTACAATCACAACTTAATTGTGCTCACTATAGTGCATCATCAACTAACATACATTACCAAATATTGTAGAAAATTACATGTGTCTTGAACATAAAGATACAAATCTTGACTATATATTAAAGGCCACAACTAAAGTTGTTTGCAAACCACCAAACATCGCAAAAATAAACTAGTTTAACAACATCAAACCAACTTGAAAGTATAAACATTATCGAATCGGATCCATCTTGGCCTTTACACATACTTGGATTGTGATCGCAATTCTTAAAATTTGAAAATCTAACGGCAAAACAAAACCCATTCATCTCAAAGCACGATAATTGGTGATTTTCGAGAGATGGTTTTGGGTCCACTGCATTGCTAGGACAATACATGTCATGACTCATGGTATATACTTCTTGTAATGTATTACAATACATCTAAGAGTTGGGTGCATAAACACGTCTTTTATTTATTACCAAATAGGATTTTCAATTTGCGATACTATGTAGCTAGCTACAAACATATTAAAAAGGAGATAACGAATGTTAAAACTTAATTGTGGACTAATTTCCTTATACCAGTAATCAGGATGTAAAAAGTATTCTCAAACATGAAATATAGTTGAATGTACTAAGTTGTACATGATTCTAACACGCACACACTAACATAATGTCTAACTACTCCAAACTATATATGCTAACGTATTAATATTATCTTTGTGATGTTTCTTTCCAAAGAGTTCTTTTGTCTTAAAATGGAAACTCACATACTCATGTAATCTACGTACTTCTGATTTTACATTATGTCTAATTTACGTTAAATTGTAATATGCAGCATTTGGATCTTTGACCTTTAAGGAAACACGTTAACTCCAAATGTCCGTCCAAAACTTTGAAACTTGACAAAGATATGGAACTTATGAAAGCTAAAGGGGAAAGATATGTTTTATCATAGAAACTTTCCAGCATTAAACAAAAACATTAATTGGTAGTGTATGATAACTAAGAAGATGAAATAGATATCCTGAATAATGCAAAACAACATTTTAAACCATAATTGACTTGTATTTTAGAGTCCAAGATGATGAATATAACTACCCGAAAGTGTATTTTCTCTAAGTATGATTGTTTCTAAGGCAATGTAAGTAGACATTTCAATTGTCGAGTTCTCATCATATCTAGAATTACACTTAAAATTATTGGCACGAATGCATTTGTTTAACCTGTTAATGATCTTGAACATGCTTCCTTATGAGTCGATCTATTTTGAACAATAGTCATTACGTACACACTAGACGCTAAAAATGTTATTTTTATTACATTTTGGAAAACAAATGGTTTGGTACTCTAACTATATTTAGAAATTACGAAGATCTATCACCAAGTTAAAATCTTGTCTCACCTATGATCTTTAAAGTAGGTATTGTATCTTTTTAAATATTAAACTTTAAGTTTCTAACGCCTTTTGATTTAATATAGTTTTTTCGTTATATATTAACTAGATTTAATAGTTATCTAATGTAGTCAACAATAGACACTTTCTATATAAAGGACTAACTAAAGGATAAATTTCAAAGATATGATCTACCAAACCCTAATTCAATTAACACTTCATAGTGGGACATTTACCTTTCCTATGACTAATTAACTTGATCATAGGGTATCCACACAGTCCATAGCTTTAGATCTAGCCTAAGATCTTTTGTATATGGTTTAAAGTATCTTTAGATCTAAACTAAGATCTTTATGGTTTAAAATGAGTCTTGTTATTTCTAAACCCAAAAGTTTCGAAGATTGATTTTATATGTCCTTGTGGTAAAAAGCTAAAGCACAAAATACAACAACATACAAATTTTGTAACGTTGATAAATCGTATACAAATCACATTTCATTACTAAAACTTTAAATATACCTACCATATACCAAATCATTTTAACTCTTTATAGTTGGTCAATATTGTTCCTATGTTTTTAGTCAACCATTGCTTATAAAGTAAAAGGTAGTAGGTTTGAATTCATTAGGTTCTATCAAATCGTGTTGAAGGATACAAATCTCCTACAAACAATAATTCTCTTAGATCGAATATTGATTCATGGTATACTTTGATCCCATGAACCTAGTGAGTACCTAAACTATCAAAAAAGAAAAAAAATTTAACAACAATGTCCAAGGATCCCATATTAGGCTCTTACTTGTCATGTTACTTTATTCTTATATATATTTTACCAAATCCAATAACTAATTAGCAAAATTTTAAAATTTATAATCATAAAATAGTGTTCTCTAATGTAAAATAAACTAGCTAAAGATTCACTTGCACATTGAAGATAGTTATGTGTGTTTTCTATGGTTTCTTGAGACAATAAAGTCTAGGGTTTTGCATGAAGGATCGCTTAAATCTATAATATAATTTTGTTTGATTAGACCATAGAAAATGGGCATAACGCCAGTAATAAGGTCAACTCTCTACAATCCCATGCATTATTTTAATATATTAAATAAGAACGTTATTTAAATAACAAACAGTCCAAAAAAATTAAATTATTTAAATAAAATTTGCATGGGTATATGTTAAACACCACCTATTAATGCGGATCAACACCATCATTCCAGAATGAGCATGTTTGTCTTTACTCTCTCCCTATGATCAATTCATCACCATCATCATTCATGCATCATTCATGCATCATCATATCATGGTGTTAAATAGTATTTTATCATCATACCATATACATCTTATACATATGTTCAATTAACACGAATGGGTCATAATTATAATCTTTTGACCAAATTATATAAGCATAATTAATAAGGCATTATATATGCGGCCATAATTAAGAAAGACTGTTTAGAGCTTGAAAATAACTATAAACGTGTTTCTATATATATATGTAGCTATAAGAAACATAGAGACGTGTAGTTTTTTTTAGTATTTAAAAAAGATATATATTATAGATAGTCATGAAACGTGTAATTATCTTCACATGTTTGTATGTATATTCTTATCATAGATATAAAAGTATTTCACGTTTATAAGAATAAATAAACATAAAAACATATATTTTCTAACACGATATTTGTTTTGGTGTTTTGATTACATGTTTCTAATTCAATAAAGTTCAAATTTGCTATTTGTTATTGTTTTGGTTCAATTTACCTCTACAGTTATACAAACCAAACAATATTATGATAAATGATTCTATTTAGTTCAGAATTAACTTTTTGGTTTGGTTCTAATTTCAAAATCTCTGTTAAATCAAACAACCTTTTTTTGGTTTAATAAGATATACTAGGAAATAAAGTTAAAGTAATCAAGCTAACATACATGTGTTACATGAAATGCTTGAAACTTATTATAACATGAAAAAAGGTAGAAAATATGTTGTAAAATTAATTGAGAACAAAAACACAGAATTTCAAAAATACAAAGATGATACAAGAAAAAATACTATCAAGAATTATGTGAACAAAATTTACAGATGATATCAGTTTTTCGGATTTTTTCACCGATTACATCAGTTCCTTATTTATAGTACTAACGAACTATAACGAACACACGCAACAAATATTAAGAATTTACACTAAGAACCCTAAACTATTTCTTCTGAACAGAAATAACCCTTCAGAAGATTCCCTTCGAAATATATCCAAATTAAACCTTAAATCCCTTCGAAGCAAACTTAACCTTTGGAAGATATCACTCAAGTTTCGGAAGAACTGTGTCAAGCTTCAGAAGAAACTTAACTTCGAAAGTTATCACTTATTTTGACTTTTAATACTTCACAATCTCCACCTTAGAATCCAAAACAAGATTTTAACCAACTCTCAATGCATTCAAGCAAAACTTGAACTTCATACCAAGTAGAGATTTTGTAAACACATCTGTTGGATTTTCCAAGTAGACACACTTTTCACTTTCACCTTCCTAACATTCACCACATCTCTTATGAAGTGTAATTTCATATTAATATGCTTTGTTCTCTCATAAAACATGCTTTTCTTTGATAATTGGACTGCATCCTGTACACCATTGAGTTTGCAACTTTGATTCCCAACTCAGAAACAAAATCATGTAACCACATAGCTTCCTTGACTTCCTCAGACAAAGCTATGTACTCAGCCTCTGTTGTTGTAGATAATGCCACTACATGCTGCAACTGAGCTTTCTAACTCACCAAGTTACCCAACACCTAAAATGCATACCCTGTAATAGATCTACCCCTATCCAGGTCTTTGGCAAAATAAGAATAAACATAACCAACAATCCTATCCCTCTTCTCATGTTCATGATGCCCAAACACTAAGCCATAGTGTTTAGTACCCTTGAGATACCTCAAGATCCATTTCACAACCACCCAATGAGCTTTACACGGATTTGATAAATACCTGCTGACTAAACTCACAGCATAACCAATATCTGGCCTTGTACATACCATCAAGTACATCAAGCTCCCAACAAGATTGACATAAGGTACTTTCTCCATATATCTATCTTCAGCATCTGATGTAGGACAATTAGAACTTGACAGTTTAATATGAGCACATATAGGAACAATTACTGATTTCACTTCATCCATCCCATAGTTACTTAGTACCTTATCTAGATAAGACCTTTGAGATAGCTTCAACAACTTGTGTTCTTTATCTCTTTTGATCTCCATGCCCAATATCTTCTTGGTTTCACCCAGATCTTTCATCGCAAATTCTGACATCAACATCTTTTTAGTAGCTTCAACTTCTTCCAAGTCAGGACAAGCCACTAATATGTCATCAACATACAACAACAAATACACAAATTTGTTTACATTGTATTCCTTAAAATAGACACAACTATTATAGCTGCTCCGGTTGAACCCATTATTTACCATATGTTCATCAAATTTTTTATACCATTGTCTAGGGGATTGCTTTAGCCCATATAAAGACTTCTTAAGAATACACACCTTATCTTATTTTCCCTTAACCCAAACCCCTCCGGCTGCTTCATATAGATAGTTTCATCCAGCTTCCCATGCAAAAAAAAAAAAAACAGTTTTCACATCCAACTGATGTAGCTTCATATCCATTAAAGCAGTTAATGATAACATAACCCTGGTAGACGAATGCTTCACCACAAGTGAAAATATTTCATTATAATCCACCCATGTTTTTATGTAAACCCCTTAGCTACTAGTCTAGCCTTGTACCTAGGAGGTTCTCCTTTAGAATTCCCATCTTTCAGTTTAAACAACCACTTACAGGACATAGGCTTGTGACCCCTCAGGTTTATTAACCAGCTCCCATGTGCCATTCTTATAAAGAGATTCCATCTCTTCCTCCATGGCCTTACACCATTAAGAACTTTCTTTTACAGAAATAACCTCAAAGTATGACAATGGTCCATAGATGTTTTCTTTTTCAGTAGTAACAAAAGTTAATGCAGACAAATTACTCCCCTCTCTATACCTGAGTGGAGGTATCGCTTGTCTCCTTTGTCTATCCCTAGCCAACTAGTAATCTGTAATCTTTCGTGTTTTCGTTAAATTAAAAGTTAACTTTGTTATGTTCTTGTAAGGACTATTTATGCCATTTATGAAACTTTGTGGGCTATTCATGCTTAATTCTTTGTTAATTTAAAAGTTTCTAAATTAAATAAATAAATAATAATGATAATACAAAATAATAATAATAATAATAGTAATAGTAATAATAACAAAAACAATAACCATAATAATAATAATAATAATATTTGTAATTATAACTTTTGTTTATTATTATAAGTTGTACCTTAATTTACAATAAAATAAAAATAATAATAATAGAAATAATAAATTATAAAAATGACATGGTTAACAAGTTTAAATAATATTAAAACTTAAAGCTCTATTAAGTGAAGGGGTCTTTGTGTCAAGTTTGAAACTTAAAATAATAGTTTAGGGCATAAAATAATAAAATGAAAACCTAAGGGACTAAAATTGTAAAATTTAAAACCCAACCCAATTTTCCCCGTTTTCTAGCCAAATTTCGGCCAAGCTCCGGCTGTGACATCCGTCACCTTAAGGTCCGTCGAACGACATAAATAATATGGAAATATTTTAATAAATCTTCCTTTTCTTCATGAACTCCTGCTTTACGGAATCATGTCTGCTTATTTTTCCCTTGTGCCTGTACTTCCTTCGAGAACGTGTGTTAAGCATAAACTTTTATAAACTTCATCACCATTACCACCAAATAAATCATTTTTAACTTCGACCATTGTCACTAATAAAACCATTTTAGGCTATCAAATGCCAATAAATACGCTTTTAACCGTAATATAACGAACATATTAAGATCGTAATCAACCGAAACAAATTTTTGGGAAACTCGAGGGTTAAGTGCAGGGACTAAACTTGTAATTTTGCAAACTTGGGCTGGGTATATAAGCCCCATTTCCAGCCATTTCTCCTCATCTTCATCTTCTTCACCTTCAACCTTTTCTCCACTTTTTCTCTCGATTTAGCACAAAAAATCGTCACGTTTGTCGCGTTTTCACTACCAAATCTTGGGTATCATCGTGTGTACGCGTTCCTAGCAGGTAGACAACCTTGTTCAACCCGTTTTTGGTTCGATTTCACTGCTGCAAATTCTAGGGTTTCGGGTGCTCGGGTTCATCCGAGCACATGAGGTCGAGTGGGTGCGTGTGAGGTCTTTCTGCTTGTGTTTCATGTTTGTGTATGTTTTTTGAGTGTTTCTGGAGGTCCTCGTGGTATAAAACCCGCGCTAGAGCAGCTCGGGGGCTGCTCAGCCCGACCACAGTCGCGATTCTGCAGTTCGGGCGACTGGGTCTGTCATGCGATTGAGCCGTGCGACTGAGTGAGTCGTGCGACTGAATCATGCGTCTAAGTCAATCGTGCGACTGAGTTGTGCGACTAGGCAGGTCGTGCGACTGAGTCGTGCGACAGGGTGTCTGTATGCGATTGAGTCATGCGTGTGAATGATTGTGTGCGATTGAGTCTGGTGACCGACTGAGTGTATGCGATTGTGCGTGTTTCGCACGACTGGAGTCCAATCGCACGAATGAAGGTTCAATCGCACGAAAGTAGCTAATTCGCACGATTGAGGGTTGATTCGTGCGCATGGAGGTTGGGTCGTGCGAATGGGTGTGTTGTGTGGTGCGACTGAGTCCAATCGCACGAATGAAGGTTCAATCGCACGAAAGTAGCTAATTCGCACGATTGAAGGTTGATTCGTATGAATGGAACGTGGGTCGAGCGTCTGGTCCCGTCGTGTGTCTGATGATGCGTGTGTCCGCTTGTGTGTGTGCTACCCACGACCGAACCGATACAACCCGAACCGACCAAACATTACAATACGCTTTATACATGTCGTTAATGCTTGACCATAACTGTCAATAGGTGTTTGACCGGTCATTGCATTCAACTGTTGGAATCTCGATCTTTCATACTTACCACTTAACATGTGAGTTTCGTGGCCCCTTTTTATGCTTATACTATTTTACAAACATTTACAAACATGGGGGAAAAGTATGCTCGCCCGTTTTCTATGCTGTACTACATACATACAATTTTCATACAAGGAATCAACGTGATACTGTGTTACAAGTACTTATCTGATACATGCTTGGGTCTGCTGTGTGGTTCTATCTTTGCAACTATTTAATTCCAGTTTGGGAACCGACGGTTAGGTATTGGTAGTAATACTGGGTTGACACCCCCACCCTCGTGTTGGTATACTAGTTAGTACCAACAATAGCCAGGTACGGGTCTTGGGTGAATATACGCCGACAATTTCTTTGTGTGCGTCGCTAGGTTTGGTTGCAAAGCTCATGTCATGTGATTTTACTTGTGTATATAACTGTATTCACGGTATTCCATATCATTTACTTTATACAGCATCACTTACATTTTTTTTTACTTAAACCTGCGAGCTCACCAACAATTTTGTTGACCATTTTGAGCATATCTTTTCAGGTGATCAAGCTAGCTGAGGTTCTAGGTGTGCTGCCTTAGTGGAGACCCTAGGATGCATTTTTGGACTAAACATGTTTGACAAACTGTTACTTTGAACAATGTTGAACTATGTAAACAATTACAATCTTTTGAAACTTGTTCCCGGGTTGTGGGAATTTACATTACAATTCATCTTTATGTGATTATGTGAATCGTTTATCTTGTTATGCATATGGCTATGTTGTCGTGAACATTGACTATACACGACACAAGTCCCCTTGTTGTCGGGTGTCGTCATGACACGCTTGTCATCATTTTATTATTGCATCTCTATCGCTTACCATGTGTTATGACGATTCCCGTCTCGTCGCAACCCCGTGTTTCCGCTCTTAGCGGGGGTGTGACACCGGCGACGTTCCAAACCGGGTATAACCTTCGATTCATGACCCCAAATTACTTCAACCGGTTCGCAAACACGAATCGAACACGATTATGCACTTTAATTGGGTTGTAATATCGGTTATGAATCAAAAACATCTCGTGTAACCGATGCCGTTAATCGTTTGAGTTGTCCGAATATTAAAGCACAATTAAATGGTACCTAATCGATTGTTTAACCAATTCTAAGCTATTATCAAGTGTAATACTATCTGAAACACACAAAATCATCAAAATCGAGCATCATCTTCATTGCAACCTGAAGTTGAGGTGTTCATCATCAATCTGGTACTCTGAACTCGAATTGATAAGGGATTTCTAGTTTAACTTATCAAACGAAGCTACCCACAAGTTTAATTGATTATCCTCAGCTATTACACATCACTTGTGTACCTTCAGCCGCGACCTGTTTTTCGTGTGTTCTTAGCATCATTTCAAAGCAAACCGGGTAATAAAACATTGTTATGAACTCGATTTTAGTTGAGGAACAAAAGCCCTATGATCTATAACGTTAACTATAATGTTTTGATCTTCAATTTTGCTTCACATCAAACTAGGGTTTATCCGGTTTTGGGGATACTTTGGATCAAGTGTTCTTAAGAACTAAGGGCCGAGACTTAGCACGACCATGACCCTTAGTTCACTGGTAACACGTATGGCTCATAAGCCGGAGGTCTCTGATTCGAATCCGGGGAACCTCATGTTTTGTTTTTTTGGGCTTTTAGCCTTCAAATGAAATTCAAAATTTTTTTAAAATTATAAAAAGACATTTTATAAAATTTGTTTATTTTAAAAGACCTTTAATTATTTTCTATAAATTATTTCTTAAAAAATACTTTCATATTCTTATTTAATATTCTAAAATTAATGTTATAATTAACATATTTTATTATAAAAATTAGACTTTAAATAATAGTTTAAGCTACAAAAAAATTATTATTTCAAACATTGCTTTTAAATTATTGTTTAGATCGTGCTTATTTCACTTAGTTATAAAACTTTATTTAAACTTTATATAAATTTTATAAATTTATATAAATGTTTGTTTTTTTCATATCTTTATATAAAATGTAATATATTTCTTTTTTATTGGTTTCAAGCAATATAATTGGGTCCATTTGTTAAACATAATTACTTGACAAAGTCCCAAATACCAAATTGTAACCCTAATCCTCATTAATTCGTTAAACTTATTATTAGACGTTAAATCTTGTATGTATGTATATATATATATATGTGTGTGTGTGTGTGTGTGTGTGTATGTTTAGGTACCTTGTGAAAGATTACGTTGGAACGTCGATTATTTTTCTTATTAATCATATACTTATTGGTCATGTGAGTCTTTGCCCCTTTTATTATTATTTCACATCATTTTGGGGTGAAACATGTTAAACTTATCAAACTTACACTTGTAAACGTTTTATACTTGTAACGCACTTGCAATTCATATTTATATTTTGTCATGGTTATTTGTGTTATTATGAGCTTTATATGAGATGCATTATATGTTGACAATAATAACTATTGCTAGTCTGGCGACGTCATAGATCTATGGGTCTGACAAGTCTATTTGGTGCTAAAGCCGATGTATTGTCGGCTCCTGATGACGTATGATTTGTTCATCATAGGAACCAAGTACACTTAGCTAATCGTTATAAACTTGTAATCTTAATCTTGGTCAAGGTTTGATTGTAGCTATATGTGTTTCATAAACTTGCATAACTCATAACCTTTGATATGAATTGCTATTTGTAAATCTTTGAGATTATGGCTGCAAACGAACCGAACGTTCAGCGAACAGTTCGTGAACCGTTCGGCGGGAAGTTCGTTTATGTTCGTTTGTTTAGTAAATGAACGAACATGAGCAAGAAAATTCCGTTTGTTTAGTTAAACGAACGAACATGAACACAAGTCGTGTTCGTTCATTTATGTTCGTGAACGTTCGATAATGTGTTCGTTTATGTTCGTTAATGTTCGTTCGATAATGTGTTCGTTTATGTTCATTAGGTGTTCGTTTATATTCTTAATTATTGTGTCGGTTATTTTTATGACTATTATATCAAGTATTTTTTGGTATTTATATTAACTACTTATTTATTTTTATTGATTTTGTGTAATGTTTGTAATAAAAATATAAATTTTATTCTAAAATAAATCTATAATAATTTGTATTCGTTTGTGTTATGAATTTTTTTGCGTTCGTCATGTTCATGAACAGTTGTTTGTGTTCGTTTGCTTTTGTTTGTGTTTATTTGCGTTCCGTAAGTGTTCGTGAACAGTTCATGAACATGTTCGTTTTCTTAATGAACGAACACGAACAAGAAATCTCGTTCCATAAGTGTTCGTGAACAGTTCATGAACAAGTTTATTCTTAACGAACGAACACGAACAAGGCCTTGTCCGTGTTTGTTCGGTTCGTTTGCAGCCCTATTTGAGATATTTATATATGTATAACCCTTGGAAACTCACGAACTTTCATAGTTGACCTTTATTTTTTAACATGTTTCGGGAAATGTTCAAGCTTGATGCCATCTCTTGAAGTTGCTCACATCTAGGATTTGGACTTAGATAATTGAATAAAATGTCTTGGATTATTTAACTTATGTTATGTTATTTCTTGTTTGAGACTTTTGGTTGTAATTTACATATTTGAAACTTATGATAATAATATTTTGATTAAATAGTAGCGTTATGTGGCCGTGAACAAATCTTACCCTCACATCTCGATGATTCCGCCGTCAAGGTTGGAGTGTGACATAGTCATTCATACCATCTCCCTAGATAATAGAAGTGCCATGATCAACACCTTCATCATTGACACCCTGCTGCTCCACCTCAACCTGTACTCCACTTTGACCTTTAACTTTAGACTTTCCCTTTACTTGAATGTCTTTGTAAACAACATCCTCTTGGAAAATCACATCTCTACTCACTATCACCCTAGGTCTGTCTCTTTCTAGCCTTCACAACCTACACCCTTTTACACCCTTAGGGTATTCTAGAAAAACATATTTACAGGCCCTAGGTTCCAACTTCCCTTGGCTAACATAAGCATAAGCCAAAGAACCAAACACCTTAAGTTCCCCGTAGTTAATCTTTCTCCTTGACCACACCTCCATAGGTGTCTTCATGTCTAATGTAGCTGATGGAGACCTATTGAATAAGTACGCTACAGTTGTAACAGCTTTAGCCCAGAACATCTTGGGTAAAAACAGAACTAGCCAACATGCACCTTACTTTTTCAAGCAAGGTTTTATTCATCCTCTCAGCCAAACCATTCTGTTGTGGATTCCCAGATACAGTTCTATGTCTTGCAATACCATGAGTCTTACAATACTGGTTGAACTCATATTGCAGAACTCTAACCCATTGTCTGTTCTTAATTTCTTGACCTTTCTTTCAGTTTGAGTTTCCACAAGGACTTTCCATTCCTTGAACTTACTTAAGGCATCATTCTCATTATCTAAGATAACCACCCAAACTTTTCTTGAAAAATCATCAATTAATGTCATAAAGTATCACCACTCAAATAATCAACCTTAGCAGGACCTAATAAATCAGAATGAATGTAGTCTAACAACCCAATTGTGATATGCTTGACCCTTGTAAACTTTACCCTCTTTTGTTTACCGAGAATAAAAGTTTTACAAAAACCAAAATCATAATTCTTCAACTCAGTCATCACCTATTGCTTCTGCAACTCCACCAGTCCTTGATGACTGATATGACCAAGCCTTTTGTGCCATAACATGGCCTTAGAACTACTATCACTTGAGCCAGTTGCCACCTGGGACTCTACAACACCAGTATTATCTAGTAAATAGATATTATTATCCATTCTACTACCAGACAATACTACCATTGACCCTTAATCACCTTAGCCTTACCATCCCTAAAACTAACATGATAACCAAAACTCTCCAACAGCCCTAAAGACAACAAACTTCTTTTAAGACTAGGGATTTACCTTATATCATGAAGATCGACTTCCATGCCATTCTTCATCTTAAGAGTCACTACACATGAACCACAATCTTACAAGGTCTATCATCCCCTAGTTTCACTGATCCAAGATCTTCAAACTTCAGATCTTTAAAGAACTCTTTCACCGGTATCATATGGAATGAACACCCTGCATCCATCACCCACTCATTCTCCTTGCCACTGCTTGTGACATCCAACACATCTGAACTTTCATACCCATCAAATGAGTCTTCTTGTGCATTATGTCCTGAATGAGACTTCAATCCACTTGATTCGCCCTTCTTTCTCTTCAAGTCTAGACAATCTTTCTTGAAGTGCTTTTCTGATCCACACACATAACACCTCCTCTTAAACTTGGATCTTGACTTTGAGACACTTCTCTGCTTGAAGTTTCTTTGTTTAGATCTTCCCCTCACCACCAAGCCATCTTTACCATCTTCCTTATAATCAATTCTCTTCTTCAATTTCTTTAAATTGAGAGCTGCCAACACTTCTTCCATGGTAAGAGTATCCATAGCATACATCAGTGTATCCACAAAGTGCTCATAGGATGATGGAAGAAATGTAAAGAATATGATCGCTTGGTATTCATCATCCAATTCAACCTCAATGTTCTTAAGATCTAACACTAATTTGTTGAATTCGTTAGTATGATCTTCAATTGACTTCCCAAGATCCATTTGGAACGTGTACAGATGTTTCTTGAGATACAACCTATTCGCAAGAGACTTCGTCATGTACAAACTTTCCAGTTTTGACCAGACCCTTGTAGCAAACGTCTCCTTCGATACTTCTCTGAGTACCCGATCACCTAAGTTCAAGATGATCGAACTGTGTGCCTGTTCAAGCATCTCCTTCTTTTCCTTGTCCGACATCGTATTCGGCAACTTAGCTTCTCCAGCCAAGGCATTCACCACTCATTGATGAACGAGTAATGCCTTCATCTTCAATTGCCATAACCCAAATTCGTTCTTCCCGTCGAATTTCTCAACCTCGAACTTTGTTTACACCATCGTTGATGCCGATTGATCTTTGATTGAATCTTGATTCTCAATTAAGCCAATAACCAGGCTTTGATACCAATTATTGTAAAACCAATTGAGAACAAGAACACGGAATTTCAACAATACAAATATGATAGAAGAAAGAATACTATTAAGAATTACGTGAACAAAATTTACAAATGATATGAGTTGTTCAGATTCTTTCACCGATTACATCAGGTCCTTATTTATAATACTAACGAACTATAACGAACACACTCAAAAAATATTAAGAATTTACACTAAGAACCCTAAACTATTTCTTCCGAACAGAAATAACCCTTCGGAAGATATCCATATTAAACCTTAAATCCCTTCAGAAGCAAACTTAACCTTCGGAAGATATCACTCAAGCTTCGAAAGAACTGTCTCAAGCTTCAGAAGAAACTTAACTTTGGAAGTTATAACTTGTTTTGGCTTTTAATACTTCATAAAATGACTTCTACAAATTGCTTGATAACCATTCTTTGAAATTTAAAATGACACGGTCACATGAAAGTAGTTTAATCCACCCAAAAGTCATGATTTACTAATTTACTAACATGACAAAGAAATTAAATTTTATACATGATAATAAACATCTTATTTTCCATTAGATATATCACGTTCCTCAAGTCTCACTTTCTACTTGTTTCTTGTCCTGTTATTATTATAGGTAACTTAGGGGTGGTATTGATGATTTTTCGTCTTGATATGAGGTTAGAACCTTTAGAAATACAAGTTGATAAAGTAGATAGAGGAAACAAAATTGTAGTTTGAACAAGAATTAAGGTCATATGTCTAAAACAATTGATTTAACCATTAAAAAAAGGAAGTGCATGCTTTACTATTTATTTAATTATTATTAAAAGATAAAAAAATTTCAAGGTTCTTGAGTTTTTATTGGTTATTTAAATAATTTATTATCATTTTAAGCAAAGTCCGTTGTAGTCTAGTTGGTTAGGATACTCGGCTCTCACCCGAGAGACCCGGGTTCAAGTCCCGGCAACGGAACTCTTTATGATTGTTTTATAATATTAATTTTATAGTAACAAAAGTAAATAAAATCAAATGGATATAAATAAAAAGATATAATTCGTAAAAGAAATGATAAAAAATTAAATTCAGTTTAATTTTGATTTTTTAATTTTATTTGAAAACCCAACTTTTTTAGACCCACTTCCATTAATTATATAATTCAAAGTGTAATAGTGTGTGCGATTTATAATAAAATCTACGATTTAAGAAAATTCGAGCTTGAGCTCAACATGTTTAAAGTTTTAGTTTTAAAGCTTGAGCTTGACCCATGAGTAAAATTTCAAACTCGATCTCGACTCGTTTATATATATTTAAACTAGTTTATTTGTATTTATATTATACTCTTTATATATTACTAGCTTATTTAAACATCTTTTATCATTATATTTAATAATAAATTTTATATAAATACATACTTAATGGTTTAAACAATAATCACATAAATAAATCACCTCGAGCTCGATAGTTAAGTTTATGTTTGAGTCCATTCATTAAAAAAGTCATAACATGAGATTAAGCTCGTTTAAATTAAGCTTGTTTCGAGCTTCTTTTGCAAATAACTCTCGACTCGGTTTGAATTTTTTTGAACCCTGCAATTTCAATTGAAACAAAATTTTCCAAACCGTCGGATTTGGGTAAAACCGAATGGTATTTTAAAAGTATTACAAGTCTTTATCTTATCTCCTTGGAATCTTTATTTAATCCTAATATAATTTTTATTTTAAATACGTGTGTTAAATCTTAATAAAATTGTAATCATTTTATAAAACGTGCCTAGAATTAGCAAAAAGGTCGTACCCGTAATCGTTTTTTAATTATTAATTTTAATCATGCTTGTCAAAACTAAAATAACTTTTGTTTATAAATAACTGATCATTCAAGCTTTGTTTGCTATCATTTGGATATGTTTGGAAGAAAATGAGACTTATTATTGAAGTAATGATAATTGTAAAATGTATATGTTACAGCTTGTTTTTTTATTTTATATTGTAAATTAATAATGATTTTTATTAATTAAATCTACTGTGATATACAATGACAGTTTAATTTGATGTAATTATTGTGATAAAAATTTTGTGCCACTAAAAGTAGAATGAATTTAACTCGAAATACTTTTAGAGACACAAAATTTATCGCAACAAAAGTTTTTTTTATGTTGGGGCGATAAAAAAAGAGCCACTAAAAAAATTTACAACGGTAGAACAGGAAAATAACACTAAAAAGCTTTATTGTTAGCACTTCTAGTGGCATATTTCTTGTGTGACACTCGAGTCTTTAGTGTAATTTGATTTTTGGTGTTTGTGGCACCTTTTGTTACCATTAAATGACATCTTTTGGTAGTGGTTGGACATGTTATCGATGATGTGAGCCTTATGTCACGGAGTGATTTCTTCGACTCTCGTACGGTACTTAGATTCGATCTAAGTTCAGTCTTTGTGACCCAAACAATATAATAATTCAAGTAAAAATACGGAAGCGTTTTCAAGCTTGTAATACAAATGTATTTGTATTGCTTACAAGAATAATTACAATAAAGAGTTACAAGTATTACACAAGACTTGTATATGGTTATGGGTGAGTACAAATGAGTGCTTCATCATCTATTTATACTTGTGGTTTGATCTAAATATCTCTTATTATAGATCACTCTAGTCTAAGATATTTACTAACCTAATATCTAGATATTACTTTGGTAAATATCTAGATATTTTTCAGGAAAATATCTATAATATCTTCATGGACTTTCAAGGATTTACTAGAGCTTTCTTGACAGCTCTAAGGCTTGATGATTCCAGGCTTTTCTTGGGCATTTTAGGGCTATTCCCGAACGCTTAATTGTTGCTACGTTGTTCTGGAATCATGTGGGCTGTTCCGGAGACTTCCGGGCAGCTCTAACCGCATTTATATGTGTCCGGAAACTTTCGGAATCCGAGTAACGCGACTTGAATTTAGGCGGGTCATGACACTTAGCTCGTCTAAGAACTTGCTAAACATGTCATCTAAATCCTAATCTATTTTGGTTCTTGTCTTGGATCAATGAGGCCACATGATGGTGAATGGTTAAAACGAAGATGTTACCTCTGTGATACAATGTTTGTTTAGTGTTGTTTGTAATTTCGTTCGTAAGTGTTTGAACATGTTGTCTAGTTTTAATTTTTCTGTTATCCTACAAGCCCACCAGGTCGATAATGAAAAACCTATGTTCATTTGAGACGTTGTGCCTAAAAGCACAATATTTTTTAGGGGCCAAGTATTTTACCCTTGATGGCTAAACTAGATTGGGACGTTGCTAGCACCGAGAATACAAGATTTTGGTTAACGCTAATCTTTCAACTCTATGCATTTTTCCACAAAGGTTTGTAGCTTTTTGTTTCGAGGTTTAACCATTTGAAGACTATAATGATATCAAGAATGGTGTTGGTTGCTTTGGGTTGGTATCCGTTTTTAGTTTGTAGCTGCAATTGAAAATTAGTTTTGAGTTCAGCATACCTATTAAATGGTTAGAACTTTGGCTTTAGAGTTATGGGTTGAATTCATAATTGGACAAGATCTTAATAGGGTTCCATAAAACTTCAATGGTTATAGACTTATTTCTTATAAATACATTGTTGTTAATTTAATTTTGTATTTGTGTGGTATTACTGGTAATTTTATAAAAAATGTATGTTGATCCGAAATGACTTTTATCAATTTGAATTTCAGTGTGTAAATATTTGATTATTTTGTATCTTTTTGCTTATAATTCTTGATCATGGGTGTATATTCAGTATTTAAAATGTTTAATTACATTATTTTATATGATTATTAGTGTCGAACATTTTACTTTGAGTATGTTATTATTTGTAGGTGTTAGAAAGCAAAAGTATATCTTTGGGAGCTTTTTGAAAGTATTTGAACAAGTGGAAGGACTGGATGTGCGATTACACAAAAAATATAGTCAAATCAAACGTTATCGTATCTACCATTGTATCATACGCTAACCACTGTATCAGTTGTTGTATCCTGGACAGAACCCAGAGAACAAACTCAATAAAACTTCACAGTCGGCGTATCATACGCTGGCTTGGGCGTTTGATACGTCGGGCACTCCAATAACCTCCAGATTTTGATGTTTTTCTCCTTATTTGAACCCAATCGTTTGAGTTTTGAATGAGATTTATCCCTACGAATTTTGGATTTTTCAAAGGAAATTTTGGGGTTTTTTCATGGTTTCACCCGAATCAAGCATCAATAAATCTAATCCACCATTAAAGATCCAAGCATGCTGATAAAGTGGCTAATTAGTTCATAAACACTTTTGGGATTAGAGCTCTTCTGAGTGAAGCACTAGATTTAGTTTGAATTAATGTTTGGGTTTTGTTCTTTTGACAAAGAATCTATTTATGAGTTTGCTTAAAGTAAATTACTTGTTGATTTTAAGTATTCGTATGCTTTCATTCCCATTTGGTTTTTTTGCATCATGATCAGTTTATATTGTACGTGAATTCTTTACATGAATGTACAAGTAATTTGTGAACAAGTGAGTTTTAAATGGTTGTTTTATAATTATCACTTTAATCAAATGATTTTACAAATTTATATCTATATGACTACCAATTAATTCTTACGAAACCAAGTGTGAACCTGTAAATTTGAATCTTGAAAATGATTCCCTTTTAGTAAAAGTTTTTAAAACCCATAATCAAGTTTATTGTTTTCTTAATAATTTGTATTTAATTTACTTTTCATCTTAAAAAAACCTAAAGATATTTGTTTTTTTTGTATTTTCGTTTCATGTTTCAAGTTCGTAGGTATAAAGTTTACACTTTCCTCCATTTCCCCGTGGAGACGATTTTTACTTACCCATACTAGTTATAAAAAGCTAAGTATTTAAACTTAACTTGTTTTTTATCCAACCATGACACGATCAATCCTTGCCGGCTATGATGGTGAAAAGTTTTAAACTACGTGCGTTTATCTAAGTCTCAGTTTTCAGTTTAACCCGTTCATCACACGTGTAACGTACGTCAAGAGACAACACTAGATCTATGTATGTGTTTAACCTTTAAATTTGTATTATCCATTTAACTTAAGAAAACCTTGATCAGTAAAAGATATTTTAAAATTTATTCCCTCCATAGTTCTAATGATTCACTTTGAAATGAAGTCATCATCTTGGTAACCATCTCCATCACAAAATCCGTACCGTCGATGCCCCTTAAACCATCTCCAATCAAAGGTGCTCACTGACCACTTCATGAAAGCTCATGGACATTAACATATTACACAAGCCATCATCTCTCCTCTCACTCTTACAAAATGTTGATCTTTTTTAACATACTTTTTGTGTCCAAGGACTTTTCTTTCGTTTCTGGCTCAACACTATCTACTTCATATTGACGTCTGTCATAATAAACAAACTCTATTGCAGATGTTTTTAAAATCAAGATTTTTTTAAACTTGTCATTACAACATTATTCAAAACTGTTATAACTAACTACTAAAGTGACCTTTACATTAATCAATTAGAAAAAAATATGATACATCTTAAGAGCATCTCTAATAGAGATGTTTTTTATGTTTTTGAGAAGAAAGAATGTGATGTGAAGAAAAAAAATGATAAAATTATTTTTAAAAAATATTGACTTTTGAGTGTGTAAGTGAAAAGAAAAAGAGACGAAGAATTTTATAGATTGTGAGTAAATATGAAAGAGAAAACATAAACATATTTTTTTATTTTTTTATTGGTGATGCTTTAAGTGAGAATAAAACCTCATATATATATATATATATATATATATATATTATATATATATATATATATATATATATTAAATAGAAGACATATCTTTAACATTAAACTATTGCTTGTGGTTGTTATAAATCATTTAATTGACCTTTTAAACAATATGAAACCAAGTTTCTAATCATGATCAATTGTACTTGTAAAATTCCATGTGTTACTTTCTAATTTACATGCCAATGTTGAAAAAATCACAAATATGCGGTGTGGTGTCACATTCCAAAATCGTCGTCTTCCCCACCTTCAATAATCAATCCCCACTCTTGATTCCACAAGTTTCAATCTTTGACACCCTTAACCACATAAATTTACCTTAAAAAATCAAAACTTTCAATTCAATCATCATTCCATTGCCTCACACTCTTCTTCCCATTGCTTATCCTTCAACCTTCATCAACAATTTGATTAATCTCAACGTTAATCAACACTCGACATCATCAATTTCGTGATTTTCTGCTCCAATTTCGAGTTCAACGAAACGGGTTGAAGCTAAACTCTCTTTGAATTGTTATTGCAAATGGGTTCGATTTATGGGCTTGCTTCTTTTATGAATTTCGTTTCTGTTAATAGAAACCCTAATCTTGTAAACCCCCAATTTCATGGGATCGCTTCTGTTAATTCACGCTCTAGGGTTTCGATTACGAACAGAAAGTGTTTGTACGATGTGGGTATACGTAAATTTAGGTTTTTTAAGGCTGTAGAGCTGAATTCCGTTGTAACTAGCGACGATGAAGATGAAATGAGTGAAGGGTTTTTTGAGGCGATTGAGGAATTAGAACGTATGACAAGAGAACCATCTGATGTTCTTGAGGAGATGAATTCTAGGTTATCTGCAAGAGAATTGCAGCTTGTGTTGGTGTATTTCTCTCAAGAAGGTAGAGATTCATGGTGTGCGTTAGAGGTTTTCGAGTGGTTGAAGAAGGAGAATAAGGTTGATGAAGAAACAATGGAGCTTATGGTTTCTTTGATGTGTGGTTGGGTTAAGAAACTGATAGAAGGGAAGCATGAAGTTGGTGATGTGATTGATCTTCTTGTGGATATGGAGTGTGTTGGTTTGAAGCCGAATTTTAGTATGATTGAGAAGGTGATATCTTTGTATTGGGATATGGGTGAGAAAGATGCAGGGGTTTTGTTTGTGAAAGAGGTTTTGAGGAGAGGGATCGGGTATGCAGATGGTGAAAAACGCGGGCGTAAAGGGGGTCCTACCGGGTATCTTGCTTGGAAGATGATGGTAAGTTCTAAAATTTGTGTTCTTGATCTTTTATATAGTTTAATTTGTGAATAAAGATTACGTTATAGTTTAGACATATTAAAATCTCATGTGTGCAGTTGATCCTCTTAAGTAGGTACTTATTGTTTGATAGGACACCAGAATGATGTTTTACTGAATTCTGAAAGTAATGAAAATGTGAACACATAATATAATTGGCATTTGCTTGGTGAGACTTTAGCTTAATTGTTGATTGATAAACAAATTAACAGATAATCAGCTAACACCTTTGAGTAAACTTCCATAATTAAGAAAGGGCTAATATCATAGAATTGTAATGTGCTTAGGCTGCTAGTTTGTATTAGTTAATCGCTAACATTATTGAGTCTAACTATATAAATGGACCACCGACAACTTAGGTACGTGGCTATTGTATGACATTTAAATAACATGATATCCATATTTGAGTAAAGTATTAATATAATTGCCATATATAACTAAGTAAACAATGTAATTTTCATATTTGAGACCTTACCTCACATGGTTTTGTATTCCTAATCTTGAAACCAAACAGTGTGCATTGCATAACTCCTAATGTTGCATCAACTATGCTACCGAGTCTACTGATCTTTATATTGATTCAATTTAAATGCAATATTTCTTGTCTTTTGGCTAAGTTTTGGTCTAAATTTACCTTATTACGGATTACTATACATTGCGAAGTATCCGTAATTTAGATAATTGACTGATAGCGGCACACAAGCACAAATCCACTCAATTGTGTGCCTTATCATGCCTTGCATTTATTTCAAATGGATTAACCATCTGGAAGTGATTTAGTGGGATTATATTCAATTATACAAATGCCATAAAATTGTCAAAATGTAAGAAAGATATGTAAATGTTAAACTTGAGGAGTATCAACTAACAAGTTAGACCTTTTGTGTGAAGAGGAGATACTGTTCATACTTAAGGAGGGAACATAAAGAACTTTGGGTAATTTAAATATTTAATTATTATTAGTTTATTATTATTGCCCACTATTTAATACTTAAGTTCTAACAAAAATAAGTTACTCTTAGTATCATTATCCAATATGAATGGATAAGTACAAATTCACTTTACATTGTTCACGTAGTTATGGCTTGAAACTTAGTTTAATCGCATTTAGGTTAAGAAAATTCCTACGTTGAAGAGTTTGATACTTTGATCTATAAGAGATGTAGAAATGGAAACTAAAAGATTTACTACTAATTTCTTCATGGTTTAATACTTTAGGCTTTAGTAGATATGAATTAGTTATAAAGAAAACCATGCTTCTGGGTTTTGTAGGCAGCATATGAGTTTGCTTTAAGGTAGCTGTTATTAGTGAAGATCTATAATCGCCAAACACATATAATAGTTGTATGTAGAGGTGTCAATTGTCACCCGTTAGTTGTGAATGGGCTAATTTAGGTTGTATTTTATTCTATACGGGTTAAAAATAAGTAGCTTAAAAGGAAACGGGCCAAACGGGTAAAAAGTCGCTGATTCATAAAACCTCCTAAATCATTTGACTAAAAAGTAGATCATAATTTTGTTAGTATATTTGACACACCAGTTATTTATAGAGTTCAAAAATCCTAGAGAGAAGCATTTTACCAACCAGCAACTTTTGTTTGTTTTTTCCTCCCGTTTAACACCTAATTGTTTTGACTTATGATATCTTTTTTTTATCAGGAGGAAGGTAGTTACAGGGATGCAATTGAGCTTGTAATCGAATTTAAAGAATCTAATTTGAAGCCAGAGGTCTATAGCTATCTAATCGCCATGACAGCTGTCGTCAAAGAATTGAACGAATTCAGTAAAGCTTTACGCAAGCTTAAATCCTTCACAAAAACCGGTTTGGTTTCCAACCTAGATGCAGAAGACACACACCTCATCCGAAACTACCAATCTACCCTTTTATCAGATGGGGTCCGCCTGTCCAATTGGGTAATCGAAGAGGGCGGACCGTCATTGCATGGTGTGGTTTATGAACGCCTTTTAGCCATGTACATCTGTGCGGGTCGTGGGCCCGAGGCAGAAAAACAGTTATGGAAAATGAAATTAACTGGAAAGGAACCCGATGCAAACCTTTATGACATCGTGTTAGCGATTTGTGCTTCACAGAAAGAAACACAATCTATTTCTCGGTTGCTTACAAGAATCGAGGTCACGAGTTTATTAAACAAAAAGAAAACATTAACATGGTTATTAAGGGGTTACATCAAAGGCTCTCATTATGAAGATGCAGCCGAAACGGTAGTGAAGATGCTTAATTTGGGTGTGTATCCTGAGTTTCTTGATCGGGCTGCGGTTTTGCAGGGATTAAGGAAAAGAATTAATCAATCAGGAAATCTGGAAATTTATTTGAATCTTTGCAAGCAGTTATCTGATGCAGGTTTGACTGGACCTTGTCTTATATATATGTATATAAAAAAATATAAACTTTGGGTCATCAAAATGCTGTAAATTTGTTAAACTAGTAGAAGTGACTTATAGTGCAAGGAAGAATCATCATCATGTATATGTGTAATGTGTATAGAGCGAATAATCCAAGTAAATTGTTGTTAAGATGTTGATCTTACATGTTCCCATGGGTGTTCTATAATTTTGATGATCTAAATTAGTTGTTTAAATCTGGATCAATGATTTTGATGTGCTCATATACATCATATTGAACTCTATGAGTAAGTTCATCAATCTTTGTTCAAGATAATACTTTTGGATCATGAATCTTGAAATGCATCACGCTGAAATTTTCTTTGTGAGTTCAGTACCCATCACATCAAGTTTTAGTCAAAGTCAATGGTAATTTTGTTAAAGTTGTTACCTTTTGGATCCAAAATCTTGAAATGCATTGTCCTGAACTAGTGAACTTTAATGGTTTAGTTCAAGAATTTTTGCTGGAGTTCTCTCGAATATCTGATTTTGTGGATAAGTGGTGTATACCCATCATATCAGTTATTTTAGTCAAAGTCAATGGTGCTTTTTTTGTTAAAGTTCTTACCTTTTGGATCAAGAATCTTGAATTGCATCATCCTGAGCTTTACTCGGTAAGTTCAAGAATATCTGTTGAAGTTCATGCATTTTGGATCAAGAATCTTGATATGCATCAATCTAAATTTTACTGGGTAAGTCATGAATGTTTTCAACATTGATGGAAGCAGAAACTTTTAGTCAAGAGTTCATGTAAATTTTGTTTTACATTTCTTGAAACTTCTCTACTGATCACAATTTGAGGTGTCAAGCTTTCTAGGGTTGGGTATTAAGGTACGATGTACTTTTTTTTATTGATTATTTACGGCAATTAAAACTTGTTTTTCTGGTCATTCTATCTTAAGTCGAGATCAAGATGAACACTGAATTTTTTTCACCAAAAATGGAAACTTTCTTTACCTTTCTTTAATTGTTCTAATCAGGTCGAATGGGTTGGTTTCTTTCGTCCTCCTTTGTGTACAAATCCATCTTCATTTGTGATCATGTTGAGTGAAAGGTAGTTGTAGAGTTGCGATTGTAAAACAGTCCCTCGCCCCCAATATTAAAGTAGGAGGGCTTATTAAAAAAATTGTTAAGACACCTCTATTGATAGAATATGTAATCGGTCAAGAATCAATGACCCTTCGACCGCTTGTAGTTCTGCCTCCAACCCTTTTAGTTTTGTCCTTGCATCATGAACTATATCAACCTAGGTCCAATTGTTTCATTCCTTCGTGTTTCAATTCTTTCATAATCATTATACGAACCAAACGGTCTTCTTTAAGTCATAAACCAAGTCAAATATAACTTCCTCTCCCTAAGCTTATTATGAAGTGCAAAAGGGTAATTTCAAGTGGGTATACTTGATTGTTTTTTGGCATCTTTCTCTATATCTTCAAACTTGCAGACAAGCCATGGATGTGATGACTCAGTCTTACCTTCTTGGTTCCTTTTTTCTTGCATATGTGCTTGAGTTGTGATCATTCACTTGTTATTCTGGTTGTGTTAGTTGTCCTGTCATGATATTATCAAATAATGCAAGTTTTGCTAGTTGACAAAGGCGCATGAGTAGACAAATCTTATAACCTATCATCTTAAGTAAACAACTATAGAAAATAAATAAAAGGCTATAAAATGAAATGGGTCAATTGAGTTAAGCATATTACTCATCCGATTAAAAATGTATGGGAGAGGTGCTCCAAGCTTTAAATATAGAATTACAAAAACCGCATAAATAATTATATATGTTGTTTTAAATTTGATACATAAGATGGTTTTATAACCGTCTCTCAGATTCTCTTCCACTCCATGTGGTTAATTGAATTGGTAGGCTACGACGTGTTTGACGTTTACCTTTTTCTTGTCTGTCCAACTTGTCGCTAGCTAATCTTTTTAACATTATGTTCATTGGTTGTTAAAGAAAAGAAACTTAATGTGATTTACATCTATGCACTGTGTAAAAGTGTTTACATAGTTTTACACTTTTAAAGTTCTCTATTAAAACTGATTTTATAATACATTATATCCTAAAATCTAAATTAACTATCAAATATCATAGAATTAAGTAATATATATGAAGAATTGGGCCATTTTGGGTCAAGACTCATGTATAGCGTTTGTTTTGCATAATAATAGAATCCCATGTCATTAATTATTTTATAAATATAAATGAAAGGTTGTGTGACACTAAAACCTGCCCATCTACATGAAAAAATTAAAAAAATGAATATGAATATTATGTATACCTAATCATGTTCAATAATTGACCGACAATGTATGTTTATTGGCTCTTTGTTTTTGTTTTACTTTTTTAATTACATCATATTGTTTCATTTACAAACTACTTACATGTGTGTATCATGTATTTTAGGCTGTGATCGACTCGACTCGGTCCAATAACTATCGGCACCTATGGACTGAGGTGTATGCCCCTTACCTAAGTGGTATTGAGTTTGATTCTAAATTAAGACACGATTAAAGTATGAGTAGACTAGTGTCATTCATATAAAAGGAAAGCATTTGTTTAAAACGACTAAAAAAACTGTAGTTCTTATTTCTTATCTAGTACCGAGAGTCCGAGACCCATAAAATGAATTTGTATTCTATTTGATTTGGCTTTATTTTAAATAAACATAAGTTATCTTAAAACCTAACACTTACTCACAAAAGCAACTTGACATTATTATAGATATTTGTTTTCAAAAGTTTTAAAAATAATTAATAAAAAATTATCCATTACATGGTTTATTAACAAAAATCTAAACATACAATGCCATTCTTAAATATTGTAAGTGTTAGTTTAGAAACAAGTTGTACGTGTTTCTTTTTAAATATTACAACAGCTAGAATAAAATATAAAAACAATTTCAGTCGGCATAAAAAAATCACAAATGAATGAAGTTAGGTGCTTGGTACGTGACACCAATAGGTGAAGGATATTTGCAGCTTATCGCTACATATGATAATATAAGTTCAACAAGTTCGTATTTGAGTTAAACATATTTGTGTTACAAATGGGTTAACACACATTTATAATGTGCGTAACACGTTTAAGTAATTGTGTTAAATGTGTTAATAAGTAAACACGAAACATTTGAAGCATATTTTATGATGAAGATAATTTTATAACTTCAATTCTTAAATAATTAATTGTATTGGATTGTCATTTAAGGATTTTGAGTATTGTAATTTCTAGTAACTTTCGAAAATGGATAAACTAAGCTTATTTACTACTTCATTAAAGAAGTTTTCCCAAGCTATAAAAGTCATTGGCATTTCAATAACGTTTGATGTGGAGAAATTACAATAAATGTCAATAATGTAAGTAACGGTTGGGAAGGGAAAAAAAAATTTTTATATGGGCTGGATACATTTCCTATCAAATGTGTTATACATTCCCTATCAGACGGGTTATAAAACCATGAGCGGTGGGTGCGCGCCTGAGGGTGTGTTGGCCGCTAAAGCGGACAATATCTAGTACAGTTAGTGGGCTATTAAAAAAAATAAGTGAATTAATTGAAATAATATAAACATTAATTATTACTGTGTTTTTTATTAAGTTCAGCTTAACATAGAAGGCACATAACAATTTTACAAAAGTGAAACAACATTAAAACCTGAGTGATTTTTGCAAAAATTCGAACCTGGGTTACGTTATTGAAACAACTGGTTTCTTTCCCCATGTTATGCGGCAGAAGTTTGGTCGTTTTCTTGAGCTATGCTGCATGAGTTTGATCGTTACATTTTCTGTTCGTCGAAAACCATAAAAATAAATATTGACCCCCGCTTAATGTAACATCAATAATGACCCGTGGCCGCTTCGGTTCATCATAAGATTAACACTTAAAAGACAATGTAACTAAAACACTTAATCATAATGGGATATAATTATATAAAACCAAATATTATTTTATTTGTTATTGAAAAATTGGAGGATCAAAAATGAAAATGTCAAGAACAACAAAAATAAAGAAAGAGGAAAAAAATCTATATGACCAAAAAACAAAACCAAAAATTAAAATTGAAATGCAGGGGTTATTTGTAAATTCTTTAACTTTGATGGTAAATATAAAAACCCAAATATTTCATTCTAGCACATGAATTGCTATTTAATATATATAATAATATTAAAAAGGGGTTATGATTATCAGTCTAGCACAATCTTATGAAAGATAGCAAGAAATAAGTTTTCTTTACCTAAAAATTAAAAAAAAAGGAATATTATGTTGAGTACAAGTTGTACAACGGCAGTCGTTCACCCAAAAACATAAGAGAAACATAGATGATGGAGAAGTAAATGAGCAAAACTTCAAACACTTGAGTTATATTATTGAGCTCATAAAAATTAACTATATTTTAAATTATATGCTTATTTTGTTCATTTTGTTTTATTTAACTATAGAAAAGAAGAAAAAAACATATCAATTTTAGTTGCATGGGATTATATAAATTAAATTATATGCTTATATCTTTATATTATCTTTTTAAAAAATTAACTAATAATGAAAGTTGTATTTTTCTTACTATATTTTAAAGGCTAGTTTTATAATTTTCCACTATGAAAAATATAAAAATTCATTTTATATAATTTGTAAACTTTAATAAACAATGTTTACTTGTGATTGGATCGTCATGTCATGTGTCGGCATATGATTGGACCATCTATTATTTTCTTTTTCTTAAGTTTTTCCTCAATCGAAATACGTAAGTGTATAAATAAATTTATATTATTTTGACATGTTTAAGTATAATCTAATATCATTACTATTTCTTTTTTGCTTTGTATTCTTCATACTTTTCCGTCTCTCTACTCCAATATTTACTACCAAGATAACCTTCGGCATACAACGACATGCAAAACTAACAAGAGAATTTAGCATAAAACTTTCCCTGCACAATTTACTAGCATTTCCCACAAGTCACCTTCATCAGCTTAAGAATTAGGTGTTGATACTCACAAATGACATTCACAATCCTCAACCACCTTTGTTAATCAGTTTTATGTTTTCTTCTTTTATTCTCTATTATGATATGTTCTTTACTCTTGGTTTATGTGGAGTACATTTATAGTTCTTTTAGCTTTAACAAGTAGTTTGCATAACATGTTCGTATTTTCGAAACAACTTATAACTTAATTTCACTAATTTAATGATAGAAAATTGTATCGTTTATATGATAAATCAAACTCATAACATATATCGTGTTTTTATATTTATTATAAAGATTTTTACACTAAAAAGCATCTTTAATTCAAAAGTCATAACAAATGACCTTTTGCTCATTTAATAAGCCAAACCACCTCTCTCTTCTCTTTCTCATTATGAGCCTCACACATTCTTCTCCCTCTCGCGGAAGCCCTTCCATCTCGTATGGATGTCTCCGTCCTCACAGGCTCCCCCTTCGATTTTCATATCTTAAAACATCATCTCTCCTTCATATCAGACTGACGACGTTTATAGACGTCTGCACAAATATATTTTAAAGATTCATCTTTTTCCGTTTTACAGTCAAACTGAACTTAAAAAAAAACATCTATTTTCTATGGACTAAATTTAAAAGAAACATCTTATTTTTGAAACACAATCAAATCATTTTTATTGGATCCTAATCCCTTGTTACACTCATTTGGAGGAAGAAACTAAGTATTAAATTCTGTCACACTCTACTTTTAAAATTTGTGGCTCCTATCATCTATACTCTTGCAATTTATATTTATCATATTATTCACAAAAAGTATTAAAGGTAGCACATCTTTATTTTTATTCGTTTATTACTATTTATGAGAATCTAATAGTTGTGCGTGACCACGTATACATATATGTTGTACTTGTTTCTATATAATATAACGTAATTTACTAAAGAGAAGGTAGTAATTGTTTACACAAAAATACTATGTATGCACTTAATATAGTTGTAAATTCACATGGATTTCCAACAAACTTTTGTCTCCAAACTAATTTGGTGCATCTAATTTAAAATATAAAAGAACCTAAAAAACTTTCCTTGTAATTTGAATAATATCTAAATAGTTATGATGACAATAATTTTAAATCATATTTCATTAGTAATAAATTAAACTAAACCATAAAGATTAGTTATTAAAAAAATAATATTACGAATAATGAGAAACTAATTTTAAGTAGATAATTACAACACTATACAAATACTTAAAACCATCTTCAACTTTTAACTTATAGAAGTTGATTCCCTTCACGTCAAGATGGTCCTTCCTCGTTGCCGATCTAATTTTGCATATGAAGACGGATTTTGCCCCTTTCTCCTCGCCGATCTAATTTTGCATATGAAGATGGATTTTTGCCCCTTTCTCCTCGCCTCGTTATCTAGGTTTGTCTCTCTCTTTCGTATCCATCAAATATAATCTTATAAGTTATGACAAGTGTATTATTTTTACATATTTTTTTAGCAATTTCTTATTCTATCTTGCTTTATCACTATATGCACACAACTATAAACACTAAATCCAAACATTTTAGAATATTTCTCTTACAAAAGTATTATTGTTTGAATAATACTCCAAAAATTTTTACACCCACAAATCTTTTTGCAGATTTAACGAATAATGTTGATAGAAAATAATTATAATTATAATCCTCTAAACATGTTCATCATCTCTTTCACTTTCTCTCTCATACAAATCACCATTTGCACCCACGCAGAAATCACAGACTCTGTGCCAATGGTGATGAACACAAGCTAAAAGTTCAATCATCCCACCATTTCATCAACACCCACATGATTTAATGTCGATATCCAACACTAATCACGATGAATGTTCGTCATCTTCATCATCATCATCACCAAGATCAGCAAAAATCAAGACTTTAATCCGTCAATTCACAAACACCATGAAATCCAGAGGTCTGAAGCTAAAGACCGCTGCAAAAAACCCACACAAGTCCACGCTCTCACCATCAATTCCATATTATCATCTTCCTCCAACAGTGATGAATCGATTTCACTCCAATTTGTAAATGCTAAATCTCATCTTCCATACGGGTTACCCGAGTTGAACCTTATCGAACCCCCAATTGACCCTTATTTGAATCATGTTGATTTCATTGATTCAATTTCTGATCTTTACCGGAGAATCATGCATTCTTGTTGTGAATCTGAAACATGTTGTTTGTATTTGGAGCAATACGCACTATTGTGCGCATTGGGTGATTCAAAGCTGCTTCGAAGAAGCTTACAGTCTGCTAGAGCACACGCTGTTGATGTGCATTCGAAGGTTGTACTCTCTTCTTGGTTAAGGTACGAACGGAGAGAAGATGAGCTTGTGGGAGTTTCATCTATGGATTGTATCGGTAAGGTTCTTGAATGCCCGAAATCGGCTTTGGTTGAAGATTATTATGATGCTTCTTGTTCTGTTTTTGATTGCTGCCAATGTGTTTGTGAAAATGCCTCTGGGAAATTCAATGTTTTCAATGCCAATGTTTCACCTGATGACAATGATGAAGGTGAAATTGTGTGTTTTTGTATTGGAAATGAGATGGTTAGTTGTGTTAGGCCTAAGATAGCTTCATTATCTAGCCCACTAAACACTTTATTATACGGTAGTTTTGTCGAATCAGCGAAGGAAAAAATTGATTTTTCGCGAATTGGGATATCTGTGGAGGCAATGAGAGGGGTGGAGATCTTTAGTAGAACTAAAAAGCTGATGGATTTTGTGTCTCCAAGTGAAGTTTTGGAGATTCTATCATTTTCTCAGCAGTTCTGCTGTGAGGAGATGAAGTCTGCTTGTGAGGTTTATCTATTGTCATTAGTTTCAAGCGTTGATGATGCGTTGATTTTCATTGAATATGGTTTTGAATACAATGCAAGTCTCCTTGTAGCTGCTTGTTTACAAGTATTGTTACGCGAGCTTCCGAATTCTTTAAAAAATCCTAAAGTTGTAAGCTTGTTTTCTAGTCCTGAATCCATGGAGAAGTTGAGTATGGTTAATCATGCTTCTTTTTTACTGTACTATTTCCTTACACAAGTAGCCATGGAAGAGAAGATGACATCATCAAACGCTGTCGCGCTTGTAGAAAGATTAATCGAGTGTGCAACTGAAATATGGCAGAAAACACTTGCATTTCATCAGTTAGGTGTTTTATTATTCGGTAAAGAAGAATATAAGGATGCCCAAAGTTGTTTCGAGGCAGCATATGAAATGGGTCATGTTTATTCAGCAGTGGGCATTGCGCGAATGATGTATAAACAAGGAAAAACCTATTTAGCTCGTGATTTGATCAACAAGATTATATCCGACAGTAAAAGACCAAATGGATGGATGTATCAAGAAAGATCTTTATACAATCTTGGAAGTAAAAAGATTCAAGATTTGGAGTTGGCCTCTAAATTAGATCCTACGCTTGCATACCCGTATAAATACAGAGCTGCATCGATGGTGACCGAAAATTTAGCCAATGAAGCTATTCAAGAAATCAATAAAATCATTCGGTTTAAGGTTTCTCCGGATTGCCTTGAACTACGGGCGTGGTTTTATCTTGTTCTTGAAGATTTTCAAGCTGCTGTGATGGATATTCGGGCATTATTGAGTCTAGAGCCTTATTATATGATGTTTCATGGTAAAATGAGATGTGGTTACTTGGTTGACTTATTGAGTCAACGAGTCAAACAATGGACTCCTGCTGATTGCTGGCTGCAGCTTTATGATAGGTGGTCTTATATTGATGACATTGGCTCACTTGCTATAATACATCAAATGATGTCTCATGACCCTGGGAAGAGCCTTCTAAGGTTCAGGCAGTCCTTACTTCTTTTAAGGTAAATTTCATGTGTATAAATATTTTTCTCTTAAAATTTGATATATATTGGGGGTTAAATGCAATAAATGACAACCTACTTCTGTTCATTTATTATTATAGCAACACACATGTTCTTTCCTTAAAAGAGCAATACATATATATTCTCATTTTGTTTATGTTCTTCTAATAACAATCTACTTTCTTCCATTTATCTATTACAGCTACAGGTCGGCTGATGTGGCACCAGTTTCCCTATTTACACCATGTACACGTAGATATTTCCATGTTTACTTGGGATAATAAGGGGAACCGATGCCACATCTGAAATTCAAATTATCGGACCAAACATTGTGTTATAATGTATAAATGAATGAAAGTAAGTTGTTATTATAAGAAAAATAAAATGAGAATAAAAGGAAAAAAAATGAAGGTTGCTGTTTCATGAATGAGATTAAGTTGTTATTATAAGAAAAATAAAATGAGAATAAAAGGAAAAAAAATGAAGGTTGCTGTTTCATGAATGAGATTAAGTTGTTATTATAAGAAAAATAAAATGAGAATAAAAGGAAAAAAAGAAATGAAGGTTGCTGTTTCTTGCATTTAACCCCAAATTGGGTATGATCTTAAAAGTGAACCATTTACATATTGGGCTCAGATTAAACTGTCAAAAGGCGGCCATGCGAAGCTTACGATTGGCTAGAAATCTTTCAACCGCAAAGCATGAAAGACTTGTTTACGAAGGATGGATTTTATACGATACTGGCTATCGTGAAGAAGCTTTATCTAAAGCTGAAGAATCGATCTCAATTCAAAGATCATTCGAAGCTTATTTTCTTAAAGCATACACACTTGCAGATGGATCTCTTGATTCTGATTCTTCTTCTGTTGTTATTCAACTTCTTATTGATGCTCTCAAATGCCCTTCAGATGGGCTTCGGAAAGGACAAGTAAGTGAAATGTAGACTGTGGTCATGTAGACATACATATGGCAAGATGGGTGGGTCGGGTCAATTGGGTAACGAGTTAATATGGGTTTGGGTCAAAACATCAAGTTTGTCTTTTTGGGTTGTTGCAGGCATTAAATAATCTAGGAAGTATATATGTGGACTGTGGGAAGCATGATCTTGCTGCAGATTGTTACATAAATGCACTGGATATAAAGCATACAAGAGCCCATCAAGGGTTGGCGCGCATCTATTTTCTTAGAGATGAAAGAAAAGCCGCATATGATGAAATGACAAAATTGATCGAAACAGCAGAAAATAATGCATCTGCTCATGAAAAACGTTCAGAATATTGTGATCGCGATAATGCTGTTACTGATTTATATATAGCCACCGAGTTGGATCCACTCAGGACTTACCCCTACAGATACAGAGCTGCAGGTACTTTCAAAATAAGATTTTTTGCTAGCTAATGGGTAAATATGATACTTCTAATGTTTTATAAAAGGTAAATGTGGTATTTTTAGTGTTTTATAAAATGTAAATATGATATTTAGAGGGTTAATATGTGAAATTTGTAATTTCATTAACTTTATTATTATTGCAGTGTTGATGGATGAACAAAAGGAAGCTGAAGCTGTTGAAGAGCTTACTAAAGCCATAGCTTTTAAACCCGAGCTGCAAATGCTGCATCTTCGAGCAGCATTTTATGAGTCAATGGGCGATTATAATTTAGCCCTACGAGACTGTGAAGCAGCACTCTGTTTAGATCCTAATCACAAAGAGACCCTCGAGCTATATAATCGAACACTAATACAGGCTGCCGAGTTTTATACATGAAGTTAGTTGTACAGATATCAAGGGAGTAAAAGACGTTATGCGCGCCCACCATTGGTTCAATTAGAACTACATATTCGAGCCCGAAATGCGTGAAAAGAGGGACGGAACAAGAGATCTGAAGTTGAGAATCAAGGAGTTCATTGGGGTGTAATTCAAGTAATGTATTTCATGTATTTGGGGGGGTTTACAAGGGAATTTCACAGCCCCTTGGGAATCATGTTGTAAGTTGAATGTTGTATGGTGTAAAATCATTGTTTCTTCATAAATTTCTGAATGATACAAGCTTCTGTAATGCTATGTAAATTTGAAGATTCTCTTTTGCTCTTATTAATTGAGGTGATTATCAAGTTACAGAGGTTTAAAGATGAACAAATCCATACTTATTAAGGGTCTAACAGACGCGTAAAAAACACAAAAAAGAAAGTTTCAGAAGATCATTACTTAAGAATATGTACAGAAAACTCGGTTTAGAAGTTATAGACACAAATGAATAGTTCCAGTCTTTTTAGTTTGTTTCTGTTGATGATAAGATCTCAAGTTCGGCCCACCAAAGCGGAGAAGATCTAGGTATTGCACCTTCAGGTGCCACATCAGTAATCTCCTTCAACCGACTTGTAACCTCTCTCATCACGGGCCTTTGGTTTGGGTCAGAAACAACACACATTTTCACCACTTCAAAAAGCCTGTTAACCATATTGCTCTCGAACGAACTCAAGCTTGGATCCACTAAACTTACGGGCCGTTCAGTTTTCAAAAAATCTGATATGGAGTCTTCAAGAGAATCACTATCATCTTACCTGTAATGAGTTCAAATAAGATCACACCAAAACTGTAGACATTAGTTTGTGGGGATGAAGGTGGGGGCTCCAACAGCTCAGTTTTTGTGGGTCCCTTCTTTGTTGCATCCCAGAAGCTGAAATCCGAGATTTTGGCTGCATAATCCTCGGTTAGATATATGGATGAAGATTGTAGGTTCTTATGAGAAATGGGCGGATTGAGTTGGTGCAGGTACTCCAAGCAGTATGCAATGCCCATAGCTATTCGTAATCGCGTTGACCAATCCAAATGTTCTGCTTCTTTGACTGAATAAATAACAATAATCAGATATTCATCGATCATCAGTGCAGTGACATTTTCGATACTTCAACTGGTCAAACGGGTCAAAAGTTAGCCGAAGTGTATAATGTATACGCCTCTTGAATCATTTTATTAGCACAGTGAGATTATTATTATTGCAATAGTACAACTTTTAGCAGTTTATAACAAAATTTAATATATTTGGATGAAAGTGTTTATGGTCAAACAACTTATGTAAAAAGTTAAACTCTTTTGTTTTAACTTATTTATCATAGAATGACCAATAATTATGAATCACTACCTAATCCTTTAAAAGCCATGTGATCTAGATGTATACCAGTTGTCATCAGATGAAAATCTTACAACTTTGAAATGACAAGACAGCTATCCTCTCAATATTATTCTTGATGCTAAACTAGATTTAAAGGTCTTAAAGACATTTCTTAAATAATAACATAAATTATTGGCTAGCATGCATGATTGATTCAGGAATCTGATGAGAAGATAATGAAAAACTTAGACAGTTGACCATGAACACAAGAAAAAAGGTCAAAGTTTGATTAGGCAAGTCAGATTCATTAAATTGTCTCAACTTATTCTGCAAATTATATGAATTTAAAATTCTGAATTATACGTATGAATATTATCTAATTATCGAATATAACAATTAACAAACGTTATGAAAAAGTCAAAAGTTGACCAAAGTAACTTACTATGTAGATGCTCAAAGAGCGTTCCATTTGGAGCATACTCGAATACCATCATTCTCGTGAAAGGTTTTTGTTCTTCACAATACCCAATAAGATTCACAAAGTTCTTGTGATTCACCTTCGACAACATTTCTATCTGCAAAACAACCACCAAAAGCCTAATTAAAAAAAATGATTATGCAAGATTTATG
Organism: Flaveria trinervia; assembly: GCA_025506515.1. Taxonomy (NCBI): domain Eukaryota; kingdom Viridiplantae; phylum Streptophyta; class Magnoliopsida; order Asterales; family Asteraceae; genus Flaveria; species Flaveria trinervia. Next base: position 3,296,332 of record CM046442.1, read on the forward strand.
TATTTTACTAGGTTTCTAACCTTATTCCTAAACTGGGTTTCTAGTTTCTTGTTCCAATCTTTAGCAGATGTTATTGCAGTTGATGTGACCGCGATTTCAACCCCACTTGAAAGCGTCCCTTTGTAAACAGTGCCATCTAACATTGATCCAATTATATTACTAAAATCTTCACAAGCTGTTACAAGTTCTGCGCGTTGCAGACTTGGTACACCTGAATCACAGACGATAAATATTAGAGGTCTAAAATTTGTGGAGCGGGCTGATTAATTACGGGTCAAAACAGGGTGGCAATCCTTGACACGATTAATGTCAAATATGATTGTATTAAATTAATATTATTTCAGTAATTTCTAACCTTTTGAATATAATGATCGAAGCTTTAAGCATTAATAATACACCTAGGCCGACTTTCAACTAGTTTGACCCGTTTGACACCAAATAAAATGAAAGAATAAGAAGAAGAAACAACCTGTTGTGAATGCTTTCTGCAGCTGCCCACTTAAACCTGTTGCCCACGGTTTAACAGTAACAACTTTATTTTTTTTAAAGAAAAGAAAACCAAAAGCCGTAAGAAATATAAATACAGAGCCCCCAATAACTCCAGACCATATTAAGACCTTGTAATGTTTTGAATTATTTTTCTTAGCGATTAGAACAAAAGCCGGTGAGGGAGCTAATGTGGATTCGACCTCTGGAACTAAAGAATTAATTGGTGGACTTGTTGGCGGGAAAACTGGCAATGGTTGAGGTAAAGGTGGCGGCAAAGGAGCGCCAATTTGTGTCGGAGGAGATGATATTGTTGAGATCGGTAAACCTGATGGCGATGGTGAAGGTGAGGGTGAGGGTGAAGGTGATAGTGATGATGATGGTGACACCTGTAACAACTTCCTTTCTCTGGCATCTCTGGTTTGAATAACATTCCTACAAGGGGAAAAAACAAAATTTTTAATGTTTTGATTCAAGATTAGATATGGGTTTAGTTACATATTGAATTTGAAGTTAAGAATAAGTCAATTTGTCAAGAATGTTAAACTGTATGGTAAGTATAGGCCCATTTACTTATGACTTGGTCGATTCTAGACTCCTGGTTACAGTTGATCTCTAATGGGTCAAATAGATAAAGTAAGAAGATATCTGAAAAGGAAAAGAGGATCCAGAGTCACACAAAATGTATTTTTGATGTATAAAATCCTCTAATCACTTTGTTGAAAGAAAAAAAGATTATTTCATTTGCCTAACTAACTAATTTTATATCAGCCCATTTTGCAGCGTAGCAAGAATTAGCAGGTTAAACCCCTTACACTAAAAGCCCGACCTGTCAATTTTGCCACCTCTATGAAAGGAACTTACCAAGAATTGGATCTGCTATTACAACTATCATCATTATGAGAGCTTGTGAGCTGGTTTTCATCTACTTGAAACTCAGAAAGTGTCTTAAGATCATATGCTTCAGGGGAAAGAGTACCAAGAAAATTGTTATTGTCCAATAAACTGCATCAACAGTAAAATTATGAACCAAATTAGCAAAAGAAAAACTAGGAACATATTACATTATTCACAGCTGAAAGCACAACTCACAGAATCGATAACGATAGGTTGTTAACAAGATCAGATGGAAATGGTCCAGTAAAGTTATTGTATCCCAAATCCAGCACTTCTAGCTCCTTCAAATCTCCAATCTCTTGAGGAATTGTTCCATTAAAGTAATTATTGCGCAAAATACTGCCCATGTAACATATATAATAATATTTACGACTTGATGATTGACTAAAAAAACAGTAGACATCAACTTGTATTCATATTGATTCCGGCAAAATAGTGGAAATTCCGGCCAACTGGTATGATGCATCCATAAAGGTCTAAACAAGCCTAAAACATGTCTAAAACTCCTACAAAAACGAAAAAGCTCTCGTTTTTTGACAACATATTATTACTATCAACCATGGATGCTTACATGGATTTCATATATGTCAGCTTCCCAAGCTCCGGTGAAAGTGTTCCTCCAAGGCATAGATCTCTTAAATTCCTGTAATTTTATCAACAAACACACTTGCTCAGGTCAGCTAGACATTAGATCGAACACCTAACATGCATATCTTTTATGCAAGTAAGATTCTGCGATGATGAAGATCATATCATATGATTATATGAACAACGTTTCATGAGTCATTTAGGTGAAAAAAGCTTACAAGACGACCACTTTTCCATCGGAACACTCAACTCCAAACCAATAACAATGGCCCAAATCCACCGCTTCACCGTCGTCACTCCAACCAGACAAAACCCCAAAAGGGTCTTTCTTAATTGCATCTCTAAACTTCAACAACGCTAAACCTGCAAACCCACAAACCCCAAAACGTTAACGATGGATAAAACCGATTACAATCAACCAATTGATTCAGAAATCATCACACCTTCAGTGTTAAGCGACCAACAAAGAGTATAACTATGATTAATCACCAACACAACAACAACCACCATTGCTAACTGCATCTTAAGCCGATTAAATTTCCAAAATCTCTCCATTTCGAAACCAAATTGGAAAAAGACTCAAGGGTTTATAACAGTAGTAGATATGGGTGACGATTGATCGATCAAATGATGAAATGGAAGCTAAATGATGCTAAAAACGCGGTAATCGGTGATAAAACTGAATAAAAAAGTGGTCACCGACGCCCGAGATTATGGGATTCAGTTACAGAGGTGAAATTGAATGTTTGATAGTGAGAATTGCGTAGAGAATGAAGCAAAATATGATGAATTTCGAAGATGTTTCTGTGGTGATTTTGTCGTGTTGGATTGACTGTGTCGTTTGTTCTTGGTGGTTTTATAATAGACGCCGTCCTGATGTTCGTTGCATGTGCTACGTCACGTGCTTTTATTTTTTTATTTTTTTATTTTTATTTTATGTTCTATTAAGGCATGCTTGGTGGCCATGACATTTATCAATTATCATTGATTAATAATATTCAACTACCAATAGTGAATTGTGTCTAGTTGTTTTAAAAGGGAGAGTAGTGGGTGATGCTCGCGCTTTGCGACGTAAGAGTTTTATTAAGATCATACGAGAACGTAGATAAAAAAAGACGCATGAGGGTTTGTTTGGAATCTAAAAGAACAGTTTGTTGTCGTGAAAATAAGATTTAAAAAACACGAATGATAACCGGGTATTGTGTATGAGACCAAAACAAATATATGAAAAGAGACCCGCGAGAAAAGGTTAGGGCGGCTGGAGTGTGCGTTGGGTCGAACCCATGTGACTTGTGTTACCTTGTTTCATATCTAGTGCTTATAATCTTAAACCAAACCTTAATCTTTTAAAAAAAACACTACCACCATGTGTTAGCTCCTGATTAGTTAATACGAGACCGTTAAGTAGGAAAAAAATAAACGTAATAATATTGAACTATAGATGCACGTTACGGCGTATTAAGAAAATAGTAGGTGATCAAAGTTAAACTTAAAAAAATGATAAATGTCAAAATGTAAAAAAGTATTTTGTTTAAAATAAAAAATAAAATAAATAAAAAACAAAAGACATATACAACCTCTCAAGCTTAAAATACAACCATCAATACAACCTTGAGTTGCTAATTAGTATATATTAAACTAGTTTTTGCGACCTATCCTCTTTGATAAGATTACTAATGTGTTGGACCAAAAGAACCAATGAGCCAAGATCAGAAAACCTCTAAGTCCCACACGGTATCACAACAACTGCTGAAAGCCTCATCAGTAGTTTGACAAGTGCTGAAGACTTCAACAGCTGAAGATCAGTGCTGAAGACCTTAACAGCTGAAGAACCAAAGTGCTGAAGTACAACAGCTGAAGAACACAAGTGCTGAAGCTGAAAGACCAAAGTACTGAAGTACAACAGCTGAAGAGTTCACAAGTGCTGAAGATCAACAACTGATGTACAAAGTCTGAAGACAAAGACTGAAGACATCAGCTGATGATATCTACAGAAGTCATCAGCTGATGAAACGCCTGAAGGTCAAAGTCTGAAGATCAAGTACTGAAGCCTCAGTAGTTTGTCACAACTGCTGAAGAGTACTTCTTCAGTAGTTGTGATATCAGTAGTTTTATTTTCTTTGTTTCAGTAGTTTTGTAAAACGACTGAAGAGCTTGTTCTTCAGTCGTTGTAGTTTCAGTAGTTTTATATTTTGTACTTAACTTGCTGATATGTTCTCAGTAGTTGTGAACATTTCAGTAGTTTGTTAAAAATTAGTTATTTCTGTATTGGATCTGCCAGTTGTCACTTTCCGTGATAACAGCAGTGACTGTTGCACTCTATATAAGGAGTGACAACCTATTGTAATGAATGGAATGAAATGATGAATTGAATGGAATGAATGATTGATTCGATTAGAAATATTCTTCATCTATAAACATTCCCAGAAATCAGAAATACATACTCTCCCAATAACTGTATGCGATCTTAATGCTCACATATATTGTTAGCTTGCTACAATTTGTCTAATTCGTGTTTGTATTCCGCTGCGTTATATTCTGTTACATCAAACCTGTGATCACTGATCCTGTCAAAATTACAATTAAATTCAAGAATTTATGGGATACCATTGTGCTTATTGTGAATCAATCTTCATACACGTAGTAATGACTTCATTAGGTGTATGTTCTTGTATGTATATTCACCTAACGTATTCATATAAGTGTATAATTTTATTAACTCATAGAAAATAAGACATAAATCAGATTCACGTAACAACAAAAAACACATCGACAACATAGGATATATCACACATCTCATTCATTCTTAAAATTTGAGTTGTCTATAGCATTAAGCAAAATGAAAATATGTTTTAAGCCTTTAACTATATGGATATTCCAAATAACTCAGAAATCTAATCTTATCCCTTCAAAGTTCAAACGTTTGTGTTTGTTAATACGATATTTTTTAGATATCTACAAGTTGTAAGATATTTTGTTTTGTCTTCAAATGATGCAAGAATAATAAAAGTTCTTCATTTGCTTTTAGATTCAAGTATCCCTAATCCTTTTTCTAATGCTAGATGATACGCAAGTACATGTTCGTACTTGAACTTGTTATCACATAAGTCATGACGAATGTGTAAAATTGTTCTGCCATAGTTCCATTATTATAAAGGTTTATCACATATAAAATTGTTGAGAAATTATAAAATTATTCTGTCATTATTAATGAATTGAAGGGTAAAAGAGTGATTGAAAACCTACGTAAACGGAATTTCTTTTAACACCCATACAAATAAGTGAGTAAAAGTGTTACATTGCCCCAAAATATGATATTAAACTTATAATTTTTAAAAAAAAAAAAAAAAGTAGATCTCATGAACCATCTGTGTATTTACTAACACTCGTATAAAATATCTTACTCTCATAACAATATTAAGGGAAGAAATATATGTCAGGTATTATGACAAGAGAATATAATAATTTGTTTCTTCTGAATGATAAAAGACAAGAAATAACCAAAAAAGGAAGAAGAAAGGCATATATTAAAAATCCCAATTTTTAGAGGAAAAGGAAATTAAAAAGATTTTCGAATTAAATAAGATGTTTGGTATTAAGAATTGAGTTTCTAAATTGAGGGATAACCTCAACTTGATTACAAATTAATAAATTTTTTTGTACCTTAAGACATGCTTGTTGATATATTGTTTAACATGATGTGACACAAAGTTTTATATAATGAAAATTTAGGAGTAAATTATCTTCTTTTTTGTGCTATTTCTAAAAATCCATAGAAGCCAATTATAGAATGCATTTTTATATAAACAACTATCAGCATAGTCTAGTAACAAGTAACAAATATATATATTTTTTTATTTAAGAGATGTTGAGTTTAATTCTTACTTGAAACAAAAAGTAAATAATATGTAAATTAGGGGACTGTTAAAAAAACTTACAGTTTTATGTACAACACATTATATAGATTGTGCTTTCCTAAATAAAATTAATATATATAGTTTAACCTATATGTATAATAATAATAGTTAAAAATAATAATAATTATAAGTAAACATAGTTAACATTTTTGTAAAACACTATTTTATTTTGAGAGCCCCTAAACTACTTCTAAACATTGTTTTGAAGATTGGATCGGACTAGTTGGTCCTACCGGAAATTGGAGGGGTGACCGAACCAAGCAACATCAGTTCATTTTGAAGTTGCTCGACCAGCTAGTTTGTCTAGGTTCGATCATCGGGCCAAGAACTGGATCGGTAGCCGGACCAGATCTGGGTATTTTAATTTTTAACTTTTTGGACTTTAACGGATAAAAACAAGTGGTTGAACGATAAATTGTAGTGTTCGACATAAGATTATTGTTAAGTTTTTTATATAACTATAAAATGCACATATAAAATACTTATATTGGATCATATATATATATATATATATATATATAATATATATATATAGATATATATATATATATATATATATATATGTGTGTGTGTGTATATGTGTGTGTATACATATATAATATCATATATATATATATAATTATAACATCATTTGGTTCCTAAATTCGATTCGACCGTCAAACCAGTAAAACGTATGGTTCAACATTTGATTTGGTTTTGAAAACATTGCTTCCAACCGGTTTTAGTTTTAAAACCTTAAAACCTTTGGTAGTAAAAGGAGACTTACCATTGTGTCTTGAAACAAATGAAAACCTAATCTTAATATGAGGGTAAGTATAACGTCTAATAACACAATTTGTTAATCGTGGTTTTTAATGAGAACATACATACATACTTATATACACGTACATAAACATTGATGTGTTTTTAAATGAATCAAAATTCTACAAAAGATTTGACGAAAATTAATATTTTGTAAGTTTTGGAATATTTTTAATTTAATTTGTTGCAATGTTTAATCTATTTAGTCTTTGTAATTTTTTAAAAAGTTTTAATGTAACTTGTTACATTGTTTATGTTCAAGAAAATGTGTCTCGTTCGTTATCTAAACAACAAAAACTCAATTTTGAAACACATAAATCACATGTAGAAATATATAAAGTTATAAACCCCTTTCTTTGACCGCATATATTGGGAGGTTATAAAAGACCAAGTATTTGATAAATTTACTCAAAAGAGTTCGACCAAGATTTGTTTATTGTTTACTTTAACAAGTCACCATTGTAATTGGTCGCCTGCAGATTTAATACTAAATTGATTATGTTGTGGATTTTGACTTGTTCCGTACAAGTGTACAACTTTTCTTTATATGAGATTTGATTTTAGTTAAACATTTACTACTATTTTACAAACCGCGTGTTGTTACGTTATCATACGCGTTACAATAAAGTATAGACTAAAAATCGAACTGACTTGTATTCGGGTTAAATTCAGAACAAACTGTAAAGTAACTTGAGTTATATCATTGAACGAAAACGTATTATACTTGAAACACATTTTTTTCCAAACAAATTAATGTTGAAACGTAGATCAAGTCAAAGAGTACAATAAAAAAATAACATAGATTACAATTGCCTTCACTCGTTTTCGAACTAATTTTACGTTGAAACGTAGGGTAACTTAGATTTGTACCATCAAATGAAAACTTATATATTTGATGCGACTTATTTATGAATAAAATTTACGTCAAAACATATGAATGAATACATTTACTAGACCTGACTCGTACATAAAAATACGAAAGTAAGAAATTAGTTTTTAAGTAAAAATTGAACTAATATAAACCCTGAATTTATAACTTAAAGGGTCAACATAGCGTGTTAAAACTAACTAGTGAAATTTAAATTCAGTAACAAATATTATTATTTTTATTTTTATTTTTATATAATTTCGTTACTCTTCGTTTCATCGAAAAATATGTGTTTCCCATATTGTATAAAGAAAACCAAACCAAAAACAGGAAAAATCTTTTGTAACCAAATCTAAAATCCATAAAACTCTACTGCTTATTTTCCTTGTAAATTAATATATAGAGTAAAGTAATTCTTATTAAATTTGTATACCTCGTAAGAGTACCTATGACTTTTACATTGATAGTGATATGATAATATCATAATAAATTTTCTGTGATGTTTTTTCAATAGTTGACTAACGTCTTTATGATTTATAAATAGATACGATGACCTTATATAATACATTAAAATAGTTGACTTAAGCTTCTTAGATGGGTAAATACGATTTCGAGCAAGCTGGAGTTGAATGTTCTTGAAAGCTCATAACATCTTACTTTATCAGCAATGGTTCAATTCAAACTTCACAAAAACTGACTTAGAAACTACCTTTTATTATAAGGTAGGTGGTGTATTTGTACTTAAATTAGGTAGATAATTATTAAAGGTTTAATGAGGGTCTTTATTGTGAGTTCAAGATAGCAAATTGATATTGATTTTAAATAATAAAAAGAAAAAGAAAAGAAAGAAAAATGTTGATGCTTAAAGAGGAATATTTTTCCAATACCATTTGGGAATTTAGGTTGCGAGAAGAGGTTGATTATGATCAAATGTATCAAACCATCATTTTGTTTATAACTTACGGTACGTTTTAATATGATAGGCATAATTTGGGTCGACTAAACGTTTTTAAAGGCTAAAGTGGATGTTAAAATCAAGACCATTTCATTAAAGTAATATCTTTTTGCTAAAGATCTTAAAACGTGCTGATTTTTAAAATGCACATAACCACACATGTTAGTGTTCTAGTGAAAAGAAAAATCATTCCAAGTATGCTGATTATTAACTCTTCTTTTCAAAACCCGAAAACTAAACAAAACTTAATCCTAAAAATTGAGGGCCCTTAACCTTTAGCTTATGTTATATAGTCGAGCCGCCCCTACGTGTAATTATACACTTTGGAGACTATATGTATTAGATACACTTTGGACAACCTTCATTCCATATTGTTTGCTTCAGCTCACTTTAAATCACTAGAGATAAAAACAACAATAAAAGAACTGTGATAATGAAGTCGGGCTTATTGATTGACACTTGCTACCAAAAACACTTGCTTTTGTGTTTATGATGGATGATTTGCATCTTCATGTAGCAAATGCATGTGGGGGCATTGTTAATAATGAAATTGGGTGTGTTGATGGTTGGGAGATCGAGTAGTCCCAATATGTGGGGCTCCATCATGTTACATGTCTTCTAGGCTAAGATCTCTCCCAACTTAGAGATGTGAGTGACCATCTTATATCACTCATAATATCATCATCATTTCATTTTCTTTGAAGTGAAACTTTGATAGACCAATTGCATCTATTTGTGTCATTTAAGTTAAGCTTTATTAGGTTGTGATTGAGTAGCTAAAGTTTATGGTTATTGATGAAGTTTGCATCAAATTCTTTACGGTTGCTTGATGAAAAAAACTTAAAAACATTAAAGTTAACATATGTTTTTATTTGTAAGGCTCTAAATTTCTACTCTAAGAAAAATATTAGATTTTTAATGTTGTTTGGTTAAGAGAAGTAGTCTATTTTTCCTTTATAAGATGTATAAAGATAATATATATCGTTATAGTAAAGAATATAATACCGTTTGTACAATGCGTACCACAATAAAATATATGTAATACATATTGGTTAAATATTACACAATGAAGCACGTGACAATAATGTTTGTTTTAAGTAATCTATTTATATGAATTTTTATTATTTAATCGTTCACGTTGCATTGGAAACGTAAAACTGTGAGAACACACTAACGTGAAAAAATCACTGTGAACTTGCGCATCAAAGAGAAGTTGATAACATATGCAACTTTGTATTATAGATGGATCATCAACATCATTGACAACATTCACAACCTTATAAGAAAACCGAATTGCGACATGCCATAAAAACATAAAAGAAAAATAACATTAAATGTTTCCACGAACGATCACGTTGAAGGGGACGTTGATGGCATACGCAACTATAAATTACGAAATAAGAAACATGGCCATCGTTGATAACATCCTAGACTTTATTTATATAATAAATAAAACAGACGTAAAAGTCTAAGTTGCGGTGAGGTACTTGATAATTCAAAACTTTATGTAAAATAGCGAAGCTGTTAATAAAAGTTCTTGTTAGGAACATTAATTAAATACGCATGACGCAACAAAGTGACCTTTATTAAATAAATATGCACAAATTAGGATTTTATAAAATATTATATATTAGAAGTTATAACAACAAATGAGAGAAACTATACGAAAAATCAAAACATTGAATTAGTTTTGACATCTTGTACGTATACGTTTCAATGACTTGTATAATATGACGGACAACTTTGTTGTAAATAAAATTTATATTAAAACTAGATAAAATAAGTATGTTAAAACTTATAAACATTAAATTTATAAAATTATAAAAGAAAAGCCAAAAAATAGTGAGCGTATAAAAAACAAATGAACAAGTATAAAGTTGAAGTGTAGTATAGCTAAACTTTAAACTAAGGAGCTAAATTTTAAGTTTTCTTAATTGAAATTTCATGAATTGACCACTTATATAATTTGCATAAGAGCATTGCTACGTGCCTTTTAAGGTATGGGCTATGGCAAATAACTATATTAGTTTTTTGAATTAAATACATAAATGATCCATGTGATTTATTTAAAATATAGATTTGGGTATTAAGGGTTTTTTGTAACAGATTAAAGTATTGTGTTTTACTTTTTGTAACGAGTTAAGGTATTATAAGTAACAGACGTTAGTTGGCACACCCCAATCTTAACGGCGGAATCGTCGAGATGTGAGGGTTAAGATTGTTTACAAGATGCTATTATTTAATCCAAATATTATAACCATAAGTTTTAAAAGCAAAATACAACCATAAGTCTCAAATAATAAGTCAACATAACATATCATGAAATAATCCAAAACGATTCATTTATTTAACTACATCCATTCCTAAATGTGAATAAGCTTCAATGATAATAATCAAACTTGTATGTTTCCTGAAACATATTAAAAATAAAAAGTCAACATAATGTTGGTGAGATTTTCATAGTTTTCATACATAAGTATATAAAGAATGACAATTCATGTCATAAGTTAGTAAGTAAAACAACAATCAAACCTTGACAGTTTACAAGATTTCATGTTTAATAGATTATATGATTAGCTAAGTGTACTTGGATTAACCAAGCAAGCTTGTCAGACCGGCCGGTCCGACTGGGATTCGGTAACTCCAGCGGTCCGATCCATCCTGATTCGTTTTATGTTAAGAAAACCGGCCGGTTGGTAGCGAATTGCCGATTGAATCGGAATACCGGTCCGACGGTTGCTTCGGTGTTATTAACCACAAGCATTCATCTCTCGTTTTCATCTCTCAATGGTGAGTTATTTGCTGAAACCCATCATAGATCTACAGGTAAATTAAGATGTGAAGAACAACATGAGGAACAAGTTTAAATGAAGAGAAATTTAAAGGAGTTCTTGGAATCCAGATAATAGAACTAAGATGATTGAACGGTAAGAAAGAATGGAAATGTTGGTGAAGAGTTACTACACAACGGCTGTTCTTTGTGAGAATCATTGTAGGGTTTTTGAAAATGTTAAAGTTTAGTAAAACTACATGGGCTGGTAATGTGCTAGTAATGGGCCATTTAATTAAGGTTATAAATGGAACAAACATGGACTAGATATACGGGTTTGATAGTAAACTTGAACAAGGTGAAATAGACATATGTTTTTTATATTTAAATTAGAATTTATATTAATGGTTTGTAAATCCGGTTCAACCGGTTCGAGGTCCAACCAGTGAACCAGTAAGAAAATCGATTCGTTGTCCGGTCTGGTTCTGAAAACATTGCATGGATCTATGACGTCGTCAGGCTAGCAGTAGTTAATGATTGCACATATAATAATCAATACATGGTAATTACTAAAGTTCAACTAACCACAACAACGAGTGAATTGCCCAAGTGTTTACAAAAATCAAATGATTTTACAAGTACAATGGTTATAAGGTAACATGTTTCACCCAAAAGTGTAAAAATATAAAAAAGAGGTATAGAAATAATCACATGATTAATATGTATATACTTGATGATTATAGAAATAATACACGTCGTTCCAACGTAAACCATCACAAGACACCTAAATATAAATATTTACAAGATTTAAGTTTAATAATAAGTTTAACGAACTAACGAGAACTAGAGTTTCAAGTGAGATTTGGGGATTTTGATAAGTGAATTAACTAATGGAATCATTTATAATTTGATTCAATGAAAAATAATTATATCATTTAGATATGTTAATATGAAGAAAAGAAATTAAATCATTTACAATAATTTGTAAGGTTTAAAAATAAGATGTAAATAAAATTTTATAATTATTCGAAATAAACATGATTAAACAACAATTATAAAAGTAACGTATTGACCAAAAATAATTTATTAATTTAACCTATTATTACAAATCTTTTTCTAAAAGAAATAATCCAAACATAACCTTTGTCAAAATATTTATATATAACAATATATATATATATATATAATATATATATATATATATATATATATATATTGAATCATTTAAATTCAAAAAATTCACAGAAAATAATTTGGTGTCAAAAATAATATTTGAAGTTGATAAAAATTATTTTTATATTTATTATGAATTTTTTACAATTAAATTAAGGTTGAAAAACCTTTAAAAAAATACATGAGGGTGTCTGTGTTCGAACCCGAGACCTCAAGACAGGCTGACAGTGTCTTAACCAGTGAACTAGGGCTGCTACCTTGGTTTACTTTGGTTTTAAATTCTTTTAAACCCAAATTAAGAAGTTTCCCCAAACCTCAAGAACCCTAGAGTTAAATTGGATCAAATTGAACATCAATTCGATGTTCTTAACCATATTAAACTTAGGGCTTTTAATCCCTAAGTGAAACCGAGTGTTTTGGTGTGTTAAAGTACCCAATTTGAAAACGAATAGGAATTGAACAAGATGAACGATAGTCGCGACTGGAGTTGAGTCGTGGATGAGCAATCGGTGAAGATAATCAAATTAACTTCGTGGGTAGCTTCATATGACAAACTAGACCAAAAGCCCATTATCAATTCAAATCTCGATATGCAGAGAATGGCGTTCAAGTAATTTGCACGTCGCATTGTATATGCGATTCGTTGGTGATGATTAAGTGTGTTTTGGGTGAAATTGTATCTGGTAGTAGATTAGAAATGGTAAAACGACCGTTTGAAATTCATTTGATTATGAAATTATCGGTTTTGTTGTCGAACGACTTTAAGGATTAATGGGGATCGTTACGAGTTCAATCGTCCATTTTAACTCAAATTAAAGTGCTTCTAATATTCTAAACGGTTTCTAACAGTGATTAGCATCGATTAGATCACCAATTTAGGGGTTACGTGTGGTTTGGGGGTCCCCGGAGATTGGCCGGACTACTCGCCGGAATTGCGGGGGTGGAAGAGGGTAAACCTGAGTTGGTTTTAGATTATTACACAAATGGTCCATGTTGTTTCACACTTTTATTATTGTATGCCCATAAACTTTTATTTAAGTTTTAAACTTGACATAATGACCCCGTCAACCTTTTTAAACTTTAAGATTTGTCAATTATTTAACTTTTATAAATTATATATATATATAATATATATATATATATATTATATATATATATATATATATATGTTATTATAATTTTAGTTATGTTAATCTTATTATTGTTAATATTATTATAGTTATTATTATTATCGTTGTTATTATTATTATTATTATTATTATTATTATTATTATTATATTATTATTATTATATATTATTATTATTACTAGGTTCATTCTTATAGTGTAAATTATTAACCTTTAAATTTTAAGAAGTAAGGTAAAACAAGAAAATAAGCATAAGTAACCCACATAGTTTAATAAATGACATAAATAGTCCTTACAAGAGTTATAACAAGCTTATCTTTTAATTAATAAAAAATACGAGATGTTACATTAGTTATTCTGTTAAATTTAAATGAAATAACTAAAATACCCTTTGAGGGACTACTTTTGTAATATTACATCTTTCCTTTATTAGGGACTATTATTGTAATTAATATAACTTAAAAAACCCAACCCCTTTCCCCATTAGCCAGCATCACTACCGTTTACCCACCATCACAACCATCTACCCACCACCACCACCACCTATCCCTGTCAACCACCATCGTCGCTATCTCACCACCATCGCCACCACCTATTCCCGTCAACCACCATCGCCACTATCACCGAAATCTCACTACAACCAGCCTTATTTCCCTCACGTCTAACCACCACCCCAACCATTTCTCCACCGCCCATTTCTTCTATTCCAACCTCCACCATCGCCACCCATACTCGTTGATCAGACGAAGCCCCCAATACAACCAATTGTCCGATCTCATACATTCAATGACAAACGTTATATCAAAAACCCTAAAACCCAAAATGGGGATTCTTGACTTTAGGGCTTGTAGATAGAGCTTTGAGCCTAACGTGATAACCCAATGATGATGATGGTGAGATGGAGGTGATGGTGAGTTGGAGGTGATGGCGCGATGGTGATGAGATGGTGGTAGTGTCGGTAATGGTGGGTTGTGTTAGTGAAGATGACGATGAAGATGACATTGTTGTTGTTTCATTTCATGAGCTAAATACGATGGTGGTGGTAAGGACGATGTGATGATATGGTGGTCTGAGGAGGTGCCGACGGTGGTTGCATGCGGTGGTTGTCGGCGATTGTTGCATGCGGTGGTTGCCGGCGGTGGTGGTGTTGTAATCAGTCTGACGCTAAGGGGTATTTTAATACATATATGTGTATATATAATTATTAAATTGCACAAATAGTCCTTTATTTATAGCAATTGGCACAAACAATCCCTATAAATTACATACTAGACCTTGTAAAATAAAAAGACAAAAATACCCCTACATTTAACAAAATAGTTAACGTCTGTAAGTGTTAATACCTTAACTCGTTACAATATGAAAACGGAACACCCCAACTTGTTACAAAAAACCTTCAGTACCCAAACATGTTTTCTATAAACCACAGGGACCATTTGCACAATTAACTCCAGTTTTTTTATTACATGTACTAGTTTGCGTGATTATAATATACCTTAGAAAAAATAGCAAAAATAGTCCTTGTGATTTGATCATATTACAAGTTTGGTCTTCAAATTTTAAAAATTATAAATTTAGTCCAAACATTTGAAAGTTTGTTGCAAATTTAGTACCTACCGTTAGTGTCCGTTAGTTTTTAACGATCTGATGACTAAATATGCAATATGGTCAAACCATAGGGACCAATTGTGCAATTTTCTCAAAAGATTAAAAAACTAAAAAGTCATATAAAAATTAAAATTTAAATTAAAATTTAAAATTAAAATTTCATATGTCATGTTTAAATCAAAGAATACAAAAACTTGTGAAAGTATAAATCTGTTAGTTTAACTTTAATATGATTTTTTCAATATTTATTTTGAATTTTATAAATGTTTTTGTTCGATTGTATTTTTAATTTTTATTTTGTTTTTTTTTAATTTTTGACTATAATCACATACTTATTTTTCAATACTTTTCGTTTTCTCTTTTTATATACATTTTATTTTTACTTTTATTTAGTTTTGAATTTAATTTTATTTTTTAACCTTTATTTTACTTTTTAAAAATTTATTATTGATGTTTATTTGAATTTATTATGTTTGATTTAAATTTCTTTAAATTTTATTTGATTTTCATTTTTTTATTTTTTAGCAAATTGCACAATTAGTCCTATGGTTTGATCATATTGCATATTTAGTCCCCAGATCATTAAAATCTAACGGACACTAACATTGGGGACTATATTTGCAACAAATTTCCAATGTTTGGACTAAATTTGCTTTAATTTTGTAAGTTTCTTTAATTTTGAATAGTAACCCACTATAATTAAAATGTATTGTATGCAATAAATATTAGATGTGAGAAAGTAATATAAACTGCAAGCAAAATACGGTATAGGCACTTAGTGCGATTAAAGGCTAAGCACCTTTTAGTATCATATTCTCTTTATAGTTTATATAAATTTTTAAAGAAATCGTGTTAGTAAATAATGATACTTAGTATTTTATTAAATACTTAATCAAGGTTTCTTACAAACACAAGCTCGCTTGACTTGATGGTTGGGTGCTTTCTTAAACACATGAGATCTTTATTTTGTGATTGTTTCTTTTACTTAATATTTAAAAGCAATGTATACCTCTATTTTTACTGGCCAGGGGTTGTTGTCCCTTATACCTTGCTGTTAGGGGTGTTGTTTTTTTGAAACTCTATTGTTTTGAGGTTTGGGGTTTGCCTCTAAGAAGGTTTTAATATCAAATATTACAAAAGAAAACTCAAATAAATATGTACTCTGTATTTACTGACTTGTTTGATAGATGTTTTGATTACAATAGTCGATTTGTCTATCCAATTACATTTATATATCTAACATGTTTTATCCTTTGGTTATACATAACCATAATGTGCTTATTTGTATCAGTGTTCTCAAATAATTGTATTATCTTTTGGTTATACGAATCTGTGGCAGTGTGCGGAATTTAATTCTAGTTACTCATGATCTATTAGAGCACCTTGAGTCATTAGAGCACCCGGAGTCATCCCAACTCCTGAGTTCTCTTCAAAAATGGGGGTGTGGTGTTTCTGGTGGGGTCAAAAACCTTGGACACCTCTTGATTATTATTTATTCAGCAGAGGCATCGATGAAAATTTACCGATCCGAGGTCTTATTTCTTTCACCTGGTTCGGTGCACAATATTCCCATTATTTATTTGTGCCACCTCATCTTCCGGGTAACTTGACCGGACTCCACCCCATCTCCCCTTAATATTATTATTACTATTATTGTTAGTTAAAAATAATTTGGAATTTTTCTGAAATTATAATAAAAAGGGATCTAATGTTGCACCAGAGAAAACTTTATTTAGTATACGAGATGGAGACATCAAATTAAGTGTCTAGTTATTTGCTACATCGATTAATCAGTCACATAATTTTATTGTTATAAACAACTAATCTTTATTCAATAAAGGTGAAATAGGTGAAATTTCAGCTCATCTTAATAACATTTATTTCAATTAAAAATTTCACTACGAATAAAATCTCGTTACAAAATCTCTAATCTATCACACTTATCTTAACTAATATAAATACAAATTAATAATTAATAATATGTTATTGTTGTAACTAATATTGTGTGAATGCTAATAATAAATTCGTTTGGTGGGCAAAATTTCCTTTTTCCTCAAGACCGATGAAGATTTGCCATATTTTAGATTGGGCCCAATATGGTATATTAATATTTAAGTATACTACATTCAATTGGATTATAATGGACCGGTGGATTTCACCTAATCCACTTCTTATCTACAGGCCCAATTTAAATTACCTCACCTTCATATATTTATATTTTAATTTAAAATAAAAAAAATTGAATCCTAGTAGAATTTGGGGTAAATGTTGCTTCACCACATGTATTTCATTCCCAAACGTGATGATGCCCTTATTTCCTTGAATAGGACCATGAACAATGCTTAGAAAGCGGTTTACACTGTCTTGAACCCTGTGTTTTGTGTTTACATCGTAGTCATTCTGTCACTAAGACTCATTCGTATATACTTTACTTGACATTCACCTTAGAATAATTTATGTGTTTCAAAAGTCCTTGGTTTACTTTCTCAACATCACATTCTCTTCTTTTGATCACTTTAAAGTGAGTGAATTTTTCATAAGTGAAGTTTATTAAACATCAAGAAAGCAATCTTGTAATTCATGAATGCCTCAAGCACATGCACTATGCAATTCCTTTGATTGTGTCTACCGGAACACATTCTTGGTGCATACACAGTCACACTTTATTTTTTAACAGAAAATATGACTCTGCTTCATAGAATATGTGTTATTTTAAATCGGACACATCTATCCGTTTTCCAGTTAAGACAATACCCCCAACCCTCTCAGGATAAAACGCATTACTAAAAAAACCTTCTGGCTTAACTCTAAACATTTTTTACTCTAAGTGATACTTGAACCTATGAACTCACACATTATCAAATATACTCCATATTTTGATAATATTTAAAAGGATTATTTGATTTTGGTTTAATTTCATCCAATGATTCTTTACTAACTGAGAATTCACCTCCTTTAGTTTTTTTGATGAAATTGAGCCAACTTTAAGTCTTTCTTCAATTCCGTCGTTGCTCAGTGTCTATCAGGTCCTTTTTTGTGTCTATTCTCCATCTCCACTTGAAATCTATTTCCAACAAGTCAAGTGGTCCAGATCAGAATGTGGAGATTAACGGGTTTAGTGTGCAGAAGTTTCAAATTGATAGACGTGATGATTGACTTTAACTGTTTGCTTAGTGTCTTGGCTATATAAATAATCCACGTCATCAAAAAAACTAATGGTTTTAACTCTCAGTTAGTAAGAGATTGCTGAAATAAAATAAACTTAAAGTTAAGAGTGTCTATAAACATTTACCGGGTTGTGATTAATTCTGGTCAATCACTGAAAATTGAGATTATAAAAATTCAATAATCCTAACTAAATATGAAAATGTGATATAAATGTTATATATAAGTCTTCATATGTTCATATGTTAAGTTTTCATATCATCACAAAGAATGCTTACAAAATTAAACCATTGAAGAATATCAAGAAATATGGACAAACGATGCACAATGTGATATAAATGTTATATAAAAATTCAATAATCCTAATTAAATAATAATACGTGGTATAAATGTTATATATAAGTCTTTACATATTTCCCTAAAATAACATAGTCTAGGAAATGACACTTCTTCCGGTATTACAACACTTCTACTCCTGCAACGAAAAAAACTTAAGGGACGTTTGGTTGGAAGAAAAAAATGAAATTGAGAAACTAGTATAATTTTCAAGTATAATTATGTTTGAGTGAGTAATAAAATGTAAAATCAAAAGAATGTTTCACCTCAAATTTCATTGGTTGTAAGGTTTCAATTTTCTTCTCTAGGTGGAAGGATTTTGAAATCACACAATCAAGAAAATTTGAGGTGAAATATTTTCTTGGGTTTACATTTTATTACTCACTTAAACATAATTTTACTTGAAAATTATACTAGTTTCTTAATTTCATTTCATTTCTTCCAACCAAATACCCGTGAATGTGAAAATGGTAAACGAATTCTCCAACCAAAATTTATTGACAAGATGATATATGAAGTATGGGTGAGGAGAATATCCTTAATAATACTCAAACATTACCCAAGTACTTAACATCTAATTCTAGATATTATTAATGCAAACTCTAAACCCTAAATAATATCTAGCAGATGAAAACTATTATGTCACACAAATAACAATGAGATAAAATGAAACAAATATCCTAAGATTTAAACCCTAGATGTCGTTTTCAGGCCCTATATGGTCGAAAGCGTCTTACATCATGGCAAAGACGTGTTTTGTTAGTTGGTCTATTTCCCATTAAAATAAGAAGGTTGATGATTAATGATGATATAGAATTTAGATTATTCTTCATTAATTGTATTATATTGACTATTTGTATATAAAATACTCACTATTAGGATGATATTCACTTAGCCCATATCACATTTGAAAAAACTATAAGTTCATTTGACACAAATATCTTCTATTAAATTCGGCGCCGCCTATTTGACACAAATATTTTCTACTTAACTCTGTCACGCCTAAAAACACGTTTATTTTTTTACAATACATATGTTCATTTTTATAGGCACTTGATATTAAGACATCCGGAGGTATTAAATTAACATATTCATCTCTTATACATCTCATATAGTGTAATACAAGAAGTGCAAAGGCTCAAACATTCCCCCACATTCCCGGACATTTGAGATGAAATTTTATATTGTCAGCGGAGCTACATGTAAGATATAACACTATACGTCACGTATAACTTATTATTTTTCAAAATCTCTAATACTTTGATTCATTTGTACACCTATAACTTATACGTAAAGTATAAAATTATAGGCGAAAATAAGCTTGAATATTTTTACAGAAGGAACCGGTAGCTAAAATAAGTTTGTTTAAAAAGAACGAACTTAATGTATTTAAAAAAACATTAAACTACCGGACAAAATATTAACATTACTAACAAAAAAAATAAAGGGGGTCCTCATGTCAAGCCCCTATAAAGTTTCGCCCTCAATTCAATGTCTTATTGTCACGACAACCTAAAAACATTTAACATTTACAACACAGACATCAATTTTTAATTCCACTTTACCAAGTAAAAACCAACAAAAATATCAATAAAAAAATCAAAATTCGTGAAAAATTGACCTTCGTATTCAACAAAATAATCCTCTAACAATAATATCAATATCGTTATTACTTTCTTTCAACAACAATCTAATCTACTTCTAATTCTGTACCAATCGTTCAACACAAAAATCATACCCCGAACCGTTTAAAAAAAAGCGTAACGTTAAACACCGGGATACCGCTAGGAGCAACACCGTCTCGAATAATATTATTATCATCATCGTCGTCATCGTCCCTAACTGCTCGAACAAGACGGGCACCTGATGAGCCCATTTTCGTTACACAATACACAAGCCGTGAACCCACCGTCTTCCAACGGGCACTTATGGCTCCCATTGCACTCATTACACAAATTGAACCTGAAACCACCGCAAATGTCACAAACACCGGGGGTCACCGTCGGCAACCCTGATACAAACTTCTTCAACTCACCCATTTCATGCAATTCAACGATCTCATCTGCACCACCGATGTACCTACCGCCGATGAACACTCGGGGCAACGATACCCTTTTGTCGTCTCTCCCACCTTGCCCAATTGAGCCATAATCTTTCGAATTTCATCGAAGAATGATGAGTCCATTAGCAGATCGCGTTCGTCGATGGGCACACGGAAGCCTTGTAGGATCGATCGGACGGTCCGGCAGGCTTCGAACGTTGATCGGACGGCTCGGAGGCTCGTCATGTAGACCACCACTCGTTTATCCGACCGGGGATGGTGATTTTCGGGTTGAATTGGGTTAATTTTGGTGGGTTTTCGGATTTGGGTGGAGCTCCGGGGGATTCCGGTGGGGGTCTGGCGGAGAAAGCGCGGGTGAAGCGGTTGGCGAGGTGGACGCGGTGGAAGACGGAGGCGCGTTTGCCGTCGATACCGGCGGTGACGGTGGCGGTGGAATTGGAGGAGGAAGAGGCTTTATCGTCTTCAATGGTGGTGAAATTGGGGGTGTTATCGTCACCATTTGTTAGGGTTTCGATGTCTTTAAACGATCGGCGTTTGAAGTTGGGGCTTGATGGTGCTCTTCGTGATTTGGGGCTGTAATCTTCGTTATTGTTATTGTTATCGGTTGTTTTCCGGAGGTACGGCCACATTTCAACGTCGTAAAACCACCGGAAATTGAAGAACGCCGGTGGGAATTGGGGAACAGAGGATTCTTTGTGTTGATTGAAATCGTTGATTTGAAATGGTGGAGAGAATTGGGGAAGAAGCAGAGGCAGAGGACATGATTAACTAGTTATTTAAGAAGTAGGAAAAAAGAGGGGTGAAAATGGGATATTAGAGGTTTTAGAGGGGGAATGTGAAAGATTTTGGGAGTTCGTTATGGTAGTTGGTGAAAGCTTGTTTATGTAATTATTCCTATGGATTGATCATAATACGACTTAATCACTTCTTTAAATCGCTTAAAAGTAACTTGTTTAAAAATCAAGTCGGCTCAAGTCGAAAAGTTTATAAAACCTAATGTGCTCTGCTAGACTCATTTAAACTCATGTCGGTTTGATTTACCGTAATTGTTTAATATGATTTATATGTCTATATAGATATGATTGTTTGTAAGTGATTAAAGTTTTTGGGTAGTCTATTTGTTGCTTTGTAATAACAATAGTCATATGATTTCTAATTTATTTTTTTTCTTTTTGAATGGCTAAGTGGATTACTGATGGACTACTCGCTCACCTGATTATCTCCATTAGTCAAGTACAAAACCTAAGATCACATTCAGCGAAAACTCAATTTAGGTGAGAAAATCGTCTCATCAACTCCCTTTTAGTTTTATCACAAGTGGAACTTGAACCTAATACCTCCATCTTATTTGCAATTAGGGCTTGATGGTTCAGCTTATTTGCAAACAAGCCAAGCCGAGCAAAACCCTAGCTTGGCTCGGTTAAGCTCGTGTTGAATTTTTTTAAAGTTAGCGTTAAAATAAAAAGAAAAATATGTTTTAACAAGAATAATGAGGGGTTTTCTTCTAAAGTAGAATGTTTATAGCTATGGAGTATAATTTTTGATGTTTTTACTATTAAACGCGTTTCATTACTAATTTATACACCAATAACACCTTGTTATACACCTTGGTATGGTTGATGGGGTTCTCGGACCATCTCGAGATGATACTACAACTTCACTTTAGTGTTATACAATGATTTTTAGCTAAGTCTTTCAACCTTTTAACTTAAGTCTCACAATAATTAATAACTCGAGTAAAAGATGTTAACAATAATAGTATTGGTAGTGATTACAATAATAATGATAGAAATGGCGATGGTGGTAGTAATAATAACATGGGATATTAAATGATTATGTAAATGAAGGGCCCTTCAAAAAGCCAAAAGCAAAAAGGCTCAAAGAATTTAGACAATAGTTGGTGGTAGTTGTTTTTCAAAAGCTTCTATGCGTTTCTATCTTTACTTTAAAAAAAAGGTTGGTTGTTTTTCCAAAATCAAATCAAGTGTCAATGCTCAATCAAACCAAAGTAGAGGTAATTATTAAACTACTATCATTTTAGAACATTAAGATTATGATATTTAATTTTGTTAACGATCATGAATCTAGAGTTCAAACTCTTAGTTATCTCAATCCAAATGTTTATTATAACTAGAAAAAACTAGAATACAAAGGCAATGTAAATAGAATAACATATAAAAACGACTCTCAAATCACCAACAAGATGATTTGATACTAGAACCAAAATCTAAACCTAAAATAGATAGAATTATTCATTGTGATGAAACCCTAATATAAAGAAGAACCGAAAGAAAGGAGATATAATTATATGGTGAAGACAAAGATTGATGAGAATTGTGATCATAATAGCCTAAAAGCAGCTCTTGATGAAGATAATGAGTTGATAGAGATGATGAGTTTGTTTTCAACAACTAGGATGCAATTGTCTTCTGGTAGGTCCAGATTAATCAATATAACATAATGAGTCCAAGCTTAACAAGTGAATCATACAGAAACTAAGGTGGTGTTTGTTTTTTACCAAAATCTCTTCCTCGTCTTTTCATCTACGCGCACGCAGACGCGGGAAAATGTTTTGAGTGCGCAGAGTGTTTGTTTTTTAGAAAACGTTTCATTAAAAAACATCTTCCTGAAATCTGCATGGAAAAGATGTGAACCTATAATTTCTAAGATCTTTTAACCTCTTCTCATCTCCCCCACCTCCTCCATCGGCCGCCCCACCTCCTGTCACACCCCAACCTTGACGGCGGAAACGTCGAGATGTGAGGGTTACGATTGTTCACAGCCACATAACACTATTTATTAAATCCAAATATATTAATCATAAGATTCAATTGTAACCTTACAAGCAAAAGTTTCAACAAAGAATACATCATGCACAATTGCTACAAATAACATGATCCTCCATTTTATCTCTAGGTCCAATCCTAGATGTGATAAGCTTCAAAGAGTAGTACACATACTTGGGGTATTCCTGAAACATGTTAAAAATAAAAGGTCAACATAAAAATGTTGATGAGCATTCCATAGTTTTCAATACATAAGTATATAAAAGATGGCAATTCAAGTCATAAGTTAGTGAATAAAGTGATTAGGGATGTTATGAACAATGCAACAATCAAACCTCGACAAAAGTTTTACAAGTCTCAAACGATAAAAGTATATACGATCAGCTAAGTGTACTTGGATCAACCAAGCAGGCTTGTCTTACCCATAGATCTATGACTTCGCTGGGCTAGCAATAGTTAATGATTGTACATATAACGCCATAACATGGTAACCACAAAAGTTCAACTAACCACAACTTTACAAGATGAATTGCCATAGGTTTACAAGTCTCAAATAAGTTTACAAGTGCAATGATAATAAGTTAACATGTTTCACCCAAAGTGTGAAAATATGAAAAAGGGGTATAGAAATACTCACATGGATATATGCATTACTAGATGATATAAAAAAATCAAAAGATAATCCAAAGTATCCACCACAAGGCACCTAACATATGTATTACAAGTTTAAGGTTAATAATAAGGTTAACGTTCAAACAAGGATTAGAGTTTTGATAGAATTATGGGGGTTTTTAATAAGTAATAAGTTTATAAAGTAATTATTTACATTTTTAACTCATTAGAAGAATTATATATGTAATATTTTAGAAATGAAATTTAAATATAACAAGTTGGAGTTCAATATGAAATAAATTCTTTATAGCTTTCTAAGAATAATATAACATTATCATAATTATAAAAGTAAACCTTTAAAGAAAAAAAATGCTATTGTGCCCATTAGTATTTTAAATGATTTTTAAATTATTGCATCAAGTCCATATTCATGTAAATAATTATTCAATTATTTAAAAAAAAAAACCATTTAAATATATAAAAGTTAAATGATCATAGAAAAATAATTAAGCCTTTTTTTTAAAGAAAAGCATTTGGATCAATGTTTTATTATTTATTAAAATAAACTAAAACAAAAAAAAAGAATCCAATTGT
Organism: Flaveria trinervia; assembly: GCA_025506515.1. Taxonomy (NCBI): domain Eukaryota; kingdom Viridiplantae; phylum Streptophyta; class Magnoliopsida; order Asterales; family Asteraceae; genus Flaveria; species Flaveria trinervia. The sequence continues at coordinate 3,321,077 of CM046442.1, forward strand.
ATGTTTGAACATGTAATGTTTTTATAAGATAAATAATATTTAAATTCTATTTAACAAGATATTTAACTAATTATATTCTTTGTTTTAATAAGTAAATAAATAAATAAATTTTCAGAAAATAATTGGTTAACCTTTAAAATAACTAGAATTTATAAGATAGATTTTTAGAATTTTTTTGAAATTTTCATATCACTTTATATAAGCTGAAAAAGTCATTCTAAAAAAATGGGGGTGGCCGGGTTTCGAACCCGGGACCTCCAAGGTGACATGAGAAGACTTAACCGGTGAACCAAGGCACACAGCCGCGGTATCACCCGGTTTTCAAATCTTAAGAACACAACCCCTATGAACTTCCCCCAAACCCATAAACCCTAGATTTGTTTGAACCAAAATTGACAACCAAATCATTGTTGTTAACACCGAAGATCATGGGGCTTTTATTCCCCATGTAATTTCGAGTCTATGAAGGTGTTTAATTTACCAGTTTTGAAGCGAAACCGATGTGCACGAATGAAGAACAAGTCGCGACTGACGAAGCGATTGTTCGATATTCAAATGATGATATTAATCCAATTCGTTGCACAGGAAGCTTCTATAGAACCCAATGAACGAAAACCCTTTATCAATTTCAGATATTGAAATACGAAGAACGGTGTTCGAATAGTAGGTAGGTCGCGGCTCAAGGGGTATTCGAACTCGTTGTAATTGTTTGTCTCAGGTGAAATTGAGAGTTTTGTTTGATTAGGTATAGATAGAAGTTAGCTCTGCTTGAAGTAATTGGGTTATTATTGGATTTTAATGACCGAACGGTTAGAGGATTAAAGTGGCCGGTTATGAATTCGTTTGCTTTTAGTAACCAGTGCTTTAAACAACAATTATGCTATGCATTCAGTTCGAAACACACTCACGAAACGTTTAGGACCGGTTTGGTTTGAAAATTGATGGTTTTTAATGAGTTTCGGGGGTGGCGGAGCTCGCCGGAGCTCGCCGGAATTTCCACCGGAAAACCGGGGAAAGAAATGGGGGGGGTTTAGTTTTAGTAAATTACAGTTTGGTCCTTGTGGTTTATGTTTTTGTTATTTTGATTTCAAAGTTTAATTTTTAGTTTCAATCAATTTATAGTTTGGCCCCTGAAGTTAAAATTGTTATTATTTTCTGCATGAATTATTAATTTCAAGTTTTAAGATCATAGAAACTTATATTATTTTTATTTATTTCAAAGATTAATACTCATTATGATTATTGCTATTATTGTTATTATTATTACAATTTTTAGCTTTATTATCACTTAAATTTTATAGTAATAAGCAAACATTATAACACTTATAATGTTATTATTTTTATATTAGTTTGTTAATCACCAAATTAATTATTAAGTATAACAAACCCCAAAGTATCAAAATGGCATAACAGGCTCTTTTAAGATTTTAACAAAGTTAACTTCTAAGTTAACAAAATTAAGAGATGTCACACCTCCCCCCACCGGCCGGATCACCGTTGCCCCACCACCCCCACTTGCCGGACCACCGCCTCCCCACCACCCCCACCTGCCGGACCACCGCCGCCCCACCACCCCCATCGGCCGGACCATCGTTGCCCCCTCCCTCCACCTGCCCTCTCCTTCCCCTCCCCCCACTTGCTCCGACCCCCCTCCCACCTCGCTCGCCGACCAGACCCCCCTCCCACGACGCCCGCCGACCCCCTCCCCACACCTCTCCCGCCGGTTGCTTGTACGTATGGATGTGTATATATGTTGTATGTAGGTACGGATGTGTGTGTGTGGTACAAGTCCAAGGAAACATGTGTTAAAAAAATAGGTTTAATTTAATTACAAAATATTTTTTACCAGTTTGCAGATGTTAAAAACAAACAGTTTTTTTATTGCAGACTGCAAACGTTTGGTCCACCTCTTCTGCTGCAGATGTGATTCGCAGATCGCAGATGTTTTCCTGCAGAAAAAATAAACAACACCTAAGAACCTAGCTTGTCTACAAACTAATATTTTACTAGCCTACATGCGTTATAACCCATCAACTGTTGTTCGAGCCCATCAGCACGGACAATCCACAATGTATCCAACGCAAAACACTAATATAACATGCAAAATAAATAACAGAAAAAATATGAAAAGAACTAAAACACTAAATGATGTAATAAGTTTGTAATTTAGTTGGACATCATTACAAGAGGGAATCAATTCAAAGGAAGAATAAAGTTGTAATTTGGTGTCATGTTTGGTTGACATACATGAATAAAGGAGTTATTCAAGTTTGTAGTTTCATATACAATCTTATTTTACCTTTTTCTCTCTTATCTTTTTGGTACAAACTATCATTGGGGTAATAGAAAATAGTATATGTGTTCTACTGTTTTTCTTAGATACATATTGTTTTCTGTAACAACTTTTTACATTATATACAACTATATAGTTTCGCTCTACGTACATTTACATTATATATACAAAAAAAACAATAGTACAATCTAAACTGTGAATATTATACAGTTTTGAAATAAAAACTGACTTAAAGAATAGAAAATTTTCAATAAAGAGCGTAATATATATAGTTTCAAAATAAAAAGTAATAAATTTTAAAAATTTCAGTTATGACGTTTTAATAATACAATAATGAGTATTCATTTTTAGTATCAGAGAAAATAACAAACACGCGCCTGTAGCTCAGTGGATAGAGCGTCTGTTTCCTAAGCAGAAAGTCGTAGGTTCGACCCCTACCTGGCGCGTCATAAATTTTTTTATGTTTCTGTAGTTTGAATCAAAATTTTCACAATCTGATATGTATATATGTACATCTGTATTTCATTAAATTAAATCTCTAAAAGAATCATCTTTTTCTTGTTTCTTGATCATTTCTTGAATTCAGCCACAAATAATGTCAGACGGTTCGTTAATTTCTGGGACCCGATCTAGCATGCAGTTCATCTCATTGGGAAACTCGATCTTGGCCCGGTTAGTCTTCCCTCCAACTACTACAGTTGTTCCATCTTGTAAAGCCCATATCTGTAGAACAAAATTTGACTTTCAGAAGTACAAAAATGAAATGTGATATGTTTCACCTGTTTCGTGATATATACCTGTGTGTGTGACAGATAACTAATGCAGGTTGTAAGCATTAATGCACCAAATCCAGCATAAACGATCGGCACGCCAGGATCAGTCTGTACAGATCCAATTTAGTCTCACCAAACAGGTCAAAGCAAAACTGGAAACAGGTCAAACAGATGAATGCTAAAGAAGAAATGGGTCAAACGGGTCAAAGAAAGGGTCTAGTGAAAATCTGATCCGACCCTTTTTAACTCGACCCGTTTTGTATCTAAAAATGCAGTGTTACCTTCAAATCAAGTCCACTGCTGCCAATTGCATCCACAATTTCAATTTTTGTGCCATTAATTTCAATTGGAAGCTTAGAGCTAGGCCTACGAACCCCAGCAAATTTCCCTTCTTGATCATACAACACAACTGACTGAAGATCACGAAGAAGCATCGATCTGGTTGAACAAACAAGAAAATAAATTAGCTAAATCTAAAACGGTCCAGGTCAGTTCGGGTTCTATTTTGTTGGTAACAAGACAAATGTAGAAAATTAGCTAAATCTGAAACTGGTCAAATGAGAAATAGGGTTAAACATGTTAAAAGTTTTATTATTTAATCATCTGTAATGACATGAATCTATTTTGACACGTTACCCAACCTGTCGATTATGGCATATCTACAAAAAGTACAGGCTTTATTAATTACAAGAAAAAAATGGATAAATCTTACATTCCCTTGACATTTGGAGAATCAGTGTTTCCAACAGGCAAAAAGCTTCCATAAAGCTTTTTATCTCCATTGATGGTCAGAGGCGCAACAGCTAAATTAAACGGGCCTTCATCATCTTTAAGTATTTGAAGTGCAGAAATGCTCCAATCGGTTTGATATATGGTAACTCCTTCATATCTTAAAGGATCATTTACGCTTATTGTTTTCCTCATTACTTCCTTCCCATCAATGTCAAATAAAGAAAGATCCGTGTGGAATTGTGAAACCTATACCACAATAATGAAACATGACTTATTAACGGGTTTTTATTTTATTGTTCACGAGTTTTAAGTCTGGAAACACATCTACGATATATGAAAAACTAAGAGTAGAGGTAGCAAAATTCGTGGGACGGGTCATAATGGGCCAAAACATATACTTTTGGTACAATTCGGGTTGACCGAAAATTATATGTATTAGAAGAACCATTTGGGCTACTTCTAACCCAATTGATCTATTTCCTTCTAAACTAACTTTTTCTTTCTATTTTGCCTCTTTGACCCGTTACATTTAAAAAAGTTGAAGAACAATTGTTTGACTCATATTACAAGTTATGACACACTCAGTTTTGGTCTGTTAGCCCCGACCCAATTTGCCACCTGTAAAAACAACTATTCTCACCTCTCCACTATCATAGTAATCCATGTAGAACCGGTTAACATGAACCTCGGTGTTGAAAGCTTCAGTAGGTGTAGAAAGGAACCCGTTTGGGCCTAATACATCTCCCATAACAAAATTCAAGCCCTGTGGGACCGTTACAGAACCTTTAAAACTTCCAGTAGCACTATAGGTCCCGCCACCCATAATCAAGAGTAAGGCTAAGTGCACACCTATCGGGGCAAACCGGCCCGCCAGACCTTTGAACGCATATAAAGATGGTCCTTTTAGGAAAACCTGATAACAATTGTCTGATTATTACCATTGTCTTCAAAATCAGTATTAGAAAGTGACACCAAAATGCCAATTCAAACACTTCTACATATACCTCATATCCGGCTCCTGATAAAACGACACCCAAATCCTGAATTGAGGCTTTGGGTAGAGAATCTGAGAATTCCAGCTTTCGAATTGAGTTAGCTGATTGTAAGAAAGACCATCTGTAACATAGTTCATGTTTAACAAGCAGTAATAAAGAGCCTATAGAAAATACCGTAAAAGTATAATTCTTTTTCCTATCAAGTTCTACCATTTGTAAGAAACACATGTTTCTGTCAACTGTCAACAAAATAGAAATTACATATATGAAAAGTATCATAGAAACTTTCGATTATATCTAGATTTCAAATTTAATTTAAAAGTCTGACTAGATTGTAACATCAAATGCAAGTAAGTTTGCATAATAGCATCAAAATACAACATTTACCTTCTTGCTACTTTAACCATAGGGAGCTGTGTGGTGTATGTGCAGGCCATAAGAGATGCTCCCAAAAGAATTAAAGTTCCAAGAAAAACCGGGGATGAAAACATATGATCAAACCCTAGTGTAAGTATCCATCTCCAAGTGAAGAAGCCTAGAATTGGGTTGTCTTCCGGGTATTTTTGGAAATAGTATTCCGGATTCTCACCTTGATCTATTGCAGTTCCTACATAAACATTACATATAAATGAGGCTTTATCAGTAGCCCGTTGGGTAACAAGTCAAAACAGGTTAAGGTTGAAATGAGTCCTATACAATATGGGCGAAATGGGTGTTGACCCGCCACACTTTCTGGTCTTGTGCATTAAAAATGGCATTTGTATGACTATCAACCCATTTAAACCATTGCATCTTCGCCCTTCAACCAAATTTTTTTCAATATGACACGATTGGTTTGTTTGATGAGATAAAACACAACCCACATCAACCAATCATAAGTATATGGCTAGAAATTGTCATGTTTGTAATCCAGTTATCTACAAACATGAACTCGTCGTGGATTTTACAACAAATTTGTTGCATCAATGGTTTTAAAGACGTTTACAAATATCCAATTATTCATGTCAATATTGAGAGTGAAAGTTCTCCAAAACACATAATCAAAATGTATCTTTGTTTTATGGGACATATAACTTAAAACCATAGACCATTTTTGTTACAAATTTCATGCATATGTCACAGGTTCTTGTTCAATCACGCAAAGCTATCGATTCAATACAAAACAAACAAGTAATGATCATTAACCAAAGTTCAACATACCAATATACCATACTCTAATCACTTCCAAAAAAGTTCCAATTTTTTAGACTTTTCCAGAGTCAATCGTTGTAAGTTTCAACTTTCAAATGAATACTCCATACAAATTTACCACCAACATAATGACATTGCACTATATAAGCAACTTATAGCATTGCATCTAAATTAGATATAAAGTCTAACCCAATTCGAAGTCAAAATTGCATCTTCATCTAAAACAAATTCTCAAAAAGTCAAAATAGTCAATATCATGATTTGGGGAAAAAACCACATACCTAATGCCATCAAACCAGCAATGGTGAACATTTCACCAAGAGCCAGAGGCAAATTCGCAAGAACCGCAAGAACCCTTTTCGTCAACCTGCTCACAAACACCCCGCCGGACTTCTTTCGCGGGAATCCTCCGGCGCCGGAGGTTCAATTTCCTCCGATAGCGACGGTGCTGCACCAGGGACCACAACCTTGTTCTTCGTCGATTCTTTGATTGCTGTGATGAAATCTTGCAAGAAATTGGGGCAAACAAACATCTGCGGTTGATAATTCGACTGTGAATTGGATAATTGGGGAATTTCAAGAGGTGGGGTTGGGGTTTTAGTGGGTTGAGGGTTAGAAGAGTCTCCATTGTTGATGAATTGAGGGTTCTATAGGTTCTTACTCATGACAGCTAACGACTATAGTGATGAGTTGAGCTTGTAAGCGAGTTTTATCCAAATTGGAAGATTTTTTGTGACGATTGTTTTTGAATATCGAGCGGATGTTGTGACCACACGAATGTTGATGTTTACTATCCGGGAAAAATACATCCACTTTTAACTAACTTTTGAATAATAACTGGTTGCGACGATGGACATAAAATCATATCAAGCAATCTTAATGTTATATCACCGTCAGCGATCAATAAAATCAAAAAAACTTGTATTAGAAAAGAAATAAAAACGAAAAATATAAACCTTAACAAAAGGTAGATGTAAATCGTTGAATCACACAAGTGAAACGTGAAACATTAAAAACTAAATTGATCTATGAGACTAGGACTTGTGCGTTGTGACGTGACCGTTAAAGAGGAAAAAATAAACGTAAACGTTGAACCATACGTGCACGTTGCGATGTGTTGACTCGTAAAATTCAGACTGAATATTAAAACACAAATTATAAAAAATGAAAAGAATAAGGGACAAAGTTGAATTCGAAAAATTGTAAGAGTTAAATTACAAAATATATAAAAGTATTGAGCTAAAAGTAAAGAGATTAAAGATAAAAAACCTAAAAGTGAGTACAACACATTAAACTTAAGCTATAAATATTGATTCATAACAATGTTGGTAATTAGTAATATATATTATATTTAAGTTAATACAAATTTTCATAATTTAAATTATTACTATTGATTAATATGAATCTTAACTAATAATCTGATAAGTATTAATTTCAACTTCAATATTGTTACTAATAACAGTTGTAGCATAACTGTTTATTTAACTCTGTTAGTTTTTTTATGACGTATAAAATAATTATAATCAACATTGTAAATATATTATCTAATTCTTTTGAATAAAATATTATTTTTTAAGTTATTCAACGTATGCTTTTGTTGTTGATTTAGTAAATTAGAGACAAAGAAACACAAAATTTAAGTGATGCATTTATATATTTTTATTTTAATTGGTATCAAACAAATACGATACAAGGATGCATAAGAAGCTTCAAGGAAGAATGTGAAACGAGTTTTTAGTATCCTCAAAGCTCATTGAGATATAGTTTGTCTATCAACAGGGACATGAAATCCAAATAAAGTAATAAAAGCCACTTTTATTATTTTGCATAACATAATGTTAAACGTTAACGAATCAACGTTATGTCCTGAGCAAATAATAAACCCTTCGGTCAATGAAATGGTTGACGTTGAAGTACTATTAGTTGTGATACAGTAGCACTGACCATAACCTTCAAGCCAATCTACCACCAACTAGTGTCACCACTAGTCATAAAATAAATATAACAAGTGAACTTGCTATTACCCAATATATTTAACCTTGATCCCGTTGTTAATCTTAAAGTGAAATGTTTTCCCCAACATATATTAATCAAATAAACGACTTACACGCTCGTTTTACCACTCATACACATATTTTACAACTCATACATTTCGTTTATGTGACAACTCATCCAAAACTCACACGATTTCGATTTCTGTGTGCCAATGCAGTAGACCAGTGATGGAAACCAGGGATGGAACACTCTCACCATGTAACGCAATTTTCGGGACGAAAATTCTTTCAACATGGGGATAATGTGACATCCGGTAAATTTACGTTACCAAACTCCGTTAGTTCCGTTAAGTCTTGTAAACACGTGTCGTGAGCACACACTAGTTGTCGTTGAACGTTGGTGACCTAATAAAATGATTAATGTTAATTTGATGTGAATCTAAATGATTATGTGAGTATTGGGTTATGTTTATGTGTTTACACATTTATAAACGATTAATTAAAGAATTTATCGCGTAACGCGGAAACGCGTCTATTTATTCGTATGTCTTGTGTTTTTATAAAGATAAGATATATAATGAACTTTATAAGTTTATATCTTTATATTATGAAGTTAAAAACACTTTACAAAGAGTTTAAAGCTTAGTTTTTATAAATACCAAAACACAAGGGTTTAAAGGGTAAATATGTAAATTAAATTAAACAAAACAAAACCCTAGCCCCCAAGCCATCCCCATCGGCCGCGACCTCCCTCCCTCTCCCTCTCCATCTTCGAATTCGATCAAAATCCAGCCTCTAGACCCCGATTTCGTTCGATTACAAGGTGCACAACTTGTTGGAATCATCAATTGCAAGTTATAACTTGTTTAAAGGTTAGATTTTCACGTTTTTGTGAGTTGTTCATAGTGGCCGAACCCTAATTCGTGAATTGGCATTCATGGAGTCGAAATTGATGTTGTTTGATGATGTTAACATGTTAGTTAGATTGTATACATGTTAGTTAACGTCGATTATGCAAGAATTATATGTTTTTAGGGATTTGATCATGAACTTTGGTGTTAAGCAAACCCTAATTCGAAAATGGCTTGATTATGTGATGTTGATGATTGTTTGATGAATGCTTGATGATTATTGGGTTGTATGAATGTTAGAATACGTTGATTATGCAAGAAAGTTGGGATTTTGATGCGTTGTTCATAGGTTACTAAGAATAGTAACTTTATTTTGCATGTAGTAGTGATCTAGTGATGGATTGATGTTATGGATGGGTTCATGATGATAATTAGATGCTAGATTGATGTTATGAATGCTAGAAATCTTTAATTTGATGATGTTGATCATAGCTTGCCAAAAGTAGAAACTTTTGTTTATGAAGATTGTTAGATTGAGGTGTTTAAGTGTTGTTGATCATGTCTAGATGTTAGTATGAGCTTGAATTGGTATATTATTGATGAATTCATGCATACCTTGGATGTTTGATAGATTTTGGACATTCTTTCCCAAAGGGAAACTTTATTTGTGTAAACGTTGAAGTATGATGTTGTGATCATGTTTGAGATGATAGGAACTTGCTAATATGTTCAAGGATGGATTCTAGTGTGATAGAACGTGTTAAATTAGTTGTATGGCATGTTGGATAATCATGGGTGATAATTGGAATTGGTAATCATGTATGGTTTGGATGTTTGTAGTAGTAGGACATCATGCTTGGGTCTGGTAATTGATGATGTTGTGATGTTGTGAATGCAATGTATATGCTTAAAGAATTTGGTTATGATCATTATACCGCGTGCGGATCTGAGGCCCTTAGTAGGATTGGCAGGGTTTAGGATGTGAAGTCGTGAGTGGCTTCACATGGCATGTGATGAATGGTTGACCTTGTATGACATGTTAGTTGTTTTGTAGCTAGTGGTTATGTTAATGTTCTAGATTCGCATGACTTGTATATACTTGATTGTATGATGATCTGTGATACACCTGGTTGATATAGCATACGTATGATACTATTTGAATGTTAATCATGTATGGTATATGCTCATTGGCTTTAATTGAATTATAACTCATAATGTCACCAACGGGTCAAAGGGGTCAACTAGGTCAAACGTGTCTATTTGTCTGGAAGCTTGAGTCTTTGATTTTGGTAGATTAGGGTTTCACATGTCTTTATTTACACGTACTTATGTACTCACATGATCTAGGTAACTTGTGAAGTTGGCTATCCTCTCGTTTCTCAAAATAAACCCTAAGTACCTTTGCATACATCAGGTGAGTTCATGCCCCACTCTTACTTAATCTCTTTTGGGGGAGATAGCATACTGGTATTTATACGAACGCTTTCATTATTTAAGTTGTGTAAAATATTAATATAGTGCTGTTTACCATGAGAAAAGTCCTCACACTTTTAATTGTTAATATTTAATAGCGGGGAAACTTGGGTAGTACTACTGGGTCTGACGAGCCCACCTGTGTGACTCGAGGTCAACGGGTGCAATTTGTCCTATGAACTTTGTCACGACAGGTAAGTCGTGACAGGAGGCAACAACTATCACAGTCAGCTTCATTGCAAAATCACTAGTATTAAATTTTACTGATAATAGACTAGCTATCTATTACCATACACTGCTTATATTTATCGCAACTGTTTAATGTTTATTGAACACAAAACTCTTGAACTCACCAACCTATGTGTTGACATTTTAGTATGCTTTTCTCAGGTCCTTAACTGCTTGCCATAGGAGCACTGCACGGTTCACTTCATTTAAGACATTATGCTTCAAGCAATGTGACATTTAACAATTATGGTTTACTTTTGGTTTGGCACTTGTTTGCCATAAGTTATACTTTATTGACTTGGGTTGTTTTCAAAACGCTTCCGCATTATTTAACGTGGTATTTTGATTGATTTGTTTAAATTATGACATTTAGAGTCGTTCTGAGTAACTATTGACTGTGATCTGGTTTGTTCACACGCCTCGCGGTTAAAACTCCGCAAGTGGATTTGAGGGTGTGACAGTTTACGGTTAACAACCACTTTACAAGTAAACTTTATAAAGGATAACAAAGTTAGTTGTTTTTTAGTTTCTTAACAAAAAATTTTTTTGTTGGTACTTGGGTGACTAGTAGTTAAAAAATTGCATTTTATGCGACTAATGGTTTGATAACCGCCTTACTAATTCTTGTTGTGTTATGGTCATGATATCTCATTTTTATTATTATTTAGCAAAACTTAAAAAAAGGTAGTTTTTTTATGAGAGGACTCAGATTCTATTTGTTAATTTTATATTTATAATTATATTAAAAATTATATTTTTCTCTTTCTATATAATTAAATAATATATTTTTACACATTTTTTATTATCTTTTATCTCTTCTCACTTACAATCACATTTAAAAATACTAAAAAATATATAAGAGTGAACAGAAATTTTAAATTTACAAATAAATAGTATATTTTTTTATTTTCACTTACAACTAATTAAATCATTTTATAATTTTTAAAACTCTTACTCATGTAATATTAAGAAACATGGTGTGAATGCTCACTTTATGAACTTTATGAAGTTCCCTTGTATCAATTTTCAATTTTATAATGATTTTAGCAGCATGTGGCATGTTCTTAGACTCAAACGTCATTTCCTTATTGACATCATGAGATGCATGTATCATTTCATTAATCGATATACCATTTGGTGTGTTTAACTAAAACATTTGGTTCTACGTGAACGACTGAACGTTACATTAGTAGTTATATTGAAACACAAATTGATACATGTATTTGTTCTAAATTTTTACAAGTTTATTTATTTATTTTTTTAGGTTTTACTTTTCATGGTATTGTATTAAGGTATTTAGCTATTTAAAATTGTTAGATCTTTAATTACATAATATTCAAACTTTCATTACCTATCACGTTAACTTTATAACCTGCCAACCATGAAAGTGAAGGATGCTGCAAATGATATTGCGTGATGAGCGTGTAAAACTGGAGTTAATATTCACTAAACATGGTTAATGAAAAATCAATTTTAAATAAATAATTGAATAAAACAAATTTTCCATCATCTCTCTTTTTTACTAACATTATATGTAATTATCGCACACATTACGTATAGATGATTTTACAACTATTACAACTTCCTACTTAAAATTAGTTACATACACAATTAATGTGACACATATTAAGAAATACTTGGTATAATATGACATTATAATACAGATTGATATAAGAGAAGAGAAAAGAAATAAATATATGATACAACTCTCGTATATAATATAAATACATAATGTTCTTATCAAGACACATACAATCAACAAATTGGGCGAGAAACAAATCGACATTGAAGAAGGTTTTACCTCACTAAACCATTTCTTTTTTCCACAACAATGATAAAATATTTCTTTTAAAATTTAAAAAATGTGCATGTCCCATATATTAGTTTTCTATGCGAGAGTTGAACCTTCTAACGATCATGGCCATGTACCTACCCTGATGTTGTGCGAGTTCAAGCTCTCTTTGACTCGGTTCCCTTGTACCGTCTCCTGAAAATACACCAGCACCGTACGGTGAACCACCTCTGATCGAGTCCATTTTGAACATTCCGGCCCCGAATGTATATCCTATTGGAACGTATAGCATCCCGTGATGAGCTAATTGTGTGATTGCGGTCCATCTACAACCGAAACAACGGGTATAAGGTTCAAGAAAACTATTGCAAATGGTTTAATAGTAAATCATCAAGTAATGATCGAATATGACAGGTAATGTTGAATATAAGACATAACCAAGAAACTAATACTAGGTGACATAATTAATGCATAAGACACATTTAAAAACTTATTCTTACCTACCCCTTATATTTGTTTTCTTCAAAAACATCATTTTTGTTTTATTTCTTAGTCTAGCCACGGTGTCTGCCTCAGATTATTCGAATCAGATTATTTGAATTCAAAACTTTAAAGCTAGTTGAATTCAAATTGTGATCTGAAAACTCTTTTTGAATCAGAAATTCTAATTTAGGTTGATTCAAATAACCTAAATTATGAGAAAAATTAGTAAATCATGACTTTAAAGCCACTCGTATTCAAATTGTGATCCGAAAACTCATTTTGAATTTGGAAATTCTAATTCGGGTTGATTCAATATAACCTGAATCATAAGAAAAAACTAAGTAAAAAATCATATATATTAAAAAATAATTAAAAATTAAAAAAATATAAAAAATTCAAATATACTATTAAATCAAAAAATTCAAATGTCATTTTTAACTTAACTAGTATTAAGCCTCCGCGTTGCAGCGTGGGTATAAAACCGTACCAAATAACACAAACGTCTCACAACCGTCAGTGACAAACACCATAAAAACTTATATTATAAAATAAATAAAACAAAAAATATAAAATTTAACAAAAGGTAGACGTAAAATCGTTAAACCACGCACGTAAAACATGAAACAATAAAAACTAAGTTGATCTAGGATCCCCATGTTGTGACCAGACCGTTAAAAAGAAAAAAATAAATGTAAACTGTGAACCACACATGCACGTTGCGATGTGTTGAATCGTAAAATTTAGACTGAAAAACAAAACAAAATTTTATAAAAGATGAAAAGTGCAGTGGAAAAAGTTGAATTTAAAAAATTATAGGAGTTAAATTATAAATTATATAAAATTATTGGGCTAAAAGTAAAAAACTTAAAGATAAAAAAACACCTCTAAAAATAAATATATACATCACATTAAACATAACTACAACACATTAAACATAAGTAGAACACATTAAACATAAGTAGAACACATTAAATATAAAATACAGACATTAATACATAACAATCTTGATAATTAGCAATATATATAAATATATAATTCCAAAAGTTTCAACTTTCATATGTTTATCACACGTCTAGTCTTATGTGCAATCTGTAATTCAATTCAAATGCTAGTCAGATTCAAGAAAAATTATATATAATTACTATATGTAATCAATCAAATTTCTTTTTAACTTTTTTTTAACAACCAACGAATAATATTTAAGTCCAGTCACTTGGGTAAACCAAATGATAAAAGACCATCCACGTCCGCGAACATAAACCGCGTTAATAATCCGGCTCGTCCATCATTTCAAGAGAAATCTACCACCTAAATGTCAACTGTATTAAAACTATTGACTTACTAAAAACATATTACACTTACCTTCGCTTTCTAAGCATGAAAGTATGAAAAGCACAAAACTTGTAAATGAATCAACCAAAGGTCCAAAAAACTAACTTACGCCGTAGTCTCCTGTCCACCACCTTGAGTGCCGGTGCTGACAAAAAATCCGGCAGGAAGTCCGGCGAGCCTCTGCTCCGTCCACAAGCCACCGGTGGAGTCAAAAAACGCCTTCATTTGCGACGACATACACCCATACCTCGTCGGAAACCCAAACAGAAACCCATCAGCCTCCACCAGCTCCTCCGGCGACACCACCGGAATATCCCCACCCTTCGCCGGAACCCTCATCGCCGCCAGCGTCTCCGGCGACAGCGTCTCCGGAATCCTGAATAACACACCCTCTACGCCCTCGATTTCCTCCACCCCCTTTTTTATGTTCATCGCTAGACTCTCGACGTGGCCGTACATGGAGTAGAAGATGATGAAGATTTTCAGCTTTTTGAGCTCGATTGGGGGTGAAACGTGTTCGATTGGGGTTGGGTGATCGTCGATTTGAGGTGGGTTTTGATCGGATTGGATGATTGATGCTGGGGGTTTGTGTTTGCTGGGGAAACACCCACCTCCTTTACCCATTAAGAAGTGATCGAATTGGTGATTAGCATAGACAATTGGGGATTGAAGAACCCTAATTTGGTTTGGGGATTTGGGGATTTGAAGATGGAGGTTGACTGGAGGAATGTGATGGTGGTGTGGATGTTACTGATGAGTTGAATTGAATTGGAATAATGTTATTGTGGACACTTCGCTGGCCAAAAACAACTAAAATAACATTATTATTGTATTTTTTTAACTAGCAATTATTTTACTACTTAAAATTCAAATTCAAATATTATATACACGTTTAGGAAGGTCTGTGGTTTTTGCCACCGGCCGTTTCACCTCTTTGAATTTTGTTTTTTACGTGTTGGCCCTTTAACATTCTAAAACTTATGGAAAAATATCGTTTTAATTTTTTTAAATTTTTAAAATTTTAGGTTTAACTCCTGTTAAAATTCAAGTTTGTCGACGATAAATTTAGTTCGAAAAACGGCCATTCCATCCTCTTAACTTTTGTTTTTTACGATTTGGCTCCTTAACTTTTTAAAAATTATAGAAAAATATCGTTTTACCCTCCTTAAATTTCTAAAATTTTGGGTTTAACTTATGTATAAATTCAAGTTTATCGACGATAAATTTAGTTCAGAAACCAGTCATTCCACCCCCCTTAACTTTTTTTTTACGCTTTGGCCCCTTAACTTTCTAAAAACTATAGAAAAATATCGTTTTACCTTTCTTAAATTTCTAAAATTTTGGGTTAACTCTTGTATAAATTCAAGTTTGTCGACAATAAATTTAGTTCGGGAACGCAACGATGCGATTGCAATCTATACTTTATGACGTTGCGTATGGCATCGTTGCCCGTGTTTTTTATTTATGTTTTGAGTTGGTCTACGTTTCAACATAATTTTATTTTAAAAAAGTTCGGTTCAGATATAATATTTTTTATTCAATGGTAGAAATTCGATTTGCTCTACATTTTGACGTAACTTTAGTTTGCAAAACGAATCGGGTCGATTGTAGTACATACTTTATCCCGTCACGTCCTCTGCCGCCGCAGCGCAACGGGTCCTAATTTCTTGTTAAAATTAAAAGTCGGTGGGCTTACAACCGACGATCAAGTATCACTAATCTATTGGGTGAAAACTTTTCAATTTTTTTACACTTTTTTTTCATTAACATCCATGTTTAATACCTTTACTTTAGTTAATAAACTCAAGTTATAAGGTACATGAATTGTTATGTGCCTCGCGTTAATTTAACAACCAGGTTTAATTCTGTGGGTTTTTTCATTGTTTTTCTTTTGATTTTAGTTACATATTTTATACTAAATTAGTTTTTCATTTATTAGGCTACAAGAAGACGTAATATTATTTTCTATCTTTGTTTCAATCTTTATAACTACTTCACCATAGCTTTATATGTTTTTATTAATCGTACAACTCATACTGCAACACGGATAAACTGATACCTGCTAAATAGTATTGTTATAGCTATATATTAACTATGTTTAGATATTCGAAACCCATTCACAACAACTTCATCGTCTCTCTTATTTACTTGGTCACATTAATAAAGTTTTTATCGTCGTATTGCACGAGCTTAATTTTTAGTTTTTTTTTTCAAGAAAAGTAATAATATGAACTCATCCAATAATTAGAGAGTATATATTTACCATCAACATTTTACCTTAGAAGCAAAAAAAACAAAGTATTTAATTATTCGCATTCAATGCAAAGTCAACTTTATCAACTGTGAAAACTACGTATACTTTTATATATATTTCTTAATATGTAACACATAAAATTGTTTTTGTTAATCATGTTTTTTTCTCCCATTACTTGTGATTCTGTCATACACTACGTATAATTATTTATATAATTGTTGTAGTGTTTTACTTTTTTTGTTTATTTTTTGAACGATGGATTTTATCAAATACCAAAAAGAAACAACTAAGAGGAGCTAAATAGTCCAACTATAAGAGCAAAAACACGAACTTTTTTGCTCTGTTTTGATCCATAGATATGATAGCGAATTGAGCTCCTCCACTAAAGTTGGTTTTGTAAGAAGCACACCCCTATGGTACTATGAAGATGATAATCATTTTGATATATTAAACTAGGTTTAGTAAATTCGTATAATACACATGTTAAAAATATAAAAACTATATAATTCATAAAGGTATAAATATTTTGTATGATTAAGTTACGTATTACTATAACAATGAAAAATAAAAAGTTATATTTATAAGTTATAAATATTCAAATATTGTTTTGAATATATTAATATATCAGTTAATACTTTTGTCTATTTATATTTTTTCTAAACTGAATCTTATTTGGCTATAAAAATATGATTATACAATTAAGTTGATAATATAAAATTTTAAATTCAAAACAAAATAAATTATTATTATTAATTTAGTTTATTAAAATAAAAACTTGACTAGAATAATATATTAATTTAGATGGGGAAAATTTTTCAATGAGTAACTTGAAAGTGATATATAAATTCTTAGTACTCTTTTATTATATACTATATAGACTATAGATGGTTAAATTATATAGAGATATGTTCATATGAATTTATTATTAACACAAGTGCATAATTTGTAATCTTAGGTTCAAAAATACAACTCATACTTGATAGAAAAATTGATCACCGTTTTTTTAAAAATTATTAGGTATGTGGGTCCATTGTAGACATGTTATAATAATATTTTATACCATTTAAATATTTTTGGGATTGCATACTTGTTAAAAGTGTGCATGACAACTCACAATGATCGTGTATTGAACAAGTAAGATACCATCCATCCACAACTTTCCAAAATAAGCACTAAATTTTATAAGAAAGACAAATATACACCATCCTTTTAAGTTTTACTTCTAGAAATCAATTATAAACTATTAATCACAAAATTAAAGAATCAATTGAAGAAAAGAATAGAACCTTGAACTTTTGTGATGCATGTTGACATGTGCAATGTATTCCACATAACCTGTGGAAAATATACCTATATCAATAAGCGGTACGAAATGCCTTTGAAATTTTAGGTATTATCTTAAACCTCGGTGGGGCATGTAGGAAAGCGATTCTCAACTACCAATATACCATCAACAGATACGATGCGATTAAAACAAGTGTTAAATATCAAGGGGTGTTTGGTTGAAATGAATGAAATGAAATTGAATAAAATTGAGAACTAGTATAATTTTGAAGTAAAATTATGTTTGAATGAGTAATAAAATATAAAATCTAAGAAAATGTTTCACCTCAAATTTCCTTAGTTGTGACATTTCAAAATCCTTCCACCTAAAAAGAAATTTTGAAATCCCACAACCAAAGAAATTTAAGGTGAAACATTCGTTTGGATTTTACGTTTCATTACCCACTCAAACATAATTTTGAATATTACATTAGTTTCTCAATTACATTCCGTTCCTTACTACGAAACGCCCCTAAAAAGTATGATACCTTAGCTGCTACTCATACCCTTTTTAGAATCTTGGGAATCATAGGTTCAATTACTATTCATCTAACATAACATTTACCAAACAAAAGACAATTTATTTTCAAGTAACAAAAGTTAATTCCCATAACGACATCTTCGCCCTTCTTTCTTCGCCTCGTTCCTGCCCGTTACCAGGAGGATTTCGATTTCTCCAGTACGTCCACGTAATACGAGTCAAAAACGGGTACATAAACAAAAGGTCCTATGGATTTACCAAACAAAGTATCCTTAACAATCATAACTACGTATATAGCATGTTATACTAAAAGATAACCTATGGTATCTATTTATAAATAAACGGATCAAAATATCCAAAACCCTATAACATACATGATCACCTTAAAGAGTCCACCTTTCGCAAACGCGACCGCAACACCAAACAAGATAACAATAAAATGATTTTGAAGAACATATCATCTATATGTTACTAGTTAGAGCATATGGTATAACACTAAGCTATGTGAGTGCCTTATGAGTAAAATGTAAATCGAGCAATCAGTTCAAAAAAATATTTCAGCCAATGAAATTGACAACAAATCATTTTTATTTTTAATACTTTAACTACAATACCTAATTTAAGACTTAATTTGATTTTTTTTCTCATATAACTTTGTGCTTGTAATTTTTTATAAAAAAACTAAATACACATTGTTGTTTGTTTTTTCCCCCTGAAAATACCATTATAAATGTTAACAAGGTGCAAAGATTATGTAATTTACGATTCATTTCGTTTGTAAATTAATACACAGAGTAATGAAAAAGAAATTGTTTTCAATAAAATAATTTTTTCTGTCTAGTAAAGCAGTTTTTTATGTTTCTAACTATTGATTAATGAAACTAATTGTTTGAAGTTAATTAATAAATAATTTTTGTATAAAAAAACCACTCTCACTCACTAGATAAACTAATTACAGTTACATGATTTGAGATTTGCAAAATGTAACATTAATAATAATAATCATACAGCAATTTTACAAATGAACAAGTGTAGAAGATAAACCTTCAATGGCGGAGGAACAGGGAAAACAGAGCACAAATGTATGACGATGGTCATAGTCACTTTGACGATATGTGTTATTATAATCTTTTATTATTATTATTATTATTATTATTATCTTTTAATTTTATTTTATTTTATTTTATTTATCTTTATATCCTTTTGTTTAAAGAAATAATAATAAATATTAGTAATAATTTAGTTTTATTTTTGTTATAAAATGTAAATTTATTTATAAAATTTTTTTTCTTATAATTTTTTTATTTGTTCAATTTGTTTATTACCTTTGTAATAAAACTAATAGAAATTAGACAACTAGATTTTTAACCTTTTTGGTATAAGATTTTTTAATTGTTTCAAGTTATTTGATTTAGGGTTTATATTTTAACCCGGTTAGAGAAAATAAGATTTTTGTTTATGATATGAATTTATAATTTTTCGTATTCAATCAAATAGTTTGTTTTTAAATATAAATATAGTGTGATAGCGCATAACTTTAATTTAAATAAACAATTTTTTTGAAATGTACTTTTATTCATGGTTTTATTTAAATTGTTAATAATATTTTTTTCAATGGAAATCAAAACAAAACCACTTAAAATGAAAACGAAACCGAACCAAACAATTACTAAGGGTTTGCTTTGGTTGGTTTTACGATTAAGTTTATTGAATATTTTTTACTAAAAACACTTAAATACTCCATATATTAATCAACGTTTAGTTATACATATAGTTCAACTTAGAATAATTATTGCCAAGTAAAATATAAAAAAGTCATATACTAAAATCATACGGTTTCTAATAAGTTTTTAATATAAATCTTAAACCAAACTGTTTAAAATATTTGAAAATTCTTATACCATAAAGGTAATAAAAAATCGATGATGAAACAAAATCGATGACTGGTTTAAATATTATAACATAAATAAATATTGTAAGCTCTCCATCTTGTTCTCTTATGATTAAAAAAGTAGATAACTAGTTTAAAAAAAACAAAAAAATATAATAAATTAAAAAACTATAGATAAAAGTATATTTTATATAAAAGATAATTAAGTAATAATATTTCAAATAAGTTTATAAAATTGTGCTTAAAAAGATAAAGTAAATAAAAATAAAAACAAATAGAAAAAGTAAAAGATTAAAGAAAATTGCAGATTTCGTCCTTTAAGAAATAAAAGCAAAATGATACTTTCATACAAAACAAACTGAAAACGTTAACTTCAGTTAGTAGAAAGAGCATAAAACGTGATAAATTTTTAAATAAATGACGTTTTGTGTAATTATCAAAGTAATTTTAAACATATTTAAAGGACAAAATTTGTATTTACCCAAAGACTTAAGATACTGTAATGCGGATCGATTGTAGCTTGATTAGAAGAAAACATGTGGGAATTTGAAATGAAATTGAGCAAAATTGTTTTGGAGAATGAAGATTTGACTCTAAAGATGAAAGATTCATACCTGGGTGCAGAGAAAGATCAACGATTTTCTGATGAAAGATTTTGAGTTTATAGATAAAATCATGGGTCAAGAGTGGGTATTGCCGTGTGTAATGGAACAAAAACCTGCGAATTTAGAGTGTATGGTGTACACGTTTTTCTGTTTTTGTATACTGAGAAATGCTATTCGATAATCGATAGTGTCTTCATAAAGTGTTTGTTTCCCACAGAAGTTCACTTCATGTCGCGAAAAAATGGGTTTACTTTTGAAACGCTAACAAAACTTTAATTACACTATAGACTAACAAAACGTTAGCCAAATATGTTACATGCATCAATATAAATTAATTCATAATCTCATCCTTCATACACTAAAATTACATCAATAATTTCATTCTAAAGCTTGTTCTTTTCGATCGGCTTTTAAGCTAAAGAAATCCAAAAACTTTAATTTCCACTCATCACTTTTGAGACATTGGTAGATTTTTTATCAAACAACTTTCCGTCCCTGTTTCTCCAAAAGCATCAGATAGCGGTTTGTATCACCATGTATATTACCTTCTTCCAAGTTGGTGATCCTCGAATAGATTTATGAAAATGGAGTATGTCTTTCTCGTTGAACAAAAGGGGGTTACTAATATCAATAGTCGAAAACAATGAAAACGATAATAATTTAAGGGGTTGTCA
The DNA here is from genome assembly GCA_025506515.1 of Flaveria trinervia. NCBI lineage: Eukaryota > Viridiplantae > Streptophyta > Magnoliopsida > Asterales > Asteraceae > Flaveria > Flaveria trinervia. The sequence continues at coordinate 3,342,442 of CM046442.1, forward strand.
GATAGCCATATGCGTATACGTCTCATATAGTCTTATATGATCCATCATACGACACGTATAAGCCTATATGATGCGTATACTAAAATTTGACACTAACTACGAGAAAAGTCTCAGGAGGTTGTTAGAGAGGTTGTACGTCTCATATAGGGCTAGATGACACCCTCTCATACGTCATGTATAGGGCTATACGACCCGTATAAGAATCTGGGGTGTCCCTGTAGATATACGCCACAAAAAATTATCTTCTTTTAACAGCTCATGAAAAAATAAATTTATTTTTGGGAACAACGCAAGAAAGATTATCAAGATTTATGATTAGTTTTAGACCGTGTGTTTTAATGTTTAGAAAAAGAAACGTTTTTTTATGAATTACATTAAAACTTTCTTTCTAGCTTTATTAACTGTATATTTATATGCTCGCTAATTTCAGTTTTAACTTCTAACTATATCTTTTGTTTATTCTAAAACCTCAACCCTCATTAAGAAAACACCTATATACTCATATTGATATCACAGTGTTATAAATCCTTTAGCGGTCATCTTCAATTAATACAACAAAAACTATAAATTCATGGTTCAAGATTTGATAAATAATAAAAGTATGTGAACATTGTAATAACATTATTTTGCTAAATTGCTAAATTGTTATAACATTTGCGGTTTAGAAACTAGCTTTTTTTTCTCTAAGACAACAAATATTTTGCTAAATTGCAAACAAGGCCATCGGGAACTAGGAACAACGGAACACGTAATCAATGACAAGAAATCCGAAAAGAACATATTAACATCATATTTAAGCTATTAAACATCCAAAAAACTATTGAACTAACCATGAAATTCTATAGGCGAGCACAATTGACCGGCTCAAAGATGTAAAATGTATAACAACAAGTTGTTGCTTAACAACCCACGATCCTTTCGAAAGGACTTTGATAAGCATACTCTCTTCTATTAAACCTCTTTTGAATGTTTTGTTTTCTAACTATTTAATTTTGATTTGAAAACATCCATGATAGGTAACATTTTGTGAGTTACATATTAGCACCAATTGACATTCCAAGATATAGCTTCTTCATAATTTAAGAAGTTTGGCTAACATAGTAACTGGATATCCACATCAATTCCATAAACTTTGCTTTTATTAATTATGATTAATTTTTACACTAGAGGCAAGGAAAAAACATTTAAGTATTCTTGTTATTGAGCATATATACAATGTAACAACCCGTTAAATAAACCAAATTTCATAATATTAAAACACAATCATTGAAAGCTTAAATTATTTTAGAAAGAAAAAAAACTCACAACCATGTTCGTTGGTCAGGATTATCTCTATAGCAACAATTTAACCGATTAACACTCGGTTTTGACCACCACTAAACCGACTTATAACTTGTAATGCCGACACAAGTTTGGCATCAAAGTTATCTCAACACAATATTCTCAACCACAATCAAACACATGCAACTATAAGAGGCATTAATGGGGATAATAGCCTAGCAATTACTCATAGCCAATCTAGGGACTCATAGTTTTGGTTAAACAACATTAGTACGCTACATCTAACAACAAAACAAAAGGCATTTTAAGTTTTTAAACAAGTAACATAGACTGATATTATTCTACCATCTTTACCCTCCTTTCTACACCCACCTCCTGCCTCTTACTCCAAGAGTTTCTCCCTCACCTGCACCAAGATCAGATCAAAACAGATAACTTTTTAATTATACGGGTTGAAATGAATACATTAAAAAAATATTTTTTATAAAATTTAAATTTTTTTGTTAATCCATGATGTAACCCACATTATCCATTTATATAGAAACTAGTTTTAACAAACCTGTATATTACTCGGATTTAATAAATAATTTATTAAATATAATAAAATAATATTTTTAAAATGATATTTGATTGACATCTTCCTTATTATATATACAATGAAAACTTTGTTTCAAAATAAACGTTTAAAAAATGTCATTTTTAAAAAATTTTCTATTATAATTTTTAATGTAATTATTTTTTGTTTATAAAATTTTACTTTTTAAAAACATCAATTTTAAAATATTTCGTACTTTTAAAAGAGTTTAATGTTTTAAAAATATATTAATTTTATAAAAAAGTGTAACTTTACTATGACATTAATAAAAATATTTCTTTCTTAATTTATTAAAAAACTATTTTAATCTAATAAATAATTAAATAATATTATTAGTAATTAATATAATTATTTAATAGAAGATAAAATCGAGAAAAATTTGTTGAAAATAAATGTGATATTGCCACACTTTTTATTAAAATAAGATGTGTCAAGATTGTTAAATCTAATCAGACTCAGCATCTCGTGGGTAGGGTAGACCCGAGAAAAACCAACGAAGCAACCCAAACCAAGACGGACCCAAAACAGACAAAATAAACCCGTTCCTTGTTTTCAATTTATTCGGTCTCTATAAGGCTATGATCACCATACACATCCCAACCCGAGAAAACCGATAAACCAGCCTGGACCATACCAAAACCGACCCAAAACTCGAAACACACAAAAAACAACATGATGACCTCAAAGAGCGCAGCATCCACAAGCGCGAAGAACACACTAGCCGCGATCACAGTCGCGGGTGGTTTACGTTGAGCAACCATGAACAGGACCCCAGAACCAAACCCAGCCACCATTCTGCAACACACACACATCACACACACGATTAACCAATTACCAAATCAAATAGAACGATCATGTAAACGATACAATACAATCAGATAACAATATCACCTAGTGTGAACATCTTCCTTTCCTCTAATCTTCTTCATTATACACGTGATACCCGCATCAGCACCACAGAAAACACCCATATTGCGTGCATTCATCAATTGATCTCCATGAAGAGATATTAGATTCGCCTAATTCGTTTTCAAACACCAATTAGAAACCCTAAACAGAGCACAACTGTATGATCAATGATGCAGATGAAGAGTAATAGTGTAATACAACAGTAATGGAAGATTCTAGAACCTTGACAGGTGGAAGAACAGGAAGAACAGAGGAGATTCCAACGGAGATCGTATCCAAAAAGAGACTAAATGCAGCACCGTTGACGCCATTGTCGACAGTGGCGAAAGCAGCTTCAACAGCTAACGGTGGATTAGCGAAGAATTTCTTCAAATTAGCCTCCATTTTCTTGCAATTCGACTTGAAATCGGTGGTTTGCTTCTCGGCAAACGCCATTGAAATACCGTTCTTCTTCCCGTTCGCCATTGATCACTTAAGTTCATACATCACGATAACAACGATCGCAAATCAAAATTAGTTTCAGAAACCCTGATTCGAGCTTAAGATGGGGATTTACCTGATGAATTGAAGCTTGAATAACAGAAACCTGATGAAATTTCAAATGAAATCAGTGATAAGCTTAAGAAATCAGAGCAAAAGAAGCAAATGAAATGAGAGTGTGAAGATTCAAACCCTAATCTGTTCGATTACAGATGATGTGATTTGAGGTTTATGAATTTATAGAGAACCCATAAACGCTAATGGGTGGATATTGCATACACGAAAACCTGCAAATTGTGGGTGTACGAATAACGACGACTGTACTGTTTGTTAGAATGTTCCAATTTTATTTTTCTTATTTTGTTTTTGAATTAACTAATTAGTTAAAAAAGAATTGCTCTTTTATAATTATTAACTAGTATAATTGTTATTTTTTGTGAAATACAGGTTTTATATTATTGACTACAAATTATAAATTCAAGGTTTACGACTAAAAAATAAATAATTTAAAAATAAATAAGCAAGTGTGTGCAATAACCTGTTCTTTTACCATAACCACCAGAAACAGTTGGACTCCAAACTGTCGAAAACCAGAACTACTAATATCTCACTCTATATGTACGTATATACATCTATGTATACGTATGTATATATACATGTATACATATATGTATACGTATGTATTTATACATATATATATATAGAGAGAGAAAAAGATAGTGAAACGAGGAGGAAAGCGCTTAAACAACACCCATAAATAAGGTGACACACTATTGTGCCCGAGATGGTTGGGGAAACCCAAACTCGGGCTGGAATGCCATCTTCAGACCCATCGAGTAAAATAAATCCTTAATAGTGATATATCACCGGGCATTACTTTTCACCCACACATTGACAGTGCCATAGTGGTACGAGAAAAAAACTTTCTTATTATCTTGAGAGAATGAGACGACACTGTGTGACCGAATTACGTTTGTTAATTGTACTAGTTTTAAACAAACTGTTTCTACTTGCCTGCACAATGTGATAACAATTGACCCGAATTACATTCGGACTAAATTCACGTCAAATCGTAAAGTATCTTAAATTTATACTGTTAAACAAAAACATATTATACATGACCCACCTTTTCTAAACAAATTATGTCGCACATAGATTAAAAATCATCCCAACTCGTGTCCGAACTAAATTTACATTAAAACTAAAGTAACTTGGATTTATAACATCGAATAAAAACGTTTTATATTTTACTCGACTCGTAGATGAATGTCGAAATGTAGATAATCCGGAAATGTATATCAAAATAAGCACGAGAGTGGTTTATATTTGACCTGACTCATACCAACACGTACCTAAAATACGAACATAACAAATTAGTTTTTAAATAAAAAATGTATTGGGGTAAATCCAAATTTTTAAAAACTTAAGAAGTTAGGAGTCAAAGTGACGTATCAAAGTTGACCAATTAAATTTAAAATCAATAAACAAATATAATTCGATAAATAAACACTAAAAATGTAATTAATGTATAAATCCAAGAAACAAATATTACTATTGTTTAATTATTATTTTAACTGTTCAATTAAAGATGTGTTAATATTAGAAGTAATTAATAAATGGGTCTGTTATAAATACATCCATTGATATCTGGACATCTGGGATACGGGTCGTAACAGCCTTTACGGGCGGTATAAGTCTGTAAATATCAAATCAATCAATTCATGATTTTCTACGGCTCGTATTGTCCATTGCGGCCCGTAATGACAGAGTCGTAATGAGGCTTATGACCGTAACTAAATTTTTGAAGTTTGTTTTATTTTTTTGATATTTTTTTAACATTTTTCATTCATTTATGATTTATTTGGGTTTATTTTTTGTTTTTATAAAATACTTATTTATAAGTTATATAAATAAACTTTTTAGTTGAAGCATTCACATTCCGTTCTCTATAAAATTTTTGCTGTAATTTTTATATTATATGAAATGTTTGTAATTAAATTATAAAAAACATTAGTGATTTATGTTATTTGAACATTATTCTTTCTTTTTTCTCTCTCTAAATGTGTGTGTATAGAGAGAAAAATATATCATTAACTAATATATTTATATATAATATATCCATATAAAGAATAATAGAATATTTTAATAACCAATAAGAACATGTTATAATTAAAATTAATTAGGTTATAATGATTTTTAGTTTAATTTTTTTTACTTTTATATATACCTTTGAAGTAAATTCAAATTCTTAATTATTTTTTTTGCTTTTATAAAATACCTATTACCAATTATATAAATTAATTTATATTAAATTAAAAAGTGCTATAACTTAATTAATTTTAATATATTAAAAAACATTTAATTAAAAAAATAAAAAATTAAAGCAAAAAATTAAAAAATAGGAAATATTACTTACGATCATAAGCCTTATTATGACCCCATAAATTAGTGTCATTACGGGCCGTAAAAATCAGTCTGTAACATTTTATAAATTGACTGATTTGGTATTTTGCAAACCAATGCGGCCCGAAGGGTCTTTACGGACCGTAAAAAAATTCAAAAGGTGTTCGCATAACGTCTAACAGGATGTTCGTATATCAAACCACTTAATAATTCTATACTTCGTAAGTCTTAGGATGGGGAGCACCATTTGACCAAAAGGAAAATGGGGATGTGACATCACGTGCCACTATCCGACGTTACCCCACACCCCCACCTTTTTACGGTTTGGGTTAACGATGATGAAATTGATTTGATGCGTGCCTAGTGGGAGAAAATAAAAAAAGCCGTTGCCAACGACTAGTTTAGTTTTTTCTTAAATAGTAATTAATTTAAAATTATCTTATATAAATACCTCAATAATACAAATCATTTTAGCATCAATTTCTAACCAATTTTCTTCATAATACTCTAATTTTTCATATTATTTACTCATATAATAATGGATAAATCAAGGGTTAGGTCGTGACTATACTAGATACCTCATTGTTTTAACAGCTCATATTTTTTTATCCCCTTGGTAGCATTTTATGGTGTTCTTATCCAAGACTTTAGCAATAGCTTAAACTTAATCGTTATAATTTAACATATTTATATGTGTATAACTTTTTTATTTTTGTAAGGTACATATATTAGTCTTGAAATTTAATCCACCTAAAAGAATTATAAGGATGTAAGCATGATTCATTCTACTTGATTTGAGATCATTTGTTTCGATCAGTTAAGTAACTTAGACTAAATAGTATTTAGTGTCACAATTTAAGTTTATTACATGTCTCACGAATTTCACTTTTGTTATTTGAACTACAAAAATGTATGCAAGATTGTCAAATTAGTAATTTAGAGTACATGTTATATATCTCAAGTTAGCATTTAAGTTAGAATACATGAATACCCTTAATTGTGTTATTCTATTAGGGCTTTGTTTGTAAGTACTAACAATACAACTATTTTCCAAACACGACTTTGTTAAATATTGCTCAAATTAAAGACATAATTTAAAAAATCATATAAACACTTATATTTTACATGCTCTTGACAGGAAAATCTTAATAGCATGCATTTAGAGTATTTGTAACGCATCTTCTTCACATACACTTATAAAACAAACCATCATGTAACATCAACATAAACTTTCATTCATAACCAAAAACCAATTTACATAACCAAAACCAAATTCAAATAAATACGCGATGGATAAATCCATCGATACGTGATGATCACCCGGACCATTGGTCCGGGTTGATCTGCTTGAACAACTCGAGATACGTCAAGAACAAAACCCGATCCTTGGCCCCGGTCCGATGGTTCCCGGTGTGCTTACAGAAGTACTTCAACTGTTCCAACGTGCAACACCCAAGCATTTGCCCTAAGAACAAAAACAACCAATTGATCGTCTTCTTCTTCTTCATCACCGGCTTCATGCTGTTTTCTTGATTACAGAAGCTACATTTCGGCAACGTGGGGCTCATCCATGCGGTCGGAGCGCGATCTCGAAAATCATACATGTGCGATTCGACGTAATCGGAGATCTCCTTGAACTTCTGTTCAAGATTGTACTCGATTGTGTTGGTTCTTTGACATCTTTTGCACTCAACGTCGCCGGAGATTGTGGTGATCAGATTCTCCGATAGATACTTCATGGTGCGCACTTTAGCACGTCGGTCGGTGGCCCACGGGTACGGCGGTGGGATCGTCGGAGATTTACCGTTCCCCGGTGCATGCGTCGGTTTCCGGCGGTTCCGACGTGGTGCATGTGCATGATCAGCCGTCGCCGTCGTTATCGCCGTCGTGACTGGTGGCAGTTGCGGTGGTCGGAGGAGTGGCAACGGGAGTTGCGGTGGTGGTGATTGGCCGTAGGAGTACATTGTGAGTTCGGTTTGTGGGTCGGAATCTTGATCTCCGGTGGCCGGAGAAGGTGGAAGCTGCGGTGGCGGTGATGATTGAGGTGGGTGGATGTAAAGAAATATAGTTTGTTCGGAATCTTGATTGGTGGTCACCGGTGGTTGTGACGACGGCGACGGCGTCAGTTGAATTCCGATTTGAACCTTCCGGCGAGTTCTTTCCGGCATATCTTCATCAAAATCTATCAGCTTTCTTGTGGTTCCTGACAACATTATTACGATCGACTGTAAATCTAGGGTTTAATTTGTTGAATTGAAGAATGAAGATGATGAGGGTTAAAGAACTGTAAACCCTAATTAAGATGAAATTCGTATAAATAGTAGAATTTGGTGGATGAGAGTTTTGGTGAAATGTGAATTTGTTTCAAAATTCAAAATTTTGAATATTTTTTTTTGTTTGAGTGTCGACATTTTTTGATGTCTTTCCCATGGAAATAGGAAAAAAGAAACTATATTACCGAAAGAATGTCTATTTAAATTTACGTGTCTCAAATTTATTATTCCTCTAGGCTCTAACACACCTTTTAATTATGTACACTAAAAAGGTAAATATTAAGTAAGAACTGCGAAGCCGTTACATGTGACAAATATATCATAGTGGAAGGTATAAGCGTTAGACGTGACATATATATCATTGAGACAAAAATATGTGATGACTTACATACTTAAGGGCACTAACTCGTTACAACCTATATAACCAATAGGATCCACCTGAAAATATGTATAGTTAAAGTAACACACTTTGAATTATTTTTTATTTAACTCGAGTAATAAAACTAAATAAATAACTTTATATTTATAGTAGACAAAAAGTAATTTAACGCAACTCAAATACTATTTAAATAATCATAACGAAGAAACTAATAATGAACTATTTCACAAACCGACAACCATTAATTAATTAAACCAAACATTTTGGTTTTCTTCTTGACCTTTTTAACTTTGTATAATTTAAACTCTTAAATTATAAACATTTCAAGATTAATCATTCATTCACCCCCTAATTTTGATATATACCTTCACTTCTCATTTACGTTTTAAAACTATTCATCTCCTCGATCTCTCCTGGACCCCTACCTCTACCTCGGTTAAGTCCTGTATTTTGTTGGTCTGAACCCTATATATTTTTTAACAACACTTATTTTGAATCAAAACCTGCTTCTTTGATGTGTACTTCTTCCTGTATCGTTTATGCCACCTGCTCAATGATCTCCGACCGGAAAAAACTAGCCTATTATTTTTCTACTTTTTACCCACTTGCTTAACGAAAATTTAATACTATTTTGTTTCGTTTCCCGCTACCTCTTGTTGGATTTTTCTGCCAAAGAACTAACCTGTTGATAAAAAAACCTGTTGTTGATCGACGTCCATCCTTGATCGCTTTAACGCGCTTCTTTTTTCTTTCTCGTTTTTTTTTCTAGATGGCGGCCAACAACGTTAGGTTTGTTCTTCACTTTTATGCTAGCTTGAATGTTTTTTTTCAACCACAATTATACCATATGCTTACTTGCTCATCCCCTTTCTCCTTATGTTTATCTCATATGTTATGCCAAAACATTATAGCATATCAACCTTTTGCTTTCTTTTCTTCTCTATGATTGCAACAATGCACCAATCTTCTCTATCAACCTTATGTTTATCTCATATGTTATGCCAAAACATTATAGACTTACTGGCTCAAAGCTGCGTCTTCTTCTTCTCTATTTTTTTTCTTCTTTTTGCTGTTACGATAATTAATCATAATTAAAAATGTTACATGTCGATTCTTCCATCGTCTTTGTCTCTCCTTGTTGAGTTCGGATGCTATCTATCCTTGATAGTTGGGATCAATTCCTTCTCCAATCGGCTCTAAACAGGTCGTGGCCTTTAGCTCTGATATCAATTGTTGGAAATCAGACCTTCAATTTTAATCAAATTGTTTTTTCTTGTTACATTTATTGTTTGATTAAGCAGAAGAAGGTCTGATTTCCAACATAGGGATGGCGTATCGATGTTATAGTGACGGAAATTATTGCCATATTAGCTTAGAATTCTTGTAGCGTGTGGATTTCTGACGCAGAGTAATAAATCTTGAAATTTGTGGTTTAGTTTAGTTCAAGTGTGGTATAATATAGAGTTAATTTTCAATTTTCGTTCATGAGTTGTAGTTTATTTTATTATTTTCAATCCCAAAAAGTTTTTTTAGTCTCTTTTATGTTATTTACTTTTTAAAAAGTTATTATTAATTTCATATGTTTTCGTTAACTTAGATAATTGTGTTTGTTAAATTAGAGGCATTAAAGTTATTATACAAATAATTTAAATTAAAATTTTCATTTATATAATGACTTAAATGCCTCTAAGTTAAAAAAACATAATTAACTACGTTATATTTTGAAACCCGAAAACAAAAACCTTTTTTGAATAGAAGATTCTCTCATCTCCCAAGTTTAACCAACTTAAAATTGACACTCATATCACTTTTGATTTCTTGCTTATTTCCGTGGTCCTTTCTATAATCAATATCAACTTCATTGCTAGTTATTAGTCTTGATTTGAGGCATCTTCTTCATGTATTTTACTAGAATCAATAAGAGCTTCATTATCTTTTGGAGTTCCATAATTAATCTGATCAATGAGCATACATCATGTTTCTCATCTTGATTACTTTCATTGTAATTATCTTTCAGGTATTTCATCAAACACCCTTAGAGGCATACTCAAATTTTGTGAAGGTAGGAGAAGAGTGTGATCCAAGACTTCATTGATTGTCATCAACCTTCATTGGAGAACAAAAGTTTGCTTCTCTGCTTCTTTTGCATATTCTAGCAACAACATTTCACCACAATCAACGTGTGAATCGACTCTTTACTCTTGAGGCTCATGTGATCATGTTGTCTTCTGCTTTAGCTCTATCATTTCAGCGTGTTATCTTTTGTTTTAGCGCTATCTTAATCGTTTCTTTATGTTATCTCTTGTAATGTCGATCTAGCTACTTATGGGTGTTGATTTGGATTATGTTATGTGGTGTTTCAATTTGTTTTGCTTGTGGATTTGGACTATATGTTACTTGGTGTACCATTTTATTTTGAATTGGAGGATGTTCATTTTCTATATTCGAGCTAGCATGCAATTAGGGCTCCGAACGAACACGAACAAGGTATTGTTCGTGTTCGTTCGTTAAAAAATAATCTTGTTCATGAACTGTTCACGAACACTTACCGAACGAGATTTCTTGTTTGTGTTCGTTCATGAACTGTTCACGCAAATGAACACAAACAAAAGCAAACGAACATAAACAAGTGTTCATGGACATGACGAACACAAAGAAGCTCAAGAACACAAACGAATACAAATTATTATAGATTTACTTATAATAAAATTTATATTTTTTATTACATAAATGAACACATTATCGAACGTTCACGAACGAACATTAACGAACACATTAACGAACGTTCACGAACATAAATGAACGAATGCGGCTTGTGTTCATGTTCGTTCGTTTAACTAAACGAACGAAATTTTTTTGTTCGTGTTCATTCATTTACTAAACAAACGAATATTAACGAACTTCCTGCCGAATAGTTCACGAACTGTTCGTTGAACATTCAGATCGTTTGCAGTCCTAAGCATACTTTTAGAACCTAGCAAGCAACATCGTATTAAATACTATGATTTCTTTTTCTCTTTTGTTTTTTTTATTTACTGGTTGTCTCTTTGCTTTCACTACCAAACTGAATCAAGCTTGAGAATTAATTTCTGCTTGAATTCAAACTGAGCGAGCCAAGGTAGCTTGGTTTGTACCGATCCGAGCTTAATCTTTACTTGGTTTCACTTAGGGGGCTGTTTGACAACTTTTGAATAATTAAGTGTTAAACCATTAAGAACCATTAAATGCTGAACCATTAAGAGGTCTGAACCATTAAAAGCTAGTATATCGTTTAACTATTTAAATGCAAATGATTGACCAATTCAGATAATAGGTCTTAACCATTCAACATTAGGCCTCTTAATCATTTAACATTAGACCTTTTAATCATTTAACAATGGTATAATGCGTAACCATTCAGAGGCAAATGTCTGAATCATTCAGACATTTGCTCGCAAAGCAAACAGTTTAAACAATTAAATGCTAAACCATTAATACATCTAAACCAATAAGAGGCTACCAAACAATCCCTTAGTCCAACTCGTAAACAACCTTAATGTAATTTTCAACAACTTAAGTGACACCCAATATAATCAATATTCTTAAGTCTATTTATCATTTTCTGTACAATTTTCATATACTATTTAGTGAATAGAGAACAATTGAAGAGAGAACCAATGGACACTAGACTCTACCTCCAGTTTGAGTGGAAACTAATTGCTACAATTTGAATTGAATTCTTATACATTGAACAAATTTCACTTTATTTCTAATAGTAGTTTGGTCAGGGGACTTGTAAATGGTTACAAAAATCATCATAAACACCATTTATAAACAGTCATAATCACCATTTACTAGTAATTCATTTCAATCTTCAACAAGCAAATTTACAGGGATAGCAATGTGCGAATGCTAACAGTGGTTGTGGAAATCAAAAGATATGAAATCAAACCACCAATTATTATTATTCATTTAAACAAAACACAAAATCAGAGCTTCAATACCTCACAAATTCACAAGTGAATCAAGAAACATCTGCAGACAATGTCTTCAAACTTCATCAAAACTCAACTTTGGACAGATTGCTTCTTCTTCATCAAAGTATGACTTCTTGCCAACCAACTCAGCCACCCTCTTAGCCGGACCCGAATCACGACCCGATTCTTCCACACATCGAGCCACTCGAATCCGCGGTAACAACACCTCTGGCATCACCACATCCACAGCACCCTCATTTTCATCAAGATTCAATCTTTTGGGGATCACAATCACACTAGGAATTTCCCACTTCTTCTTCACCTTCCCACTGTTCATTTTCAGTTCAATGTTATCCCTCTTCTTCATCGACGAATTGACAGTCGCCTGATTGTAACGACTCGGAACAACTCTACCCGGTTTCACGGGCTTCTTAGCAGGAACCGAGTGATCCCCGAATAGCTTCTTCGGTTGAATACTTCCCAATATCAAATCATCTTTCTTAACCCCTTTCTTGGATCCAATCGTTGTAATCGCGTGTCTGAGACTCGGGTTCTTGCTTCTTGAAATCCCACATTCTTCTTCTTTAATGTCATCTAACTTCCAAAAACAAGATTTCCTTCTGTTTGAATTGGATTGAATTGGAGTGACACTCGATTGTTTCGATCTCGAATTCGTTGAAGACATGATCTCATTTGGCCCCAAACTAAACCCCCTTCGTTGAATCTTGTTTCTTGATTCTTGAATCTTCAACACTGGTTTCCCCTGTTTTTGAACATCATTTGCAGCATTCTTCTCTGCTCTTTCACGTCTAATCGACTCCAACTTCGCATACAACCTACTGATTTCATTCTCAATCTCAATCTCCTCATCAGTCTTCTCAACATTCTCAACAACAACATCAGACTTTAACGCATCAGTCTTGATCAATTGATTCTTACAGAGCTTCGTTTGTTGCACAGGAACAGAGGAATTCGAGAACCCAATTGGGCTTCGGTTTTCTTTACTAGAAAACGAAGAATCAGAAGAAAGATTCACAGGAAGTTGTTTCTTCATCAACCAAGAAGGTGATTTGATCTCATTACATGAATTGAAGCTCTCTACAACATCACCATCACCATCATCGAAAGCTGAATTGTTCCATATCTGCAGATCGTTCTTGTTGTTGATCGCTTCTGGGTATTCGCCAAGAACACTCATGATTGCAGAATAAACGAAATTGAAGCTGAAATTTGAAGGAAATTGGGAGATTTGATTAGGGTTTGGTGAAGGGGGAAGGTTAAATTGGGGATCTTTGAATGATTTTGTGACCGTTGGAGAAAATTAGACGTTTGTTTATGCGCTCCTCATTCCGACGCTCCAATCATAAGGAGATTTCTTGTTTTGTAATGTTGTTGTTTTTAGTCCATAAGATTCAACAAATTGCAACATTAGTCCTCAAACAATTTTTGCTTAGAGTAAATTACTATTTTCGTCCCTGTGGTTTGACAAAAATCACGGTTTTAGTCCAATAGTTCATTTATTATATTGACGGTCCAGTATTTTCACGTTTTGTTTCAATCCGACCCACACCACTAACACCATTAAAATTTTCTGTTAAATTAATCTAAAATGACAAATTTACCCCTGTGATTTAAAAAATACAAAATAAATTACATACCCACCCCATTGTAATCTGCTCTCTCTCTCCTATGCTCTTTATCTATCTCTCTCTCCACCCTAGACTCACCCCCAAACCTAACCCATTGCCACCGGACCTCCACCACCCCACAACTCTCTTTTCTTAAACAAATGTTAGGGCTTCTTTATCACCATCTCTGCATCTTCATTACCTACGACCGAACACCACTAAAATGTCATCGCCGGCGACCGAACACCACATAACATCATCGTCGGACACCAAATACCACCAACAAAATGTCATCGTTGGCCACCAAACACCATGATGTCTTCATCACCGACCACCAAACACCCATACCTTTATCGTCGGTCACCAAACATCACTAGATCTATACCGCCGACCACTAACACCTTTAATAGGTTTAAAAACCAATGGTGAAGGCGAAGGAGGGAAGAAGATGTGATGGTCTAAGACAACCCTGGTGATGATTATATCGGTGAAGACGTTGCTTGATGGTGGTGGTTGAAGTCGACGGTGACGATGATGGTTACGATGGCACCCTAGTTTGGTTTCGAAAACCCCAAATTATACAACACCCAAGTTCTGACGTGGGTGGTTACGATGGTATATGACGTGGGTGGTTACAATGGTGAGTGACGTTGGTGGTCGTGGACCTGTGGTCATAGGATGTGGTGGTGGTGGTGAATGGTGATGATGCAATACAGAGAGAGATAGATAGGTGGGGAGAGGGAGAGGGATGGTTTTACTCAAATACAACCATCCCCAACCACCTTCGACCACCATTGTTGGAATCACGATGGTGATGGTGGATGGCAGTGAGGGATGGTGGCGTAGTGGCGGTGAGGGATGGTGATGGTGGTGGTGATTTGGGTTAGGGTTAAATGACAATGGATGATGATAAAGGGTATCTTTTATTTTTATTTACTAAGGGTAATATAGTCAATTCACATCAACTTAACAGAATTATACTAACAGAGTTAATGGTTTGGGTGAAATTGAAACAAAACGCGAAACTATTGGACCGTTAGTGTAATAAATGAACTATTGGACTAAAACCGTGATTTTCGTCAAATCACAGGGACGAAAATAGTAATTTACTCTTTTGCTTATAATCTTTTTTCTTCCCGTGTGTATCCTGTTTCGCTTACGGGGTGATGTTCTGATTGTCCGAGCGTTTAAACATTACTTATTTTAGGCATTTTGCACAAATGTGATGTTAGTTTAAATTATGATTAAATTTATATCATTGCGATAATTTATATCCACCTGAGTTTTGATATGAAATTATATTTCAAACCGAACGATAACAATACATGTGAAAATCACTGGTTATAACTATGTATGTAATTGATGTTGAAATAATTATATATATAAATATATACATTTTGTAAACTTATTGAGGAATGAATATATAAGAGTAAAAAAACAGTATACCAAGTTACATGTTTCGGTTTTGCATCGACTTGTCATGATTTAACCCAATTTAACGTGAACCATATTGGCCCCCACTTCAAAAAACTAATAGATCCGCTACTGATTGTTTGGGAAGTGTAGAGATACGATGGATATAAAGATTTACTATTTTCTTACTTGAATAAAAAACTAAATAGGAGTATCACATGTTATCATCACAATCTTTCTTATCAAAATTTTTCGTATCTCTCTCGTATTAAATAATTATCTTAATTAGTAATAATATTATTTTAATACTTTTTAATATTTAATAAATTAAGAAATCAATCTATTTATTAAGTTTATTTTCTAAATAAATTAATACTTAAAAAAGCAAATTTTTTAAAACAAAATTAAGCAAATTTGGGAGTTGTAATAAGAAGTTTTTTAAAAAAATGTATTTTTATACGGTTTGTTTTAAAAAAAAATGTTTATTTAAAAAAAATTATAAATAATATTTTAAAATTTTGATATCACTGTTTTATTATTTATAGTTATTTCTCGTACGTAATTTAAATTATATCTTATCTTAAAATATCATTTTATAATTAATAAATTATTATATTAATATTTTATTTATTCAACCCGTGTAATACACGGGTTTACTAAAAATAATTATGTCATAATATTGTAAAGATAATATTGTAAAGATATAGTATAAAGATAAAGAATGATATGAAGTGACATTTTGAATGGATTTCTTTTTAAAAAAAATTCAAAGAAAATGATGATGATAAAAAATTAGTTGGGAAGTCTTGAATTTTGGAGAGTTCATCTATTAGGATATCCGTTTATTGGGTTTTAAAACTCTTTGACCTTTTATTGATAACTAAACTTATCAAAATTAGAATTTTTTAATAGAAACGAATCAACTGCTTTATTAAGATTGAGTATCTGATTAAACTGATTATTATTTTTTATATAGACATATGTTAGGATATCCATTTATTGGGTTTTAAAACTTTTTTGACCTTTTATTGATAATTAAACTTATCAGAATTAGAATTTTCTAATAAAAATGAATCAACTGTTTTATTCAAATTCAGTATCTGGTTAAATTGATTATTATTATTTATATATTGGTTCTGTTTATATTTAAATAAAAAAAGATTTGTAGACACAAAGAGAAAAATACGAATCTCGAGATTTATATATTATATGCATGTTTGTTTATATTTGTAACTTGTCTTTGTATTATAACTAGTATTTTTACCCGTCGCGTGTTGCCGCGACACCGTACGTTGCGTGATAATGTATAAATTACAATCGACCCAATTCGTTTTCGAACTATATTTACGCCAATATGTAAAGTGACTCGAATTTATACCGTTGAATGAAAACGTATTATATTAAACCCGACTTTTTTTCCAGACAAAACATACGTTGAAACATTTATATTTGACTCGCGTCTGAATTAAGTTTACGTCGAAACGTAGAGTAAACAAAAATATATTATATTGATCCGACGCGTTCCCAAACAAAACTTACGTCGAAACGTTTAAATTTGACTCAATTAATATTTGAACAACATTTACATCAAAACGTAGGCTTTTGTTGAAAAATAATTAAGTCGAGTCACATCTGATTAAGTCCTAACGATGATGGACTCGAATTTATATTTTACATAAATCCTTAACTTTTTAAAGTTACGGGGGTAAAAATGATATTTCTCAAAGTTTTACAAAAAGTTTAAAGGTAAAAAGTGTCAAATAAAGAAAGTTGAGGGGTTTTTTTTGCCAAAATGTAGGCGTTTGTTGAAAAATAGTTAAATCGAGTCACATCTGATTATATTTTACAGGAGTAAATCCTGAATTTTAAAAACTTAAGGGGGTGAAAGTGATATTTCTTAAAGTTTTACAAAAAGTTTAAGGGTAAAAAGTGTCAAATAAAGAAAATTGAGGGGGGTTTTTTGGCCGGTGGCATATGCCACCGACCTTTGTAATACGTCGAAACGTTTAAATTTGACTCAACTAATATTTGAACAAAGTTTACATCAAAACGTAGGCTTTTGTTGAAAAATAGTGAAGTCGAGTCACATCTGATTAGGTCCTAACGATGATGGACTCGAATTTATATTTTACAGGAATAAATCTTGAACTTTAAAAACTTAAGGGGGTGAAAGTGATATTTCTCAAAGTTTTACAAAAAGTTTAAGGGTAAAAAGTATCAAATAAAGAAAGTTGAGGGGTTTTTTTGGCCAAAACATAAGCGTTTGTTGAAAAATAATTAAGTCGAGTCACTAGGTCTTAACGGTGATAGACTCAAATTTATATTTTACAAGAGTAAATCATGAACTTTAAAAACTTAAACGGGTGAAAATGATATTTCTTAAAAGGGTTGTTTGGCCGGTCACATATCGACATATACCACCGACGTTTGTAAATAAGTATATATACAATTTCTACGTAGTAACATAAGTAGTTAAGTACTACATAGTACATTATTGTATATTTCATATTGTACTTGTGATTTGTGAACCCAATGTTTGGCATTTTTGGATTTACTGGGCTACGAAGCCCACTGAACCTTTCTATGCTTAGTTAGTTAGTTTGTACAATCTGATCCATTACTCTTGGTCTTACGGCCTAGAGGTATGCATTATATACCATTAACCATTAGGCCTACAAAACCTGAGTTCAAAATTGGTAGCCCAAGTTTGTATGTTTATTGAACTTGTAAACCCAACTTGTCAAAATTGGTAGCCTAAGCTTGTATCCATCAACTATTGGGCTTGTTGGACTTATATTTATATTTAATAGCATAAACCAAGACTCACAATCTGGCTAAAATAACTTTATTAGTATTCTTCACTATAATTTGTATTTTTGTGTTAGTAAAGCGTCGGCTTTTGACATAGTTTTGGGTTAACTAAAAACTAAGGCTAATGTTGTTTTTCATTTTTTTTTCTTTTGTCTCGAATCATTTTACATTGAAGTTATATGTTATTTTATATTCAAAATCAGTTTGAAATGTGCAAAATAGAACGCACCAACATTACATCTACTGCATACTTAAGGAAACCTTTAGGGGTGGAATGACACCATTGAAATCAATAATAATCCGTCATGAATCTAACAAACATCACGAAGGAGACATCTATCATACATTTAGAGAAATGTCAGCATCAGAAAGATAGGAATTTCGATAGAAGTAGTCTTTCTAATTAACTTAAACATAATAACAAAAGCGCAATCATGTTATATTCACTAGTTAAAAGGTACGATCATTCAGATGTTTAAACACAAGTTCATAATGTTACTGTTGATTTGCTATTTGTTCACTCAACATGTGATATAAATATTTGATTGGTTATACATTCATTAATTTTACTGACTTTAGACACGAAGTGTAACAAAATGAACCAATAGGATTATAGGACACCTACTACACAATTAGAGTTTCTCTACAATGGAGTGACACTATAAAAAAACTCAGCAATAACTTCGTGTTATGATTAACAAATCAAACACAATGAAAATAATAGATGCATTACCAACAACAGCAAAAGCAAAAGCCACCTGCTATCAATAGTATTTTGTTCTAGGCCATATATTCTTCCTTCACCTTAGAGATGTGCAAATCGGGTTTTGGTCTATACTCGAAACCGGGTTCAAACCGTGTTGGGCCAAATCAAGTTTTTTTACTCGGGTATTGGTGAACCCAGGTACGAACTTGGTTCGGATTCACTTGCTTGAAAACCCTACCCGCCATACCTGGGTAGGGTAGGGTCGGGTCCGGAACCGAGTCCAATACCGGGTTTAGTTTATTTTTTTCTTATTTTTTTTCTTTTTTTTATGTTTAATACCGGGTTCAATATCAGGTCCAATACCAGGTTTAGACCGGGTCGGGTACCGGTTCGCTAAAAAAACTCAAAAACTAAACCTGGTTCCAACCCTACGGGTTTAAACGGGTCCAAAGCGGGTATGCCTCCTATCAGGTACTACCCGTACCAGGGTCCGGGTCGGATCCGAACCCGTTTTTATGCCCACCTCTACTTCACCCTATGGTCAAGCCCAATTTAATTCAATTCAGCCAGTAATTATATTTTGATGTGGCCCAATTAACTTTAATTGGAAGTCAATTAGATAAATATTGCAAGTTTCAAACCGGATAGAGTGTGCCTTGAACCAACGGTTAAAATCCGTTAAAACCAAGAAAAATCGGTCAAAAACCTGAATTGAACCGGAACCTGTTTTTACTTAAACTGGTATTGACTTGAACATGTATTTATAAAAAACTGGTTTGAAACTGGAACGAAACCGGAATAAAAAAGCAATTAATGCACCTCTACTTCTTTCTGTTGCTATTCTATAAAAAATGAACTCCATCAATTAATTTATCTTATTTTCAACAACATATTGATCTTCAATTTTTCTCGTGAAACATGTACTGTATCTGTTTTTCAAATAATCAATCTTTACAATTTGATATAAATTATATTGTTCAATTCGATTTTACTCCTTGAATTTTGTTAAAAATAACACTTTTCCTCTAAAAGATTAAAAACATCAATTTATCTTTAAAACTTCCATATGTTGTTTCAATTTTTGTTCAAAAGTTTTATTAGTTATTTCAAATTTATCCAAAATAATATAACTTTTGAGTGAAACTGAAACAACATATGCAACTTTTAGAGATAAATAAATGTTTTTAATCTTAGAGGAAAAATATATTTTATTTAAAATAAATATAAAAATAAAATTTTGAGATAGAATACGATTGAATCTATGTATAATAAACTACTTTAAGTAAATTAAACAATAACAACAGTTTTCTAAATTTTCATCTTTAAAAAAATTTGTTTTAAAAAAAAGTTTTTTGAACAATCCAGATCTTTTAAAAATATATTTTTTAAACAATGTCATTTTCTAAAAGTTCCTAGTATTAAAAAAAATCATATTTCATAAAAATTTTCTTTTTAAAAAATTATGTTTATAATAAAAAGAAACATGTTTCATATAAACAAATTATTAGTTAATTCGAAAAGTACATATAAACAATTATTAGCATCTAATGTATCATTAAAATAGTTAATTTTAATTCTAGTAACGACACATATCTAAATTTTAGATATAATATAGGTGGACACTGTAAAAAAGTGTCATGTGTCTTCTATATATTTTAATTTATTAGTATAGATTATTAACTAACTTGGTTATAAGAATATAAGGAACCGAGTTTGATTGTATAAATAATATTTGGTTTATAAGAAGTTTTTAAAATATTTTTTAATTAGTTTACAACAAGATTATATATGTATAGTTTCAAATCTTAAATTTATTTTTCTTGATGTTAGTGTCAAAATTTCAAAGATCGATAATAGATTTTTGCGGGGATTGGTGTTCAAATTTCTTGAAGGACGGTTAAGATTAGATCGTATATATGACAAACGGTAAAATTACATGGAATGTGGGAGACCCTTGGACAAACCCTAGAAATATGACCATTGTATATTAAAATTTTCAGTTATGCAAACAAACTAATGTGACATGCGATGCTAGATTTATAATATAAAGTGTAATTCACGTAAGAAATAACATGTATTCTTATTAGAACTAATAATTAAACTAGTATTAAGGCTCGCTGTGTGCCGGAGAGAAAGGGAGGGGGTGTTACAACTTTGTCAAGTAGCATCAACATTACATCATCGTTAGCCTCGACAAACACTGAAAAAACTCATATTAAAAATAAATAAGAAAAATAAAAATAAAAATAAAAGCAAACGGAATATAGATATAAAAATATTGAATCACGCACGTTAAATGTAAAACACTAAAAACAATAACTAAGTATATTGAAAACCCGCATGTTATTACGAGGCTGTTAAGCGCAGAAAAATTTGACGTAACAACGTTGAATAACATGTGAATGTTACAACGAGTAACCCTCAAAATTTAAACTGAAATATAAAACAAATTGTAAAAGATGAAAAATACAAGGGACGAAACTTAAAAGTGATAATTTGTAAAGGTTAAATTGTTAAAGTATGGTTTAATTAAAAACTTTAAAAAATATAGTTGTACTATATACATATAAAAATATGTATATACAAGTTGGTGATTAATATATATAATATGAAACGTGAGCGTAAATAGTATACACATATATGATCTTGACGTCGTGTATCATGTGACTATTGAATATTGATAATATTTCTTTCGACATAAAATATAACGCCAGCTCTGAAAATTACATATATCAGGATTTCCATTGTGACCAACGAACAAAATACTATGATAAAGTCAAATATGGCATGATTTTATTTTTTTTACATCCATTATCATATATAATTAATGACGTAACAAAGATTCAACCATCATTTTTGCAACCCGTGACGTGACACTAACGACTAATAAGAGTGGATTATCTATAATCATACACCATCATTTTTATTCTATTAACATTATATATATAAGATGATTGTAGATCGGTATCCACGGTCCCGGTCTATGATTGGATCAACTCATCACGTACGAGTCGTAAAGCATATGTTACAACCCTGCTTTATATGATACAGTGTTAAAATAAGCAATCATATTTTACCTCATGTTTATCCAACAATTACTTAACTCTAATAAAATAAGAAGCTAATAAAAAAACAACTACAACTTAATGGTTCGACGCAACCTTTGTCACAAGGTTGGGGGTTTAAACCATTAAACCCCACCATCTCCGGTTTATAATTTTATCAATTAAAATAAATTATTATCATTATTTGATTTTTTTCACTTTAGCTTTTTACAAGTTTTTACAACTTTCCATTTAAGAAAGCCATTTACTATTACTTGATATTTAGATAATTTTAACATTTAATCATTAATACTATTACTATAACTAGTATTATTTAATTGGTAAAATGACGAATGGTGACACTTCAGACTTTGTTGATGATGGTGTACAAGCCAGAAGAACATCTACGGTACAAACTATCATACATAATAAGATATTGAAGAACACAATTTTTTTTTGGAAAAGATGTAATTGTATCGCTTTAACAAAAAGTAATAAACTAAAAAGACGTTAGTCTATATATCTTTGTTACTTTTTGTTTGATAGTTTTTCGGTAGTGATGACTTTATCTTAGACCCACTCGTGTACGTGTAATTAAATCCGAGCTGAATCAACTGATATCTTAGTTCCAACTGTATCCTGTGGGGAGGAGTTGCAAGTTAAGGTTAGTTTGCAATGTCATTCGTATTATTGTGTAGTTATAAGTTATAACCTTAGGGAGTGTTTGGTTGAAAGAATGGAATGAAATGAAATGAAATTGAAAAATTAGTATAATTTTCAAATAAAATTATGTTTGAGTGAGTAATAAAATGTAAAATCCAAATGAATGTTTCACTTCAATTCCTTTGGTTGTGTGATTTCAAATTCCCTCTTTAGGTGGAAAGATTTTGAAATCCCACAACTAAGGGAATTAAGGTTAAACATTCTCTTGAGTTTTACATTTCATTACCCATTTAAACATAATTTTACTTGAAAATTATAGTAGTTTCTCAATTTCATTCCATTTTTCCATTCCATTTCATTTTTCCAACCATACGCTCCCTTATTTTTTGTCTATTCTTTGTTTATTTTACTAAACATGCATACTTTTGTATATAGGTAAAATTGTAAAATTAGTTTTAATTATCCAAACTATATTTTTTTAACCGATGACTATTTATACCGTATAGTTAAACAAACGTAACTTATAATTTTCACTTTCTCAAACAAGTAAAATTATACAATGTAATAATCACAAATTTACTTGTGATACTCATTTACATGTATGATTGTCCTTGCAACAAGAAAATGAGTGTTAATTAATTAAATTTTAGTTAAATTATTATCACCTAATAGATTAACGTAGGGGTGTGTTTTAGTTGGTTTGGTTATGCTTTGGTGCCAAACAAAAACAAAAAACTGATATTTTAGTTTTCGAGTTTTAAATACCATTTGGGTTTACGTTTTCAGTTTGATTTCAGTTTTACCATTTAGGATTTAAAAAGAAGATAAAAGGAGAAAAAATTGGTCTAAGTTAATGACTTTTTGTTAGAAAGTTCGAGCTGCTATTTTTTAAAATTAGCTATATGATTTTATAAGTTGCCCGACATTAAACTAAATTACAATCCACAAAATACAATAACAAACAATTAAAAAATAACTTAATCTACAAATTTAACCAAAAAGATCTAAAATTTATTTATTGAAACTCAAATATTCAAATCTTTTTAACGAATATATAAAATAACCAATTAAATGGCCAATCATGTTAATAGCTAAATTATATTAATAGTTAATTTACAAGTTTGCTTGTAAAGTCTGGTTTGGTTTTTTTCCGGCCCTTACGAACAAAACCAAACTAAAAAATTTGGTATATTTAAAAACATCAATCCAAACCATCAGTTGTTTATTGTGTTTGTTATAATACATGACACATACATAAAAATAAGAAAACAGACTATATATTTTGTTGATTAAAATAATTAAACATATTTGGGTTTTTTTATAAGAAACTGAAGTAAGAGTATTTACAGTAGAATTTTAAAAATATATAAATGTATTTTGTATATTATATGGAATGCTTTTGAGTGGTTATACGTAAAGAAAAAAAATTTTTTGTTGTGAATTGATATATTTAAAGAATTACTGTTGAATTGTTATAAAATTTTTAATATTTTTTAAAATGATTGTATGTACAGAAGAAAAAAAATAATAATAAATGTATAAAAATTATTATTTAATTAAAAAATAATTTTAATTTAATTATATAAATAAAAATAAAAAATCTATCTTCAATATTACAAAAAAAATACAATATTTAAATAGTGAAATGAAGATACGGAGAGAGAGGATGGTAGGGACGTGAGGATGGTGAATAGTAATCTTGTCTCGTGGATTGGGACCCACCACGTGAAACCCTCCTTTGGATGCCTTTTTTTTCAAACAAAATACTCTTACTTATAACACCATTGGCTATCGTTTTTATATCTACAAATAAATTAAACCCCAATAAACATATTTAAATCGAATTTGGTGTACGTTTTCTTTAACATCATACACTCAAACCATTGGCCATCTATTTTTTTTATTAATCAAAACCGAATAAGCATATATTTTAAACCAAATTTGATGTATGCTTGTGACAAAACACGCTTACGGGATCTAACTTGTATTTCTATTATATTCGTTTTTATTAGGCTGTATTGCGTATATTCATTCTTAACCAAAAATATTGCATATTTCCTAAAACACAAGTTTTGAATGTACATACGCAACGCTCTTTAAACATCTTTTGTGAAAAATATACAAACTTTATAAGTTTATAAGGGGTATATGCAATTGCTTTTTTTTTTATTGCATTTCTCTTTTTCTTATACCGTTGATTGTATGTTTTTATTTTCTATTTATATTGATTGCTTGGCGTGTGTTATCTGATCGTGTGTTGTCAGTTTGTGCTTCTTGTGTTTAACGTGCGTTACTTGTTATGCCAAGCGATGTGTTTCTTTCCTGATCCGGTGGTTTGATCATATGATAAGCATTGGAGTCAATGATTTTTCTAGAAGCAGCATTTGTATTTTCTAACATACAAGTAAGATTTGTATACATCTCAAAATCCTTTTGTATCTCATAAGAAGTTTTGATATGTATAGAATGAATTAAATATGGTTATGATTATGAATTTGTTTCATTTCTTCCTTAGGGCGTGGAATGTTTTAATTAATATTAACAATATATTAAAATCTTGCTAATCTAATGAGCACAGAGTCACTTGGTCCCAATAGTCAACATAGATTCCATTACGATTAACATCTTTTTTTAGACCCCATCCTAATCCTAGCTCAAGATATAATTAAATATGTTAAAGTTGTAATTTTAAATTTGTATTTTGAACGTAAGAGAAACCCAGGTTCACTGACTTACCTAACGGTCCGATATCTTTTAATTTTATTTTTCATATAAAATAATTACACTTTTTGTTTAATATATTAGGTATGGAAAGAAAATGATAAAAATACATCTTATGTGAAAGATACATAACTGAGTTAACTGTACAATTAATTGAAAGTTAGTGTAAAGGACAATAGGTGTGCACATATTTTTAATAAAATGACACTTGATGTAATTAATAAAGTAACACAATTTGTAATTTACTCTATTATCGAGCTTTACATTCAAATAATAATACCGACTCGCATCGAGTCTTATGCAAGTATGTAACTAAGACTTTAAATTCGAATTATAATAACGAGTTTTTGAAACTCGCGTGTTGCGACGGGACCGTACAACGTCATTCATGTGGTTAATGGCAGCTTTAAGAACTTCGTTACAAACGTTTTGACAATGACAATAACGCGTTTACGTACATTAAAAAAGACGTATAAAGTTACCGCATATTAATTTTAAGGATTTAAAACATAGCACAAATACAAAAGAATATTATGTTTCGCTCGTTTTACGGCCTGATTATTTATAAGGGGTAATTTAGTTAAGTTAAAATATTTACTAAGTGTAAAACCAACAAAACAGTTGGTTAAAAGATATTGCATCGAGCATGAATTGAACCGGTGATCCGGAAAATGTTCAAAAAGCCAACTACTCTAGCCAATCAATTGTGTATAAAACCAAATAATAGAAATATATCCAGAAAAAAAATTGTGAAAAGCAAAAAAAGAACCAGTAAGGACCTGACACGTGACGTGGCGTGGCGTGGCGTGGCGTGGGGAGGCCACTGACGCTCACAAAGGAGTTTATATAGAATGGCTCATAACTCATAAGTAAGCCTACATTCATTTTTAAGTTGTAACTAACTGAAATAGCGCGTATTGCGACGCATTAAACTACAAAAATAACTAACATTCTTGAAAGTTTATAAGAGTTTAAAACGACCCTGACATGATGGAGTGGATGCGGAGAAGTGCATGGAAGTTAACTTTTTCAAAACTTTATATTAAATAATTAAAAATGTGTGTGTTGCTAAGAGAGCATATATTATATTAAAAATGTTATAAAAACGAATTGCTAAAAAAGTTAACGGTATATAAAATAACAAAACGGGTAAAAAAAGAAATGCCGTATGAAAAGAAAAGCGTTGCCCGGAGACTATTGAAAATATTTAAAAGACTATACAAAGTAACGAAACCGTTAAAAATGACGTCTGAACGTTGATTAAAAAAAGTAATGAAAAGTTACATGAAAACAAAATTAACAAAAGAATCATAAAGAAAGGCTAGAAGACAAATAAATGAAAGAGAAGAAAAAGAGCTAGAAAAGAGATTTGTAGTGGGAGTGTGTTGAAGAATAGAACCCGGATAACTTCTGAAATTGCAAAGAAAATATACCAACTCCACCAAACCTACTTTTTGTATTAACTATGAAACTATATCTATAACTTTCAGAATAAGAAGTATATATAATGAGAGAAATCACCGATCTAGGTTTAGTATAATAACCCCATCCTGTTATCATATCAGAGTCCAACAAACCTACAGGATCACTAACTAACCTGAGCTAGGGTCACCTCATGCTCACGCGACTTGGTTTATAATTAGTGATTTGAGTCGAGCTAGTTTGGTTTGTAAATATTATAGTTAACGAGACGTTTTTCAACTAGTTCTTTTATTGTAGCAAACTTCAAACTACCAAATCTGAATGGTACTTGCACGTATAAGAGCATCCGCAATACAATTTTTATCTTTATTCTTATAATATAATTTAAAATCATCTTTATTCATAAATATTGTTAAAATTTTAAAAACCTCTTCATCCCATTTCTAGTATTTGTCTCTATTTAATTTTATAATACTTTTTAAAATCATTTTTACTATTTTTTCTCTCTTACACTCATATAAAATTATAAGGAATGAATAGTAAATTGGTAAATATAACAACTTACCATTCAATCCATGTATATATATAAGTCTTTTATTTAGTGGATGAGAATAATTATAAAAATAAGATGGAGAGAAATTTTTTAAACTTTTTTATATATATTAAAGAGCATTCACATTTTATTCCTTATCATTATCCTTAATTAAACTAAAATTCATTATGTTTTTATTTCTTTTTGAATTACATAATATCATTTCATTCTTTTATGTATTTTACTCCCAACCACGTTAAAATAATTAAATAATTTACAGGGATTGAACAAAATATTATCAAATATAAAGATAAAAGTAATATTTTTTCTTTTATCAACTCATAATCATTTCATATAATTTAATTAATACACTCATAGAAATATAAGAAACGTAACGTGAATGATATAAGACTCCACAGAAATATTGTATTATTGCTAGACACTCTCACATGATGTGTCTCTAACAATTCCGTAATCCTAAAACAAAGTATCCAATTATCCATCACTAAGTGGGGTAAACCCTCATGTGGTGCGACCATTCTATCCCAACAACGTTTTTCAACTTATTATTATGACTCAAATCTCCAACTATTAGTTTTACATCTTATAAAACATCATATCTTTATACATTAACAATTAGAATACAAACCATATTAGGGTTGGTTCTCTAGTGGTAAAGATGAAAGCATCTTGAGAACCTATATTTGGAGGTCATGAGTAAAACAATGTTGTATAAACACCTATTAAAATACAACATTGTTATGTAATCATACACACATAAATTTATATTTATTTATATATTAATTTGAATTTTGATAATCCTAACTATTAACTATTTGTAAATTCAATCCCAGCAGATAATTTAATCAATAATAATCTCAAAGTTGCATTTTTATAACCAATAACAATCTCTGTATAAAATATCATTAACTCCGTGTCAAATTGTGGTCAATTGAATTTACGTTTTTTTCAATATATCATATTAAAAAACAAATTATTGGCGTATTCATAATTTTTCAAATAGTAGGATAATTAAGTAGATTTTTTTATTAAGTTTTCTTTCGTTGCTTTAGCAAAAGGAATTTAAGGGTTGTTTTAATTAGAAGAACAAAGCGAAAAATAATACCTATATTAACAAAAAAATTAGCGAGTCTGAGGATAAACATAACCCTAGAAACCTCAATCCTCATGAAACAAACGTTTGTAAGTAACAATTAGACCAGCACCAATGCATACACTTAGTAGAGAGTGCATTTGGTGAGGTTGAGGTGCATTTATGAAGGGCTGCAGTAGAATAGACCTCACTTGCGGTTGATGCACGTTTATAAGGGTGTTGCATTTAGTAAGGTGGTAGGGCCAAGTTAAAATGATAAAAATAAAGAAGTTCTTCTTTTCACTTTACTTTGAATAGAATAACAAAAAATATATATTAGATAATTTTTATATTTTCTAATAAAAACTAATAAGCATCCAACTGCATTATTTGAAAGAGGGATTTTATATATTTTCTAGGCAATTACATGTTTTCCATTCTTAATACACACACACACATATATATATATCATATTTATTATTTTTATTAAAACTACTCTATCAAATGACTATTTTATCTTGTTTCACTAAATGATTTTTACATACTGATTTATTTTTATTATAATTGTTTAAAACTTTGACACTTGTGTATTGTATTTAGATATATAACTTTGATTATCGATAATTATTGTTTTAAAATGAAGTTTTAAACTCTTCTATTTGGGGTTGTAATTGTATTATTTTTTATTTATATAGAAAATTTGAGCTTGAGGAAATATGTGATTGATGTTTTTAAAAAAAAATATGTAAAAAATAACTTATTAAAAATATGGATACAATAATTATTCAATAATTATTTTAATAAAATAGGTAAACGTTTAATATAATATGTTTTAGAAAGGAGAACTATGTACTAAATATTTAGCTTAAGTAAATATGTAATTATTGAGTTAGGAAGAAAAAAAATGTAAATGCCCCTTTAAAAAGCCCTATACATACAACCATGTATTTATCTCATTTACCATCTTCAAATTTCTTTAAAACCATATATTATATCGACGTGACAACATTTTTCCGGTTTCGAAAACGCTCCCAGCAAAAGTATTAAAAAACCCTCCGGCAAGCGTATAGTCATATTTCTATTCAGATGATTTTGATAAGTATGAAGCTTAGAAGTTTATTATACTCATTTCGAATGACGTTTATCATACTCATTTCGATCCATACAAAAACGACTTGACACCTGAAGATACTCGCTAAAAGTAATTCACTATGTTATATAACGATTAATTGAAGGTGTGAGAGGATGGCCATGCTTATAGAAGAGTTTAATGAAACACGTGTTTTAATAACAACTAGCTATAGTTATGAATTATTGATTGTTTAGTTAGGGAGTTGCAAGTTTTTAGTTATGTTAACTAGAAATGTGAAAACTAAAATTAATACAATAAGCATCTTAATGGCTATCGCCCAAATTTATAACTCGAATACATCAAAGCAAACGGAAAAATATAAATAACATCAATATAACATAATAAACTTAACAAACATGTTGATTAATGTATACTTTCTCATACTTTCAGACACCCATCACATGCAATAAAGAGAGAAATAAAACTATCAAACCTCTATACACGTATCAAGTTTTATTTTCATACTCATTTTTAATGTAACCATTCGATTTATTCTCTTTGTCCATGTCACTTGTGAAACAAAGAAATTATATGAAAAGAGTAAAATTACTGAAATATAAAACAATAGCAACAACAGGACTCAAACCCACGCCTTTTATTAGGATGGATGACATGCTAACCTTAGGGTTGACTAGCTTTTTTGTAAAAGATTTACAACAAAAATATCTATATTCACTCTTTAATTTTAGCTTATTAACAAAACACAAATGACTATCACATAACATCACTTGATTTGGCATTTAGCAAAATTAAACCAATCAGAATTAATTACTCACTTTTGAAGGTAACTATTTGAGTTTTTTTCTATTTATTAATATTATTTACGAAACCAAACATAGAAGAAAAAAAAGATTATGGTAAAATTGTCCGTTGTTTCTTTCACTTGTCATTTATGATGGAAAGTAATTAAATAGGTATTTATAACAATTTTAGTTACTAAAATCACTTTTATATTAACATAAAAATGTGTCATAAGAGGATCAAATATGAAAACCAAATAACTTTTGTTGCCAAAACTCACAACATAGAAATTCCTTGTAGCTAAAATTTTAAATTATATGGATAAATAATTTTAATGTTTGAAACTCACTTTAATTAGTTATTTTAATAAATTTTAATATTAAATAACTTTAATTATATAAATATAAAAAATAGATTAAACGAGAAAAGAATTTGATTATTAAAATTTTCAAATGATTGTAAAAAATGAGGATGATCTGGAAATGTAAGTATCGGACACATGTTTGTAAAGTTCTAGAGCTAGAGAAAAAAATAAGCATTAATGAAAGATTTGTAAGCATATGATATGATAGCTGACCAGATGTATTTATGATGCATTTAGCTTTGTGGAGTGGTGATAGTCTTAGTTCCAATAAATTCGTTTATGATGGTGATTTATAAGGGTTGAAGACTAAGTAAAAGAACGATTTTTGTAATAAACTTGATGGATTAATTCTTTTATAAACGATCATTTTTAAACTTTATAAATTAAATGGACATTTATCTGAAACATGTACAATTTTTACCTCCAACCTTGTAATAAGCTTGATGAATTAACAATCATGTAAATGAATCATAATCAAATTATGTGTACTATTTATTCCATTTATTCTTTTAGATTCAATTACTAAGCATGGTGAAACAAATTAAGTTTTTTATGAGTTTTTTTTCTTTCTTTTATCATATTTAAACATAATTCTTCAATTGATGAATTAACGATCATGTAAATGAATCATAATCAAATTATGCGTACTATTTATTCCATTTATTCTTTTAGATTCAATTACCAAGCATGGTGAAATAAATTAAATTTTTTACGACTTTTATTTCTTTTTTAAAATTATATACAATCATAATTCTTTGAAATAATACTCTATGCATTAAAATTCATATATGTTTGTCTAGTTTATATTAGCATATATAACTATCGGTCAAATGGAAAACATTTTGTTAAAAAGGATTAAAAATGAGTTATGGTTAAATACTTATACTTATCAAACTATATATGTGAGGTTGAACTCTTGAGGACTCACAAAGTGGAAAAAAAAAACATAAGACTGGTTAACTTTGTACATCCATACACCATGAGTTTAATGAGTTTATTGTTGGGTACATCCATACACCATGAGTTCAATGACTTTATTGTTGGTGTTCATCCATACACCATGAGTTCAATGAGTTAAGTGTTGGTGACTATAGTGTCATCAATATTACTTTGGTACAATTCTTTCTATTTAAAAGCAAATAAACAAAATGAAAGAAACAATAATTATATGAGTAGTTTGAAACCACTCATTTAAAGGGTACGAAGCCTTTTAGACCACGAGGATTTGGGGGCAAAGCCTCTTGTGATAGGTCCCAAGGGACAACACCTTGAGGTGGCTAATTAGATTGAAAACTTTTAACTTTAACATATTAGTTTTACACTACAAATTACATTGGTTTCACTAAATTGGTGAAAAGTTTCCTCAAACTAATGACCACAAGTAATTGTAATCATCAATAGCAACTGTGATCAGTAGCAACTCAAGCATATATTATAATAGATGATAAGCATGAACTAATCAAACATCAATGGCAACTTGATACATCGTAGTAACTAAGCAAGCAAGAGTAACATTAATAATTGATAAGGTAGCATCATGAACAACCAATTAAGTTATTGCTTATGGGCAAGTATTAATCACCATATATGTTTAACAAAAGTGATCAGCAACAACCAAGTTATAGCTAATGGGCAAGCCTCACTACTAACGAAATTTGTGCCGATAATTATCAGTAAGGGCTGCAAATGAACTGAGCGTTCAGCGAACAATTCGTGAACCGTTTGGTAGATAGTTCGTTTATATTCTTTCGTTTAGTAAAGGAACGAATACGAACAAGAAAATTATGTTCGTTTAGTTAAACGAAGGAACATGAACACAAGTCGCGCTCGTTCATTTATGTTCGTGAACATTTGATAATGTGTTCGTTTATGTTTGTTCGTGAACATTCGATAATATGTTCGTTTATATTCTTAGTTTTTGTGTCAGTTATTTTTATAACTATTATATCAAGTATTTTTTTATATTTATGTTAACTACTTATTTATTTTTGATTGATTTTGTGGAATGTTTGTTATAAAAAATATAAATTTTATTCTAAAATAAATCTATAATAATTTGTATTCGTTTGTGTTCATCAGTTTCTTTGTGTTCGCTAGCTTTGTGTTCGTCAGTTTTTTGTGTTCGTCATGTTCATAAATAGTTGTTTGTGTTTGTTTGCTTTTGTTTGTGTTCATTTGTGTTCGGTAAGTGTTCGTGAATAGTTCATAAACATGTTCATTTTCTTAATGAACGAACACGAACAACAAATCTCGTTTGGTAAACGTTCGTGAATATTTGATGAACAAATTTATTTTTTAACAAACGAACACAAAAAAAGCCTTGTTCGTATTTATTCGATTCGTTTATAGCCCTATTATCAGTTATAACCATCAACTATCCTTTCTCTTTCGAAAGAAAACAACTACTCCTTACAATGATTCAACACCAATGTATAACAATGATTAGATTACACACAAATTTCACAAAAAATCAAAAACTCGTTCCTAACAACCACTTTTTATCTTATCCCATTATTAATCCCTACCCACACAAAACTTTAAAAACATTGCTAAACCATGCAAAAACCTCCCCCAAAATATTAACAA
This sequence comes from Flaveria trinervia, assembly GCA_025506515.1. Taxonomy (NCBI): domain Eukaryota; kingdom Viridiplantae; phylum Streptophyta; class Magnoliopsida; order Asterales; family Asteraceae; genus Flaveria; species Flaveria trinervia. The sequence goes on from CM046442.1 coordinate 3,375,574, forward strand.
AAAAGAACCCACCCGTGGATCCTACAATAATAATAATAATAATTATTATTATAATAATAATAATAATAATAATAATAATAATAATAATATAATAATAATAATACTAATAATAATAATAATAATAATAATAATAATAATAATAATATAAATAATAACAATACTAATAATAATAATAATATAATAATAATAATAATAATAATAATAATAATAATAATATAATAATAATAATAATAAATAATAATAATAATAATAATCTTTCTCATCAAGTCGTTCCCTAAACAACAAGTAGGAGCCTTCATTCACATTTCTTTTCTATATTACGTCCCATCATATCATCACCATATTCACCATCTCTCACACACACACACACCACCACCACTACCACCATCAATCAATCAATCAAACAACCCTAAAACAAACTTCAACCTTTGAAACCCCACTTAATTATGGATCCACCGTCGGCGCCGGAAGACCCACCAGGGCCGTCGCACTCCACCACCACAACCACCGGAAAACCACCGCAGCTCAGCCGCTACGAGTCCCAAAAACGCCGCGACTGGAACACTTTCTTGCAGTACTTAAAGAACCACAAGCCACCGTTGACGTTATCCCGGTGCAGCGGCGCTCACGTGATCGAGTTCCTTAAATACCTCGACCAGTTCGGGAAGACTAAGGTTCATGTCGGTGGGTGTCCGTACTACGGCCACCCGAACCCACCGGCGCCGTGTGGGTGTCCGGTGAAACAAGCGTGGGGTAGCCTCGATGCACTCATCGGACGGCTGAGGGCGGCGTTTGAGGAGAACGGTGGTTCGCCGGAGTCGAACCCTTTGGTGCGAGAGCTGTGAGGATATACTTGAGGGAGGTTAAAGATAGTCAAGCGAAAGCTAGAGGTGTTCCCTATGAGAAAAAGAAGAGGAAAAGAGGTGGTGGTGGTGGTGGTGGTGGTGGTGGTGGTGGTGGTGGTAGTGGTGGTGGTGCGGTGGTTGATGGTGGTGGTAGTGGTGGTGGTGAGGTGGTTCCTGTTACTTCTACAGTATAGTGTTAAACTGTTAATAATAATAATATTATTATTATGATTGTGAGTTTTGTATTGGTAGATGGATTATTATTGTTTATTTGTAGGAAGTTTTGGAATCATTATTTGGAATTGGGACTTTATATTATAATAAGATACGGAATTGGATCTGATTTCCACATTTGGTTCCATTAAGCTTACGTTTGGCGTTAATGACAATTTGGTTTCTTGTCTTTATTTGCTTTATTCAAACTAAAATCACGAGCTATGTTTAATTTTCCCCTAGGGTTAGGGACGTTTTAGACGTTAAAGTTTACGCGTTTGGATTAATGTTCGTTAATGTACGTTCACAAATCGACTTTGAAATGCCTGTATACTCAAACTAGGGCTGGTAATTTATGTTTTGTTTATGAGACGATTAATTTTTTTAATAAAAAATATATTATTTACGTTTTTACATTTTTAAAAATAATTAAAAATGGGAGGCTACACTTCATTATTTTTTATTCTTGGTCTATAAAAACATATAAAAATATATATAAGTAGTTAAACAAGTTATTTTCATGTTTGAAACGTGTGTCACTCGCGTCATATATATTTTGTTAAATATCATAAGATCTGTTTTGCCAGCCTTAACTCAAATAATCTATTGATTTGGACAAAATAAATAAATTTTCAAGAATTTCATCTACACTGAAAAATTCTAACTATCATAAGTAATGGCACATGTATCTGATCGATTTGGTCTTTTTTCACCAAATAAATAACTTTGTTTCCCACTTTTATTTCTTAATTTTTAAATCTTTATTACTATAATTTATTTTTCCATACTTCTCTTTCTTCACTACTAGTTTATCTCTTTTTTTTTGTTTCTAAATTTTTATTACTAACTATTTAATATCTTATTTATTTAACATTTATAATATATAAATTCCTAACAGAGTATCTATTAAATAAATTTACGAGACATCTGACTAATAGATCTTTACAAAAAAAGGTATTAGAAAATAAATTACTTGTAAATATTAAAACATTTTAAGGCAATTCCTACGATTAAAACATAATGTAAGATAAAAACACAATCCTCAAGAAACAAAACACAAAACTAACTATAGGATCCTTATTTTTAACAACTAACTAAACTGTAGACTATATAAAAGTACTTCAATTCTGAAAATATAATTAACAAGTTATATATAAATATATAACTGTATTTTTATAATGGATTAATGGAGCATGGACCACATGTATAAGTTAGATTGAACCATGGTCCCTTAGAATTTTGTAGGCTCGGGTCAGATGAAGATGATACATGTTAACCCTCACGTGTGTCACTGCATCTTCTATGACAATACCTGACCTCAGGTGTCTGATCTCCTTTTCTGCACGTTCTCTTTAGCACTTTCTTTTATAAAACTATGTTGTGTCACATAACCTATATATGTTATATAGGTGGGGCGTTTGGTCCGCTGACAAAGTAATTTGAATTTGAAGCAGTTAGTTATTTTCGAGGTTAAGGGTTCGAGTCTTGTGTATGATTGGTTGTAGTGATGTATTCAAAAATTTATTTAATATATCATTATTAAATGCTCCGGTTATATAGAAGCGATTATAAAAGTTGTAGGTTTGGTTTGGGTTGGGTTAGATTGATCATATAACAAAAATAAGATACAATAAATAATAGCATAATCATTAGAATGTAAAAAACATATAACATAAAACGATGGTATTACGACTTAAATTAAACATCCTATATATAGTTGTTGCTTACATCTTTACATTTTATAACTAAAGAAAAATGAAATTGATATGTGGGAACTAATATTAGTTTATTAAACTAATCGATAATTTAATTAGTTTATATATAAAAAAGAAACATACATACTTGGCTTGAGATGATTTTTTAAACATCACATATCATGTTCGTGTAATTGAAACAACAATAAAGTTTTGAAAATCATACCGTATCAAGTGAAGAACCGATCGTACTGTTGGTTGTGGTCGGTTTTCTTGTCTTTTGATGAACCAATCGGTTTAACAGTTTTTGTGGCTATTTAATTTACAGAGATTAAGGGGACAAGAACGAAACTTGATGCGTCCCAATATTTAAGCTTGAGACCTATGATACGAATATGAATTATAACCTATAATTACCAGCTACATTAGACGAGTGATATCAAAGATGGGATATGAGAAGTGGTTCATTAATTTAATCGTCAGCACGATTAAATAGAACCCAACTTACTATAAAAAAATTTCATTATGTCGTTTGTTGAGTTAGTTCGTTTGAACCATCATTTGTGTTCAACGAGTATGATTTACATCTCATGTGATGATAAGTCTAAGCCAGTTGAATTGTCAGTGAATTAGTTTGTCAGAATTTAACCAAAAAAAAGTTAAAAAAGGAATAAAACAAAATTGGGTAGAATGATAAGGAGTTAAATTTGACAAAATGTAGCAGAAGACTCCGACATTGAGATAATATAGGGTGAAGGTAATAAATTTAAAGAGACAAAATGTGGTCTGACCTTTCACTTTCTGATATTAACAAAGAGGCCCCTCACGTTTCATAGTACTCTTCTCATTTTCTCTTTAGTCTTTACTCTTTTACATGGACCCATGAATGGTTTGTTTGTATCGACTAAATAAGGGTGTAAATAAGTTAAAAGTCTAATCACGAGCCTAGCTCAACATTATTATTTAAAGATACTAATATAAAGACACCCACTCAGATAAATCGACACCCCTTTATACGTGTGCGTAAGGATCCATACGTGTAACACCCTGAATTTTTATTTAAACGAAAGGAAAAGAAAAGTAAATAAAAATAATAGAAATTGTGCACAAGTAGAGGGGGATAAAATGTACAAAATACAAATCTTATTATTTTAAGAATTTAAAGGGCATGGTCGCCCATATCAAAGCAGAAAGTTGCTTTGCTCTCGGAGGAAGAAGAAGAGAGAGAGAGAGATCCCGGTTCTAGAGAGAGAAAGAGGAAGAAGAAGCTGTAAAATGTAAGTCTTCTCTTATTTGAGCTCGGTTTCAGCTGGGTTTTCGAGTTCTTGACCGAAGTTCTTGTTGTTTAGAGTTTGTTTTCGAGATCGTGAGCTGAATCGAAGTGGGTCTTGAACTGGAAGAGTGTTGCTCAAAGGCTGCTCAAGGTGAATTTCTAGAACCCTTTTTTTACTGATTTTCAACTGATTTGGGGCTATTATGCATACTAAGTAAACATTTTGAAAGAAACCGTGGGTTTACAGCTTTATGTTCGAAATGTTGTATGTATGTATGTATGTATGTTATAGTGCTGATTATAGGTTAGTGATAATGTTTAGCATGCTTAGATGGCCTTAGTATGTTAGATCTGTGCTTGGGTATGAGTAGAATGATAATCGGGCAATGTTGATAACATAGAAAATATTTCAGAATGTTTTGATGAGCATGAACAGTGGTCCATGCGCCCAGAGGTGGCTCATGCGCCCAAACAATTGTCCATGCGTCCAGCATGTTGGCCATGCGCCCAAGGGTTGGCCATGCGCCTAAACAGTGGCCCATGTTCCTAAGTGTTTGCCATGCGTCCAAGTGTTGGCCATGCGCCTAAATAGTGCCATGCGCCCAAGTGATTGAAACGACTAAGTGTTGGCCATGCGCCTAAATAGTGCCCATGCGCCTAAATAGTGCCCATGCGCCCAAGTGATTAAAACGGCTAAGTGTTGGTGATGCGCCTGAACAGGTGTCATGCGCCTGAACAGGGCAGAAGCGCCTAAATAGTGCCCATGCGCCCAAACTGTTTTACACTTAGAATTTTTATGCCCATGTGCCTGGAAGGTCCTATGCGCCTAATTTGGACCTGAGGTTTTCTAAGTGGTTTTTAAGGGGTTAAACAGGGAGATAGACCTGGTTATGATATGATGGCTTATGTTTGATGTGTGTTGTGCATGTATGATGTTGCCTGTTTGGTGATGGTGTATGTTTATGTATGTTCCTTATTATGTATGTATGTCTTCCTTGGCTTTGCATTGAACGTTAATGAATGTAATGAAAGTATTATGTAACGTAAAGTGGAAGATAATGAAAAGAGGAACGTAATGAATAAATTCATGCATGAATAAATGAATGAATAAAAGAGAAAGTATAGAAAGGCTTGCAAGCACATGTATGAGGTGAGCGACTCTGTGTCACAACAGACTCGAAAGAGGTCTTTGTCGCATATCTAGTACTGTGTCAGTCTTCGGACATGAGTCGGGGATTTGTTTGTCAGGCCCCGGCAGAGTATCAGTTTTCGGGCATGAGTCGGGGGTATTGCATGAGACAGGATGCAGATCGCATACTCCGGTACTGTGTCAGTCTTCGGACATGAGTCGGGAGTATTGCCTATGACAAAAGTGACGGATGATGAGATCCGTGTCGCGTATCCCGGTACTGTGTCAGTCTTCGGACATGAGTCGGGGGTTTGTTTGTCAAGCCCCGGCACAGTATCAGTCTTCAGACATGAGTCGGGGATATTACATGAGACGAGATAATGAAGTGAGCGACTTTGTGTTGCAACAGACTCGGATAGAGTTCAATCCCTATGATTGACTCGTATGGGATCTTTGTCGCGTATCCCGGCACAACATCAGCTTTCGAGCAGGAGTCGGGGATATTGCAAAAGACAAGATTCGAGTAATAATGAGTAATGAACGAAAGATAATGTATGAAAGAACAAAGTATGAATGAACGTAAATGAATTATCGTAATAATGTACTGAACAGGATCCTTGTCATTCGACCTTAGTAATCGTGGCTGAGTGCCACGAAGAAGGTAAAGTATGACCGGATCTAGAAAGAGAAGTGAACGATAATGTAATACGTTGAATGAACAAAGTTAATGAATGTAATGACGCGAAGATAATAATGATATTATCTGTATGTACGTATGATGCATGATCACGAACGATTGTAAAGTATAGTATGTTTTGAAATAAAGTAAAGAATGGTTTTATCAAAGTAAAGTATGTTTTATTATAAAGCTAGAACTCACTCAGCGTCACTGACTTTTGTATGCATGATAGTTGACAGGTATATGTTGATGCTGAGGAGTTGTAGGCATGGATGCATAAGCTACTGAGAGCATTTTGAGGCTGGCATCCGTATTTTGACATGTCTTGTATTTTGAGATGAAAACAAATGTTGCAAATGACATGTTTTTAGTTATTAAAGAAAGTTTTAAATTCCGCGGCAAAATTAATGTATGTTTTCTAATGTTTTATGTGTAATGAATGACCAACTGTGAGGTGCCCGGGAACGGGGCTTTACAATACGCGACATATAGGATCGGATACACTGAAAACGATGAAAATTCAAGGGGGTTGTCAGAGAGTTATACGCCCCCCTAATACGACACATATCTATACGAAGTTTATAGCGCATTTTGACATTGACTACAATGGAAAATACGACGCATATGGGGCTATACGACGCGTATATAAATTTTGAGGTGTTGATTTAAAATATTGGGGTGTCTATTTAACCAAACCCTTAATTAAAAGGAAGATTTAAATACAAAATCTTTTACAACTAAAAAGTGTAATAAGGATATGTTAACACATGTTATTTTTATCAAAATTAGGTTGGGGTAAAATTGGTAACGCTCTCACTTCTCAAATTCCACATTTTTATAAAATATTCATAACTTTTACATACGAAATTAGTTTTTTTAAAACTACACCATAAAAACGCATATTCTTTAATTTTTAAAAAGGGTATAGTATTAATATAAAAAATTTAACTCATTGTGTAATTCCATCTGGTCATTGTGTAATCTTTTAAATTGATAAAGATTACACAATTATCTAGATGAGGAATACATCATTAACTTGAAACATAAAAAGTTTACATTTTTTATTATTGTGTTATTTAATATCATCATTTTAAAAAACACAATGCATAACACAATAGTCAATATCATATATAATGGGTAACACAATGATCATCACTAGACTTGATGATTAGCAATAAACACAATAAGCTACTTGATGAACATTACATAATGACATGATATATATTACATAATGAGCTGAAAAACATAAAAAATACATTTTTAGCATTATGCTATTTGAAAATTATCATTTTAAACACAATGCATAACACAATAGTCAACTTTAGACACAATAGATAACACAATGACCAACACCAGACTCAATAATTATTTATCGACACGATGAGTTGCTTGACGAGGATTACATAATGACCTTATCAGGATTACGCAATGAAAATGGAATAAATGTAAAAAAATATACACGTTTAGCATTGTGTTGTTTGAAAATTACCATTTTCAAAAATACAATAGTTAACATTGTACAAAATGACTAATACAATAACTATCACTAGACTCGATGATTAGCAATAGACACAATAAGCTGCTTGATGAGGCTTGCACAATAACATGATCAGTATTACACAATGAACTGAAAAACGTAAACAAAAAATTATATTTTTAGCATTATGTTATCTGAAAATCATCATTCTAAAAAAACACAATACGTAACAAAATAATCAACACTAGCCGCAATTATATTATTAATGTTACACAATGATTACACAATGAGTTGAAATTACGTAAAAAAAACTTCATTTTGTATGTATCAAAATTATAGATATTTTAAAGGTTTAAAAAACACTTGTTTTTATGATGCAATTAAAAAAATATTGTATGTAAAAGTTACAAGTGTTTAAAAAAAGTTGGAACCTTGAAAATGTGATGGTTTATAAAATCTAAATTTTTTGTTATGATGTGCTAAATTATATCAGCGTTTTGACATGTTTTTTTTTTCAAAACAAAGTTGTCAATATAATTTTCATCCATATCTACGGGTTAAATACTAATGTACAAGTGATCGAAATCAAATGTCATAAATTTTAACAGCACGGGACAAAACTGGGTTCACACGCTTTGTAACTATACAATGACTTGGAAAACAAGCTAATAAAGCTTACATCCGTTAAGTCTTTTGTTTTTGGAAGCGTGGGGGCTTTTGACTGGGAAAGTAGAATATTTTAGAAGGAACTAATAAATGTTCTAAAGGAAATGGAATTTAAATAAAACTAAGATTACAAACTACTTTTGAAACACCCACCCTAAGGAAAGTCGCGTGAAGAGAGTTGACACGGGTAAATTGGGAAGACGTATGATTTAACTTGTTACATTTGTTTTCAACAACGATATTGTAGTTTTGAGTTTTCTTTGTTCCAGCAATCAATTTTTGTTTCAACTATTCTAGTTTGATGACGGACCTAGTTTGGTCAAATTTTGATCTGTCTGTGATTTTGATTTCAAATTGGGTCTTTATTTTCGGTCGATTTGTACTTCAAGTTTTAATTTTTTGTTCTAGGTTTCTATTTGGTTCCAACGTCTGGTTTTGCTTCGAGGTTTTGGTTCCAACGATTTGATTTGATGATTCTATAGTAAATTTCAAACATTCTAGTGGAATGTTTAGAATTAAATTAATAGAAAGAATTCTTTCTAGGTTGAAAACTAATTAACTGCAAATTTGATTTGAATTTTAATCCAATTCCTAAATTTCGGCAAACATAATTTTACGAGAATGTTTTCTTATTGGAACTCATATTCAAGTGGATTTTGTGAACCGAAGTAGGAGTTAAAGATTGTTCTTAAACCTACACATAATAATTTTCCGTTCAAAAAAAATCACACATAATACGTCTAGCCCATATACACAATTGGGCTTAGCCCATCTACACTAGGTTTACACTAGAATGTGCCCTGCAAATGAAGCTAGAGGTGAGCCTTTCGGGTTTTGGGTCGTACCTGAAACCGGGTACAAACCGGGTATGAACTCGGATCGGGTTCACATACTTGAAACCCTACCTGCTATAATCGGGTCGTGTCGTGTCCGGTCCGGGTCAGGTCCAAAACCAGGTTGGGTACGTGAAAAAACTCAAAATCTAAAACTCGTTCCAACCCTACGGATTTAAACGAGCCCAACCTGGGTACACCTCCCATTGAGTACTACCCGTACCCAGATCCAGGTCGGGTCCATCTGGTCGAGTTCGAACCCGGTTTTTATACCCACCTCTAAATGGAGAGACCTAAAGATTTTTTTTTCTCCTGAATATCAAAAAGATAATTTATTTAAAATAGAACTTGATCTCAGATTAAAATTTATTCATAGGTAGGAAAAGTTAAATAAAACTATATATTTACAGTTTGTAAAAATTTAAGAATTAAAAATAGTAAGAGATAATCAAATTGTATGTCATTGTCAAGTAAAATATTAGGAAAAAAAAGCGTTTTAGGAAAATAGAATCCATAACCATCGAAAGCAAAAGTAATGAATTTGCTTTGTGAGCTCAATGAATCTAACCAAACCTTAAAAGGGTAAAAGGTTCTCAAAAAATTTCATTAAGTTTACATAAGCGTATTGTTTAGTTTTAAAAGTCAATTCTAGAAGGATTAGTGGAGTTGATGAAAAAAATAAAACCTCAGACGCGCTCATTTAAGCTATATTCGATAGCTCTAACATAAGTTTATAACATTTCATCCACATCGTGTAGGAGTTACCTATATAAAAACAACTAGTTCCTAGTAACACATTTCGTGAAGATACCATAAAGCTTAAAGTTTCTTACGCCAACACTGTTATCCAATAACCTATCGACGATGAAATGATTTCTGATAGCGTCGACTTTGACTTCTCGTCATCTTCTTCCTTGTAGCATACATGACTCAAGGGTTTTACAGGGTCCTTGGGACCGGTAATCGAACGCGAGAGATCGACACAAGCTTGGGGCATATTAGAGCCTTTATAAGCTTTACATATGTAGCTCATGAAATTTGTTAAATCCTACAAGTCACAACATAATGTCATTATTCTAGAATAGAGCTTCCAAATTCTAATTTTCATTTTAAAGATATAAAAATTTAAAACTTAAATAGAAATATTAATTATTAGAGCTTCCAAATTCTAATTTTTAAACTAATATATGTATTATTTTCTGTTTTCCTCATACTTAGTTTATTTTCAAACTGTATTTGAATTGCTTCTCGAGCTCAAATTCATTCTCATAAGATCAAAACTCAGAATTACTCTAAGTAACTTGGAAAAATCTAAAACCCAAATTCGAATCGAATTTAAATACTCACCAGAAAACCGATTCGATGAGTAACAGGAATACTCACCTCATAAAGTGGTTGACCGTCAACAACGACCCATGGCACATAAGTATGTGGAGGTTCAAGAGCCTTTGTTTCATCTGCATATTGTACCTCAAGCTGCACAACACATAGATTAAAACATTGCATAATAAACATTTTGGATAATATAAATAACTTAAACAAATGTTTAATCAAACCCCGTGAACTTAACCTGTACTTAACAAGAAAACTAACCTCGTGCCCGAGACCGCTACGGTAACAATCAGCAACCGGTTTTGAATCCAAATTCAAGGTCTCGAAACATGTTTCCCACTCGGTGTATTTCCCGTCATGGTTTAACCTTTCGACGCAGTAGACGAAAGGAAAGTGGTCAGTCTGCATCAAAGATTTGAGTTAAAAGGAGCAATCTTGCATATGGTTCTGAAAATAACTGAAAGCACTAGTAAAAACCATCATTTGCGACGGTCAGGTTTCGGCTGTTGCTAAAACCCTGGTCGCAATTGATTTTTAGTGACATAATTATTTTTGCGCGACCAAAATTGCGAATCATTTATTTTTAACTCGTTTTGTAAACAAACCTTTTATAGCACGGTAATATTTTTGTGTCAACATTATAGAACAATTTGTGACTGAATTCTTTTGCTCAAGATTTTGTGACCAGACCAATTACTTGGCGATTTTGCTACTGATTTTGTGACCAGACCAATTAGTAAACAACAATGTGACCGTTTGCTTTTGATCGCTAGTTTTGTGACGGATATAATTTGTGCTAAAATTAGCAACAAAGTATCCTTCTCAAAATTAGCTGGCAATTTTGCTACCAGTTTGTTTTCGGTCACTAAGTTTGTGACTAAAATGATTTCGTGACCAAAATATACCACGAAATTTGTTTCTCAAACTCGGGTATCGAATGAGTTCCTGACTAATTTTTCTTTCTGCAACTGAACCTTCTTGGGATCGAAATATCTTACAACCGAATCAAATCAACGGTGTCAAATTTAACGACAAAACGAAACCTTTTGTGACACAATTTACAACCTATTGATTGTGGTCATAAATTTTGTGACCACTTGTTTTCTTTTTTTCTCTTTTTACTTTAAAAAACTCCTAACTATTTTATAAAAGATACCTTATCATTCTAACTATGGGTTTTCTCTCATCAACTGAGACCTAGGTTTTAGTCGGCGTCAGATTTGCGACGGTTTTTAATCAATGTTTTCAAAATCGGATCTGATGGACGTCTTACTTGTTTGGTGGTTGATTGGATTTAAAAATCGGATGGCATCATAATTATATATATAACATATAATATATATAATTATATATATAATTCATACGATTCCCGGTCCGACCACCTATTCGAGACAAACCGGCAGGTCAAACCCCTCTAAAACGAACTGAAAACGAATTAATGTGAATCGGTTTGGCCACATCTCCGATTTGTGGTCGCCCGGTTGGACCCGTCGGTCCAATCCGGTCTCGACAACATTGGTTTTTATCCGTCTAATTTTATAACCAATTTTGCATATAAATTATCCATAAGTTTGCCCTCTTTTTGAATCAATAACATAAATGATTAACATTTATCATCAAACAATTTGTTGAATCTTACCACATCAGGCCATACATGAATTGCACATGCTTCTACAGTGTTAAGCAAACATTCCCATTTCCCATGCTGCATGCAACATAAACTCATAAGTCATAAACACATCACAAATCAAACACTAAAAATGTTTCAATTAAATCACTCAAACAAAATATTACTGATCGAATAATTCAGCAAACCTGACAAACGATCGTCCCATTGGAGCTGATCTGAGCGTTTCCGTAGGGATTAAGCTCGAGATCAACGATCGAAATTAGCCCGTTATCGAATATCTTGTACAGATAGTTGATTATGAACTCCTCACTTGATGGACACAAGGCTTCATAGTATACTGTTACTTTCACTTTCTCGTCGCTAGCGACAGCGACTAGCGACGACGGGAGGAGAATCGTCGCTAAAGAGACGATTAGAAGAAGTAGTGTGACATTTGATCGATGATTGTTGTGACGGTTTGTTTGATGAGAATACATTTTAGTAAAAGGTAGCCCAAGGTGAACACAAAGTGAGTGTGTTATTCAACATTTTTAACTTTTTATACTGGTCAGCATTACCATTGTAATTGCAATAATTTACACTATTGCCCTCGTGTATAAGGGTGTATGTAAGTCGAGTCGCTAGTGAGTTACTTGAGATTAATTTGCTAAAAGTTTGCTCTAGTTGAGCTTAAACAAGTGATGATTGAAATATGTAAAAAAAATTATGATTGAAATATGTAAAAATAGTTAATAAGTGTAGAAAAGTTAATTTTACTCGTGATTTGATCTTGAGCAGCAGAAAATAAAGTTTTAAATTAGCAGAGCTTGAACTCTTGTAATTTAAACAAACCAAGCCTATGTCTATAAAATAAATTAATTAATAAAAGGGTTTTTTTAAATACACCTTAGTCGATTTTTTATTTATACCCTAATCTATATATTAATTATGTTTTACCATAAATAAACCAATTAAAGTTATTATTTTATAACTAAAACTGAAATGTAGAACTAAAAGTTGACAAAAAAAGTAAATGTTACATTAATGAAGATACCAAAGTTATGTTGATTAATTTATTTTGTATTATTAACTAGAATATTTTACAACCAAATAATAAGCTTAATGAGAGAAAGAGACGACATTTTATAAAATGAAAATATAAAAATGGTTCCAAGTAATGTATATCAAAACTGGTGACAAGCATCAAATTGCATGTATATTAGTAAATTAGTTCAAGTATTTCAACATGAGAAGATATATTTGCTAATAAAATTGTTGTAAACTATAATTATATTAATAAATAAAAAGTATATAATAATATAAATTTTATATGTATATTTTATTATCTCATATATAATTAAGGTTTTTTTTATGCAGTGAGAACTTGATTTAAAAAAAAAAACTTAAAAGTTGTTTGTTGTCATTTCATAAAATATTTACACCGTTTTGATAAATAGTAAACGTGTGCTCAAGCTTAAAACTAATGATTTCATAAAATATTACACCGTTTTAATGCAATCAATGGTTGAAATCGTCATTTCACGTTGTTTGTTGTAATACGTGCTATACAATTTCCAATGACAAAAGTGGAATAATTGCAAGCGGTGAGCTTATCCATACCATGAATTCTAGGTGCATATCAAACATCAATGATTGTATTGTGGGCAATTGTTGTTCATGAGTTATAACTAGTGATAGTTCGGCGTTCGAAACTCGCTCGAACTCGTTCGCAAAAAGTTTGAATTTTTACTCGTTTGGATTTTGGCTCGGTTGTAAACGAACCAAACGGTTCGGTTCGATTTGAAAACGAACCGAGCACGAGCAAAGTTACGCTCGTTCGTCGCTCGCTCGGTTTCGCTCGAATAACTTTTTAGATTTAGTTTTTATATATTATATAATTATGAATCTATTTAGTTATTTACCACCTATTACTATTTTAATTACTTAGTTAAAAAATCAACAACCCTAAATGTAAAGTTTTAATTATCTAATCAAATCATCATTTCGCATTTCAAAATCCTTTCATCATTCCACTCATTACCACTTCCCGGTCGTCCCCTGTATCCCCCACCTCCCTACCAATTGCCAAGGCGCTGACCTCCGACACTCAGACAAGTAACCCATGAACTCCAACACTCTGACATGCGACCATGACCTTCGGCAGTCCGACATACAATAGTCTGATCGTGCATCCCGCCTTCGACATTTGAATTCTGAAATCCGACTTTGTTCGAAGCCTGACATTGTTCAGTTGTTCCTAATTGTGATATCTTGATGTTGGATTTATTTTTATAATTTAGTTCTTAAAGAACATTTACACAAGCATTAGTGAAATACTATGGTTGAAACTTAAAATTTAAAAACTTTTGAATTAATTATTAGTTTTGTTAACAAACAAAACCGAGCAAAACCAAACGAAACCGAGCGCTCGGTTTAAAACCGAACCGAGTTCGAGCGGAGCTGCGTTCGGTTCGATTCAGTTCGTGAACAGCCCTAGTTATAACCAGATTAAATGACCTCAAGCCCATAAACTAAGGTCTGGAATTAGGCCCAAACACATTGTATTGTTAAATGTTAATGATAATCAAGAAATGGAAACAGAACACTAAACCTCAACCAAATTGGTTAACATTGTTTAATAGAAAAGAAAATGGATTAATGATCTTTTTTCTTACATTATGTGGAACTTGAACAAATAACAGTGTAGAACCCGAGTATTTTGTTTCGTAACAAAACACGGTTTGTATTACATAATAGCGTTCGCGGGTGATGAGCATGAGTAAGTTTATTTATCTTCAAGACATTTGTAAATATTATTATTTTACAACATTTCTCTATTTTATAAGTTTACATTTTTTATATAAAACTTAGAAATAACTTTTGTTTTTATTTAGGGTTTTAATAATAGTGGTTTGCATATTTGATGTTTTTGACTCGTTATGTTTTAGTTTCTACATAACTTGGTGTACAAGTCCACATAAAGTTGGAATTTGTTTAATCCTTATATTTAATACAGGCATTATCTTATGTTTTTCTAGTTAGTATAACAATACATATAGTAAATTCTAGTTTTGAAGTTAAATGTTATATTATATTCTTCAAAATTTATATATCAAAGTCAATAAATCTGCACAGAGCTTGGATATATAAAGTACAGTTATGTAAAACAAAATCCATATAAGAAAGTCTTTTAAGTTAAGAATTTAGGACTAATACAAGAATCAACCAAATAACTAATTTTATAATTATTGAGTAGCTCATATGTAACTAAAATGAGTTTGTAAGCCCTGTTCTTGATATTAGTGGTTTGTATGATTCTACTAATTATTTTAGTTTTACATTGAACTTAACTTTCATGATATATTCCATACATTTATAATCTTTCTCACATGTTTTATTTATCATATGAGATTCTGTCATGAAAAACTCACGAGCCCTACTAATACCATACTAACCAGTAAGACCCGGGTGGACGTTTTGTATTATTATGCAACTATATGAACAAAAAACATCAACCACACACATGCAACAAACTTCATGTGGATCGGTATCATAATCATACATAGTTCGAAACTTATAAGTTACCTATAAACCACTAAAAACCAGACACACGAGAACAAGGAGTTACTAAGAAAAGAGTGTAAATATATCCCACATTGATCTTACATTGATTCCACAGCAGAAGCAATGGTTGCCGAGAAGATTTCCGGAAGCGTTGACTTTGACTTTGACTTTGCATTATTGTCTTCTTTGTAGCAAGCATGATTGGAAGGTTTTGCACTGTAATTTGGACTAGTCGTCGGGAGAGATAAACCGAGGCAAGCTTCAGGCACATTAGATCCTTTATAAGCTTTACAAATGAAGCTTATGAAATATCGGTAATCCTGCATGTCACAACACAAATGTCATGCCTTTAAACAAAATTTGTCAAATGTCAATTTTATTACAAATTTGCAGTTTTGAAGATAATACAAAACACTCACATCGTAAAGTGGTTGTCCATCCACGACGACCCATGGTACATAAGTGTGCGGAGGTTCAAGAGCGTTTATTTCATCTGCGTATAGTAGCTCAAGCTGCATAATAAATGTACAGTTAATGCATCACGGGCGAGTTCAGAACAGAACCATTTAGTAATCAGGAATCATTTGTGGTCTTTTGATCATGGAACGGGAAAAAGAAGGTGACAATCTCGATTCTTGGATTTGAAAAGACATAACAGAGGAAGATCTCAATCATTCAGGGCCGGCTCACTATACATCATATATACAAAATATGCGAGTAAAGCAACAAATGATCCAACGGCTAAAAGTGGTTAGTTTGGTTAACGATTCTCATTTCACCCTCCCTCTAATACATCATATATACAAAATATGCAAATAAAGCAACAAATGATATGTGGTAACATGTAACTAGTAAAGAAAACTAACCTCGTGTCCAAGCCCACTATTGATGCAATCATTAACAGGTTTTGGGTCCAAATTTAATTTCGCAAAACAAGTTTCCCACTCACCATATTTGGCTTCAGAAATTAAACTTTCCACACAATAGATAAAAGGGAAGTGGTCACTCTGCATTAAGAATCTGTGTTAGAAGCAAAGATGTGAAAAACAAACAAGCTGATCTTCCTAATTTTGCATTGTTACTATTACAGAATATTAGCGAAGATAATGGCTCTTGCGAGTTATTAATCCTGTTTTGACATTATTGGAGAACAATTAAGATATTTGACTACAGTCAAACACTTTGTTGAATCTTACCACAACAGGCCAGGCATGGATTGCACAAGACTCCACTATATTTAGCACACATTCCCATTCACCATGCTGCAACAGAAAACAACATGAAATCATTTAAGTATGTTTGAATGATGTTTAAAGATTAACTACGGTTTCTCAAGACATGCTAAAGTGCTAAACCATGTAATATACATAAGGGAAGACAAACTATTTCGACATATCTTTATATAAATCAAGTTATAATCTTTCCTACCAACCATACTTGTAAAATCCCCCTCCCCAAAAAAATAAATAAATAAATAAATAAATCTTAAACATACAAATGAATCTATGAAAAATAATGTAATCTAAATCTGAAAGGCACAAAGTATTAGGATCAGGAACAAAAAATCAAATTACCAGAATATTTAATCAATTGCAGTTTAACCTCTAACCTAATTTATAAAAATTAACTAACACCCCATTAACTACTTTTATTTACAAACAAGTTCCTGTTTCACAATTCTGGATTAAAGTTTGCTCAGGCCTATTTGAATACCAATCTGCATTAATTCTGAAGGATACATATCTGTCCCTATTCCAATGCAAGTCATTTGATTTTAAATGAGGTTGACCGAAATTCTCCCTTTTACTTTTCTAAAAGCTTTGACTTTCATGAAAATGCTTAGTTGAAAAACCATTCATCCCTGTTAAAATATATACTTATTCAATTCATTTCTTCTTGTTTCTTATTTTTGTTTATTTTTAATGATGAGGGGCTGTTGTGTCATTCCTGGAAGTTGTGTGCTGACGCTGAATGATCGTTGCTTCTTTAAGGGGTGTTGCTGTGCAGCTGTTTTTTCTTGGCTTATATATATTCGTTGTTGTATCTCAACTAGGGTTACTCTTAAACGATTAGGGTTTTCTATTTTGTACATTGTACTCTTCGTTTCATTGCATACATAGATCTTCCGCATCAATCAGTGAGATCAAGTAACACATCGTTACTTGATTCAGTAGTCTGATTATCAGTTTTCTAAGTGTTGTAGATGTTGTTTTTATATCTTGTGATTCATTGTTTGTTCTCAACTCAATCGGTGAGATCAAGATTTGTTTGTAATCATTTGATATATTGATTGTTCTCAATTCAGAAAACTTAATATGGTATCAGAGCTATGTGCTCTTGATCCTTAAGGGTTTTCTGATTGTATCATCGACTTTGTGGATTCTAGGGTTTACGTGACCGCCTACAAAAGTCTGGGTGATCCTTGTAATCTCCCTTGGTTTGCGTTGAGCGTTCTTACTCAGGAATCTGCTTCTGGTGATTGTGAAGACTGTGCAACCCTAAGTGAAGGTTGTGCAATCAGTGGTGAAAATAAGTGTTTCACCTCTGCTTTCCGCTGCTGAGTTTCGGTTCATTCTGAACATCTGGTATTCTTGTCATCTTGTAACTGAAAGTCCCTGTCAGGGCACCCCACTGTAAGGTGTATTCTTCCCTTACTCTTTATTTTTCCTGGCATTGCATCATAGGCATTCTTGGCTGGGCTAGATGGACGAGCATTGACTGACTGATTGACCTGTGTGTTCTTCTTGGTGCTTGCATTCGTTAGTTGTTCTTGTTTCTCCTAAGAGTCTCTGCTCCTCCTTTAACACCCGGCCAGTCATTATATTGACCGAGTAACTGGTCCCTGAAGGAGTTTCGCAGAGCCTCTTTTCTTGATTGTTTCAATTGTTGTTTCTGGTGTTTCATTATGGTTGTTGCTGACCCGGCTCCTACGTTGATTAGTAGTTTGGATTTTGTTGATCCTTCATATCTTCGCCCGAGTGATACTGGTACCGTTAATCTTGTATCTGTTAAACTTAAGGGAACAGAAAACTATAATGTGTGGGCTAATGCCATGGAACTTGCTCTAAATGTTTAAAAACAAATTTGGATTTGTTGATGGTAAATGTGTTAGATCTACTACTGATGAGGTTCTTGGTAGACAATGGGATAGGTGCAACTCGGTTGTTTTGTCATGGATACTCAACTCAATTTCTGAAGAGTTATTTGTGGGACAATTTTTTTCAAAATTAGCATCTAAAGTATGGCTAGAATTAAAAGAAACCTATTCAAAAGTAAATGGGTCTGTGATTTTTAAGTTGCATCAACAAATTAACAATCTAAAACAGAATGGTAATCCTATTTCTGAATACTATCATAAATTGACATCCATGTGGAGACAGTTTGATGTCTTAACTGACTTGCCCACTTGTACTTGTGATGCATCTGGAAAAGTTTCAAAATATAATCAGAATTTGAGGTTGATGCAATTTTTAATGGGTCTTGATGATAAATATTTACCTCTAAGATCCTCAATACTGTCAAAGGAGCCCTTACCCACTGTGAAGGCTGCATTTTCTTTGATATCAAGTGAGGAATCTCATAGAGAAATAGCATAATCAAACTTGTCACAACCAACTGCTTTTGTCTCTAAGTCCACTATGGTAAAAAGAAATACCAATAACAAAGGTTCATCATTAAAATGCACCAATTGTAATAAAAATGGGCATACAATTGAAAAATGTTTTGAAATAATTGGGTATCCTGCAAACTACAAGGGTAAGGTATTAGGAAATAATGTAAATAAGTCTAAGGCTAATAATGTTGTTTCTGAAACCTCTGTGAGTTTAGGTGGGTCTTACCAACTTTCTGCTGATCAGTATGCTACGCTCATGAATCTTTTAAGTGAACCTGTGAATGTTGATACAGGAACATCGAATATGGCAGGTACTAGTCAAAATAGTACTTGTTTTTCATTTTTTTGTGGTGTATCAATGACAACCTCTAACAAATGTAGGGGATGGGTTATAGATTCAGGAGCAAATCAACACATGGTTATGTCTGATGAATCATTGTTTGACTTAGATGATGTCTCTAGTTATAACATGACTGTTGGTCATCCCAATGGTACTAAAGCTACTATAAAATCTATTGGAAAACTTAAACTTTCTAAAGAAGTTGTTTTGGTTGATGTGTTGGTTGTTCCTGATTACTCTATCAATTTGCTATCTGTCTATAAACTTGCTCATGATAGTAAATTAGGGTGCTGGTTTGATGAATTCAATTGTTTAATTCAGGACTTCGTCAAGTCCAAGACTCTGCTGACTGGTAATCAGGTGAATGGCCTGTATTACTTCGATTGTCCTAATGTCAATGAAGCCCTTTGTAGAAACAGTAATGTTCCTGTGATAACTGACTTAAAACTTTGGCATTCTAGAATGGGTCATCCCTCTTATCAAGTTTTAAAAGTTTTAAATCATGATCTTAATTTGAAATTTTCAGATTCAAACTTACCTAGTGAAATATGTCAAAGGGCTAAACAAGCCAGAAATTCATTTCCTACTAATGATTATAAGTCCTTGAGAGTAGGTGAGTTAGTTCACCTAGACTTATGGGGTCCATATGAAATCACTAGCACTGAGGGGTTTAAATATTTTTTAACCATTGTGGATGATTATTCAAGAGCTGTGTGGGTCTATCTGCTAAAATCTAAAGATGAGGTTTTTTATAATATACAATGTTTTGTAAAGTTTCTCTCAAATCAGTTTGAAGTTACTGTGAATGTTTTAGAACTGATAATGGAACTGAGTTTGTAAATATTCAGTTTGATATGTTCTTAAAAACTAATGGAATTCTTCATCAAACGTCTTGTGTGTACACACCTCAACAAAATGGAGTGGTTGAAAGAAAACATAGACACCTGTTAAATGTAGCCAGGGCATTACTGTTTCAGAGTGGTATTCCTCTTAAAATGTGGACTGAATGTATTTTGACTGCTACTTATTTGATTAACAGGACTCCTTCCTCTGTTTTGAATGGTAAATCACCTTATGAATTGTTGTTAAATAAAAAACCTTCACTTAATCATCTCAGATCTTTTGGGTGTTTGTCTTTTGCTACAAATTTAAATCCTAATAATAAGTTTGACAGTAGATCAATAGAATGTGTCTTTCTTGGATATGCTTTTGATAAGAAGGGTTATAAACTGCTATCTTTAGAAAATAACTCAATATTTTACTCTAGAGATGTTAGATTTTTTTAAACATTGTTTTCCATTTAAAGAAAATCTTTCTGAATCCTTGGTTGATAATCTAAATCACATTAATTTTTTTTATTACAATGGAACTGAGAAAAGCACTTGGTTGCCCAATGATGAGAGGGAGGAGTCCAATGGTAATGTTAGCCAGGGTGGGTTGAATGATTTGCCCAATAATCCCTCTAACCTAGATACTACTTCAGCTGATACTAGTCCAGTAGTTGGTTCAAGCCAACAGTTTTTTGACACTCCTGACAGTAGAAGACAAGCAGATACTACTAATCCTTCTACTGTTACAAGTAGTCATCAACCTGTTGAAACTTTAGCCGATGGTAGAGGGAATTTGTTTGTGGATCATATCAATCTAACCGCTGATGTACCAAATGCGGATAAGGATAATTCAAATAATTCTGATGTCCCTGAGGGCACTGAATCATCATTTAAAGGAAGTTCTCGTAAGTCAGGAAGGGTGGGAATGTTTCCTAAAAAATTCAGTGATTTTATTGTTGAAGGCAAAGTTAAGTATGGTGTTGATAAGTATGTTAATTTTGCTAATTATGCTAATTGGTCTAATATAACTGCTGATAATTTGTGTTTCCTGACTTTACTTGATAAAAGCATTGGACCTAGGACTTATAAGGAAGCCGGTAAAGATAGGAATTGGATAGATGCTATGCATAAGGAAATAGAGACATTAAATAGGAATCAAACCTGGATTATTACAGATTTACCTAAGGATAGAAAAGCTATAGGAAGTAAATGGCTTTATAAAATTAAGTATAAGTCTAATGGGGAAGTAGAAAGATATAAAGCCAGACTTGTTGCTAAAGGTTATAGTCAATGTGAGGGAGTTGATTTTGAGGAAACATTTGCTCCTGTTGTTAAAATGACAACTGTTAGAACCCTCATTTATGTGGCTGTTTAGTTGGGTTGGAAGTTATTTCAGCTAGATGTCAATAATGCTTTTTATATGGGGATTTACATGAGGATGTTTATATGAATATTCCTGAGGGGTTTGGTTCCACCAATAATGATGGTAAGGTATGTAAGTTAGTAAAATCATTGTATGGTCTTAAGCAAGCTCTTAAGACAGTGGAATAAAAATTAACTACTACCTTAATATCTATTGGGTTTGAGCAAAGTAAAAATGATGTCTCCTTGTTTGTGAAGTCATTTAATTCTAAAATTGTTGTGCTTCTTGTGTATGTTGATGATATTGTCATTACTGGTAATTGTGAAACTGAGATTAATAATGTGAAACTTATGCTAAATCAAAGTTTTATGATTAAAGATTTAGGGAAGTTAAAATATTTTTTAGGAATTGAAGTCCTAGAAAATTCTGATGGTGTGCGTTTGAATCAACGGAAATATTGTTTGGAATTACTAAATGAATTTGGAATGCTTGCATGTAAACCTATGTTAATTCCTATGGAGCAAAATTCTGTTGTATATGATGTTTCTAACATTGAGTCTAATGATTCTGTATTGGAAAATATTACTGTTTTTCAGTCTCTTGTTGGCAAGCTCATTTATTTGACTTTAACTAGACCTGATATTTCATATACAGTTCATTGTCTTAGTCAATATATGCATAAACCTCTTCAGTCTCATTTTAAAATTGCTTTAAGACTGTTAAGGTATTTAAAACTTAATCCTGGTCAAGGTTTAATGATTAAAAAACAATCAGATTTTGTTTTAAAAGGTTTTTCTGACTCTGATTGGGGAAAATGTTTGTCAACATGGAGGTGTGTGACTGGTTTTTGTGTCTACTTAGGAGATAATCTCATTTCTTGGAAAAGTAAAAAACAAAATACAGTGGCTAGATCTTCAACTGAAACTGAATATAGAGCTACGTGTACTACTGGATGTGATTATTATGGATAAGGAAAATTTTGGAAGACATGAAGGTCGGTTGTCCTATTCCTATTGAAATAACTTGTGATAGTAGTGCTACTATTCTCATGACTGCAAATCCTGTTTTTCATGAGCGTACTAAGCATTTCTAGATTGATTTGTTTTTCTTAAGGGAAAAAGTATCTGCTGGTGTTTTTAAGATTGTTAAAATTGACACATTAAATCAACCTGTTGATATTTTTACAAAGAGCCTTGGTGTTGTTCAACATAAAGTTTTGTGTAAAAGGTTAGGTCTTGTTGACTTGTTCTCAGAATTGAATTGAGGGTGGGTGTTAAAATATATACTTATTCAATTCATTTCTTCTTGTTTCTTATTTTTGTTTATTTTTAATGATGAGGGGCTGTTGTGTCATTCCTGGAAGTTGTGTGCTGATGCTGAATGATCGTTGCTTCTTTAAGGGATGTTGCTGTGCAGCTGTTTTTTCTTGGCTTCTATATATTCGTTGTTGTATCTCAACTAGGGTTAACTCTTAAACGATTAGGGTTTTCTATTTTGTACTATGTAGTCTTCGTTTCATTGCATACATAGATCTTCTGCATCAATCAGTGAGATCAAGTAACACATCGTTACTTGATTCAGTAGTCTGATTATCAGTTTTCTAAGTGTTGTAGATGTTGTTTTGTATCTTGTGATTCATTGTTTGTTCTCAACTCAATCGGTGAGATCAAGATTTGTTTGTAATCATTTGATATATTGGTTGTTCTCAATTCAGAAAACTTAATAATCCCTCTAGACTTAAAACTTTGGTTTAGACTTGAAACAAAATTTTCATGCTTAGATGGTGAAGATCTTAAGAATGGTGGTGATTGTAAGGACTTCAAGAATGTAACTGTACTGTATGTCAAATTCATTAATCTATGATGTTTAAGCTGCATGACAGCATAAGAAGTCTATAACTTTTACATATGTCATGCTCTTTAATGATAACATTTCAATGTAAAAACTATCAATCTCTTCATATAGACGATACGTATATGCATGTGTAGCTCATGAACAAAATCCATGGCCCTTTTGACTATATGTGTTGTTAAGACATCTAAAATCTTTAATTGTCCTAAAATCTTCATACATCAGTTGTAACCAAAATTGATCATCATGCAATCCGCTAACTCTATTTCATATAATTTCTTAAGTCATAGATAAAAATTGATCATCAGTTCAGCAATTCATCACGTAATCAGCTAACTTAATTTTTATACAATTTCTCAAGTCATTTAAAAAATTTGTTAACCATGTAATAACCTAACTACAATATTACTTTGTAACTTATAGCTGTAACCAAAACTGATCAAGCAGTAACCAAAATCCATCATCAATTTACCATATAATCAGCTAACTACAATCACGTTCTCTAATTTATGACAAAAAACAACAAAATTACAGGTCAGTTTCCAATGAACTAGAGATCTATAAAAACAACAAAACAGTAAACAACTATTGAATAATCACCTGATTAACAGCAAATCTAGATCACCGAAAGGTAAAAACGCTAATTCGAATGAAGTAAGTCAAACCTGACAAACAATGGTGCCGTTGGACCGAATCTTAGCATTTCCATAGGGACTGAGCTTGAGATCGACGATTGAAATCAGTCCGTTGTCGAATATCTTATACAGATAGTTGAGTATGAAGTTCTCGCAGTACGGACACAGAGCTTCGTAGTATAAGCTCAACTCCACCTTCTCGCCGGTGGCGACGGCGATCGGCGATGCAGACGACGACGATAGAGTTGCAGATAAGGAGACGATTAGAAGAAGAAGATGAAGAAGAACATTTGATCGGCGATTATTGCGATGATTGAACTCCATGATAGTATGTATGTATGTATGATACCTACCCCCCACGGAGAATGAAGATTGAAGACTCTAGTGTTTGTTTATTGTTATACTGGTTTTGAAGTTGAAATTAGTCTTGATGTTACGTTTATTTACGCTTCTGCCATTATGTATTTTTCTCGTTTATTGTCCAATGGAGTATTTGTTTTAAAAAATTAAAAAATTAAAAATATGTCATCTTTGTTGACTAAGGTACAAAAAAGGGTATATTATTGATATATAAAGTGACCTTATCTTTTACTACAAGTCGACAAATGATAGGGTAGAGACGTGTATGAGTGATGAAAAACAATCTAAACATAAAAAAGATTATATTTACGCAATGTGTTGTTAAACGTGTAATTGTTAAAAACATGGTATAGTTTCATCATGATTACAAATAGTTTTTTTTCATGTTGAGATGTTAACAAATTGTGATTATAATAAACTAGTATTGACATGTCTCTTTTCACCTTTTATTTTTT
Organism: Flaveria trinervia; assembly: GCA_025506515.1. Taxonomy (NCBI): domain Eukaryota; kingdom Viridiplantae; phylum Streptophyta; class Magnoliopsida; order Asterales; family Asteraceae; genus Flaveria; species Flaveria trinervia. Next base: position 3,400,335 of record CM046442.1, read on the forward strand.
TATACGGTGGTGGTGGAAATGGAGGTGTTGGATATAATAGTGCCTAGGATGGTAGTAGCGACAATGGTGGTTGTGATAGAGGTGGAGGCGTGAAGTGGTTGGGAGATCAGGAGTTGACTAGTGTTGGTGAACGACCGTACAATCGAGGTGAGGGTGTCGGGAGAGCTCCAAACGATGATTGTGGTAGAGGCGGTGGAATCATCGCACTAGTAACCAACATGTGTCGGCGACAAATTTTGGTCGTCGTAGGTGGTGCTCACCCAACGAGATTCGTTTTAATTCAGCAAATTTTATAATGAGTAACTCATTTAATCCAATATATAATTAGAATAGAATTAAAAAGCATAATAAACTTATAACCAATGTATTTAACCCAAGTCGACCCATTTCTAGATAGTGGGCAAGAATTGCCGACGTGAATTGGGTTTTAAGTTTAGTTAGGCTGTAGACGGGTGGATCCACCTGACTCGCATGATACATGGATCGTGAGTTAATAAGCAAGTCGCTTAATCAAACCACCTAATACTATAATTTATTTTTGAACACTAAACGTACACACTTTTAAATTTTACTATTAAAATCCACATATTGTCTAGTTTGTGAATCTTAAATCGTACCACTTTTGAAAGATTAAATATGATGTGTGACTACGTTGAATGACCCCAACACCAAATGCTATATTTAGACATGGATACAATTGAAAAGTTAAGTATCTCAACATGTGTACAAGCCGTTTAAAATGTTATAACTTGATTACAACCTTATTTACGAATCATATAACCCAACTGCCACCTACCAATTTGTTTATATAATAGGATTACAAACTAACAACTGGTTTATTGTTTGAAAGTTTGAAATGTTAGAAATTATATGTATAGTAAGTTTATTGGCTTATGATAGGAAGAAATGTTATCCAATGCTTGATTGTTCTTAACAACCACGACGAACACATTAAAATGGCACAATTAAAATGGCACCTCCACCCACCCCAAGGATGAATACAAAGTAAGCATGGTAACATAATTGACATTGTCTTCATATTATTAATAGTAGTATGAAAACATGACTATCCGATATAAACAGTGTTTTCTAATTGTAATCATTATACTAGCTAAATATATTATTATTTTTACATGAAATCTATATGATTTTCATACTTATTGCCAATAAATCAATTTATTTCTTTATTTATTTATTAGATATGTCGCAAGTCAAACCAACATTACGAGCTTATTAAAAGATTGTAAAAAAATGGTTGGAATCCGAAACCGGCTTCAAAGCGATTGTCAAGGCAGTTTGCTTACCCAATCTTTACGCAAACTTGCACGTTAGGGCGAGTGCGTTACGGCGAGTGCATTGACAATACTCAAAATATATATAAAATACGAACTAATTGAAAAGTTCACAACAAAACATGTAAGGGTGCAAATGAGTCGAGCCGCTCGTGAGCTACTCGAGATCGGATTGATAAAAAGCACGAAACGAGCCGAGTTTTATCGAGTTCAAGCTAAAAAAACTCATTTAATTATCGAGCCCGAGCTTCACGTATTGAGCTCGAGCCGGCTAGCGAGCCTAAACAAGCTTTTTATTTATATATTTGTATTTAAGTTATTAAATATATTATACAAATAATATCTATTATATATATATATAAAGTTATGATAAAAAAAACAATTAAATAATATGAATAATGTTATATATAAATATATAATAATAAATATATATCAAAATTAAATATAAAAATATAAAAAGTAATATTTAAATAAATAAACGAGCCAAGCCCGAACTTGAAAAAATATTTGTCGAGTCGAGCTCGAGCTTTAAAAATAAAGCTCGAAATGAGCTGAACTCGAGCTCTCTTAAGTCATAACAAGCCGAGCTCGAGCCCATACAAGCTTGGGGTCGGGCTCGTCTCGTTTACACCCTAAAAACATGGGTAAAAATAAGTATGCCGTATTATATAACATACGAATCCGTTAAAAATTTATGAGAGTAACATCTAAATATCTGCAATGAAAACAAAACCATTTAAACAAAACCATTTAAAACCGTTGTGTTCAAGTTAATTATAATCAAAAGTAGGGGATAGCTTAAGATAAAGTCGAGATTTTTTCCTTAAGCTTTAAATCATTTGTGGATATATACTTATTACATATTAATACTTTAATAACTTGTATATAACTACAACAGATGACACACTAGTAATTTTGTCTGCTTCATGTTGTATATTAAGACCAACAGTCCAACAATACAACACCTAACGCAATTAGCAGAACGTAAAATATGTAACGTGGAAAACTAAGTCAGGACCCCATTATCATTGGTCATTGACTTTGCCTTTTAACATATAGTCATTAACAAAAGAGGATTTACGAATATAACAAAAGATTATGATTCTTATTTTATTTTTTATACATGCCCAATACTTGTTTGTACTTACAACAATATACTCCATAGTATGTTCTTGTCTTCTACTTGACGTTCAACATCCGATATCTAAATAGTAAATAACATAAACACCCCCCCCCCCAATTAAAAACTTAAATTACATAATATATTCCAATAAATCTCTACACCCGTACTTATTTGTCCGTCAAGAAACAACATTTTGCACTTCATTACTCTGATGTGATCCGACATCAGAGAAATAACGCGCATACATCATTTTTTTGACGTGCAAATACCATTTTGTAAAAGTTATTATACACAAATGTACATTGCTTTTTTTTCATCTGTTGGAAGTGCATTGTGTGTTACCTTCTTTTTATGCTGCCATGTTTCTCTTGAACATTAAGGACATAAGGGATGATCTCAACATTGACAATAAAGGACTTGATGAGTCATCTGCATAAGGAACTGGATTAAGAGGGATCATTCTATCATGAGGGGCAACAATGGGATTTTTAGATGATGCAAGACACCTCATACAAGCTTTGGGCAAGGTGGGGCCCTTGTACATTCCACATATGTTGGTTATAATGTAAATGTAGTCCTGAACCAATAAAAGGAAATCACACACAATCAAACGGAGATATAGAAATAGCTAGCTAGATAAAGGATTAAAATAGATTTGGGATGAAATTTGTAGAGTTTAGGCGACTATATACATGTTAAACCCATCATACCCATTTGGCACATTCATCTTTTAGTTGCTCTATCGGCCAAATTCAACTAAAAAATTAGTTGGATAATGAATATAACGTTATATTTGAAAGAAAAAAATAAAAACTCATGGTTACCTGTTCTATTATGTAATTAAAATTTTTGTTGATTTGTAAAAAGAATGATGAAAATTTCCTTCCTCTTTTCTTCTAGAAAAAATTGGTATAAATGAAACTGGATGCATATTTGTGGGAACTATAAAATAGTTCTAAAGTATCCACCTTGATGAAAAGAACTTGAATAGGGAAAGGACCTCCTTAACATTATTCTTTTGACAATTTGTGATAAAATATGTTTCAAATTGACCATTCATGAGTATATGTGTAATAATTAGTATATTACAACCGCAAAGAGAAGTATTGATGGTTCTGAGAGTAGAGTTGAAGAAACTAACATCATATAGTGGTTTTCCATCGACAACAACCCACGGCACATATTTTTTTGGTGGCTGGAGAGAATTTGTCACCTCTGCGTATTGTAGTTCAAGCTGCATGATGTATATTCAAGTTTACCATAGGTGGATTCTAATTGAAGCGCTCAAATCAACTAACCACAAGTGTAATATTGTACCTGGTTTCCTAATCCACTAGTATAACAATCCTTCACAGGTTTTGGGTCCAAACTTAGTTCCTCAAAGCATGATTCCCACTTATCAAACTTGCCATGGTAGAGGTATCTTTCGACACAAAAGATGAAAGGGAAGTGATCATGCTGCACCCATAATACATATTTTAGTAAAAAGACCATTAGGTAATGATCTGCTCCTAATCAAACTCGAGTAAACCTTGATTATTATGTTTGCAGGGTACAGTGATATACAAATAGAGCAAACCCAAAATCAAAAATTAAAGAAAGAACAAGTAGCAAGAATCCGAGTTTGTAAGCTTTTGTAATGATTCTGGATTACTTGAATAATAGTCCATGAGTAATATTATATCTTCCTAATTGACACTTGCAAGAATTTGAACATATTGTGTAACATTTTTAAAAGTCAGAACACATAGATAAGTGCCAATTACATACAGATGGTTTAATACAGTTAAACTACAAGCAAAATAAACAACTCGTCAGAAATTGATCAACATCCAAGCAGCTAGTAATTATTTTGATAAATATACCTAAATCCCCGATTACAATTACAATTCCAATAATCATGATCAAATCAAAACAACCTAATTATCTAAGCTAGTGTTTGAGACATAAATGAAGATATTCAGTTATGTTTGGGGATTCCAGTCTGAACTAGAAGAAATTCAATCATTCAATCATCAAATCACCAAATAACTGATGTTTATTGTAAAAAACTTAAAAATCATACAGCCACAAAAGAGGTAAAATCTTACCACATCAGGCCACGTATTGATCGCACAAGCTTCCACAGTATTAAGCAAACACTCTTGTTCACCATGCTGCAACAAACACACACACACACAAGGAGTAACATCATACGACGATAATGATCGGAAAACGGTACAAATAAACTGTAAACGAGATCTGGATTTGATTAGGGGAAAACCTGACAAGTGATGTTGCCGTTGGAATTGACCTTCGCGTTGCCGTAAGGATAGAGTTTTACATCGGCGATGGCGTCTATTCCTTCGGTGAACACATCGATCAGGTAATTCACGATGAAATTCTCACAGTACGGACAGAGTGACTCGTAGTAGACTGTCACTTGAACCTTATCGGCTTCTTTCAAAGGAACAATCTCCACTGAATTAGATGATGATGATGATGATGATAATGATGAACATGTGTTGATTGTGAAGAAGAAGATGAAGAAGATGATGAACATGCGAGCTTCCATGGTTGAATAATTGTTGAGCTTCAATGTCAATAGGGGAGTCGTGTTAGTGGTAGTTATAAGAAAGGAGAGTCTAGTGATATAATGATATTTTGGGTGCTTCAAAAGCTTTACAACTTTAGTCCTCTTGTTTTATAATTACTTTACCGGCGCATTAAAACATCTTTATCACCCGAGTATTTGACCCGAGGTAATACTTACAAGAAAACTCAACATAGATGAAAGAAAACTCATTCACCCTAACCTAAAACCTATATTAATCACATGTAAGACTTTAACTTAAAACTTTCTCATATTTTAATAAAATTTTATGGTATTTCGTTGTAACCACTTGAACTAAGGATCAGTAATTTTAAATTTATTATAAATTGCAATTTTACATTTGTTTTACTAGTGTTAATGTTTCAGTTCGACATGTTTTATAAAGTTATGAATACAAAGAACTAATTAAAATTTTGAATAACGATAGACCAAATAAGTTAGGTTGGTTGGATAAGGCGCACCGTCAACCCGTCCAAATTAGTTTAGTTTAACAATGTTATGCTTGGTTTAAAACTTTTTTTTATAATAAGTAGTTTGAACTAAATTTTTTAAAATGCCATATATGCATATCTTAATGTTGTAAAATAAAATATAACATGTATAAAAAAGGTATGGAGGACCTATCCGGTATATATTCAAATTGTCACTTAAATACAAGTTATAATCTTTGAGCTGATCTGTATAAGTTTTAAACCGGTCAAAGCCAATTAAATTATTTAGTTAGATTGTTTGAGTGGTTTCAACAATTTATAAAACACCTTAACCTCTAATAACATATAGGACATTTTGTGAAATATTGAAAGTGTAGGGGGTAATTTTGTTGTTCTTTGATCTTTCGCTGTAGAGTGCATGGACCAATTCTTGAGGCTCTTATTGTGACAAATCTATTGGGAATCAACCTCAACATTTTTAGGTTTAATATTATCTTATAGATAGTAGACATTCATAGGCTCTTTAAAAATAATCTTTATGTTAAAATTCAATTTATTTTATAAACAAGTATTCTTCACTCATGCCTCTAAATTCAAAACAACCCTTTCTATCTTTTTCGTTCGTTTGTCGCATCTTTGATTGCCTCGTTGGTAAACAAATGACCATGGGGATTTATATACATAATAATTGTTAAGCTTCATTTTCTTCATTTAAAAGTAATACATAATAAAAAGCCAAGTTAGTTTTTAATAATTTAAAGAATTATTAGATTTTAATAATCCCAAGTTTCATTTATTGGTCGTGATAATCCCAATCAGTAAATGTTTACAGATACTTCCAACTTTGAGTTTATTTTCATCTAACGATCACTTACTAACTGAAAGTTAATTAATCGCGTTAGTTTTTTATGATATGGATTGTTTTTGTGGCTAAAACACTAAGCAGAAAATTATAATCTTTCACCAAATCCATCGATTTAAAACTTCCGCACCCAAAAACCCATCAATCTCCACCTTCTGATTTGAACCACCGAACTCGTTGGAGGTAGATTTAAGATGACGATGGAGTGTAGACAATGAAAAACGGACCTAATTGAGACTAAACGGTGCTGGAGTTGAAAAATGGCTCAAAGTTTGCTCCATTTCATCAAAAAAACTAAAGAGGGTTAACTCTCGGTTACTAAAGAATTATTGGAGGAAAATAAGTTTAAAGTTATAAGTGACTGTAAACATTTTTTTTAGTTTGAATTAATCCGGGCCAATAAATGAAAATTAAGATTATTAAAATTAAATAACCCTAATTTACTATAAATTTTGTATTAAAAAATTAGTATTGGTAATTTGATCATTGTCACTACTAATTTTCACTTTACTCTCAAGTAGGGATGACTTAACTGTTTTAGAGACCCTAAGCAAAACAAAATTCTAGGCCCTTGATCAAAATCCATTATATTTAAAGTTGCACGTTGCACTGCCTATTGAAGATTTCTTAAATTTTTTTATATTGAGGGAAAAAACTTAGGTCAAACAAAAAACCATCCGAGAATTATAAGTAATAACTATATGAACTTACTTCACACAATGAACATGTAATAAAATATTGAAATCAATAGTTTGTCATGTCCTCATTACTAGAAAACACAATGCTAAAAGGTAGATGTTTAATTTATACTTCAATCTCTTTTAACTATTAAAAAGGTCAATTTATGCTTACAGAACTTTTGTTATCCTTAACTCACCTAGTTGTAAATGGAATAAAGCATCCTTAGTTTAGCTTTCTTTTAGACTCATTCATATGATTTTAATCATCTTTCTTTTAGACTCATTCATATGATTTTAATCATCTCCTTTAAAATTCAATGCCTATATGTGAATTCTATGATAAAATGCCACAAATGATTTAATATCAGTTTACACATGCTAATTAGATGAACCTAGTTAACTATATAGATGCATAACTATATTAGCAAGACACAAAAAACCATATAAATAACCATTTGCAAATCACTCCAACTAACTAAATTTAATACTTTATAAATATATTTATATCACAGTTAAATATGAAAAAGATACATGATTTTACCCTTTCAATAAGGGTGTCAAGCCAACAATGCTACAAAATGCATGTTAGTGTCTTGATCTTCCCTAATCTAGATAAGGGCATCAACAAATCATAATCATGATGACATATTGATTACCTATTCTTTTCTATTGGTTTTGACATATGAGTTAATTGTTTTGATTATCAACCACAGAATTTAAATGTAATTTGAGAGTGTACGATCTAAGATTAGAATTGGAAAGGGGAAGGGACACCAATACACAATCGGTCTGCTAGTTATTGAAGGGAGCCTCATTTTATCTGGTGCCCTCAATGTTTTCAGAACTGGATTGGACGTTTAACCGGACGCCTTATTGGTTTGGTGTTCAGACCAAATTTAACAACCAGATAACGTCATAATTATATATTATATTATATATATATAGTTATATATGTAATTATATATATATATATATATATATAAAATTACAAAAATAGTCCTTATGGTTTGATCAATTTACAAATTTGGTCCCCATATTTTAAAAAATGCAAATTTAGTCCAAACATTTGAAAGTTTGTTGCAATTTTAGTCTCCACCGTTAGTGTTCGTTAGTTTTTAACAATATGGGGACTAAATATGCAGTATGATCAAACCATAAGGACTAATTATGCAATTTGCTTTAAAAAATAAAAAAAAAAACTAAAAATCAATAAATAAAAGAAATTAAAATCAAACATAAGAAATTCAAATAAAGATCAATAATAAAATTCAATATTTTTTTAAATTAATATAAAGATTAAAAAATCAAATCAAATCAAAATTAAATAAAAGTAGAAATTAAAACGCATGTAGAAAGAGAAAGCGAAAAATATTGTAAAACAAGTATGTGATTAAAGTAAAAAATTAAATAAAAACCAAAATAAAAGAAAAATGAAACCGAATAATCATTCATAAAATTCAAAATAAATATTGAAAAATTCATATTAAAGTTAAAAAAATAAAAAATAGTTTGATTTCATATTTCGTTTTTTAAATTTATACTTTCACAAGGTTTTTTAATTATTCAATTAAACATGACATTTGAACTTCATTAAAAAATAATTATAAAAAATAAAATTTTACGCATCCTTCTCATTTTCTATTTTTATATGCATTTTATTGTTACTTTTATTTACGTTTTAATATTGTTTTGATTTTTTAAGCTTTATTCTATTTTAAAAGATTATAGAATTTCTTTATTAAAGTTTATTTGAATATTTTATCTCTTAATTTTACCATAACTTTTATTTGATTTTTTTTGTTTTTTGGAAAATTACACAATTGGTCCTTGTGGTTTGATTATATTACATATTTAGTCCCCAGATTGTTAAAAACTAACGAACACTAACAGCGGGAAACAAATTTGCAACAAACTTCCAAATGTTTAGACTAAATTTATAATTTTTTAAAATCTTGGGACCAAACCAGCAATTTGATCAAACCGCATGGACCATTTTTGTGATTTTCTCTTAAATATAAGTAATTATATATGTATTTTATAGTTTTATATAAAACTTAACTACATTTGTATATCCAACACATCAATTTATGGTTCAACACCCCATTTTTACCCATTAACATAAAAAAGTACAAAAATATGGTTCGAAGCGGTCCGGTTTCCCGATTCGACAACCAGTTCGAGACGAACCGGCCGGTTCGACCAGACAAAAGCAATCTATAGTGAACCGAAACAACCACCTAACCCATCCCCGATCGGACCGACTAGTCCGATCCTGTCCTAACAACAATTGGTGCCCTAGCGTCCCACATAGTTCCTACCACATAGTTCCTATAAGAGAAGGTCGGCCATGCTGCCAAGGCAATCTCACTTGCAAAATAATCACATTTATCATTCACACTTACTTGTTACATAAATTAATACAAGAAAGTTATGATTTCCATTTCACTTCAAAATCATCATTGTGAACAAGAATCAATTAGAAACTAATTATAAATCTTTAATATTTTCATATGCCTATAATTATACAAATATAATTATACAAGTAAAATTATATTTGACAATAAAATGTGACGGTTTGAAAACCCAAAGGTGATGACTAGGTCAAAGTGTTACGCATAGACTGATGCTGACAAAAGTACACTGATAAAATATATACGGTTCTGAAACAAAAGGTCACGTTTTGCTCTAACCGTGACGGGAACCGTGACGGTTAAGGTACGAGGTAAGTACCACTTTGAACCGTGACAGTTTGAAAACCTAGAGGTGACGGCTAGGTCAAAGTGTCACGTATAGACTGATTGCTGACAAAGTACATTGATAAAAATGTACGGTTCTGAAACAAAAGGTTACGGTTTATCCTAACCGTGACGGTTAAGGTACTTACCTCGTACCTTAACCGTCACGGTTTCCGTCAACACATTTTATCAGTGTACTTTTGTCAGCACATTTTCTGTCACGGTTCTGAAACAAAATCTGGTTCAGAACCGTACGTTTTTATCAGTATACTTTTGTCAGCAGTCAGTATATATGTAACACTTTGACTTAACCATCACATCTGGATTTTCAAACCGTCATATTTTAACCAAAACATGAAAATTCCCAATTTTTTTACGGGGCATTTAAAATTTTTCAAAAAATAACTTGTAAATTACTAAAATTTAAGTTTTATCATATGATTGATGCGTGATGTGTTTCACCTGAAACTTCTAAGGAAGTAACCCCTCACGCAGTATATAAATAACCTCAAATTCCCCTAATTCCTTTACCCTTTCACTCTAATTTTTTCTATCTTAAACAGAAACCCTAACAACGATGTCTGGTTACGGTCACGAAGGAGATGGATCTGCCCCACCGCCAGTCGGTGGAGGCTACGGCGGAACTGGCGGTGGCTATGGCGGTGCTGGTAGTGGAGGTTACGGAGGCGGCGGCGGTTACGGAGGCAGCGGTGGTGGCGGAGGGGGATCTTACGGCGGAAACCGTGGAGGAGGAGGCGGAGGATACGGAGGTGGTGGACGCGGCGGAGGCGGAGGGTATGGCAGTCGAGGTGGAAGTGGCGGTGGAGGATACGGTGGTAATTCACAAAATCGAGGTTAGTAAATTTAGTCTGAATTCGTTTGTGATGGTCTTCTTTGAACAATTAATCGGATTTGTGTGTTTGTTGTTTTTAACTCTCAGGTGGTGGTGGATATCAAGGAGGAGAACGTGGGCGCGGCGGTGGTAGAGGCGGAGGTGGTGGTGGTGGTGGTAGAGGTAGCAGAGAAGGAGATTGGCCTTGCCCTAATCCAGGGTAATTTGTTTGTTTTTTGATCTTCTATGTATCTTGACATACTAGCAAGATTGCAGCTTTGTTGCAGTTTTCTACTTTGAGATGTTTGTTTTAATTATGTCTGTTAGAAGGATGGGGGTTTTTTAGAAAGCGCAAAACTTACAGTAGGAGTCAGTATTGCATGACTTTAGTGTATAATGGAGATTTAAGATCGGAAAAAAATCTGACATTGTAACTGCTATATCAAATTTTCAATTCAATAGCTTTATCTAGTAATCTTGAAAGCTATTGAGACTTATAAATCTGTTTCTTTTAGAAATAGACATTTTTACAGAAGAAGTTGTTATTCTACCAGTTCTTGCTGTGTGCTACAAAGTGTCATACTGTCATTTGATACAGGAAAATAGAATTAGACTGACTCTTTTTTCATTTTTAGTTAGTGTTAAGTTTTTTCCTTTTTAAGTATTGTTTTTAATCATTTCTTCAAGAAGAATGGAGGTCTCTAGAAATCACAAATCTTACAAGTAGGAGTAAGTACTCCATGACTTTAGTCTATAATGGAGATTTAATATGTCAAAAAAATTTGACATTGTACTTGCTTTATCTAATTTTAATTCAATAGGTTTTATCTAATAATCTTGAAAGCTATATTGAGACTAATAATCTGTTGCTTTTAGAAATAGACATATTTTATGGAAGAAATTGTTACTTTACTAGTTCTTGTTGTGTGTTTAACAGATTGTCATTTAATACGGGAAAATAGATTAAGGCTGTCATATGATACACGGTCCAGTATGTGGAAGCTGTATTTTTGCCAACAATTAATGTTCTATATTATTTGAATTCAGTATAGTCTTGGTGTACCGAGACATGTTATGAACGATCCTTTTTGTGGTAATGTGATGACGTATAACGTGTTCCATTGTCTATTAAACCGAGTGTACTCTATTCTTTAGTTATTTCTAAATTCTTACATTTTTTTTGTTAATCTAATAAATTTTATTGTATAAGATATTATCAGTTTTGATGTTAAGTTTTATGTTTATTTGAAATTTCAAATTTTAGAAGGAACAAGCCTTCCAATTGATAAAAGTTGCAAATTTTTCCTTCATGGATGTTATGATGAGCTGACTCTCATATTGTAATTGCAGCTGTGGCAACTCAAATTTTTCTTGGAGAACTGAATGCAACAAATGTGGTACTCCTTCCCCTGCTGGCTCAGGCGGTGGCGGTGGTGATCGTGGCCGCAATGATGGTGGTGGTTACAATAGAGGTGGGAGTGGACGCAGTGATGGTGGGAATTACAATAGGAGCGGTGGTGGAGGGGGATATGGTGGTGTGATAGAGGAAGTAGGGGTAACTATGATGGTGGGAGTGGTGGAGGAAGTAGAGGTAGTAGTGGTTCTTATGGCAGCAACCAAGGAAGAGACAGCAGCGGTTATGGTCAGGGTGCAGCAGTTGGGTATGGCGGATCTGATAGTAGCTACCCTCAACCACCCAACTCATACGGGAGCAACCCTTCTTACGGAACTGATGCTGTTCCTCCGCCTGCAAGTTACAACGGTGGACCAACTTCGTATCCACCATCCTATGGTGGCGGTGGTTATGCTGGTGATTCTTGCTTGATAATCGTGGTGGTAGGGGTGGTCCGACCGGTGGATATGCTGGTGGTCAACAGAATCAAGGCAGTTATGGAGGTCCTCCTGCAGAAACACCTGCAAAGGTCAAACAATGTGATGAAAATTGTGATGAATCGTGTGACAATGCAAGGATCTACATTTCAAATTTGCCTCCAGATGTCACTATTGACGAACTAAGAGAGCTTTTTGGAGGCATTGGACAAGTAAATACAGTTTTTATTTCTTTTACATTATTTTGCTTTTTTGACTTTATAATTGAAAATTGCATATGCATGGTGTTTGTAGGTTGGGAGAATTAAGCAGAAGCGAGGTTATAAGGATCAGTGGCCCTATAACATTAAGATTTACACTGATGAACAAGGAAACAACAAAGGAGATGCTGCTTTGGTTTATGAGGATCCTTCTGCAGCGCATTCTGCTGGCGGATTTTACAACAGTGCACCCTTTTTCTTAATTTATTATATATTTACTTATTTACATTATTGCAGTTTGTGGTTACAATTATTTATTTTTATTCTTTATCAGATTATGAGCTGAGAGGGTACAAAATTAGTGTTGGAATGGCTGAGAAATCTGCTCCAAGGGCCCCTTCTGCATATGGTCAAGGGTATGGTTTTAATTACCTCCTTGTACATTTATATGTAATTTTCATTAAATATACATTTTATGCAGTCAATATATCGGGGGATGGGGTAATCAGAATGTTTAGTATAATGGTCTATAATTGGAATGCCTGTCTTAGCCTTGGTTGGTTTCTAAAATGCTATCAAAGATCCTGTTCTATGAGAATCTTCATGTATATAAATATGACCTGGACATATGAATCCTGCATCAAGTATATAATATAATAGCATCGTGCAATATTCTGCATAGAAAGTTTATTGTTTGATGTTGTTGTTGTATGTTATTTTACTGTTGATTAGTCCAACTATTTTTGTTACATGATGATTTGTAAAATTAACAGCAACCATTAAAATATATATTTCAGGTATTTTTTCTCTTGACACGTTCCCTTTTTAGCTAATTTTTAATTAAACACACAGAGATACAACACAATCTGATTTGACTGTTTAACCACAAGAAATCAGAGCTGAAAGAAATTGCTTCCTCTGCAGAAAATGAACAAGATAGTTACTAGCGTTTTCTTATCTTGATTCTTTGTGACTGTATTAACATTGCTTGGCTGTGCAAACAGGGGTGGTGGTGGTGGAAGAGGTGGCAGTGGCGGCTATGGTGGTGGTGGTGATAGACGTAGAGACAACTACAGAGATGGCGGGCCGGATAGGAATTATCATGGAGGAAACCGCTCCCGTCCGTACTGATGAGCAAACCTGAGCGCAATTAAATTAGAGTAAACTATAAACAAAAAGGGAAGGCTTTATCGTAGTCCGTTGCAGGGGATGTTTGTTCCCTTACAAGGAGATTAAGAGGTAGGTTAAACCCACTTGCCCCTTCTCTCCTCTCTTTATCTTATCTTTGGAAAATGTTTGAGTTGAGATTATTATTAATCTGAATTGTGTCAATGTTTTTATAGAGGCCAGTGCGTGCCAAGTGGATGATATTTGTACTCCAAATGCTTCTTTAAGGTAGGTTGAGATTTTCAGGTGAGTGATGTTTGCTTTTGAATAACCAAATACTACTGGGTATTAAGCGTAAATTTTGTCAAAACACATCTCTTCAATCGGTTGTCTTCATCTGTTGTATAACTGTCTTTTGGGCGGGCGACAGACTTTTGTTCCCCCATTCATACATGTCTGATTTTAGCATTATGATTAGATTTTAGGGATTTGTCTGAGATTAGAGTTACTAACATGAGCAAACATGTCAAGAGGGGTGTAGGCTGAGATGGGTCATATTGGGTTGAGTCTCTTTCTTGTCGTCTTTGAAAATATTTGAAATATTTGTAAATCTTTAGCGCGTATTTATTAAATTGAACTTTGGATCACTAATCCCTTTTACTCTCCCCTTTTTTACCCAGTTCCTTTTGATTTGATTTGTTCTGTTTGAGATCAAAATTGAATCAATCGGTTCTTAAGCGAATAGATTGAAATCGACATATCTGCCTGAAACCTGGTAAGCGTCAGGATTGGTTGAGCCACCTATTGACATTGTGTGGACCTATGTTTTTGTTTACACGTTTAGCTGTGGACGTGTTTGGCTATATCATTTCAGTCGGGGTTTTACGTCGTCTGCTAAGGAGGACCGTTGGTTTTATTTATTTATTTTTTACTTTTTTTGTGTCATTATTTACTTATCAACTCTGCGAGAGAAATTGGGCTGAAGCAGGGAGGAAAAGGAGCAAAGAGAATTGTTGAAAAGAGAGTTAATCTTAATGGTTTAGTTTTAGCTTGATGTTATGACCACTTAGATAGTTAAGACTTTATGAAATGTAAACAGATGTGCACTTTGTATGGTTAAGTAGAAATGGCTTAACAAACTTGATATACACACTGTTTAAAAAACAATCCCTTTCTTAACATCCATGATACGTGATCAATGCTTAGTTATTAGAGGTCTTAATTTTCACACGACTTGGAACATGACATGATGCTATCATTTTAGGGCAACTAAGAGTTATTTATAAGTTGATCTATCGAGATCATTCAATAAATCAGTCATGATTAGGTTGTACAAAAATACAAGGAAGTCATTCTGTTTTGTGATTGAGTATTTTTGTTTCTTAATGTAATAATACATAAATGTGCTTAACATGTTTTCAGATTTTATATAACTTGTTAATCATTTTGACGATTTAATTCTTTTACGACTTGACCAAAACTAATTTGTAACATTTAACTTTGTGTATCGGTGAGTTAAAATTTTATGGGTGTTCAAGTTATGATTAAAACCTTTTAACCAACACTTATACCAATTGTGTCTGCGTTTATGTTCTACATTCATTTGCAACACATTAACACTTAAGTTAGGGATGTGATGCATTCTTTATTGTATTCCACGTAACATGACTCAGCTAAAGAAATAAGGGAGAATTAAATACATCCTCTTCTTTACCAAGAATTATAGATACCATTAAAATATAAGTTTTAATGTATAAGGTATAATGTTTTTTAAACATGGTTTGGGAAAATATATAATTTCATAAGTTTAAAGGATAAAATTCGCAATTGTCCAAAGAATAACTTATTCACTTCACTCTTTATATTTAAGTAAAAGTAATAATTTGTGTTTTAAAAATAGTACATAATAAATAGAAGCTAATTTAATACTATGCATACTATGCAGAAGATTACTAACTAAAAGTGATTATAAAATTTAAATTACTAACTAAAATTATTACATAATATAAGTTAATAATATCAAAAGCCAACTCAAACAAGAAGTTAGATCACTTTCTTTGAATTGAATGATTCAATCTTCAAGTTTTGTACAAGAAGTTAGATTTTATCCAATTCAATGCCCAATGTGTTTATTATTATGTTAGACAAGTTAAAGAAAAGAATATAAGCGTAACTACATAAAGTAAGAATACACCGGTCCTTTGAAAAATCTATCCAAGATCTTGCTAAAGCTTCTTTCTCTTGTGCTGACCAATGTAGAGAGACCTTAGTTTTCTAGTAGGTCGTGATGGTCCGTTGTGAGTGGGGAAATGGTTGTGGTTCGAGTATTGGTTGTGAATTGTAAATGTGAGAGTTGTAGATGTTGAAATGGGAGGACTTGCACTCAAATAGGAAGGTTACATCCAATATTCCAATCTATAGCCTACGCGTTGGAATGGCTTTTGGAAGAGATTATGCGTGTGGTTTCGATACATGAGAAAATAAAACATTTACATAATACTATAAACCCTTAAAAACTCATGAGATTAAAAGTCAGGCTGTTACGGTTTTAATTTTTACTTATCTTAAATGATATAATAAGATGCCTAGAAGACGAAAAGTGATTTTCAGATCTGAATAGCATCAACTACCAAGTATCGTACCGTGCATACCAAATCAGGTTTGCTCGTCACCAAAAACAATTGATTCTATCATGACATACGATAGATAACCATTAAGAAAAATGTGTGAACGGATTTAGTTCCATAAACCAAATAGTGTTTCTTTTTCTTGTTCACAAAACTGTTTCCAACACACAAAGACATACTATATACCACTGTGTGTTACAGTATCTTTTTTGGTAATATGCAGTCACTAACCAAAACCTATACATGATATCAGGATCAACTCAACCTTCAACCTGGAGCATGAAGAAAGAGTAGACCGCATACGCGATGTATATCACATTATTACCCCTGCAAACTACCTTCAAACTTCATGTTACCTGTTGTAAAGAAAGAATTCAGTCTTAACTTCATATGACTCGAAATAAAGCTTAAAATGAAGAATGAAAGTAGTGTAGACTAAAAAACTACCTGGGATTGGAGTGGCTTCTGCTGCAGCTGCCGCTCTCGCTCTCTTCCCTGCATCAACTGCTTCCAGTTGAAGATTCATGATTTCACCAGCCATTAAGATCTTATAATCATCCATTGATTGACTTTGTTTGATGTTACTGGCATGCACTCTCTTCTCATGCTCAATTAGTTCCCTGCATGCACAATCGCAAATCAGGCGACTGTATTATCCATACTGGTTATCTGATTAGTTGTGAATGGAATAAGTACACTTGAGTAAACAGCTTGTAGTTTCTTATCCCAAATAGCTTATTTCAAGAAGCGATAAGCAGATAAAACGGGTTTAATAAGCAGTCCCTTATTGCAAACACCCATAAATGTTGTGACATATAGAATATACCTCATTGAGTATCCATTCAAATTAGTTGTATCTGATTATAGTGAGGAAGTAACACCCAAATCAATGAATTATCGTTCGCCCCAAAAAAGGTATCAAAATGACCGATTAATTACTCACAAACCTCTTACAAAGGTTGATTTAGTGGCATCTTAGGCAAATCCAACATTGGCCGTAGATAAAAGAATGTTGGTTTTATAAGAAACGCCTAGACTCGAGTACTAGTAACATGTTCTAGGTGTTTATGGTGTGAATGTGTCAAGAACTTCACATTAAGCATGTTTGGATGAGAGAAATTTTAGGAAGAGTATGTCGATACAATGATACCTGATTGATAACGCAAACAATATTGGTTGGTACAAAACTACAATTGATAAAACAGACAATATTAGTTGACACGAGTGACAAATCGATAATCACAAACATATGGTTGATATGAGAGACTTCAAACCATACTTTACAGATTCAATCACATAAGAGGTTCAAATGTTTATGCTCTAATCAGAAATACATGATTACACACCTAACGCATTACGCATTACAGCCCAACCAGAATCAAAATCATTAGGGTTTTCAAATTGAATCAAGGGGAAAATAGAACAATCATCAATATGGAGATTCAGATAGATCCTAATGGTAAATTCATGTGCATATTGAGTGATTGTAAGATTATTACCTACCTCTTTGAATTTCTTTCTGCATTGTTTCGATTTCCGACTGCACCACCGGAATCTGATCCAATTCATCTGAAACTTTCAGAACATCACGACGGAGCTTATTCAACTTCTCATCAAGCTCCTTCTTCTCCAATCTCAATCTCTTCAAATCAATCACGATTCTTCTCAATTCATCATTCGATTCATCGATCAACTTCACCTCCGCCTCCATCTTCACCGCTCTATCGTACACCTCACGCACCTTCGCCTCTCTCTCCGCCTTCACTTCGACGGCGACGGCGGAAAGGTGGCGGAGGTCCCGTCGAGCGGCGGAGAGTTCGTGTGAGAGTGAAACGTAAAATGCCGCAAGGCGTTGATTCTCAGTTAATAGAAGTTGCGTCTGGCGGTGGTGGACGGTGGTTGTGATATCTCCGGTGACGGAGTGAGGTGGTGGTGGAAGATTTTGATTCAGTATTAATGTGATTGGTGGATTGTAGTTTCGTTTTTCCATTTCAGTGGTTGGGAGTGTGTGTGACTGTAGATGATGAACCGGTGGATTGCTTACGGTTAACCGCCGCAGCTCCGCCGTGTCACGGCGTTTCTGGTTTTCCGACTCCGGTGGCTTCTATATTTTCACTCTTTTGTTTGTTTATTAAGGTCATTGTGAATATTAGAAGTTTAGATTTTAGAACATTCATAATGACAATCCCAAAAGAATATCTAAATGTTCTATTCACCTCTCAAATTAGAAAAATACTGGTATTAAGTATTACATCATAACAATTAGTATTAGTGTTATCAACGTCATAATAAAACGGAGGTTATGAGTTCAAGTCTTACTCTGAGTAAAATGATCAGAGTTGAGCCAGAAGATTTTCTCAACAATGAGTTTCCTCCGAGGGGATTGGGGGTGCGGTCCAAGCTGCAAAACGGATAGATGAGCCCAATTAAGATAACACATATCCTTCGAAGCAGGGTCGTACATTTGCCGTTAAAAACATTAGAAAAAACCTCATTAAACAAAAGAAATAAAACGAAAAAAAATGAATGAAAAGTAGATGTGTTGAACCATGTACGCCCGTTGCATTGTGTTAACGTGTATAAATTAGCTTGAAACGTAAGACAAAACACGGCCTTTAAATGTAAAAATTAGAGGTAAAAACGTACAACTCCATACACACGTTGCGGTATATTAACTATAAATTTTTGTAAAAAAATAGTAATTATACACACGTTGCGGTATATTAACTATAAATTTTTATAAAGAAATAGTAATTCAGTAGCATACATTAAAGCTAAATGAATAAAAGTATAGGTAATTAAGACAAATCTAAGCTAAGAAAAACAAAAGTATAGATACATACTAAGTTCCTTTGGGGTACCAAAAATGAGAAACCAAAGATGAGATAGATTGAATGGAATAGGCTTCTAGCTCCAAAGTATCAAGAGGGGTGGGGTATTGGTAGGCAATGAAAATGGCACTCTTAGCAAACTAGTTATGGAGACTCAAGGTGGACCATAATGCTTTATGGCTCAAAGTGGTTAAAGCAATACATGGGAGTGATAAAAATCCAAAATCTTTTCCATTAAAGAAAAATGTTCTAGGGCCATTGAAAATGATAGTTTCATTGATTAACAAATTTAGCTCTATTGGTATTGATTTCTACTCAATTATGACGTGCGGTCTTGAGAATGGATCCAACGTTCACTTTGGGCTTGATGATTGGGCGGAAGGGGGATGTTTAAAAGATGTTTTTTCGGATCTTTTTAAACTAGAAAAAGTTAAGAATTGTACGATGAAAGATAGAATTAGTCACACTGTCTGGTGGAAAATTCTCGAGGGAATGTTAGTCAGGGCCGCAAACAGTTCAAGAACTAAGACAACTATCAGACATAAAGAAGGAATTAAGATTAGTTGAAAGAATAGAATCGAGTGATAAATGGTCATGGGAGGCTGATACTTCTGGAGCTTTCACCACCAAATCAATTAAGAGAATAATTGAAAAATTAATCTCACATGTTAGAGGTTATGTTCAACAAGCTTTCGGTGAACCTCATGCTCAACAAAAGAGGAATCGTAAATCATTCCACATGTCCATTTTGTGGTTGGCTTTCAGAAACTAGACCACACAATTATTCATTTTCTGTTGGCTTATAGAGTATGGAAAACTATCCGGGCATGGTGCAAGCTGCCCAGATTCTAGCCAAACAATATTGATAGCCTTTTCGGACATGTTGAAGGATGTCTATCGTCATTGCACCATAAGGAGATAATTAAATCGGTGTCCAATGTGGCAATATACTTCATTTGGAAAGCAAGGAACATAAAAACTTCCAAAGATAAACCATCGGAGCCGAGTGATTTGGTCGGTGAAATAAAATTCTCATTTTTATTATGGATGAAACACAGGGGGAAGATACAAAATTTAAATTGGGAAACATGATGTAAATTTCAATTATAAGCTGTATTTCTTTCTTGTTTTGTTCCTCTAACATCTTGCTAGTTTATTTAATATACTTCTTGTTGCCGTTTAAAAAAATTGTACTTTTCTTAATTTTCATATAACTATTTTTAATGCAGTGCAACCTCACAGTTACAAAGTTGTTAGTGATCGAATTGAATTTTAAGATTTATGATCGACTAGAAATTGTTTTTTCTTTCTCAACTTTGGAGTTCTCTTTTGGTTATTTTCCTATATTTAAGTGAGAGTTCATAAAAACATATTTCATTACCGAAACCAATAAAAGTCATATTAACCGTAAGAAATGTTAGTGATCGAATTGAATTTTAAGATTTATGATCGACTAGAAATTGTTTTTTCTCTCACAAATTTGGAGTTCTCTTTTGGTTATTTTCCTATATTTAAGTAGGAGTTCATAAAAACATATTTCATTACCAAAACAATAAAAGTCATATTAACCGTTAGAAATGGTTGATCAATGGTTAAAAGCATGAGAGTTTTGTAAAACTTCTAAATAAATATTGTGGACAAGGTAGAAAAAGAAATTAAAATAGGGTTCTAATATAGAGGGACTCACTTATATAAATCGACACCTCCTATACATCGTGTATGGGTTTATACGCGACGTATAGGGTCGAATACACTAAAAACAAGGTAAAATCAGGGGATGTCAGAGAGCTATACGCCCCATATAGCCATATACGACCCCCTATACGACACATATAGGGCTATACGACGCGTATAACTAATTTCGACACTGACTACGAGGAAAAATTCAGGGGGTTATCAGAGGGCTATACGATATATATAACCCTATACGACACATACAACCTTATACGACCCCCCTCTATACGACGCGTATGGGACTATACGATACATATAGAAATTTTGGGGTGTTGATTTAAAATATTGGGGTGTCTATTTAACCAAACTCTTAAAATATTGAATTTTGAAAACCCCAAGATCATTAAATGAATCCTATAAGAGCATTCACAGTAGGGTCCACATGTTCGATGTGAGTGAAAAAATAGTAATATTTATGATAATTGTACTGTGATTTTTTATGTTTGAAAAAAATACGGTACAACCCTCATAAATATTTTAATATTTTTGAAAACGCTTGTAAGCATAGAGGAGAGAAAAAGTAAAGATAAAGATTTTACAAATTATTATTTAATTGAAAGAAATAGTAAAAAAAATAATGTTTTTAATGTAATATAAGAATAAGATGAAGAAGCTAGTGTAAATACTCTAAAGTTTTTATGACTTCTCACATATCTGATTTAAAAATCAACCGGGTTAACAAGTGCTTGATCATATATATTAATAAAATAATTTTGTACATAATCATATCTTAACAAGTGCTTGATCATATATATTAATAAAATAAATTTGTACATAATCTTATCTTTGATGTATTTGATCATATATATTAATAAAATAAATTTGTACATAATCTTATCTTGATGTATACATAAGTTCATAGAATACACAACGTAACCATTTATACAACCATTCCCATATATGTAAGTAATTAACTTACAAACACATTTGACGATGATAAATATAATGATATACGTTTATACAATAAAAATTTAGAATAATTAAATATATTACTCAATAACGTGAGAGCGCATGCAACCTTTGGCCATAGAAATTTCAGGGTATAGTTGGAATCTAGAGCCTCATGTCCTCGTATGTTGGTTTTTGTTTTTAATAACTTTTTCGGTTTGGGGTTTGTTTATAGTTCACACGGATTAAGGCCTCGCGTTGGTGCAGGGATGTAAAACCAAAATCATATCAAGTAGCACTAATAACACACTACCGTCAGTGACCACTAATACCAAAAAAATGTTGAACCATGCATACTCGTTACGACGTTTTAATATGCATAATCTAAACCGAAACATAAAACACAATACGGTTGTTACACAGAAAAAATATAGGTAAAAACGTTAAACTAAATACGCATGTTGTGGCATATTAACTTGAAAATTTAAGACTGAAATGTAAAACAAAAATTTGTAAAAGATAAAAATTATATGCGAGTAGAGTGAAAAGCGAAAAAAGTATTGGGATCAAATGTAAAAATATAAAACTATTAGAGTTAAAAAGTAAAAAAATACAACCTATATACAAACCATAATGCAAAGTTAGAAATTAATAATATATATAATGTGTTATCTTGTTATGTTCGGACAATTATTTTTCTGCATGTTTGACCATCAATTATTTTCATATGGGTTGGGTTATAATTTACTCGTACGCAATCATTCTCTTTGTTTGTCGTTAAGTTACAACTCTGAAATTGCAGCGGTCATTTCTTTTCTTTTTCTTTATTTTTTTATTTATCGGTGTTTTAGTATTACCAAGATCATAGTCCTTAATCATTGATCTCAAACTATGGTTTGATATTTTGTTTTTAAATCTACGGATCTTACCTTTTAATCTAGAGATTCAAGAGACCGTCGTCTGATCATGGTCACTCGTCTTGTTTTCTTTTTCTGTTATACTACGTGTCTTATATCTTGATCTACGGATCCATGAGAACACTGTCTGCAGCTTTGACACACAGTCACATAACTAAGGTTGTTGAATGTTGATTTACCTCTAGCATATTGCGTTTATTATTTCAAGGGCCATGAATCGATGAACTACAATCACGCATTCCCAAAAGATTAGTGATTTTACAAGTTCAGCACGTAAATTCAGCCTCGTAACCACTTGTTTTTAATGACCACGACTATGGTCCATTGACATGCGGATTTTATATGAAAACTACAAATGACACAATCAACCAAACTACAGTGAGCATAATCAAACAAACTATAGATGACATCATCAAACAAAATATGAATATGTTGACACAATTTTATAATTACGAGTTGATTGCACATGTTAGTCTTAATTATTGATGTTGTTTTTTTTAATTTTCTAGTCTTAGTGTCTAGTTTACTTCAGTTGCAACTGTGGAGGAGTATCAGATACTATGTTATTATTATAAGTCAACGAGCTCGTTATGTATCTAGAGTTTTCATTATGTTTTTTATATATCGTAATGAATTGATTATTAATAATCAATTCATCAACATCACACACCACCACCACCACAATCTTTAGGGGTCTCTCAATCCTACCACTGTCTTCTCATCTCAATCCTAACCACTCCCCATCCTCTACATCAACATCACACACCACCACCACCACCACAATCTTCAGTCAGTCGCACACCATCGTAAGCATGGTAAAACAACCACCAATCTTTTTCATAGGAAACAGATCCACCACCATCATCACCACCCTCAATTGATGTGAGGATGGGTTTTGAGAGGAAAGTATAGAAAATACTCAAATAGAGCAGAGAGCGGAGAGATAGCACCACCACCACTATCTTTCAATTCTATTTCTTGGATATCTTTTTTATTTTCCTATAATTTAACTTTTTTTATGTTTTAATACTACAAGTATAGTGATTATTGAGTTAAAGAGTAAAATTCACATTGAATTTAACTGAAAAATATAACGTATATAAGTGGAAATGACTTAAACCGAGACAAAATAGTAATATAAAAAATGAATTATTATATTCTTAGTTAAAAGACAAACCTAAAATGTGATATAAACATGAAAAACAAAAACTATAACTTGTTCCTCTTATTATTAAAGCCTTATATATATACTATTCCTAATGTTTTCTTATACACGAAAGACAAGTACTTGCATAGCAATAAGTAATAAAACATTTAGATACAAACAAGAATGCATTTACTGATTTACGTATTTTAATGTACATTCTACGAGTTAAAGTAATATTTTATATTGTGATTTGGTGGGTTTTTTTAAATAGCTAATGTGATCGTGATATTAATACATCTATCTATGATAATAAAATAAGTCTTTAGTTTTATACTTGTCACAATTTTAAACTTCTTAAAATCTTTACTATTAAATAACTATATTAATTACAAATAATATAATATAGTTTTTTTATTAAATATTTTTTTAATAATTTAGGAAAAGTTTTCTTATAAATGTAATTACTAAGGAAACATTTGTTAAGATAAGAATTTTTTCTAAAAATCAAAAAAATTTAAAAATATGATTATTTAAAAATTAGTGTTTTTAAATAATACAATTTATATAAACCAAAATAATTAAAATTTAGAGTTATAAAGAGGTTTTTTTAGAAATTACACTTTTTAATGGTTTGTTTTGGAACAAAATGTTTGATTTTTTTAAACAAAGAAATTATTTTATATTTATAATTATTACTCATAAGTAATTTATTCAACACGTGTAATACACGAAATACTAACCTAAGTAATCTATAGTATCTAATAAAAGAAGTTTTTTTTGCCACTTAACATTTTTTAACCCACTTGAGAATTTTTTAACCAACTTTTATGCCACATGTTAAATTATTAGATATTCACTCGTTGGTTTTCCCTACTAAAGGATCTTATGGGATTTATTTATGGTAATTTAAATGTTAATATAAGTTTCTCTCTCTTATTAAAAATAATTGTATTAATTGCTATATTTCTCTCTTTTATTTACATATTTCAAAATCAAACTATCTTTTTTTAAAATATATTTTTTATTAAGGAACTTAAAAATCACATTATTTAATTAAAATATACATATTGAAAAAAAGTTGTATAATATAAAATTTTCTAAAACACTAAACCTTTTTAAGCAAAATATTTTAAATCGCTTTGTTTATAAAAAAATTATGAAGGTGAATTTTTAAAAAATATTTTATTAAAACAATCAGAATAATACAAATAAGAGTTTTCAAAAAAGCAAGAATTTGATAAAAAATCTTATAAAAAATCATAAAACTAATGTCTAAAAATAAAACTATTTAGATTAAGAGTTAAAAATAGTATAATTGTTTTATTTCTTGAACTATTACATATATTAATTTTAATTATATTTAATATTTAATCTAACTCTTCGTGTCTATTTCTAACTATAACCCATTTAATTAACGAGCTTTAGCCTATAAATCTATTTATAAAAAATAACTAAAATAAATATAAAACAATTGTAAGCTTTATCGGTTATCATACTATTTTTTTCATTTCTCTATATTATTAATAATAATATTAAATACTAATAATTTTACTCATACTATTTTCAAATTTTAAAATATATAATTTAATAAATAGAAAACCTATTTTTTTGTTAAAACACACTTTTTAAAAATAATAATTGATAAAACACATAATACAACGAACTTTTCTTTAAAAATCATTTTTCTTATAATAAAATATTTAAAAATCACAATTTTTTATAAAACAAAGTTTAAGAAAAAACATTATTGTTTATTTACTTAAAATAACTATTTATATATAATTATAATCATGTTTATCTTTAAACATAAACTTATAATACATAAAATTTTATTACTAATTATTTAATATTTTATTTATTTATTTCGTGTAATACATAGGGACTAACCTAAGTATATATAGATCATATAAGAGCATTCACAATCCAAAAATCTATAATTATTACTTTATAATTACATTAAAAATCATTATTTTTTTTTTTATTTTTTTTAAAAGATAAAGAAGTCATGAGTTCAAGTCTCCTAGGTTACGAGTTTTTCCAAAAAGGTTCGGGGTGCGGTCCCAATCGAAAAACGAATAGGTGTAACGATTTTATTGTGTGGTTGAGGTTTGCAAATACGAATATCAACCAGATAACTCAACACACATAACCCCACGCTTCACTTCATCATCGTCTCCATTCACCTCCATCAACTCTCTAATGGCGGAGCCACCGCACTCCGGCAGCCTCCACGTGGCGGCGATACCGTACCCCGGCAGAGGCCACATCAACCCCATGATAAACCTCTGCACCCTCATCGCTCAACACCACCCCTCCAACCTCCTCATCACCCTCATCGTAACCGAAGAATGGCTAACCCTCATCGGACCCGAACCCGAACCCGAAACCAACATCCGCTTCGCCACCGTCCCCAACGTCATCCCGTCGGAGGTTAACCGAGCCGCTGACTTCGCCGGATTCATTAACGCCGTGATGACGGAGATGGAAGCTCCGGTGGAGGTGTTGCTCCGGCGAATGGAGGTGCCTGTGAGTGTGATTGTGTGTGATAGTTATCTTGTTTGGGGTGTAAGTGTCGGAAATCGGATGAATATTCCGGTGGTGAGCTTTTTTCCGATGTCGGTGACGGTGTTCGCCATGGGTTATTATTATGATCTGATTGTGGACAACTGTAACGCCGGAGATAACTTCTCAGGTGGGTTTTATTTGAATTCGTTGGAAAAACGGGTTTTTATTGTAGGAGTTTGGGTTCGGGTCAGATTGTTTACGGGTTGACCCGTTACTGCTAGAAAATGGTTTTCTTTTCTCTGGGCATTTCTTTAACAAATGGTTTTAGAAAATTCCAATAAAATTCCTACAACTCTACAAGTACAAAAGAAAAAAAACCTAATAATTTGTTGGAAAACATCATTTTCGACATTAATGTTCGTCGGAAACAGGACATGTGTTAATCGGAAAAGAACTTTAAAAGTATGTGTTAAATTCAGTGAATTTTTTATATTTATCTATATAATTATATTAAAAATAACTATATTTTCTTTCTTTTTTAGTTAAATAATTTTTTATACAATTATCATTATTTTTTTCTCTCCTCAACTCACAACCACATTTAAAAATATTAAAAATTTATATAAATTAAACAGTGTTTTTTTAAATATATCAATCCACAATAACATTTTTTTTCTCCTACACTAACAACCACTCAAAAACATTCTATATAATATACCAAACACATTCATATACTTTTAAAGATTCTATTGTGAATGCTCTTAAGAGCATTTACAATAAAATCCTTAAAAATATATGAGTGTGTTTGGTATATTATATGAAATGGTTTTGAGTGGTTGTAAATAAAGAAAAAAGAAAATATTATTATGGATTGTTATATTTAAAGAATCACTGTTTAATACTTATAATTTTTTAAATATTTTTAAAGTGGTTGTGAGTGAAGGAAAAAGAAAAAAAATAATGATAAAGGTATAAAAATTATTATTCAATTGAAAATGAGAGACAAAATGTAATGATTTTTAGTGTAATTATATGGATAAAAATAAAAACATACTGTGAATGCTCTAATAAAGTTGAATTTATTGATTCACAATCGAATTTTCATCTGATTATTTATTACATTAACAATTATTATTTTTTGTCTATAATTTTCAATTATATAATATATTTATATTCTTATTATTACCATTTTGTTTACACTCACAATCACTTTTAAAAAAATAACTTAAAAAAAATAAATAGTATTTCTAAAATATAAAGATAATCGGTAACATATACCTAAATATAAAACCTAGTGTGAACGTTTTAACTTAATTTCTTTGGTGTGTCATAACTAAAACTAGTTTCCTATAAGCATTTATGTTCTTTATTTATTTTTAGTTTAATTTCTTTGGTGTGTCATAACTAAAACTAGTTTCCTATAAGCATTTATGTTCTTTATTTATTTTTAGTTTGTAAAAAGTATTGATATGAAATAAAATAAAATTTGGACAGGTTTTCGTGTCAACATAAAAAACCTCATGCGTCGAACATGACTATAATTTGTGTCTTTTAAATATTTTGTTTAGGTTTGTGTAAACTTTTTCGGATATGTGTTGGTTTCAACCAATATATCAAACTCTAATCGCAACTCATTTAACTACCATAAATTCAATCCTATAACTTAAAGATCAACTGTTCAACTCAAGCTTGAATGTGTTCAACTCAAGCTTGAATGGATATGAAACTCGATGAATCTATAATATATAATAAAAGAGTAATTAAGATAAACGCTCTCGCGTTACTCTTTGAAAAAAGTTTTTCGCCTAAATTAATATTTTATTTTAGTCAAGTTTTTAAGAAACTAAACTAATAGTAATAATTCATTTTGTTTTGAATTTAATATATTAAGACAACTATGTTATATTATTTTAAAAAATATTTCGAATATTTATAACTTATAAATGTAACTTTTTATTTTTCATTGTTATAATAATATGTAACTTAACCATACGAAATATTTATACCTCTATGAATTATATAGTTTTTATATTTTCAACTCGTATATTATACGAGTTTACTAAAACTAGTTAGTTGATAAAACAGAACTCATTCAATTATTTGAACTAAAATTAGTTATGTTGTTAATGAAAGGTGATATTAACCTACTAAAATAGTTTCAACAACTGTTTTGTCGCTTTTAATATAGCTCTAACAAAAATATTTAGCGTTTCCTAACATGATTCGAAAACTAATTTCAAATTTTACAGGAAACGTCAAGGAGATTGTTGATTACATACCTGGAGTTTCTCCAATTCGAGTTGCTGATCTCATAACAACCTTTAATGGCAAGGGAAAAGAAGTTAATCCAATTGTTTTACAAGCCATTTTGATGTCAACAAAAGCTCAATTTCTTATTTTTGCATCAATTTACGAGCTCGAATCCCGAGTCATCGATGAGTTAAAGTTAGAGTTGTATGTACCTGTATACACGGTTGGACCTGCAATTCCATACTTTAGATTGAGTGAAATGAAAAATGACCAAAATGCCCCTGAGTACATAAAATGGTTAGACCGTCAACCTCCGGCTTCAGTTTTGTATATTTCACAAGGGAGCTTTCTTTCGGTCTCGGATGCCCAATTGGAAGAAATCATCGGTGGTGTACACGATAGTGGTGTGCGGTACATGTGGATTGCACGTGGGGAGACGACTCGATTTAAATGTGAAAATGACGATAAGGGGCTTGTTATACCTTGGTGTGACCAATTAAGAGTGTTATGCCATGGTTCGGTAGGGGCGTTTTGGTCACATTGCGGGTGGAATTCGACTAAGGAAGGTGCTTTTTCGGGGTTCCGATGCTAACATGTCCAATATTTTTGATCAAGTTCCGAATAGTAAGATGATAGTGGAAGACTGGAAAATGGGAAGAAAGGTGTCGATTGAAGAGGGAATTTTGGTCACTCGTGAAGAAATATCAAAACTTGTTAAAAGTTTTATGGAGTGTGAAAGTGAAGAAGGAAAAGAGATGAGGAAATGTGCAAAGGAAGTCAAGAAGATTTGTCAACAAGCGATTGTTGAAGGAGGATCTGCTAAGAGAGATATCGATTCGTTCATTGATGAAATTTCAAAGAGTAGAACTATTATTTGATAAATTTTGAATTTGTGTAACGAGTTTAGGTTTGGGAGATTTTCACATGTCATCCCTAGATGAATTCTTGAGATCCATATCGTTCGTTAACACATAATTGACAATATTAAGATGCCCATAAAATCACTAGAGTTGATGGGGATATTTTAAGCATTTAATGATTAATTTAAAGACTTTATTTGAACTACATTTAAGGAGTATAATTGATTTTATTTAGTTATATTTGTTTACGAAGTTGTGAAATACTTTTCAATCGGTCTTGAAGTCATTTCTGACAACTAATTGACCAAAATATCCAATCTAACTATGATCGGAGTATTTGTCCTAACGAGGGTTAGAATTACACAATATACGATATTTATTTTAGAAAACCTAAAAGAGGTCGTTAAGAAGCTAGGGGGCCGGCGAGTATAGGTGAGGGGAGGGGGAGGCGAGCGCAGGTGGGGGAGGGGGAGGGGGAGGCGAGGGCAGGTGGGGGGAGGAGGCGGCGATGATCTTTCATAAAACAAACACTTTGCGCACTTAAAACCTCTTACAGATAAAAAGATAAAGAAAAGGTTTTGATAAAAAACAAACACCATGTAAATATCAATAAAATTTAACCACAATGCCACTAACCAAGTGTCATGTGAGATGACTTTCATATGGCATAGTTCACATTATTTTGTGGAATAAGTTAGTGCTAAAATATTAGGAAAGATTAATATGTTGGAAAAAGAAAATATGAAGGGGTAATTTAGTTAATTGGAAACATAAAACATCAGGTTTATAGAGTACGAGAGAGACGACGGATATGATGAGCAAACTTAAAATATATGTCAGAAAATAACTACATGAGAAGGGTTTGTTTGTAAAATTGAATTATTATATGTATGCTTGTTGTAACCGGTACATTAGAATACATAAATAAGTTGTTTGTAATTTTTTAACTAAGTCAGTCGACTATATTGCCGTTAGAGAATACAATCATATTTAGGTAAAATGTTTTTTTTCTAAACAAAAAGAACCTTAAAAAATATAAAGTCGTCTAGAGAGAGTGTACGAGTCAAGTTATACTTGTTACTTTATATGAACGAGGGAAGATGGTGTTGAAGAGGACAACACAAGAGTCATGTGAGTACGAGTTTAAATAAAACACGATTTTGTTTAACACAACTCATATCTATATGAATTTTTGCAACAACAAATATTATTATACAAAAGTTTAAATACAAAGGACCAGTCCCCAATGAGAGAACTTGGTGAATTTTCCAAGGTTTAAACCCTGTAGTGTGTAGGTTTGGTGAATTTCTTGTCTTTCGAATAATAGGATATGTGTTAAAAAAATGAAGGACCAATCATGAAACTTACAAATATTACAGGGACCATCATGTAATCCCCTGATATCTATTCATCAAGCTCTTATATAGTTTTGTCTTCAGTAGTTTGTCTTCAATAAGGAAGAAGAAAAAAACCATGTCAAAACCCTAACTTCTTAGATCTTTTCGTTCAAAATCCCCCTTTCAATCTGTTTAAAGCTTCAATTTTTTCATCATTCGATCCAATGGCGACAACAGAAGCCGCAAAATTCAAGAACTCCGACCTAATTCCGATCCCACACCCACCGGATTTCCACCCAAACGCCACCGTGTCGCCGTCGCACGACGGCCTCCACTTCTGGGAGTTCATGATCTCCGGCTCCATCGCCGGCATGATAGAACACATGGCAATGTTCCCAATCGACACAATCAAGACCCGAATGCAAGTATTGAGATCATGCCCCGTTAAACCCGTGGGGCTCCGACAAGCCCTTCACTCAATCCTCAAGTCCGACGGCCCGACCGGACTCTACCGTGGCATCGGAGCCATGGGTCTCGGCGCCGGTCCGGCCCACGCGGTTTATTTCTCGGTGTATGAGATTTGTAAAGAGGCGTTTACGCGGCGGAACCCTAATAATCCGACGGCTCATGCGGCGGCGGGGGTAGTTGCGACGGTGGCAAGTGATGCGGTGTTTACTCCGATGGATATGGTGAAGCAGAGGCTGCAATTGGGGAGTGGGAGTCCGTACAAAGGTGTGTTTGATTGTGTGAAGACTGTTTTGAGAGAAGAGGGATTTGGGGCTTTTTATGCTTCGTATAGGACTACTATTTTGATGAATGCACCTTTCACAGGGGTGCATTTCGCGACGTATGAGGCGGCGAAAAGAGGTTTGATCGGGGTGTCGCCAGAGAGTGCGAGTGATGAGAGGTTGGTGGTTCATGCGACCGCGGGTGCCGCTGCTGGGGCGTTGGCTGCTGCGGTTACTACGCCACTTGATGTTGTCAAGACTCAGTTGCAGTGTCAGGTGTGTTGCTGAAAAGTGAAAACTCTTATTAGTTTGCTGTTGATTGTGTTATTGGCTATTGGAATTGAAGTGTTGAATGTTCTTGTTTGTGAAGCACAATTGTTAGGTATTTAGGTTTGTTAATTGTTGATATCATCATCAAAATGTGTGCTTTACAACCCGAATCTTGAATTATTCATAGGTTATAATGTTAGCATACAAAGGAGATGCTTTTCATCATGTTATTTGATTGATATGCATATGCATGAACACTACAGCCTTCCCTTTTTGTGGGAGGTGATGGATATTGGGCCCGGATATTTAGATAAAGATGAAAAGAAAACTAAAACCTCTATGGAGGTTGAGATCGCGGTTGGATGTGGTCTGTTTGTTTGATGTCCAAACTATGTTAGAGTGTCAGTTGGTTGAGGTCTTTGGGTCAGGTTTCTCGGTGAGAGTATTTTATGTTAGTGCTTGTTAATGGGTATGTTTGGTAAAATTAGTTCCAAGTTGTGCCTTTTAGTTAGAGTTGTGAGCTGTAGCTGTTAGTTGTACATAGTTGTTTCTCAAAGTATGAATCTGTAGTTGAAAGGTGTAAGAGACGCGCACAATCATTTTGGCATGTGATTGTTGTGAGTGTTTCGGTAATTTGCTTTTAAAAGCTGTACCCTTCTTTGATGATACTTTGAGTAGCTTATTCTTCCAAGCAACACTTTTTCTCATTGAGAGTTTATTTGTCAAATACAAAAGCTACTAGAAGTTGCATGCCTACCCAATGTTATTGGAACTCTTCTTCTTATGTCTGTTTATCATGTAATTATATTTATATATTCATCTTGTTGCAGCCTGTGTCACATCATTCGATCTTTTGAAGAACGCTTGTTAAACACAAATTTTTACAGACGTACAGTTATTAACTTCTTAATCTTTATGTTAAACGCTTATTCCACTTAACTTCTCATTGGTTTCTATAAACCATGATCAGGCGTACCCCCGCTAGTCTGTGTATCACCAACAAAATACTGCATCATTGCTATATCTTCATTCATTTATTTAAAATTTTGTGAAACCATATTTCTCTAATATTAGATTTGTCTCATTAAAATATATTGCATTTTCTTGAAATGCAGGGTGTGTGTGGATGTGATAGATATGTTAATGGTTCTATTAAGGATGTTCTAAAAACAATTGTCAAAAAAGACGGTTACAGAGGACTTTTTAGAGGATGGATGCCAAGGATGCTTTTTCACGCACCAGCTGCGGCCATTTGTTGGTCAATCTATGAAGCTGGGAAATCTTTCTTTCAAGAATTACACAATAATGATGACAGAAGTAGCATGATGACCTGATAATCATCACATTAAAGTTTTTATACTGTTGTATTGAGATATACTGCTCAGAATAGAAGAAAACACAGATCGAGTTCTTCAAATCTCCAGTCCCACGTATTTCCAGCTGTTATTCTTTCTGAGCTTCAAATCGAACACTTTCTTTGGTGACGACTGATGCAAAAGAGAAGATGGTGCAGTTTTGGGTTTGTGTAGGTAATTGTTCATGGGGTATGGTTATGAGATTAGCAGGTGTTTTTTGTAATTGTTGTTTGATGGGTTCAAAAGTTATTTATCCAAATTTTTTAAAAAGTTGTCATCAAGATTATTAGTAAGTTTTGTAGGGCCTTTTTGTAATTTTTGGTTAGTACTGCTGTTTTTGAAGCTTTGCTAATGTGAGTAAAGCGGATTTACTAAGAGACTGTTTGGTAACTTCTAAATGATTAAATGCTGAACCAATAAAATGCCTGAACCATTAAGTATTGAACCATTAAGAGATTTGAACCATTAAGAGCTATTATATCGTTTAATTATTTAAGTACAAATGTCTGACCAGTTCAGATTATATGTCTTAACCATTCAGCATTAAACCTTTTACCATTCAATATTAGTATAATGCTTAACCATTCAGAGGTTAATGTTTTAACCATTCAGACATGTGTTAGCGAAACAAACAGTCTGAACCTAGTGTTGAACCATTTAAACATCTGAACCATTAAGAGACTGATTAAAATAGCACTAAGGCTCATGGGTTATTGTTATTGAAACTCGTATTAGTTGTAATAAGTTTTAAGAGTTTGATTTATTTTGGCTTTTTGGGCATACCAGCAGAGGTCTAAAATGTGTAGTTTTGTGGCTGAAGTTACATGATACAAGTTCACACGACTAAAAACCTGGTTTATATAATCCGGCTATGAATTGTTTGGGCCGTAAGTAAATAGGTGAAAATCGTCGCAACTAGATTATAATTTATGTCCAATGATAAACATGTAAAAACTAAACAAAACATGTTGAAAGTAGACCAATATCTATTTAAACAGGTCGAAATGATCTGGTTTAGCACCACGTGCGACCATTGTCTTATGTTGTAGGCACCACTTTGTCATGAGCACCTTGTTGTTGTCAGCAGCATCTCCTTACCGCGCCGACCCCCACTGACCCCTCCACATCTCCTGCCGTGATGCCACCACCACTGATAGCTCTACCATCACCACTACCTGCTATACCTATTTTGATATTAATTTCTTTTAAAACAACTGATTTTAACCCAAGCCACTTTGGTTAAATCCCATTTAACCCAAACGAATTTATTACTTTTTATAATAACTTGCTTTGACCCGTTACCTGACCTTTGGCAGCCTTAATTAGTTTAACACCTACCTCTATCCCAACTATCGGTCAAGTTACAACGAATAAAGCTCATGATCATAAGTGTCTTTCCCGTGCATTTTAATTCTAGAGGCAGATAAGAACCGAATGTCACCATCCTACAGTTCAGCTGCCTGTATTTCACACTACACAAAGTCATTTTTGGGTCTGTTTGTGCCTGTGGATTTGACCACAATACCACACGTCAACTTTAATTTTGTTCGAAGTTGAGTTATAAGATGTTATCAGGAAGCATTAAGCATATAGCACCAGTGGTCTAGTGGTAGAATAGTACCCTGCCACGGTACAGACCCGGGTTCGATTCCCGGCTGGTGCAACTTGCAATGAAGAAACAGTGCTTAAATGTGATGTTTGGTAATCACAACTGTTCGATCATTCGAATATTCATAGCGTATCTGAGCATATTCTTTTTATTTAGTCAATCTAAACTTAATTTTGTTATTATATTCACTCACACATTTCTTTTTTAATTTACTTATTTTGAGACCATTTGTAAGAATTCATATATATGTGTTTGAGTGCGTCTGGTACTTTTTTCGGCTGTGTGTGGTTTAATCTTCCAACTCGCAAACACAATCCATCTAACACCTCTGTTTGAAATGTCTGAATGACCTAAATTTGTGTTTTGTCAACTGCATTGCACTGTAATTTCACCAGGTTATATGTTGCAAAGCATCATAAGAAATAATGATGTATTGCTTCTATAGAAGCTGGAGATCAAACAAATCACTTGAAATAACTTATAATAATCACTTGAAGAGTATATAATCACGGTCATAATACAATTACAAAAAGAGGTTATGATCATACACGATAACTCAACTACACTATTTTGCTCTATATAAGCCCCATAGTCCCTTTTTATACTCTTACCACAAAGAAGTCTGTAACTCATCTATTATTGTAAAACAGCAACAATTCAAGCCCGTGTTCACGCGCCAATGTTCTCAATTGGTGATGTTTTGTCCATTCGCTTCACTATTCCGGCAATAACCTAATTTTACATTCAAATTGGTGCATACTTGAGCAAAATAAGTAAAAAGTCCAAGAAAAGAGTGATGAAACTTAAAAATAGTCAAGATTTTACCTTTCCAGGTCCGAGTTCATAACTCTTTGCAAGTCCCCTTGACAAAAGAGTCTTCACCGTTGTCTCCCATTGTACCGGTGATGTAACCTAAGATAATAATTATTATTAGAAGTCGGTAAAATGATAACTAACGGTATTATTATAATTATTATTATTATTCAGGTTAGGGAATTGGAGCTGACCTGACGAGCCAAGATTTTCTTGATAGTTTCAGGGTCAGAATGTGGTTGTGCATCAACATTAGATATAACTGGTATTCTTGGAGTTTTGATTTGGGTTGCTGACAAAGCCGACTCCAGCTGGGATAAAGCTGGGTTCATGAATTGGGTGTGGAAGGCCCCAGCGACAGCAAGACGCACCTACAAAATATTCATTGGGTACTTGGGCGTGTATTTTGAAAGTGAATATATTGAATAGTTACAATCAGATAATCTATTGTAATGAAACTGGTTGTTGATGATAGTGTTTGGATATGCTTCTGTTCAAGTTCTAATGATCAGATAAGCAGATGTTTCGAGTGTTTGGCGACTTCTTATATTTATATTAAAATTTTAACGTAATGTTTTTGTTTAAAAAAATGTTTTTATTTTGGAAATAAGAGCAATAGCCTCTGAATGACTGAATATAGGTTAAAAGTAGAATCTAATAACTTTACCATCTAAACTAAATATTGTGACTTAATCGGATAACTAATTCCTTTATTAAAATCCTAACATGCCCTTGACTACATGTTGCTAGTGTCCTAGAATGAACTTCTGCATGAAAGAGGGGGGGGGGATACCGTCATTCGAGCCTTGAACGATTTTGCTTTAGCTTCCACAGCTTCAATTCCCTTTATCCCTCCTGATACTGCATAGTTTCCCTGCAGGGTAGAGTATACAAAATCCATATTATAGAATATAAAAAAAGTACAATTTGACTTTTGAGGTCAAATCTTTTAATTTCCAATTCCAAGGTTCATACGGATTTAATGTAATGTTAGATATACAAACTTTTCATGTCTGTAATAGTAACTTGTTTAAATCGAAATCCATAATAGTAATTATTATAATATTTTACATGTGATCAAGTTGTTAATAGGTTTAAATTTAATTTTTTAACCAAAGCAAGATCTCTTTTATCCAAACAAATGGAAGTAATATATGAAAAGAGTGGTAAAATAGATAAAATAATAATAAATGTGAGCATTACATTGCATAAGAAATTTGCAATTTGAACTTTTTCAGCTTCCTCAACTTCTTCATTGGCTGCATCACAGAGTTGTTGCACCTTATCTGAATCTAGTCCAATAATACTGACCATAGCACCTTTAGCAGCATCTGCAGCTTCCTGAGGATCATAATCCCACAAAATTTAAATCTTATAAAAAAATTAATCAGCATATCATAAAGATTTATTAGAGAGATGATGATATGTGATAGCATATAGTATTAATATTTCCTTACCTGCATTGCTTGACCTCTTAGTTTAACCAGCTTGAGACCATCCTCGAAACTAATGATAGAGAAAAATGCACAAAAATATTACAAGGAGAAAAGGTATGAATATATAAGATGAATAGAAGAAAGATCTTGTGACACAAACTTAGATACAATGATGACCAAAGGGTGTGGTTTAGGACTTTAGGCAATTTTTAATGAGCATAGGATTCTAAAACCATGAATATTGCAACAGTTTTCGCTTTGGGATTTTATGAAATATGGAAGTCCATTTGCTGGCTGATTTTTAAGCTAAAGTGACTATCTGGTTATTGTCATCAATTTAGTGGTCATCTTGAACCATCTGGGGTATATATAATCTCTAATGGGTCAAACAAAAAATAAATCAAAAAACAAGTCACTTATCCTGAAAGTCACCTAAGGTGTATTTTTAGACATAAACTACAACTTACTAAAATTTTATATTCAAACGTTTAGATTATTATTGTAAAATAGAATACTTTTCGTAAACCATTAACGTATTAATTATTTATAATTTAAAGGACAAAATTTTATGGCTAGTTTTCAGCTACATGACAGTCATTGGTAAAATTCTTTCTAGATCAATTAAATATAGGAAGAATCATCAACACTTATTGCTAACTAATAATAGCGGAATCAGTTACTCAATCTTTATCAAATTAACAGACTCACCTAAAAGCTCCAGCAAATGCAAGAGCTGTGTATTCCCCTAAACTTAGTCCACATGTAACATCAACAGAATCAATTATCTGTTGACCACCATCACGAGCTCGTAGTATCTCTACTGCAGCTAGACTAGTAACATATATAGCTGGCTGCAAAATTATAAAAAAGATACACCATTGCGTAACTCTGTGTTTTATGGTGTTCACCATCATGAGAAAGTTCAAAACAAAGAAAACCTCACAAAACCGCCAAAACCAAACCAGTCCCGCCAACCCACCCATCTACGCCGGTTAAATTTCTTGTTTCTCAAAACTGTAGTTACCGGTTCAGCCCAAATTTTCATCAAAACCGGCCAAACCAGCATGAACATCCCTACCCATTTGCCTACTGGTTTATAATCACCTGAATGTAACAAGTAAAAGAAGCATGAAATACAGTTAAAAACTTGCCTGACTTAAAACAGTTGAATCCAGCTTCTCTTTTGGCCCATTAATGCAAACGTCCAAGATATCAAACCTTCAAGCATATATAACCATTTTGTTAATGTATATGTAACAAATAAGGTGATATAAAGCATTATAATTTTTTGAGTAAACAAACTATTAAACCTCACCCTAAAATCTCATTTGCCTTATTGTACAACTCTGCAGCAGCTGGTACTTTGAGAGCCTCTTGTCCCATTCCAACAGCTTGTGCACCCTGAAACACGATCACTATCAGATAGAGCAAAAGCATCAGATTCAAATATCAATAGAGAAATTTTCAATTCACAAATTGATTTAATCTCGCAAGTTCATCGAGTAGCTAACATCATTAACAACGAATCAAAACACTGATCATCACAGTTATTCACAGATCGTTTCAACACTTTTCTCTTCAATTCGCTTCCAATTGAGCAATGAACTAAAAATTTCGATCAAATTTCTTAAATCTGACATTCTGACCTGCCCAGGGAAGAGGAAAGCAGTGGTAGGCTTATAATCAACAAACAACGCATCATCAACCGCAGTGGCGGATCCAACCGATACACACATTGAAACCCTAGATTTCTTCAAATTAAGACGTCGAAATCCATGTTTAGGACCTCGAAAACAAACAGACGACGAGCTCTTCAATGAAGATGAATCATGAGCATGAAATGACGCCTGATTGTTCAGTGAAACTGATGGAAGCAATAGAGACGATGAAGCCATTGTTGAGAGACGATTGAAGCTAAAAATATGCCTGATTGTGAGAGATTGTTGGGGAAAAAGCATGCATTTGGTGAATTAGTGAATGTGATTATGAATTTATTAATGAGGGTTTTGATGTTGTTGCGGAGATCACGAGGGATTGGGTGTAGGGTGGGTTTGAAGATGTATAGAGGTGGGTTGAAAAGAAACTCTATACAACATGCTAATATTTCTATAACTACAAACCAGACTTCTTGCTTGTTTGTTAGTCGAATCGGACGTAAAAACCGAATAAATTATATAAAATATATTGAAATTTTGAAAACTATATATGAAAAACCGGTCCAACCAATTCGATTTTTGATCCGACCAACGATTCAATGTCAAAGCAGTTTTAACATTGAACCAGACTGAATTTGAGTTCGATTACTGGTCAGTCTTGTTCGGTTTACTAAACAATGGTTTTACATGTTGCGTAGGTAGTTAGATATACCCTATTGATTACCATCAACCGAGTATATTTTATATAGTGACAACTTAATATATTCTCTAAAAACTTGCATGATGTCATATTTAATGATTAATATTACAAATATTCATTCAAAATGCTTATAATATCATATCATCTTGTTTTACTAAATATCATTTAATATATATTAATTACCAAGTTAGTTATGCATTATGAGTTATATATTATGTTTAGTTGGGTTGTACTTACTTTTTGTTTATTTTCTTAATCTTTAACTTTTTTTAACCAAACACTTTTACATATTTTACAATTTAATCTCAACATTTTTTTACTTTCAAATTTGGTGTTCTATACTTTTTATATTTTTATAAAATTTTCCTTTTACATTTCCGTATAAAATTTACGAGTTAACACATCACACCGTGTTCAACGCTTTTAAGCTCATTTTTTCCCGTTCAACGAAACCATCGCAACACATTGGTTATTATTTTATATGTTTTATGTTTCGCCTACGTGGTTCGACGTTTTTATGTCTACTTTTTGTTCGGTTATATTTTTTCGTTTATTATTTCTTTTTTAATACGAGTTTTTTCGGTGTAGCTAGTCATTGGCGTTGGTGTATCATTGGTGCTACTTGACATATATTATGTCCCCTACTGCAACGCGGGGGGCTCAATCTAGTTTATAGTACTTTTCAGTTATAGTCTGTTGAAGCATCGGTTGTCGGGTCGGGCCATGGACTTGTACGGACCGGATCTAGCATTTCATGAACTTGTGATGGACTTGCAACATAGTTACAACTCGTTAGATTGGGTCCCAAAATGAGCCTTAGCCCTTAGAAGCCCCCCATGACATCCAAATTAGCATGGTTATAAAAATATGAATGTTTACGAGTACTAGTATAAATGTATAAAGAGCATGTGGAGAGAGTGTAACAAGAGTTTAGATAGTTGTCCACATGAGGGAGGAGGAAAAGACCTGCTTTAAAGGAGGGTAGACCTTTTTTATGTAGAGGTGCTTGTTGGAAATCAAGCGAACCTGTATCGATCTGATTTTCAAACTGGCTTGTTGAATCCGATTTGAACCCGAACTAAATTATAGGGTTGAAACCTTTTTGTAACCGTATAGTTTGAAATCAGTCAACCCCAAATCAAGAACTGTTAAAACTTGGTTCCATACTAGTCAAACTTGATCTAATATAATCAAAACATTGAAATCAAGCGACCCCGAATCAACCCTCTCAAAGCTAGTTTCAAACTTAATTATTTTGGAAAAAACTTAATTTGACCTAATATAACAACTTGAATTTTGTCCATTTCACAAAGTGAAATTGGGTTATCTAACAACGAACACCTTCTTTACTTATTTTTTAATTTTAAATATTGATGATTATTCGAAACAATCTTATATAATAAAAATCGAAAAAACTTAAAAAATACCCATTTGACCTAAATTTTCTCTTAAAATATCCATTTAACCAGACCATCCCTAATATCCCCACGACCCCACTCAACAAAGTCATCTCTGTCCTTTAATTAGAGTTGCCCGAACCCTCATTTAATGGACATGATTTGTCCACACATCCAAATACAGTCAAACGAACCTATTTAAAGTTCTACCAAACCTATCTTGAGTTGGAATGAACCAATTTTCAAATAAATTCGATCGAACTTAAACACGGTTGAACAACTCCTATTTAAGTTCAAACGACCCTATTTTTATTCAAACAATTATATTTAAAGTTCGAACGACCCTATTTAAGTTCAAACGACTCTATTTAAGGCTTAGAATTATTATATTTAAGGCTCAAACAACTCTTTTTGTAGTGTGAATCTTTTTTAATTTATGTTAGTAAAAAAGAACAGTTTAAGGAACAAAAAGGATCAAAAAAGAAACATTTTGAGAGAAAATCTACATTCACACTTTTATTTATTCTACGTTGTAACTACCCTGTACAAAAGAGTATTAAATTCTTCGAGAAGGATTAAAAGTTTGAAAAAAAAATGTATATATCAAGGAGAGAAGCTAATGCAAGTCCCCCTGCTTACCAACTTGTACATCGTGCTTGTTGGCCTGTACATCAACCAAACTTTTATTACACCTTGTTTATATACATCAGTGTTTTCGCGACTGGATCGGACCGGCCGGTCCGGGTCGCTACGAATCGTTTTTGAACGGTCGAACCGGCCGGTTCTTTCCGAACCGCTGTATGTATAATAGACCCCCAATGTAGACATAAAATAACTATAGAGTACAAGACTTTACATTCTATTCTTCAATATGCCTAGCTTATATGCCATGATATTTGACAGCCAGTTGACCCGTGGGCCCTTCCCTTCGCTGACGAAAACGACATCGGGCCGTCTTCATTTTCAACAGAAGGCTCTGATAATAAGTCACCAACCAAGTCCAATTGTTAGATACACAACATGAACAAGAAGATATGGTTTTATACAAATTTGAAGTATAAAGGAAAGGTTAAATGCCGTGCAAAGTGTATTTTTAATGAAGGATGGTTGTACACGATCAAAATTATACGGCACACCACCAAGTATAATTGATGGTAGACGAATCACTTCATTTTTTAATATTGTAAACCTCTTAAATGTTTTATTTATAAGTTTATAACTGTAGCAGTATAGTCTTTCTATCATATTTACATGCTAACCATCCTTGATTTATAAATAAGCGCTAGGCACTAATGCACTATGGGCCGCTTTGGTCGCAAAACCGAAAGC
Organism: Flaveria trinervia; assembly: GCA_025506515.1. Taxonomy (NCBI): domain Eukaryota; kingdom Viridiplantae; phylum Streptophyta; class Magnoliopsida; order Asterales; family Asteraceae; genus Flaveria; species Flaveria trinervia. Next base: position 3,442,408 of record CM046442.1, read on the forward strand.
ATGAGGCATGCGCATCATGTACATGAGACGCGTGTGTTTGTACAAGCCAAATAATCTTTATTTACAACACGAAGTCCCTCTTAAATGTTTTACATATCAACCTAATTATCAAGTAAACCTTTCAATAAATATTCATCTCTTTGGTTGCTTTTACATATAAACCTCCTACACACCCTAATAAGCTAATATTGACCAATTTTGACCCAAAACTACATGAAATGCGCCTTTTTGACTCTGATGAGTAGCTTTTTAAACCAAGTAACTATCTGTACAAAAATCTAAAAGTTTGAACAAAAACTATTCTTCAAACTAAATGGATGTTTGAAGTAACCTATGAACTGGAACTTGTGATCGTCTACATGTGAAGTGACTAGTGGTCAAACATTTCTATTGAACTATTGCGATTTTGAGAGTATAAAATAGGAAGTTTGAAGCGAAGCTTTAAACCATACCTTGTGGTTATTATATATAATCAGCAGCCTGAAGTTCACTGAATGTCTCTGATTCACTCCTTATTACCCTCGTTTTATCGCCTCTTATTTCTAAAACCTGGTGAACAAATATCGTATTAAAAAATTTACAGCATTAACAAAACATGTTTTGTTTTATTTAATGCATAGATTATGCTAAAGTCAACAAATAAAAGAAAAAGATGATGTTTACCTCAGGTCTTGAATCAAGAACTCCACTAGACATTCCCACATCAACACACCAAATGCTACAGTTATATTTACTGCATATCAAATGTTATGTCCATTAGATTAATGTTGAATTTGGTTACAAATTAAAATATTTCAAAGTTCTATTTACTCCTATCAGACCATAAAAAAATGGAATACTTGACTTGATACGTTATTAAATTATTTAGAATAATTCTAACATCTAACTCCAGGGAAACTTGGATTCGGATTCTGATAATGATTATTTGATTATCTAACTGATTATAAAATGGTAAAACAAATCACCTTTCTGCACATTTCAACCTATTTTGAGAGACTTGTGTTCCCATATTTGCTGAGACATTTCTCAATTTTTTCACAAGAATGGCTATTATGGTCATTTTAGTGTTTGGTTTCCTAAATAATCACAATTTGTTAAACACTTACATAACTAATTATTACAACTTTAAACAACAATTTCAATCCCAACACCATGTCACTATCTCAAACAGCATTAAAGGAGTAAAATTATTCAATATCTCATTATCTGATAATCACTTCCGAAATCTCACATCCAAAATACCACTTTTTTGTTACTGAATAACAGAAAGGTAGGTAACATTTACTTGCAAATGTAAAACATATTTCACTTTTTTGTATTTGTGTGTGTGGGGGGGTGTTTTTGTGGTTTACTAACAAATAATGATGTCTTGATGATCGCTTACCAATTGACTCCTGTAGTTTGTGGAGTATGTCCCACCACCATTGCCTTGGCACCAACCACTTGAAGTGTGCTGTCAAGAATAGACTGAATCTGTGAAACAAACACACCCTTGATCAAATATTTTTATATGGATTTTATCTCACCTGGGTCAAATAAATTTTTTTAGCAAAAACAGAGAATAGATCAAATGGGTTGAAAGACTTTGAGGTATATCTTTAGAACAAAAAACTTCCTAAATTATTTTATTCAAAGATCAAGGTTAAAAGTTTAATAGTGTTGTGTTTGTAATCATAAATAACACATCATTTATTAAAAAGAAGAATTCAAAAAATGGACAAAAAGAAGTTTCTGGGTCAACCCGGCCCGTTTCTGCTAGAACACAGGTAATAAAGATATCAAAATATGAATTTTACTTGCCTGTTCAATCTGATAATCTTCTAAATCAGAGGTATCTCTAGAATATAAACGATTCCAAACAACACTATCATAGCCTCTGGCAGCTATAAAAGGTAACTGTGACCCGTTGTCATCTTGATTAGCATCAATCATCCATTTAGATACTTCACTATTAATCCTCTCTATGCCATAAGTGACTGAAACATTACCAAAAATTCAGTGTTTATCTATCCCTACAAAAGAATATAATACCCAGAAAATACCAAATAAAGAATACAACAATTTCCCACCAAATCCAAAATGAATGCAACAATAACTTTCATTACAAAATAATGAAATATTGAAAGGAGTTGTGTTATCAACATGATTCTCAAATAATGTTGTTACTTAATGATAGTGGATTTAGTAATAGTTAAAATGCAAATGAAAGTGACAACTTTGGTCACATTCCTATTTCAGGTAACCAACTCTTCTAACCATCAAAATTTCAAAATTTTCTGGTCTAAGGAAATCTTCTAAGTTAACTGGTTTCTCATGCAAGATGCCACATCATGATTTTAACATGGCAGACGGGTCTAATAAAGTTTTTTTTTATAATTTTGGTAGCCTTGTACTAATTTTTTTGAACCTTAAAGTTTTTTTTTTCTAGCCTAAGAAATGTTGGTCACCTTATATAATAATTTGACTAAAGTTGGTTATTTCTTTAAACAGTTAGCCCATAGTCATACACTTCCATTAGCTTATATAGTAAATCAAAGGTTGCATATGTTTTGGGACAAAGGGACCAAGTTGGCAAAGATAAATAAACAGAATAGATGATGTTAAGCTTCATAATAACTATATATAAAATGAGGGTTGATGCTTACCATGGTGGGGAAGAAGTCCGCCATGACAGAAGACCCAATCATCAACTTTAAGGACAACAGGATGTCGTGCCAACTCAGATGCCAATGGACCACCTGGTCTTAAAAGTACTGATCTTGCAATTACTCCCTTTTGCCGCTGTCCTAATATTTAAATAGATCAATCAGGATCTTCTCACTTTTGATTAGAGACGAAAATTGATATAAAATGCTACCAAATTGCCATCATGAACATCACAAATTGTAAAATTGATAATTTCATCACAACTACTTCTTAAAAGTACTGATCTTGCAATTACTCCCTTTTGCCGCTGTCCTAATAGGTTAATATTTAAATAGATCAATCAGGATCTTCTCATTTTTTATTAGAGATGAAAATTGATATAAAATGCTACCAAATTGCCATCATGATCATCACAAATTGTAAAATTGATAATTTCATCAAAACTACTTCTTAATGAATAATGAGTGAATTGGGTAGTTGATTTCCTCAAATGGGTCAAATAAAAAAATTAGCTGAAAACGGAGATTATCATGTGTAGAAACCTTCTAACTCATTTTACTCAAAGATTCAGCTTATCACTGCAATAACTCTTATTTATAAATAAATAGCAAAAAAGCATTTGTGGGTCCACCCAACGCAATCCGACTCATTCTGACCCATACTAAAAAGCTTGTCGACCGAAACTTGTGATGACACATTATACAACCCACCCACATTGCAACATGTAGTTAACAGAAAGTTAACCCCAACTTCCATGAATTACATACCTTTACTAGGTTCCATGATCCCCAGGAACTATGTGACATTTTCCGTTCTTGTTTCCAACTTTCAGATACTTCAAACCAACTGGCAAAAGCATCTTCCCAATTATGCCCACAATCATTTAAATATTCTAAAAAGTCTGAACATTCTTCAAATGCCCCAGAATCAACATATCTAAAATCCCCTTCGACATTCATAGTTTCATGATTTCCATTCACCTAAGATTATCAAGCAATACATTCAGTCGTTAACCATATAATAATTTCTATTAGATGGAAGAACTAGGTTATACCAATTCAAAATATGAAAAGCAATTCATTTGACCTGAAAGCCAAAGCCTATATGTGGCCTTTACAGCCCAATGATAAAAAAGTACAACTTTTTGTAAGCACACCTGAAAAACAGCTCCACCATGTTTTTTAGCCTGAATTTGCAGTGACCTCAACAAAGATAAGATAGCAATTTCATCTTCACCCCTGTCTAGTATATCTCCAAGCTGAACCAAGACCTGATCAAAAGGAAAATATGTAAATAATTGCATCAATTATGACACGTTGTATGTGCTCAAAGTGTTAAAAAATAATCCAACTATAAAGGCAAACCGTCTCTTGGCCGGTCCACATGTCACGGCCATCTGAGCTTAAGACCCCAGCCAACTCGAGTGCACTTCTTGCTTTAGCAAGGTCTCCGTGCAAATCCCCAACTAAAAGAATTATTTCATGTAACATTTTAATGTGATGATACTAAAGATTATGAAATACATATGCGTGACATTACATGACGAAGCTGGAAGGTATTCAGACTGCAAACAGAACCCACAAAAAATAGCAACTAGAATTTAAGTGCAAGAAATAAATAGCACAGGGATATAAGATTGTTCGCGCAAAGATGGTTCCTATAGATTACACAACCTACTTACGAAAACAGGTCTAAAGTTCCATACGGCCAAGTGCATAATTCTGATTTTTGTTCCAAGGGTATTGCCCCCTTAACCCCTACCCCAGCCTAGGCGCTGCACCCTCAGACTCCCACCTCCACAGCTTCAACTAGGTCCTAGGCGCACGCCATGCTTGCCATCTAATAAGCAGCAACTGGATCAAGCTATCGAATCTCACAATCAGCACTCCACAACTCAACAGAAACACACAAAAAGACTACTATATTTGAAAACCAAAAAGTACTGAACACAAAATCAGCCTAAGCAAATATACACTGTTGAAAAGATGAAGTAATGAAACAATTAATGTAGCCAAGAACGTATACTATTACTTTCAAATGAGATGCTAGAAGCTCCTGAGAACAATCAAGATAAGCTATAAAGTATCCTTGTCTCTCATAACTAGAATCTACTTCCCAAAACACTGTAAGGATTGAGGGTACGAAAAATTACAAGTCTGAGGTCCAAATACTCCCAGGGTTTTAAGCTAGTGAACCTTACTCCCAACTTCTTAACCTAATGATCGTTTTTCAAATTATTTTTGTTAAGTTTATATTCAATCTGCTACAATAGTACAATTAATAGCTGATATGCTGAAAAAAAACAAGTATGATCATCATTCATCACCAGTAACTAAAACGTGTTTTTAACCAGTCAACAAAATCAAATGCATTTAACAAGAGCTCCAAAATTTGAAAATAGAATTCAATAGCGTAATTCGAAACTCCATGTAGCAAACAACATCATGATTCATGAATGACGTTTAGCGAACATATTACTAACATATCAATTCTCCAACAACTAAAACAACTCAACAAACAACAAAACCTATAAACAAATCGAGAAATGCATTCAAAACACATCAGTATTCATATCAAAATCAAATTTGAATTTTGAATTTCAAATTTCAAATTTTCAATCTCAGGAACTGATACATATCGGGAAACAATTAACCGCTAGAGCTAAAAGTAGAATAACCTCACCAGCAACGATGCGACGACCGGGAGCAGATACAAACGTCGTAGGATCGCCGGAGATGACAATCGGTTTCAAGGCGCCGGCGGCGGAGCCACCGTAGCTAACGGACGTTAACGGCGGAGCATCAGTGAGCTTACGAGAGTGTTGAGATGGAGGTTGTGTAGGTAACGAATTTAGCGACAAAGAAGCCATCGCCATTGTTGAGTTGTTGAGTTGTGGTGAAAGCTTTAATAACAATGGCGAGTATCCGTCACACTACAACCACGATTTTTTTATCTTCATTTTTTCTTCAAGATTTTCTGAACTTTTCACTCTTAAGCGATTTTGGTCCCTTAACTTGTAACTCGTGTACTTTAAGCAATTTTTCAAAACCGGATCAGACGTCAAACCGAACGTGTTACTGGTTTGATGGTCGGACCGGATTTAACTATATTTTAATTATATTTATAAATGTAATAAAATATAAGTAATTTAGATTTGATTTATATATATATTTTATAGTTATATATCTAACAACAATTACAAACTATTACAGAGTATGTTACCCTAAGTCTCTAACCTCCCACTCCCCCCAAAGTTATTATTCATATTCGCTTAGCCTCCCACCCTGGTATTGATCTACAATCAACTCCATCCCCAACTCCAGTGTCGAACTATTGTTTGTAGTGCAAGTCCAACTACCATTGAAATAATAGGTGGTCATCGTATCTTCGATATGTATTATCTTCGATATGTTTTATCTTCGATATGTTTTATCTTCGATATGTTTTATCTTCGATATGTTTTATCTTCGATATGTTTTATCTTCGATATGTATTATCTTCGAAAGCATATATCAAGCACCTTCAGTTGAAAATGGGTGATGATGAGGATAATTGAAGGGATAAATAAAAAAGTTGTGATTTAGTAAAATGGTAACTTCACAAAATAAAATTTACTGCTCATAACATCAAGGATTAAAATGTATTGCGTCCGAGTGACAATGATTACTATAGTTATGACTTCTAAAAAGTTAGAATCAAACTATGATATAAACATAGCACATAGACAAACAAGCATGGCATGCCATTTAACAATAACTTATTTAAGTAATTTGATTGTGTTGACTTAGTTTTTTTGTGGTTCATTCATATTGTAGAGCAATATAAATTGATGCTACTAATAAACCTTGTTAACTTATAACAGATTCAAATGAAAGGACCACAATGCCATCACCATCCCCCACACCAAAATGATTAAACGCATTTTCGCATACTAGAAAAGTGTCTGCACAATACGGCACTGTGTCATTTTATATCCGACACGTGAATTTAATATTTTGTTATTCTTGTAGTAGTTTTACAAAAGTGTATTATGTTTTTTTTCTAATCTAAAATTTAGAACATCAATAAATGGGTTCTACAAGACTACTTGTACATATATTCATAAACTTATTGTACCTCATAAAATATAGATCTGTTCAGCAAAAATTTTACACCAAAACGTTTAAAAAAACACAGGTTAAGTTGTAATCTCAAAACGTTTTTAACTGTGATAGATCAAAATTTATACTTGAAATCTTGAAATATATTAAGTTATTTTGTTTATGGGTAGATAATATAAAATTTGATGCAAGTTTTTAGTAAGTGTAAGGTTATTATGTAACTAATTGAAAGGGGTAATTTGTAAATAATGTTAAAAGTACTATTTTGCTCTCAAAAGTGGTTGTATCTTACGCATTGAATATAATAATTTTTTAATTTTATTGTTTTTTTAAAATATCACTTTCATAGGTTTTATGTATAGGTTAAATAGAGTGAAAAATATATTTGTAATAAATTATCCATGGACATATTGTTAATGGGTGATATTGTGCTCAAATTAAGGCCCAATGGATCTGCTCACTTCTACGAACAGGGTTTCAACTTCCTATATCTTTCTAATCTTTCTATTATTTACGTTTCAAGATTTTAGGCCCATTACTTAAAAAAGAGCTTGCTGAATTAGAGAACGTTTTCAATATTTTAGGCCCGTTGCTTAAAAGGAAGCTTACTGAAATAGAGTGTTTGATAATCTTATGGTTAAGGCATTAGAGGTATTAAGGGGTTGTTTGGCAACCTTTTAATCAACCTTTTAATGATTTAAATGTCTGAATGGTTCGGTATTTAATGGTTCAGAGTTCAGACTGTTTGTTTCGTGAGCACATGTTTGAATAATTAAGACATTTACCTCTGAATAGTTAAGACATTTTCCTCTGAATGGTTAAGCATTATGTTGATGCTGAATGGTTAAGAGGTCTAATGTTGAATGGTTAAGACATATTATCTAAATTGGTAAGACATTTTCCTTTTAATAGTTAAACGATATAATAGCTCTTAATGGTTCAATACTTAATGATTCAGATCTCTTATTAGTTCAACACTTAATTATTCAGAAGTTGTCAAACAACCCCTAAAAGTTCTGATCAAATGAAATGTAGCCTATAAATTGTTTTAGCATGTTTTTACAACTTACTCACTAAAAGACTCTATAAACCATTAAGATTTATGTTTCAAGCAAAATAACACACATTCTACCTCTGACAAATTCAAAGTAGTTTATTAATTGAATCTTCAAGAGACTATTTTTTTTGAACAGTCAACGAATAATTTTTAAGTCCGGTCACCCGGGTAAACCCAATGGCGAATGGTCATCCACGCCCGCGAACACAGACAACGCTGGTGACTCGGTTCATCCATCACTCCAAGGGGAACCCACCACCTAAAAATCCACTGTGATAAAACCCTTGACCTACTAGGAATATATTACACCTAGTGAGACTTCAACCTATTACCTTCACTTTGGAAAGTTATAGGATGGCTTCAAAAGACTACTAAACAGTCATTTGCTCTTTCTAACAACATTAAATGCCTCTTAAATAACACCTATCATTTATCAACTTAAACTTGTAATAATTTAAATTTTAAACCGAGTTACTTGTGACGGGACAATCATTAATGGCACTTGTAAGCTCACCTCAAGATTATAAAAGGCTATAATGAAAGCAAGTCACGATGGAATCATGGAAATAGAGTAAACATGACTGGGTTTGTTAAGTTTAGCTAGTTTTTTAAATTTTTATTATCGAGATAAAGCTACGTATATGAGAAAATTGCATAGATTGTTCCTAATGGTTTGATCAAATTGCATGTTTGGTGCTTAAATTGTAAACGTTGCAATGTTAGTCTAAACTTTTGTGTATTCATTGCATATTTAGTACCTGACGTTAAGTTCATTCATTTAGTATGCATTTTGTTAAATTTTAAACTAACTTCTAAATTTAACTTTTAGAGACCAAAAGTGCAACATTCATATAAAAATTTAGACATATTTACAATTATAAAAAGCAGGGGACCAAATTTACAATGGATATATATATGTTTGGACTAACTTTGTAATTTCAAAAAGTAGGAACCAAACATATAATTTGATCATAAGGACCATATATGCAATTTTCTCTACGAATAATATCAAAGTTTCGGTATTGTTTTGATAAAATTAGTCGTGTTTTTTCTAGTTATAAAAATCACTTGAGTTTTAATACTATTTTAATCTTATAAAAAAATATACATGAAAATCTTTTCAGATTATATGATCTAGGTGAAATATGTATTTGGTTACTATTTAGTATTTTTTTTAAATATTAATCGACTTCAAAGTTTATAAATTATTATATATTAAACAATATTGTTAGAACTATTATTAAAAATGATCATTTTCCAGGCTTTGAGATATATGAACGGTTGAACACTTAGAATATACAATATACAACATTCTAGTATGTTAACAGAGAATATACAATATACAACATTCTAGTATGTTAACAGATTGTTATTTGTTAGAAAATTACTAATCGGTGTACATAAATACTAAGCAATAGAATCAGAAACAAAATAAGGAGAACTAGACTTGTGTTTGATACAATTTCCTTAAATATATTTGTCATTTGTTCATAGGGTACACTGGTTCAAAGTAATGTACTGCTGAACGTCATCATTTGCCTGAAAGAAAAACGTAACGTGAAGATACGAAATTGTCGAGCCTGTGTCGGTGTATGTCGTGGTTTTTGTTAGTGACCTCTCTGATGTGTTGCTATATAAACACGGAAAGAAAAGAATTGTAACCAAATATAATTCATTACATAGAACGGGTTATATCATTATTCTTATTATTAGATAGTAATGATCATTATTAGCAAAATGGTTTGAATAATAATGATAAGGAATGCATATAAACAAATAAACATTTGTTCTCACATCAATATGAGACTAAATACCATTCTTTTAAAATTCTAATCAAGATCACGTAACAATTTTGAAGATTTCGACGTCTAATTCAATCTTCACACCAACATTTTTCACTTCTAAACATGAATAAAATATGAGTATTAATGGTTAGGTTTTCTGTATTACATTTAACTAATATTAGTCTCACAAAACTAGAAAAACAAAAATTCAATAATTTGTTAAACAGTAAAACCTATAATTCTGTTAATTTTAATTTTTAATAATTATGTTTGCCTCACTCCACAATCATTTTATAGCCAAGGAAGATTATTTAACAAGTTAACATATTCTTTTAAAAATAAATGAAATTGTAGGTTTGAAAGCTTTGTCTAGTAGAAGAAGCCAGAAGTATAGATTATGGATGTAGGTGCTTTAAAGAACAAGGACATCAATGAAAAGCAAATAAAATACCCACAGAGCAAACAACACACACATGTATGCATGCAACCATCCATGCATGCATGTATGTATGTGTGTATATATATATATGTATGTATGTATTTTCATGCATGAATGAATGATGTAACTACACATTATTATGATTGATTGTTAACTCCTATCACTTGTTCCTTCCCTAGGAACACCATTTACAATGCTTCCAATTGATGTTATAAAAAAATATAGTTTATAAGTCAACAAAACTTCTCATACAAGAACTATCTTGTGATCTACCCTGTTTAATGATTTATATTAAAGTATGTTAGTTTATGGTTAATATACAATGATAATATGATAAAAATTAATTATTCTCATACAAGAACTATCTTGTGATCTACATGTGTATGGAATATTATTCTTTACTAGTGACTTAATGAAGTTTCCACTAGAGTGATGTAAACCATTTTTGATGGACACACTGTTAACCTATGCATATGAATAGAGCCAACAACTCTAATAAATGTGAATATTCTAGTTAAAGGAACCTAAATTCTTTTTCTATTTAGGCATCGTAGATTAATACCATTGTATACACTTATTAACATATACATGGTGTAGAGAAAGCCTGAAAATTTAATAGACATTTTAAACCCAATAACAATTTAAACAAATAGTTAATCTAAATATCTAATACCATTTTATTTACTTACATTTTAAAACCATGTTATTTTCCAATTTCAACCCAATTTACAAAGTGATGGCATAGGGCGTGACAAAATTGTCATAGTACTAATATATTTCATCTCTATATATAAGTTTCTGTATCAATAGGCTTACTTTTATTCATCGCACATGACATCTGAAATATTATTAAAATGATAGAAATAGGCTATAAATGAGAAAGAGAGAATGTTTTGTGTGTAGGGATAGACTCCAAAGACTGGTTTCGTGGGAGAAATAGTCGTAAATGAAACAAGTTTATAAGCGTTAAAGCATCAATAATATTACCTTGAAATTTAAGGAAAGTAGCAAATAACAGATTTGAAGTCGTTTTAAAAACAAAAACAAAATGATTGCTTTGTAAGTCATAACTAGGAGACCCTTTTGTGTTTAAATTATTCTTTATTTGTAAAGATATGCTTCTGATTTAGTATAGAAGGATCTATCAAACATGTGAGATATTGAAGTTACGAGGTTAGTTTAACAACGCTTTATATATAACCATTATATATTTCTATCTACCCACTATCACAGACAAGTCAAGGGTATTTATGTCATTTTTATGTTGAATGTGGTCAATGACGGTCAACGGTCAGATCTCACTACCCATGTGAGGGGTATTAATGTCCTTTTAATATATGGTCATAGACACTCAATTATGAAACGATCACATTGTGGGCACACAATTGCCTATGCGTAAATTAGTAAATTGTACTCTGTTTCCATATACTACGCCGGGTCAAATGGGTGGTGGGTCAAGTACGGGTCAAATAATATCTTTTATACGTTTCGAAATAATTTATTCATTTAGAAGTACAAAAGTAAAAAAACCATAACTACATAGTCGTACGTAAGATACTATAATAGTACATCAACTCATGTGAAGCCACTAGAGATGATTATTAATGTTTAAATAGAATGAATATGTTAAAATAAATATATTTATATTAAAAAAGTGTTAATTCGTCTTTTTTTATAATAAATATGAAAATTATAAAAATAATTGATTTGATTTTTCTTTTTAATTAAAATATGTTAAAACAAATATATCTATATTTGTATTTCTTGTCTTTCTCATATAAATGATAATTATTGTAAATAAATAAACTAAACTATTAAATATCTAAAATATAAATATAATTATTTTAATAATTTATTAATACATATTAAATATAGAGTAATAATTTCTAATTCATTATGTGTTATAAGTTTTAAATATTAATTATATTTTTATTTCACCAATAGATAATAACATTTTAAAAATAAAATATTTATAAAACTGATTATTTTGATATGTTTTATTTATTCATTCTATGTAATACATGGACTCTAACCTAGTATACTAACATTAGAGTGTCAATATGCAAAATAAGATACAACGAAATAAATTATGAGTTAAACAAAATGTATTCATGCCATCCGACGAGAGCTCCTTTCATGTATGGGTTAATATGTCGGAAATGATTTTTGGGTTCTCGTCAGTTTTCGAGTTCAAGTCGGTTCGACCAACAAACACAACTGGCTTTAACGCCCTTGATTTACTTGTTAGTTTCAAAGTCGAATAAGTGTTCACTACCTTTATAACACTAAAATATATGAAATTATTTTATATATATAATTTATATAGTTATAAAAATATGTTTTACACAAATAATAAGTTTCGCAAAGAACATGTTTACTTTAAATGAATGTTTTGTATACTCAAACTTTTAACATCAATATTTACAATTTCATATATTCATTATACAATGATCTCTACTATCTTTTAGCCTATATGTTACGCCAACTCTAAAGGTACACTGGACTTGGATATTAAATGTATATATTGTCGGCATGTATTATTCGTATGTAACATGACTTGTTTATAAAAATAAGATAATGAGAAATGATGATATCTAAGAAATCGTATGAGATTAAAAAGGGGGAAAGTGATTTCATGTCATCATAACTTTGACAAATTGTTATTATGAAGCTACGTATGAATGTGACTTATGATGATTTATAATATTTTTACTATATGTAGTAAAACAAGAAAAATATTACTTTTGGACTTGGTAGTTTGGGTAGTAGGACGCCTAAAGAAATACTAGAAAAGTTCACTTTTGACTTTACTTTTCTAATTGGAAAGTGAGTTTTAATAATATTTTTAAGGTATTTTTTAAGAACGGTACTAACAGTTTTAGTGATATGTTTCTTTCTTTATAGTTCAGGTATGTGTTATATTTCAAACAAAATTTCAACCGTCTATTGTTACTTTGACGTTTGATGATGGCGCCAACCGTCTTAGAAGAAAGTTGACTTGCTCGTAAAACCTCCTTGATTTGCAACGAATTAAAATTCATTGTCTGCAAGATTCGAACCCGGGTCTTCCTCATAGGATGAAACATCGAACCGCCGCACCAAAGGGTCTTTTAAGGTGTTTTATTTGTGGTTGTAGTTAATTTATTGAGTTGTATACATTTTTACTTTTGTTTCTAAACTATGAAGTAAGCTCGCGTGATGTAACGCGTTTGCGACTTCATTGCACATGAATATTAACGTGGTAAAGAATATAAAAGAAACATTTGAAGTTACGGAGGCTCGGATCTGTAAACCCGAACATAGATAAAAATTCTATTATGTCTCGTACATTGTTACATAAATAGAACTTTACAATGAAATAAAAATGCTTTAAAAGAGATGGTAACAAGATATATATTTTAAGAGTGATGTATTATATTGTTGACACATATAAAATTGATAAGCTGGTTAACACATGATATATATATATATAGATATAGATATAATTACTGTTGAGTTTTAATCAAGTGTGTAGCCTTGAGCTTATTACTAATATATAGATTTATATTTCTTTGGCTGTTTTATTATAATTTTGTCTCAAATCTATTATCTAACTTGTTCAAATTCTTGGTGTCTTAAGCTAAGATTAAACTAAAATAAAATCTCCAAAAGAAAATCTGTCATTCTAAGAAACAAAATAATCCTGCCCACCACACCTTAAGGGGTCATGATTTGAAACCATCAACTACCATTAAGTCAATGTAGTAAACTAACTCGATATCATATAAGATCATGGCCAAAAGTTGATAATTAGTTATCCGATTCGGACTGGTGGATATAGTTGGTAAAAGGTCGAACAACACGACCACAAAACCTATTACCGATGACCACAAGTTCAGTCGCGATCGATATATCATGTTTTATCAATGTATATTTGGTAAAAGAAAACCATGATGGCGGGTCTAAAAATCTGTTTAGTGGAGTCACAAGCACTTATAATCAACTTCTGTTGAATGTTACGTTTTAACAAGGAAAAGTAATATATATATATATATATATTATATATATATATAATATATATATATATATATAATATATATATAATTCAACTAAGACACATGTATAATCAAGAATACAGAGTTATATAAAACTGGATATAAAACTCAAAAAGATAGATAATTTTTTTTACCTTTTACTTAAATTTTGACGATAGTACGTATTCAAGTGAAAAATGATTTTGTTTTTACAATCATATAAAGGAAAGCGTTTAAATAAAAATGGGTTTAAATCCAAAACTTGATATAAAACTCAAAACGATAAATAAAATAATTTTACCTTTTACGTAAATTTTTACGATAGTATTCATGTGAAAAATGTTTTTTTTACAATCATATAAAGGAAAGAGTTTAAATAAAAATTGGTTTACATTCAAAACATATAAAACAAAATCACAACCATTAAACATTTTAATCAATAATTGAAATCAAATTATAAAAAAAGTCTTGTTGGATACCACTTTTGTTAAATTTTATTTAAGATCCCTCAATATTTAATGTTCATAGCTTTTAGAGTAAATTATTAATTTAATTTCATAATCGTGGTTTGCTTTAAATAACTATTTTCATTCTAAAGTTTAAAAACAACTATTATAATTTAATAATTCAATAACATAACATTTTTCATCAAATTCGTTAACCCAATCCACGTATTAAGTTAAAAGCTTCCCATGTGCTTCTCATAAGATGGTCATATTAGTCAATCTAACTTAAAAAAAACCTTTATGGTTTCAACTTCTAAGACTACAATCGATTGACTTCACAAACTATAATAATTTGTTGATTGGTTTTACAAGTTACGACTTTTCATCAATCGACTTTACAACCTACAACTTCTTTAACGATCGGCTTCACTGACCTGTGTCTTCTCTATTGATTCTTTAAAGAATCCGTCGTCATGGTTTTTTTGTTTTGGTACGTTTCAAACAAATTATATGTTCGATCCTTAATAGGTTAATGATGAGTTTGTATTACTTTTCTTTTAAATTCATGTTCACTACCATTGTCGTTTTATCTTATGGTTATTTGATTTTTTCATTTTATATTAATAAAAACTCATGAATACAAGCAAATACGTAAAACATTTGCGTGTAGATTATGATTTTAAAGTAGATTGGCATGCTTAGAGTGACAATGATCATAAATTCATGTTAAATGAACCCTTTTATTACTTATTTACTTAGAGTAAATTTCATTTTTGCTTCTTGTGGTTTGGTCCAAATAACAATTTACCTTCAAAGATTTCAAAAACAAAATTTTACTTCTAATGATTTGTAATCCGTCTTAATAACTTCAACCTATTAACACCATTAAATAATTCTATTAAAAGTGAGGTTATATATGTCTTTTTATATGTATGGGTTAACCGTGTCATTATTCAATATAATTAAGGTAATTTAGCATATATTTTGATTAATAAAATGCAAATTAATAAAATACTTTATTTTATCTCCCAAACTTAAATAACTTCACTATCACCATCACCAACATCACCACCATCACTTCCAACCACCCTTCACACCACCGCCACTTCTTCCAGGCTCCAACCACATCACTGCTACTAATTTCAACCACCTCCACACCCACCACCATCGTACCATCGTATCCATCGTACCAACTGGAACTTCTGCCACCATAGTCCTCTACTATCTCTCTCTAAGCCGATGCCATCACCAACGTATCACCATGTAACACCCGGTTTTTTTAAAGTCAATGAAAAATAGAATAAAGTGAAGAAAAAGGAAAAAAAAAGATATTTTACCCAAGTTAAGGGGTAAAAAGTATCAAAAGGACAAAAAGGTTTGAAAGTGAGTGTAAAGTGGGCATGGCAGCCCACTCTACTCTTACAACTTCTAGATTTGTGTTTTTTAGAGAGAGAAAGTAGCAAGAGCAGTAGAGAAGCTCTCGGTTTTGGGAAGAAGAACAAGCTGAAAATTCGAATTCAATGTAAGAATTTATGGTTTTTAAGTGTTCTTAACTGGCCTTGCCTCGGTTGTATGCTTATGTGTGTTTGTATGTTTGGTTGTGCGTGTTTTTAGTGGGTTTTAGGTGTTGAACCTGCAGCAAACGGGTTTTGAAGGAAGTCATACCCAAGAGGCTGCAAAAGGTGAGTTTTAGGACCCCTCTTTTACATGTTTTAACTGATTTTGGGGCTGAAAATACATGATTGTATGTATTTATAATCTGGGTTTTATAACCCGTACGTATGAACGTGTGTATGCTGCGATTACGATGTGATATTAGACTATGTTCTTGCGTGATGATGTTATGGTTGTGTTTCTAAGGCTTAGAATGCATGATTTAAGCTTAGAACATGAAGATGAGATTTGTGGACTGAAACTGATGAATAGTGTGCCCTAGGATGCTCATACGACCAAAACAGTAGTTCATACGCCTAAGTTTAGAAAACTGCTTAAGTGTTGACAAATGCGGATGAGTAAGTCATGCGACTGAGGAAATGCGGATGAGTAACTCATGCGACTGAGGAATTGCGGATGAGTAAGTCATGCGACTGAGGAAATGCGGATGAGTAAGTTCATGCGATTAAGGAAATACGGATGAACAAAGTTAATGCGGATGAGCATTGACAAATGCGGATAAGTAAAGTCAATGTGGATGAACAAATGCGGATGAGTAGAAAGAAATGTGGATGAACAAAAAAGGAAATGCGGATGAACACTTAGAATATTTTTTGACTTTTTGGGGAAAAAGAGAAATTTAGGCTTTGACTTGAGAGGTTCCCGAGGGTTATGTAAGTTGACTTTTGAGGTCATAGATGTATGTGGGGCATGTTATGATGTATGATTAATGCTTGTGCATGATGGTTTGTATGATGTATGTTATGTATGTATGATGCCCTGTATGATGATGTTGACTGTGTATGTTGATGTTCCTTATTATGTATGATTATTTTTCCGTGGCTTTACGTTGAATGTTAATGAATGAAATGAAAGTATTATATAACGTAAAGTGGAAGATAATAAAAAGAGGGACGTAATGAATGAATGCATGCATTAATGAATGAATGAAAGTAATGAAAGGCTTGCAAGAAAATGTATAGAGGTGCACGACTCTAAAATGTCATAAGCTCAACTGTGTGTGGTTTAGCTAACCCTTAAGGATACACGCAGGGGTCCAGTCTTTGTGATTGACCAGTGATATAGTACATGGTTTATAGTGATTACTCACCCCGGTGCTAGTGCCAGGCTATGTGTGTTATGGAAGTCATTTATGATCTTCGGCCCGGTACCCGCTTTGTCCATACGTTTGGGGTGTAGTATACAGTTGGGATCTTTGTCGCTTGCCCCGGTGCTGGTATCAGGCTATGTGCGTTATGGAAGTCATTTATGATCTTCGGCCCAGTACTCGCTTTGTGCATACGTTTGGGGTGTAGCTGATGACACTGATCTGGAAAGAGACAAAGAGATAAAGAAAGAAAGTGATGAACAGTAAAGAGGATAATAATGATATTATCTATGTGTACGTACGATGTGTGATCATGTACGACGGTATAGTATGATTTAAAAGAAAGTAAAGTATGTTTTATTTTAAAACTAGAACTCACTTAGCAACACTGACTTTTTATGCATTTTTCAGTTGACAGGTGAAGTTGCAGAGGATGGCACGGGACGGCTACTTGACTCTTTTGGATGACATTCTTCTGTTTAATGTTTTTGCATTGTAATGCGAACAAATGAAATTGTATAACGAATGTTGTATTATTTTGCAAAAGCATTTTTAATGAAAATGTTGTTTTTAATGTTTCTACTGTAACGTTTTATGAAAGTTAAATGTAATTATATGTTTTATGTGCAATGATTGACCAGCTGTGAGTGTCCCGGGAACGGAGCCTTACACACCATACCTAACGCCATCCAGGGGTGAATCCAAAAAAAACTATGCGGGGGGGGGGGGGGGGCAAATTCTAGGTCGGATAAAATGTGGATTGGGTCAAATATGAAACATAACTTGAGTTAAGTCGAAAGTTAAAATAAGAAAAAAAACAAATGCGAATTAGATAATGCAAAACAATTTATATAATGATTATGAAAATAACTTATCATTAACTAATGTAGTGATTTATTAACTAGTCAATTATGAAAATAACTTATGTAAGAATATTAAAATTCAAGGCCTAACTCTACGTTTATTTAAAATTTAAATCAAACTAAAAAATTAAATATTAACCATTTTCAAAAAATTAAATAAAACTAAAGCGTATGGGTTAAAAATATATTTGCTTATTTGACCATTTTCAAACCCTAATCATTTTGTGGCGAGACTTTTTGCCATAAAAGAATATACATTGTTGTAGAGAGTGCCCTTGTGGTTACATAAATGTTACAAAAGGTGACCCATCGTTACATAAACTAAGCTAAAATCTTAAATAATAACATTAGTTAAGAGCATCACCGATAAAAAGCTTTGAAAACAACTAAAAACACGTCTAATAAGATGACATGTCTAAAAGCACAAATTCTTTAAAATATTTAAAAATCAATCCAATTAAAAAAACTCAAAAACATTGTCCTATTATCATCGTCTTTTTATTTTTAACATATTTTTTTCTCTCTCTAATATATCCATATATATGACACATGAGACCCATATTTACTCATACTTGGGTGTTCATGAGCAAGAATTATTGCCTCAAAAACACCCCACCCAATGGTGACAAACTTAGATGTCCACGCAACTGTTTATAAAAAACATTTATTTTATATGCTCTTAGTGTTGAGTATGGGGGCTTTCTCCCCCTCTAAGTACACTAAATTTTCCACTAACACCATTGTACCACCAAGACGCCCATTGCACCTAGGGACCTTATTGGCGACTAGCGGCGATGGTGGGTGAAAACAAAGGAGGAGGGGATAGTTGTGTAGATCTATGGTTTGGTGGTGATAGTTGTGCGATGGATAGTAGTTGTGTAGATCCAGGGTTTTCGTTTCTTGATTGAGAGAGCAAGAGATAGAGATAGATATAAAGAGAGAGGAGATATTTTGTTTAGTGTTTAGCTTTTAAAATTTTGAAATGTGTAAAAAAAGTTTTATTAAAATACATTGTTAGCTTCTATTACTAAAAAGACTAAAATGTCATTGTAGCTATCATATTTATTTAATGTTGTTAGTAAATTAGAGTTAATTGAGACGGATTACAAACCATAATAACTAAAATAATGATTTTAAAACCTTTATAGATAAATCATTATTTACACCAAACCACTAGTAACAAATACAAAGTTTACTCTGTTATTTATACTAAATGTACTGGTCATTTTATGTCTATTACTTGTACTAATATTACAAGGATACGTTTAAGATTACCTATCCCTAAATTTAATGTGAATAAAGTTAGAATAACATTAAAATGTTGTAGTAAAAAAAACAATAAAATAAACATATTTGTAAATTTGTGAGTGGTGCCGACTGTCGTGGAATTCAGCGAAGTTATGATTGCATTCAAGTACGTGCACAAATGTGATGTTCGGGGGTTGAAGGACAAAGCTACGGACCAAGATTTTGACTTTTGTGACTACCAATGTAGACAATTGACTCCTTCAACAACTAAATTTTAACGGCCAAATGTGTTTAACTTATTTATGAACTTTTTTTAACGGTTAATTAGATTATTGACAGATAATTGGTCAAATCAATTATCTCTAGTGCTCAAATACAAAACTTTGATTTAAACTCGAGATTACTTTAGTTCAGTAGAAGACCTATCATAAATAAAAAAACTATTTAACATAATCTGAAACCTTTTTACTTTTTTGTTTCAAGTATAACTTGAATTCAAGACATGCATTTATGTTATTGAAGTATTGTGGTATTTTATTTTAATTATTTGGGTTAAAAATCATTGGTATATCATAATTTACATATCACAATTAGTTTACATAAATTTATCGTAAGGTTTGATTTATACAAACACTTCACTGCATTTAACTTTATATTGTTTTGCTATTGGAGCTAAGCCTCACCTTAAAAAAGTTTCTTGCTACATTTTCAATTTTATTTTGTTTTTTTATCGATTAGTACACTTTTTTACCATACATATGCTTTATTCCTGAATCATTATATATTTGTATTTTACAAGATTTAAACTTACAAATCACAATGGTATATATTTCATTTAACTTCAAGATGTTGTATGAGAAAAATACATGCTTAATTTTTAATCTTTTTTATATTAGTTTTGTGAAATGACAATTTCTTTACTAAAAACGTGAAAGGATATCATAAACTATTTGATATGAATGATTAAAACTACAAAAGAACTGAATAACGTTCAATCACACAAACCATTTTGTAACACACATCCAACTAGGGTTATTTTCAAAACATAAACTCTAACATTAAAAATTATTAAACAAACAAGTCGAGATATGAGTTTATTTAGCTTAATCAAGATTCATGTCGGATTAATCAATTGAAGATTATTTATCAAACAAAACTGCTAAAAACTGATCAACTTTTTTGTTTTTTTTTGGTTTAATAATTAGTCTTATTAAAATACCATATGTTACTATGATTGAACTCGGCTTCTAATGTAAACTTATATAAGTACGTACGTAGAAAACAAAAACAAATACCACATAAAACATCGAAAATCCATCTCCTTAAGAAGTGATACAAATATCATAATTTATGGAATATATTAAATTCCAATTCTAGGAATAACTTTTATAAATTTTAGGCTTCTTATTTTGTAATTATTCGAACACGAATATCACGAATTTGCATAGGTTAACATGTCCCATTTGTACGTGTATATGAAGTGCCATAATTTTGTATTATTTATGCACACATATATTTTATTATGTGTGGAGACAAGTGGTCGACATTCTAGTATGTTTTTGGAGTTTAATCTAAGAGAAATCAACAAAACATCTTTAAAGCTTAGGTCTTATGTAATTAGCTTTTAAATATATATTGTTATAATAAGGAAAAAAGTTGTGTAGTTAGAAAATAAATATTGTTTAAAAACATTTCAACATTTATTATAACTTATCAAATATGATGTTATTTTATGTAATATATTTAGATATTAGTTTAGATATATTTAAACACAAAGTAATTTTTTTCCAAATTATTAATCATTTTAATTAGAACTTATTATATATTATTAGAAATATTTCAATGTTTCCAGCTGGATTCATCACGCCTCTTTCCATCTCTCTTCAATTCCTTACTATAAATATTGACCATGGCCCCTTTGCTTTCACCATCCTTACAATAAACACTCCCATCACTTTGAGCTTTATGGTTGATCTGTGATTGTATATATACATACACATCACACATGTATGTATATGTGTATGATGTTTGTATATCTTGAGACATACACATGTATGTTAGAAAGCTGCATGTGTTGGCAAATGTATGATGTGGGTGAGATGCCGATGATGATGGTGATGGTCTGTTTATGTTGTAAAAGAAGATAAAACAGTATGGAAGAATCTGTAAAGCTCAGGAGGGATAACGCCCATACATAAATCCATACTGATTATGTTCTTGTGGCGCTATCTATCCTGAGCCTCATGGCTTCTTCTTGCTACATTGCTCTCACCGACTTACAATACACAAATGTTATGAAGATCTTGCACGGTATCATATCGTCCTCTTCTCTGTCAGTTCCTTAGATACATATATGCATTATACATGGTGATTTAATACAAAACTAATTTTACGTAGAACCCGAGTAAACATATAATTCAATTGTATAATTCAATTGTATATAATGTTTGATCAATCTTTTTATTCTAATAAAAAAATAACTATATAGGAGAGACACGTGGCAACATTACATTTCTCCTCACACAAATTTCTTACTTCGATCTCTTTCATATTAATAATTATATTAATTACGTAAAATATATTTAATTTCTTTTTAAACAAAAAATACTTTTTTAATTCATTCAAAAGTTTTTTTTATTACTATTATTTCTAAAGACATAAATTTTCGTTAGTTTCATAGTTAAAGTTGGTTCAGTGGTTTGACATTAAACGCCACATTGGTTTCTTGCCTTGACCTAGTAATAAAACATGGAATAATTAGCATATTATTTTCTAGCTAAAAATAAATACTTTTATTTGAAAACGCTACAACATATACTAGTATTTTTTAAATTATATTCAGTAGTAGACTTATTAATATTTTTCTTGAAACATATCTTTTGATATATGTATTCATTCTTTTATTTTAATTTTCCAGCTTAATCGTATTCAATATTTTGTAAAGAGTGAATTATTGTTTTTCTTCTTGTATTTTGGACATATTTGTCACTAGTTTGGTCATATTGTTACTAGGTAGTCCCCGTGTTTTTGAATGAAAATGATAATGTTTCCTAAACCTTGAAGAGCCATATGCGAGAAAAACCTTTTTGGATGAAAATGACAAATATGACTAAATCATTGGAAGAAAAACAACAATTCACTCTTTGTAAATAACATATTATTTTGTGTTAGCTATTAGCATAGATGGTATTTTCTTTTTAGAATGCGTATAATATATGATTTAATTCGGAGGGATCATTTTAATTTTTTTAATAGAATTGCATTTGTTTTTGGTTGTAAAGCGTTTAATGTAAAGTGGACATCGACTCCTTTCCAACTTCGTTTCTCCTTCATTATTATATTTGACTCTTCAATGCATCTTACTTAATGATCTGAATTTTTTAAATAATTATACAATTTTTTCATATCGATAGCATATTATATATTCTTATGGTATATATGTGTGATTTTGTCTATTTTTATACAAGTGTAATATCTCAAAAGCAAGTATATTTCACTTTTTGCGAGCTATACATAAACATTGTAAAATAAGAAACAACGTGTATATAAAATATTATATAAGACTTTACAACAAGACTGATAAATTGCATTTTTGAGTAATTCAACACCCATACAAACACATTGCATTATTTAAGTACATTAACATTATAATAATTTATTCTTCACCCAAATAGCGACAAATAAAATTTCATCATGAAACACATGGTGGGGAGAAGACTTTCATTTATCAATTTGAAACTAAATTACAAAAAGTCATAAGGAAATTACAAATCTTGAACACATACAATATAATATAGTACAAACTCATACAATAATGTGACTAAAACTTGCATGTAATGGTCTATTTATGAAAGATAATGTGTTCCACCTAACACACGTTTATTGTAGATGCTCGTTAAACAACAAACTAGATCAAACATAACGTTTGAGAAGAACAAATCACACATAGATGTCGACCAAATTGCTTTGATTTATCTGTATGTATACGCATATTCCAAGTTAAAGGTGGTCATTTAAATGGATTGATTTCAACGTATTTAATAAAGAAATTGATCGTATTTAAATTAACCCGCTTGGGAAATCAAACTAGAACGTTAAAAGAAACAAAAACAAATTTATAGTAAACAAGACTAGTTTTTATTGAGCTGCTTAAGATTGACTTGTTAAAACCTCGAATTACATAAAGCTTGAATCGAACCCGGCCTTATATACGTGTCAGAAATTGTGAATCCAAATTTTGTTAACGGTAAATCCAAATATATCACCTTGAACAAACTCAACAAATAAAAATGGAAATCAAGAACAATAATAGACACAAAGAAAAAGACTCAGATCATCAACACGACGATTTATACAAGACAATATGGCAATTATTCAACAAACAAATTGAGGTTATCACAGACAACGAACCTAATTCATACTAAGAAGAAGACAAACCGACAACAAATGAAGACAAAACCCTAATCAACTAAAGTGTACAAGGTGACCATGAGAATAATGTCTTGTTCTTGATAATAACTTGATCAAGATGATGACTAAAATCCAGGTTTAGACCAGCACCAAGAAGAATAAAACAAGTCAATGAGATGATGAAGACATATTTTTATTATTTTTTGTAAATTACAATTTAACAAAATGATCAAATCAGATTAACAAAATAACCTTTAATCTTTCATTTTAAAAGAAATGGACATGTCACCATTGATCCCCGCCTAGGGCGAGGATTCTTATAAAACCCTCGCCGACATGACAAAAAAGTTTCTTAGTCTCAACAAAGTTAAAAAAAAGACTAGTAACACTACACCACCATGCAAGAAAAACTTTGAATCTCACTTAAAAAGGAATCTAGGCGAGGAACCACAAGTCGAGAAGATAAGTTGAAGAATTATATAGGTGTTTAAGATGTATTATAACTTAATTCCCTCACCTACTATTTTTATTTTTTGTTGTAAATATAATAAATAGGAAAGTTACCACAATATCTAAAATAAATGGAATAGGTATAAAATTTTAAAAAATGACTTTTTTATAATACTTATGAAATTATATTATTTATGTAAATAGTTTACAAATAAGTTTTATATTTTAGAGTTTCAGACAATTAATATATTACATTCTTTACAAATATATTAATAATAGTTTATAAATATAAAAAAATTCCAATACTTCGATCGAGGAGGGGCAATTCCGTAACTACAGTGAGTAGAACTCATAACTCCTCGGCTGACCAGCGAGAAAGAGAACCAATTTTGTCACATCAGCGAGAAAGACACCTATTTCTTCGTCTAGTTGACAAGCAACCCATAAATAATGTCAAGTCAGAAATGATTTGAGTTTTTCTCAAATAGTCATCGAGAAATTTAAAACCAACGAGGATTATGAGTTTTCAGAGAGGAAAGGCATCTACTTCCTCCTCTTTGTTTGCAAGAAAGATGTGGGACTCATGAAGCCCAAATAGCTTTGATGATATCACTCACCATTCCACAAGTCCATAAGACATTAGCCCAAATGTGTGGGACAAGAGAGCCCACAACAACAAACAAGACAACATCACAAGTTAGTATAATATCAGGTGATGTATGTTTATTCTTCAAACTTTAAAATCTGTAAAGTTAATTTAAACTTTTGAATTAAAGTTTGAGGATAAAACGTGTAATCTGATCAAATCACGGGTATTATTTATGTAATTTTCTCGTATCTTTGTTATTAAATTAAACATTTACATATTTTAACAAC